>CM068376.1:88271053-89547504 GCA_034769895.1 Magicicada septendecula | reverse complement strand
AGGGTCCCTCGTACAGTCTGAATAGTTTCTTTGCTGTACTGTCGATTCGTTTTCCCACTGGATTACTTTTTAGTAGCACACTCTCTCCTTCATGCAATGTGATGAGTTTGTGCGTTCTGTTGTACCTCTCGATACTCTTTTCTCCAAGTTTTTCCATCCTCTTCTTCGCATTGTCGTACTTGTGACTTAATAGAATTTGTAGATTTTGGTTTGGAGGTTTGTCAATGTTTCTCGACCAGAATCTATTGGGTTTCTTATTTGTTTCCAGTTCCACCGGTGTATATCCCGTAGCTTCACTGTATGTAGCATTTATAGCTTGTTCAAAAAGTGATAAGTACTCTGCCCATCGATTATGTTGATCATTACAGTAGATGCGTAAATGTTTTCCTAACTCTTTATTTACCCTCTCAGCAAGGTTTCCTTGTGGATGTCGTATTGACGTTAACACTGGTTGTATGCCGTGCTGAGTTAGCGTTTCCGTCCATGCTTTATTTTGGAATTGTTTAACTTGGTCACTCAATATCTTTTTGATTTGACCATGCTTCGGTACATATTTTCATAGTATGACATTCAGTACACTTTTTGTGGTAGGTCTTCGAATAGCATAGAGTCGAACTGCCTTGGTGAATACATCTATACATACAAGTATGTGCTTCGTACCCCCGTGAATAGCTCTCGGAAATGGGCCCAGGAAGTCTACTGCTACTAATTCTCCCTTTTCCTGTGTCTTTATATTGCATATCTACATATGTGTGAAGATTCGGATGTCGGTGCTGTTTGACATTCGTAGCATCCTTTTAAGATTGCTTTAATTCTTCTAAACATATTATTCAAAATGAAGTCTTCCTTCAAAGCTAAATGACATTTTCAAGCACACGCATGTGCTAAACTTTGATGACATGGTATAGTTATTGTTTTTAACATCTCTGGTGATAGGACTATTTTCCAATCATAATTGACGAGTTTATACGATATACTATTTTTAATCGTATACCTACTAGATAGTGCTGATAATTTCAAGTGACTTATCTGTGGATCTTTATTTTGTTCACTTGCTAGATTATTTAGCAAATATTTAACTCTATCATCTGTTTGATAAGTAATATTTAATATTTTCACATCGTTCCACTTAGCTTCATGAGTTTCTTGTGTCTCTTGTGGTGGATAACGACTTAGTGTGTCGGCAATTATATTATCCGAGCCTTTACAATATTTTATTGTGAATGAATACTCTTGTATGGCCAGTATCCATCTCATTAGTCGTGCATTTGTTGCTTTACAACTTAATAAAAATGAAAGCTTTTGATGATCCGTGTGTATTTCAGAGTGTGTTCCATACACATAATAACGAAACTGCTTCAAGGCGTATACTATCGCTAAGATTTCCTTTTCTGACGTACAGTAGTGTTTTTCTGCTCCTTTGAAGACTCGACTGGCGTATGCGATGACTCGTAGCTCTCCGTGTTTATCTTCTTGATACAGGACACTCCCTACTGCATAGTCACTGGCATCTGCGTAGATTATATATCGTCCTTCTCGTTGTGGATGATGCAGCATAATGTTATGTAGGAATAGATTTTTCACTTCACGGAACGCTTCTTCATGATGTACCTCCCATTTCCATTTACTTTCTTTTCTAGTGAGTTCTAGAAGTGGTTGGATTATCTCCGCATATAACGATGAAAAACGTCGGTAGTAACCCGTGAGTCCTAGGAATGCTCTTAACCCTTTTATGTTCTTGGGTCTTGGGAACTCCGTTATACTTTGTAGCTTGCAAGGGTCTGTTTGTATTTCCTTGTCAGATATTATATGACCTAAGAATTTTATTGAAGTTTTAATAAAGTCACATTTCTCTAACTTCAAAGATAGATTAGCGTCTCTGAACTTTTGAAATATCGTGTTCAGATGCTCAAGGTGTTCTTCCAACATTGTTGAGATTACAAGGATGTCGTCCACAAAGATCATGGTGTATGGTCCACCACTGGTCCTAGTGTATTTTCCAAACACTTTACAATTACTGCGAGGCTTGTACTCAATCCAAAGGGTACTACTCGATGTTGGTAGCTTTTGTTCTTGTACAGGAATGCAGTGTATTTGCGATCTTGTTTACGAATGGGAATTTGCCAAAATGACGAAGTCAAGTCTAACTTGGTTAGATATTTTGCTCCTTGACACTTGTTAAATAGTTCTTCTATATTCGGTGCACAATCAAAATCCTTTTCGACGACACTATTTAGATTCCTCATGTCTAAACACAGCCTTATTTCTTCCGTCTTCTTTTTGACGACAACAAGAGGATTGATGAAGCTACTGTTGGACCGCTCTATTACGCCGTTATCCAACATTCTTCTGATTTCCTCTTCGACTGGTTCCGCATATTTAATGGGAATCGGATATGTCCTCCGTACGAACTTAGTAGGATCGGTGACCTGAATCTTGTGTTCATAGGCATTCGTAATTGTAGGAACGTAGCTAAATATATCTTGATATTCCTGTATCAATTCTTCTATTAATTCCATTCCTTCGTGTTGATTGTCCTCTTGCATATTGATGTTACTTGCAGCGTGGTTTACAGCTGGTCTGGAGATGACGATTGGTTCCTGTTTTTCTTCCACGTTGTTCTGACTTTCTTCAAACTTAATTTCGTAGAGTCCTCCCTCAACTTTGCATGTATGTCATTGAATTATTTTCTAAATTAATAACAGCTCCTAATTTATTTAACACGTTGATACCTATGATACAGTCATATGTAAGCTTGTCTACTATTATCATAGGAATATCACATACAATTTCATTACATTTTAAATTAAAATATATTTGTTGTGTGGCAATCTGTTTAATTTTAGTCCCCATTGTTATGTAATAATTGTTAGTCTGTAACACTGGTGCATGTTTGAAATGGTTTTTGTTCCGGTTGATGCAGGTCCGGCTGATTACGGATACCTCACTTCCAGTGTCAACAAGCATCTTCATATTTACATTGTTTATTGTCCCCCCTAATATAGGACAATAGGTGTGCGATACCGTTATTTCCTGTTGTGGATTGTTTGTATCGTTTAGGGTAGCGCGCAGCTCATGTGTGTGCAGGTCATTTAACAAGCCTGTTTGTTCCGGTATTTTGTTGGAATGTGTCGCTTTTAAAACTTGTTTGAGCTGGCCGTCGGCTTCTCCCTAGCCGTCATTCATTTTTCTTCTCCCTTGTGCTCTGCTCACCCCCTCTCACTTTGGACGTAGACGGGCGTGTCAGCTGTTGCACACTTTTATTTTCATAATTATTATTATTATTATTATTTGCATTTATATTCTGTACATTCGCATTGTACGGTTTTAATTGCTTTTTAGACATACCTGGATGTGCGTACGCTCCTTTATGTGGAGTTGTATTACCTTTTTCAAAGGGTTGTTTATACTCTTTCCAATTCTCTTCTCTCTTCGCAAACTGCATCGATTTTTATTGTATTGGATTATGCGTAGAGTACTGCTGCTGCTGCGGCTGGTTCTCTCTTCTCTCGTATTGTTTATTAACAAACTGCGATGACTGTGTTACAAGAATAAGAAGTTCCTCTATGGTTTTAACTCCTTGGGTATAAACGGCAAGTCTAATGTGTCTGTCAAAATGGAAGCTTAATTTCAATACTAATTCGTGCTCCGTGAAACTGGGTCTAAGATGCTTACACCGTTCAACGAGTTGTATTATGTAGTCTTCCATGGAACGTTTGCTGTTGACGTAATACCGTCCATACTCCAGCTGGCCTCGTACCTCTCTCTGGGTATGTATAGTCCAGTATTGATTTTTGAAGGATGCCTTGAACTGTTCATAAGTTTCTGTTTGGTCCCGAACAATCGTATACCATTTGGATGCTGTTTCCTGGAAATGTCGATTTACAAATTCTATACGTTCTCGGTCGTTTAGGTTGCTTCCTATAGTTGCCATTTCTCGTTCACATTTATGTAAAAATTCTATGGGATTCTCCCATTTATTACCTTTAAAACTGATCTTCCCTCGATCGTCTACCTTTGCAGCACACATCATAGCACTGGGTCGTCTCTTGACTTCTGCTCGTAGTTTTTCTACCTCCTCTTGTAGTCCATCTTTCATATTGTTAATTTCTATGGAGTGGTGTGTAGTTTTCCTCGTGACCTCCTCCACAGCTATTTCTACAGTTTCGGTCCTCACAGTGAGTTCCTTTGTTTTATTAATATTTTCCAGGATGCGCTCATTTACATCTTTGTGTCTGAGGTCTTACTCCTGCTTAGTAATTTTAAACTTTTCATTCCACTGTTCAGCCAGTTGTCGAATGTGTTCTTTAGTTTCACATGTAGTATATTCACGCTGTTCTTTAAATTTACTGTCAATCTTTACAGCTTGTTCATTAAGTGACTGTTGAACTCGCTGTTCAACTGCTTCAACGCGTGCAGTAAGCTCTGTTTTTAAAGTATTACTGACAAGTTCTATATTACTCTCTAATTGAGTTTTCACTTCTTCAATACTAATTTCTAATCTATTACGACTATCTTCTATTTGAGTTTCTAATCGCGTATTACTATCTTCTAATCTTCCTAACTTATTTTCTACTTTTTCTAATTTTTCATTGCTACTTTCTAATTGATTTTTATTTCATCACTATTCGTCTTCAACTCTTCTTGAAGTCGTTTAAACATTGTTTCGAAGTCCATTGTCGGTTTTATAGTAGACTACGGTGTCCTAACTAATTCGTTATATGAATTATATTTTTATTATTGGTCAACCGTGACTCTATACTTTTTTATTTAAATTAGTGTATTTATCAATATTAATTTCACAAGTGTTTTTCCTCTCTGTACTTTTATAACAATTTGTAATATTATTTATTACACAAATTGACTATTAATTCTTTCTTACAATATTTGCTAATTCTTTATTAGACTTTTTTTATTACCAGGGCGCCATTTACTTGTAATGATAATTAACATTTACTTAGCACTGATATTCTTTTAATATATCGTGCCCCACGCACTTTGGGAGCCAATTACTATATAACGTTCCCAAAGAGCGTGACTTTATACACATATCGAGCCATTAATTATGACACCACAATAATTAACATACATAAATTTATTTGTTTGTCGAGCCTCACGATTTTGGAGCGCCAATTACTATACAACGTTATTTTTATACACTTACTTTTTACACATATGCACTTACTCGTATGCGCGCACTTACCCACATCTTGGAGGTATACTCTTCTTCAGCAGTTTTTACCTTGATGTTCCCCGGCTGGGTCGCAGGCTTTGGTCGTTGATTGAGTGTGGATAAGAGCGTTATAACGTTATAAGTTTTAATTTACAAGTAAAGAGTACAGAGGATTGAGTTCTGGTTGTGAAATTAGTACGACTGTTTCAAGAAAACCATATTCATTTGATTTATTCAAAAATAGCAAATTGTCATGTTATTTAAATTGTTCAATGTGGGTTTCTTGTTATATGAACCCTTATATTCAACCCGAATATAATATACTCATAATGGATTTAACTCTGATTTCTTATACTTCTAAGACATAGTATATACACACATAAATTATATATGACCTGAAATAGTACACAGACATATACATATAACACATTAAATATAATAGGAAACGTAATTAATACGTATCACATTTAAATATTGATCTAGTCTTTATAAGTGTGGTTTTCAATCTATACCACGTAAATGAAACTTTTAATTAATTCAAATATTAATTAAAATATTAATAGAGAACCTTAATTACATTAATTGATTCTAATTTTAATGTCTCAATTAATTAACCATTACGTAAATCTCATATTTAAAAATTATTCATCTAATTAATTACACAATATAATAAACTATGGTTCTTTCTTGACCATTCAATTATGAGATTACTTATTATGATATTCTCTATTCTCATTTATATTTCTAACCATTATTTATTCATTGTTCCAATTAAAAAAATATATTAATGTTCTGTAAACTTGGATATGGAAACTAGCTTTTGGTGATAGACTTCAGGGTCATTTACAATATTAAATAAATGTTCGAGATCACCTGCATTTTTCTGAACACATTTAAATTGTTGTTACCATCATCCGGACTCTCGAGTTTGTTGATCCTCTTCGGTTTCAGCTCCTCTTGTCTCTACGTCGTTGAATTCCTCGCTCCGTCTCCTGGATACTGAGTTCTTACGTGAACCTCTAGTCTTGATGATGAACGGCTGGATGTAGATGCATGTGTTGTCCCTGCATCCTCTCGTAGATGTCTAGTTCCTCTCCTCTTCTTTCTTGTCCCTCGTAGCTGTCTAGAAGTTCTACATAGTTATGACTCTTGTAGCTTCATTAATACAGTCTTTTATTTAAATCACTCGTTCTTTAATAACTGCACCGACGTACTGCCGGTTCCATCGCACTTCAGTATATTGACTACTGTTCAAAACATTACTACAACTTTGTAGAATTTACGTTGTCGAGATGCGTGGATTCCTCTTACTATTAAGTGAGCTTGTGAGATAGTGAGAAAAAGTGTGTCACGCGCTGGGGTTTTATACTGCTGCCTGTTGCAATTCCTGTTGGAAACTGTTTCTGACAACTTTGGACTGGCCGGCGCGTCGGTTTCATCATCACTTTCAACCTACGTGTCTTTTTATGAAGCGCACACTTTTTTATAAATCTTATTACACCAATGGTTAGGTATAATATTAAACCTTGTCTATGCACATTATGGATGTTATGCTGAGCAAATTATGGCAGCTATGGCAAAATTTCACACGGTGTCTGAACCGTTCCCACGATTAATGACCACTTAACGCCAAATTGAAGCGCCACGCTTCAGCTATGTATTCACATATGTTGCTGATTCGTGTGACTTTTGGTTCACGTACAATCCTTAAAAAACTGTGTGAATTCTTCCACCCTCGTTTGCATAATTTAACCTGTCTGTTATTTACACATGTACACACACACACACACACACACGCAGACTGCTACACAGGCGACCGCATGTCGTTCTGACGTCACCGCTGCCGGTCTCTGCATGTTAATTGCTCCCCTTTGTTACATTTAAAAACCAACAAAGTCATATGCTTCCATATACATGCTTGCGTACAATATTTGATTTATTTAAATTTAAATACTGCTTATATTTATTACATTCTTTCTTATATCTAACGTGTACACACACACACACACACACACACACACACACACACACGCAGACTGCTACACAGGCGACCGCATGTCGTTCTGACGTCACCGCTGCCGGTCTCTGCATGTTAATTGCTCCCCTTTGTTACATTTAAAAACCAACAAAGTCATATGCTTCCATATACATGCTTACGTACAATATTTGATTTATTTAAATTTAAATACTGCTTAAATTTATTACATTCTTTCTTATATCTAACGTATATTTATTATATTATTTTTAATATGTACATCTTACATATTTCATACGTCTATACATATGTTATCATACCTCAGTCAGGAGTTGATACATATACTTATGCTAAACGTATCGTTGCAATATATATATATATATATATTATAACGATTCATATAGTCGACCTATCAGATCGTTATATGAAAGTGTCAAACTGTGCTAGTCTAGCGGCGTACGCAAGAGAGAGAGAGGGAATAATCACAGCCATCTCTGTCTAACCTCACCACTGCTACTACTGACGCGTGCACAGACATGAAATTTTATTCAATTAATTTTATTTATTAAAACTGCAATATCTTCAAAACTAATAAATATACGGCAATTCTGAAACCTGCATAGTGTTCAGCAATTAAAGCTCTATAAGTAGCCAAAATATCAACTAATATAATTAACATTTAAAGAAGTTATACAGAAGAAGAACGCCAAGAGATATAACTAGAGAATTAGGCTAGGTACGAATTAGGTGTTTTCACACACATACAGAGAAAGACCAAAGCAATAATATTCTGTGGTCAGATCTTTGAAAACACGTTTGCAAATACCTGTAATCAAACGATTTGCAAACAGCGGAAGTATGAAATTAGCCAGAAATTCTCTACCATCTCAAACTTGTTAAGGAGAGTTTGACCGACCTGTTCGATATTGTTTCAAATGGGAAACACATGATTTATTTGGAACAACCAATCACAACCCTGTATTAAGAGTAGACGCTAACTCAGAATGAGGGAATTGATCACTCTTCGTTCGGGCATTAAATAAGCAAGACGTGTGTTAAATACGATCTCAATTGCACAAACAACGCAAAGTATTTATTTAAATAAACAGTTCGCGAAGTGGTCCGCAGTAGTAGAGGAACTAGTAAAGTTCAATCGCTGTGTAATAACTAATTAAATAATTAAACGAGTGATTAATTAAATAATTAATTAATTAAACAATTAATTAATAATTAATTAACAGTGAAGTGATCTGTGCACCAGAGTAGCTACAGCATCTGCAATTGTCCAGGATCATCAGTCAACGTTATTGGTCAACATCATTTCTTCTGAGCCGAACCATCAAAAGGAGTATCTCTACTGATTACTATCTACGGTCAACGCATCAATCAGATAAGAAATATATTCATTGATCAATGAACATAAAAATAACAAAATAAATAATTAAATCAACAAACTTTTTAAAAGACTATATAAATTCAATTTTTGTATTTAATTATTAAGATTAGATATAAAGTAATATTGGAGAGTTGAATGGAGAGTGAGGTGTAGTATTGAACGTGCAAATTATTGCAGACCCGTTCTTTAGCACTGGTTTGGGTGATATATAAATCCCTAAATCAACCAGATAAGAGCAATTGGTCGTTTGGATGTTTTAATCTTCACTTTTCAAGCACACTCATTAACCAATAAGATTTATGTTAGCAATAAGTCATTAAATTAACTTTTAAAGAAATTAATTCAATAACAAAGTCATTAATTAAACAAATTTCAACATTATTTAAGAGTTATTTGTAACGATTCCCCTTAAATATTCCACTCACTGAACGAATCCTGAGATAGTGTGTCTCTGTGCTCTGAGCTAAGCTGAATCCATGTCATTTGTATCTGGGATTTGTTCTGGCGCCCAGGTAAAGTAAAAAGTCACGGGTAAGTAAGATTTGTTCTATCATTATATACAGAAAATAGATAGATAGACAAAAGGTCTTTATATAATTTGGCGCCGCAACTAATGGGCCCGATTAAACCGATATTAACCCAAGTGACTAGTTTGATTTGTAATAATACTTAATTTGAAACGAAGTGGAGAATTTAAGGTTACAAATAACTGTTGAAGGATTAAATATTAAAATAAACTTTGTTAAATAGTTATTGTAAAAAAAAAAAAAAAAAATGGCTAAATCACAAGCAGTACAGTAGATATAGCAGCAATTGAACCGATGTTCAAGCAGTTGACCACTAAAATGGATGAAAATAATAGTAAAATTGAAAATACAAATAGTCAATTAAATAGTAAAATTGATAGTACAAATAGTCAACTATCTAATCAATTATCTAGTGAAATAAAAGATACAAATAATAAAATTGAAGAAAATAATAAAAAATTAGAAGAAAGTAATAAAAAATTAATAAATGATGTTAATAATAAAATAGAGCAAACTAATAAATACTTACCTAGCGAAATGAAACAAATAAACGAAAATTTAACTAGCCAAGTAGAACAAAGTAGTAAAGAAGCTACATTTAAAATAGATGAAGAAATAGCTAATTTAACTAGTAAAGTAGATAGTACCAATAGCAAAATAGATGAGAGTAATCTTAAGTTTGATCAGCATACCGAAGAGGTTAAAGCTACAATAGAGGAATTTAAGAAACAAGTAAATACTAATTTTCGCCACCAAGACGAAAAACTAAATAAATTTAGAATCGAATTTCATGAACGGTTAGAACAGAAAGTAACCCTTATTAACCAACAATTCAGCGAAGTAACTGCTGAGTTAAAAACCCAAACGCTTCTAAATAAAGAAGAAATCCAGAGTACTAGGGTAGAGTGCACCCAACTGGGTGAAAATATTAAGGAGGTTAAGAAACAAGTAGAGAGTATGGCTGACGAGACGAAGTACATAAAAAGGTAGAACAGCAATTAAAGGTAATGCGGGAAGATCTGACTAAGGCAATGAAGTCACAGCAAACCAAAGTCGTGAGGTGTGGCAGCTATAAGGAAGAACCCGGAAAACCTTGTATTCTCAGGAAACCCACATGAGAATTCTGTGGAGTTTCTACGGCTGTTTGAGGCTTATGTAACTCGTGTAAACCCACTGATGGACGACGAGGACAAGAAGGACATGTTAAGCTGATTCCTCAAGAATTGGGCAGGTACGTGGTGGAAAGTCATCTCGGACCGAGTCCAAACCTACGCGCCGACTTCAGAGAGAAATTCCTTGCTGAATACTGGAACATACAGATTCAAAGAAGGGTGCGTGATCATCTGGAATTTGGTAATTATCACACGTCCATGAATATGACAACCACCAACTATGTGCTAAACGTAATGGCACAAGTAAAGCATTTAACACCACCAATAGAGGAGAGAGACCTAGTGTACAAGCTAGCGCGTCATTTCTCGGAACGCACCAGAGTAGCAACCACTACTAGAGGAGTGGATACCCTAGAAAAGTTTATAATGGTCATGGATGAATGTCAAGACCTAGAGAGGGACCTGAAGCGAGTAAATAATCAGCTGAGTAACCACCCTAGAGGCAATCATCAGGAACCAACTTTCTACCCAACGAGGAGAAGAGACAATGAGCGCCCAAAAGAAAAAGGTTGTAACGGGGCTAAAAGGAGGGGTTTTTATTTTATTAAAAAATCATAAATTTGTTTTCATCTGTGTGGCCAGCCACGTGTTAAATAAAAGCTTTGTCCAACGAAGGAACGGTAAGGTGTAGCTGTACGATGGAATGCGGCAAGTATGCAACAACGCAATACAATTCTGAGAACTGTAGTACTCAAACCTGCAAACACCAGCAGGTGCGCAACCGACGCCGAGATAGTAAAACAACATGGCTAATTTTGTGAAATTCGTTTGTCATACGAGCGGGTGACGACGGAAGTCTTGACGAGATCCCGCCCATTTGTGTGACGTGCAGAAAGGCAGTGAGATTTCGTCGACATCTGATACACATTCATAAACAGTGCTCCCGGAGCCACGACTAACAATTTGCCACATAAAGGCTATGAACAGTGACGAAATTTGGTATCAGGAAAGGCAGTTACATCCGCCCGCATGTAAAGTCAGTCGACTTACCGACGTGGCGTCAGCTCGACGCATGCTAAGGTTCGTGGGGCTCCAAGTAAATTATTTAAAAATGTAAAAAGTAATAAACCGGTAACAAAAAGTGAACGTATATCAGAATGGAGTTAGTGCAGTGAAGTGAAGAAAATTAAAGCGTGGAAAACTAAAACTTTTGGACATACATTCAGTGTTACACAACGATGGATAAGTAACAAACAATTTTAATATTTTTATAATTTCATCAACAGTTTAATAATAGAGAGCTCGAAATAAATGGGGTTTTAAAGAATGAATGCGAGAGTATAGCAAGCTGGGTTAGCCTTAATATTATTAAAATTAAATGTTGAAATAGATATAAGATATGAAATAAATGGTTTGTGTTATTCCTATTTACAAAAGACAGATTTGAGTTAAAGATGGATAGTCACTAAAATATGGAGTAATCATTTTATTCAGATGAATAACAAATACTAGAAGAAATTAAAAGGTCTTGTTTTATATAACCATGTGTTAGTTAGTTATTTCGTCATTACCACTTCCTAGTATTCTGTGCTGACAACCCCGTCTAACGTTCTAGGGGGTTTTCTGAGTTTTAAGGGTAGTCAGATCGCGGGATTTTTTATAAGGGCAAGAGTATGGTTTCGATATTAAACCATAAAAATATCGTGGCGACCTGGGCAGTTTAATAAGGTAAGTTTAACGGGCACAATGATGGTAAGTAAAATTCTGGCAGCGGTGAGTATTATATGAGTATTATTTTAAAAAATGGTAAAAGAGAAGTATCTTTACAAGGTTTACCCCATATCCTGGTAACAAACCCCAATATCGGCAGGAATTGGAAGAGAAGGGTAGAAGTAGGAGCATTGAAACCCGACCAAGTAAAGGGTTTAAGGTATGTAAGACAGCCATATCATCAATCGAGCCACAACCGTCTACTAGTAAAACGGATACGGGAAACGGGAAGCCACTGCAGGTAGAAAAGAAACAAAACTAAATCTACCATTACCTGCAGTGAAACAACCCATTAATACAGTTAAAAGGAAATTAACAAATAATATAAATCAAGTGAACGATAGGGAGTTCTTGTTAAGAGAAGAGCAAGAAGTGGGTAGAAGCCATTATCCTGAATGTCCGGAAATAATTTGTGAAATCAGTAATCTACTAGTAAGAGCGTTAATAGACACCGGCAGTGAGGTAACCTGTGTCAGCTCAAAGTTTGTAGGAAATAATAGTCAGTTGCGTAATTGTCCCAGTCTACCCGTAAACAATTGTAATGTACAGGGAGCCACTGGAGCCAAAATGCAAAAGATAACTGAACAAATTTATTTACCTATCAATATAAATGGTACCCAAACCCAAATTGTAGCTCTTATAGTCCCGAAACTTGTTCATAACTGTATTATTGGGGTAGATACGTTACTTGAATGGAAGACAGAAATAAATTTCAAAAGAAATACCATCACGATGGAAATAGATACCAAGAAAATCAGTGTACACATTAAAGAATTTAAGCATTGGAAGTCGGTAAATGTCATAAAAGGGTATGGAGAGAAACCTTGGAGGAACTAAATATAAAACCAATTCTTACATCAATGCGTCACCCTCAAGCGAATTTAGCTGAGTGAACAAATAGAGAATTAGGTAGCTATTTCAGGGTATTGTGCCATCAAAACCATTCTGCATGGGTAGATTGTTTGAGTTTTATTTCTGAGTGTATTAATAATATATGTAATGAAACAACGGGGTACATACCTTCAGAATTATTTCTCAACAAAGTGTAACGGGACATTTAGGCCTACCCAGGGTAATATAAAAAATATTGTGTTATAATAAAAGTTAATGGTTCTTATGTAACGTTCATTTTGGGGAAACGTAAAAATAGATAATAATTTTGGGAGACATAAACATAAATTCATAATGAGGGTAAATTTTATTGGAACAAAAGTAGAAGGAGTAATTATAAAATATTATAACAACGCAATAGCCAAACGGGCGAAATTGGGCCAAGGTCAGCTCCAGTGACTAACATATTATGTAACGGAACATCAGACCATATTATGTCAGTGCATATGTCACGCTGGAATGCACAGGCGTGCCAGCCGAACCTCATACTGGCGCAGTGATACAAGAACTTAGAACAATGAGAATTGGTAAAACAGCCGCGGCCACTTCACAAAATAGTGCCGTTCATCTAAGTCCAGTATAAAATTACTCTGTGAGCCGGCCGGTCATGAATAAAAGTTATATTTAAACGAACAAGTTTACGGGCGCCCGTATCTAACAAATTATTTAAAAATGTGAAATTAATCAAAAGTAAACAGTTTAATAAAGTTATAGTTCCGGTGAACGAATGAAATAAGGAAAATGTGAGGAATAGAAACGAAATGGGTGGTAGAGACGGACTCGTCAAGATCTTGAGTTTGGCAGATAAGTAACCAACAAGGGGTAAATCTAAAAGCTTTAAAAAATTGAGAATGTTTTACAAAAGAACTGGCAGCCGAAAATATACTTAAACTAATGAACTTAATAAACCGGGGGGGGGGTGCAGAAATATATATATATATATATATACAGAGAGAGAGAGAGAGAGAGAGTGCGAATATAAGAATATAAAAGAAGTGCTGGTTTGTGTATACAAAGAAAGAATATAATTAATAAATAATAAAAAATCAATAATGGAAAAGATGTAAGAAAATTAATTTTAATGGAATTCATTTCATGAGTTTGTAGCTAAATCTGCAAAAGTATGTAAGTACAGGAAAAGAAGTTTTATTTTTTATTATGTGCCTTATAGAGTAAATAAAATTGTTCTGTTCAATGCAAATGTGAATTAAACTAATTACTGCAAATAAACCATTCTGGCTTCCTGTTCATCTAAAATCGGACCTGGCCCTGGTAAGTACATATTTTTGTTTCTTGTAGTTGGTACAAATACAAGATGGCGCCCGAAAAAATCATAAAGAAAACAATAAATAAAAGTGAACTTAAATTCTAATATTCTATAAATAGAAATTAAAGTTAGTGTCGCTTTCCGAACAGGGACTTCGACATACAATTTTTTAATTTTATGGAGAAGTAGGCCTACTTGGAGAGCAGAAGGGTTGTTTGAAATGAATAAAGTATAAATAAGGTACATAGGAGGTTACGAGAAGTAACGTAAAGTGTTATGTAAGTAGAATACATTGTTGTGTGATAAGTAGATGTTATATATGTTAGTATTTTGATATAAAAGAAATAACTTTGCCATTAAAAATGGAAAATAAAGAGATAAATCTTGAAAACACTCTTACAGAGTCCATGATAATCAATAATGTAGAGGCACAGTCTACTCCAATGACAGCTAGAGTAAAAGAGTTGTCGATGGACGATATTTTTAACCTAATAAGAACAATGTCCGAAAATATAAATAGTAATCTGAATGAATTGAAAGAACAAAAGAGTGATTCTGATGTTAAATATGATAAAATAAATGCTAAATTTGATGAAATGAATAAACGTTTGAATGAGATTGATGAACGTTTGAATACAGTTAAAGAACAAATATTAGAATCAATAAGTAGCAATTGCGAGAAAAAGATTGAAGAAATGAATAAAAATTTAGAAGGTAAATTAAATCAGATAATGAATAAGAAGTTAGGTGACAATGTTATAGTTATGACAAATATTAATAATGACAAAATAGTGGAAGAGGTAGTGTTAGATAGTAAAGTATTGAATAGTGATGATAATGATGTTAATTACAATTCTGAGAGTATAGTGGGGGTAAAGAATGGTGGAAAAACAGATAAATTAGACGTAAATAAAGACGGTCAGATGACATATAATACGGTAAGTAGGGGTGAGAATTATGAGAATATAATTAAAAATAGTGCTGATGAAGTTTTAGTGGAAGTAGGATGTAATAATGGAATATTAGTGTGTGTTGATGGGTTAAAGAGTGTGTGTAAAGAGAGTGTACAGGTAGAAGGGTTACAGAGGGTAAAATTTTCCTGTGGTGTTGTGGGGGATGAAGAAAGGTCTTCACAAAGATATTGGGTAGATAAGTGTTCTACCAATAATTGTCTTTTGAATTTTTGTGTTGTTCCTGAAGGAATCAGGAGATGTTTTAATATAGCAGTACCCTCTGTATGGGATGGTATAGAGAAAGTGTGATATGGTGTTGTGGTGAGAGATGTTTGGAGAGAGAGTTGTGTGCAGATAGGGAGATAGAATTATATCAGTTAAAGAGAAATTATGTTTGGAGAGAGAGTTGTGTGCAGATAGGGAGATAGAATTATATCAGTTAAAGAGAAATTATAAAGAGTTGATAGAGAGGTTAGGATGGGAGAAAATAAACTATATGAAATGCTTACCTTATGAAATAGAGATGGATTATTTTGATAATACTGTTGTAAATGATAAAACTTACCTTATGTTGTGATTGATATAGTAAATGAATATGATGATACAAATGACAGGGGAATAACAAATAATATTAAGGGAGACTGGACAAAAATAACTAATCTTGACAAGGTTTATGAAATAATAAAAAGGGACAATCCTATAAATTATAATGGTATAATGAATGACATAGGTTTAATGGGTTATTACAGTAATAATAAGAATGTGATGTATGTTGACAAGAATGACTTATATTATAAATATATGACTAATAGGGCCTATATGATGATGGTGGTTAAAATAAAAAATAAGTGAATGGACATTTTAAATATTTTAGTTTATGGTAATGACCTGGCTAGATTATGAAATGAAGTGTGGTAAATAAGAAAAGTAATGACAAAATTGTAAATAAATTTATAGTGACATTAATTGTGTTTGTGTTGTAACAGGTATTTTATATAAACAATGTGTGTATGTAGTAGAAATTGATTTTAATAAATATAATATTTCAACAGATTAAATAAATAATGAGAGTTTGTAATAAATGAAGTGTAATTGTTTTGGAAGAATGCAATTAAAATAACTTGTGTTTTCAAGAATTGATTGAATGAAATGATTTGAGATGAATTAATTGATTAATGATTGTTATACAAATAAATTTTGATGATTTTATGAGATTTAAACTTGATAATAAATAGTGAATAAATATAAAGTTGTAAAAGATAGAATTTGTGTGATGATGATTATTTCAATAAGGCATTTGAGTTAATCAGAGTTAATTTTAATGGAAGTTAGAGAGAATAAAAAGTTGAAATACAAGTAATACAGAAACAGGGTAATAGTGGGGACACTGTAGTGTTAGTGATTATATGTAGAGAAAGTGAGTAATGTAATTAGAGAATAAATAGTTGATGGTGATAATTTGTAGATGAGGGTGATGTTGTAGGGAATGATCAACGTGCATCGTTGGGCAGGTAGTTGCGAAGGGTCAAAGAGTGTTTGCCGAGATTTGGTGGAGGGGCAAAAGGTTATGCATGGAATTGCCAGGTTGGGAACACACATCCTAGTTACAAAGAGGGTATTAGTTATTTTATTATAAAAGGAGAATAAATTGAGGTCAGTGGAAATTAGAGAATTAGTGGAGGTAAATATTTTGGAGAGATTGGTGTCATGCTATATAAGTCCATTAGTGGTTGTTAGTAGGAAGCAAGGTGAGTAAGGTTAGGTATATAAATGCCAACTCAATAAATTAAAATCATTATGAATAACGGAGAATCACACAAACAAATAAATGATGAAAATGTCAAACAGAAAATCATAGTTTAAAATGTAATAATAAATGAAATGTTATGTAAAATGAAGGTGATAACAAAGTGAAAATTTTTTGGAAAAGTAAATGGTATAGTAAATGATAATTAATTGGTAATATATTAATAAAAGTTCAATTGAAATTAAAATGTAATGTTTATAATTTTATATGCAAACTTAAACGTGAATTGTTTATATTAATGTAATAACAACAATGTTAATTATGAGTGTATTGTATGTATTATGTTTGTTAGGGTGTAGGAGAATTAAATAATAATAACCAAACATAAGAATTTACCCTCTGTGAACTGTAGTAACGGTGTCAGTGTGAGCCTTATATGTCTTTTGGTAGTTTCCCCAATTTTCGGGCGGTCACGGCTTCACCGAACCATGACCGTGGATTTATGTAAGTATATTCGAAATTGGTGAACTTAGAAATTAACCGGGGGGGGGGTAACTAAGGGGAATCTACATAACTATGGAACAGCGGCTATCATCAAAGGTGGTGATAGTGCCGTTTTAAGGGTGTGTGAATCATTATAGTAGGATTACTGGTGTCCTTGGACATCAGTAATGCCGAATTTTATATAACACTGAACCAAGAACGGTATAGGCAGCGTCTATACCATATATATGTAAACTTCAGTTTTTGGGGATGCAAATGGGCGCTACAGTCCAACATAAACAAACAATAGAGTGTGTGGAAAGGGAGCTGGCCGTTACAAGCCAGGGGTGTAAACAATAGAGTGTTTATGCAACCAGGTAAATGACTTGCACGGTTTATCCGTGAGGTGATTTACCTAATTGTAACTGGGATAAAGGGGGGATATTAGATTTTGATGTAGAAGGAGGTTACTAAATTGTTAGTAATGAATTATTGAATAGTAGATTGAATTATGTCAATGATGTAGAATATGTAGTTGATTTTATAATGTACTAAAATGATTTTGTGTTGATTTGAGATGTTTTGATGGAGATGATTAACAAAGTTTGAGAAAGATATAAGTAAATAATTTGTTATTATGCAGTTGATTTAAATGTGTTTAAGAGAATTTTAATAATGAATTTAAATATTTTAGATGTAATTTGGGAGATGATAAATATTTGTAATTGTAATGGGAAATGTTTATTTAAATTCTGATAGAATCAGAGGAATATTTTGAATTTTGGGAGTAAAATGTAACAAGAGAAGGGTATGAAGAATGTTGATATTGGGGCTGGATGTTTTATATTTTGTTGTAATAAATATTGTATTCATATATATGTTAGGAGTTAAGGAAAAAACCAGTGCTTCTTAACGCAAACCAGCACAGCTAAGGGGAAACAGATCAGGTAGGGATATAGTATTGTATATAAGGCCACTAGTTGATATTTTGATTTGTTGTTTCAGAGTCTGGTGATGCTGTGGCAGCGATCCTGAGCTGGCTAGCGCGTCAGAGCAGGAGCGCTAAGTACCAGTCTGACTTTATGGTGTTGTGATCTCGAGAGAGAAGTCCAGTAAGGTCATTCAGGTGCGGTCACAGTCACTGGACCAAGGGTGAGTTAACTATATTTTTTTATGTAAACCGTAAAGGGGGTTGTGGTGACATATCCTGACTGATCCCTTTAGGAAGAATGAGTGTGTCAATGAGAGTTTTTATGCTTCGGCATAAAACCTCTCATTGAGGGGGTATTGTAACGGGACATTTAGGCCTACCCGGGGTAATATAAAAAATATTGTGTTATAATAAAAGTTTGTGACAGTACGAAAACCTGATGTCAGATTTGTGGTACACAAGGTATCGAATAATTGTATTTCAATGTATTTTGCATTCATTTGCATGGATGGTACAATTTTCCATTGTTTTGCAGACGACGCAGTTTCGACAGAATCATTCCAAGGTCAACGGCGGACGTGCGGATAAGAACACTTAAAATGGTTACACAAACAAATACAGGCTCTAGATACGTCTGTTTCATTGGCCAACAATGCCAGACGTCATTAACAAAAGAATGACGTGCATAAAATACGTAATAAACTAGGGCGTTTCTTTGACTAAAGACAAAGAATAATGACGTATGCACACACACACATACGTAAAAAGTGCGTAGTGCATCTCCCCAGTCTACACAACTCCGCATCAGCGGTAACACACTACAAAAAGGTCGCCGGCAAATTATACCGGCCCAGTGATTTTAAACATTCAAAATGTAATCTATATATATATATATAAATCAGTGAAAAATGAAGTAATACCAGTGCACAATAGTTTTTTCAAAGTCAGAATTTAGAGTCCGTGAATTAACAATCAGTATAATGTAACCAAGCAACTTTTGTTAAAGCATCATGTGAGACCATCTACCAGAACTTCCAGTCTACAGTCAGGAAAGTGCAAAACCTTAATACAATCTTAAAGAGCTCTAAAAATATAACCATCCAATATATTCATACATAAAATGCATTAAACGTGTTCAGAATGAGTGAGTGTAAGAAAGGAAGGCGTGAATGGTAACTGTTGACAGCCAAGCTGAGGCGTTGGTTTGCGTATGGCCTCCATGCAAATATAACTAGAGTCAGTTTTAATAGAAAGGCAGCTGCCCAATTAACAGAGAAAGGGGTAATTTGATAAACAAAAAATATATAATATAGTTGTTTGTAATAAGGGAATAAGAAATGTAAGTAATGGCCGCATTTTGGTTTTGGTCGCTCAAGACGCCATTGTCGAGTAATAAAAATCCGGTGTAAAAATGAAAAAGAAAATAAATCGAAATTGATGTTTAATGTTGAGAAATGTTAATATCTTTATTTCAAAGCCCATTTCAGTCGACATTCACGATGAGGCGAAACCCTAGACCCATAACAAACAATAAGATCGTAGCAATAGGTATCACGTAAGTACCATAATTATGGCGTCGTTGACACACGTGAACAAAATTAATAAATATAAACACACAAAAGTGTATGTTTGCGTAGTTTTTTTTTTACAAATACAGACATGATTATTTTAGAGAGTAACAAATGTCGACCCAAACTAGGGACATGATTATTTTATTTGATAGAGTTACAAATGGCACCCGAACAGGGACATGATTATTTTATAAAGTTACAAATGATGCCCGAACAGGGACTATATAAAAAATATCCAGTTGTATTTTATATAATAAGCCTGAATGGAGACGGAGTGGGCATTGAAATCGAAGATACGATTGTAGGTTAGGTTGTGACATAAATAGAAAGCAACAATTTATTAGCATTTTTTTTTATAATGGCGAATGATAGTGAAACAAGCATGACTGAGTCACAAATTATGCGAGAAGGCGATCAGTCAACGCGTGTAGTAAATAAAAAAACTGAAGAAAATGAGATAGTAAAAATTATGCAGACGCTTTTTGAGATACAGAATAATAAATTCGATGAGAAATTTAATGATTTGAAAAGTGACATTAATGAAATTAAAAAACAGAATTGTAATTTAGATAAGAGAATTAACGAAATAGAGACGCGGTTAGACGAGATAGAATTAGAAAATAAGAGAGGAATAGACAAATTAGAATTGAACAAAGATGACAAGGTAAGTAGGGGAGAGAATTGTAACAATATAAATAAAAGTATGATACTAGAAAATGATTATGTAAACAGGGGTAGTGATAATGAGATTTTATGGGGAATAGAATATGATAATAATGGAATGATAGTGTGTTTTGAAGGGTTAAAGAGAGTGTGTAAAGAGAGTATAATTGTAAAAGAGTTGTAGGGGTAGATTCTTCCCTTAATGGTGTATTTGGGGGTGACGTACATGTGTTGAGGAAGGACAAGAGTGCCTTTGATGTATATTTGGGAGACATATGGTCTACAAATAAAGTTGTCCTTGGTTTTATTAGTGCACTTCACAGGTGGTGCAATAGTTGTGAATTAGTGTCCCCTGCAAATGTAGAAAGAGAGAGATGTTTTAAGAGAGAGAGATGGTGTGATAGTGAGAGATATATTGAGAGAAAAAGAGAAGTAGAGATTTTTGAGATAAGTAGAGATTATGAAGAATTTATGGAAAGGTTAGGAGTAGAGATGATTGGTAAATATAATAAATACTTGCCTTGTAATAAAACTGAAGGAGTAGGAGATAATGAGAATAATGACTTTACAAATTACTTAATTATGACTGATTATACTGAAGGTGACAGAACCATACCCGATCATGAGTTATATGAATTTGCGGAAAAGGATAAAAATTTGAATAGTTGGTACATGTATAATGATAAGATAAGATATCTAATATTAAGCAATGTATATAGTTTTAAGATTCGACTATTGTTCGACGATGGAGGTTAAATATTTTATTGTGTTTATGAACATTTAATTATGTGGACAGTGTTTTGAAACGGACTGCTTATGAACTGATTTATGAGAAACAATTTAATGATAATGTGGATTGTATATTTTTGTGTGTATTAATGTCAGTATAGTTGTGTATTTTTGCTGTTGTGTATTTTATGTATTTTTTGTGTAAACCATGTATTGTAGAATTTTAAATAATTGAAGGAAGTATGATAATGAATTTGAATGATTATGAGATTTAGACTTTAATGGTTAATAAACAATGAAGCAGGTAATATATATGGATATTGAGAGGTATTGTTGTTAGTAAGATAAGTGATGAATTTTCTAGTGGTATGTTAAGGTGAAATGTTGTAAAGAGGTTTGGGGATAGTGATAAATAAGGGCATTGGCGTTAGTTAAATAGAGTTAATGGGAGTTAGTGAAAATAAGAATGTTGAGATACAGATAATATATAAAGAGGTGTTAGATATTTTAGGGACACAGTAGTTAGTGATTATATGTAGAGAGGTGAGTAATGTGAATGGTAATTATATTTGATGGTGATGATATTTTGTAGTAAGGATCCGGTGTAGGGAGAGACCAGCGTGCAGCATTGTGGCAGGCGGAGCAATTTGGGTTAGAGTGTTTGCCGATATTTGGTGGAGGGCAAATGGTTAGGAATGGATATGGCCAGGTAGGGAACACACATTCTTGTACAAAAAATGAGCGGTGCCAGAGGTTTTAAATGGGATTAGTGAAGGGGGTTATTATTGAGATATTGGTGTCATAATATGTTAATGGTTAGAAGCGGTTAGTAGAAAAAAGGGGTAGTAAAGTTAGATTGACAAATGCCAAAATAAGATAGAGAGAATAGTAAATAATAGAGTCACCCAAACTAGACAAGGATTGAGGAAAGGTTAGAAAAAGAAAATTCATGGTAGGAAGGTAATGTAAATGGAAGGGTAATGATAAATTTGAAATTTTTTTGTATAGCATCTGATATAAACAAATGTTAAATAACTAAAAGTTGAATAGAAAGTTGAGAATAGTAACGTTATCAAGTTTTGATACCAGTTATTTAAATGTAAATTGTTTAATGTAAATGTAACAATGTTAATGGGTAATGTACAATGTTTTATTCTGTTTTTATTATGTTGATGGTACAATAGAGTGTGTGGATAGGAGGTCGTACGGGGGTAGCGACGGTAAAAATAGTAAATGTGCTAAAAATATAAAGATAACAGTGGTTTTGAACAAAGAAAAATGAGTTAGTTCGGTTGCAAAGAAAATAAGAATAAAGAAAAAGTTGTAAAGAAAATAAAGAGCTTTGCAGTTGTTTGCCATGATAGATAGATATTTTAATGTTATATGAAGTAAAATAGTAGAGTTAATGGTTGTTGCTTACAAAAGTAAAATGTGTTTTCTGTTTAGGGTAAGAATATATGTTTCCATGTGGTAAAGAGAGTAAATATAATTGACTGGAGTCAGTAGGTTGTACTAAATACCGGGTTGTTAAAAGGAGAAGGAGTTTTCTATCTTAACTCTTGTTATACATTGTTTGAAAATTTTAGAGTTAAGCAAACCAATGCCTCAAAACGCAAACCAATGCACTAAGGGGAGACATATCAGTTGTGGATATGGATAGAGAGAAGGCCACTATTCTAAAATTTGTATTGCATGTTTCAGAGTTTAGTGGTGTTGTGACCGCGGTCCTGAGCTGGCCGGTGCAGCAGAACAGGAGCGTAAAGTGCCTCATGGCCTTATGGTGTTGGGATCTCTCCTGAGAAGTCCAGTAAGGTCAGAGGGTGCGAACATCATCATTGGACCAAGGGTAAGTGATTGTATTTCTTTTATGTTAACACTACGGGGGTTGTGGCGCCATATCTGGGCTGATCCTTTTAGAAAAGTGTGAATGGGTCAATGAAAGTTTTTATGTTTCGACATAAAACCTTTCACTGAGGGGGTTTTGTGACAGTACGAAAACCTGATGTCAGATTTATGGTACACAAGGTATCGAATTATTGTATTTCAATGTATTTTGCATTCATTTGCATGGTTGGTACAATTTTCCATTGTTTTGCAGACAACAACGCAGTTTCAACACAACAGAATCATTCCAAGGTCAACGGCGGACGTGCGGATAAGAACACTTAAAATGGTTATACAAACAAATACAGGCTCTAGATACGTCTGTTTCATTGGCCAACAATGCCAGACGTCATTAACAAAAGAATGACGTGCATAAAATACGTAATAAACTAGGGCGTTTCTATGACTAAAGACAAAGAATAATGACGTACGCACACACACATATGTAAAAAGTGCGTAGTGCATCTCCCCAGTCTACACAACTCTCCGCATCAGCGGTAACACACTACAAAAAGGTCGCCGGCAAATTATACCGGCCCAGTGATTTTAAACATTCAAAATGTAATCTATATATATATAAATCAGTGAAAAATGAAGTAATACCAGTGCACAATAGTTTTTTCAAAGTCAGAATTTAGAGTCAGTGAATTAACAATCAGTATAATGTAACCAAGCAACTTTTGTTAAAGCATCATGTGAGACCATCTACCAGAACTTCCAGTCTACAGTCAGGAAAGTGCAAAACCTTAATACAATCTTAAAGAGCTCTAAAAATATAACCATCCAATATATTCATACATAAAATGCATTAAACGTGTTCAGAATGAGTGAGTGTGAGAAAGGAAGGCGTGAATGATAACTGTCGACAGCCAAGCTGAGGCGTTGGTTTGCATATGGCCTCCATGCAAATATAACTAGAGTCAGTTTTAATAGAAAGGCAGCTGCCCAATTAACAGAGAAAGGGGTAATTTGATAAACAAAAAATATATAATATAGTTGTTTGTAATAAGGGAATAAGAAATGTAAGTAACGGCCGCCATTTTGGTTTTGGTCGCTCAAGACGCCATTGTCGAGTAATAAAAATCCGGTGTAAAAATGAAAAAGAAAATAAATCGAAATTGATGTTTAATGTTGAGAAATGTTTGTATCTTTATTTCAAAACCCATTTCAGTCGACATTCACGCTGAGGCGAAACCCTGGATCCATAACAAACAATAAGATCGTAGCAATAGGTATCACGTATGTATGGTAAGTACCATAATTATGGTGTGCTTGACACACGTGAACAAAATTAATAAATATAAACACACAAAAGTGTATATTTGCATATTGTTTTTTTTTACAAATATAGAGTGATTAGAAAGTTACAAATGTCGACCCGAACTAGGGACATGATTATTTTATAAAGTTACAAGTTAATGGTTCTTATGTAACGTTAATTTTGGGTAAACATGAAAATAGATAATAATTTTGGGAGACATAAACATAAATTCATAATGAGGGTAAATTTTATTGGAACAAAAGTAGAAGGAGTAATTGTAAAATATTATAACAACGCAATAGCCAAATGGACGAAACTGGGTCAAGGTCAGCTCCAGTGACTAACATATTATGTAACGGAACATCAGACCATATTACGTCAGTGCATACGTCACGCTGCAAAGCACAGGCGCGCCAGTCGAACCTCATACTGGCGCAGTGATACAAGAACTTAGAACAATGAGAATTGGTAAAACAGCCGCGGCCACTTCACAAAATAGTGCCGTTCGTCTAAGTCCAGTATAAAATTACTCCGTGAGCCGGCTGGTCATGAATAAAAGTTATATTTAAACGAACAAGTTTACGGGCGCCCGTATCTAACAAATTATTTAAAAATGTGAAATTTTTCAAAAGTAAACAGTTTAATAAAGTTATAGTTCCGGTGAACGAATGAAATAAGGAAAATGTGCGGAATATAAACGAAATGCGTGGTAGAGACGGACTCGTCAAGATCTTGAGTTTGGCAGATAAGTAACCAACAAGGGGTAAATCTAAAAGCTTTAAAAAATTGAGAATGTTTTACAAAAGAACTGGCAGCAGAAAATATACTTAAACTAATGAACTTAATAAACCGGGGGGTGCAGAAATGTAGAGAGAGAGAGAGAGAGAGAGAGAGAGAGAGAGAGAGAGAGAGTGCGAATATAAAAGAAGTGCTGGTTTCTGTATACAAAGAAAGAATATAATTAATAAATAATAAAAAATCAATAATGGAAAAGATGTAAGAAAATTAATTTTAATGGAATTCATTTCATGAGTTTGTAGCTAAATCTGCAAAAGTATGTAAGTACAGGAAAAGAAGTTTTATTTTTTATTATGTGCCTTATAGAGTAAATAAAATTTTTTTGTTCAATGCAAATGTGAATTAAACTAATTACTGCAAATAAACCATTCTGACTTCCTGTTCATCTAAAATCGGACCTGGCCCTGGTAAGTACATATTTTTGTTTCTTGTAGTTGGTATAAATACAAGATGGCACCCATAAAAATCATAAAGAAAACAATGAATAAAAGTGAACTTAAATTCTAATATTCTATAAATAGAAATTAAAGAACCAGTACATGTATGGACCAAAACCATAAAAAGTCCACCCAACTACAATCTACCTATTCCATATGAGGTAAAAACCAGCATAGCAGGAGAAAGAATACAGAGAGAAGGCCAAAAGAGGATAGAACGATATAATCGCACCCACAAGTTGGTAAGGTTTGTGGAAGGAGAGGAAGTGCTAGTGAAAGCGAATCCTCTATCCTCTGCCATAGATAATACCATGGCCAAGTTCTTCCCGATATTCAAGGGACCTTATAGAATAGAAGAGCAGGTTGCAAGGTACACATACATAGTAAAAGACATTGGAAAAAACAAAATTATAGGAAACTACCATAGGGATAGTTTGAGGAAATATAGACAAAATATAGAGCAATAAGGAAACAATGGTTTGAGCCAATGAGGTATGTGAATCAAATGTGGTCAAATAAAATTTTATAAATGTCTTTGAATCAATGTCAATGTTAATAAGAAGTATTTGAATAAATGTCAGTATTGTTGTTTTGATTATTGACGGCAATTTAATCAAAATTGTGATTAAAGTATTAATGTTCATATGAATATCTAATATGTGTATGCCATGTTAGGTTAAGTAACATATTGTAATAATTAGTTATAAGGTAGAAGTAAGCAAAATTGTATTAGTGCAAATTTTATTCGAGAAAAATCAAAAGTGCAAATATAAAAAAAAAGTGCGAAATTTTATATGTGCAAAGTTTAATTAGTGTAAAAGTATACAAGAAGAGAAAAAATTAATGTATTTCTTAAATAATCAAATTTTTTTTATACCGAGTGGGGGTATATATATAACGATTCATATAGTCGACCTATCAGATCGTTATATGAAAGTGTCAAACTGTGCTAGTCTAGCGGCGTAAGCAAGAGAGAGAGGGAATAATCACAGCCATCTATGTCTAACCTCGCCACTGCTACTACTGACGCGTGCACAGACATGAAATTTTATTCAATTAATTTTATTTATTAAAACTGCAATATCTTCAAAACTAATAAATATACGGCAATTCTGAAACCTGCATAGTGTTCAGCAATTAAAGCTCTATAAGTAGCCAAAATATCAACTAATATAATTAACATTTAAAGAAGTTATACAGAAGAAGAACGCCAAGAGATATAACTAGAGAATTAGGCTAGGTACGAATTAGGTGTTTTCACACACATACAGAGAAAGACCAAAGCAATAATATTCTGTGGTCAGATCTTTGAAAACACGTTTGCAAATACCTGTAATCAAACGATTTGCAAACAGCGGAAGTATGAAATTAGCCAGAAATTCTCTACCATCTCAAACTTGTTAAGGAGAGTTTGACCGACCTGTTCGATATTGTTTCAAATGGAAAACACATGATTTATTTGGAACAACCAATCACAACCCTGTATTAAGAGTAGACGCTAACTCAGAATGAGGGAATTGATCACTCTTCGTTCGGGCATTAAATAAGCAAGACGTGTGTTAAATACGATCTCAATTGCACAAACAACGCAAAGTATTTATTCAAATAAACAGTTCGCAAAGTGGTCCGCAGTAGTAGAGGAACTAGTAAAGTTCAATAAATAATCTCGCTGCGTAATAACTAAATAATTAATTAACAGTGAAGTGACCTGTGCACCAGAGTAGCTACAGCATCTGTAATTGTCCAGGATCATCAGTCAACGTTATTGGTCAACATCATTTCTTCTGAGCCGAACCATCAAAAGGAGTATCTCTACTGATTACTATCTACGGTTGACGCATCAATCAGATAAGGAATATATTCATTGATCAATGAACATAAAAATAACAAAATAAATAATTAAATCAATAAACATTTTTAAAAGACACTATATAAATTCAAATTTTGTATTTAATTATTAAGATTAGATATAAAGTAATATTGGAGTGTTGAATGGAGAGTGAGGTGTAGTATTGAACGTGCAAATTATTGCAGACCCGTTCTTTAGCACTGGTTTGGGTGATATATAAATCCCTAAATCAACCAGATAAGAGCAATTGGTCGTTTGGACGTTTTAATCTTCACTTTTCAAGCACACTCATTAACCAATAAGATTTATGTTAGCAATAAGACATTAAATTCACATTTAAAGAAATTAATTCAATAACAAAGTCATTAATTAAACAAATTTCAACATTATTTAAGAGTTATTTGTAACGATTCCCCTTAAATATTCCACTCACTGAACGAATCCTGAGATAGTGTGTCTCTGTGCTCTGAGCTAAGCTGAATCCGTGTCATTTGTATCTGGGATTTGTTCTGGCGCCCAAGTAAAGTAAAAAGTCATGGGTAAGTAAGATTTGTTCTATCATTATATACAGAAAATAGATAGATAGACAAAAGGTCTTTATAATATATATATTATAACAATATTAAACGTGTTGTTGTGTTGCGTAAATGTGTGAGCACCTACCTGCTGTCCGATCTTGCGGTTTTCTTCCGACTAGGGCATGTGGATTTTGGATTTGATTTCGCAAGTATGTAAACTCAAGTGTATAACAACAGCACACTAAATTTGTTATTTTAAAAGTGAAGAGTTTTGTGAGGTTGGTAGGCTCCGTAGTACAGCAATAAAAATACAATATGGGGTAATAAAAACGGGGTGGTTTATTACTCCAATCACACACAAGAATGAAATGCTTATAAGTTTAAATCTTCTTACAAACTAAACAATAAATAAATCTTGAATAATGCTTTCTGAATGATTAATAATTTTCAGAAGTTGAGCTCGTTATTTTGAAAGAGTTTATTTTAACTGAGAATTTAATTAATCAATTTAATTTCATTCAATTTAATTTCAATGATTTTAAAATGATTCTAATGAATCAAAACTCTAAAGTTACTTGAAAATATTCAAAAATAAACTAGACGTGACAATCTAGTTCACGCCCCTTTATTTACTAGTGATCTGACTCACGTATACTGCAGTATGAGCAAATTATTTAATTCTTTGTTAAGATTTGTATAGCGCTTTTCTCTTTATCTACTACTAATTCTTAACTAAAGCTTATTAATTACTTATACTGGCTATACAGATTATCACACGTGAATAATTCTTATTTAATTAGAGTCTCTGATTTATGGCATCTGAATGATTTATATTACATTGATTTTAATTAAAAAGCAAGAAAAATTGAACTGTTGAAAAATAAGTAATGTGATTTTGACTTTCCTGGTTCTGAAGAGGATTGTAGAGATGCTCCGAAAGTCCCTCGCTGTCCTTGTCCAATCGGCTAGAGATGGTGATCTACTGAGTGTCCTGGGTTTTCGCGGTGAGCTCGGAAATCAGCAACACTCTGCTCTCCTGCTATTGATGAAGTTTTTATGTCTGTAGTTTTCTGCGAGAACTGCTTCAGGTCTCTCGTCAATTCACGTTCCACGTCAGCGTGTGTGTTTCGTTACGAGTTGTCGCTCTGCTCGTCAGCTGATTCGCAAGCGGTTTAGACGGCCTCTCTGTCGTATTCTTGAAGTACTGTCTTGTAGTCTTGTAGATCTCTTGCGTGCGTACACCCACAGTTAACGTAGTGCACGATACGCTTGTTTGTTCATGTGGAAGAGTATCTTGACTGGACGCTGTAATTACGAGTCATTACAGTTGATCTGTTTTATGATGATCGTAATTAGGCGTGTTGACCACGTAGAGTCTTCAGATGAGTCTTCACAAAACTATGATTTTGAGACGATTGAAGATATACGTCTGTTCTTCTTGAATACTGGCAGTCCAGTGTTTGATCAGCCCCAAAACTCCGCGTTGGTTCCAATTTCTTCGAATGATTTGATTGGCTGACACACTCTCCCTACTACCCAAAATTTGAATCACCTCACCCCGTGAGAACGAAACTACTTTCCCACAGACTGAGAATTTATATTATTATTAATATTCTTAACACAACGGAACTGAATTGTTGTTCAGGATTTCCGGTGGCACTTTATATTGCAATTATCTTGGGTGCAAGCCAAGTTATGCTAATTCTAAAATATACATTTGGTAGATAATTCTTATAGCTATAACATATTAAAAGCTCCTTTATGTAGCTCAATTATTACGGAAGTTATTAACATAAAATTAATTAGCTCTGTTATTATTTAATTATATTGCATAAAGTTCGCACACCCTATTATTAATATTTCGGCAAACATTTTGGCTATAATGGATTTCGCCTGAATTTACCGGTTTCCGAAATATTAATAATAGAAAGTTTGGGCGTGGTCCTATTCATTACACAGTGAGTTGATTATGTAACGGTCGCGGACATAGGCGTGTGCACCTGCACAATGTGTTAACATAATCGCTACAACATATGAGTGGAGTTTAACTATTAAAATTTATTTAAACACCGATATAGTATACCCTTAACATATAACTCCAAATTAATGATATTTGGTCATGTTATAATATATATATATATATATATATATATTGCGACAACACAAATTACTAAACTATTGGCGCATAGGATATGATAGTATGTGTATTTCAAATTACAAGTCTATATTGGAGGGTTTAAGATTATTTATTGTACAAACACAAGTTATAGTTTATATGGTATATTTGAAATGTACAGAATGTAATGTTTGATATAGAGTCTTTCTTTTAAAATGTTAAATAATGTTCATACGCCAGACGTGATACGTTACATAAGAAGACTCCCACGATGATGTTGTTGAAGAGAAAGGCCGGTCTTTGCGGTATAGTTGGTTCGTCAGGTGTGGCTTACAAATGACAGACGTTTCACCAGAAACGTTTACAGCTGGGCTGGCGTCCTGTAACAGCTGGGCTGGTCCTATAACAGCTGGGCTGGTGTCCTATAACAGCTGGGCTGGTGTCCTATAACAGCTGGGCTGATGTCCTGCAACAGCTGGGTTGATGTCCTGAAATTCCCACGATGAATCCGACACTTCGCACACACAACGGTACTACGGATTTTATTACTCGCAAAACTTATATAGAGTTTAAGACCAAGTAATATCTCAGGTGACAGTGAGTTTAATCTAATAACGGTATATTGAGCTTATACCTCTCCGGCTTCTTCAAGTGTTCTCGCGAATACCAAGGTCTACCGCGATCAGCAGACCACCCTATGAGGAAATCTTGCACTAGCACGGAAACGTCTTGATGGAACTATTGCGTAACAATTAATGATACTGTCACTGCGAAAAATCTCGCACAGTGATACAGTTACACTCACTTCTTACACACGTAATACTACAATATTAATATCGTGTGTACAGATATAAAATCAATTGTTATGCGTCACACGCGTTACTATCCCCGAAAAGTCTTAACAGATCCTTGCAAGTGGTAGAGTCTTGTACAAGGATTGTATGTACCGTTCGCGGTAGCAGCAGTGAAGAACTGCTTGTAATTTTTCGCACAATGCGTTAAAACACTGATGTGTGCAAATGTACTACACACACAGTTCTGAGTCTTCCCGTTTCACTAACGACGAATAGTTTTTACAACACCTTGCAAGCGGTAGAATCTTGTACAAGGAGTGCACGTTCCGTTCGCGGTAGATGGCGTAGAAGAACTGTCGTAATTATACGCGTAATGCGTAAAACACTACTGTGTGCAGATGTACTACATACACAGTTCTGAGCCTTCCCGTTTCACTAACAACGAATAGTCTTTACAACACCTTGCAAGCGGTAGAATTCTTGTACAAGGAGTGCACGACCCGTTCGCGGTAGATGGCGTAGAAGAACTGTCGTAATTATACGCGTAATGCGTAAAACACTACTGTGTGCAGATGTACTACATACACAGTTCTGAGCCTTCCCGTTTCACTAACAACGAATAGTCTTTACAACACCTTGCAAGCGGTAGAATTCTTGTACAAGGAGTGCACGACCCGTTCGCGGTAGATGGCGTAGAAGAACTGCCTGTGTAACGACAGGCTTAAGAAAATTTCCAACCACCAGTCAGCATTCTATTGGTGGATGGAAGTCACATGGTTATTATAAAGTGACCAAGCACTTTTCATGCAGTAGAGTGCATTTACTTTGTAACAGCATGGATAGCGGTAATCAGACTACACGTATCTCATGCATGACTGCCTACATACCAATAATATACATGACCGTAAACAATAGTCCGACAGGTATAGGGATTGTAGCGATACACATGTCTCAGTTCAGCTAATGTCAAAACAACGATAATACTTCACACACCGCCCGGGAAACGTTTCCCACTCGCGCACGCGCGCACATTTCCACTAACACAGTACATGAATAACCATAAATAATAATGCACAGTTATTCTAAACTAAACCCTTAACCTTACTAAATACAATTGATAACAACCAAACTTAACCATCTACCAATATAATATGAATGTCCATTGTCTGTGTAATATATGAACTTGCCCCGCCTATCATGATCCTGTGATTCGTTGCAGGATTAACTCCTTCCCGCATAAAAAAAAAATTTTTTTTTTTTTTCTTTAGTTAACAAAAAATAAAAAATTTTTTTTTTTTTCAATATAACCAAAACAACTTCCTAATCCTGAAATAATAATAATACCCTCGAACTAAAATCAAATAAACATCCTCAATTAATACTAACATTTCCAACTGTCACTTTGACAGAAGCATCAAATCAAAAGACACGTGGTAACCTTCAAACCAAAACAAACACACATGTTCTTGACACACAGATAACGAAATCTTATGCAGTGTCACAGGGTACACAGACAACATTCCTTATCAAAACTAGATTATTGTTCATTCACAGAGCCATCTTACATACAACATTTAAACCTGAATTGACATATTTAAATCACTACACATTCTTACCCCTATATCCTGACATTTATTTCTGAGTTTTTTTGTATAAATTTTTCTCAGTTTTGAAACGCACACGTTTACTTGGAAATACAGATTTGAATTTGTTTAATATACGCTGTAATTGCCTTATCTCGCAACTCATTAACTGAACCTTGGGGGTCGGTGAATTATTCGTTATCTTATCTTTCGAGCGTCCCAGTCTGATAACGTGAGGTTGACAATCAACTTTAGCTGGCAATAATTCTTTCTGAACTTCCAATGCAGCATGCCATTTATTCAATTTATCAACTTCCCAAATAATATTATGTCCGAGTTTTTTAACTCCAAGGACGGTCGCATCTACTTCCGTACCCTGTTCGTATGTTGCTTTAATTGCCTGTTTTTCAATTACCTGCGACTCACACGCTCCTGATTTTATCCTTGTGTGACTTACCTGCAGAATCGGCATTTGTACAAAGTGGTTTTTACACCTCTTTCGTAACTGCTTGTCCAACAGCGATATTTCTGTGCCACTGTCGGACAACCTCTCGTCGACATAACCATTGACTTTTGCTTCGACAATAAGGTCGGTGCAATTTTCAATCCTAATATTTCCCTCATGTTTATTACTATTATCATTATTACATACTAAATTATCCCTAATTTCGGCAGGATATAGGCCATACATAACAGTTTCATTCTTATAACTAACATTTTTCATACTTGATTGATTGAACTGCTTTTCAACTAAATCATTTTCAATAACTGTTGCTAATAAGTTGGTATTAAATTGCTGAGTTGTATTTTTATGTTGTTGTGATTGCGGCTGATTTTGTGGTGTTTGAACATGAAACTGATTACGCGGCGGTTCATTATTATTTACCATAATTGTTGTCACCTTACTGTCACCAGTATCATTCACCTCTCCGTCCTCCGTAAACACCTCAGTACCTGATATAGATTCATCTAGTACCTCATCATCAGGCCATGTGTCATAAATACCTGCACCGTTAGTATCCATACTAGTTCCAGGCTCTACTACTGGTTCGGAATTTTTATGTGTTATGCATACACTGTCCGCATCCATGATAGCTTCAGATCCTATCATACGTTCACGGTTCTCGCATGCTATATCTGTTACACTATAAAATATCACCTCATCACAGCACTTACCTGAAGTATGTTCCAGATTAGTAGTGTTGTTACTACTAATTTCATTTCTGTTATCTTCACTACAATCCGATGCAGAATCTAAATACTCGACTTTACCGAGATATGAACTACTAGGCCCTAATAAGGTGGTTTCTGTATAATCACTTTCAAGTTCACCTGCTACGCTACTGTTCTCCGTTAATCCTTCAGATGTCACATCTTGGTTAACTTCCATATTACTTTCGTTGAGAGTATGTTCCACAAGGACATTAGGTACTTCAAAATTATCACACGGTGCAATATTCTCAACAGATAAATCTGCTTCAATATCAGCTGACACTTCCTGTAGTTTCGCCATCCTCTCCTCTCTGTTGGCGTCCATTTCTTCCCAAAATTCCTGCCTAATGGCTATCATCTCCTCATCCCTGGCTTTACTTTCCTCTGAAACTCCTTGTATATCCGATATCATCTCTTCTTCCACGGCTTTCATCTCCCCGCAGCAATTATCTGAAGTATGTTCTGGACTAATAGTGTTGCTATTACTAATTTCACTTTCGTCATCTTCACTATAATTGCATGCAACATCCATATCTCCGACCATATCGAACAACGAAATACTATGCCCTAAGCGAGTTGCCTCGTTAATATTACTTTCAATTCTATCCCAGAATTTCCGCCTAACGGCTCTACTATGCTCAGATATGGTTTTATCATCAAGTGACCTGGCCCTTAAATATTCTATAAGCTCTTTTTTATTCGACATAGTGATCACAAATTACTTTAAAATTTAGTAATTTATACTCAAAGCAAGTTATTATTATCACAACAAGATTAGAACATATGGTAACCAGTTTATATGCACGCGGAAAGCAGTTCAAAACATCAACATGTAAATACCTTATCTAACATACAACAACTAATAATCTACCTCCAATATACTGATAAAATCTGTTCATATATGATATACAAGAGAATATGCACACTTGAAAAATTATATCCTCAGCTTTTCACATGAACAATACACATACAATTATTACGTTAATTATATTTATATGTCGGATTTTTCCAACAAATTTTATATTCATAGACAAATATGTAATAGCGTAAAATTTCCGCTATTTTACGAGCCCCACGTTGGGCGCCAAAATATCTCTATGCGACAACACAAATTACTAAACTATTGGCGCATAGGATATGATAGTATGTGTATTTCAAATTACAAGTCTATATTGGAGGGTTTAAGATTATTTATTGTACAAACACAAGTTATAGTTTATATGGTATATTTGAAATGTACAGAATGTAATGTTTGATATAGAGTCTTTCTTTTAAAATGTTAAATAATGTTCATACGCCAGACGTGATACGTTACATAAGAAGACTCCCACGATGATGTTGTTGAAGAGAAAGGCCGGTCTTTGCGGTATAGTTGGTTCGTCAGGTGTGGCTTACAAATGACAGACGTTTCACCAGAAACGTTTACAGCTGGGCTGGCGTCCTGTAACAGCTGGGCTGGTCCTATAACAGCTGGGCTGGTGTCCTATAACAGCTGGGCTGGTGTCCTATAACAGCTGGGCTGATGTCCTGCAACAGCTGGGTTGATGTCCTGAAATTCCCACGATGAATCTGACACTTCGCACACACAACGGTACTACGGATTTTATTACTCGCAAAACTTATATAGAGTTTAAGACCAAGTAATATCTCAGGTGACAGTGAGTTTAATCTAATAACGGTATATTGAGCTTATACCTCTCCGGCTTCTTCAAGTGTTCTCGCGAATACCAAGGTCTACCGCGATCAGCAGACCACCCTATGAGGAAATCTTGCACTAGCACGGAAACGTCTTGATGGAACTATTGCGTAACAATTAATGATACTGTCACTGCGAAAAATCTCGCACAGTGATACAGTTACACTCACTTCTTACACACGTAATACTACAATATTAATATCGTGTGTAAAGATATAAAATCAATTGTTATGCGTCACACGCGTTACTATCCCCGAAAAGTCTTAACAGATCCTTGCAAGCGGTAGAGTCTTGTACAAGGATTGTATGTACCGTTCGCGGTAGCAGCAGTGAAGAACTGCTTGTAATTTTTCGCACAATGCGTAAAAACACTGATGTGTGCAAATGTACTACACACACAGTTCTGAGTCTTCCCGTTTCACTAACAACGAATAGTCTTTACAACACCTTGCAAGCGGTAGAATTCTTGTACAAGGAGTGCACGACCCGTTCGCGGTAGATGGCGTAGAAGAACTGTCGTAATTATACGCGTAATGCGTAAAACACTACTGTGTGCAGATGTACTACATACACAGTTCTGAGCCTTCCCGTTTCACTAACAACGAATAGTCTTTACAACACCTTGCAAGCGGTAGAATTCTTGTACAAGGAGTGCACGACCTGTTCGCGGTAGATGGCGTAGAAGAACTGCCTGTGTAACGACAGGCTTAAGAAAATTTCCAACCACCAGTCAGCATTCTATTGGTGGATGGAAGTCACATGGTTATTATAAAGTGACCAAGCACTTTTCATGCAGTAGAGTGCATTTACTTTGTAACAGCATGGATAGCGGTAATCAGACTACACGTATCTCATGCATGACTGCCTACATACCAATAATATACATGACCGTAAACAATAGTCCGACAGGTATAGGGATTGTAGCGATACACATGTCTCAGTTCAGCTAATGTCAAAACAACGATAATACTTCACGCACCGCCCGGGAAACGTTTCCCACTCGCGCACGCGCGCACATTTCCACTAACACAGTACATGAATAACCATAAATAATAATGCACAGTTATTCTAAACTAAACCCTTAACCTTACTAAATACAATTGATAACAACCAAACTTAACCATCTACCAATATAATATGAATGTCCATTGTCTGTGTAATATATGAACTTGCCCCGCCTATCATGATCCTGTGATTCGTTGCAATATATATATATAAACACACACTTAGCGGTCCCTAGTTTCTGCAATTCACACTTCATTTTACTCAGGGTATGTTTAACTAATTTGATGAACTTATATATGAACGTCTTTAGGAGAAGCATGTGTGTCAGCAAGCAAAAACGTTGTACAAAACTTTATACATCGTATGTTCACTATTCACTGAACCATCACAACCTGATCGAAATATACTCATGTATAAAATGAAATATGTAAAGTCGGCCATATTGGCTTTCTTAATGAATTATTCCATTAAATTTTTAACGTGTGTACAAAGACAGACATTACTGGGAAGTGTTTTTACTGTTTAGTTTGTGCTACGTAAATACGTCGCCGTTAATGCTGTGTCCTGTGTGTTCGTGTTATTTTGCTTTTGGTTGTTATGGTGAGAGGGACAAAATTTTATTGTTTGTATTTAAGTGTTTACGATGGCAAGTCACAGTAAAAAAATGTTGGAGGCACTGGGAATAATAATGAAAGGTAAGATGATAATTTATTTAGTGTATGTTTGTTGTCCATAGTTTGTAGCGAATTAGGTGTTCGGTTATGTTTGCATGTCTAGGTTATGTTGTCAAATACGGTACTACCTGTTATACACCTAACTATGCCTAATATCATTCTGTTCTGTCCATTTAATAATGAAGCAGGTTAGCATTCTAATTTCATTAATACAATTTTATTTTTTCATTAAAATTTATAATTTCATTATAAATATAATTTTTTCAATATAATTTCATTATTATCGGGCCAATTTTTACAAATACGAAAACAAAATTATGGAGTTTTTTATTGCAGGCTTAGTAATAAGTCTATTCATAATAATAACAATTTATATTTATTTAATGGGCCTGCGTTGCTTGATGAATAAACTAGTGTTTGTCATGGAGTTTTAGGGTACATCGAATTGCCATAATAAATTTAATACAGTAGGCCTATTGTTTTGATTATGAAACAAAAATCATTTGTTTGATGTTTTAATTCAGTTCATTTATCCCCAATAACTGAAAACTTTACAAAGGTGGATAAGATTCATTTGCTTTCAAAAATTGCAATCCAAGATAATACAAAGACCATTTAAATTAGATTTGTTCCTTTACTGCATTAATAAAACTTGTCATTTATGCGTCACCTTTGCTATAGGTTAGGCCTAACAATTACACTAAATATCAGGTTACAAATACCTTTAAACAGAATAATTTGTTTGATCCATTGTTATAAAACTTTAAAATTGTAATTACTGCTTTGAAAATTGTAGGTTAAAACAGAAAACTCAAAATAATCGGATATTAGAATAATAATATTTGAATAGAAATCATAGATACTTGGTTGTATACAAGAACATGAGTATTTATTGTATTGTGTGCAAGTTGGATTTAACATGAAATTAACAGTTAGGGATAGTTCAGTGTTTGGATAAGACTTTGATTCTATAACCCTCGGAATAGTAATAAACTTTCAGTTAGTTTTATGCTGATGTATTATTAACAACAGCAAAGTTAATCTGCATTAAGTGTGGCCTATAAATGGAACTGATTTCGCTAAAAGATTAATTGTGATAACAAAACCAGCAGAACAACTAAAATTAGAGATTAGTCTATCAGTCTAACCTAACTCTGAAATAAAATTAATTACTTTTAGGAAAAGATTAAAATTTTGTTGAGTTATGTAGGCCTGCGTGTTAAGTATAATAGGGTAAGTTCTGTATCCCAGTAAATTGTTCTTAGCTCCAGATACAAGCATGTCTACATGTATTGTCATATTTTACTTTTCAGATGACTGTGAAAGTAGACTTATCAAACTAGAACCTACCATACTTACAGCTAAAAAAGTTACGGTCAGTTGTAATTGTTACTTATATTCAGCGTATGAAAGCACCCCTTAACTCTAGTTAATTAACCCATTTTTGAAAAAGATCCTGTGAGGACACTGACTGCCGTTAGATTAAATATGTATTCTATATTAAATGCTTATTCTGTATAAATATCAAGTTACAAATTACCATTTGTAATATTATTACAAAATATCAGAATAATAAAATTTAAATTTAAATCATAGATACTTGGTGGTATTGTAACGGGCCTATTTTGGGGTAATAAGGCAATTTGTATTTTTTTTTTTATAAATAAATAACATTTTTTGATGATAGGGACAAAATTTACTGTTTGGAGCGATCGCGACGGTGGCAGCACTGCTGTTGACTTTATACGATACAAAATTATTCCATAATATTTTGTAAACCAGTGCAAACAACCGACAAACTGTGTCAAGGTCAGCTCCAGTGACTCTAAATTGTCAACAAGTTATGTAACGAAACATCGGACCACCTGACGTCAACATATACGTCAGCGCGTTGCATGGCTAAGAATGCGGGGTGTGTCAGAGCCAGCAGCTGTGTGACACACAGAACAGGTTAGTCGGCAATTAACATCTGAATACATCGGACGCAAAACTGTAGCGTCTGCCCGGCTCGCCGGTTTGGGCGAAGTTCTTTGTATCGCCCGCACCTAAAAGTGAATAACACAAAACCGATAGAATGTGAATAATATGCTTGGATTTCGTTGTCCATGACGTGTCCGTTACTTAACTAAATATCACTATAATATTGACGACTCGGAACACTAAGATACCAAAACTCAGTAAAACAAATAGTCAACAAAGCCAAACACATTATGACACATAAACAAAAGCCCTACATGAAACAAATCCGACCATCAGCACCTACACTCCAAGCGCTTCCCAAAATCCATAAAGAAGACATTCCGATCCGCCCCATTATCAACTACCGTAATGCCCCTGCACACAAACTGGCAAAATATCTAGACAAAATTATTAGACAACACACACAAATAGACAACAACATTGCAGTAAAAAACAACACTGACCTAGTAACAAAAATAAAAGACATACACATCCCCCATAACGCCACATTAGCCTCCTTTGACATTAAAAACCTGTACACAAACATCCCCATCTCTGAAACAATCACCATCCTACAAAACAAACTCAAACAGAACAACACACCAGACGAACTTATCAATGAAATAACAGAAACTCTGAACATTATCACAAAACAAAACTACTTTACTTATAACAATAAATACTACACACAGAACGATGGCCTACCCATGGGCTCCCCCATATCCAGCATTCTAGCAGAAGTCTTCCTCCAACACTTAGAAAAAACAAAAATACTCACAAACAATGACAGACACTCACATAAAATACTATATTGGCACAGATACGTTGATGACATTCTAATACTATACAGGGGAAACAAAAGACAATGTGAACAGTTACTAACGCACATAAACAAAATACATAAAAACATAACCTTCACTGCCGAATACGAACACAACAATACCATAAACTTCTTAGACCTCTCCATCACAAAACTAGAACACAGGCACAAATTCAGTATATACAGAAAACCAACTACAACTGACACACTAATACACAACACCTCCAATCACCCAATACAACACAAACTAGCTGCTTTTAGAACCATGATACATAGACTCAACAACATCCCCTTAGATGAAATAGACTACAAAGACGAACTAAACACGATAAAATATCTAGCAGAATCTAACGGTTATGACAGAACAATAGTCAGTAAACTCCTACACAAAACACAAAACAAACAACAGACAAAGACAGAAAACAACAAATTCATAACACTAACATACATCAACAAACAAACAGAAAAAATTGCCCACAAATTCAAAAAAGCAGGATACAGAATCGCTTACAAAACCACTAACAAAACAGAACACACACTATCAAAACGCATGCCCAAAGCACAAAACAAATTCGATCTACCCAGTGTATATAAAATAAATTGTTCAAATTGCAGTAAATTCTACATAGGCCAGACAGGACGTAGCTTCAAACAGAGATACATTGAACACACAAAAGCACTCCACACCACTACAGAATCTACCTTCGCAAACCACCTCATTGAAGCAAACCACACATATAAAAACATCGACAATAACATGAACATACTACACGTACACACAAAAGGCCGAAAACTAGACACTCTAGAACAATTAGAAATATACAAACACACAAAAACAAATAAAAACGACATCCTAAACGAACAGACACAATTCAAATCGCACGCATTATTCGAACACATCTCACCACACACACACAGCTTCAATCTTTCGAAACACTATCTCCTCGCCAACAACAAGACGAGCAGCGCTACTAACGACAGCCTCTGATGAAGCCTTCTATAGGTGAAAGCCGGTTTAGGCTGTAAGGTAAAACTTTACGTTTTTACTTATAAAAAACTTAGTGTTCCGAGTCGTCAATATTATAGTGATATTTAGTGAATAATATATTTCAAAATGCGACTAAACATTCAAAATTCTTATTAAAATGTGATTAACAGTTTTTTTTAAACAATATAACAATTCGGAAATTATGTATTAAAGTGAAAGTGCGCACGGTAAGCAATGTGACGTCTTATGGACGAGAATTCGGACTCAAGGCAGATAAGTTTTACCAGAACATCCACAGAATTATCAAATTTTATTATATTTTATCAGAAAACCAAACAGATGGGGCAAATTGAATAAAATGGGAGTTTAAGGGGAAAATCTAAAATGGGTAGTATGTGAGTGTGTGTGGGGGTTTTTGTTTAATTATATTCTAAAACAGGAAGTGCTGGTTTCCGCTTTTAAAATTGATCTTTTGCTTATAAAATGTATTTATTTCTCAATATAAAATCATGAATAATCATAAATGGTCTTTTTTATAAGATCGCAAAAGTAGGAGAAGGGAAGGGGAATATTTGTCTATATAAAAATTTGAAATTATGTTAAGGGCCATATTTTCATGTTTTCTTTTGTAGTGTAAAAAAATGAATTAAAATAGATGTGATGGTAATTCAGTTGTACTTTCTTAAATAACCAGTTCTGCACTTCCCGGTCCGCTGATTCGAACCTTGGTAATTTTCTTCTAACAGTTGGCAACACAAGATGGCGCCGAAAGGAGTTATTCAGAAAATAATTGAATTAAAAGCAAAATCCCTTAGGTTGCATTAATATTAATTAAATATCAATTTGTTTGATACAGTACAATTGGCTTCTGGAACAGGGACAATTTATATAAATACAATTATATAAATACAGCCCACTGGGAAAGCAGAATGGTTGTTTGAGGTAAAGCTAAAATTATGTAAAATAGACGTAGATAGGGGTTATGTTATGATTGTGTGAAGTATGGGTAAATAGAATATATTTTGATAATAAATATAGGTTATATATATAGTAACATTTTGAAAAGAAATATATGTAAAAGTTTTCTTTATTTTAAAATGGCAGATAATAACGAGGTTGCAGTTGAAATGAGCGAGTCGGCTAGTGTGGGAGAACCAGGGGTTCATTCAATCCCAGTAAATCGGTTAAAAGAATTCAGCCTAACTGAATCAGCTATAGACGACTCGAGTAATATATCGACTCCAATCTCAACAAAATGTAACCAAGTAGAAAATGATATGATGAGTGTTATACTAAAGCAGTTAGAGAAAATGAACAGTAATGTTAACAATAAATTTGAGGTACAGAATAATAATTTCAATGACAAATTTGATATTCAGAACAGTAAATTCGATGTTCAAAAGAATAGTTTGGATGAGTTAAAAACCCAAATTAACGAAATAAAGAGTGATTCTGACGCTAAATTTAATATACAGAATGACAAATTTAATGAGTTAAAAAATGAGAGTCAAAAATTAAATCAATGCTTAGAAAGTACTAATCACACAATAAGGACCAGTTTAAATAAATTAGAACAGAGTGTTGAGAAGTTAGGTGACAATGTTATAAGTATGACAAATATTAATAATGACGAAATAATGGAAGATGTAATGTTAAATAGTGAAGATATTGATATTGATGTTGATATTAATTACAATTCTGAGAGTATAGTGGGGGTAAAGAATAATGGAGAAAATACTGATGAATGTGTAGAATGTGATTATGAGATGTTAAGGTGTATTGATGAAATAGAAAGAGAGTGGAAGAATAATATAGTAGTTGAATGTGGGCAGAGGGTAAATTTCCCCATTAAATTTTTTGAACCAAGGTGTTCACAAATGTTGTTGTTTTTGCAGGGTAAGAGACCCATATTAGTAGATGAATTAAAGTGTACATTGAGGTTGTATAATGTTGTACCCTCTGTCTGTAATAATTGTGAGAATGTGATGTGGTATTCTGAAGAGAGAGAGTTGTGTATTGAGAGAGAAATAGAACTATATAAGTTAAAAAGAAATTATGATGAATGGAGAAAAATATTAGAAGGGGTGAAGATGAACCAATTAAAATACTTACCTGGTGAAAGAGAGAGAGAGAATTATTTTGATAATATCTTTATAAACGATAATGACTTACCTGACTTAATAGTAAAGGAATATAAAAATGATGAAACAAATTACCTGACGTTGAACAATAATACTAATGCAGACGGGACAATCATAACTTATGGTGACAAGATTTATAATGGCATAATGGATGAAGTAAAAGTTGATAGATTATTATAATAATAATAATGATAAATGGTATGTGGATAAAAATGACGTATGTTACAAATATATTAGGTATTTATATGATGATGGAGGGTGAGCTAAAATATCAGTGTATAGACATTGTTGAATACTGTAAATTTTGGTAATGACCTTGCAGATTTGGACATATGAAGTGTGAAACAATTGAGCAGTTATTGACGTATACTTTGTAAATAATATAGTGAATTCATTTGTGTGTATTAGGAAATGTTAGGTGTATATGTGTTAGAAAATGTTGTGATAATAGTAATATTATTAATATTTTGGCATTCTAATTAAATAATTAAATAATTATGAAGACAATAATTAATGCTTTTTAAATTTTGATAATAATTGAAATATGTTGTATTTTAAGAATCAATTAAAGTAAATAATTTGAGGTGTTTAGATATTGTGATTGAAGGTTATATGTTTGAATTTTATAATAAATTTGAATTATTTGATGAGATTTTAATTTAATAATAATTAATGAATAAATAAATAAATGTTAAATGGTTTAGTTTGTGGAATATCATAATGGTTAAAAAATGAATGTTAATAATAAATTTGGAAATTTTGAAAATCTAATGGCAACATAGGATAAATAATGTAATGATGATAGATAAAAGAGTTAATGAAAAAAATTTTTTAAACAAGAATGTTTATAAGTTTTTCTATAAATTATTTAAAAGAGAATTGTGTGTTTAGTGTATACTAATAATGTCATTTAAGTATAAATTCTTAAGTTTAGTGTTACAATAATGATAACTTGCTACTAAATAATTTTGTTTTGATTTGAAAAATAGATGCACTAAATACTTCCTATATTGTGTTTATTATGTCTTATTATGTTAATTGCATGTAATATGTTAGGAATAAGGATTATAAAAATATAATAATATGTTTTCAATGTGTTTATAGATTTTAAAATAAAATGAAACAAAGGTGTGACAGTTAAAATTTTCAATGGGTTGCAAAAGATAGAAATGGGTGATAGTAATTGTTTGAATAAAATGGTTGAGTCAGTCCAAGTTGAATTTTTGTGGGACATATAGATCTGTCCAAATTGAAGTAAAAGTTAAAGAAATAGTAGAGATGAAAATAATGTAAGGTTGTTTTGAGTTAATGTATGTTATAGAATTTTGAGAAGTATTGATGGAGACACAGTAGTAATGGAGAATTTATGTAGAGTTTTGATTGATATATTGTTGTTTATTTTGTTGATGTTATTTTGTTGTAGTTGTAGTGAGGTAATGAGATTGAGATTTTGGGGATGGAAATTTTGTAGTAGGGGTAGTGTAGTGTGGGAGTCCGCAACATAAGGGTTGGGACGGGATTTGGTACAGTTTTAGTGGGAAGGGGTTGCCTTAGGTAGAATCCAGGAACCAGAGAACGGGAATCGAGCTTTTTTGGGGGGGGGAACACGTATCCTATGTACAAAGGGTTAGAGAGTATTTTTTTTATATATGGAGAGAAGGTGGCGATTTGAGTTAAAATAGTAAGTAGTTAGAGGTAGAGAAGGGTTAGTAGATTTTTTTTTGATAGAGGGGTGTCATACTAGTTAAAGATTTTGTAAGGGAGCGTTAGAGTAATAAAAGGGGTAAGATTATGAGTAAATGCCAAGTTGATAATGTGAATTATAATGAGTAACGTAGAATCACCCAAATGAATGAAATGGAATAATGATTGCAATGTTATGAAAAAAAAAAATTTTTTTTGAGAAACTAAAATTAATAACAGTAAAATGAGTTTAAAAGGTAATTTTATGATTTTATATGCAAATTTAATGATGTAAAGTGTGTAAATTTTAAATACAAATTGTTTATTTTAAGATGATAATAACCATGTGAATTATGAATGTACTAGGTTTTCTTATGTTATATTGTGTTTGTTAGTATAAGAGAATTTTATGAATTTAAATATTTAAATGCATTTTAATTTGGGGATGAGAGAAATGTAATATGGTAATGGGAAATGATTATTTAAATTCTGATGGGAATCAGGGCAGTAATTTTGAATTTTGGGATAAAAGTTAACAAGAGAAAGTAGATAGAATGAGATTATGGGATTTATAAAAGTGGATATCATGTTGTGTTAGATATTTTGATATATATGTTAGAAATAAGTAGAAAACAAAACCAGTGCTTCTTAGCGCAAACCAGCATCGCTAGGGGGAAACAGATCAGTTGGGGATATGGTGTTGTATAAGGCCACTATTTGATATTTGATTTGTTGTTTCAGTGTTGGGTGATGCTGTGGCGGCGGACCTGAGCTGGCCTGCGCGTCAGAGCAGGGGCGTTGAGTATCTGTCTGACTCTACGGTGTTGGGATCTCGAGAGAGAAGTCCAGTATTGTCATTCAGATGCGATCACAGTCACCGGACCAAGGGTGAGTTGATTATATTTTTTGTAAATCGTAAAGGGGGTTGTGGCGACATATCCTGGCTGATCCCTTTAGCAAGTATGAATGTGTCAATGAGATTTATTATGCTTCGGCATAAAATATCTCATTGAGGGGGTATTGTAACGGGCCTATTTTGGGGTAATAAGGCAATTTGTATTTTTTTTTTATAAACAAATAACATTTTTTGATGATAGGGACAAAATTTACTGTTTAGAGCGATCGTGACGGTGGCAGCACTGCTGTTGACTTTATACGATACAAAATTATTCCATAATATTTTGTAAACCAGTGCAAACAACCGACAAACTGTGTCAAGGTCAGCTCCAGTGACTCTAAATTGTCAACAAGTTATGTAACGAAACATCGGACCACCTGACGTCAACATATACGTCAGCGCGTTGCATGGCTAAGAATGCGGGGTGTGTCAGAGCCAGCAGCTGTGTGACACACAGAACAGGTTAGTCGGCAATTAACATCTGAATACATCGGACGCAAAACTGTAGCGTCTGCCCGGCTCGCCGGTTTGGGCGAAGTTCTTTGTATCGCCCGCACCTAAAAGTGAATAACGCAAAACCGATAGAATGTGAATAATATATTTCAAAATGCGACTAAACATTCAAAATTCTTATTAAAATGTGATTAACAGTTTTTTTTAAACAATATAACAATTCGGAAATTATGTATTAAAGTGAAAGTGCGCACGGTAAGCAATGTGACGTCTTATGGACGAGAATTCGGACTCAAGGCAGATAAGTTTTACCAGAACATCCACAGAATTATCAAATTTTATTATATTTTATCAGAAAACCAAACAGATGGGGCAAATTGAATAAAATGGGAGTTTAAGGGGAAAATCTAAAATGGGTAGTATGTGAGTGTGTGTGGGGGTTTTTGTTTAATTATATTCTAAAACAGGAAGTGCTGGTTTCCGCTTTTAAAATTGATCTTTTGCTTATAAAATGTATTTATTTCTCAATATAAAATCATGAATAATCATAAATGGTCTTTTTTATAAGATCGCAAAAGTAGGAGAAGGGAAGGGGAATATTTGTCTATATAAAAATTTGAAATTATGTTAAGGGCCATATTTTCATGTTTTCTTTTGTAGTGTAAAAAAATGAATTAAAATAGATGTGATGGTAATTCAGTTGTACTTTCTTAAATAACCAGTTCTGCACTTCCCGGTTCGCTGATTCGAACCTTGGTAATTTTCTTCTAACAGTTGGCAACACAAGATGGCGCCGAAAGGAGTTATTCAGAAAATAATTGAATTAAAAGCAAAATCCCTTAGGTTGCATTAATATTAATTAAATATCAATTTGTTTGATACAGTACAGTATACAAGAACATGAGTATTTATTGTATTGTATGCAAGTTGAATTTAACATTAAATTATCAGTTCGGGATAGTCCAGTGTTTAGGTCAGACTTTGAGTCTATAACCCTAGGCCTAGTAATAATGTACAATAAACTTTCAGTTAGTTTTATGCTGATGTCTTGTTAACAACAGCTAAATTAGTCTGCATTAAGTCAGACCTATGATAATGGAACTGATTTCACTAAGAGATTAATTATGTTAACAAAAGTAGCAGGGCAGCTAAACTTACAGCGGATTAATCTGTCAGCCTAACCTAACTCTGAAATAAAATGAATTAACAATTAATAATTTAATGCACTTTCACTTGTGAAAAAACTTACTTTTTGTTATATCCTCAAACGTACATTTCGGAGTGGTTTGCTCCTTCCTCAGTGAGGTATAAATGCAGAATTATATATTGATTCCGTATTTATATCTCACTGAGGAAGGAGCAAACCACTCCGAAACGTACGTTTGAGGATATAACAAAAAGTAAGTTTTTTCACAAGTGAAAGTGCATTAAATTATTAATTGTTAAAGTGCTGTGAAAGAAGTGATGATCATTCAAAATAAAATTAATTACTTTTAGAAAAAGATCAAAATTTTGTTGTGTTATGTAGGCCTGGGTGTTAAGTATAATAGGCTAAGTTCTGTATCACAGCTGAATTGTCTTTAGCTCCAGAGCTTACACCAATAGTGCATGTCTACATATATTGTCATATTTTACTTTTCAAATGACTGGGAATGAAGTAAGTTCAGTGTTAATTTAATCACGTTACTTTATCAGCATTTTATTCGGTGTATAAAATCAAGCCCTTAAAATCTAGTTAACTTAAAACTAAGATTAATTAACTCATTTTTGAAAAAAGACCCTGTGAGAGCACTGACTGCAATTAAATTAAATATTTTTTTCTTTATTATAGACACTCCTGTAAGTCTGACAATTATTCTGTCTACTCTGAAAAAATTCCATTTATTACTTTTATGGTGATTCATGTATGAACATTACATGATTTTTATTTTTCTTACAGATGTAAGACAGGCTCTGTTTTGTGAAAATTTACATGTTTTTGCAGCATCAAATATAACTATATTTTATTTTACAATTAATTACCTCCTTCAGCCCCACGATTGGAGCGCCAAATATAACGTTAATTACTCGTTACCATTAATTATATTGTGTTAATTAAAAGATTATGTTCTCTGCAATCTAGGCTTCGTTCTTGGGCATCACTTGCAACGGTAATTAAATTTACAGAGATGTCTATTAATCATTCAGGTGTGATGAGTACAATTCATATTTTCTTGTTCAAGAAAACTAATAAAGTAATATTGTTGTATCATCCCTCAGGTTGTTATTTAAATAATGAAACACATACACAATCATCAGTCTAATTAATGCATTTATTAAATTTATGTTACTTGTCATTAATATCAATTATCTTGGCTTTTAACGTATTATGATTATTCATTATTTTAATATATGATTTCTCTCAATAGACAATTCTTCAGATCTCTATATCTCAAGGTTCAATTTAATTTATCTAAGCATGAATAACACTTATCTCTAGTTAATTAACTTATTGACACATATTTTATTTCTAAATGGATTCGTGTTTAAGATATGAATTTATTCTTAATTGAAATGTTGTAATCATACTACTCTTCACGTTTTCATGTTACTTCATGCATAATTTCTTTAAATAGTACATGTTTATGTGTAGGTTCTTTTAGTAGGACAGACAGGTGTTTTAGCAAAATATTAACTAATACATAAAACTTACTGTTGGTACGATTATCCAAATCTACGGCAAGTGGATCTGCGTGGTACGTGAAGATCTGCTTCTCACTCCTTCACATGCATTCTCACTATGCTGAATCATCATGGTTTTACTCTCGTATTGAAAATGGCTTAACACTTTTTATCACTCCACTTTATTTAATACTATTTGGCATTTTCTGACATTACATTTGTACAGGTACCGTTCACTATTTTATAGCGTTATTCTCGTTACTTGAGTTATGTAATAGTTTGCACACGACTGATTTCAAACACATGTTCCGATCCTAATTGTTTTACAAGTTATAAATTAATAAAACCTTAGTTCTCACTCTTTCAATATTAACTTATTACACACATTGTTTGTTACTTTTGATTCTACAAAAATATAGCATAAGTTTATAAATCTTAACAACTATTTAAACATGTTAACCCTACGTAAGTCTTAAGTCAACTCGCTAGACTTTCACCACCGACTACTTTCGAATTTAAGTAAAGACTCTTAAATGTTTAAGTCACGACTCTGCGAAACTTATAACGGACTTCATCGATACGTTACTACCAACTCTCCAAAAATTTAGTAATAGACTCTCCTGATCATGCTTTCAGCTTATTTTATATAGTCAAAATACGATTCCCACTAAGTTTATTTTCGTCCCACTACTGCATTTTCCATTGGTTTATCTCTGTTTCTTCTACCAAATTCCCTCCTAATTCTTTTACTTACGTGTTACACTGCTACGTTTCCATTGGTTTTACGTTCCTGATTTCTAAGAACTTCACTTCAGGAAACCCGCCTATGTTGAAAGCTGAATTCTGATAGGTCATCTTCTTACCCTACTCTATTTCTTGGCTTCTAGTTCAACCCTTCCTGCGACATTAAGTTTGATTTCACACTTGTAAATCTTCCTGTCACTTTTCTGTCCCACTTAGACAGAATTACCCTTAACTGCCTTCCTAAAGCACAGCTGCACTGGTTAATGAGTTCATTCAACTTTACTTTAGTTTTCTCAGTATTTACTGGTAACCCTCTCGCTGACTTTTTCTATACCCTTTTAGCGAGAAATATCCCTTAATGGTCTCTTAGTGTCCAGCTGTATGGTTTCTTAACTTTTGTTGTGTTTTCTCGGTACTCCATTCAGTCACCCCTTGTTGTTTTTCTACGTCTCTGCCAGAACAATTCCTTCGTCTCGCTAAGCCTCCAGCCGCCTTGTTAATTGTTTCCATCACCTTCGTAGTATTCTTTTGGGTATCTCCCATTCATACTTGTATCTAGTAGTTTTCCATTCTTTTCAGTAAGAACACTTCCAGCTGCATCGTTGATGAGTTTATTCAACTTCGCTGTTGCATTCCTGGTATCTCGTTCAGCCACCCTTTACTGTACTTTCTCAGTATTACAATCGTGACTCTTCTTCTGGTGTTTTTCTATGTGTTTGCTAGAACAAACCCTAATTTCTCCAAATGAACATCTGTTCTGATGGGTTTATTATGTCCATAAACATGCCTGTCATCGTAAAAGGATTTCACACTTCTTTGTGTTAACTTCCTCTCGTAATTTCCTTCATATATCAATGTCAATTCACCAGTTGCCACCTGCTTATTCTCCCTTTTTTTTCATGTTTTGGCGTTACACGTGATAGATTTTTAAAAGATTGCACATATTACACAGAACATGATTTACCACATACACAAATTTCTGATGTCCCTGATCATGAGTTGGTAAGTTTCAATGGCCCGAATGTTTATGCTCAATTTTGTTAATAAATTCAGCCTAAATTTTTTGTCAGTAATTTAATCTTTGGCTTTGATATGAAGTATAAAATGTCTAAAGACAAAGTACTAAGCCAAGCCTTGAGTTCCTATTCAGTACACCCATTAGCCTATAGAAATATTGGCTAGAATGTTTCCATTTTCAATTCTAAGAAGGAAATAGGCCAACCTATATTTGTGTAATGTATCTCAAATCAATTTGTACGTGATTTTATTTGTAAAATGTGGTCCTACCTAATACAAGATGGTAGGGCTTACCATAATATATTTAATTTGTACGGTACCTGTATTTAACTAGCTACATACTTTATTTAATGCTTCAGTCCAGCTATAGTACTCTAAATATACTTTCAAATTCAGCATTTTTCAGAGAAACGTCATTAATTAATAAGATATGACTTAATAAGTTAAGGTTAATTTTAAGACCTAACATAACAAAATTTATAATGTGGGCCTACTGAAGCAAAATGTTGTAATTTTTTGTACACATAGTTACTTTCATACCATCGAGTTAATTAAATTAATTGTAATTTGTTTGACATAAAAATTTTGTTTTAAAACAGTCCTACTTTAAAAATTAAGACAACATTTGTCAGGTAAAAGAAAAAGTAAAAATAGAATTTGAACTGTGACTTCTTTAATTTTTGACTTGAACATGCATGCTCACAATCAACAGAACTGTTGTATGTGGCTTATTTAATAAAATATTACTGAAACTGAAAAGTACTCAGTATTTTTAATAAAATTGTGATGTTTTTAAATTTTATAATATTAACTTGCAGACAGAAAAAAGTTTTGCTGGTGACTACAGAAAGCATCGTTCTTTTATCTTATGTAAAATACATTATTGCATGCAAATCTGGTTAAAGCTCACTAAACTAAAATTATCATTGTGCTTACAGCAGGTTCCTAAACCCAATAATTGATGTAGGCCTATACCGTTATTTGTATTTAATGTCTTATTATCTGTAACTTAATGTGTAGAATAATATTTATTGTTAAACCTCCTAAATGATACTCTACTAATGTCACATGAAATTTAAAAAAATTAATAGCTTAAATTTTAAAAAAAATTTTATAGGGTGTGTTATACTTAACAGTAGATTTGAATGGTACAATGTGGATGAATTATTCATAATGTATTTGCTAGTTAGCATCTGGATTATATTATTCAATGTTAATAATTTCAACAGATTTGTTTTTCGAGTTTGTATGATTACATTAGAAACCTTTTTCAGGAATCTTCAGTGCAGGGATGTAACCAACCAATGCAACAACTAGCTGAACAACAAGAGGATCTGCAATATGTATAAAATAATTACTAGATTATACTGTAAATATATGCTTATTAGAAATTTATACAAAATCCATTACCTTTTTGTAAATTTGTTAGTGCTAACCTAAAAAAATTGTGCTAGATTAAGAAAATGTTAATTATTATTATGAGCTAGATTCTATTAATTATTAATTTATTATTCTTAATTTTTTAAGTTAGTGAAAAATTATGCATGAGTTTTGTAATGATCTTTCAGGTTTCTCCTCAACTTTCCAGAATCGACTGGGAAAAAATGACTATTATCCCACCATCAGGAGTATCGACATCAGATGATATTAATGTGGAAACCATGAATTGGAGAAGGTAATATAATCAAAGGAATTACTATAAAAACAGTTAGCCTATAGATAATTTCAAATTATAATATTTCTACTTGTGAATTTTGTAAAATTAGCATATTTGATTTAATTTTTGTTTCACATGTGTTATGTTTTTCAAAATTATCTTTACTTAACAAACTAAACTTGTATACTTTTAAAATCAATAAGAAAATCAGCTTTGAATGTAGCACAATGAATTCATACCATATTTCATAAATGTTTTGTTTTCAAACCTTTTGTTTAGGTGTTATTTAATTTGTGTTATGGCAAAGTTAATTTTCTGCATCAGGAAAGTCCTATTTCACTGAGCAAGCTTTATAGGAGATTTTGAAGTTTGTGATAAAACAGCCCTTTATGATTGTGTTTTGTCTGGTTAATGAGAACAATATAAAGTTATTAACAGTCCCATTTACATTTTAAATAACAAAAGTTAGTAACATAGTAGTTGGAGTCATTTTTAATTAGTAGTATAGTAGGGTGCCAATGCTTTCAAATCACGGGCTTCCTGTGGAAAGTATAATCGTATCATAATTTTAAGATGGGCATTGTTTAAAGCTCTAAATAAGTTTACAGTAGAACTCCATTTATCCTAACTAATGATTCCCAGACGTAATTTGGATATGTAGAAATTCACATAATTGGAACAAATATAAGAAAAAGGTGATGTTATGAAAGAAAATGCGAAAATTGCTGAAAAATCAATTTTGTTTATTTTTATTACATGAGTACAGTATCTTAATAAAAACCAGGTCACATGTGTTTTGCACAAAGTTCACTTTTACTACAAAAAAAAAAGTTTAAAATAATACTCACACACAATTATGATTTTTCAGTTGAACATGTCAAACAAAGTTAACTGTTTTGACGTAGAAACTCATTTGCATGCAGCCAGGTCCCGCAAACGCTTGAAGGAAAGAAGCGGTACATGGTCGCATTCAGGCTGCCGTTCCATCCACTTTAAGGCAGTGTCAAAATAAACGAATGCCTCACTTGCCGTAGGTTCCTTTTCCTGTTCAACTGAAGCAACATTGTCATCGTCTTCGTCCAGCTGCTGAGATTTATCATTACACGTTGGATAATTTCATCATCATCCAAAATTTGATATCCAGGGTCGCACTGCAACCACTTGTTTATGTCGTCCATGTCACACTCGGAACAGCCAGAAATTTGTACAATGATTTTCTGGATGTCTTCAGTTGATACAGCTACATTTTCTTCGACACTTTCTTTTGCTCTTTTTCACTCTTCCTTCTTGTTTACTGCCTCTTCTTTTTCTTCCTGGCTTTGATTGTTGTGTCGAAATTCTATTAATTTTATTCCTTGCCATTTCCTGATATTGATTCAGATAACTGGAGTTCAGATAAATGGAGTTCTACTGTATTTATATTATTTTTTTATAGAAAGAGTATTTGGAAGCTGCTGGCAAAACAAAAGTTATTAATAGAATATATAATTAGTTTAATAACATTATTTCCCATAAAATTGCAATAATACATTTAGTAGTTTGCATTTTTGTTGATACTGGCAATGATAATTATTTTTCTCGGTTAACTAGAATTCTTTCTTTGTTACAGAGTCCATTGCTGTGGAACGTCTTATACCACCAGTTGGTTGTGTAGTTGTGCAAGGTTTATAAATTTGGAGGTAAATTTATCCTTTAAACTGCTGTATTCTTATATAGTTAATTAAATTTTTAGGCACTAGCATTTATGTTCTCCCCCCCCCTACCGCCTCGCCAACTCTTCTGTGTGTATATAAATATTACTGTTATACTATTTATAGGAATTATATTTTAATGTTATAAACATAACCACAATTTATTAATAACTGCAGGATATGACAACTACAAATACTTAAGCTCATATTCCAGATTTTCTCATAATTATTTTCAATATAAAAAACATTAGCAAATAGGCTTTAAGTGTAGCACATATAAAAATGTTTGCTAATTAAAGAAAAACACATTTTTTATTACACTGCAAACAGAACTACATGCAACTGGTAGAATTTTTCTCACACGTCATGCAATGTATTACTCTGTATAGTTAAATGGGAGCAATATAAGAAAGTTTGATGTGGTACACTCATGCAACTTTCTCTGCCTGATCAATAAATGATGTAATATTGATGATCTTCACTTATGACCTTTTACATTATTATTTAATAAGAGTTATTGCATTCTCAAACTGACAACTATATACAGCCCCTAGCATACTTAGTAATGTGTAAAAATAAAAGTTGTACATCTTTAATGTACTTTAAATAATTAATTAATGTTTGAATTGCATCCTGCTTTGATACTGTTCATAACAATGGAATTAATTTTACAGTTACCTTATACATTTGCATTACTTTTAGTATCCTATACTACTATTATTTGAGTAAATTTTCTTTATTATAATTTTAAGAATTGTGGATGTTAAAGTGCAGTCAAAATGAAAATTATCAAAAGCCTAATAAACTTACGGCAGACCAAACAAAACTGTGTGGAAAGACAAGACGAAATTGTTGCCCTTAAGAGTTGTGACAAATTTCAGCCATCACATCATGAAATTTCACAAGACGGAAGAAGTTAAGAATTACACAAGTATATTGGATGAAAATATTAAAGAAAGAAAAAGAAAGAGATGTATTATAACAGACCAGCAAAAAAAAAAGGGAACCACTTTGTATAACTTAAAGGTAATTAATGGAGAAGTAGAAGGTGAACTTATGCCGATTAGGAGACCTGCTAATAAGTTGTATGAAGTTACAGCATCTACTCATGTCACCTGTATCTTTTGTTTAGGCTTATTTAGAAAAGAAAATCTATACCTTCACTTCACAAAGTGTGACAAAAATCCTCATCCTTGCAGTAACAGTAACAATGAAGATGATATCTGTGATTGCATTGGTTGTTGGAAAGCAAAAGAGAAATAGAGTTTTAAAAGGGGCATCACATATGCTCATTCCTGAGTCTACATTGGCTTTAGCTAGTTTGCAATTGTGAAATAATGTTTTTAATAATATGGTTAAAGATAAGATATCATTAATACCTCCAAGTGATCCTTTGATGTTTCTTTTGCTACTCGTTTTTATAACCATCACAGAGATAAGCATAAGCGATCATATACTTCATCTAAAATGTGTGACCTGGCAAGAATATTGTTAGTCATGAAGAAAAAAAATGCAGACATTGAATACCTAGAAGACTGTTTGATTCCTTCAATGTCTGATGACTTGGTTAGAAGTTGTTCGTAACCTTACCGAGTGTAATGAAGAGACAGGAGAAGCGGGTGTGGCAAGTTTTCCACCACGAGTTTGTTCCTCCCTAAAAAGCTGCGCTGATATTCTGAAATCACTTACTGTTAAGGACAATTCTCAAACATACCCAGAAAAAAATAAAATAAGAAATCGGTTGATGATTTCTTACACCTAATGGCCACAGAATGGAAAATTGAAATCAATTCCAATACATAAAAAACACGAAAAAAGAAAAGAGTTGAAAAGATAGACTTATTACACTGTGATGATGATATTCGTTTACTTTGTTCTGATCTTAGTATTGGGTACAGTAACCTTGTTGAAAAACTGTGTAAGAATCCCTCACCTGTGAACTATGAAGCCTTAGCGAAGGATCTAATAGCCCACATTATTGTTTTAAGTAGAAGAAGACCAGGGGAGGCAGTAAATGCTAAAATGATTCACTATGAAGCTGCGTTACAAAATGATGCAATAACAAAAATGAAAGAATATGTACTTACTGATGAAGAAAGACAGAGTGGTGACGAGCTCGGTATCTTCCATGTTCCTGGTAAAAACACCAGGAAAGTACCATTTATTTTAACCAAATCAGTGCTTTCTGCACTTGATGCTTTGACTGCTAGCCGTCCTAAAATTCAAATTGAAAGCCCTTTACTGTTTGCTAGGCCTGATAGTGGTGTCATGGACGATGTTACAAAAGTACTAGAGAGTGTAAAAAAGAGACTTCCATTAATCAACCCAGAACACTTCACTGCAACAGGTTTGAGACACCATGCAGCCACAAGTTCGCAACTTTATGAAAGAAATGATACATTTACTGAAATTTAAATGTGGTTGTAAACACACCAGTCTAGTTTTTCTATCTATAGTTTATACTATTTTTTTTTAATAATTTAAACTAATTGAACACCTAATCAGGCTATGCCTTTGAGAGCCTACACTCCCTTGCAGAAAAACCTATATTAAGTTCATTTATATTGCCATATGTATTTAGTTATGTTTGACGTAATAAATTAAATGTTAATTTCATCAATCACCCTTGGTCCCATCAAACTCTAGTGTATTTATACCTAAAATAGGTTTAACTTCTATATTGTACGCCTATTTACAACAAAGAACTTACTGTGTATTTTTAAGAAATATCGTTATCTTAGTTTAACACACCCAAATGATTGAATTGCTGCTCATTCCCACTGAGTACAAATGCGGAAAACAACCAATTTCACTTGATCTTCCAAAATATTTTTCTCTGCTCTGAGTTGAAATTTATGCTGATGTTTCCTACCATACAGACCTTTTAAGGGTGCAGTCTTCATTTTTCTCTGGTCCTCCAACCAAGATATCAAAGCTTAAAATTTGAAAAAAAATGCAAAATTTTAATTCTTAAGAGGCAGTTTTTTTTTAAAGGATACGTTCCTCATCATTGATATTTTTTATAAATTAACTGTAATCATAAATAAATATAGATACAAAAAATTAAGGCTCACATTCTTTTCCATCCTTCAGAAATTACACTATTAAAATTCATTCTTGTCCAACAACTTCGATTTAAACATTGTATTTGCCTCCAAAAGCGTTTTAAGACTATAAAACAGGTTAATTATCTTCCGTCACGCTTCTTGAAATGAAAATTCCGTCACGCTATTTCAAGAAGCGTGACGGAAGGTAATTAACCTGTTTTATAGTCAACAACTTCGGACACAAATATCTCCTGTACAGAAACACTACTAGGTCAGTAAAGAGTGCTACATATTGTAGGTTACAATGTACTAAAAACAACAAAGTTTATTTGAAAAGCCAAAGGCAACCCAGTTCTGAGAAATTTAGAATACCGTAAATGTCTGCAAACAGACAAAACAGGGTGCGCCACAAAACAAAAATGGCTTCCATTTGTAAAGCAGACACAAGAGAAATAAAATGAAATGTGTTTTGAACTACAAAAACATAAGGGAATATATATACACAAAAAAGAATTTTTTCTGAAATGTGTTGACACTCGCAAATTTAATCCATTATATTCAAGTAAAACCTATATATGTGGGTATGCATCTTCTCTCAAATAAATCAAGGGACACATTTCTTATTTAAATCAAGAACTCACCATAATCATACACTAATTTATTATGGAATAAAGAAAGTAGCAATTAAGCAAACACGAATCTATGCATTTTCAAAGAACAATATTATAGAATGTTTGACAATGTTAGATTTATAAAACCTCTTCATTTTCAGTTTAGTAAATAATTTTTGATCGCCAGGTGTAGGGAGATAAATACACAACCCAAGACATTCTGGACATGAGATGTGCACAGTTTTCTATTGTAGTACAATTAAATGAAACCTATATATTACGTATTGCAATGAAACACAGGATCCTGATAAGCAGGGCAAGCTCATATAATACACAGACTATGAACATTCATGTTTAAATTGGTAGTTTGTTAGATTTGGTTTGGTATCAGTTGTATTTTAGTAAGGATAAGGATTTAAATTTAGTAAAACTGTGTATTATTTATTTGTTGTTTATTCATGTACTGTGTTTGTGGAAATGTGCGTGCGTGCGCGAGTGATAAACGTTTCCCCGGCTGTGCGTGAATAAATTATCATTGTGTTGTGACACTGAACTGAACATAGACAAATGTATTTGCTACAATCCCTGTATATTTCTGGCTATTATTTGACATTCATATATGATCTTATTAAAGTATGCAGTTATGCTTGAGATAAGGGTATTCGGTGATTACCAGCTATGCATGCTCTTACAAAGTTGATGCACTTTACTGCATGAAAAGTTGTATGTCATGTTGTATGTAACCATGTGACTTCCTTCCACCAATAAAATGCTGGAAGGTAGTCGGAAATTTTCTTAAGCCTGTTGTTGCACAGGCATTTCTTCTTAGCCAGTTATCGCGATCGGGACGTGCAATTCTTGTTCAAGATTCTGCCGCTTGCAAGAATTTGTAAAGACTATTCGACGATAGTAACGCGTGTGAAGACTCAGAACAATAAAATATTACTTTTTTACACTTGGCTTTATTACTATAGCATTACGTGTGTAATACGTGAGTGTGAACTGTAGCACTGTTTGAGATTTTCTGCAGTGCCAGTAAGATTTAATAATTACGCAATAGTAAATTTTATCATCAAGAAGTTTCCGCGTTAGTGGAAGATTTCCGCATAGGGAGGTCTGCTGATCGCGGTAGACCCTGTGATTCGCGTGAACACTTGAAGAGTCCGGAGTGGTATAAGTTTAATATACCGTTGTTATATAAAACTCACTGTTACCTGAGATACTTGTAAGTTATAAACTCTATATAAAATTTAACGAATCATAAGATCCATAGAACCGTTGTGGTGTGCGAAGCGTCAGAGTCATCGTGGGAACTACAGGACACCAGCCCAGCTGAAAGCGTTTCCAGGGTGAATCCGTCTATCATCTATAAGCCACGCCTGACGACTCAACAACGCAGCAAAGCCCCCCCCCTTTTCTTCAGCAACATCATCGTGGGAATCATCACTTATGTAACGTATCACATCACGTGTATGAACAGTATTTAACATTTTAAAAGACTCTATATCAAACACTACCATTATTATACTTATCAAATATACCATATAAACAATTACATATGTCTTGTGCAATAAATAATCTTAAACCCTCCAATATAGACTTCTGATTTAAGATACACATACTACCATATCCTATGCACCAATAGTTTAGTAATTTGTGTTGTTGCATAGTGATATTTGGCGCTTAGCAACGTAGGGCACGTAAAATAGCGGTAATTTCATGCTATTCTATATTTGTGTAAGAGTATAAAATTTGTTGGTAACATCCGACGTATAATTATAATTAATTACTTCACTAATCTGACGTATTATTAATTAGTTACTTTATTAATTAATTATTTGTATGTGTATGGTTCATATGAAAATCTGAGGATATAATTTATCAATTGTGCATATTCTCTTGTGTGTCATATATGAACAATTTTATCAGTATATTGGAGGTAGATTATTAGTTGTTTTATGTGTTAGATAAGGTTTATTTACATTTTGATATATTGAACTGCTTTCTGTGTGCGTATAAAAACTGGTTACACTACGTTAATAATCTTGTAGTAATAATACTTTTCCTAGCGTATAAATCAGTAGAGTTATAGTTTATTAAAATTTTAAATTAAATTTTAATCAATATGGTGGATATAGCAGAATTAAAGAATACATTAGCTGCCTTAGTAGCAAGTATACAGAAAATTTCAGAAGAAAATTAAGCCGGTATACAGAAAATTTCGGAAGAAAATAAAGCCGGTATACAGCAACTCTCAGAAGAAAATAAAGCCAGTAAAGTAGAAGCCGAGAAACAAAACAGATCGCTGCATGACGAGAACAAAAAATTATACGCGGCCGTGCAGGAACAATCTAAGCGAAGTAAACAAATGTTAGATGCTGCGGAAAAGCGAATTAGCGAAACCGTACAAGCTATGAAAGCTAATATAGAGGCGAGTTTGGAAGCAAATAATTCACGTGTTAGTGAATGTGAAGCGAAACTCTCTGGAATTGAAGAGAAAGTAATACAACACACAACCACGGTGAATGAAGTAGTGGCCGAGCAAGACCTGCGTATCCAAGAGCTGCAACATCAAATGTCACGGCTGCAAAGTACATCATCACCCCTAAATTGTACCACATATGTCTATAAGACTTTGGATGACGTCAATTCGCAACTAAAGTTCTTTGGACGCGAAAATGAAAACCCCATGCATTTCATTAAGGTTTGCCAGCGGGATCTGGAAGCGATTGGTGACAATTTAAGTGAGAATCAGAATGATCACTGTTGCACACCACTATATAAAAAAATTATCCCAATTAGCGCTTCCAAGCTTCACAGCCCATCGTCAGATTGGAATAGACAGGGATAATTTTGTTATATAGTGGTGTGCAACAGTGATCATTCTGATTGTGATTTCAACCACTAACACAAATTTCTTCATTAAATTTAAGTGAGGCCGATAAGATTAATTTTGTAGTGCGGCGACTTAAGGGTACTGCGGCGGAGTGGTTCGCTGTTGTCCAGGATAAGATCAGCACGTATGAGGACCTGGTAAGGCATTTCAGGGCTAGATACTGGAATGAGGAGATCCAGAGGAAGATCCGTGTGCAGCTGGAGTTTGGAAAATATTCAAATACCAAGGGTTCTAAAGAATCATATGTGATTCAGTTAATATCAAGAGCTAAGTATCTAGAGCCTAACTTAACTGAACCAGACATAGTAAATAAACTTGCACACCATTTTGGACGTGGCATACAGGTGGCCGTCCTTACGCAAGGGGTTAAGTCTTTGGAAGAGCTACTCATATTGCTTACAAAATGGGAAGGTATTGACAACCCGAATAATGGTGGTAACAATAATGAAACACCGCGTAAAAATTTCCAATATCAACCGCAAACAAAGCAAACACAGTCACCACAACAGCAACATAAAATACCAAATAGAAATACAAATCAGAAATTTAGTACCAACAAGGTAGCAGTAGTGGCGGAAAATGATTCAGATGTAGAGCAGTCAAAAAACGTGTAAGGCTGCACGGCGTGAGTCCGTGCAACAAAGTAACTAGTACACATAAAGGTACAAGTGAAATTTCAAAAACCCGTTGTAACAGTAAAAAGCAGTTCAATCAATCAAGTGTGAAAAATGTTAGTTATAAGAATAAATTTGTGGTGTCTGGCCTATATCCTGCAGAAATTAGAGATAGTTTAATTTGCAATGATAATAATAATGAATGTGAGAAAATTATTAGTATTGAAAATGACACTGACCTCATTGTCAATGCGAAAATTAACGGGTGTGTCGGTGAGGTTTTGTTCGACAGCGGCGCAGAGATCTCGTTAATGGATGAGCGGTTCCTAGAGAGGCACAAGAAACACTTTAAAAAAATCCCGATTCTGCCGGTAAATCACAAAATTATAAAATCAGCGACGGGTGAGTCACAGATGGTTGACCGTCAAGCACTCATAACAATATCCATTCAGGGAATGGAAATAGAAATCACAGTACTTATTATAAAAAAACTTGTGTATGATATTATTTTGGGAGTGGATGCATTAAATAAACTGCACGCGACCATTGATTTCCCTAAAAAAATATTGAAATGTACGGTTAATAATAGTCGACACGATATCAGATTAGGACGCAGGAGGGGTAAGACGGGGTCTGTATGTGAACCGCCTACATTAGCTCGACCAGCTGTTCAACTAGCTGATAAGATAACGCATAACCTGCTGACACACAGTAGACAAATAACGAGCAGCGAACAAGATAAACTTCAACGTGTGCTTGATAAATTCGGATCGGTATTTTCAAATAAACCTACCACCACAAACGTATATGAGCACAACATTCAAGTCACTGATGAGAATAAATTTGTGCGGAAGACTTACCCCATCCCCCTACACTATCAACAACAGGTTGATGCTGAAGTTAAGAACATGCTTGAGAATGGCGTGATAGAACGCACTGATAGCAATTTTCTTAATCCTATGGTTGTTGTTAAAAAAAAAAATAATGACATTAGATTATGTCTCGACATGAGAAATCTTAACTCCATTACAAAAAAATGCTTCGACTGTGCTCCGAATGCGGAGAACCTGTTCATTAAATGCCAAGGGGTTAAATACATGTCTCGCCTTGATCTAAAAAGTGGATTCTGGCAGATCCCCCTTGCTAAAGAATCAAGAAAGTACACAGCATTTCTTTGTCGCAATAAATGCTACCAATTCAAAGTAGTTCCCTTTGGATTAGTTACAAGTTTAGCGGCCATGGTCAGATGTTTGGAATTAGCTTTGGGCCCCGAGGTAGAAGATTTTGTCAGCATATTTGTTGATGATATTTTGATCATATCAAAATCTTTTGAGGAACATCTCGAACATCTCAAGATTGTATTTCGGAAATTGCAAGACGCTAACCTGACCCTCAACCTTGAAAAGTGCGAGTTTGGAAAATCGTAAATTAAGTTTTTAGGACATATAATTTCAGCGGAGGGTATAACAACGGATCCGGAAAAAATACGTGCAATTATGGAGTTCCCAAACCCCACAAAACCTAGGGATATCAGAGCGTTCCTCGGATTGACTGGTTACTTCCGACGTTTTACTCCAGAATATTCTGGAACAATTGAGCCGTTATTGGAACTGCTTCGTAAGGGTACTAAATGGAGATGGGAGGAGCGTCATGAGCATGCCTTCAACACGACCAAAAACTTGTACAGCAGAAACCTTCATGTATGCCATCCTGAGAAAGAGGGCACGTATGTCTTGAATTGCGATGCCTCAGATTATGCCATCGGGGGTGTACTCTACCAACGGAATGAGAAGGGTGAGCACAAAGTAATTGCCCACAGCAGTAGGTCACTAAAAGGGGCCGAACGCAACTATTTCACATCGGAGAAGGAAATCTTGGCTATTGTATATTGCATCAGCAAATTTCGTTATTACCTGGTTGGGCAACATTTCGAAATCCTTTCGGACAACCAGGCCTTATCATTCATGCTGCGCTGCAAGTTGGCTAACGCTCACATCTCCCGTTGGATCATGGCCATCCAGGAGTATGACTTCACAATTAAGTACTGTAAGGCAAGCGAGAACAAAACGGCTGACACGTTAAGCCGATACCCTCCGATGATGGAAGAGCGTCATACGTCTGATAACCAAGAAGTACAAATTCTAGCTGTCAAATATAAAATAGAGGACAGTCTAAAAAAATAAATTAAAAAATATTGGTATGGAACAGCAACGGGACGCCAAATTGAACCAGATCAGTGACGCGATCCGGATCCAAGAAAACCCCAGGTACAGAATATATAAAAATGTATTGTATAAAATTGTCAATGGCGGTTGGAAGATCATGGTGCCTGACGCGATGGTGGAAGACCTCACCTGGATGTGTCATGAGAGCCTGGCCCATGCGGGGCCTTATAAATGTTACCTGGCAATGCGGGAGGATTTTGTGTGGCTACATATGACCAGGAAAATAAAGGCCATACTCCGCACATGCCACGTCTGCCAAACCGCGAAGTATCCAAACCAACATACCCAGGTAGAAATGGGTAACATTGTAGCACGAAATAAAAATGACCTTGTCTGCATTGACTTTTTAGGTCCACTACCGCGTGCGGCGCGTGGAATGAAGAACCTTGTGGTTGTTAAGGATGCATTTACCAAACATGTTAGCCTGTACGCTATTGGTAGACCGACTACATCGGTGGTCGTAAACATCATACTAAATAGATACATGCCGAAAAATGGATCCATAAGGAAAATACTATCAGATCAAGGTAAGCAATTTACTAACACCAAGTGGCACTCCGAGCTCGAGAAACACGGTGTTCAGACTGTCCTGACGGCGATCCGGAGACCGCAAGGTAACTTGGCCGAACGTGTCAATAAGGAGTTGGGACGATTATTCCGGACATACTGCAATACTAACCAGAGTAAATGGCCGGAATTCCTGCAATTTTTTGAATCAGCCATAAATGGGAATTATAATTCAACTACTGGATATACCCCAAATGAACTCCAAACCGGAGAAATGCCAGGACGGGTCTGGGAAAAGCACATTGAAAGGATAGCGACCCAGAATGTGCCAATACCGGTCGAAATAAAGAAACTCGAGGCGAGAAGACGCATTAAAAAGTGCGCAGAGGAGCGCACCGAAAAATTTAATGCTGAACATAAGCTGGTGAGATTCAAGACTGGAGAGAGAGTGCTTTTACGAGCGTTAAATGTTGGTAGAAGGGAGGACAACACAGCCGCGAAGTTTTTTAGGCTTTATAATGGTCCTTATACCCTATCGGAGCAGGTTGGAAAAAATACATTTATATTAACCAACCCCAATACCAATCGTGCGATTGGTAAATTCCATGCTTCCTCGTTGAGAAAGTATTATACGAAGGATCCATAAATCACCATAAGTAAATGTCAGGATATAGGGTGTAAGAATGTGTAGCTATTTAAATATGTCAGTTCAGGTATAAATGTTATATGTAAGATAATTCTGCGAATGAGCGATAAGCTAGTACGATAAGGAATGCAGTCTGTTGTACTTTGTGACCCTGCGTAATTTTGCTATCTGCTTGTCAAGAACATGTGTATTTATTTTGGTTTAAAGGTTACCAGATGTCTTTGGTTTGTTGTTTCTGTCAAGTTGACAGTTGTGGAATGTTAATATTGCTTTGAGGATGTTTATTTGATTTTATGTTTGAGGGTATTAGTATTATTATTTTAGGATTAGGAAATTGTTTTGGTATATCAAGAAAAAAAAATTTTATTTTTTGTTAGTCAACTAAAAAAAAAAAATTTTTTTTTTATGTGGGAAGGGGTTAATCCTGCAATGAAACACAGGATCCTGATAAGCAGGGAAAGCTCATATAATACACAGACTATGAACATTCATGTTTAAATTGGTAGTTTGTTAGATTTGGTTTGGTATCAGTTGTATTTTAGTAAGGATAAGGATAAGGATTTAAATTTAGTAAAACTGTGTATTATTTATTTGTTGTTTATTCATGTACTGTGTTTGTGGAAATGTGCGTGCGTGCGCGAGTGATAAACGTTTCCCCGGCTGTGCGTGAATAAATTATCATTGTGTTGTGACACTGAACTGAACATAGACAAATGTATTTGCTACAATCCCTGTATATTTCTGGCTATTATTTGACATTCATATATGATCTTATTAAAGTATGCAGTTATGCTTGAGATAAGGGTATTCGGTGATTACCAGCTATGCATGCTCTTACAAAGTTGATGCACTTTACTGCATGAAAAGTTGTATGTCATGTTGTATGTAACCATGTGACTTCCTTCCACCAATAAAATGCTGGAAGGTAGTCGGAAATTTTCTTAAGCCTGTTGTTGCACAGGCATTTCTTCTTAGCCAGTTATCGCGATCGGGACGTGCAATTCTTGTTCAAGATTCTGCCGCTTGCAAGAATTTGTAAAGACTATTCGACGATAGTAACGCGTGTGAAGACTCAGAACAATAAAATATTACTTTTTTACACTTGGCTTTATTACTATAGCATTACGTGTGTAATACGTGAGTGTGAACTGTAGCACTGTTTGAGATTTTCTGCAGTGCCAGTAAGATTTAATAATTACGCAATAGTAAATTTTATCATCAAGAAGTTTCCGCGTTAGTGGAAGATTTCCGCATAGGGAGGTCTGCTGATCGCGGTAGACCCTGTGATTCGCGTGAACACTTGAAGAGTCCGGAGTGGTATAAGTTTAATATACCGTTGTTATATAAAACTCACTGTTACCTGAGATACTTGTAAGTTATAAACTCTATATAAAATTTAACGAATCATAAGATCCATAGAACCGTTGTGGTGTGCGAAGCGTCAGAGTCATCGTGGGAACTACAGGACACCAGCCCAGCTGAAAGCGTTTCCAGTGTGAATCCGTCTATCATCTATAAGCCACGCCTGACGACTCAACAACGCAGCAAAGCCCCCCCTTTTCTTCAGCAACATCATCGTGGGAATCATCACTTATGTAACGTATCACATCACGTGTATGAACAGTATTTAACATTTTAAAAGACTCTATTTCAAACACTACCATTATTATACTTATCAAATATACCATATAAACAATTACATATGTCTTGTGCAATAAATAATCTTAAACCCTCCAATATAGACTTTTGATTTAAGATACACATACTACCATATCCTATGCACCAATAGTTTAGTAATTTGTGTTGTCGCATAGTGATATTTGGCGCTTAGCAACGTAGGGCACGTAAAATAGCGGTAATTTCACGCTATTCTATATTTGTGTAAGAGTATAAAATTTGTTGGTAACATCCGACGTATAATTATAATTAATGTAATATTTGTATGTGTATGGTTCATATGAAAATCTGAGGATATAATTTATCAATTGTGCATATTCTCTTGTGTGTCATATATGAACAATTTTATCAGTATATTGGAGGTAGATTATTATTTGTTTTATGTGTTAGATAAGGTTTATTTACATTTTTATATGTTGAACTGCTTTCTGTGTGCGTATAAACTGGTTACACTACGTTAATAATCTTGTAGTAATAATACTTTTCCTAGCGTATAAATCAGTAGAGTTATAGTTTATTAAAGTTTTAAATTAAATTTTGATCAATATGGTGGATATAGCAGAATTAAAGAATACGTTAGCTGCCTTAGTAGTGAGTATACAGAAAATTTCAGAAGAAAATAAAGCCGGTATACAGCAACTCTCAGAAGAAAATAAAGCCAGTAAAGTAGAAGCCGAGAAACAAAACAGATCGCTGCATGACGAGAACAAAAAATTATACGCGGCCGTGCAGGAACAATCTAAGCGAAGTAAACAAATGTTAGATGCTGCGGAAAAGCGAATTAGCGAAACCGTACAAGCTATGAAAGCTAATATAGAGGCGAGTTTGGAAGCAAATAATTCACGTGTTAGTGAATGTGAAGCGAAACTCTCTGGAATTGAAGAGAAAGTAATACAACACACAACCACGGTGAATGAAGTAGTGGCCGAGCAAGACCTGCGTATCCAAGAGCTGCAACATCAAATGTCACGGCTGCAAAGTACATCATCACCCCTAAATTGTACCACATATGTCTATAAGACTTTGGATGACGTCAATTCGCAACTAAAGTTCTTTGGACGCGAAAATGAAAACCCCATGCATTTCATTAAGGTTTGCCAGCGGGATCTGGAAGCGATTGGTGACAATTTAAGTGAGAATCAGAATGATCACTGTTGCACACCACTATATAAAAAAATTATCCCAATTAGCGCTTCCAAGCTTCACAGCCCATCGTCAGATTGGAATAGACAGGGATAATTTTTTTATATAGTGGTGTGCAACAGTGATCATTCTGATTGTGATTTCAACCACTAACACAAATTTCTTCATTAAATTTAAGTGAGGCCGATAAGATTAATTTTGTAGTGCGGCGACTTAAGGGTACTGCGGCGGAGTGGTTCGCTGTTGTCCAGGATAAGATCAGCACGTATGAGGACCTGGTAAGGCATTTCATGGCTAGATACTGGAATGAGGAGATCCAGAGGAAGATCCGTGTGCAGCTGGAGTTTGGAAAATATTCAAATACCAAGGGTTCTAAAGAATCATATGTGATTCAGATAATATCAAGAGCTAAGTATCTAGAGCCTAACTTAACTGAACCAGACATAGTAAATAAACTTGCACACCATTTTGGACGTGGCATACAGGTGGCCGTCCTTACGCAAGGGGTTAAGTCTTTGGAAGAGCTACTCATATTGCTTACAAAATGGGAAGGTATTGACAACCCGAATAATGGTGGTAACAATAATGAAACACCGCGTAAAAATTTCCAATATCAACCGCAAACAAAGCAAACACAGTCACCACAACAGCAACATAAAATACCAAATAGAAATACAAATCAGAAATTTAGTACCAACAAGGTAGCAGTAGTGGCGGAAAATGATTCAGATGTAGAGCAGTCAAAAAACGTGTAAGGCTGCACGGCGTGACTCCGTGCAACAAAGTAACTAGTACACATAAAGGTATAAGTGAAATTTCAAAAACCCGTTGTAACAGTAAAAAGCAGTTCAATCAATCAAGTGTGAAAAATGTTAGTTATAAGAATAAATTTGTGGTGTCTGGCCTATATCCTGCAGAAATTAGAGATAGTTTAATTTGCAATGATAATAATAATGAATGTGAGAAAATTATTAGTATTGAAAATGACACTGACCTCATTGTCAATGCGAAAATTAACGGGTGTGTCGGTGAGGTTTTGTTCGACAGCGGCGCAGAGATCTCGTTAATGGATGACCGGTTCCTAGAGAGGCACAAGAAACACTTTAAAAAAATCCCGATTCTGCCGGTAAATCACAAAATTATAAAATCAGCGACGGGTGAGTCACAGATGGTTGACCGTCAAGCACTCATAACAATATCCATTCAGGGAATGGAAATAGAAATCACAGTACTTATTATAAAAAAACTTGTGTATGATATTATTTTGGGAGTGGATGCATTAAATAAACTGCACGCGACCATTGATTTCCCTAACAAAATATTGAAATGTACGGTTAATAATAGTCGACACGATATCAGATTAGGACGCAGGAGGGGTAAGACGGGGTCTGTATGTGAACCGCCTACATTAGCTCGACCAGCTGTTCAACTAGCTGATAAGATAACGCATAACCTGCTGACACACAGTAGACAAATAACGAGCAGCGAGCAAGATAAACTTCAACGTGTGCTTGATAAATTCGGATCGGTATCTTCAAATAAACCTACCACCACAAACGTATATGAGCACAACATTCAAGTCACTGATGAGAATAAATTTGTGCGGAAGACTTACCCCATCCCCCTACACTATCAACAACAGGTTGATGCTGAAGTTAAGAACATGCTTGAGAATGGCGTGATAGAACGCACTGATAGCAATTTTCTTAATCCTATGGTTGTTGTTAAAAAAAAAAATAATGACATTAGATTATGTCTCGACATGAGAAATCTTAACTCCATTACAAAAAAATGCTTCGACTGTGCTCCGAATGCGGAGAACCTGTTCATTAAATGCCAAGGGGTTAAATACATGTCTCGCCTTGATCTAAAAAGTGGATTCTGGCAGATCCCCCTTGCTAAAGAATCAAGAAAGTACACAGCATTTCTTTGTCGCAATAAATGCTACCAATTCAAAGTAGTTCCCTTTGGATTAGTTACAAGTTTAGCAGCCATGGTCAGATGTTTGGAATTAGCTTTGGGCCCCGAGGTGGAAGATTTTGTCAGCATATTTGTTGATGATATTTTGATCATATCAAAATCTTTTGAGGAACATCTCGAACATCTCAAGATTGTATTTCGGAAATTGCAAGACGCTAACCTGACCCTCAACCTTGAAAAGTGCGAGTTTGGAAAATCGCAAATTAAGTTTTTAGGACATATAATTTCAGCGGAGGGTATAACAACGGATCCGGAAAAAATACGTGCAATTATGGAGTTCCCAAACCCCACAAAACCTAGGGATATCAGAGCGTTCCTCGGATTGACTGGTTACTTCCGACGTTTTACTCCAGAATATTCTGGAACAATTGAGCCGTTATTGGAACTGCTTCGTAAGGGTACTAAATGGAGATGGGAGGAGCGTCATGAGCATGCCTTCAACACGACCAAAAACTTGTACAGCAGAAACCTTCATGTATTCCATCCTGAGAAAGAGGGCACGTATGTCTTGAATTGCGATGCCTCAGCTTATGCCATCGGGGGTGTACTCTACCAACGGAATGAGAAGGGTGAGCACAAAGTAATTGCCCACAGCAGTAGGTCACTAAAATGGGCCGAACGCAACTATTTCACATCGGAGAAGGAAATCTTGGCTATTGTATATTGCATCAGCAAATTTCGTTATTACCTGGTTGGGCAACATTTCGAAATCCTTTCGGACAACCAGGCCTTATCATTCATGCTGCGCTGCAAGTTGGCTAACGCTCGCATCTCCCGTTGGATCATGGCCATCCAGGAGTATGACTTCACAATTAAGTACTGTAAGGCAAGCGAGAACAAAACGGCTGACACGTTAAGCCGATACCCTCCGATGATGGAAGAGCGTCATACGTCTGATAACCAAGAAGTACAAATTCTAGCTGTCAAATATAAAATAGAGGACAGTCTAAAAAATAAGTTAAAAAATATTGGTATGGAACAGCAACAGGACGCCAAATTGAACCAGATCAGTGACGCGATTCGGATCCAAGAAAACCCCAGGTACAGAATATATAAAAATGTATTGTATAAAATTGTCAATGGCGGTTGGAAGATCATGGTGCCTGACGCGATGGTGGAAGACCTCACCTGGATGTGTCATGAGAGCCTGGCCCATGCGGGGCCTTATAAACGTTACCTGGCAATGCGGGAGGATTTTGTGTGGCTACATATGACCAGGAAAATAAAGGCCATACTCCGCACATGCCACGTCTGCCAAACCGCGAAGTATCCAAACCAACATACCCAGGTAGAAATGGGTAACATTGTAGCACGAAATAAAAATGACCTTGTCTGCATTGACTTTTTAGGTCCACTACCGCGTGCGGCGCGTGGAATGAAGAACCTTGTGGTTGTTACGGATGCATTTACCAAACATGTTAGCCTGTACGCTATTGGTAGACCGACTACATCGGTGGTCGTAAACATTATACTAAATAGATACATGCCGAAAAATGGACCCATAAGGAAAATACTATCAGATCAAGGTAAGCAATTTACTAACACCAAGTGGCACTCCGAGCTCGAGAAACACGGTGTTCAGACTGTCCTGACGGCGATCCAGAGACCGCAAGGTAACTTGGCCGAACGTGTCAATAAGGAGTTGGGACGATTATTCCGGACATACTGCAATACTAACCAGAGTAAATGGCCGGAATTCCTGCAATTTTTTGAATCAGCCATAAATGGGAATTATAATTCAACTACTGGATATACCCCAAATGAACTCCAAACCGGAGAAATGCCAGGACGGGTCTGGGAAAAGCACATTGAAAGGATAGCGACGCAGAATGTGCCAATACTGGTCGAAATAAAGAAACTCGAGGCGAGAAGACGCATTAAAAAGTGCGCAGAGGAGCGCACCGAAAAATTTAATGCTGAACATAAGCTGGTGAGATTCAAGACTGGAGAGAGAGTGCTTTTACGAGCGTTAAATGTTGGTAGAAGGGAGGACAACACAGCCGCGAAGTTTTTTAGGCTTTATAATGGTCCTTATACCCTATCGGAGCAGGTTGGAAAAAATACATTTATATTAACCAACCCCAATACCAATCGTGCGATTGGTAAATTCCATGCTTCCTCATTGAGAAAGTATTATACGAAGGATCCATAAATCACCATAAGTAAATGTCAGGATATAGGGTGTAAGAATGTGTAGCTATTTAAATATATCAGTTCAGGTATAAATGTTATATGTAAGATAATTCTGCGAATGAGCGATAAGCTAGTACGATAAGGAATGCAGTCTGTTGTACTTTGTGACGCTGCGTAATTTTGCTATCTGCTTGTCAAGAACATGTGTATTTATTTTGGTTTAAAGGTTACCAGGTGTCTTTGGTTTGTTGTTTCTGTCAAGTTGACAGTTGTGGAATGTTAATATTGCTTTGAGGATGTTTATTTGATTTTATGTTTGAGGGTATTAGTATTATTATTTTAGGATTAGGAAATTGTTTTAGTATATCAAGAAAAAAAAATTTTATTTTTTGTTAGTCAACTAAAAAAAAAAAATTTTTTTTTTATGTGGGAAGGGGTTAATCCTGCAATGAAACACAGGATCCTGATAAGCAGGGAAAGCTCATATAATACACAGACTATGAACATTCATGTTTAAATTGGTAGTTTGTTAGATTTGGTTTGGTATCAGTTGTATTTTAGTAAGGATAAGGATTTAAATTTAGTAAAACTGTGTATTATTTATTTGTTGTTTATTCATGTACTGTGTTTGTGGAAATGTGCGTGCGTGCGCGAGTGATAAACGTTTCCCCGGCTGTGCGTGAATAAATTATCATTGTGTTGTGACACTGAACTGAACATAGACAAATGTATTTGCTACAATCCCTGTATATTTCTGGCTATTATTTGACATTCATATATGATCTTATTAAAGTATGCAGTTATGCTTGAGATAAGGGTATTCGGTGATTACCAGCTATGCATGCTCTTACAAAGTTGATGCACTTTACTGCATGAAAAGTTGTATGTCATGTTGTATGTAACCATGTGACTTCCTTCCACCAATAAAATGCTGGAAGGTAGTCGGAAATTTTCTTAAGCCTGTTGTTGCACAGGCATTTCTTCTTAGCCAGTTATCGCGATCGGGACGTGCAATTCTTGTTCAAGATTCTGCCGCTTGCAAGAATTTGTAAAGACTATTCGACGATAGTAACGCGTGTGAAGACTCAGAACAATAAAATATTACTTTTTTACACACGGCTTTATTACTATAGCATTATGTGTGTAATAAGTGAGTGTGAACTGTAGCACTGTTTGAGATTTTCTGCAGTGCCAGTAAGATTTAATAATTACGCAATAGTAAATTTTATCATCAAGAAGTTTCCGCGTTAGTGGAAGATTTCCGCATAGGGAGGTCTGCTGATCGCGGTAGACCCTGTGATTCGCGTGAACACTTGAAGAGTCCGGAGTGGTATAAGTTTAATATACCGTTGTTATATAAAACTCACTGTTACCTGAGATACTTGTAAGTTATAAACTCTATATAAAATTTAATGAATCGTAAGATCCATAGAACCGTTGTGGTGTGCGAAGCGTCAGTCATCGTGGGAACTACAGGACACCAGCCCAGCTGAAAGCGTTTCCAGGGTGAATCCGTCTATCATCTATAAGCCACGCCTGACGACTCAACAACGCAGCAAAGCCCCCCCCTTTTCTTCAGCAACATTATCACTTATGTAACGTATCACATCACGTGTATGAACAGTATTTAACATTTTAAAAGACTCTATATCAAACACTACCATTATTATACTTATCAAATATACCATATAAACAATTACATATGTCTTGTGCAATAAATAATCTTAAACCCTCCAATATAGACTTTTGATTTAAGATACACATACTACCATATCCTATGCACCAATAGTTTAGTAATTTGTGTTGTCGCAGTATATACATGGAATGAATTACATATATTTTTTTTTCATATTACACATTTAATGTACTGTTTCTTAGATTTACCTTCACAAAACATTAAATTTTCTACACTTCTAAAAATAAATTAAATTTTTACTTACAGGATCCTTTAGGGCTAGTGCTGCATCTTCACCATACTTATTTTTCAGACATATGCCGCAAAACTGTCCTCGTATACCAGAGCAACTCTTTGACCTACACACAGTCTTCATATCCACTGTCTTGTTTCTGTAATTAAAATTTATTGGGATTCATTCAAAGTTTAATTTCCCCTCTATTATGCATATTGTCATTTCTATAATAGCTTCATACGTTTTTAGCAAATACACGTCAAGTGTTTTAATCTTTGGAAAGCCACACAAAAACATGAAACATTATTTAAACACTTTCACATGCATGGTACTTACACTAAAAAATTTGGGACAAGTATGCATAATTGGAGAGTACTTTATGACCCCTCCTCCATAAGTCAGAAAAAACAGTAGGAAAGAACAAAAATGCAAAAAAATTCTAAATGCTGATTCCAATTATATCACTGATTACCGCACTGACAAACCACCAAACAGATTATCAAGGCACTCAGAAACAAATCTTTCTTTAAAAAAATTCTTAACAAGGTTGTGGAAGGTACTACATGGCTCCGTTAACACAGAATCCGGAGTGGGGAAGCGTAGCAGCACTGGCACTGCCAGTTGTGCGGGGGTTCAGTACGTTCCCCTATGCTGCTTGACGTTTGTACAATCAAAGTAAAACTCATACGCAACCAGAAAATTTACACGTCCAAAAATTAAAGTTAGAGCATTATAATACTTAAACTGTACGCATATGGTGTCAAAATTGTTATTCTACACCGTTTCAAAAATTATTAAATTACTTTGAGCATAAACATAAACAATGTGAGCAATAAGCTCCACAATTTCAATTACGTATTGTTCTGTAAAACATAACTAGTCGTGTCTCCGTTGTTGATCAACATACTTATTGTTACTTCAGTTTGGAGCTTAATACGAGGGGGTACCCAAAAATAACCGAAAATATTTTTTTAAAGCTATGTATTTAATTTTTTTACAAAACAACCTTATCACCTTCAAAGTACTCCCCATTACACTTAATACATTTGTCCAATCTGCGATCCCATTCCTGGAAACATTTTTCAAATTCGTCTGTTGTGATGGCCAACAGCTCCTGCCTCGTTTTTTTCTTTACCGCTTCCACGTCATAAAAACGTTGTCCTTTCATGTCCCTCTTCATTCGCGGAAACAAGAAGAAATCGCACGGAGCGAGGTCAGGTGAGTAAGGGGCGTGGGGCAAGGGAGTCATGTTGTTTTTTGCTAAAAACTGGCGCACTGAAATGGCTGCGTGAGCAGGTGCATTGTCATGGTGGAAAAACCAGTCCCTCGTCTGCCACAAATCAGGCCTTTTATGTCGCACATTGTTACGCAATATTTTTAAAACCTCCAAATATAAAGCCTGATTAACAGTCTGACCTGGTGGGATGAATTCAGAATGCACTACCCCTCTCACATCAAAAAAACAAATGAGCATCATCTTGATGTTTGATTTCAATTGACGAGCTTTTTTGGGCGAGGCGACAATGAAGTTTTCCACTGGCTTGACTGTTGTTTAGTTTCGGGGTCGTAACCATAGCACCATTACTCGTCACCAGTAATGACCTTGGAAAAAATCTGGGTCGGTTCGGAGCTGGTCTTTCAATGCACGGCATGTTTCAACTCGATTCTCTTTTTGCTGTTCAGTCAGGACCCGAGGCACAAATTTTGCAGTGACCCTTCTCATCCCCAAATCTTCTGACAAAATTCGCTGAACTGAGCTCCAAGTTATTCCAGATAACTTACTAATCTCTTCAATGGTCCGTCGTCAGTCTTCAAGCACGATTGCATGAACTTTTTCAACATTTTCGTCAATTCTGGAAGTTGACGGACGTCCAGAACGAGGTTTGTCATCAATTGACATTTTACCTTCTTTGAAACGAGAAAACCATTGGTACACTTGAGTTTTTCCCATAGCACTATCCTTGTAAGCTGTTTTCAACATCACAACAGTTTCTGCGGCGTTTTTCCCAAGCAGGAAGCAACATTTCACAACATTTCACTTAAATCCACCATGACAAAAAACGAGGAGCAAGCGAAACTGCTTTTACAAAACGAATTACTGTGACCGGACACAACCTTCCCAGGCGACAACAATGATGGCACTGAACTCTGAACGAGTTGCACTACGCTCGCCTAGTGGGAGAAATGCGTACTACGTAAGCTCCACCAATCGCAGCGCTATTCCGGTTATTTTTGGGTACCCCCTCGTATGTCAATAAGGCTATTCAATGTTTAATTTTTTTGGTACTCTTCATAAATGTATAAAGTTATGTTACTTTTGCTCATGATTTTTTCGAATTACAACACGAAACATTAGCTGGTAAAGAAAGGTTTTGCTATTACAAATAGTAGTTTTATAACCGAGTGAAATTATGAGGAACAAGTAAATTTAATTTCTATTCAATTAGCAAGTTTCTAACGTGATATTGCGTATACCACGTTATAAACATGATATCACGTTATAAACGGACTTGGGAAATCTCATAATAATTGTTAACTGATCAAAGTTAAAGTTACTGTCCAAACAAACTAAGTTAAAGTTATAGTTAATAGTTACAAAAACTAAATGATTAAAGATAAATAAAATTAACTGATTAAAAGTTAAACCATTTTTGGTTTGCTTTTTTGTTTTATTTTTATTGAGTAAAGTGCTCAGTTTTCTACCAGTCGATTTTGACACTTTTACCTCTTTCCGTATCTTATAAATTGTGGTTTCTTGACTTTCCTGTTGCAGCTGCTGCTCGCTTTGTCGCGTTGTTTATTGGGTACTTGTAACAACCACTGTTCTTTTCTTCATCAAAAAATTCAATAACTCGCCCAACTATCTGGCGTGCGTGACTGCGAATTGTAGGCCTTTCTTTGTTACTTGTCATCTTTCAGTTCTACAATTAATGAATTTTAATTTCGGAGTTGATTATAAACTATTATTTAACTCTTGTATTGTCATGTTCTACGCTGTTCTAAATTTTATATGTCGAATGTGGTGTTAAGTCTGGAAATTACACTATATAAAAAGTTCAAGTTTAAATACTTCTATCGGGTTTACACGCACAAATATTAATTACAGGCCTAACACAAATAGACGCTCACAGTACCGGTACTCGTAGTTAATAAACATAAATTCAAGTGACAAACTCTGTAGGCCTAACACGAACACACACAAATATTAATTATGCCGCAGATCAACGCTACGATACTCACAATTAGTAAATATAAAATCAAATAACAAACTCTGGAAGACGAACACACACAAATATTAATTATACCGTAGATCAACACTCACAATACTCATAATCAGTAAATATAAATACAAGTGACAAACTCTGTAACACGAACACGCACAAATATTAGCCTAGTAATTGTAACGCAAATCGACGCTCACGATATTCATAGCTGGAAAACATACATTCAAATGACAGACTTTTGAGTATGACTGTAAACTGCTTGGTGGGGTGAGACGCGCTTGCGCGTTTGTCTCTGAACTCCCTTAGTTCACATTTTTCCTGCATGTTTTGTTGGTGTTGTCAGGTAATAGTACGTTCTTTATACAAATGTACATGGTTTAGCTGTCCCTATTAAGTTGAATTTTTTATCTTCTGTAATGCTTTAAAATAATTTATACAAACTTAAGATATTATTACACTATACTTTCCACACTTTTCTCATATCATATTTCAGACTAACTTTACTTTTCACTTCTGCTCTTTATTCCCTTCTGCTTTGCTCTTTGTATACAGACAATATGCTTAGTCATCACAAATTGAGTTGCCTGTGCTTTTATATCTTTCATATGGTTCATGGTGAGAACACCTCTACAAGAGGCAGTTCTTAAATGTAGCTCCCAAAATACTCATCAAGATCTTTTTTTTTAAACATGTTTCTATGTTTTCCACTCTTTTAAAGGAAAAAGTAATAAAGGAAAACATAATAAATGCTATTTGCAACTATAAGTGTTGATCTAATTTCCTCCAACAGATCATCACAGCATGTTACTGAGGGTCATAAATAAGCAAAACTTTCTTCCTAAGTACTTGCATACATTTATAGCAGATGGCATGTTTATATTTGGCTTTCCCTGCTATAATGTACTTGGTTTTAGGCTTTAAGTGAAGCCCAATTATCCTGAGGCTTCCCCTACCACTAAGAACTCCTTGATTGCCCTCCTTCCAATAATGTCAAAATCATGAGTATAACTCAGTATCTTAACTGATATATTTAATATTGTACATTGTGCCTCCACTCCAGATTCCCAATAACATTTTCTACAGGAGTATTATACAGAAGGCTTGCCAGATTGGTCAACACTTTCAGGTCTGGCGTTTTGTACAAATTTATCCCGCTGTGGACTGGGGTTTTGTTGGTGTAATTCATACTTTTTTTTTGTGAATCGGTCTTTACATATTTAACAAAAGTTCAAATGTTTTCTTAAAGTACCTTCTTTCCTCTACCAAAAAATATCTGTTAATTTGAGATATGTTAAAGAACAAAATTTATTTTTAATCATTTATATTTACTGTTTTTGAGTCTAAAAAAAAATTTCTATGCTGCAGCCATCCTCTTGAAGTGGAGGAGGGGTCATTTTTATTATTATTATGAATGTAAAAAAGAGTAGTGAAAGCTTAAATGTTATTTTTGAAACTGAAAAACACAAGTTTTGTTATGATACTAGCATAATAAAATACGTTGTCACAAATATTTATTTTTCACACACAAGTTATTTTTCAGATATATTACTATAACCATTTACAGTTGTTTTCATCACAGTATAGTCACTTTCTTATAAAACAAAGTAATCTAATAAAGTTAAAAAATAAAAATGTGGTTGTTACAATAAAATTCAATTCTTTACAGACGTAACCAAAACTAAAGGTTATGTTTTGTTACAAAAGTTTCAAGCATTCACTAATTACCAGAAATACTGTCTTCTGATTCATAACTCAGGTCATTATCTTCATTGTAAATAATTTCTACTACCATTTCCACTATCATTCATAAAGTACTCAATAATTTGTGATTCAGTGAGATACTCCAGCACATGACAAGCAGCAACTTTCATGTATAACATCAACTAGGGAGGTTATAGCAAGGCTTCACAAATTTCGTTGCTACAAACATTCACTTTGGTGCTCCTCATAGTGAATTTTTTTGAAACTAAAGCAAGAATCGATCTTTCAAACGGTGAAAATGGCAATCGAACACAGCTCGAGCAAAAGAAGTTATAACATTGTAAACATACGCTCGAGTGACAGCCGAGCATCGTCTGCTGCCAATAAACTGCCTGCTCGAGCTGGACTCGGGCATCAACTGGAATGTGTTAATAAGACCATTTTAAAAATCATGTCTCTGACAGTTTTCAGTAAACTTCACTGAACTATTTGTTTCTGTTATCATTTTTACTACTCTTTATTAATCTACTGAGTATATCTAGTTTTTTCATGGTCATATACAGCTGATTCCCATTAATACTAGCAGAAACAGCATTGAAGACTGTTTCATCCCAAATTCATTTGTTTTTTTTTTCTGGTATCTACTCTACTATACAATTTGACTAAAACTTGACTTTTCTGACAGTAAACCACTTTTGGTTTGGTCTAACTACATTTTTTGCATCACACACACACATGCGCGTGCCCGCGCGCGCGTCCCATAAAGAATGTGACATACTTCAGAAATACATTCTACAGGCTGAAATAAAGAAGAAATTTCATATAAGCATAGGTTCCGAAAATGCTTTGTGATTTATGGCAATAAAATCAAATTTTATTCAAGAAACACAACAACAAAATGTACGAAATTTCTTCTTCTGGTAATGTACTGTAAACCATTTATTTACTTGTTAATAAGAACAATTTATTCAGTTAATAAAAAATGTTAATTTCAGTTAATACTTACAGAATAATAATATTAATTTGAAAAATTTCAACAACATGAACTAACTTGTTCCAATAAAGTTTATAAAAAAACTACAGTTGGTAATACTGCACTATAGACTCAAAATTAACTTCAAATCAGGAAACAGCTATTTCACAATTCACAATTAATTTATACTGTAATATAGTAGCATAATTACTCATCATAATTAACCTGTAATCTGCGACTTGTATGATTTTTGAATCATAATTTCGAGACGTTGTTACAATTTTCAAATCATGAGTGTGCAGATATTGTTTTCATATATGGTTAAAGTAATGGAAATTCCTGGGCTGCAAAACACGAATAACAACAAAGATTTCCAAACAGGAGAACAAAACACTTCATGTTATGTTATGAGATTACCTCATAACAAAACACTTTCCCTGGTCTTTCATAATTCATGAAATAATGGGTTGTTTCCAATGGTTCCAATTAAATGTAGAATGTGGTATAAATGGTGACCAGTTAATTGTACCATTTATTATTCAAGATCGGCTTACTGGTATTGTGTACAAAGACGTTTTACAAAATCAAATGGCAATCCTGGTAGAAGCCATACCTGAAACGCCTTGAAATAAGGCTACAAATGTACATCTAATTATTCAAAAGAAGTTAGACAGCTCTTAAAACTAATTCAATTTTTTATAACATTCATTTGTTTTTTATTGACTTTACTCTTACATCAAATTTTTCAGGACTAAATTCTTTATAAATTGTATTACAAATTTATATTTATTCGACAATTTAAACAAATAAATTCACATCAAACCTAAAAATTGTGTTTCTTGACACTACATTTTTGAGATTTATGAAACTTCTATAAAACTGCTCAAGATAGAGTTCTGGAACCATTCAGGCCACAGTTTTCAACTTTTCAGCCCACAAACCATATGAACCATCAAATTTTACCTTAAATTTCAAGAATTTGAGTAGAGCTTAACCGTAGCCTTGGAGCAGAAATCAAGCTGAAATTTTTCACAAGCCATAATTTTAAAACGAAGCATTTTCAGACCTATGTTTATATGAAATTTCTTCCTTATTTCTGCCTGTAGAATGCATTCCTTAAGTATGTGCTGTTCCTCATGGGATACCCTAAACGTGTGACTTTTGTATTATTGGAAAATACTTTTTACAATGTATTTATCGTAAAGGGATTTACTTTTTTTTTTAATTTTCAAGTGTCTGTGATTCCTGATGCATGGAAGCATCATCCTCCTCATCAATACCTTCCGATAGTGCTACAAAATTTTCAACTTCATCATATTACTTTTTTTCAGATTAGCATTAAAGACACATTAACGACTTCTTTTCATACACACTGTTCATAAGCAATGGTTAACTTGATTAAAGCAAATGCTTAAGTATTTCATCTTTCTATATAGAAATACAATATCATAATTTATTTTATTTTAATGCTTTTTACTTGTTAATGGTTTAAAAATGTTTTAAAACTACTGGCCTGGATGTTACAAGTCATTAAAAAAAAATACATACAGTTATCTTAATACCCCGTAACGAACTGATCACATGCTTCCTACCATACGTATAGTGTTTACTGTGACAATATAAAACACACTGCCACTAAACTGCAAGATGTGAGTGACAGAGATGAATCAGAGATAATGGAGAATGATAAAGGCATTTAAAACTGAATAGGTTCATAATTTTAATAAATAACGTAATATCAGTTATTATAAATATGATGATCACTTTTTTAATATCAAATAAAATCTTTACTGGTTTTCTGTTTAGTTATATACATTAGAAAAAATATATTCATTTTAATTACTTTTGGAATGGTGTTAAATACTACATATTAACAATATCCAATATCTTTTTATACAGTAGGAACATTGTAAAGTGTCAGAATTTAATTTTGTCACATTTGTCTGTCAGTTGAATTGTTTGTTTGCTTTCAATAACAATTTCTACATGGTTTGATTCTTTTCACTGTGTACATATTTTTAACACCAACATCATATTTGCAATTTCACATACTACAATGATATGCACTTTCTTTTTGTCATCAGGATGTTTTATGGTTATGAATCTAGGTACAACAGACAAGAAAAATTATATACAAAAAAAAAACAACAAAAAGTGCAATTATTATGTATGTCGATATTGGATACTTTTTCAAATATGGGAAAAAATTACACAACTACCAACGTCTCTACTATTTCTTTAGTAAAGTAACTATTTTAGAGCACACACTCATATAATAAACACTAAAAATTCAAAACATTCAGATCTGTGTTAGAATTCCTTTTAGTTTGACAGCCTGCTGGATTTTCACAATTTTTTACACATTTTTGATCTCTTCGGAAATTTTGAAATTCCAAAAATTTTGAAATTTCAAAACTTCACACTACATTGAGATGTCACTTAAAATTCTCTTTAATATTTTGATACCCAACATGAATTTTTGATGTTTTCCTTAAATAATACACTGCCCGTAAAATAATATACTATGTATTATACTTACCGGCATTGATGGCATGTAGTGCCATTAGTAGAATCATAAATTTTTTCAGACACTGTTAAAGCAATACTGGCGATGTGGCTCTCTGTCACATCTTCAGGTTTTAAATCAAGAGGGGGTAAACATTTTGATCGGCGTTTCTTACGTGGATTTACATTCTCGTCAACTTCATCAGCATATGTCTACATTTTAAACACAAAATTAGTCTTAAGTTTAATGAGTATACTGATTAATTTTATACACTAGGTGCATCTGAAAAGTGATAGCAAGTTGCTTACTGGAGATAATGACATTAAAAAGTTTACAAAAATGTATTTGATGAGTTACAAGGGATTACAACAAGTCACATAAAATGAAAGAAAGTTTATATGAATGTTTTCTTTTTTTATGAAGTCATGGGAGTGCATGTGTGTCACATACTCTAATATGTTAAAACTGCTTGTAAAGGAAGGCTGAATGAAGCATATATACTGCAAGACTTGCTGATCTGCATAAAATATGTCTGAATTTCTACTAATCTTAATATCCCTCTAAACACCTACAGTAGCCCAAGAAACTTCCTCTTAAACTACTTTACATCTGCTGAATTACTGATATGCCTTTTACTCTTCTATGGCAACAGTTATTAAATCTTAACCTGTTATCATGTGCAACATTTCAGTGTCTACTCACATTACTCAATGTAATCACACAAAATTTTACATGTAGCATTTGAATATATCAAAAATCAGTATGCATTTGCCACCTTCCAGCTTCCCGATTGTGGGTGAATGTTCATTTACTGAAGGACAAAGCTGTACAAAAATCAATCTTTGAAATGTCATTATCTACTCGGGCTTTAGTTTTTCTTTATGTTCTACTAGAAAATATACATTTTTGCAGGCAGGATGCTTATATTTTCCAATAACCAGTAATGCCATATGACGTGTGCATGAAGAATCTGCATGACATAGAGGATGCAAACAAACGTTGCTCAATTTAATAATGGCAGCAGTTTTTTCACAGTATTTTGCTGGTCTTATTCAACAAGCAATGCCATACCAAAACCTATTTCAAGGGCACTGTGAATATGAATCTGGTATTAAACTGTTTTCATCAACAAATTTATTGGAAATACGGGAATCTACTTTTCTTCTTCTGAGAACTAGAATTCATTTTAAATGTCCAGTTTCTTATTCTGAGCTTAGCCTTGAATTTAGTAAACAACCATCTGATACAGCGGGGTTTTTATAAGTACATCACTTTTCCTGTAAGAACTGGTTCTTAGAAGGAAGCAGTTTTAAAAAGTTTGGAAGACTGGACAAACACCACATCAAGTTCCTCTGCTTTAAGTTTCTATAATGCATGCAGTGTGCAGTGTTATCAATTTCTTTGTATATAGAAGATGATGCAGTACCATATTCTTTCATACATTGTACATATTCAATATTATTTAACTACTATGGTTTTTATAATTAATGTTGGTCAACCAACATAAAGAATGCAAAATATTAAACTGATTAATTTTTGTTACATACTAAAAAACTGTGCTGTATGCTGTTCTACAAACATTGCTTATAAACTTTAACAATGTACAGAAATGATTAATTTAGTATGTTACTGTATCATGTATTTTTTGTTGCAAGAATGGAAATATGAAGTAAATTTAAGCAAGAATAACATCCAATTTCATTACAGTACAGAGTATTACAGTTCATAGAACCGATCCTACAAACTTATGTGTATAGTATGCCTACAGTAAATACAGCCTACTATATGCACTGAACAGTACTCCAATTTTTGAACAATTCAAGTTTCGAATACATTATGTTTGAAAGACAAGGACGTCCTGCACATTCCTGCTACAGTACACCCAGCATATATAATAATGTACATTGGGTGGGTATATTGTATCACGTTCTTTTTAATTTCCATGATGTCATTTCCTTTCGTAAAACTCTAACAGGACCAATACTGTTCAAACAGGAGTTTTGTACGATGTGGCTATAAATACCAGGCCGTGCTAGTAAAATTCCTTCTTCTATATTCAACCGTTGCCGTAGGAGGCTATGTCAGTCCACTACGCGATCATAAATCTACAGTAAGCGTCACCTGACGACGTGTGAGGCAGAACAGAGGTTTGATGGACACACCTATAACCCATATGTGAGCAGAGCCAACAACAACTAAGAAAGACAAGCAGTGGAAGCCTGGAAGAGGACCCGAGGACCCGAAAGACTGGAGTAAGGACTGGAAGAGGACCCAAGGACATGAAGGACTGGAGCAAGGACTGGAAGAGGACCCGAGGAGGACACACTGAAATTGCTACATCAAACGAGGTGATAACAAACCATAATAATAAATAGACAATTGAAAGACAATATTGAAACTAGAATGAAAGACATTCCAACTGTTGCTAACAGAATTTAAATTGTACATATAATGTAAAGTCTTATTGTAATTTAGAATAATGTTTCATGTTGAGAAGGTAATATTGGAATAACGTAAATGCTATGAGAGAGCAATGCTTGATTTTTAAATTGAAGTAAAGTAGAATAATTAGTAGAGTCTTTAATTGCTAAAAGAATAATGCATACGCTATAAATTTAAAAGAGAATTAAAGCCAAGTACAAATTAAAGAAATAATTGAAACAAAAGTAACTTCATTGTAAATTGATAAGCAATTGCAAAAGATGGCCACACTAAACGAGTAAGCCGAGAGCAGAAATAGATAATTAAGAGTAGATAATAAGATTTGTGTATAAACTGTTTAGACATAAATTGTTCACATAAATCACATACATAAGATTGCACAAGCGATGAATAATGAATATTTTTTTGTATTGCCGAAATAAGTAAAGAGGTTGATAATTAAATTATGTAAACATTTAAAAACTTTATAACATTGTCTTGTTATTATAATTACACCCAAACCAAACAAGTAAAAGTTGTTATGTTATATAACTTGTCACTCCAAAAGCTTGGGGCTTCCCAAATTAAATAAATTTGGGGTTATGTTACAATATACGTAGTACAGTCACCGAAGCCGAAAAAAAATATAAATTGCAAATTAAGTGGCTTCTACGAGATTTTTTGCATAGGGCTAGATAAAAGGTAAGAAAGAATTTTAAAAAAAGTTTACAAACATTCAGTCACGGATTTTCAAAAAAAGGGAGGGGGAAGATACAAAAAATTCATTTTTCGTGATTATCTTAAAAAATATTAAATTTATGAGAAAATACAAAATACCAAAAAGAAAGAGCATAACATTCTGCATAAAAAAGGATATTAACATTTTTTTGTCAGGGTGATACTTTTAGTAGACAAATTAATTCAAAGTTGGCCAAATTTTTCACAAGGTGGATTTGCACATGTTTATGTAATAGACATGCAATTTTTTCAGGATTATAAGTTTAAAAACTCATTATTATTTATTTATGTATATATTATTATGTATAATTTTTACTTATTTATTACGCATTATAATAAAAATGTTATTAAAAAATGCACTTTACAAATATATTCAAAAATAGTTTTTCTTCCAATCACTGAAGATTTTGACAATAAAATAACTTTTAAAACACAGATAAAACAGAAGAATTTATAGTTAATGATAATTGCATAACATTAAATAAAGATCCCACAAACAAATATCAAACACAACAAATATACTAAAAAATAGTACCCAAATCATAAATCCTAAAGACTCCTTCAAATATAAAATGGATAATCCTTGTGCACCAAAATTAAATTCTTTAATGAAATTACACAAAACCAATAAATCTATCAGACCTTTAATAAACGCTAGAACCGCATCAAATTATAAAATATCAAAATTACTAACACAAATCTTAAAACATAAAATTGAACTTCCAGCAAAATACAATACAAAAAATAGTATCGAACTCATGGAACATTCAATATCGAACTGTGTTAATTCAATATATGTATGGTGCATGTACCAGATGTCCTCACTCTCCCTAAAATTCTTCAACTTTCAGGGTCTGTTCTTTTTATGCCACGCACGGATATAAATTCTCACTATGTAGAAGAGAAACCTCAAATATTGTACTTTTACGTACAATAGTTACATATTAATTTATTTTTTTTTAGTTTTCAACTATTAATATTAATACGCCCAATGGACATATTTTTACATTTATTAATAAAAGTTACATTTATTTAAAGTTAGCTAAATGTTAACAATTCTTTACACCACAGTCTTATAGAAGACACTTTGACAAATACGTGTTCATAATTTTGTTAAAAAATATTTATTTTGAAAATTTCTGCAGAAATTATAAGTTAAGAAAATGATGTATACTTGCGAACTCAAAAAAATGATAAATTTTAAAACTCGCTCATTTTATGCCAATAAATCAATACTAATTTTTATTATTTTTTTCAAAAACCTATATATGCAAAGTTCATATTGTGAAGTTTTTTTTTAATGTAAATATACTTGTAATAAATTGTTAATATGTTTATACATTAGTTCAAAAAAAAATTAAAACAAAAGTTATTACTTTATTTTAAGTAAGTTATTTATTAATAATTTAATTATTTTCTTTTCATTTTATGTAAAAGTGCTTTTTTCATTTAGCTTTAAAATGCTTTTTGATTTTTGTCTCTATGACTATTATAACGGATTTTATTAAAATTTGTATGTTGCAATGTCAGGAAAAATTAGCCTTACCGCTCATCGGGGCGGACTCCAACAATAAATTTTTTTCTAATATTTCAATTCCATTTTTCTCACCAAGTATTGGCCTGACAAAAAACATGATAAATAGCTTTTTTATAGAGAATTTAATGCTCTTTAATTTTTGTAATTTGTCTTTTTTTCGTAAATTTGTTATTTTTCAAGATAATTTAAAAAAGCTAATTTTTTGTACCTTTCCCCTCCTCTTTTTCGAAAAACCGCGATGGAATTTATGTAAACTTTTTTTTAAAATTGTTTCTCACCCTTTTATCTAGCCTTATGCAAAAAAATCTCGTAGAAGCCACTTAATTTGATTTTTTTTCCTTCAGTGACTGTACTAATAATATGAATAATCGTTTTGATGTAAATGATATTAAATTTAATGAACAAAACGTAAAATTTAATGAAGTAAGGAGTGATATCAATGAGGTAAAACAACAAAATATTAAAAGTGAAAGTAATTTTAATGATATGAAACAACAAAATATTAAATTTGAAGATAATATGAATGAACGTCTGAATGAGATAGATGAACATTTCAGTGCCTGGGAGAAACAAATACAAGTTAATGTAAATGACATTAGAAAAAGAAAGGAGAGTAGAGAAAGTGAACTAAACCAGGTAAGCGATTTTGATAGTGAAAATAATAATAATGATGATAAGTTAAGTGCAAATGAGAATATAAATACTGAAGGAATAGAATAGACGACAAGGTAAGTGATGATAGTGAAAATATAAGTGATAATCATAATGGTGAGATAATGTTGAATAATAATAATAAAGATGTAGTTGAAAATGGGGTATCTAAGAATGATACATTAAGTAATAGTAGTGATAACGAGAATATAATGGGAGTTGAGGTTAGTGATGAGGTAATAATAAATGTTAATGAGCTTTAGAGAGAGTGGAGGGAGAGTTTTAGTGAATATGGGGGGGCAAAGGGCAAATTTTCCCTATGGTGTAAGTGAAGTACAGGCTTCACATGTGTTCATTGAGGATGAAAGTTCCTCAATGGGAGACAAATGGTCTCCAAATAGTCCATTTATGTATTATGGTTTCCCTGGTAAAGCCAGGATGGGTTTTAATGATATTGTATTGCCCTTTGCGTGGAATGAGAGAATTCAGGGGGGTAGTGAGAAGTATAGTGAGAGAGAGAGAGAGAAAGAGGGAGATATAGATCTTCAAGTTAAATAGCGTTTATGAAGAGTTAGTGGAGAGATTAAATATTGAGAGAGTGGTTAATAATGAAGACTTACCTTGTGGAGTAATTAGTACAGCAGTAGTAGATGAAGATAATATTGCTGATAATGAGCACTTACCTGATAATGAAACTGGTTTAGTAGATGATGAGAATAATGGTGAAATCGTAATGTACCTTGTGGTGACAAAAAATACTAAGGGCGAATTGACCATACCTAATGTTGACAGATTTTATGATGAAATAATAAGGAGTAATCCTGTAGATTATTGTTATCGTATAATGGATATTATAAACATGTTTATATTATAAACAAGTTCAAATGGGCATTATATTAAAAATGATAATATAATGAACTTAGTTAAAGATGAATTGTGTAGGAGTAATAGCAGATTAATTTTTGATGATGGAGGTTAGATATATGGTGTTAATGAACATTTAATTATTTTAGTTAATGGTTTAAAGACTTGGTTAAATTATGTAATGAGTTTTGGTAAACAATGACATTTGATATGACGTAGATTGTATATAAATTTGTATTGGTGTTACATATAATATGTACTAGGTTATGTTGTTATGATAAAGTATCAGAGGATACAGTGTGTGGTATGATGTGTACTCAATGTTAATAATTCTGAATGATTTGATTATAATAAAGATAATTGATGATAAACAATAATGGACATTGAGGTAATTATGAATTTTATTATGAAATTAAATTAATTTGAGATGATTTAATTAATTTAAAAGGAAACTTTGGTAATAAATTTAAAAAATTTATGTTAGATTTGACTTGTATAATAAATGGTAAATGATTAAAAATGATGGTTAAAGTAATTAATAGAGATTCAGAGTTGAAGTTATAACGTAATAAGTGGAATATTTAATACAAAATGAATATTAAAGTTGTACTGATTGTAATTTTTATTCAAATTCAAAGGCGAAATGTTTGTTTTAATGTAATATTGATAATGTTTATTTTGAGCTAAAGTATTTGTGAAACATAAAGTGTTTATTTGAGTAGGATGTAATTGTGTATAGATGTAAAACATGTATTATATGTTTTAACTGTTGATTTCCCCATTTTCAGGCGGTCATGGCTTCACCGAACCCTGACCGTGGATTTGGCGTATCAGTAACAAGTTACGGGCAGACTCATTGTACCCTGACCATAGTTTGTTATTTCCTAAATTGGTGAACTTAGAAACTCATGGGGAGGAATAAGGGGAATCTAAAATAACTTTGGAAATACGGCTATATACCTATGGAAAGGTGATAGACCGTTTAAGGGTTTGTAAATAATTATTTTAGTAGGGTTGCTGGTATCCCGTATACCAGTAAAACTGAAACTAATGTAAAGCCGAGCAAGGACGGGGTAAAATAAAAGAAAAAAATGTTTACTCCCAGCAGCTTCAGTCCTTGTGGAAGCAACTGGGCGAGACAGTCCAGCATTGGGGGGAAACAGTGTAGTGGATGGGTGGTGGCAATGTTACATGCTACGAGGGAGACATTTCATTTATGGAGTTTGTGTAATATCAAGATTAGGCTTGTCCTTGAGGTCCCTTACACTATTGTAACGAGGTGTTCAGGGGTTAAGGGATTTAAAAGGGGGGATATTAAGAAATGATGTGGGCAGAGGATTTTAGAATAAATAATAAAGAAGAGAAGAGTGATGATTAAATCATTATAATATGATAAATAATGAAGTAGTGAAATACATTGTAACGGGGTAAATATGAGGGGTTTTTTATTTTATTAAATTTGGGGTCTTATTTTATAAAATATCAACAATTTATTTCCATCTGTGTGGCCAGTCCCCGGTTGAATCTAAAGCGTAGTTTCTAACAAAGGAATTGTAGTGAAACAATTGTAAAGGAATGTGCGGGGGGACACAATTCTTAGAACTTTGCGGCTGTCTGACACCTGCGCCCAAACGCACTACACCAGCATGTGCGCAGACCCATGCCAAGAAGCAAACACAATATGGCTTTGAGACAATATTCTTTTGCCACATGGTCCGAGTTGACGGAAATGAAAAATTCAGTCCAGCCTACTTTTGTGACGTCGACCAGTGCTCACTGAATATCGTCAACGTCGAAAACACAAAAAACGCATGTGTTGAATGTGTCACCGCAATGACTAAAAAGTACAAGGCATTGCTTTCCGTCTTCTACCAACAGAAAATCTAGTAGAGAGGGGACTTATAGACGCTTCCCAGTTCGTCACCGACTTCGGCCTGCGCAGGTTGCCCAGCAACCAGGGCTTAAAAAAGTAACTTTTTAACATCAAACAATAGTGAGTAAAATTTTGTCAAAATCCCATAGTGAGAACAGGTTCAGAAAAAAAAAAAATGATGAACTAAAAAATCGTTTTCGGACATACCAGAAAAAATTGTGAGCGATGCAACGCGAAGTCGGGGTGACTCCACGTGGCCGGCAGGGGTATACATATATCAATTTTATTAAAAATGGGGTTTTAAAATTGAATGTGTGTGTGTGTGTGTGTGAGCAGACTGGGCTGTCTGGTATAAATAAGGTAAGATGTTTAGTATACTTATAAAGGTAACTTAATCATGTCATAAATTTCAGAAAAAAAAATGTTGTGTTTAATTTTTATTTTACTTTGGGAGAAATAATTGGTTGAGAGGAGTGGCAAGAAATAATTATATATTAAAAATGTTTTTTAATCTTTTCACAAAATGCGAGTTGTGTAAGTTATTCACACAACCTTAAATCATGCTTGCATTCGAACGTTCGCGTGACGTAACCCTGGGCTAAGAGAACATGTGTTAAGGTAAGTGTAATAATAAATAATTTTGTGTATTTATTTGTATTTGTAATTAATTAGATGATCACAATTGGCGCTTCTGAAGCAGGGACTGTTTTTATCAATTAAAATTTAAATATAAAAACCACACCTACAAGTAGAATGCAAGTTTGATTTGAAGGTTAAGTAACTACGTAAAAATTACGCAGCACATATAAAATAGTACATCAATGTTCAGAGGTTAAGAGTTAAGTGGTAGATATTTTTATGTAAGAAAATCTAGATTAATAAACTTATAGATATGGCAGGAAATAATGAAAGTGAAATAAATGAAATGACTAATATAGAAAATTGTGATGAATCAAATATTATGAGTGATTTTGAGATACATTCGACTCCAAGTGCGAATCAAGATAAAATAGAAATAAGTGTAACAGATCAAAGCAATGTAACTGAAGATTCGGGCGTGCAATTAACCCCAATCTCAACAACAGGTAACAGTCAGTTTAATAATGATGTAATGAATATGTTGCAATTAATTTTAGAGCAAAATAGTAATTTTGACAACAAATTTGACACTATAAATAATCGTTTTGACATACAGAATAATAATTTCAATGATAAATTTGATGAATTGAAAAAGCAGAATGATGAATTAAAAAATGATATTAAAGAGATTAATAGACGTTGTGAAAATACCAATGAAGAATTTACCAATAAAATTAACCAATTAGATACCAAGCTAGATAGTTCAATAAAGAAGATAGATGTTAAATTTAATGAGATAGATAGTCAGATATCAGAAAGAGTTGATAAACAAATAAATGAGAATAAGGAGACGTTAATAAATTCAATGAATGAGTATAATAATGAAATAGAATATAAAATAAATAAATGTAATACCGAAACTGAATGTAAGCTTAATAGTGTAGTAATGACAATTGAAAAAATGAGTCAGAATATCGATGAACATAAAAATAATGTAGACCTTAAGATCAATGAAATTGAAAATACCTGTAAGACAGAAATACAAGCATTAAATGAATCAATTAATGTAATATCAAAAAATAGCATACAGTCTGAATGTAGTAAGGATAAAAAATTATATTCAATTGAACAGAGCATTAGTAGTGTGAAAGATGAGTTAAGTTTAGTAATAAACCAAAAATTAAGCAATGTTACTGAACGTATATTAATTACAAGAGATGTCAATAATGAAATTGAACTCGAGACTTTTTGTAGTGAGAACCGTAGAGTGCATCCAATGCAATTTTTGAATCGAGTACGGGAATTTGACAGATTTAATGGTAGTAGTTGGGAGGTTAAGCTTATAAAAATTCTGAAATGCTTTAAGGGTAATTCGGAGATATGGGCAGAGACACATCGAAATGAATGGGAGAGGTATGAAAATTTTGAAACAGCCTTCCGGAATAAATACTGGTCGGAAGAGGAGCAGGAGATACTGTGAAGTTAAATAATGGGAACAGGGAGCTTTGGGAGAAACAACTGTAATATTACCGTCTATACGATGAGGCTGTTTAATGAAGCAAAGTACTTAGAACCACCGTTGCCATTCCAGTCGTTTGTACGCCACATCAGCAAACATCTACCGAGAGAGGTACAGATCACGTTAATGACGAAAGAGGTAAGTGACATAAATGAGTTAGAAAAAATATTGGATGTTTTTCAGAATATTACGGACCAGGAAGACAGCAGACGTATACAACAACCTAATGTGCACAATGGAGGGAATTATGCACCAAGAGGAGGACCAAACAGGGGAACCACACATAATGGTCGAGAACCAAACAGACGATATCCGATGTGGAAATGTGATGGGTGCCTGATGGAAAATTATGCTGACCGTAATTTTTGTTATAGATGTAGGAAGGCGAGGCCCGGTCATCAGCCGAGGATGCAGCAAAGATTCAACAACACACAGCAGAGAAACGGGGAAGGACGAGCAGAGAATACAAGAAACGAAGGAGGAAATCAGCACACCGGAAGAGTGTATACGCCCAGAAATACAGATGAGAGGACGGGAAACTAATGAGGACAATGGATGAGGAGGCCCGGCCATTGTCGAGGGATAACTGCGGGGTCCATGAAAGTAAATACAGGAATCACACAATTCACACGGACATGGCTACTGAATTGATGGAAGAAGAGGAGGCGGGGACGATGAGACCAGAAGCGTGGTTGACTGAGGTAAAACTGGAAATAGAAGGTAAGCCAGTCTTGACACTTATAGACACAGGTAGTGAAGTATCCGTAATAGCTGAACATGTACTAAATAAATTAAGAGAGACTAACAAAAATATTCCTTCTTTTCCAGTGGCAGGGGTAACCATTGTAGGCACTACGGGTGTTAGAAGTAAACGAGTTACAACACAAGTCCAGTTAAATATGTTAATAAATGGGGAAAGTTATGAGAATACATTCTTAGTTGTAAGGGGTTTAAACTTAGAAGTAATATTGGGTAATGATTTTCTGATCAGGAATAATGCGGTCATCAATTTTAGAAAGAGAATTTTAGAATTGAACAATGAGGGGAAGCAAATAATAGTTAATTTTGAACGGGTATTAGATACAGTAAAGATTTCGGGTATAAGGGTGATACCAAATAAGGCCATAGATAGGGATTTGGAATTTAGATTGAATATGTGTAGAGAGAGAGTGAGTGAAGTGAGTGAGGAGAGAATATGGGCGGATAGAGCGGTTAAATTTTGTGGTGAGGGTGGCGTAATGGGGAGTTCTCAATGTAAAGCGTTGTGGCGGGTAGTCGAGGATTATAGGGGAGTGTTTGCCGGGGAACCAGGAAGGGCAAAAGGTTATGAGTGTGAACTAAAGGTGAGGGAGCATGCATCATATGTACAACGTAGTTATCCGGTACCATATTCTAAAAGGGGGGCAGTACAGTTAGAATTGGATAGAATGTTAGCGGGTGGTATTATAGAGAGGTCGGTATCCACCTATTCCAACCCTCTGGTGGTAGTTATAAAGAAAGAGGGGAGAGTTAGATTATGCCTTGATGCGAGAAAAATAAACCAAATTATTATTCCTGATAGAGAGTCCCCTGAGGCGACTGAAGAAATTTTTCAGAAGTTCAGTGGGGTGAAATATATGACGTCGTTAGACCTGACGGCAGGTTACTGGCAGGTACCGCTTATTCAACGGAAAAAATTATCAATTCAAACGATTACCGTTTGGATTGAACACCAGTGTAGCTAGTTTTATTAAGTGTCTTGATGAAATTTTGCAGCCTCATAATTTAGATTTTTTGACTATATATGTGGATGACATTCTGATGGCTTCCAGAACATTTGAGGAGCATGTAGAACATTTAGAGTATGTGTTGGAGAAATTATACCAGGGAGGTTTAACTGTGAATTGGGATAAATCCTAATTTTTACAGACTGAAATACAATTTCTAGGATTCATCATAACACCTGCAGGAATACGGGCCAATCCGGACAAAGTAGAATCCATCCTGACGTTCCCGGAGCCAAAGAACATAAAGCAATTACAAAGTTTTCTTGGTCTGTGTAATTTTTACAGGAAATTCCAGCGAAACTACGCTCAGACGATGGCAAGACTTAGCACCGTGCTGCAGAAGAACAAACAATGGAAATGGGGGGAAAATGAAAGAGAGCGTTTTGCGAAATTAAGAAGAAGTTCGCCAATATGATTTTAATGAACCACCCAAATTTCAATGATAATTTTTATTTACAGACAGACGCTAGCAATATAGCACTCGGAGCCGAACTGTATCAAGAGGACGAGGCGAGAGAACACCATACAATTGCTTTTGCCAGCCGGACGTTGTTAGCATCAGAACGCAATTACACAACCACCGAGAAGGAGCTCCTCAGTATAGTGTTTGCAGTAAAGAAGTTCCGGACATATCTGCTGGGCAGTAAAACCATCATCAGGACAGACCATAAAGCGCTGTCGTTCCTGAACACTTGCATGCAAGCTCACACACAGCCAGATAACCAGGTGGGTGTTAGCTCTCCAAGAGTACAATTTTTCTTGGGAATACATTAAAGGGGCAGAGAACAGGGTGCCAGACACACTATCACGGGTAGACACAGATAGAAATAGAACGGGTAGAGATATTAAAGAAATAGAAATTTATAGACTGTCCAGGGAAGATAAACTTTTTGGGGGAAGAGTTGAAAGATATAAATATAATGCAGAGAGCCGATATTAAATTAAATAAGATAATAACCAGTGTAGAGACAGAATTGGATGAATTGGGGTATAGACAATATTTTCAGGTGTTTAAGGGGAGTTTGTTTAAAAAAGTAGAGGGGAGAGAAAGGGATTGGAGGTTAGTTATACCTGAAGGATTGATAGAAAAAATAGTGTGGGACTGTCACTATAGATACGGACATTTTGGGGCAAAGAAGTGCGTGAGTGTATTAAGGGAATCTTGTTTATTTAGAAATATGGAAAAACGTGTTCGAAAAATACTTCGAGTTTGCGAACTATGTCAGAAATCCAAAGTTGTGAATTATCGGGTAGAAGGGAAATTAAATTACATTAAGGTAGAGAAACCATTTGATTTAGTAGCGGTGGATTTGTACGGCCCATTGCCAAAGGGTAGGGGTGGTGTTATGTATATTTTCGTTGTACTTGATACTTTCTCAAAATATGTCACATTGTATAGTGTGAAGAGAGCGACGAGTAAGGTGTTGAGTGAGAAGATAACACGAGACTACATGATCAATGTTGGGAAGCCAAAAGTAATCTTGTCAGACCACGGACCACAGTTCATCAGTGGAAAATGGCACCAGACTCTCGGATGGGAAGATATCATCCCAAAACACACCGCAGTATATCATCCGCAGTCCAACCAGGTGGAGCGAGTCATGAGGGAATTGGGCAGAATTTTCCAAGCATACTGCCACGCCAAACACAGCGAGTGGCCACTATATGTTCAGAAGATTGAAGACTGGCTAAACTGCACCACCCATGAGTCGACGGGGTTCACACCTTATGAGTTAATACGAGGGACGCGTCCACAGAGGATTTTGGAGCAACTATTTGAGTATCCACCAGAAACCAATATTATTGATCGTGATGTAAAACTTAGGCTGGCGAATGAGAATTTATTAATGAAGGGGGAGAAGCGAAAACGGAGGCATGATATGAAAGGTAAGTACACGCAGTACGAGGTTGGACAGCTGGTATTAGTACGGCGACATGATTTATCGAGTGCTCAGGATAAGGAGATCAAGAAGTTTTTCTTGCTCTACGAGGGGTCGTACGAGGTAATAGGGGTTAAAATGAAGAATTCATATGTATTACAGAACAGAGAGACGAGGGAGATAGTGGGAACGCACAATGCTACAAACTTGAAATTGTATTGGTCATCATAGGAATTTTAACAATGCTTATTATTAATATTAATGTGTGGATGAAATTTAATTTGATTTTATATGTTTACAGAAGGGATCCTCCCCCATTTTCGGGTGGGCATGACCTTACCAATCCTGGCCGTGGTTTTCGGAAATTGGAGGTGCGCCATGGTTGGCAGATCTTCCTTCGGGTGGTGAAACAACGATGGTCCGGCTCCACCAAAATTGGTAGAAATTTGAAAATTAACACCACAGTTGAACGGGGAGGGGGACCCCTAAAGGTACGTGACAAATTATTTTTTTCTATACACTCATGGTACAGCGGTCAGGTGTACCTGTCACGTACCTACACTGCCTCAGAGTGTCTGTAAATAATGGAGGCCATGTATATATATATATATATGCGAGGCAGTGCATACAAATTAAAATCCTAGTATCAGTGGCGAAACCAAATTTAGCTACTGACTTCAGTTCCAGTGTAATCTGAAACTTGAGTTCTGTGGCTCATGGGGTTGGAGTGAGGCAGACGGCGGGTTGGAATAAATGGGAGAATAAGAGGAGTAGATCTGATGATAAAGGAATTAGAATTGGAGACGTGAATTCACGTAGTGTGTCTGCCTGGTTCCAAGTCCACGCGCTGCAGAACCCCATTTTCGGCGATCACAGACTCACCATTACTGATAAGCAGAATTAACCTCCTAAGTGTAAAAATTTTACTGTTGTATAGTTTGGATTGTTTATGCAGTTAAATTTATATCAGCAGCTGTATTTTATTTAGTGTAAAGAAATGACCAAGTATAATGGTAAAGTTTGTAGTACCAGTGAAAGTTGGGACATGAAGAAGTGTGTAAAATAAATTAGAACTTGTTGTCATACAAGAGATGTGGGTAATTTTGGGGGGTAGAGTGGTGTTTATAGAAGTGATATAATAATGGAATGTAGGGACTGCTATTGTAGAAAGTTTTAATTTAGCTATTAGTGTGCTATTGCTGTGGTGGCATGTGCCACAGTAGATAGCGATAAGGTTGGGGGTAACAGAGAGTGTTACCTCCATCGGAGGCCAACATGACGTAAAATGCACGGCACACCCTTTTTTACAATTTTATATTGTATACTGATAAACTGCCGTGCCGTGCAGATAAATGATGATGATAACATGCCTGAAAGTAGAGTTGATTTCCCCGACTTTTCGGGCGATTACTGCCTTACCAGCACTAATCGTGGTTTTGGCTAGCGGTCAGCTATGGCCATAAATTAAGAACCTTGACCATAGCTGACTTGAAATTGGTTGATATTAGAAATTGATGGGGGGTGAAACTAGGGGAAATCCCGGGAACTATGGAACAGCGGCTGCCACTCTGTTCGAGGAGGAACAGCAAGGCCAGGTGGTAGACCCGCATTAAGGGTGTGTAATTATGTAACAAAAGATATGTTGATGTCTAAATCTTCCAATGTAAGGCTGAAGCAAGGACACGGAGATGTAAATTCATCCACCAATGCCGTCCTTGTGGAGGCAAATGGGAGCCACAGTCCAACAGAAAAAAAACAATAGTGTGTGTGGCTGGGAGGTTGGTCAGGGGAGCAACGAATTCAAATTGTTGTAATTTAAAGATGATAATTCGCTTGGATTTCGTTGTCCATGACGTGTCCGTTACTTAACTAAATATCACTATAATATTGACGACTCGGAACACAAAGTTTTTTATAAGTAAAAACGTAAAGTTTTACCTTACAGCCTAAACCGGCTTTCACCTATAGAAGGCTTCATCAGAGGCTGTCGTTAGTAGCGCTTCTCGTCTTGTTGTTGGCGACGAGAAAGTGTTTCGAAAGATTGAAGCTGTGTGTGTGTGGTGAGATGTGTTCGAATAATGCGTGCGATTTGAATTGTGTCTGTTCGTTTAGGATGTCGTTTTTATTTGTTTTTGTGTGTTTGTATATTTCTAATTGTTCTAGAGTGTCTAGTTTTCGGCCTTTTGTGTGTACGTGTAGTATGTTCATGTTATTGTCGATGTTTTTATATGTGTGGTTTGCTTCAATGAGGTGGTTTGCGAAGGTAGATTCTGTAGTGGTGTGGAGTGCTTTTGTGTGTTCAATGTATCTCTGTTTGAAGCTACGTCCTGTCTGGCCTATGTAGAATTTACTGCAATTTGAACAATTTAGTTTATATACACCGGGTAGATCGAATTTGTTTTGTGCTTTGGGCATGCGTTTTGATAGTGTGTGTTCTGTTTTGTTAGTAGTTTTGTAAGCGATTCTGTATCCTGCTTTTTTGAATTTGTGGGCAATTTTTTCTGTTTGTTTGTTGATGTATGTTAGTGTTATGAATTTGTTGTTTTCTGTCTTTGTCTGTTGTTTGTTTTGTGTTTTGTGTAGGAGTTTACTGACTATTGTTCTGTCATAACCGTTAGATTCTGCTAGATATTTTATCGTGTTTAGTTCGTCTTTGTAGTCTATTTCATCTAAGGGGATGTTGTTAAGTCTATGTATCATGGTTCTAAAAGCAGCTAGTTTGTGTTGTATTGGGTGATTGGAGGTGTTGTGTATTAGTGTGTCAGTTGTAGTTGGTTTTCTGTATATACTGAATTTGTGCCTGTGTTCTAGTTTTGTGATGGAGAGGTCTAAGAAGTTTATGGTATTGTTGTGTTCGTATTCGGCAGTGAAGGTTATGTTTTTATGTATTTTGTTTATGTGCGTTAGTAACTGTTCACATTGTCTTTTGTTTCCCCTGTATAGTATTAGAATGTCATCAACGTATCTGTGCCAATATAGTATTTTATGTGAGTGTCTGTCATTGTTTGTGAGTATTTTTGTTTTTTCTAAGTGTTGGAGGAAGACTTCTGCTAGAATGCTGGATATGGGGGAGCCCATGGGTAGGCCATCGTTCTGTGTGTAGTATTTATTGTTATAAGTAAAGTAGTTTTGTTTTGTGATAATGTTCAGAGTTTCTGTTATTTCATTGATAAGTTCGTCTGGTGTGTTGTTCTGTTTGAGTTTGTTTTGTAGGATGGTGATTGTTTCAGAGATGGGGATGTTTGTGTACAGGTTTTTAATGTCAAAGGAGGCTAATGTGGCGTTATGGGGGATGTGTATGTCTTTTATTTTTGTTACTAGGTCAGTGTTGTTTTTTACTGCAATGTTGTTGTCTATTTGTGTGTGTTGTCTAATAATTTTGTCTAGATATTTTGCCAGTTTGTGTGCAGGGGCATTACGGTAGTTGATAATGGGGCGGATCGGAATGTCTTCTTTATGGATTTTGGGGGCGCTTGGAGTGTAGGTGCTGATGGTCGGATTTGTTTCATGTAGGGCTTTTGTTTATGTGTCATAATGTGTTTGGCTTTGTTGACTATTTGTTTTACTGAGTTTTGGTATCTGTCGGTGGGGTCGTGTTTTAGTTCTGTGATGTTGTTCTGTTCTATGAAGTCTTGTACTTTTTTGTGTAGGTTGTCTGTGGGGATAATTACAGTCGTGTTGCCTTTGTCAGCTTTTACAAATGTGATGTTGTGTTTGTGTGCCTTTTCCCTCAGTTTGATGGCTGTGTGTATTTCTGAGTTGTGGTTGTTGTTGTCTGGTGTCTTATGTACTCCTATTGTGTTGTTTATATTATGTCTTAATGTGTCTTGATGTTCTGGTGCTGTGTTTTGTATATTTGTTTCTGTGTTAATTATGAGCTTTGTTAGTGTTTGGTTGTTATGTTTGTAATGTATGTTATGTTTTAGGCCTTTATCAAGGAGTGTTTGTTCGTTTTTTGTGAGTGTGACGTTCATGAGGTTTACTGTACGTGGGTAGAATTTGTGCGAGGGAATTATATCTGTTTTGATTGGTGTCAGGTTTTTTATTTTTCTGTCGTGTTTTGTCTGTATGATATGTATTTGTTTTTTTGTCCATTCATTTGTGTGATGTATTAGTTCAGTCATGTAATTGTGTCCGTATGTGTTGGCGATGTGTAGGTGTAGTGTTAATGCTTTGCGGTTAAGAGCGTCTTTTTTCTTATATAGTTGTTTAATTGATTCTTTTATGTATGTTCTTTGTGCGATGTTTTGTGTTATTTGGGCGGCCTGGTTGTTATGTTTAATTTTGATTTGGGCATATTTAGGTGTTAGTGAATTGTTTATGCATGTTTTGTTGAAATTTATGTGAGCTACAATCTTTCTAACCTTCAAAGTTGTGAACTTGTACGCTTGGACGTTGGCTCGTCTTGCTGAGTTAAATTCTTGGATTTCGTTGTCCATGACGTGTCCGTTACTTAACTAAATATCACTATAATATTGACGACTCGGAACACAAAGTTTTTTATAAGTAAAAACGTAATGTTTTACCTTACAGCCTAAACCGGCTTTCACCTATAGAAGGCTTCATCAGAGGCTGTCGTTAGTAGCGCTGCTCGTCTTGTTGTTGGCGACGAGAAAGTGTTTCGAAAGATTGAAGCTGTGTGCGTGTGGTGAGATGTGTTCGAATAATGCGTGCGATTTGAATTGTGTCTGTTCGTTTAGGATGTCGTTTTTATTTGTTTTTGTGTGTTTGTATATTTCTAATTGTTCTAGAGTGTCTAGTTTTCGGCCTTTTGTGTGTACGTGTAGTATGTTCATGTTATTGTCGATGTTTTTATATGTGTGGTTTGCTTCAATGAGGTGGTTTGCGAAGGTAGATTCTGTAGTGGTGTGGAGTGCTTTTGTGTGTTCAATGTATCTCTGTTTGAAGCTACGTCCTGTCTGGCCTATGTAGAATTTACTGCAATTTGAACAATTTAGTTTATATACACCGGGTAGATCGAATTTGTTTTGTGCTTTGGGCATGCGTTCTGATAGTGTGTGTTCTGTTTTGTTAGTAGTTTTGTAAGCGATTCTGTATCCTGCTTTTTTGAATTTGTGGGCAATTTTTTCTGTTTGTTTGTTGATGTATGTTAGTGTTATGACACATTAAGACATAATATAAACAACACAATAGGAGTACATAAGACACCAGACAACAACAACCACAACTCAGAAATACACACAGCCATCAAACTGAGGGAAAAGGCACACAAACACAACATCACATTTGTAAAAGCTGACAAAGGCAACACGACTGTAATTATCCCCACAGACAACCTACACAAAAAAGTACAAGACTTCATAGAACAGAACAACATCACAGAACTAAAACACGACCCCACCGACAGATACCAAAACTCAGTAAAACAAATAGTCAACAAAGCCAAACACATTATGACACATAAACAAAAGCCCTACATGAAACAAATCCGACCATCAGCACCTACACTCCAAGCGCTTCCCAAAATCCATAAAGAAGACATTCCGATCCGCCCCATTATCAACTACCGTAATGCCCCTGCACACAAACTGGCAAAATATCTAGACAAAATTATTAGACAACACACACAAATAGACAACAACATTGCAGTAAAAAACAACACTGACCTAGTAACAAAAATAAAAGACATACACATCCCCCATAACGCCACATTAGCCTCCTTTGACATTAAAAACCTGTACACAAACATCCCCATCTCTGAAACAATCACCATCCTACAAAACAAACTCAAACAGAACAACACACCAGACGAACTTATCAATGAAATAACAGAAACTCTGAACATTATCACAAAACAAAACTACTTTACTTATAACAATAAATACTACACACAGAACGATGGCCTACCCATGGGCTCCCCCATATCCAGCATTCTAGCAGAAGTCTTCCTCCAACACTTAGAAAAAACAAAAATACTCACAAACAATGACAGACACTCACATAAAATACTATATTGGCACAGATACGTTGATGACATTCTAATACTATACAGGGGAAACAAAAGACAATGTGAACAGTTACTAACGCACATAAACAAAATACATAAAAACATAACCTTCACTGCCGAATACGAACACAACAATACCATAAACTTCTTAGACCTCTCCATCACAAAACTAGAACACAGGCACAAATTCAGTATATACAGAAAACCAACTACAACTGACACACTAATACACAACACCTCCAATCACCCAATACAACACAAACTAGCTGCTTTTAGAACCATGATACATAGACTTAACAACATCCCCTTAGATGAAATAGACTACAAAGACGAACTAAACACGATAAAATATCTAGCAGAATCTAACGGTTATGACAGAACAATAGTCAGTAAACTCCTACACAAAACACAAAACAAACAACAGACAAAGACAGAAAACAACAAATTCATAACACTAACATACATCAAAAAAACAAACAGAAAAAATTGCCCACAAATTCAAAAAAGCAGGATACAGAATCGCTTACAAAACTACTAACAAAACAGAACACACACTATCAAAACGCATGCCCAAAGCACAAAACAAATTCGATCTACCCGGTGTATATAAACTAAATTTTTCAAATTGCAGTAAATTCTACATAGGCCAGACAGGACGTAGCTTCAAACAGAGATACATTGAACACACAAAAGCACTCCACACCACTACAGAATCTACCTTCGCAAACCACCTCATTGAAGCAAACCACACATATAAAAACATCGACAATAACATGAACATACTACACATACACACAAAAGGCCGAAAACTAGACACTCTAGAACAATTAGAAATATACAAACACACAAAAACAAATAAAAACGACATCCTAAACGAACAGACACAATTCAAATCGCACGCATTATTCGAACACATCTCACCACACACACACACACAGCTTCAATCTTTCGAAACACTTTCTCGTCGCCAACAACAAGACGAGCAGCGCTACTAACGACAGCCTCTGATGAAGCCTTCTATAGGTGAAAGCCGGTTTAGGCTGTAAGGTAAAACTTTACGTTTTTACTTATAAAAAACTTTGTGTTCCGAGTCGTCAATATTATAGTGATATTTAGATAATTCGCTATTGTACTAATTAAATAACTGTATTATGATTTGATAAATAGGTGTTCGTATGCTTATTATGCTGTATTTATTCTGTCTTATAAATGTATTATTTTATTGTGTTAGATATAGGGATTGAAGAAATATGTAATCTATATAATTTTGAAATGTGGTTATAACAAAGTAAATACCTAGACCGACCGGCAGGTGGTTTACCTAATTGTACCAGAGTCAGAAAAAGGGGGAAACAATGAAGCGATGTAGATGGGTACTAATTATGTGTAGTATGTTAGATATAAGGATTGTAAAAATATGTATTTCATATAATTGCAGAATGTTTGTAGTAAGGTCATTCACCTTGCCAAGAAAATCAGCTGATCCGCTGTAGAATGTCACTTATAAATGTTTGCAAATTTCCAATGTAACTAATGATTGAATATGATGATTTTAATGTGTTAAAGATTTTATTTTAAATGATGAAAATAATTGGATAGAATTAAGAATTTTAAATGTGTAAAAGATAGTAAAAGGTAGATTTTGGGTGATTAATATTTTATTGGGACATGTAGATCAGTCCAAGTTGAGTTTAAAGTGGTAATAGAGAGAATAATATTGTTATGAAGTAATGTAATGTAGAATTGGAGATGTGATAGTGACACAGTAGTTATGGTGATAATATGTAGAATATTGATTGATATATTGATGTAATAAATAAGTGGAGATATTTTGTTGTAATTTAATTACCTTTTATCCGTCAGTGACTTCGTTCTAGCGTTTTTTATATAGACGCATTTCGTGACATGTGTCACATCTTCAGTAGTCCTCGTCAAAAGTTAAAATTCACATAAAACACATTTGCACATATTTACAAAATTACAAAGACGACACACACATAACACGATGTAACTTCGGCTTCGTTGGACCGGTCCGACCGCGCGTGTAGTTGCCGAGCCACTAATTGAACTGAGTCAATCCTTATCACCAGTCATTACCATCATGCGCGATTATATTTAGGGCTGTATCATATAGTGAGTGAGATTGAAACCTTAATTGTTTGTTTAGTATACTGTTATTGTTGATATTCTTGTCTTTAAATGATTTATAAATCTCAAACTCCTCGAGAGCGTCCATTAACCTACCCTTACCGCATACATGGATTGCTTTGAAATTGGTATTGAAATGTGTGTAATTATGGTTATGCATCATTAGATGGCGCGCATAATTAGATTTGGTCTTGTCTAAATCATTCCTTGGTAGATGTTCTTTGTATCTTTTCAAGAAAGACCTGCCAGTTTGACCCAGATAGAAACAATCACAATCATCACATGACATCCTGTAAACACCTGTTTTCTCTTCTAACGGGAATGGTTGTTTTATGCGTAACAAATTAGATATATTATTATTTGTTTTAAACGCGACTTTTATATTGAATTTAGAGAACACATTGGATATAATTTTAGGTAAAAGGCTACCGTACACTGTCGTTATATACTTTTTATTATTATTTTTATTATTGTTAACTTTATTATCATCGATGGTATTATGGTGGGATCTAGTTTTATATAGGTGTCGCTTAAGAAGTCTATCTATCATCGAACTAAGTCACCGAACGAAGTCACTGACGGATAAAAGGTAATTAAATTATTGTGAAAAAGTGACTTGGATACTATATAAAAACAAAATAAAATTTTGTTGTAGTTGAAGTGATGTAATGAGAATGGTAATTAGTTAATGGGAATTTTGTAAGGGGGATGGGGTGGTGTAGGAGTCCGCAACAAAAAGGTTGGGACGGGGAGGGACCATTTAGCGCCGGAAAGGGCCGCCTTGGTAAAATCCAGGGGCCAAATAAGGGAATGAGCTTTTGGGAGGGAACACACATCCCGAGTACAAAGCGTTAGAGAGTATTTTTTTATATAAGAGTAGAATGTTGCGAATTGAGTTGAGTAGTAAGTGGGTTTAGAGATTGTTTGATAAATGTTTTGATAGAGATGGGTGTCATGTTAGTTAAAGCTGTTAGTAATATTAAAGTCAGAGGGGGAAGATGATAAATATATAAATGCCAAGTTGATACAATCACAAGTTATTATGAATAGTTATATCACCCAAACTAATGGAGAAGGAGAATATTAAAGAAAGAGAGTCATAGTAAAAATATAGAATTTTAATTGAAACAAGTGACAATTTGAATAGAATTTGAGAATAAAGTAAAGTTGTAAAATGTGTAATTTTGAGTAATTTAAATGTCAATTTTATTGTTAATTGTAATAATACTATTTTAATTTTAAATGTCTTATTTTATTATGTTTTATTGTGTTTGAAGGTGAAAAATGTTAAAGATGATTAATGTATTTCCTGATGTAGCCTAGGTATAACCTGTGTAGGTCAAGGTCGTGGACTTGACCCAGTTTGATCAGCTGATGGGTGATGTTATATACTAGACCCGTTTTGGCAAGGAAGTAATGCCAATTTTGCTGTTTTAAATAATTTTAAATTTTCTTAATATTGAAAAAAGTATATTTTAATCAATTTAAAATTTTTTGAAAAAAAAATTTTTGATTTTTTGTGCCTGCCATCTAATTGAGGTTTTAATTTTCAAGTGTTATTGTTTATGTGTATTCCTAGGGTTTTATTGAATTACATTGTTTAATATGTATGTATAATCACATGTTAGGATAAATGAATTCATGTTTAAGTGGATGTTTAACTTGTTTGTTTTTCTGAGTATTAATAGGAATGAAGAAAATTGATAAATGTAGATAAAAGATTTTTTGGTTTTGATGAAAATAATAGTAATATAACAATCTGATTTTGAACTTAAAAGAATAGTGAATTGAAAGATAAATATTTTGTGACTTTTAAATGATGAGTTTGTTTATAAGATATTATGAGAGTAGGTACGAGCCCAGTAACTGCTAAAGGCAGCCCAGTGTGCATGGTAAGGGGGAACATATCGGTTGAGGATCTGGCATGGTATAAGACCAGGGGTTCGGATTTTGGGGTAGCCTGTTAAGACGGTTAGGTGCGCTGTGGTGAGTGTCTGTTCGGTTTTATGGTGTTGGGATCTCAGATAGAGAAGTCCAGTGATCTCGTTCAGATGCGGCCATAGTCGCCGAGCCAGGGGGGTTGTTTACCCATGAAGCATAACAACGATTGGGGGGTTGTTGGCACCATATCCTCACCGATCCTCTTAGGGATTTAACAATGAGATTGCTTCTATTTCAACAGAAGACCTCTCATTGGGGGGGGGGGGTATTGTAACAGGGTAAATATGAGGGGTTTTTTATTTTATTAAATTTGGGGTTTTATTTTATAAAATATCAACAATTTATTTTCATCTGTGTGGCCAGTCCCCGGTTGAATCTAAAGCGTAGTTTCTAACAAAGGAATTGTAGTGAAACAATTGTAAAGGAATGTGCGGGGGACACAATTCTTAGAACTTTGCGGCTGTCTGACACCTGCGCCCAAACGCACTACACCAGCATGTGCGCAGACCCACGCCAAGAAGCAAACACAATATGGCTTTGAGACAATATTCCTTTGCCACATGGTCCGAGTTGACGGAAACGAAAAATTCAGTCCAGCCTACTTTTGTGACGTCGACCAGTGCTCACTAAATATCGTCGACGTCGAAAACACAAAAAACACATGTGTTGAATGTGTCACCGCAATGACTAAAAAGTACAAGGCATTGCTTTCCGTCTTCTACCAACAGAAAATCTAGTAGAGAGGGGACTTATAGACGCTTCCCAGTTCATCACCGACTTCGGCTTGCGCAGGTTGCCCGGCAACCAGGGCTTAAAAAAGTAACTTTTTAACATCAAACAATAGTGAGTGAAATTTTGTCAAAATCCCATAGTGAGAACAGGTTCAGAAAAAAAAAATGATGAACTAAAAAATCGTTTTCGGACATACCAGAAAAAATTGTGAGTGATGCAACGCGAAGTCGGGGTGACTCCACGTGGCCGGCAGGGGTATACATATATCAATTTTATTAAAAATGGGGTTTTTAAAGTTAAAGGGGTTTTAAAATTGAATGTGTGTGTGTGCGAGCAGACTGGGCTGTCTGGTACAAATAAGGTAAGATGTTTAGTATACTTATAAAGGTAACTTAATCATGTTGTAAATTTCAGAAAAAAAAAGTTATGTGTTTAATTTTTATTTTACTTTGGGAGAAATAATTGGCTGAGAGGAGTGGCAAGAAATAATTATATATTAAAAATGTTTTTTAATCTTTTCACAAAATGTGAGTTGCGTAAGTTATTCACACAACCTTAAATCATGCTTGAATTCGAACGTTCGCGTGATGTAACCCTGGGCTAAGAGAACATGTGTTAAGGTAAGTGTAATAATAAATAATTTTGTGTATTTATTTGTATTTGTAATTAATTAGATGATCACAACATATGTTGCTGACTAAATAATTTTTGTACTGAATAATTTCCTGTTTTATTTACTCATGTTGTGTACTGTACAAAGATGGCAGTAGTAATCTGCATTAATAATGAGAAAATTAAGATATAAAATGAGAGGTTTAAATGGAAAAGTAAGATGGAATTGTTAAATTGAATTCATAATTGAATTGGTGAATCATCTTTTTTGGAGTTTGAATTATAACTTTCAAGAGTATGTTAATGTTAGATGTTTGGAATAAAATGTATTCTGTTATGTTAAAGATATATATTAAAACAATGTTATTTGTGCATTTAGATAGTTAAGATAAAAAGCCAGTACTTCGTAAAAGGCAAATAAGCACGGCTAAGAGGAAACCAAATCAGTTAAGGGTATGGCATAGTGAAAGGCCATTTATTGATGTTTTAATGGATTGTTACAGAGTCTGGTGATACTGTGGTGGCGGTCCTGTGTTGGCCAGCGCGTCAGGGCAGGGGTGTCTAGCACCTGTCTGGTTTTTATGGTGTTGGGATCCTGAGGCAGGAAGTCCAGTAAAGTCATGCAGGTGTGGCCACAGCCACTGGATTAGGGGGGTGAGTAACCCATGATTTTAATAAGATAATAAGGGGGGTCATGGCGCCAAATCCGAGCTGATCCTCTTAGGTTTAGTCAATGAGAGTTTTTATGCTTCGGCATAAAACCTCTCATTGGGGGGGGTATTGTAATGGGACAAAAGGGGTAGAATCATTTTTAATATTATGCAATAATTCACAATCTATGTAACCCTTGGTAAAATCAGTATTTAGAAATCTGAATAGTATGACTCAGCGAGTATGATGTAGGCATTGCCGTCTCAAACTAAATAAACCGAACCTTATAAGGCAAGGAATTTTTATGATCCGTCTGACGTCACGATAGTATCGTGAATGGAACATGTGTTTTCCAATAATGAAACGCAGTTTTGGCTCTTACAAACTTTTAGACTCTTCTATGTGTCCAGACAAGGGAGGAAGAGGGAATCGAGGGTGTAACGGGACAAACTATTGGGATTTATTTTATTCTTTACTAATTATAAAAAGTAGTAGCAACTCAAGCTGAACAACGTTTTGATCACAAACGCATGACATTTTTGAACACCTTGCAGTCCCCCTCGTACCAAGCCGTGTGAGGCACAAAAGCAATTAAAGCATCTGGGAATGTAAATTATCAGAAGGGGTGCGAATTCATGTGTATGCGCGCGCGAGTCGGCCAACGGTCATACGGAAAAAGCACGCCTGAAAAATTCCTTCGCACCAGGTGCTAGATGACGTAAACTCCTCGAGATGCGTTCCACCAATCCCGACACAAGTTGCCGCATACAGAAGATCTTTGGCCATTTTGAAAATCTTCAGTCGACAAAAGCCCTCAGACCGTGTGGTCAGAAAACAGTGCTCGCGAGCAAAATATCCAGTCAGCCGACTAATATAAAATGTGGTTTTAAATGTATTTCCAATAATAACAATAATAACGGAGTGAGAAACAAGTGGACATTCATTAATAACAATGTTAACAGTTTAAAATAATATCAGAGTGGCGAATAACAAATACGAATTGGTGGCGAAAGGATTAGCAACGAGGATGAGTAACTTTTGAACTTTTCCTATATTTTGAACAAATTTTAACATAGTATACAGCTGTTTAAATTCTGATAAAACAAAAAAAAAAGCTATTAATTAAAAAAGAAAATGGGGATTTAAAGAAATAGTATATATATATATGTGTGTGTACGATATTATCTTGAAATGAAGTAAAGTAAGATGGCTTTCTTACTGTATAATTTGGTAGCCTCTGGTGAGCTCTAAAGCTGCATAGCATGCAGAATTGCTAACAAGAAATAAATAATCTTAAAATGACTTACCGTAATCTCACGACTGGGTTGATCCTGACACTCAGGCAGGATAGACTGGTTGGGAAGAGGATGGGTTACATGCACGGATTTCTACCTGCCGAGGAGTCCCGACTCATGGATGATGACACTAAGATGGCTGGCGTGCGACAAAGGCTACAGGTCCATTGCATGCGTGGGCCCTACAAAAGCCATAGTGCCAACTTCGGAAAATGAAAATAATGACCGGTTCGATCCGAAATATCGAACACCGGCCCCCGTTGACCGCAATGGGTCAACCACCAACTACACCAAAAAACATGGCCAAAATACATTACAAAAATTTGGCTTTTGGTGAACAGGAACACTCTCTGAAAATTACCCTCCAACATAGGAGGGGGTCACACGCAAATACAAGAAAATACACACATACAGAAAACCATGCAAAACATGCAATTAATTAGAAAACCATGCCGAATAACTCCGCCGCGGGCGCATCGACCAGGCGAGCAATCCGAAAGGTTCGGGTAGAGCAGACAAAACCCAATAACATACAATAAACAATGGCCCAGCCAAACACAATATAAAACTCAGCAAATCAACTTAGTATTCCCTAGTTTTTTTACATTTTTTTCTTTTTATTTTTGTTGTTGTTCCCTTTAGTCCCCTTTTTTTATCATTTTTTTTTTGTTTACTTATTTTGTTGTTGTTGATTTGTTGAGCATCCATAACTCCCAATAAACTGGCACAACGCCATGACAGAAACCTTCCACAATGTAAACTTCACTGCGGACAACAGCTGGAAGGAATCACCTGCGAAATCCCAGAAAAGTGTCAAGTAAGTCCACAACAATCATTGAAACTAATTCTGCTCACCCGAAAAACAAGATAAACCCAATCAAGAAAATATAGGCAACCGGTATAATCTAGGTCACCCCCACCTCTAATGGCCACGAGGACAAGTGATTGAACAATTCCACCCGGACTCCTGAGTGAGAAACAAATAATACACGTCGTGATTCGGGCGATAATTAATAGGGGGCCAGTGCAGAGCATCAAGCTTCAACCAATCTGGCCCTGACCACCACAATGTCGACGACCGGAGGCTGGAGAGTGACGTGCCTCTAGAGGCTAAATCAGCGGGGTTACAAACACCATGAACATGACGCCAAGATTTAGTATCGGTCCACTCGGTAATGGCAGCCACCCGATTATCAATAAACGTCTTCAATTTAAAAGTAGGCATATTCAGCCAATCCAAGACAATCATCGAGTCCGTCCATAAGAAAACTTGACTCAATTGAATACATGACGAGAATAAGCCAACATAATGACGAACAAGTTTGGCTACAAGATAAGCTCCCAACAACTCCAAACGTGGGATTGATAAAGTTTTAAGAGGTGCCACTTTAGTTTTAGACGACACCAACGAAACCACCGGAGGACCAGAGTCAGTATAAATGGACAGATAGAGGACGGCCGCGTAACCCAACTGGGAAGCATCACAGAAACCATGCAATATAACCCTTTCAATATGCCCACCTTTAGGGAGGAATGGCCGGGAAATAGTAATTACCGAAAGATGATTCAAAGAGGACAGGAATTGACTCCAATAATCATTTAAGTCATCACTTAAAGGAGCATCCCAGTCCACGCCATCAGCCCAGAGTTTTTGGAAAAAAGCCTTGGCCCTGAAAATCACTGGCGAAAGCCAACCACATGGGTCAAATAATTGTGCCATCTGGGATAACACGACACGTTTGGTAAATTGAACCTGAGCATTGCTGCAACAGGCCAAAGGAGGAAATGAGAAGCAATCGGTTGAATGGTCCAACTTAAACCCAGAATATCCTTATCCTTAGCAACGACGGAATCACTCGGAGCGGCTGATTCAGGTAGGCAGTCGGGTTGATTAGTACAACCATTTTTTCAAATTGAACCCTCCTGAAGACAACAACAGAATTAATTCCCGTTGTAATTTGCGAAGCTCTGATTTTGAATCAGCGCCAGCAGCAATATCATCAACAAAAATATTACGGCTAAGTACCGCCGCTCCCGCAGGAAAATTAACTGCCTCATCCTAAGCCAGCCGCTGCAAGGTTCGCAACGCCTGAAAAGGGGCGCAAGCTAGCCCGTAAGTAACGGTATGCCAAAGCGAAAACCCTTAGTGGGGCGGTAACCTCCTCACGCCATAAAATACACAGGTACGCCGAGTCATCAGGATGCATAGCAATTTGGCGATACATCTGTTCGATGTCGCACGTGAAAACATGGCTAAACCGCCGAAACAAAGTCAAACGTCGGACAGTAAGGTCTGCAACTTAGGGCAGACACATAACACGTCATTTAAGGAAATCCCGGAGGACGTCTTCATGCTGGCGTCAAACACCACTCTTATTTTTGAAGTATCGCCTCTAACCTTAAAGATACCATGATGTGGGATAAAATATTTTGGAAAATTGGGGTCAGACACCAGCGACATATGCCCCTGAGCAACATAATCAGTTATAAATTGCACATACTGGCTCTTAAACTGATTGTTAGATGCAAATTTCCTTTCTAATGCGAAAAACCGAGACATAGCTCCCTTAAGGGAATTTCCCAAAGTGTGAGAAGAGTTTTGAAAAACGGCAAGCGCACCTGGTAACAACCTGACAGCAACCGACTTGTTGACTCCATATAAAACCTTTCAGCAAAGTGATCCTCTTCAGATAACTGGTGGGGGAAAGCTGGAGGCTCTTCGACTTCCCAAAACCGATGAACTTGCTCAAGTAGGTGGTTGTATCAGTTGATAATGTTGTGACTGAAGGATAAAAGTGGTGAAAATGACAGTGAAGCTGATGTGCAGACACCAGATCCAAAGGAAGGCCAGTGAGACCGCTAGCACAAGTCAATGCACAATTAAGTGAAATTGGGGCTCTACCCATAATTACAAACCCAAAACGTGTCCTAACTGCAACAGGCAAACCAGCACCCAAGGGAATAGTCTCTCCCAAAAGAATAGCCGCTACAATATCGGCTCCAACAATGCATCAATTGGGGCTGCTACATCGAAGGTAGGGTCAGCTAACAAAAGGTCTTTCGTAGCCTGCTTAACTTCAGGCAACACCTGGAACCTAGGTGAGTCCGATAAAATCTTTGAAAGACTTACAAAAGCATGGTTAGACGCCACAACCTCGCGTTTTAAAGTTTCCAAGGAAAGATGGCACACCCTTTTTGCTTTGGTGGCAATATCACCTACCCCATTGACACTTACTGAAGTGTCAAAACAAGCGCACTTTAAGCGAGATGCACACGCTTCAGTGATGAAAGAAGGATGGGACGCGCTATCCAGGATGGCCCTAACTACGGTATAACCACCATTGGGAGACGACAAGACTGCTAGACATGTGGCTAACAGAACCCCTGCAGGATGGGGCAGAGACACGGTCAAAGTAGTGCTAGACAGATCAACTTGGTCAGCAAGCGATGACCCCGAAGCCTTGAGTTCAGCTGTTTCAGAAATCTGTGAACGAGATGGAGACGGACGAGCATTTTTTGAAATGAAGTAAAGTGTGGTGGTACTTAGAGCCACACGTTTTGCACCAACCCGAATGTTTATGTTGGAGGCACGAAAGACAACATTTTTATTCTTGAGACTTTGAAATCGAGCCCTAGGGTCCTTACTCAGCCACGCCGGACACTTGAGAAGCACATGGGTCCGGGAATCGCAATGAAGGCAACGTGAATTAGATGAATCCCGTTGCGTAACCTCTGCAGATAACGTGGACACAGCAAGAGGAGTAGCCTTAGAAAAGGAAACTTTCTGTGTTTTCTGGTGGCTAGTGCTAGGAAGAGCAGGTAAAGCAGATTCCAAAGATGCCTATTCCTTTTGTTCCGCCATGGCGGTTAAAAATGTCATAATTTCTTTTAGAGAAGGAAGATTTTCTTTGTCCGTAACAGACGTCTCAAAGCGTTCACATAATGATAAATGCAGCCTTGACAATACAAAATACGCATATATTGCTTGATATATATCAGCAATGTTTAGAGCTAACAACGCTGAAAAGTTAGCATTGAAGCTGTCCACCAATTTTCTAATAGACGCAGCTGATCGCATAGAAGCGGCTGGTAATTGAAGCAGATTGGTACAATAGACCTGGGCGGCCAAACGAGGGTTGTGATAATGGCTTTTAAGAGTTGACAGTGCAAGCTGATAACTATCGTCAACTATGGGAAGCGCGGCAACCTTCTCATAAGCCTCACCCTTAAGATGAGTCAATAAATATAACAATTTCTGCTTTGGGGTGAGGGCAGGACTTTCGTCCACTAATGTGGTAAACTTCGACCTAAACTCAGACCAACATTTGGACTGGCCATCAAAAAAAGGTAAAGAAAGCTTAGGCAACTCATGAACGAGAACACCTGAGTGCCCGCCACCTGCCGATGAAGACTGACCGGAACCAACTGGTATCTCTGGTTTAGTTAGTTTAGATGCTAAAATGCTTCCCCGGACATAAATATCGTTAATTTGCGCTACCACAAAAAAAATGTGGTCCTCGTCCAATCCCTGGGGCAACGACTCTGCCGATAGGTAAGGATCTACCTTACCTATAAGATCCTGATATTCTTCGGACAACCTGGAGGCCAAGATACCGGCCTCATGTTGATCCACGCTCAATTGCGGCAACCCTTCCAACCTATTTATTAAGTGTTGCAACGCAAGTATTCCCACCGAAGTGGTCCGGAAAAAAACTGCCAGCGACAATTTAGCACGCATTGTGATTTAAAGAATTTCGCGCAACCGACAACCATCCTGGACGAGAGAATTAGAAATTAAACAATAGTCACGACCCAGACCTAGCCTAACAGTAATCTAGATAAATCGGCCTCTGAAATAAACTAGCTGTCATAAACAATACCGAACATAATAAATACAAAAGTAAATTAGTGCAAGGCAAAATACAATTTACACAATCCAAAAGGCTAATAGTACAAAACACAATAAATCACATACCCAAAAAATGCACAAGATTAATTTGCACAGTGCAAAAGCACGAGAAAAAAAAACAACAAGTTGCACAATATTAAAGCACATACGGTGCAAAATAATGGTACACAAAATGGTACACAAAGAACATGTGTAATACCAAATAGAATAAATGCACAAAAATACACTAATACACAACAAGGTACAATATACAAAAATTCAACAGCTAACGATACAAACACAATAACTTAGACACATTAAATGCAACAATTTATCATGGTCAACGCGGCGTGTATGGACAGGATATCGCGCATATGCCAAATATAAACCGCACCAAAAGGGTAATAGACAATTCCCAAAAAAAATTAAATATAAATGCAGGCTATACGGAAAAACCGGATAACCTAAAAACCAACTGTCCCCCAGACGCCTCACACATTCGCAAGCACGTAACACGTCGACTTCACGTGTAAAGCAGACCATAACAGGGCAGGTACACACCTCTCCTGAATCGACCGAGTAATCAAACGATTACCAAAAAAATCAAGGTGCAAAATTTTGACACAATATTCGCTCACCTGGCCCACGCACACGCGACGAAACTGCTCAACATGACCAACCAACAGCATTAGACGCAAAATAATTGTCCACAAGCCTATCGTACCAACGTGTATCCGTGTCATCACATGCAAATAAGGAACATTGTTATAATTTTAACTAACAGCATGCAAAAATCCACGAGCAGGCACAAAAAACGAAACAGCACAGCACGTTGGTGATTAGAATAAAAACGCACAGCCAAAACTGGCTTGTAACCCATTTACCCAACACGGCCAGCACCAACAAGAAAAATTACAAAGCACGTGTTCCCATTCGAAACGGCAAGCAATTAAATTGAAAAAACTAGCAAATTCATAAACCCTCTGGTAGTATAATATGTACGATATTATTTTGAAAGATTGACAGTCTAAAGGTAAGATGTTTATTCTTACAGTATAAATTTAACCTCTGGTGAGCTCTTTAAGCAATGCAACATGCAGAACTGCTAGCAATCAAATAATTAGCAAAAAAATGACTTACCGAAATCTTATGAATGGTTGCTCTTGACACACAGGCAGAAAAGACTGGTTGGAAAAAAAGGATAGGTTACATTAGATGGATTTCTACCTGACACAAAAGCCGGCCTTTGGAAGTGGTTGGTGCATGACAAGGGTTCCGGCCCGATGCATGAATTGACTTTACAAAAACCATAGTGCCAACCTCGGAAAATTAATAATTGACCGGTTCGATATTCGAAATATCGAACAGGAAGAATTATCAATTCACTCGTCTACCATTCTGGTTTAACACCAGCGTAGCTCGATTTATTAAGTGCCTTGATGAAATTTTACAACCTCACAATTTAGATTTTTTGACCATCTATGTGGATGACATTCTGATAGCTTCTAGGACGTTCGAGGAGCATGTAGAACATTTGGAACATGTGTTGGATAAGCTATATCGTGGAGGCCTAAGAGTCAATTGGGATAAATCGAAATTTTTACAAAAGGAAATTCATTTTTTAGGGTTCATCATAACATCTACAGGAATCCGGGCTAATCCAGACAAAGTGGAATCCATCATGACGTTTCCGGAGCCAAAAAACATCAAGCAGCTACAAAGTTTTCTTGGTTTATGTAACTTTTACAGAAAGTTCCAGCGAAACTACGCCCAGACTACACCAAGACTCAGTGCGGTGTTGCAGAAAAATAGGCAATGGAGATGGGGGGAAAACGAAAGGGAGGCTTTCTGTGAAATTAAGAGTAAGTTCGCCAACATGATTTTGATGAACCACCCAAATTTCAATAACAATTTTTATTTACAGATGGATGCTAGCAATGTAGCTCTAGGAGCCGAACTATACCAGGAGGACGACGATAAAGAACATCACACCATTGCTTTCGCCAGTCAGACACTGCTAGCGGCCGAGAGCAACTACATTACTACCGAGAAAGAGCTTCTCAGCATCGTGTTTGCAGCCAAGAAATTCAGAACCTATCTGCTGGGAAGTAACACTATTATTAGAACGGATCACAAAGCTCTGTCATTTTTGAACACCTGTAAGCTCACACACAGCCGGATAACCAGGTGGGTGCTAGCTCTCGAAGAGTATAATTTCTCTTGGGAATATATTAAGGGGGTAGAGAAGCCGGTGCCAGACACACTATCATGGGTAGACACAGATAGGAATAGAACAGGTAGAGATGTTAAGGAAATAGAGATTTACAGATTGTCCAGGGAAGATAGACTTTTTGGGGAGGAGTTAAAAGACATAAGCCTACTGCAGAGAGCAGATAACAAATTAAACAAAATCATAACTAGCGTAGAGTCGGAGTTAGATGAGTTTGGGTATAGACAGTACTTTCAAGTGTTTAATGGCAGTTTATTTAAAAGAGTAGAGGGTAGAGAAAGGGATTGGAGGTTAGTTATACCGGAGGGATTGATAGAAAAAATAGTGTGGGACTGTCACTATAGGTATGGACATTTTGGGGCAAAGAAGTGTGTGAGTGTATTGAGAGAATCTTGTATATTTAGAAATATGGAAAGGCGGGTGCGAAAAATACTTAGACTTTGTGAACTATGCCAAAAATCTAAAGTGGTGAATTATACGGTAGAAGGGGAGTTGAACTATATTAAGGTTGAGAAACCATTTGACTTAGTAGCAGTAGATTTGAATGGCCCACTGCCGAAGGGTAGGGGCGGTGTTATGTATATATTCGTAGTGCTTGATACTTTTTCAAAATATGTCCGATTATATAGCGTGAAGACAGTGACAAGTAAGGTGCTGAGCGAGAAAATCACACGCGACTACATGATCAACATCAGAAAGCCGAAAGTAATACTCTCAGACCATGGGCCACAGTTCATCAGTGGAAAATGGCACCAGACTCTAGGATGGGAGGGCTTCATCCCAAAACATACCGCAGTATATCATCCACAGTCGAACCAGGCGGAGAGGGTCATGAGGGAAATAGGCAGGATTTTCTAAGCTTACTGTCACGCCAAGCATACCGAGTGGCCCTTATACATTCAAAAAATTGAGAACTGGCTGAACTGCGTAACGCATGAGTCGACAGGATTCACACCTTACGAGTTGGTAAGAGGAACACGTCCACCTAGGATTTTAGAGCAGTTGTTCGACTGTCCACCAGAGATGAATACAATCGATCAAGACGTGAAGTTGAGGATAGCTAATGAGAGAGATTATTAACAAAAGGAGAGAAGAGAAAACAGAGGCACGGTATGAAAGGGAACTGTGTGAAATATGAGATAGGGCAGTTAGTGTTGGTGAAGACGCATGACTTGTCAAGTGCTCAAGAAAAGGAAATAAAGAAGTTCTTTTTGTTGTATGAAGGACCATATGAAGTGATAGGAGTCAAGATGGACAACGTATATGTTTTACAGAACCGGGCGACACGAGAATTAGTGGGTACACATAACGCAACAAATTTAAAGCGATATTGGTCACGATAGATTCTAAATCAAGTTTTACGAATTTTAATATGTATTATATGTTTTCAGAAGGGATCCTCCCCCATTTTCGGGCGGTCACGGCTTCACCAACTCTGACCATGGGTTTTGGTTGTTTGGAGGCGGACCATGGTTGGCAGTAACTTCCATCTGGTGGTGAACACGACGATGGTCCGGCTTCACAAAATTGGTGCAAGTAGAAATTTAACTGTATTATTGAACGGGGAGGGGGACCCCTAAGGTACGTGGAGACAATAACTTACACTCAAGCTGCACAAACTAGCACCACCCCACGTACCAACAATTGCCTGAGAGTGGATTAAAAAATAATACGAGGCAATTTTTAAGTAATTATAACCAGTATCATTTGCAAACTAAAGTCTGCAAATGACAAATTTTTTCTGTATAAGCACCAAATGAAATAGTTGTTAGTAATGATAGCCATAAGAGTAATGATTAAGTGTAGTGGTAAGAATAACGGGGTCGGTTTTGGCGGCTCCTTGTATAATTCCTTCGAGGCTGCCATAAGTGCATTTAGTTTGTGTTCATTCACGTATGGGATTTGACCATCGCCGACCCCATCTTTATAATCATATTTTTGCTGATCCTCTTAAGAAGTGTGAGAAGAATAGAAAATAACGCGTAAATGGAGGTGTAAATGATTTCATATAGATCGAGTACGGGTGTGTGTGTGTGTGTGTGTGTGTGTGTGTGCACGGAAGAAGTAATTCTACACAGGTCTTGGGCAAGGAGGGTCCGAATGGGGCTTTCTAATGGGCCAATTAAATTAAATAAAACTCTTTAATTCGTGCTATAATTTGTATAGATGTAGATAAAGTATAGTCTAGGAAATCAAGTAAATATTTTGTTGTACTCACTATTTTTTATGTTTATTAAAAACACTCTAAAGAAAGTAAGAAAGAAAAGGAATGGTGCTATGACACTTTATACGTATTAGAACTTTAGATAATGAGATTTGTAATTTTTTAATTTAAATATAAAACATATATTATTTACATGTGATTCCCCACTTTCGGGCGGTCACGGCGTCACCGAACCCTGACCGTGGATTGGATTATTGGTAGCAATATAACGGTACAATCCGGTACATACAGAGGTTTTGGGGAATAACAAATGTAAATTTTATTGTGAATTCAAAATCATAATTAATAATGGTAAAGTTTTGTAAGGTTTTGTAACGACGTAGTAAGCTCAGTGCAGGAATTGTATCAAGGTCAACAGTATACGTCCAAACCACAGCTATTTTTAGCCAAACAAACTTGTCAACAGGCCAAGCCTGCAAAATACGTCATTTAAGAATGCAGTGCGTAATTGCCTCGCCTTAATATTTGAGTCGTCATAGTCTGGAAACAATAAGATTGGTGACGTGACACCCTCTCCACCTCAGAAAATAACGAAATATATCCGTTCTCAGTCTACAGCCATCTCTAGTGCAAATAGCACGTTAAGTTTCGGAACGTAAATTGCGGGCCCGCAAAGCAACAAAAATGTTAATATTTCCATAAATTGGATCTAACAGTATTATTACAAAAAGTAGATACAGTGAGACAAATTGCAATAATTTAACAGTTCGGCCGTGAAATGTAAAAGTGACAACGACGAACATCAACAAACAGCGTAAGCTATGAGTTGACGCTTGTGGCGTCGAATTTCCACACCACAGCAGGGAAGTAGACATTCAAAATTATTTAAATACTGGCACTTTTTAAAATTGAGCTGAATAAAAATAAAAAATGTACCGTATGAAATAGCGTGAGTGAGTGAGTGAGTGAATGAGTGAGTGAGTGAGTGAGTGTGTGTGTGTGTATGTATGTGTGTGTGTGTGTGTGTGTGTGTGTGCCTACTTTAATATAGTAAAAACAAAAGCACTGGTTTACGTTAAGGGAAGGTAGTTTAATAGTTTCAGCATCTATTTCAATGTGTAACAAGTTTAATCTGAATTTTAATTATATTGCTTAAATATACCCTGAAGAAAGTTTGATGTAAAGAAAAAAGATTTTTATTGAATGTTATAGAGTTAGGTGATACTGTGGTAAGTGCCTGTCTGACTTTATGGTGTTGGTATCTCGATCAGAGAAGTCCAGTAATGTAATTCGGGTACCACCATAGTCGCCGAACAAGGGGGGTAGATTACCCATGCTTTAGTAATGGACATAAGGGGGGTTGTTGGTGCCATATCCTCGCTGGTCCTCTTAGGTTTTAGCAATGAGTTTTTCTGTTTCGGCAGAAAACCTCTTATTGGGGGGGGGTATTGTAACGGTACAGAAGTTTGGGGTTTATTTTATTAGTTTATCCATGGTAATAACGGGGAATCACCCAGACAGAGTTTCAATTTTAAAATAGAGTGTACTTTTGAAACACCCAGTTGTCGATTTGTCCTGTAAGCCCAGCAACATGCGACAAATCCAGGAGCATTGGAATGTGTCAGCGCGCGCAGATGCCCATTCAGACAGGGTGAAGATCACGTATGATTTTTCTGGTAGCCGGGTGCGAGTCTATGTTAAATGCTCTCGTCCAATGAAAACGCAAGTTGCCGCTCTCGGGATGTCGAGGGCTATACTGAAAGCGAACCATTAGCGTCACCTCGTGGAACCGGCCGGTTCAGTAAATAGGCTCTAAAGCCAAAATTTAATACAAGTGTTGAAAAATGTGCTTAACCTACAAGTAAAAATGTGATACAGTATGTAATGGTAAACAGTGAAATAGCAGATAGCTGTCAGTGATCAAAATTTAACCTTCGGAACAAACAATATTCAGTGAACAACAAGTTAACCAGCGAAAACATATTTCGGCATACAACAGTGAGCAGAACAAAATTCGGTAATGTTATCACCATGTGTCGGACACAACCAGGGAAGTAAACATATAATTTAAACAAATAAAATTATGAAAATTCAGAAAAGCCGCTAAATAAATTAAAAGGGAAAAAGGTATGAAAGAGTGTGTGAGCAAATGCTGGGCTGCTTTAGTATATAGAGGTAGTCTATGTTAAGATGTAATTTAATAAGGTGTATTCGTTAGTTCATATCTTGTGTTTGAGATGTTAATTGTAGAATCAAAATATATATATAAAGTAAACGTTCATAACCAACTTCTGAAAAAATCTATCAGAAGCGAGATGAGATAAATTTGCAGTAACGAAAGTAAAACAAAAGTAACGACAAAACAAAAATGTTGAATTTTAACCATTTTTATAATAAACAAAACTGATTCACGCAATAAATGAGAGTAATTATTACGACGTAGAACCCTAAATCACACTTATAGGTCACGAGTTCGCGTGAAGAATCCTGGGACCCGATACAAATAAGAAATGTGGAACATGTTTTAATTTTTGTTAATTATTATTTATTAGAAGTAAATGTAGCTTCTCAAACTCATAAGTCTAATTTTTAAACAGACCTAAAATATAATGAAAACATAAAAGTTATAATTAAAAAAATACACAGAAATCAAACATCCAACTACAGAATATTTGTAAGATGAGTAAAAAATTAATGCTTACACTCCAGTCAATAATACGAGGCCTTCTTCCAATACTGACAACTAAAGTGGCATGATTTTCATCTCCGTTATTCGTCCTATGTCATACAAAAACAAATGTTATCTATTGTTACTGAAAGCATGAAAAATGGAGTTGAAGTATATAATGACTTATTTAGGCTGATAAGTTAAAGAAAATGAAGTCTTAGGAGACTTGATGTAAATGTGAGAAAGGAGAAAGAAGAGTCAGGCGTATGTTCTTTAAATATAGCAAATGCACATATAAATCTAACGCACACTTCAAGAAAAATGCACAAATGTGGGTTACACAACACAACTTATGGCACGATCAAGTACCAAAGGCTCTCCATAAGGATATTTCTTAATTACATCAATAATTTGAGGATTCATTTCTTTGACACTGACAAAGCCACATAGCATAAGTGGTAGGTGGGTAAAAGTCTTTCCATTAACAGCCATCAAGTCTCATTGTTTATGCTAGTGTATGATTGCCCCCCTGTGTGTGTGTGTGTGTGTGTGTGTGTGTGTGTGTGTGTGTGTGTGTGTGTGTGTGTGTGAGAGAGAGAGAGAGAGAGAGAGAGAGAGAGAGAGAGAGAGAGAGAGAGAGAGAGAGAGAGAGAGAGAGAAGCCTCCTCCACACAAAAGTACACAAGTAGAGCTGAGCTTGTACTAAAAGTGGATATGACAGTTAAGCAAATGGTCTAGGCTTTCAAACAGTTTCGGGTACCTGTCTGTTAACTAAATAAGCTAGATTTCAAAGGAGTTTGGTCTATTATCCAAGTATATTTCTTAATTCATTAGTTATCTTACCCATTAAAATATTTTGTTTTCAATCTCATTTTCTATTAACTATTTTTTGAAGCAACTTTCGTACTGTTTCATGTTACATTGGTGTCAAAACTGAGGTCATTTGGAACAGACAAACAGGAGCAAACACAAAACTTATACAAACACAAAATCTATTTAAACAAAAAGTAATACATGTTCACCTTAACTTTACATACCACAAATAATACACAATTCAATGTAAAGGGTAATCCGAAGTACACTTTTACTTTCAACTTTTTATTTCCCACTGTTAGCAATTTTTATTTATTTATTTAAAGTATGTCCTTTACACATGTCACAAAATGCAATATTGAACAAAATTGTCTGGTTTGTGAGCAAGTGTTGTAACGTTTACAATTTATTTCAAAACATACATGACAAGAATATCCTACCTTACTTACCCCACTGACTGTGATCTTTTTTCGCACTTACCTTAAACACAGAAAAGTCCAAAGCTTACTGGGCCACCAATACATTTGGAGAATGTAATGTATAAACCTTTTACACTCTTCTCATTAAATAATTTAGATAACTACTTAATTATTTCCCTTAATTCAGAAGCTTTCACAGGTTCGTTTAGGAGGGTTTTTTGGCACACAAATAAGGTATGGTTCTGGCATAATAACTACTCTAACACATGGTTATTGTAAAACAAATATGATTTGATTTTATTCACAAGTTAAATTCTTTCTCCTTCGTATTGTTTAAATTAGCAGCCATCCTTAATATTTCTTTTATGAATTTGCTAACTGCTATAATTTTTTATTGTTCGACTAAGCTTTTCGTCATTACTGACATCTTCAGGTCTTAAACAACAACAGGTTGTTTGACGAAAAGCTTAGCCGAACAATAAAAAATTATAGCAGTTAGCAAATTCATAAAAGAAATAGTAAATTCTTTCTGTTCTTACTTTCTTTTACGTGATACTATAAACAATTATAAAACATACAATTACATAAACAAAATTTTCATATACAAATTTTTATCTTCAAACCAGTACTTTCTCTTTTACTTTTTCTTTCTCCCCTCTTTCTCTCACACACTCTCTCACTCTCTTTACATAATTATCTTTTTACATATATTCTTAACCCCCTTTTTATTGACCTCTTATTTATTTTGTTATTATATTTTTCTTCTTTGTCACTGTTACTTATCTGTACTCTGAATCCAACTGTTGCACACTATTACGTCGCAAGTTCCCTTTTTATTCAAACACCAAACGTCTTAAAACTTTTTATTTCACCATCACTGTTTTGAATTGTCTCTCACTGTGCCACTATAATTTAAATACTCTTTGGTAGGCCTATTATCACATTTTCGGCCTACCAAAAAAATATGCCCGAGGCCACTATTGTATTACAACTGATCAGTATGAAGGTGTGCTGCCAACTGCCGTTACTTCAAAACGTTTTAACACATCATTAGCTTTAGTTAAACTTGACTTTGGGGCAGGCCTAGCGTACTTGCCCGCGTAAGCCTCCCGACATTATTTCATTGCGACTGACCGATCTGAAGGTTAGCTAGTGACTGGGGCGAGCTGGGTACGCTATCTGCATTCTTTGTGTATTGGCCACGAGGCTCCACCGGATGTCCATGTGTCTCCCGCCTTCAAGTATAGAAGCTACTAGACGTTTCTCAACTCCGGAAGTTCGTTGTAATATTTAAAACACGTGGTGTTCTAATTACACCGTAAGCCACGCGCGTTTGCTGTGACTCACCTACCCTTTGTTATGGTTTCCCACACACCTCCAGACAATAGATTTTATAAAAGTATTACATACTATGGTTAATTACTGAAAATTATTAAAACAATGGTTCAGCCCATTTTGTCCCATTACAATACCCCCCCCCCATGAGAGGTTTTATGTAGAAACATAAGAACTCTCATTGCCTAAACCTAAGAGGATCCGCTAGGATATGGCGCACAACCCCCCTCATTTCCTTATTAAACTGTGGGTTACTCACCACCCTAATCCGGTGTCTGTGGCTGCACCTGCATGACTTTACTGGACTTCCTTCTTCAGGATCCCAACACCATAAAGCCAGACAGGCACTAGGCGACCATGCCCTGACGCGCTGGCCAGCACAGGTCCGCCTCCACAGTACCACCCAGACTCTGTAACAATCGAGTAAAAACATTAACAAATGGTCTTTCACCATTCCATATCCTTAACCAATTGGGGTTCCTCCTAGACATACTGGTTTGCCTCTATCAAAGTACTGATTTTTTTATCTTACATACTTGGATACACATATAACCTTCTTCTTCTACAATATATATAGCCTTATCGCTAACATAATACATTTTATTTAGAATACATAACATTAATATACATTTGAAAGTCTTATTAGAAACCAGTTTTTCTCAATTTAATTCCAATTAGAAAAAAATAATTTTCAAATCTCATTACAAATACAATCCTCTAGTTTAAAGACTTCATTTTAAAGATCCCAATTATCTCATTCAAATAGATTCAACTTCAATTACCAATTCAGATTACTATTGTCATCTTTACACAATATAAAATGTGATTATACAAAATAGAAAATTACTCAATACAACAAATACATAGACAAAAAAATGTACTTCAATACTCCATTAATAACCTTATTATATTAGGTTTTATATTTCACCAATACTTCATCTTCTAAATATTTTATACAACCATGTAGTATATCCCATAAATGCTACATCTCAAAATAAACATTACCAACATCACATTATACCTTCAACTCTGAATTTGAATAAAAATTACAAACATTTCACAACTTTAGTATTCATTTTCGATTGAATATTCCAATTGTCACATTATAACTTCGATTCTGAATTTCTATTAAACTTTTCAATCATCAAATTTTAATCATTTACCATTTATTATACAAGTTAAATCTAAATAATAAATTTTTCAAATTTATTACCAAAATTTCCATGCTTTAAAACATTTCAAATAAATTTTACTTACATTATAAAAATTTCAGTAATATCAGTTATTACTAACAATCAATCCTCATTATCATAATACACTCAATCAGAATTATTAACATTGAGTACACATCATACAACACACTGTATCTCTGATACCTTATCATAACAACATACCCTAATACATAATACATCTAACACCAATACAAATTTATATAAAATCTGCATCATATCAAATGTCATTGTTTACCAAAAATCATTACATTATTCAGCCAATTTTCTAAAACCATTACACTCACATAATTAAATGTCCATTAACACCATGTGTCTAACCTCCATCATCAAAAATTAGTCTTACATTATATAAGTACATTTCATTTTTGTTTAAGTTTATTATATTGCCTCTATCAATATAATCACTATTCAAATTCTCAAATTCTTCCACAATACCATCATAATAATCTACAGGATTACTCCACATTATTATATCATATATCATGTCTACATTGGGTATAGTCCAGTTGCCCTTAGTATTTTTTGTCAATATTAGGTACATTATAATCTCACCATTATTATCATTTGCTACTACACCGGTTTCCTCACAGGGTAAGTCCTTATTATCATCAATATAATCATCATTTGCTGCTGTACTAATTACATCCCAAGGTAAGTACTTAATATCACTAGCTCTCTCAATATCTAACCTCTCTACTAACTCTTTATAACCTCTATTAACCTTAAACATCTCTCTCTCTCTCTCTCTCTCTCTCTCTCTCTCTCTCTCATCATAATACCTCTCACAGCCCCCCTGAACTCTCTCACTCCATGCAAAGGGCAACACAAAATTATTAAAACACCTTCTGGCTTTACCAGGAACATCAACACAAAAAACTAGGGGACCATTTGGAGACCACATGTCTCTCCTGGACGAACCTTCATCCTCATAAAACACTTGTGGAGTCTTTACTCCACATACACCACAGGGAAAATTTGCCCTCTGCCCCACATTCTCATTTAAACTCTCCTTACACTCTCTCTCAATCTCATTAACAACTATTACCTCCTCATTAACCTCTACTCCCATTATACTCTCATTATCACTATCATTATTCAATGTATCACTCTCTGATACCCCATTTTCAATTACATAATTATTATTATTATTAAACATTTCACTCTCTATTACTACGTCTTTAATTATGTCACCATTATTACTTGTGATATCGTTATAATTATCACTTATTTTAACATCATCACTTACCTTGTCATCTATCACCTGATTATTTTTATTCTCATTACACTTACCTGTATTTCGTTTCCGTTTCTCATTTTGTTCCTTAAGATCATTACTTAGGAATAATCCCTTAAAATAATCATTATTAAGGAGATAATCCCTTAATATCATTCCTTAGCTTAGTATTCATTTCATCAAACTTAGTACAAAACGTTGTCTTTTGTTTCTCTAAAAACCACTGGAGCATTTTCATCATCTCATGATTAGACCCCTCCCTTTCTTTGTTGACACTGCAGCAGTTGCCTGTGCTCCAGAATCACTCATTATAACTGATTCAGTCAGACTAACTTCATTCTCATTATCTTCCATTTTAATTATTTGTAATTACATAATTAATGTAATTAAACAGTCATATCAATGAAATTATATATATATATAAACAATCTTAAACACAATGTGCTACTATAGGCACCTTATTCCGTATGTATATAACCTATATAAATTATTTAAATACAAAAAATTTAAATTTGCCGCCATTACCAACCCTATTTCCTGTGCGTAAAAACGGGCCTAGCTCTTATAAAAATTATACAAGTATCCTGGCAGGGATCGCCAATTGTAACTTTACTCATTATTTGACAAACATACAACACGAGAATATATCACCTCACTTACCCCGCTGACTATTATCTTTTTATAAACTTACCTTAGACACTGAAAATTCCAAAGCTTACAGGGCTGCCAATACATTTGGAAAAGGTAATGTATAAACCTTTTACACTCTTCCCATTAAATAATTTAGATAACTACTTAAGTATTCCCCTTAATTCAGAAGATTTCACAGGTTCATTTAGGTGGAGTTTTTGGCACACAAATAAGGTATGGTTCTGGCATAATAACTACTCTAACACATGGTTATTGTAAAACAAATATGATTTTATTTTATTCAAAAGTTAAATTCTTTCTGTTCTTCTTACTTTCTTTTACGTGATACTATAAACAATTATAAAACATACAATTACATAACCAAATTTTCATATACAAATTTATATCTACAAACCAGTACTTTCTCTTTCTCCCCTCTTTCTCTCACACACTCTCCCACTCTCTTTACATAATTATCTTTTTACATATATTCTTAACCCCCTTTTTATTGACCTCTTATTTATTTTGTTATTATATTTTTCTTCTTTGTCACTGTTACTTATCTGTACTCTGAATCCAACTGTTGCGCACTATTACGTTGCAAGTTCCCTTTTTATTCAAACACCAAACGTCTTAAAACTTTTTATTTCACCATCACTGTTTTGAATTGTCTCTCACTGTGCCACTATAATTTAAATACTCTTTGGTAGGCCTATTATCACATTTTCGGCCTACCAAAAAAATACGCCCGAGGCCACTATTGTATTACAACTGATCAGTATGAAGGTGTGCTGCCAACTGCCGTTACTTCAAAACGTTTTAACACATCATTAGTTTTAATTAAACTTAACTTTGTGGCAGGCCTAGCGTACTTGACCGCGTCGGCCTCCCGACACTATTTCACTGCGACTGTCCGATCTGAAGGTTAGCTGGCGACGGGGGAGAGCTGGGTACGCTATCCATGTTCTTTGTGTATTGGCCATGAGGCTCCACCTGATGTCCACGTGTCTCCCGCCTTCAAGTATTGAAGCTACTAGACGTTTCTTGACTCCGGAAGTTCGTTATAATATTTAAAACACGTGGTGTTCTAATTACGCTGTAAGCCACGCGCATTTTCTGTGACTCACCTACCCTTTGTTATGGTTTCCCACACACCTCCAGACAACAGATTTTATAAAAGTGTTACATACTATGGTTAATTACTGAAAATTATTAAAACAATGGTTCAGCCCATTTTGTCCTGTTACAGTGTTTTAGGAAATATGACTTGTGTTAAAAAATAAGTTGTTACACAAGAGCAGTCCAGAGCAGTAGCCTACAAAAGATAGCCATTGTGCCATCCTGCCTTACTTTGTGTACTGTTTATTTGTAAAATAAAAATGAATATGTACCACTTTTAGGTATTTTTTTTTTTTAATTTCTGAAGTAAATACACCTTTAATATATGTAATCAACAAGATCATATTAGAATACAAGGTCAGTTACCTGAAATAAATGAAACTGAGGGCAGTTTGGATATACAAAAATTTCGGTGCACAAAGACAAAACATAGATACTACAACATACGATAATTTGGGATATGATGTATACAGTATTTAAAATATATCAAAATTGTATAAACACTACACCTACAATTTCCTTAATACACATATTTCCAGAAAGTTAATAGTTCTTTTCACTGCATGTACTGTAACAATACATATCAAATTGTATATAAAGAAAAAAATTACAGCAAAACATTCAATATAGTTATGAAATTTGTTAAAATTAATGAACTATATTAATAGATTTTGATACCAGTATACCAGCATGATGAAAAAAATCACATTTGCTGGATTATTTTTAAACAGCATTCTTTGCATCTACATCTTTCAACCATTTTAACAAGTTAAGTTGACTGTTAAAGACAGATTTGATTCTGTGACAGATCACTGATATCATAGTGTTAATTCATGACAAACTCCAATCCTATGTCCTATCATCACCAGTTCAAATTATTGTTTTTTATTTCTTGTCTAAACGGTCAGAAATCATTCCTGTAAAAAAGCCATTTACAATAAAGAATGTTTTCCCTATTTTGATAATGTGAAGTGATAATACATTGAAGAAGTAATATAAAATTGAATTGATCAGAACGGAAAGACATACAGAAATGTCACACATATGACAGTTAACAATAATAATTAAATGCTATTTGCAAATTTTTCTTTCTCAACAAGTACAGATATTTGACATGCTCAGATAACTGAAGCTCTACTCCATATAAACATTTTCATTTTTATACAATAAATATTTTAATAGTTTTTTGTACATATGATTTATAATATTTAAATTAATTATGTGCATTAAATGTATGTTAGGCACCCATGTATCTAGAACCTTATCTCATATGTGTGTTTATATATTTTGTTTATAAGGTAGTTTGAATATTATGATGTGAATTTTTATGTGTATAATGCAGCTAATGGCTTTTGAAACGGCTTCTTTTAAAAAGTGACATTTAAATCTTTTCAATCATTAAAGAATTTGTTTTTAACAAATCAATGGTTTTATTAATATTTGTTCCATGCCACAAAATCTTCCTCCTCTCTTCTTACATAAAAATTTATTGTGTAACAAAAGGGACTTAACGTGACAAAGACAGAAATCCCACGACCTAGCTGGTAGTTTATTCGTGTAGTACTCTTCAGATACCCGACATATATATTGCAATGTTACAACACACACACAAACACAAACACACACCTATAGTTTTTTGTAACCTTTTAATTTGTTACAGGTAAAATTTTCTTAAAATTCTATAGTACAATCTTGCGAAATCAGGTAACTGAGGGGGCATTCTAAATTATTAGTGACACTTTGACTCGAATTTACTGAACAGATTAAATTCAAATTGTAAAGGAATGTATTCACTGGTAGTAACTATGCAACATAACATACAAATGGCCATTTTCTATATATAGCAGAAGGTTCTCAGTACTGCATCCCATGGTTTGGTATGAACAGCTTGGATGCCTTGGAAATGCTCGGCAGTCACACTGACTTTGGCGTTAGTCTTTGTGTGCTTTCCTGGTAGCTTGTGGTGGGTTTTCTATACCAGTGCTATTAGTTTAATCAGTTTGCCGTCTTTTAATTAGTTTTATGTATTCAAGGATACATGTTTTCTAAACCAAGTACAAGTGCCAAAGTCCATGTAACAGCTGAACAGAAATATGTAACATTTACTATTTATGATAAATTGGACATTATAGGTCAACGTGTATCCTGTGCAAAAACTGATTTAAGACAAATTTTGAGAAAGCCAAACTAGAACAGTCTGACAGCATGTTATGTAAAAAAACATAACACAGCATGGTTTAGCAAAAAAACATTCTAAAGATAAGCCTGTCATGAAACTGATAGTTGCAAAGACCAATCAATTTCACTGTGAAGTGACCTTGCCTGATACGTTTCCTAATGGCTGACTGAATAAAAAATTCAGCATGGTATTTGTAAACAAGATGTAACAAGATCAGCCAGGAAAAATTCTGCAGAAGATAATAACAACGCATTTGTCAATACTACTGCAGAGCATACATTACATACTTCCTAGCCAAATCTACAACACAGATGAGACTATCCTTCTATGGTGTTGTTTCCTGCCTGCCTGCTTAAAACATTAGCAGGGAACATACACAAGCATAAAAAAGAAACTTTACACAGATAATTTCAAACATAATGCTGCACCTACGGAAGAAGAAAATAATACTATCGTCTATAAAAACATTAGTCTGAGGTGGTGGATATAATAGAAAATCCCCTATTAAAGAATCCTTGAAGATATCTACCACAGAATGAAGTTATTTAATGGGTAAAGACAGATAAAGATAAACCAACATGAAAGAACTAACTGATGAAGCCATAATCCAAAGTGTTATAATTCCACACTTAAAACTCACCACGGAGACTGAATCAGATAAAGAAGGAGCCACTACAACTCACACTATTGGAATGAAGCAGCAGATGTTTTAAATACATTACAAACTTTACCCAGTCTAACAGACAATGCACCTTTCTTTTTCTTTAGTAAAACCGTCTGTGACAGGTTACAACAGGATGTTCTCCATTTTTCTCGGTCCTGTCCATTTGTCTTTATCTGACTCTTCCGGTTTAAATGTCATATAACAAGCATTCCAACTTTTCTTCTTCCCCATCCTCTGTTTCTCTCTATGATCCTTAGCTGCAAACTGTTTCTACGCAATATATGGCCCAATAAATGTTCTCTCTTTCTTAATACTTTTAGCAGTTTTCTTATTTCTCCTATTCCTATTCTTAACAAGCATTTTTCTCACACTATCCATCGATTTCACTTTAATCATTCTTTGTCACAACCACATTTCTAAGCTTTCTACATACAATATTTCTTTCTTTTTGACAGCCAATATTTCACCGGCATATTAAAGCCATGCTTCAAATAAAATACAGTAAACTCTCCATTTAGCGGACATTCTGAAAAGCAGACAGTATTATGGCTTTCAATAACTTCACACACACACACACACACACACACACACACACACACACACACACACACACACACACACACACACACACACACACACACACACACACACACACACACACACACACACACACACACACACACACACACACACACACACACACACACATGTATTGTTTGTATTATGTGCAATTCTTTACTGGTATGCATTGTAATACTGCCCATTATGTTAAACTTTAACTTATTCCTTTGTTTTGTAACATTTTGGTAATAAAATCCCACAGACAATGTCGCTTTGTGGTACAATATTTATTTTCTCAGTTACGCCTGCCAAGCCTTTCATTTGTGTAGGTCAAATGTTGCCAATAATCCGGTATATTCAGTAATCTGGCACCTCAAAAGTCACGAATGTGTCTGAATTATCAAGTATCTTTTGCAATAAAATGTTGTATTATGTCTAGTGAGGTAAATAATTACTGCATTGCTGAACTACTATTCCAGTATAAAAATTACGATAATTCTCGTTTTTATATTTCTTCACTAGACTAGAATGATGAAATTATAAACTGTTGATGAATAACAACTGTTTTCCTACATAATTAATAACAAATGTTTCACTAATTTCGGCAGTAATTCTAATTAACTGGGTTGAACTTTTAATCTGAAATAGCGAGAATTCCAAATTAGTGGTACCTGAATTGGTAAGGTAATACTGTACACTTACATAGTCACAAGATTTAGATTGCATTGTATAGATACAAGAAAACTAATTTTCATTTAGTTTTATTGTTTATCTTTTCTTAAAATAGCCTGTTATTTTGATTTTCCTATATGCTGTTATGCTATTTTATATTCAACAAACTGTTCTAATATGTGCTATGTATATAGTCAAACACTACACCTTCCTGATTACTGTAGTTGTAATTCCTTCCAAAAGGAACAGATAAAATTGCACTTTCACTTTCACTCTCAACATGGTTGCATTCTTATAATCACCTCCACAGGCTGTTAACTTGCGGTGTTCCCATGGTTTCAAAAAACAGAACCACAGTTACACAACTCTGATTTTCTGTCCCATACCCTTTTCTTTTTTTTTTTTAAGCCAAATGTTTTTCATTCTATGAGGAGAAACTGACAAAGGCTCGATCCAAACTCAGCCGAGCCACAGATGTTCTTCACAGAATGGGTGAAAATATTGGCACTGAGAAAATGAGTTATACAAACCCATACAGTACTCTTTCTCTCTTTTCTTGGATTTGTTACATCAAAAGTAACTTTGTGGACATATAAATATGGAATTATTTACTAGGAAAAAATTGGTTGTAAACAAATTTTTTGTATTAAACTACACTATTCAGGTAAAGCTTTTTACAAGTATAAATACAAGTAATATTTTACAGGAAAAATAACGAGTATAAAATACAGGCAGCAACTGGAATTTGAGTAATGCTTTATTTTAACATATATTTCACATTAACAGTTTTGGTATTAATGTTTTTTACTGTAGCAGTGGAGTAAATTACTGACATGGAAATGTCATGACAGATTTGGTTAGATGATTAAAATAAAAATAAAATATGTATTAATCTAGTTTTAATATAGGATAACAGCCACATAATTTCCTACAATTTAAAATATGCACATGTACATTTGCCAGATGTGGGTCAAATATTTCTGTGCCAACGATGCACGTTATGCAGTCTGCATGCGATGGACAGACTCATAGTTCAGTTTTCTCTAACAAGCTGTAAAGGCTATCGTGTTTGTACTTTTCATAAAACACCAGTTTCAATCAAAAGCATAGCATTTAGCTTTGTTTAGTTTATTCCAATATTTTCCAGTTTGTTTTGATCAGTCTGGAGCCAAAAATGGAACATCTTTTATTTCTACTTCTATACAATAGTCATACATAGAGCTGAATAATAATTTATACTGCGTACAAATTTATGAAACCTGAATACAAAGAGAATACAAAGAAATATCAGAAAGTTACTGGAATGAGTAGCTCAGACATACGGTTTATCTCTAGTGTTTTTAGAACTACTAAAGAAGCATAAGCATGTACAGGAGATGTAAAATCTTTCAGCACTCCTACAAAAACTTTTAGTCTAAGAAAAAAGTTAAAAGCTTATTTAATGAAAGTATTAAATTAAAGTATACAATTTAACGAATTTGCCTAATCATGAAAGTCACAAAACTGAACGTGAAAGACTAACATTAAAAGTTTTTTTTAAGAGTTTTAAAAGAATGAATTCATTATAATATTCTAATAATAAATTATAATGTTCAGTCTCAGGCACATTATTCATGAAATGTGAATTCGATGAAACGTGCCAAAAGCTATTGGCAAACTTAAGAGTTGATTATAAAATGAAAAGATGGTAATGCGTGCATCCGCGTGCACACACACAAAATCGTTCACATGTGAGCCTGTTATTGATGTTATGTGTACAATCAAATTAAGATGCAAGTGTATGCTGATGACTACAAATTATACTTTTTCCTGAATCGTAACATACACAAAGCATTACATTCTCCAAAATATATGTTTGTTGATGACTAGACTCAGCGTAGGAGATCAGTATGAAGTATTACTTGCGGCTTAGTAATTAAACTATTTAAATTCGTCCCTGTATATATATCAGATATATAAAGGCAACCCAGTTTGCTCATGCTCTCATTCATTCATTATACATTTTATATTATAAAGCGCTTTCTATTTTAATTAATAAAATATTAAAATTCGTCCCTGTTTTCGGGCGTCATTTGAAGTGTTACTCAGTAATTAAATGATTAAAATATTTAAAATTGTGTCACCTACCTTTATTTGGATGTCAAATATAAACCTATTCAAATCTTAACGTTCGTATGCAAGTTAAACAAGGTGTCGTCTAGTGTACTCGGCAGAGAAAAACAGATCAATGCAAATAACAAATACATATTTATAATTTCACATAAAACATTATTTTATTTCGTTTTACTCTGTCATTCTTGTCAAACTACCACATCAACAACTTACCCCTTTCTCTACATTTTGCATTCTTACTTTCGAATTTACTATGGTCCGTTATCGGCCATTATTTAAAACAGATTCTGAAATATAGTTTAAAATAATTTCTGTAACCTTATATTTACTTATTTAACTAGTTTATATCTACTTTAGAAGGCGACCCAGTTCGCTCATGCTCTCATTCATTCATTATACATTTTATATTATAAAGCGCTTTCTATTTAAATTTTCAATATTAGTTTCGGTGTTGAATTTATTAAAAATTGAAATGTTTTTGTCTGTTCAACTGCTTATATTATGTACTCATCCTGTTATCGCTGTCTCCACGTGGTTACACCATCACTGGTAACTTCCGATTTCTTTAACACACTCCGAAAATAAGTTAAACTGTTAATGTTTATGAATTATGTCTGATGGATCAATATTACATGATTTACTGTTGTTTTACTTTAAAATCACATGATTTACTGGTCGGCCGCCCTAATTTGCTCGAGCGGTGTTTTACATACGACCACACGGACTGATGCTGTTACTCCAGTGACGTCAAAAACTGTGTTTCCAAGATGGCCAGGCGTTCTTCATGCACGGCAACTTGGTCTGTGATTGGCTCCCAGAGGGACCACGTGACACAACAAATATTTAACACTGGTTATAGTATATCCACTCTTAGTGACCAGTGAGCCGAGTCCGTGCTTATTCATCTGTAAGGACATGCACTTCCATACGCTCTCGCATTCCAGAGCAACAGAAAACAGTACATGTTGATAGACTTTCTGGACCAACATGCAGAGGGGCGTTCCCTACAGGAATGTTTACTGTTACAGACAGAGGTCCTGTGTGGGTACTATTGTGCGTCGCATTTACAATCAAATTAAAATCCCTCATCCCATTTTGCTCTGTTACAAGTAACAGGTACCCACAGGCTTGTGATAGGCACAACATGAAAAGTCACTGTTCCCAAAATAATTGTTGATAATTACAGTATTACACATTTTAGTTGACACTCATGAAATGGTTGTATTCTCCATTTCTGTTGTGTCTAATGCTTGGTCCTCTTATAAAACATCTACTGTATGTGTACTGTGTTTGGTCATGTATGTAACTACAGATATTGTTTGTAATTTAGATTATTTACAAGAAGGTAAAACATATTATTAATAAATTTTACATTTATACTTGAAAAAGCAAAATAAAAACAATATTGAAGACAAAGAGTTAACACTTTGACACAGGGACCTTAAAATGGCTGTCCTTCACTCAGGCCAGGCCTTTTTTGTATTCATTTAAAATGCTGTTGTTTTGCACCATACACTAAAAATACATTTTTCCTACACCTTTATAAAGATATAAATGTTCTGTTTACAATGTTATGTTCTGTAAATTATTTAGGTCAGCTATTTTATCTATGTTAGCAGTCTTCATAACAACTTTGTCGTATTTTGTTGCTTCTCTGTTATACAATTTTCCCTCGAACAAGGCCTTTAGGTTTCACAACCATTATCAAGTTCTTACTACAACAAAATTAAATACCTACTTCCCTTATATATATATATATATATATATATATATATATATATATATATATTACTTTAATATTTATAACTAAATTTACCTCAAGATATACTTTTTTCCTATTAGGAACATGTTTCGAGAGTTCCTGTACTCTCATCTTCAGCCTTCGCCATCTTGTTTCTGGTGAAGTATTTGTGTGTTGGCTTCTGGATGTTATTAAGGTAGTTTGTTGGTCTTTGGTCTTTTAAAGTTGCATTATTGTGTGTGGTTGTGGTATCTGTTTTTGTATTTTGTGTATTTTCGATGTTGAGTGCTTTGAATATTGTGTCATGTTTTGTATTGATTTGTATTTGTTCTGGTATTAGTTTGTTTTGTGTTTTATGTTTGTAAATCTGTAAATTTTCCCAAATGTTCATTATGGTGCCTTTGTGTGGTATATGTTTTATTAGTGTTACATTGGTTATGTCTGGGAATTCATGTCCTGTGTTTATTGCATGTGTGGCTAAATTGGATTTATATATATTTGGTTTTTTGTATGCATTTAGGTGTTCAAAATAACGTTTTTTCAGCTGTTTTTTTGTTTGTCCTATATAACATTTATTGCAATCTTGGCATTCAATTTTGTATATACCGTTGGTTGTTGTATTATCTTTGTTGTGTGAGCTATTTAGATTTTGTAATTTATTTTTATTAGTTTTGTATGCTATTTTTATATCTGTGTTTTTAAATAGTTTTGTTAGTTTTGTCATTTTATTATTTATATATGTGAATGTGGCCCATTTTTTGTTGTTGTTATTATTTATGTGTTGTTCAGTTTGATTAATTCTTAATTGTTCAGTTTTTATTTTGTATTTGATTTTATTTTCTATTTTGATCATAGTATTTTTATTGTATCCATTTGCATAACCAATTTGGTATATTATATTTCTTTCTTTGTCAGTTTCTTGTTTGTTTAGGGGTATTTTGTACATTCTGTTAAATAACGAATAAAATGCTGCCATTTTATGTTGTGGTGGATGGTCAGAATGGTTAGGTATAATGATGTTAGTGGAAGTTGGTTTTCTATATATTGCATATTGTATGTGTTTGTTGTATCTTGTGATGGTTATGTCTAAATAGTTGATTTTGTTATGTTTTTCTTTTTCTTCTGTGAATTGTATTTTGGGATGTATGTTATTGATTTGTTTCAGTATGTTCTCTGCATTTGTGTTTTTGTAATAACAGAAATATTCCTACAACACATAGACACCAAAATACAAAATATCATAAAAACACATGACCCAGATGGCATATGGATAAGATATGTAGATGATGGACTATATGTATCAAATAACAAAAACACAAATGCAGAGAACATACTGAAACAAATCAATAACATACATCCCAAAATACAATTCACAGAAGAAAAAGAAAAACATAACAAAATCAACTATTTAGACATAACCATCACAAGATACAACAAACACATACAATATGCAATATATAGAAAACCAACTTCCACTAACATCATTATACCTAACCATTCTGACCACCCACCACAACATAAAATGGCAGCATTTTATTCGTTATTTAACAGAATGTACAAAATACCCCTAAACAAACAAGAAACTGACAAAGAAAGAAATATAATATACCAAATTGGTTATGCAAATGGATACAATAAAAATACTATGATCAAAATAGAAAATAAAATCAAATACAAAATAAAAACTGAACAATTAAGAATTAATCAAACTGAACAACACATAAATAATAACAACAACAAAAAATGGGCCACATTCACATATATAAATAATAAAATGACAAAACTAACAAAACTATTTAAAAACACAGATATAAAAATAGCATACAAAACTAATAAAAATAAATTACAAAATCTAAATAGCTCACACAACAAAGATAATACAACAACCAACGGTATATACAAAATTGAATGCCAAGATTGCAATAAATGTTATATAGGACAAACAAAAAAACAGCTGAAAAAACGTTATTTTGAACACCTAAATGCATACAAAAAACCAAATATATATAAATCCAATTTAGCCACACATGCAATAAACACAGGACATGAATTCCCAGACATAACCAATGTAACGCTAATAAAACATATACCACACAAAGGCACCATAATGAACATTTGGGAAAATTTACAGATTTACAAACATAAAACACAAAACAAACTAATACCAGAACAAATACAAATCAATACAAAACATGACACAATATTCAAAGCACTCAACATCGAAAATACACAAAATACAAAAACAGATACCACAACCACACACAATAATGCAACTTTAAAAGACCAAAGACCAACAAACTACCTTAATAACATCCAGAAGCCAACACACAAATACTTCACCAGAAACAAGATGGCGAAGGCTGAAGATGAGAGTACAGGAACTCTCGAAACATGTTCCTAATAGGAAAAAAGTATATCTTGAGGTAAATTTAGTTATAAATATTAAAGTATTATATACATCAAGAAACGGACTGTAGCAGAAAGTGATTGAAATATATATATATATATATATATATATATATATATATATATACTAACCCTCCCATGCATAACCGGTTACATTCAACCAATAGGAGGCAATTGGTTGTCACCAGTAATGGCGGAAATATATATGAATTGTTTTGAGAGGCGTGTCCTAATGGAATCAAAATATAAGGATTAAATGAAGGAATGGATAAGGTACATAGACGACATTTTGGTGGTGTGGGAGGGAACAAATGATGAATCCGCACAACTAATGAATGAAATTAATCAAATTGAAAATAAAATTAAGTTCAAAGAGGAAATAGGTGGAGTACAAATAAATTACCTACATCTAAATATAAAGATAGAGTGTGGTGTTTTTAAATTTGATGTATTTAGAAAAGAAATGTATACAGACTTAATTATACCTCAGGAATCATACCATCCCGTAAGTCACAAGATGGCTGCACTAAACTCATTTTGTTATAGGGCAATAAAATACTTAGATGATTTATATAAAAAAGAAGAGTTAAAAAGAATAGAATAAATAACGAAAAATAATAATTATTAACCAGGGATAGTAGAGAAAATTGTAAAAAGAATAGAAGGAAATAGTAGACAAGAAGAGAAGAAAGAAAAGAAATACATAGGATCAATAACGTATCTGGGATCTCAAACGAGGAACATAATTAAGTGCTTTGAAAAACACAATATAGATGTAGCGGTGAAAAATACAAAGACAGTTTTTGATTATATAAAGAATAGTAGTACTGAAATCACGCCTGAATTACAGAAAAGCGGTGTTTATAAGTTGAACTGTAAACAGTGTGATAAGGTTTATCTGGGTGAAACAGGACGTAAGTTCAAAATTAGATTGAGAAAGGATGCGAGAGGAGAAGAAGCCAGAACTAAGAATTCGCTCTACGCGAGACATTTTAATGAAACAGGGCATAGGTTTTTAGACCCAACAGAGAAGTCGAAATAGTAAGGTTACAGAATAACATAAGTAAACGCAAATTATATTGCTACGACAGCGTAGAACAATCTAGGCGTTTATCGAATGTCCCAGAAAGATCTCGACGTAAGCGTGTGGTGTACGTGCTACTAAACGCATGTTGCGAGAATTTTCTCGACTTTGCCAGCCTCGCTCGGGCGCTCGGACTGTGTCAAGGCCGCAGCAATTACGTAGTTCGCGAGAGATAAGACGCAGTTTGGAAGCTTCTGGTGTGTGTAGCGTAACTATAAATACATCGCGTCGCGGCCTTAGTTTTCAGTTCAATGCGAGATTTTTGACTGTGCGGTTCGAGAGTATTAGTGCGATATATTTACAGAGCGGTTCGGGTTATTACGGTGTACGTTCAAGTAGTTATTAGTGAAGTGTTGCGTTTTGTATTCGGACGGTATAATTGTAATACAGTTGAGTTTTAATATTAGTGGACATTTTATTGCGTATGAACAATTTCATTTGATTTGTTGTAGACACTGTGTTGTTAATTACGAACTGTTTTACTATAACAATTAAAGGTGTGATTAGTGACTTAATTGGTGTCTTGTACTTATGTACTTATTTTGTTTCCACTGTACCTACGACGATCGAGTAGACCGTCGTAACAGTGGTGTCAGAAGTGGGATAGAACGGTTAACAGTGGAAACAGTGGACGCTTTGTACAAGACGAGTGTGATTCGTAATTAATCGATAAACAATGGATGCCAGTCAGATGATGGAAAATTTACAGGCGCTGCTGTTGCAGACAGAAAAACGACAGGACGAGAAACGCAGACAGGAGGCGGAGGAAGCAGAAAGACGACAAAAAGAAGAACGAATACAAGAAAGAGAAGAAGCAGAAAGACGACAGGATGAAAAACGGAAGCAGGAAGCAGATGACATCAAGGAGTTAATACAGCAGCAAAAGGAGACACAAGAACAAACCGCTGCAGAGTTGGGTCTCCTACGAGGTGAGCTTAATAAGCAAGTAACTAAAATATCAGAGGTACAAGAATCAATGACATTAAAAATAGCTGAAGTAGAAAAATCTGTCTTGACTGTGGAGGAATCGATGTCTACAAAAATATCTGTTATAGAAGAATCTGTATCAAATAAAATATCTGCAGTAGAAAACTCAATGGCAAACATAAGAGAACAAATTAAAACTGAAGTTGAACAGTGCATGAAGATTCAACCAAAACAAATTTCTGAACAGACTGTACCAGTGATCAAGACAGAAAATAAGTTAACAGAGAAAGTCACTTTGCCTGCAGTAGGGACAGTTCATGTCAAAGCTCCAACCTTTGACGGAAGCACTCACTGGGCAACGTACCTCCGCCAATTTGAAGCTGCTGCATGCGCAAATAATTGGACAGAAAAAGACAAGGCTGTTTCGCTTGTTCTTGCATTAAAAGGACCCGCGGCAGAACTACTACAGAAAGTGTCACCTGACAGCCAGAACACCTATGCCGAGTTGATAAAAGCTCTGGAATTACGGTATGGTGATAAACATTTGCGAGATGTGTACTGCACCCAGTTGAGAGCAAGGCGACAACATTCCGGGGAAAGTCTTCAAGAGTTTGAAGCAAGTATCGACAGACTAATTAGACTGGCCTATCCTGAAGCGCCAGAAGATTTTCGAACGCGTTTTGCGATGCAGACATTTACTGCCGGTGTCCGAGATAACGAACTACAGCAAGTGTTACGAATGGCAAGACACCAGAACAGTGCGGACGCCCTGGTACATGCTTTGCAATTTGAGGCCGCCAAATCAGCGTCTGGTTGGACAAGTCATAAAGTGCGCGAGCTAAAAGATCGCGACGGCACAGACGATGAGGAGGAAGAACAAGGAACAGAGACTCGACGGTCGGCGCCACAGAATAAAATAAGAAAGGATGGAAGACCGAAGTGTTATCGATGTGGGAAACCTGGACATCTACAACGAGATTGTCGGGTTAGAATTCAGCAGCAGGGAAACGAGCAATAGTCGGTGCAACGGGGCATGTGCTGACTAACTGGAGGAACGAAGCCCCTAGAGAATACGCAATTTCTACGCTTCAGAAAAACACCGGGAGCTTGGTAGTTACCGGATTTGTTCAAGAAAGGCCAACCTCGATTACAGTTGACACAGGCGCAACAGTTTCTATTGTGCGCCCCGACGTGGTGAAAGATCTCAAGCCAATCTGGTGCTCTTGCAGCTTGCGAACAGCTACTGGACGGCCTGTAAAAGTGTATGGAAAAGTGGAGATACACCTACGCCTCGGTAGACTTGAGTTTAATCATCAAGTACTTGTTGCAGACATTGTGGATGAAGCAATTCTTGGTGTGGACGTTATGAACGCATACGGATTTATAGTCGACTTCAAAAACAATGTCTTGAGAATCGGAGGCGAAGAGGTAATGCTATCAACAATGACGACAGCAGAAAAATCGATGGACGTCATAAACCAAGTGGCCGTAACTGTTCCGCCAAACTCCGAAAAGATCATCATGGTTAGAACTGCGGTAGATACTAGGGGCAATCAGTGCTCTATATTCGAACCCCAGGTAGTCAGCACACCGGGCATACTAATTGCCAGAAGTTTAGTAAAACCTGACGAAACCGGAAATGTGCCTATTAGAGTGGCGAATATTTTGGATCAAGCTATCACTTTACAAAGCAATACGCTCCTAGGCAAATTGACTCCTGTGGCCTGGGTAGCCGGAATAACGCAACGAAGACCCAGTTCTTCGGATACTTCTAAATTACCAGAGGAACTGCAAGAATTATTGAACAGATCTTCTAACGACCTCTCAAGTGGTGAGGTAAAAGAACTCGGACAGTTTTTACACGAATTCAAAGATTGTTTTGCAGTTCGGGGACAGTCACTGGGAAGAACCTCTCTTGTGCAACATCGCATCAATACTGGGGACACAACACCGATACGCCAACCTCCTCGAAGGCCTCCATTATCTAAACAAGAGGAGATGTCTCGGTTAGTACAGGACATGTTGACAGAGGGAGTAATTGAACCTTCGTCAAGTGCTTGGTCTTCCCCTGTAGTGCTGGTAGCGAAGAAGGATGGTGGATTGCGTTTCTGCGTAGACTACCGGAGGTTAAATGATGTTACAAAGAAAGACTGCTATCCATTACCTCGCGTTGACGATACACTCGACACGTTGTCCGGAGCACAGTGGTTTTCCACATTGGACCTGAAGAGTGGATATTGGCAAGTGGGTCTTCATCAAGAAGACAAGGAAAAGACCGCTTTCTCAACCCCAAGTGGCTTATTCCAATTTAACGTCATGCCATTTGGACTCTGTAATGCACCGGCAACATTTGAGAGATTGATGGACCTGATACTCCGAGGCCTGACGTGGAAAACTTGCCTTGTTTACTTAGACGATGTCATAGTGATCGGGAAGACTTTCGAAGATCATTTGGAAAACCTTAAGGAAGTTCTAACTAGAATTCACGGTGCACAACTGAAGCTGAGCCCGAAGAAGTGTTCTCTATTCCAGAAGGAAGTACAGTATTTGGGCCATCTGGTTTCGGCAGCGGGCGTTAGCATGGATCCTAATAAAGTAGACACCGTAAGAGACTGGCCAGTTCCGAAGAATAAACACGAAGTTCGGAGTTTCCTGGGGTTATGCTCATATTACCGACGTTTTGTGAAAGGCTTCGCTACTATTGCTAAACCACTACATGAGCTAACAGAAAATAAACGAAACTTCCAATGGTCGAGAGAGTGTGAACAAGCATTTAGAACGTTGAAGATTGCATTATGTTCGCAGACAATTCTCGCTTTTCCAGCTTCCGAAGGGAAGTACATCGTAGACACAGACGCAAGCAATACTGGTCTAGGAGCAGTTTTGTCTCAAGTGCAGAACGGTGAAGAACGAGTAATAGCGTATTACAGCAAGACGCTTTCTAAACCAGAGAGAAATTATTGTGTTACAAGAAGAGAGTTGTTGGCAATTGTCAGAGCTTTGGAGCACTTCCATAAATACCTCTATGGGAGAGAGTTTTCACTACGTACCGACCATGCTGCACTTGCATGGCTCTTGAGATTTAAAAATCCGGAAGGACAGTTGGCAAGGTGGCTCGAACGTCTGCAAGAGTACAACTTCAAGGTACAACATCGGCGGGGGCGCCTGCACGGTAATGCAGATGGCTTATCACGAAGACCATGCCCGGAAGACTGCCGACATTGCCACAGAAAGGAAGAACAAAACTCAAGTGAACATGTTCGAGCCATCACTGTAGATTTCCTGGCTGATGGCTGGACAACACAAGACTGTCGACAAGAACAGATGACTGATGAAGACATTGGACCGATCTTGACAGCAAAAGAGGAAGGTCGCCGCCCGGATTGGCAAGATATCTGCCATGGTTCCGAAGTGCTGAAGGGCTACTGGGCACAATGGGAATCTCTCACCTTAGAAAACGGATTGCTGAAAAGGGCTTGGGAAAGTGCAGATGGACGAGACGTGGTCATGCAGTTGATAGTTCCCCGAAGTAAAGTGCAGTCTGTTTTGAAGGAGATGCATGATGGAACATCTGGAGGCCATCTTGGCGTTAACAAAACCCTTGACAAAATACGGAAGCGATTCTATTGGCTTCATCTTCGCCACGACGTAGAGGAATGGGTTCGGACGTGTGAAATATGTGCTGCAAGCAAGGGCCCACAAACCAGAAGCAGGGGAAAAATGAGACAGTATAACGTTGGACAACCTTTCGAGAGAATTGCCATAGACATTGCTGGACCATTCCCAGTTACTGACGATGGAAACCGGTACATCATGGTTGTAGGTGACTACTTTACTAAGTGGGTGGAAGCCTACGCAATTCCAAATCAGGAGGTTACCACTGTGGCAAAGCAGTTAGTTCACAACTTCTGTTGCCGTTATGGAGCCCCTATGGAAATCCATACGGATCAAGGGAGAAATTTCGAATCAGGAGTGTTTAAAGAATTATGCCGTCTACTTGGAATTCGAAAGACCAGGACAACGCCTCTGCATCCTCAGTCGGACGGGATGGTTGAGAGATTCAACAGGACACTTGAGCAGCATCTTTCGAAAGTTGTTGACGAGAACCAAACAGACTGGGACCAACGTATACCACTATTCCTTATGGCGTATAGATCATCAGTACATGACACAACCGGCATGACTCCAGCAAAATTGGTGTTTGGGCGGGAGATTCGTCTTCCTGGGGACTTGATGTTTGGATCACCTGAGACTCAGTCCCAAGAGCCAAAGAACTATTCCTCGCAATTAGAAAACCAACTGCGAGAAATGAATCGCTTGGTAAGAGGACGGCTCAAGATTGCCAGTGATAAAATGAAAACTCGGTATGACATTCGCAGCAATAGTGTGGGTTTCCAAGAAGGAGATCAGGTCTGGTTGTTCAATCCAAAGCGCCGTCGTGGTCGCTCACCTAAGCTTCAGTCTAACTGGGAAGGACCCTACACTGTAAAAAAAAAGGATTAACGATGTTGTTTATCGGATTCAACAGGAAGGGCAGTGAAAGTTCAAGGTCGTCCACCTAGATCGCCTGGCTAAATACAAATTTAGAGACGCTTTGCCAGTTCGGGACGAACAGGCTTAAGGAGGGGGCAGTGCTACGACAGCGTAGAACAATCTAGGCGTTTATCGAATGTCCCAGAAAGATCTCGACGTAAGCGTGTGGTGTACGTGCTACTAAACGCATGTTGCGAGAATTTTCTCGACTTTGCCAGCCTCGCTCGGGCGCTCGGACTGTGTCAAGGCCGCAGCAATTACGTAGTTCGCGAGAGATAAGACGCAGTTTGGAAGCTTCTGGTGTGTGTAGCGTAACTATAAATACATCACGTCGCGGCCTTAGTTTTCAGTTCAATGCGAGATTTTTGACTGTGCGGTTCGAGAGTATTAGTGCGATATATTTACAGAGCGGTTCGGGTTATTACGGTGTACGTTCAAGTAGTTATTAGTGAAGTGTTGCGTTTTGTATTCGGACGGTATAATTGTAATACAGTTGAGTTTTAATATTAGTGGACATTTTATTGCGTATGAACAATTTCATTTGATTTGTTGTAGACACTGTGTTGTTAATTACGAACTGTTTTACTATAACAATTAAAGGTGTGATTAGTGACTTAATTGGTGTCTTGTACTTATTTTGTTTCCACTGTACCTACGACGATCGAGTAGACCGTCGTAACAATATGAAGAATTAGAAATATTAAAAGTAAGGAAAAAGAATAGGAATGCGCTGATGAATATACAGACTGAATTTAGTAATGAGGATATATTTTACTATATTTTGAAAGAGTAATGTATAAAAGGTGTAATATGGTTACAGGATATGTGTTCAGAAGGTAGAAAGCTGTAGGAGATTTCTAGAGGGTAATGTCTGTGACGAGGTCAAGTTGACTAAGTAAGGGGCGGGGCTAACAAGGACTGGGCGGTAAGTAATGCCTCCTATTGGTTGAATGTAACCGGTTATGTGTGGAAGGGTAAGTATATATATATACGGGAAGTAGGTATTTAATTTTGTTGTAGTAAGAACTTGATAATGGTTGTGAAACCCAAAGGCCTCTTTCGAGGGAAAATTGTACATAGCAGAGAAGCAACAAAATACGACAAAGTACTAATTTAGGTGTCTATATTGCCTGTAATAACTCTTCAAAAAATCGATGCTGTTGGTAAAATACAAGTGTCCAACACACGTGTAGTTACTTAAAAATCACAATGTTATTATTTGTTGCAAACTCATTAAACATATTGTTATATAGTGTTTCTACTATAATAAGATCCACGAATTTCCATGTTTTGTTATTTTTCTTAGTAACAATTTGAAACACGGCTGTGTTCAAAATACACACATTCCACATTTTAGTGGAATTTTATACAAAACGTGCTGAATTTTTGCAGCTGTTGTTACAAAGGTGAATGCCAATGCAATCTAGTGGATAATTTAAATACTATAAGAACACGTTTTGTCCTAAAACAGCTCCAAATACATATCTGTACACACTGTACCATACAGAAACACAATGACATCCGTTGGCATTCTTGGAAGTTTTCAAAGGACATAAACTGACATACAACAGTATCAAAGTCTTAATAAGCTACACAAAACACAACTATAAATTGTCATAATAGCATTTTAAATCAAGGCAATGTTACTTTCTCCTCTCTTCTAATAGCTGTAGCTTCTTGTATGGTTGTACATGTATGTTAAATGGAAAACAGAAAAGGGAGGAGTCTACTGCCCTTAGTGAGAACTCTCACCTCGAATTTATATCACTTATATTAATTTTCACTGTGCCCTCACCATCTTGTACAGTGTGAGAAAACTTTCAATAGGACTCGGTATGCATGTACCACTGAAAGAAATCATGTGTGTGTGTGTGTGTGATGCATTTAACAACTACTGTTCAAATCACATGATGCAACAGAGAATTCTACTAGCTGTGACATATGTTCAGTAATAAGAATGTTAACCAGAAACTGTAATGTTGAAATCCATCATTAACTCCACAAGAACTATGGACAGAATGTAATGAATGAGGTTGTGCAAGACAATTGTAATGTTTCGAAACGAACAGACCAAGAAGTGGTGGCTGACTGCTGTGAATGATGAACTGCTTTAGAAGATTTATGATAAATTTAGAGAGAATCAGTGAGTCACTATTTCACAGCTTTGAATTTTTTTCACATCCACAGTTCATTCTCTCTGTTTGTCATGAAGTGATCACTTGTTGCAGTGGACATCTAACATTATTTTCGGATCAACACAAGACACGGCAAATGGGGGTCGATGTCACGTTTTGAAGAGTGTTACAATAAAGGTGAAGTACTGTTGCACAAAACTGTTTAGGTGATGAGACTTGGGTTTCAAATTGAAGTACAGACACAAAAACAATAAATCAATGGAAGAGAAGCCACAACATTTGTTCACAAAAACCACAAAAAACTGGCACCACAAACCTTTTATGGCACAAAAATCATGTCAACAATCTTTTGGATACAGGTGGAGTTCACAAAACTTGGCATCACAATCAAGTTTACTGAGAAGTGTACTGTACAGCATAAAAATTGGACCATTAAAAACACTGGGACTTGTTGAATTCAAGTGTTATGCACAAGACTTTTTGCAAACCTTTTCTTGCACAAGACATGCCTGTATACTGTCAAGTGCTCACACACACACACGCACATGCACAATCTTTAGGCTACTGACGCCATGGTATCTTGCACTGGTTGGAACACGTTTTATGATTGTGATCTACTGGAATAGAGAATGGTAAAGATATTATTAACCTAGACTTCAGTGCTCAAAGAAAGTTAAGTCACAACAGCTTTTTAAACTGGTAAATGAACAAAACTGGTTTGTTCACTGTGTCTGGAACTCACTGAATGTGAATTATGCATAAGATCAACAAGTCACTCATGGTTAATGAGTCACTTAACTGGGGATGATTGCAAGCCTATAGACACAACCTGCAGCAGACAATACACACATTTCACTAAGTTTGAAATGCTTATTACTACATTTCTCTAATATTCTATTCTAAGCAGTAACTTGGCATATTGTGTCTATCACAAGACTAAACCTACTGCTCATTTCTATTCTCAATCTGTTTCTCCTAAGCCAAGTCTAGAGACAACCATCACCAAACATCGGATGTTCTGGTGAATGTAATGCTTTGTGTATATTAGGGTTTACGGAAAACACAGTAATGTGTAGTCATCAGTACACTCATAAGTAGATTTTATTTGCAACGTCCAGGCTGTTTTGTTTTTATCAGATGTTTATATGTTGTGTTTGGTTGTGTATTTAATTACAGACTAAACACATTTACTGTACCTATGTAAATTATCTTATATAGATGTACATAAAATATTTTATTATTAAATGTTATATTTTTATCAAAAACTACCCACAAATAGTGAATTTTTCTAGTTTTCTTAGCGACTATTGTGATATATGGTAAAGATTCCTGAAGGTTCTGATATTCCAAGACATGTATGCCCCCAGTTACTTCCACTAAAGTGAGCCCACAGTATACTTTTGAATAAATAATGCATATAGAACTGTATAAACCATTTTTAATATTTTACTTCTGAAAGTGGTCGAATGTTCTGGGCATGTACTCACAACCAGTAGAAGTATGTTGTTACACGCCAAAAAGGTCAACAACTTAAAGATGGCAGGAAGTTGTTCAAATAATCAAAAACCCCTTTGATGAGTAGGAAAGGATAAAATCTCACATAGCATTAGGCCTATGTAACGGGGCAAAAATGAGGGAACCATATTTTTTGATCAACTTGTATGTAACTTTTGGGAACACCCTGTAGCTTAATCAGTACCAGGTCATACCAGTCGCAGCTGGAATTTTAGCAGAGGATGAGGAAGGTCATGGGAAAAAATACTTAGACTCCAACCCAAAGTTCACCACGCGGTAAATACGAAACGTTTCCACCAACAGAATAAACCAATCAAAAATCTAATAATGAGACCTGCTTCTGGCTGTTGACCACGAAGCAGATGAAAGCAGAGAGACGCCTAGCCATCTTGGACGCGTCAGTCGCCGAGATTCACACCAACCGCGCGGTTGTGTAAAAGGAGTGCTATACTAGGTTGGGGTCGGCCGACAAAAATGTTTTAATTAAGGTGATTTAACTCAAAATAACAGTACAACAAATCATACTGAACAATCCGTCACAGTGTCACAATTCAACAGTTTCTAACCGAGTTTCGGAGTGTTAAACAGCACGGCATGAAGTCGTAGTGATGATACAACACAGAGGAGTGCAGCGAATGTTAAGTATCGACTGACTTTCAACTACTATCAATTTTCCTTTTTTCTGAAACAATGCAACCTAAATCAATTAGAATGAGATCTCAAAATTAAGGGAGTTTAGAGAGAGTGAGAGAGAGAGAGAGAGTGCTAGAAATACTGGTTTGTCTATAGAAAGTATATTCATAAAAACTAGTTACACAAGATAATGTTTTAGAATTATTGGTAGATAAAAAATTGTAAGGTTTAAATTTTGGGGTGACGCAACATCATGTTGTCCAACCACTTGTAAAATAATCAAAACAAAATTTTAAAAAGCAGAAAGAAAGTAATTTTTCAATCAAAGAAACTACTATTTGATTTATCGATAACAATGCGTTAGCTTAGTTATTTTGCCTATAACAATTTCCTGTGCTTTGTGCTAAATCTCATATAAAGATTCTTGGAATTTTCTGAGATAAAGGAAGTCAGGTAGCAAAATTTATCCAAGTTTCTAAGGGAAAATGTTTACAAGGTTTATATATTAGCCTGAATTAATATACTGGCGGCCCTAAAGTTCTCTGGTGTTTGAAGGTAAGTTACGAGATAGAGATCGCAAGACAGGTAAGGATTCTGGCAGATTATATTATCAAAAACATCTATAACTTTACACCTATACTGTATTATTCCCACAAAACACAACAGGCACACAAAAACTATTGGCAAAATAAAGCAGCATAACCTAACCTTAACATAATTATTTTTAGGAATATTTTTTATTGAAATGCTATTTAATGTGTAAGAAACCTGTAGCAAATTTGCCTAATACCACACATAATGCAAAAATAATGACTTTATTAATAAAATACTTACACTAATATACGTGTGGACCGTCTGGGCTGTTCCCTTGCTGTCATAATTTCTTTCTTTTCTGCACGCCTTTTTGCAGCTTCTTGCCGCTTTTTCTCTTTATCTTCTTTAATTTCTGTTGCATGTTTTTTTGGTTCTTCTTTGTCGTCTTCGAATAACAATGCCTAAAACAAAAATAATAATAAATCACTAAACAATGAAATGGTAATACATTGTGTTCATGGCACGCATAATTTATGAAGTGAAAAGAAAAATCATTACAGTTGTTTCGAAAATAAAACACTGGCTATCATATTCATGAAGACATATAATGATTTCATAACACAAATTTCTGTAATCAAATTCATGTGCTGGACTTGTCATAATACTCCTTCCTCTACTCTAATTATAGTACAGCATAAAGTAACTGGAAATGCCTATTACCTGGATTTCTCAGAAGACATAAACAGTCAAAGATACAAAAATGTTCACAGAGAACAGAAACATTTTAGCTGTCATACAGAAGTACATCGAATTGCCGAATGTTCTTTAAAATTTTGAATCTTCAATCCACTTTCCCCAGAAATATGCACATTTCTCCTCTACTGCCCCCTCCTCAGATCTCCTAGTTCTGAGTTTGGTTTTCAAGCTCACATCAAATGGAGACAGTGGTGTCCCTTGTTTGTTTTTCTTTCAAATAAATGGAAAACGGAAGAACCTGATCTATGCTGTCAAAGATTATATCATTCATCTTGACAACTAAAAACCCACTTAAAACATTAACAAATCATGCAAACTCTATTATGGAATGTGTTAATACATTGTAATTTTACAATTAACAGTGCAGAAAAATCACATGAAAATTTCAAGTAGGCCTAACAGTAATTGTGAACTTTCTCAACTTTTCTGGTTCTGAGGTGAAATACTTTTTTTCTATTCTCCTATGTTATATAAACACGGGGAAAATAATTTTAAATGGCAGTCGAACCTATTTACGGAGAAAAAATTAAAATAAATACCCCATAAGGTTGGATGCATTTCTGTATTGCACCCCATCTTAACCTCCCATTGACAAATGAGAATTAATGTGTGCTTAAATTTCACTTTTCTCTCCGTAAATATGTTCGACCTCTATTTAAAATTATTTTCCCATGTTTATATAACATAGAAGAATAGAAAAGAAATATTTCACCTCAATACTAGAAAAGTTACGTACACAATTACTGTTACAATCATTGTATACTTACAGTAGAACTTCATTTATCCGAACTAATGAGTCCCAGACGTAATTCAGATATGCAGAAATTCGGATAATTGGGACAAACATAAGAAAAAGGTTATGCTGTGAAAGAAAACACGAAAATTGCTCAAAAATCACTTTAGTTTATTTTTATTACATGAAGACAATCTTAATAAAAACCAGGTTAAATATGTTTTGCAAAATGTTCAATTTTACTACAAAAAAATTAAAAATAATACTCACATAATTATAATTTTAGGCGAGCAGTAGGCTATAGAAAACATTATAGTGATCAGCAGTACATAAACTATGATGCATAGCTAACACAGTCTTATATGTATTTAATTTGCTTATGATGTTTTTTTGTTAGTACGGCAACTGCAATTTGAATAAACTTTTTTTTTAAATTGATTTTTTTTTAATTTCCTGATAATGATTCAGATAATTGGCGATTCGGATAAATGGAGTTCTACTGTACTTCTATCTCTACGCTTTTTTTGTAGTTTAGTTAGGCCTACGTGTAATACTTGTTTCATAATAACAGATTAGAAATGAGCAACCTGTAGATCCTAAGACTGCTCAACCCCATCAAACCCCTAATAAAAGCTTAATTTCCTTTTGAAACTTTAAATACCAAAAAATGTAAGACAATATCATTTTATATTAATATTTAGGTTATTTATTTGTAAACCCTTAAATTTTTAGTGACCGTCAATCAATGAATGTTTTAGTGGATGGTTAGTGAGGATCGGTCAATAATACAAATTTTAGCTATTTTGCGTCGACGTTTCGACAGTATTTATTGTCATCTTCAGGACCTGTGTATGAAATACAATAGAAATATCAAACATAACGAAACAATTAAATATTTGGGTGAACGTGTTGGTGATGTGACTGTGTGCGTATGTATGTATCATTTTATATGTGAAGACTTATGATAGTTTGTGTACATCTTCAAACAGTTTCTCTCATACTATAATTTGCTCGTTTTCTTAAAGATAATTTTGAAGATGTAAACAAACTATCATAAGTCTTCACATATAAAATGATACATACATACGCACGCACACACTCACATACACCAACACGTTCACCCAAATATTTAATTGTTTCGTTATGTTTGATATTTCTATTGTATTTCATACACAGGTCCTGAAGATGACAATAAATATTGTCGAAACGTCGACGCAAAATAGCTAAAATTTGTATTATTGACCGATCCTCACTAACCATCCACTAAAACATTATTTGTAAATGTTTCTACTTTACACTGTGTACATATTATCCAATAATCTAATAATTAAAACATTCTAAAAGGATAGGCTACTGTTGAATAACCAATTTTTTTCTTGTATTCTGTTGTCAATGATGTGCCCGTTGATTAACTAATTATAAGTATAATACTACTGACTTGGAACAATACGTTTTTTATTGGTAGAAATGTAAAATTTTACCTTATAGCCTAAACCAGTTTTCGCTTATGGTAAGCTTCGTCAGAGGCTCGTTTGACGAAGCTTATAATAAGCGAAAACTGGTTCGGGCTATAAGGTTAAAATTTTACATGTTTACAAAAAAAAACGTAGTGTTCCGAATCAGTAGTACTATACTTATCATTAGTGAATTTTGTTTCTTGTAGTGACGAAGACATATGCCAAAGTATTGCAACACCGGGAGATATTTTGTTAAGTAGATATCATCCATTATTTGTTGCATAATGGCCAATACGTAAAATGAGTGTAGCATTATATATAACCTCAAATTTCTTACAGTGTTAAATCTTAGACGCAACTTAAATTATTGCTAAACAAACACAAAGTGCTCAATTTGAAGCCTATTTTTAACGTAAAATGATATCTTAGTACTACAATTATTAATAACTTGTCAAAAAACTCCCCAAAAGTGAGAACAGATAAATTACCATTGATAATCTGCTAAGTATATTTTGGTTAATTGCTTACAATTTTACGTAATTTTTCTCTATTGTCCGTGTTCTGTCCTAAATATTCTCCCAATGGAGGAATTTTAGATAATGTGTAAGCCATAATGAACACTACTCAAAAATCCCCCAAAAGAAAACTAACAACACCAAAACAAACCTAAGACCTACTAACTCAATGTAACTAGAATAATACTAATAGCTACCAACTACTGACTACTGAAGTTACTGAAGCCTCAGTGTTGCCAGGTCAATGAGTCGTCTTTTCCCCACATGGATACCCAAAATTTCCCCACTTTGACATAAAAATCCCCACTCACACAGTATGTGTGCTTTAGGCAAAGTATCACATGTTATAGTGTCTGAGTATATTCTAAATGTTTAAATACTATTACAAGAATAATATAAACATTAAAAAACTTGTTTAAGTATGATAAAAGAAAATGTTCTCACCTGCTGAGGTCAGCCTCATTACTTTTTGAAATCCTTTGCAAGTACTTAGTCCATTATAGGCTTGAGTCACTATTTACACTTTACACTATATTTAACATCTTTCCAAAAACAGTATTTAACAGTTTAATTCACAAAAACGATTTAGTCTCCTATTTTTAGTTCATATACATAGAGTTGTTATGTTTTACCAGCATTGAATTATGTATAAAAACGAAACAGGATTTATTCTGTTTGCTTAGAACGTTTTTTGTATGCAATAGGCCAGACAGTGTCTCAGAACCCAACTTGTTCCTGATTTTGTTTTTGTTAATATTAATGGCACTAAAAATCCTTTCAACACACCCACTACTATGAGGTAGAGTAAATATTTATGCCACAAAATTATTTAAATTTGGAAAAGCTTCAATATCATTCACATTTTTTGTACTTTTAACTTCTCTCCAAAAGCTTAATATGCACTTAATATGCCTAATACTACTTCTCTCTTTCATCTGTACTGGTGTTGATATTTGTGTTCCTAAGAACTCTCCATTCCCTATCTAGATCTACTATATTTATTTTAATGCCGTACTTTTCTCAAATACTGAAGCTGCTGATGCTAATGATTGAATGTCTTTAATTTTTTCCTGTCTAGAAATTCTAGATGTTTTAAGCTTTGCACATAGTTACTGTTAAAAGGAAACCGGCTATAAATTTGGTGGGCACATTCAACATAAAAGTTTAAGCAGTTTACTCTAAAATTTTTATTTTTCTGGTGACAGATTTGAATCTTTGCTTTCCCAAATCACAGTGCACTTAGCACCTACATAAATGTTTTCTAGTTAGCTGGATATTGTTCAACAATTCTTTCGACACATGCTAGTAAAGATAACCATCTGGTTTGGCAGGGCCTTAACAACTTATGTATTTTAACTTCTGCAAATTTTTGGAATGCTTGAAATTCGTGTTGTCTTTTTGGACTATATTGAAAATAGGTATATATACTCCTAACTAAATCCTCAACAGATTCTGGTAGTTTCTCACAAGCATACAAAGCACACAAAGCCAGAGAGTGACAAACACACTTCATAATAAAAATACAGTAAGGCCTTGATAATCCGGAACTTAATAGTTCAGAATCCTCGATAGTCCGGCACTTTTTATCAACAGCAACCAATTTGAAAATATCGCAATGTTTGCCAAAATTGCTGACGCTAATTCAGGTGGTGTTTGTGGTCTCTCAGATGTTTCAGTAGAATGATGTAATTTGGCATATTCAGCCACACTGGAATGCATTTTTAATGTCTCTGCTGCTATTGGCGCGATCGTGTTTCTTTGAAAATGCTCAGTTGTCCTTGACACAATTGGGAACTCTCGGCAGAGTTTGTGAGCTGACTACTTGATACAGTTATGTTGTTCTGTTTTTGTTCAGTGGAGTTCAGTTTTAAGTTGTTGCTTCACAGTTTTGATCACAATGTTTTCTGAACACAAAAACCAGAATGCAGTGCTTCTAATAAAATAAAACGTGTGACTTTGACAATCTAACAAAAACTTGACATTATAAATAGGTTAGAAAAGGGAGAAAACAGGAACGTAATTATGGAAGAATTTAATATTGGATCCTCAACCTTATATGATATAAAAAGCAATAAGAAAAAGTTCAAAAATTTTTGGCTCAAGCAGATACAAAAAAAGCTACTGACAATTGTCAAACATTAAAAAAGCCTAAACTTGACCAGTTGGATAATGCATTGTACACCTGGTTCTCAGCAAAACGGTCTGAAGGAAAAACTATAACAGGTCCAATGGTAATTGAAAAAGCCAAACAGTTTAGCAGTGATTTGAACGTAAAAGAAGGAGACTGTAAATTTTCACGAGGTTGGTTGCACAACTTTAAAACTAGTCATGGGATATGCAAATTAGATTTTTCAGGGGAGTCTAAATCTGCTGATGAGGCTGCAGCAAATGAATTTAAAGTTACTTTTGGATAGACGCTCAGCTCTTTAAAAATTGGTTTTTTGAACAGTTTGTTCGTGGAGTTAAACAAAACTTCAAAAAACTTGGTTTGCCTGAAAACATACAGGCTGTTCTGTTAGTAGATAATTGTAGAGGCCATCCTCCTGCTAGTGAGTTAAAGTAAGCAAATATAACAGTGAAATACCTCCCTCCAAACTTTACTCCTTTGATTCAGCCTAAGGAACAAGGAGTAATTCAAGGACTCATAAACTCAGACTGTAGTGTAAAAGACTTTCAATCAACTTTTAACATGAAAGATGTTATTTTTGCAGCTGCTGTTTCTTGGCAAGAAGTAAAAAAATGATACGTTAATAAAAGCATGGAGAAAGTTATGGCCAGCTGTGATGAACAATCCCCTTAGTGAACATAATGAACCTAGACGAACCTGAAAGTCAGTTGCTGGAGACTGTTAAAAATGCTGCAGAAGGCTGTTCATCATTGTCAAAAATGTCTGATGAAGTGTTTGACTGGCTAGATGTTGACAAGGACGAACCTACTGTGGAGGAGATAAATGATGAAATGATCATTCAAAGTGTGTTAAATCCTCAAACAGTTTAAGAATTGGAAAGTGATGAGGAAGAAGTAGGTAGTGCATCAAATAACGTCACTTGGCACGAGGCAACCGACGTGATACACACTTTTGTAAAATTTGTGGAGACAAATAAACATTACAACATGGCTGAAGTTATGATCTTCATATAATCAACAATGACTTTTTAAACAAAAGATCTAACAACAAAAGACAAGTTGATATAAGATAATTTTTTAAACAAACCTCAAGTACGACAACCAACGTGGCATCGACCTCCATGGACAATCACTAACACACTAACACTCACCCTAACATGGACGAATTATTGATTTTGTTTTAAATGTTTAATTTTTAAGAAAATGTTTACTGTTGTAATTGAACATGGTCCTATGTAATTTAAATAATAAATTTACCTATGTAACTGCACAATAACAGATGTACTGTACCGTTATTCCTTGTTTTATCATATTTAATCTAAACACTTTGATAGTCCGGAAAATTTGATAATCCGGCACGCTCTCGGTTCCGACCGTGCCGGATTATCAAGGTCCTACTGTATTGGGTACATCTGCTTTTAACATAGTTTGCAGTGAATGTTTAGGACCCATCATGGTATTTGTTCCATCAGATGCAAATCCTATCAGATTGGACTTATAAGGAATTGCATGTTTATTAAAAAAATCTGTTAACAATTTGCCCTCGCCAGTTCCATCTACAACTGGCAAAAGACATAAAAAAGCATCCCTCACATCATGATTATTCAAACACGTCCTTACAACTACTGCTAAGTGTTTATTAGATGACCTATCAGTTGACTCATCTACCAAAATGCTGAAGTTATTGTTTCTCATAACATCAAGTATTTCCTCGAACTCTGTTTTGGCTATCACATTTTTTATTATTGCAGTACATTTAGTACGGTTACACGATAGCTTTTTACTTATTTCGGAATCTGGACAAACTGTTTTAATAAGTCCAACTAAATGATCACTTGACTCAATGGCTATATTATGTTCTTATATATATATATATATTTCAATCACTTTCTGCTACAGTCCGTTTCTTGATGTATATAATACATTTAAATATAAATGTAATATATATATATATTATAACAATATAAATGTGTGTCGTTGCAATGTAATGTTTTGTGTGTTTAATGAGCACCTACCTGCTGTCCTTTCTTGCGGATTCTTCCGACTATGGGCGTGTGGATTTTGGATTTGAATTCGCAAGTAGGTTAACTCAAGTGTACAACAACGAAACACTAATCTTGTTATAATTATTGTAAAGAGTTTTGTGAGGTTGGTAGGCTGCGTAGTACAGCAATGAAAATACAGTGTGGGGTTATAAAAATCAGGGTTTATTATACTAAACACACATAAGAATAAAACTTACACTTACAATAATTCTTACTAACTAAAACAGTAAATAAAATTTAATATGATATTTTCTGAATGGATAGTATTCTTCAGCAAAAGAGCTTGTTATCTCGAATTATATTACTTGTATTTCTCTTGATTTCAAAGAAGTTAATTTCAAATAATTTAATTTAATTTAATTTAATTTTCAATTACTTTAAAATGATTTTAAATTACTCTAAAATTCTTGTAAATATTCTGAAATAAACTAGCAGTGAATCTAGTTCAACTTGGCTTTATTTCAAGTGATTTGACTCTTGTATACTGCAGTATAAGCAATCAATTAATTCTCTAATAAGATTTGTATAGCGCTTTTCTTTTAATCTATTATCTAATTCTTAGCTAGGGCTTATTAGTTACTCATACATGCTATACAGATTATCACAATTGAATATTACTTATTAATTTAGAGTCTTTGATATAATGGCATCTGAATTATTTGTTTTACAATGATTTTAAAAAGAAGAAGGAAAACTGTTCTTTTGAGAAGTGAGTAATTTGATTTTGACTTTCCTGGTTCAGAAGAGGATTTAGAGATGCTCCGGAAGTCCCTCGCTGTCCTGATCCAATCTGCTAGAGACGACGATCTACTGAGTGTCCTGGATTTTGGCGATGAGTTCGGGAATCAGCAACCTCTGCTCCTTCTGCAACTGGTGATGGTTTTACGTCTGTAGTTTTGGCTGCTACAACTGCGTCAGCTCCTCGTTCGATTCACGTTCCCGTCTGGCGTGTGTGTCTCGTCACGGGTTGTCGCTCTGCTTGTCAGTTGTTCTGCTCGTACTACTGGATATAGACGGCCTCTTCTGTCGTACTCTTGAAGTAGTTTCTTCTAGTGTAGTTGATCTCTTGCGTGCGTACGCCAACAGTTAATGGATTGCGCGATACGCTTATTTGATGATAAGAAAGAGTATCTTGAATAGTCGCTATTATTACGAGTCGTTACAGTTGATCTGTTAAATAAGACGATCGTAATAATGCGTGTGGACACCTCAAGTCTTCACAGATGTATCTTCACAAAATGTGTGTTACTGAGACGATTGAAGATGTACGTGTGTTCCTCTTGAGTACTGGCAGTGGAGTGTTTTGTCAGCCGAAAACTCCGCGTTAGCTCCAATTTCTTTGAATGATTTGATTGGCTGACCCACTCTCCCTTCTACTCAAATTTTGTGGTCACCCCATTCCGTGAGAACAAAACTGATTCCCACAGTCTGAGAATTTATATTATTTTTAATATTCTTAGCACACCGGATTTTGAGTGTCGGTGCGGACGTCCGGTCGCAAATTATATTGCAATTATCTTGGCCGCAAGCCAAGTTATGCTAATTCTAAAATATACATTTGGTTGTAAATTATTATGACTATTACATATTAAAAGCTCTTCTGTGTAGCTCAATTACTAAGGAAGTTATTAACATAAAATCAATTATCTCCCTTAATGTTTAATTATATTAAATAAAATTCGCACACCCTATTATTAATATTTCGGCAAACATTTTGGCTATTTTAGATTTTTCCTAAATTTACCGGTTTCCTAAATTTGAAGCGTCAAGCCTATCAACACGCCGTTGTGTTTCCGTCACGTCTGCTTGAATTCTTACTTCGAGTGTACCAACTTTTTTCGCACCTTCCGCAGTTTGTTGACCCGTTCCAATATAGATTCGAATAAAGAAAGTGTATTGCAAACACTTAATGACGAGCTATTAAAAGTACGACAGGAAGTACGTAGGAGATCCGCTCCTAATATCCTAGTACAGGGACAAAACGATGAAAAGAATCGAGTATATTTCACGGGGGAAAATAATGAAAACCCGATTGAATTCCTATTAACATGTGAGAGAGAAATGGCGAGAGTAGGTTCGCGGTTAGATGATCAAGATCGCATACAGTGGACTGTGAACGCGATGCGTGATTCTGCGCGAAAATGGTATAATATTGTACGTGATACGACACATTCCTTCGCGCGCGTGCCAGCTGTTGACAAACAAACATTCTTAAAGCCAGCAATTAGATACTACCCGTTCTGAAAACATTTAATTACACAATAATTTCATTTATAATATTATTAATAGAGTGTATTTAGAGTTAAGTTGTATATAATGGAAGAACATTAACACACATGTATGTGTCTTTTTAGATAAGTAGTACAATGTATAAGTAGCAAGTATAATGATTACAAAGTACGTTTATAATAATTAAAAAAAAAAACTGTAATTATTACACTCATTTTTTTTTTTTAAATGAGCAGGGGAGTATGTAACAGCACCAAATATCAATTATTTGGAGTTATATGTCAACTGTATACTAGAACCATGTTCAAATAAATTGTAATAGTCAAAACTCCATTTGTATGTAGTAGCGATGAAAATAATGCTTTGTAAAACGACGCACACGTGGCCGTTACGTAATCAGCTCGCTGTAGAATGAATAGCCACACCCCAACTGTTAATTATTAATATCTCGGAAACTAATAAATTAAGGCGAAATCCAAGATAGCCAAAATGTTTGCCGAAATATTAATAATAACGTGTGCAAATTTTACGCAATATAATTAACAAATAAAAGAGTTAATTAATTAATGTGAATAACGTCTGTAAAAATAGAGCTACATTAATGAGCTTTTAATATGTTATAAATGTAATAATTTCCAACAGATTGTATATTTTAGATTTAGCACAACTTGGTTTGCAACCAAGATATTGCAAAATAAAATCTATCACAGGAAATCCGGACCGACAATTTAGTTCCGCCAGTTAATAATATTAGTAATAATATTAATTCTCCGTCTGTGGGAAACTAACTTCATTCTCACGGACTGAGGGAATTCAAATTTTGTGTAGTAGGGAGAGTGTGTCAGCCAATCAAATCATTTGACGAAATCCCGACCAGCGCGGTGTTTTGGGGCTGAACCATCACTCTACTGCCAGTATTTGCGAAGTACGGACGTAATTCTTCGATCGTCTCGTAACCATAGTTGTGAAGATTCATCAGAAGACTCTACGTGGTCAACACACATAATTACGAACATAGTAAATACAGATCAACTGTACAACTCGTAATTATTGCGTCAAGTCGAGATACTCTTCATTACAACAAACAAGCTTATTGTGTACTACAAGCTGTGGTCATAAGCACGCAAGAGATCCACCAGACTAAAAGACCAGACTTCAAGAATACGACAGAGAGGCCGTCTAAATCATTGGTGAACCAGCTGACGATCTGAGCTACCACTCGAACGAAACACACACACACACGCTGACGTGCGACGTGCGAATCGACGAGGGACATAAACCAGTTCCAGCAGAAAGCCGCAGACGTTAAAATCTTCAACAAACAGCAGGAGAGGAGAGTGTTGCCGAATTCTGAACTCAACGACCGAATCCAGGACGCTCTAAGCAGATCACTATCTCTAGCAGAACGGACCGGGACAGCGAGGGATATTTGGAGCAACTCTACCATCCACTTCAATAACAGGAAAGCAAAATCAACTTATTTAGTTTTCAAACGTAAAAGTTTCTTGATTTTTCAATTAAAATCATTGTAATTTAAACAATTCAGGTGCCATACAAAAAATCAAAGACTCTAGTAAATAAGAATAAATTCATTGTGATAATCTGTATCGCAGTCTAAGTCATTAGTAAGCTGTAGTTAAGAATCAATAGAAATAATACGAAAGCGCTATACAAATCTTAACAAACAATCTAATTATTAGTTCATACTGCAGTATAACAGAGTCAAATCACTAGAAAATGAAATGACGTGAACTAGACTGTCACGCCTAATTTATTTTTGGAAAATATTCAATTAACTTCAGAGTTTTTATATTTTATTTTTATTAACATTTGAATCCAATTTGTTTAAAGCAATTAAATAAATTAATAAATAAATTAATTAATTAAATTTTTACTTGCAATTAACTTGTCGAATAACGAGTTTAACTTCTTTTCTATTATCAAACAATTGAAAAACATTAGTCAAGATCGATTCATTGTTTAGACTGTCAGGATAATTGATAATACAACCCTTTTATTCCTGTGTGTTATTGGCGTAATAAACAACGTTTTATTACCCCATATTGCATTGTTTTATTGTTGTACTACAAAGCCTACCAATCTCACAAAACTCTTCCCCTTTAAAGTAACTTATTTTGTGTGTTGTTGCCATAAATTTGAGATTACAAACTTGCGAAATTCAAATCCAAAATCCACACGCCCTAGTCGGAAGAAACCGCAAGATCGGACAGCAGGTAGGTACTCATACACAACACAACCCAACAACAACGCATATAAGTACAGTTGCAATATATATTCACTGCGCCCACAAATCTATCATACAAATCATGCGATTTGAAATCCAGTTGGTCGTTCAATACAATATTTTGGTTGGTTTTGAAGGCCTTGTATATTTCAAACTCTTCCGCCGCGTTCATGTAAAGTCCTTTACTACATACATATAATGGTATAAAGTTATCAAAATCGGTGTAATTGTGATTAAATGCCACTAAATGCTTAGGGTAGTTAGACTTAACTGTGTGTAGATTACTTTTTGGCAGATATTCTATAAATCTCTCTTTGAAGGCCCTGCCCGTCTGGCCGATATAAAACATATCAAAGTCAACACAGATTATCTTATATACGCCTGTTCTTCTCTCCATAGGTCTATGTACGGTGTTTCTTAGGAATTTATGTATGTTATTATTAGTGCGGAACGTTACATGGATGTTGTGTTTAATAAAGACATTTTTTAAAATCATGGGTAAATTGTTGGTGTAATCAACGGAGGTGTACTTCATGTTGGTCTTATCGAGACATGATTTTTTGGTCTTATACTTATGTTTATGTATTAGCAGTTCTATTAACGAACTGTGGTAACCATTTGCCACCGCTATATGTTTGATTAATAATAATTGCATAAGAAATAGTATTGAATTGATAAATCTAACTAAAGAAATTAATTATGTAGCCAGCACAAATTTGTGTCGTTTGATATAACTAACCTGTACACTAGTGTACCAATACAGGCAACTATGAACATTCTGAAAATTAATTTGGAAAAAACCGGTAACTTGAGTTCACAAGAAATATATGAGTTATTAATTCTTCTTGAGGTCATACTAAAGCAGAACTATTTTACTTTTGATAATAGATTTTTTTGTTCAAGAAGAGGGCCTGGCTATGGGATCTCCTCTTTCTGGATTGTTGGCAGACATTTACCTTAACTATTATGAGAATGAATATTTGCTTTCAACAAACAACAAATTACATAACAAGATAAAATTTTACAAATGCTATGTTGACGATACCTTTGTCATTTTCGACGGTACCACGAGTCAAATACACACGTTACTGAATTACATGAATAATATCAATACAAATATACAGTTTACGGTTGAAATAGAGTCGAATAATGAAATTAATTTTTTAGATTTAACATTGATAAAACAAAATAATAAATTTCGGTACAAAATATTCAGGAAACCCACTGCAACAGTTGGTGTTATACACGCTGATTCTTTCCATCCTATATCACAAAAGATGGCAGCTTTTGTTAGCCTTATACATCGATTACATATTGTACCTCTGGATCCGTTTGATTACGCTGAAGAGGTAAACGTAATCAAACATATAGCAGTGGCGAATGGTTACCACAGTTCGTTAATAGAATGGCTAATACATAAACATAAGTATAAGACCAAAAAAACCATGTCTCGATAAGACCAACATGAAGTACATCTCCGTTGATTACACCAACAATTTACCCATGATTTTAAAAAATGTCTTTATTAAACACAACATCCATGTAACGTTCCGCACTAATAATAACATCCATAAATTCCTAAGAAACACCGTACATAGACCTATGGAGAGAAGAACGGGCGTATATAAGATAATCTGTGATGACTGTGATATGTTTTATATCGACCAGACGGGCAGGGCCTTCAAAGAGAGATTTAAAGAACATCTGCCAAAAAGTAATCTACACACAGTTAGGTCTAACTACGCTAAGCATTTAATGGCATTTAATCACAATTACACCGATTTTGATAACTTTATACCATTATATGTATGTAGTAAAGGACGTTACATGAACGCGGCGGAAGAGTTTGAAATATACAAGGCCTTCAAAACCAACCAAAATATTGTATTGAACGACCAACTGGATTTCAAATCGCATGATTTGTATGATAGATTTGTGGGCGCAGTGAATATAGGTAGGGCAACGTCACAGGTAGATAAGACGACATGACTACGGAACTATCAGTGTGTCGCGAGCGATCGTGGAGTGCGCACTCTAAGACTCGCATGTGCTGTTAAAATTTTGTTTTTATGTGTGTGTTTGTGCAATTTTGTTTTTATGTTTAATGACTAACGACGTCTTTTAGACTGATTAATTTTACACTCTGATGATGGAATCATAGGTTCCGAAACGCGTTAGTGGTAAGAAGATTATCAGGCAGCCACAAGACGGAGGTAAATTAAATTAATTTATTATGTTATATAGTGGCTTGGATACCGTGAACATGGTTTTAAAATTAGAAGCTGGTCAAGCAAGTACGGTATATAAATTCATAAACATTAAGAGTAAATTGCTGAAAACAACCTGCACATCAGATTTAATAGACAGTGCATCCGATATAATGTTACACTTAAATACTGCACTATACGCATAAACGGCACTTCAAGAATCGCAAACAAAGTTAAACATATAGCCGAGATAGCATGGGTAAAAGAGGAGATTAAACAATTATATAATAAAAAGACCAGACTTAACATAGCACTGTATAAATTGCATTTAGATTTGTTGAGCAAGATACATCCAGTACTTATACACAGTGTAATGAGTTATATCAATGAGCGCATCAGAAAGATTATATTACCGACTATTCATAGACATGATAAGAAATTAACTACCTTAACCAGTTATCAACATGACGACATGATTACAGAATGTAAACACAAATTTTACAAACGCGTTTCTAACTTAACAGACATTGTTTTCGACTCGGTAGAACTGAATTTACTCATAAGGGGTTCAAATATAATTTGCCTGACTTGACTAAAAATCACGCAGTACGTGAAATGATACATACTGAAGCGGCTATCAAAAGCGTACCAGATTTGAAATCACAGAATGAATTAAGGGTTTTAATCAACAACAGAATAGATAGGTCCCTCAGAACAAATAATAATAGTATTGTCATCACCGAATAATCTTAAACAAAAATATGCAAATGACATAAGAGTTTTAAAACAGATTAACAATAAAATAATAGAACAGAATGCAATAGTCACAAAAACCGACAAAGGCAATAACTTGGTTATCATGCAAAGAGACATATACCACCAAAAAGTATATGATTTTATCAAGAACAACAATATAAAATCTATAGGTTCATATCCTACTCAGAAATACATGAAACACCTTAATAATGCAATTAATAAGTGCACAAATCTCTTTAATGAAGCCACGCGCCGTCATCTAAAACCTATAACAGCATATGCCCCAGAATTCAACGGACTACCTAAAATTCATAAACCAGACATTCCAATAAGGCCACTTATAAATTACACCACGGCACCAGGGTACAAAATTTCGAAGAAACTGGTCAATATAATAAAAAACAACGTAGTTTTGGTTAATAATCATTGCATAAAAAATAGTATTGAATTGGTAAATCTAACTAAAGAAATTAATTATGTAGCCAGCACAAATTTGTGTCGTTTGATATAACTAACCTGTACACTAGTGTATCAATACAGGCAACTATGAACATTCTGAAAATTAATTTGGAAAAAACCGGTAACTTGAGTTCACAAGAAATATATGAGTTATTAATTCTTCTTGAGGTCATACTAAAGCAGAACTATTTTACTTTTGATAATAGATTTTTTATTCAAGAAGAAGGCTTGGCTATGGGATCTCCTCTTTCTGGATTGTTGGCGGACATTTACCTTAACTATTACGAGAATGAATATTTGCTTTCAACGAACAACAAATTACATAACAAGATAAAATTTTACAAATGCTATGTTGACGATACCTTTGTCATTTTCGACGGTACCACGAGACAAATACACACGTTACTGAATTACATGAATAATATCAATCCAAATATACAGTTTACGGTTGAAATAGAGTCGAATAATTAAATTAATTTTTTAGATTTAACCTTGATAAAACAAAATAATAAATTTCGGTACAAAATATTCAGGAAACCCACTGCAACAGATGGTGTTATACACGCTGATTCTTTCCATCCTATATCACAAAAGATGGCAGCTTTTGTTAGCCTTAAACATCGATTACATATTGTACCTCTGGATCCGTTTGATTACGCTGAAGAGGTAAACGTAATCAAACATATAGCAGTGGCGAATGGTTACCACAGTTCGTTAATAGAACGGCTAATACATAAACATAAGTATAAGACCAAAAAACCATGTCTCGATAAGACCAACATGAAGTACATCTCCGTTGATTACACCAACAATTTACCCATGATTTTAAAAAATGTCTTTATTAAACACAACATCCATGTAACGTTCCGCACTAATAATAACATCCATAAATTCCTAAGAAACACCGTACATAGACCTATGGAGAGAAGAACGGGCGTATATAAGATAATCTGTGATGACTGTGATATGTTTTATATCGGCCAGACGGGTAGGGCCTTCAAAGAGAGACTTAAAGAACATCTGCCAAAAAGTAATCTACACACAGTTAGGTCTAACTACGCTAAGCATTTAATGGTATTTAATCACAATTACACCGATTTTGATAACTTTATACCATTATATGTATGTAGTAAAGGACATTACATGAACGCGGCGGAAGAGTTTGAAATATACAAGGCCTTCAAAACCAACCAAAATATTGTATTGAACGACCAACTGGATTTCAAATCGCATGATTTGTATGATAGATTTGTGGGCGCAGTGAATATAGGTAGGGCAATGTCGCAGGTAGATAAGACGACATGACTACGGAACTATCAGTGTGTCGCGAGCAATCGTGGAGTGCGCACTCTAAGACTCGCGTGTGCTGTTAAAATTTCGTTTTTATGTGTGTGTTTGTGCAATTTTGTTTTTATGTTGAATGACTACCGACGTCTTTTAGACTGATTAATTTTACACTCTGATGATGGAATCATAGGTTCCGAAACGCGTTAGTGGTAAGAAGATTATCAGGCAGCCACAAGACGGAGTTAACGGTATAATTACTTGGCTGATTTAGGTAATGAAGTGTGGTAAATAATAACTGGATATGACAAAAATTTGTAAATAAATGTGTTGGTGTTAAATGTATTGGGTTAAGGTTATATTGTCGGAATGTATACAATAGTTTATGTAAAAAATGTTTTTAGTAAGGATTGATGTTATAATAATAATAATATTTTATTTTACCAAATAATTAACAGGAGGTAATAATGAATTTTATGAATTGAAAGTGTTTATTTAAACCAAAAGTGTTTAGAATAATGTAATTAAAGTTAAATTGTTTTGATTTGAGTTGAAATGAAACCAATTTAAAATGTGAATTTTAGTAATGAATTTAAATGTACTGTGATTGGAATTGTAAAATAAATGGTAATTGATTAAAACGTAAAGACTAAAATATTTATCTTAATTGAAAATGGAAGGAAACGTTTATGTTGATGTGATTAGGAATGTTTAGGCTGAGTTAGTATTTGTAAAACAAGTTGTGTACACAACTGATGATGTAAACAGGTATAAATAATAAACCTGTGTTATATGTTTAACTGTAGATTCCTCCTGCAAGTGCGGTCATGACCTCACCGGATCATGACCGTGAAAGTAGTCAATTATAGCAAATCATAAATTTTAATTGTTATAACCGGCTTATGGTTTGTTTTTGTTTTGTTAACCCAGTGGTTTCTTAAATTTAGTTGGGGGGTTATTTTTAGGGGAATCTACCAATTTTTGGAACAGGGCTATTTTCACCCATATAGGGGTGGTAGTCCATTAGGGGTGTATTAATCATTATTAGTAGGTATGTAATACTGAATTTCATTGTAACGCGGAAGCAAGGATGGGGGTGGAATAAAAGAAAAAATGTCCACCCCTTCCGCATCAGTCCTTGTGGAAGCAACTGGACGCTACAGTCCAGGGGGGGTCATAGTGAGTGTGGATGGGGGGGTGACCAAGTTACAGGCCACGAGGGAGATGTGGTTTACAGCTAGGATGAGGCCAGCGATGGCCAAGATGCCTAGTGCAGAACACAGCAAATTGTAACGGGTATCAGGGGTTAAGTGATTTGGGGGGGGGGGGTAAAAAAAAAGAGGAGTTGAAGGAGGAGAGTTGAACTAACTATAAGGTTAGTCATTAAATGATTATTGTGGTCATATTGATGATCACCTGATACTGATAATAAGCCAGTATCGTTGTAGTCCCAGGTTGTATTGACGTTCTGATTATCGCCGTAATTGCTGTTCTGTATTATTCTTGAGAGTGGCGTAAATACGTGGGGGGGATAGAGGGGATCAATCCCCCAAAGGAAATAAATAAATAAAAATTATTAATTATGATTGACAGAATCCTAGGTAAAGTAATAATTTTGATAAAAATAAACTTAAGACGTTTGAATAAAGCGTTGTTTATCCCAATCAAACGTCTTAACTTTATTTTTATCAAAATTATTAGTGTACAAGTCCAAAACAATAAAATTGAACTGTGTTTTTCAAAATTCCCGCCTTATATAAAAATCCCTCCTTAAATAAAAATACTTACAATTACCTTCTTTACCCAAAAGTTACATAATTCCTTCGTTAAGAAATAAATCGCAGCATAAACAACTAATAAACGACCTTGTTTACAAGTCCAAAACAATAACATCGAACTTTGTGTTTTTCGAACAGGTCAATTTTTCAAATTTTTCCGGGGGAGGACCCCGGACCCCCCGGTAGAGTCTCCTACAAACTAGACGGTCCCCCCCAAAAGCTAATTCTATTTACGCCACTGACTCTTGATGTATATTATATTAACTTAACAGACATGATTGATTTTGTGCTCATAACGTGGAGAATTGAAAAATAAAATGTTTTTGAAATGTAATAATAATGTGTGTTAAATTAAGTTGTTTTTTTATTGTATGTATATGGTATGTGATGTAACTTGTATTTACAAGTTTGTTTAATTTTGATGTTTTTACTATGTTTCTTAATTTTAGGGATTTTATTATGTCTAATATGTAAATATAGATATTTCAATGAATTTACGTAAGGGTAGTCGGTTTGAAAATTAATTTGAAAATTATTTGATTTAAAGACTGTAATAAATACTAAATGAATTTTGAGATGAAATTAACTCAATATGAGAGGTTTTTAAATAATTGTAAAGGATTTAATGAAAATGAAAGTTTTTAGTAACATAATTAAATTAAATTTAAATGCTTTAATTAATTAAGAGGGATTTGATGATTTTAATAATTATTGTTGAAAATTTTATTTTTAATTTGGAAAAAATCTGATTAAAATATTTTAATGGAAAATTATATTTGAAGAAAAGATGAAATTTTAATTCCAGTTAATAAATGAATTAGAGCAATTTTGAAGTAAATGTGGAGATTGTAAAAATTTTCAAAGTTTAGGACTTGACTGATCAAGAAATGGTGTAGATGTCCCTGTATGGGCATACTCTGTTTTCATTGCTGTTAAGAATATATATAGATATAATCAACTGTTTTATGTACTAGAATTAAAAAACAAGAACCAATGCTTTGCCTAAGGCGAACCAATAAAATTAAGAGGAAATGCATCAGTGGAGGATATGGAAGATTAAATGAACCATTTATTAACGATTTTGACGGAATGTTTAAGAGTCAGGTGGTACTGTGGGGCGTACCTGTTCTGGCCGGAGTGTCGGAACAGCGATGTCTCATGTCAGTTCAGCTTTGCGGTGTTGGGATTCTCAGGTAGAAAGTCCAGCAAAGTCAGATAGATACGTCCATAGCCATTTGACTAAGGGGGTGGATAAACCCATAATGATTATAATAAGAATTAAAGGGGGGTAATGGCTACATATCAACACTGGTCCCTTTAGGTTAGGCAATGAGAAATTTTATGCTTTAGGGCATAAAACCTCTCATTTGGGGGTATTTTAATAGGACAAAATGGGGAGGTTTCTTTTATTAATTTCTATATTAAAATTAACATTGCGAATTCCCATGATAGTTTGAACAAAGACCTACAGCAGAGCTTTTTAAACGTACGTTAGTCTGGAACGGTGTGCGCAGTACAAAATTAGAGAATTGTTACGTACAGAATGTGAGTCCACACGCACAGGCGCCTCACCTGCGCCGAACAAGTAAAAATGACGCCGTAACAAAAAATGGCGTGAGACGACAAATTTGCACTGCGTGTCTGTGAAGACGAAGGAAATGGTGAACCACGGCCTGTGGTATACGCATTTTGTTATTTGTATTTGCCTATTGTTCTCTGCCAAGTACACTAAACGATATCCTGGTTAAACTTGCAACACGTAGAGTCAATTATTACGTAATAAATACAATACAGTTTCAGTTGGAATCCGAACTAAGGACAAATTTAAATATCTAAATACTGAACATACTTCAGTTGACGTCCGAACAGGGACAAAATTAATGATTAATTACGAAAATACTTCAGTTGACGTCCGAACAGTGACGAATTTAATTATTAATTACCCAACATACTTCAAGCTGCAGTACCCTTTAATCTCCTGACTACATAGTTTATTTTATCCATCTCACTCAGGGTGTCGCCTATTGCGTCCATGTCTCGCTGGCAGTTCTTCAGGAAGAGAAGCAGATTCTCAGAGTCCCTGCCAAAGAATTTCAACTGTGAATTGTTTTCTTCTACAGTTTTATAGATGAACGTTGTCTGGTTTGCCGTTGTCGAGGTACTCTGGAGTCGGGTCAGCTGTTGTTCCAGCTCCTGTATTCGCAGATCTTGTTCAGCTACAAGCTCACTCACCGTAGATGTGTGTTGAACTACTCTTTCCTCTGTCCCAGTGATTTTAGTTTCACAGTCATTGATGCGAGAATTGTTCGCTTCTAAACCAATCTCAATATTGCTGCGAATTATTTCTACTTTTTCGCCTATATGTTTTTCGGTTGTCTCTAAAAGTTGTTTATTTTGTTTTGCCTGGTCATGGACGGCTGTATAGATTCTTTTATTCCCATTTTGAAGCAATTTATTTTGTTTTGCAGCTTCTTCAGACATTTTCTGCATAGCAGCTTTACTTTCTTCCTTATTTGCTTTATTGTCTTCGGATAGATTTTGCATATATGCCAATAATGCCGCCAATGTATTCTGTAATTCTGCTGATTTGGCCATCTTGGTTATTTATTATTATAAATTTAATAAATATTATAATTTGTTTATTTATCGTAATCGCACTATTTTTAATATTTATTATTATGAATAACGTCCGTTTATGTTATTTATTATTATAGTCCCGTATCTCAATCAATGTAAACAACTTAATCTAACATAAATACAATAATAATTCAATCTCCACATAGACAATTTACTACTATTGTAAAAATATCTGATAAGACAGAGTATTCAAACTTCTACACTCCCTGATAACATAGAACGGAACGCACAAATAGTTCAATGAATTTAGTCTCTACTCACTCAAATAAATATTTCTTTTTCAAGCTAATACAAAAAATCGAGCCCAACGTTGGCCAGCTCCCAATATCCTTATGCAACAGATCAAATTTTATTATACTAATAAGGATATAGTGAGTGTGTAAAATTCACAAACAAGTCTATTATGGAGGAGATGAAAAATTATTTATTATACGCACAAATTTAGTTTTTAAAGATGTATATTGTATTATAAATTGTCATGTATTGATAATAGAAATAATTTTTGTATTGTTCGATAATATAAATCGATTTTACTTGGTTGCTGCAACGTCCTCCTCTCCTCTCGTTGCTCCCGTCCTGGCGTCCTCTTCTTCAGCGTACCTCCTTCCTGGTGTTCTCTTCGTCCTGGCGTCCTCTTCTACAGCGTCACTCCTTCCTGGCGTCCTCTTCGCCCTGGTGTCCTCTTTGTCCTGGCGTCCTCTTCGTCTTGTCATCCTCTTCTACGGCAGGCGGCTCCAGCGACGATATTTCAATGAGTCTCGTTGTTATTATGTTTGACTGCTAACATTAATTAGTTTCTTCATAAATTGTTCACTCACAATGATTATAAATTTCACTCGTACAGTTTTTTATTAATTTATATTTTATATTTTCTTAATCTCAGTATTAATATGGGTATTAATTAATGCGGTGCGTTTAATGTACACCTTCCACGATATCTTGAAGTGTCTTTAAATTCCCTAAGCGGATATCTTAACTTACACGAAAACAGCACTGTATTATATTTTAAATTTTATATAAATATTTTCCCACTAGGTTCTTAACACAAAACTTCGTTAAGAATTACCAAGGTTTATTTTATATATGATATATCTACGTTCGTAAGAGAACAACTCTCTTCACAGGGCACAACTTCCCCTTGCAACTTCTACAGACAGACTGTGTCCATTCTAACTCTACAACGTATGAATCTCACTGAATTTAGTGTATTCTGGTAGGCTAAGCCCAAGTCACATGATTGATGGAACAAACAGATATACGAATTTCATGAAAAACTTTGTACAATTTAGCAAAGTCCTGCATGGAAATTATCTACGAATTTTATTACCCTATCTTTGATAAGAGTTACAATTGAGTTTTCTTCACTTAAAAAAACATTTCTAAAATAGTTATGAACCTCAGAGTATACACAAATTGAAGCTATTTACCTAAATAATTCCTTATCAAAGTTTCCCGTCAATCGGTTAACTACCACTGAAGCTATAGAAATCGCACATTATCACACCCGCACACGCGCACAAATTCACACAAAAAATACATGACAATATAGAACACCTTTTTATGAAGAGTTTGGTATACCCTACATGCTTATCCATTTCTAAATACAAAACTTACGACTAAAAGACAAAATATTACATAAAACCAATTTAAACAAGATAATGCTCGTCATCCATGTGCTCTGATATAAACAACACAGCTTATCATCCTGTGTTCTGTTGCAATATAATATATATATATATATATAGCAACAATACGTTTAGCATAAGATATGTATCAACCCCTGACTGAGGTATGATAACGTGTTTTCGTATATAAGTATAAAATATGAAAGATGTACATAATAAAAATAATATAATGTACGTTATAGATAAGAAAGAATGTAATAAATATAAGCAGTATTTAAATTTAAATAAATCAAATATTGTACGTAAGCATGTATATGGAAGCATATGACTTTGTTGGTTTTTAAATGTAACGAAGGGGAGCTATTAACACGCTAAGACTGGCAGAGGTGACGTCAGAGCGGCCTGCCGCTGCTTGTGTATCAGTCTGCGCGCGTGTGTGTGTGTGTATGTGTACATGTGTAAATAACAGACAGGTTCAAAAATATGCAAAAGAGGGTGGAAGATTTCACACAGTTTTTTAAGGATTGTACGTGAACCAAAAGTCACACGAATCAGCGACATACGTGAAAACATAGCTGACGCCTGGCGCTTCAATTTGGCGTTAAGTGGTCATTAATCGTGGGAACAGTTCAGACACCATGTGAAATTTTTCCATAGCTTTCGTAATTTGCACAGGGTAACAACCAAAATTAGCACAGACAAGGTTTAATATTATAACTAACCATTGGTGTAATAATATTTATAAAAAAGTGTACGCTTCATAAAAAGACGCGTAGGTTGAAAGTGATGATGAAACCGACGCGCCGGCCAGTCCAAAGTTGTCAGAAACAGTTTCCAACAGGAATTGCAACGGGCAGCAGTTGCAGTTGCAGTTGGGTAAACCCCAGCGCGCGACACACTTTCAGCGCAGATCAAATTCATTTAGTAAGAGGAATCCACGCATCTTGACAACGTAAACTTTACAAAGTGTAGTAATGTTTTGAACAGTATTTAAATAAACTGAAGTGCGATGGAACCGGCATAACGTCGGTGCAGTTATTAAAGAGCGAGTGATTTAAATAAAAGACTGTATTAATGAAGCTACAAGAGTCGTAACTACGTAGAACTTCTAGACAGCAGCGAGGGACAAGAAAGAAGAGGATGAGGAACTAGACATCTACGAGAGGACGCAGGGATAGCCTATGCATCTACATCCAGCCGTTTATCATCAACACTAGAGGTCCACGTCAGAACTCAGCATCCAGGAGACGGAGCGAGGAATTCAACGACGTAGAGACAAGAGGAGCTGATACCGAAGAGGATCAACGAACTCGAGAGTCTGGGGGACGGTAACAACAATTTAAATGGGTGCAGGAAAAATGCAGGTGAACTCGAACATTTATTTAACATTATAAATGACCCTGAAGTCTATCACCAAAAGCTAGTTTCCATATCCAAGTTTACAGAACATTAATATATTTTTTTTAACTTAAAGAATGAATAAATAATTGTTTAAATATATAAATGAGAATAGAGAATATCATAATAATAATCTCATAATTGAATGGTCAAGAAAGAACCATAGTTTATTATATGTTGTAATTAATTAAATGAGTAATTCTGTAAATATGAGATTTACGTAATGGGTAATTAATTGAGACAGTAAAAATAGAATCAATTAACGTAAAGAAGATTCTCTATTAATATTTTAATTAATATTTGAATTAATTAAAAGTTGCATTTACGTGGTATACATTGGAACCCACACTTGTAAAGACTAAATCAATATTTAAAAGTTATACGTATGAATTATGTTTCCTATTATATTTATATGTGGTATATGTATATGTCTGTGTACTATTTCAGGTCATATATAATTTATGTGTGTATATATTATGTCTTAGAAGTATAAGAAATCAGAGTTACACATATTATGAGTATATTATATTCGGATTGAATATAAGGGTTCATATAACAAGAAACCCACATTGAACAATTTAAATAACATGACAATTTGCGATTTTTGAATAAATCAAATGAATATGCTTTTCTTGAAACAGTCGTACTAATTTCACAACCACTGCTCAATCCTTTGTACTCTTTGCATGTAAATTAAAACTTATAATGTTATTCACGCGCTTATCCAAACTCAACCAATGACCAAAGCCTGCGACCCAGCCGGGGAACATCAAGGTAAATACTGCTGAAGAAGAGTATCACCTCCGAGACGTGGGTAAGTGCGCGCATACGAGTAAGAGCGTATGTGTAAAAGTAAGTGTTCAAAAATAACGTTGTATAGTAATTGGCGCTCCAAATTCGTGTGGCTCGGCAAACATAAATAAATTTATGTATGTTAATTATTGTTGTGTCTTGGCCACGTTGGCATCGTTGTAACAAAATAACGTTGTATAGTAATTGTCGCTGCCAACGTGGGGCCGGTATATGTTAAGTACCGTTGGTCACGTATTAAAGTAACGTTGTATAGTAATTGGCGTTCCCAACGATGTGGCCCGACACGTAGAAAAAACGTGTTGTGCAATAAATTTTAAATATCATTACAAGTAAATGGCGCCCTGGTAATAAATAAAGTCTAATAAATAATTAACAAAATATTGTAAGCAAGAATTAATAGTGAATTTGTGTAATGAATAATATTACAAATTGTTATAATAAAGTACAGAGAAGAAAAAGAGTTGTGAAATTAATACTGATAAATACAACAATTTAATTAAAGAAATATAGAGTCACGGTTGACCAATAATACAATTATAATTCATATAATGAATTAGTTAGGACACCGTATGCTACATACTATAAAAATGGCGAAGCAACCGACAATGGACTTCGAAACAATGTTTAAACAACTCCAAGAAGAGTTGAAGACGAATAATGCAGAACTAAAAACTCAATTAGAGAGTAGTAGTGCAGAACTTAAAACGCAACTAGAAAGTAGCAATGAAAAATTAGAAAATAAATTAGTAAGATTAGAAGATAGTAATACGAGATTAGAAACTCAAATAGAAGATAGTCGTAATCGATTAGAAATTACTATTGAAGAAGTGAAACTCAATTAGAGAGTAATATAGATAGTAATAATACGAGGTTAAAAGACCTAACCTCGTACTAGGTTAGAAGAGAAAATAGAACTCGTCAGTAATACTTTAAAAACAGAGCTTACTGCACGCATTGAAGCAGTCGAACAGCAAGTTCAACAATCACTTAATGAACAAGCTGTAAAGATCGACAGTAAATTTAAAGAACAGCGTGACTATACTACACGTGAAACGAAAGAACACATTCGACAACTGGCTGAACAGTGGAATGAAAAGTTTAAAATTACAAAGCAGGAGCAAGATCTCAGACACAAAGATGTAAATGAGCGCATCCTGGACAATACTAATAAAAGAAAGGAACTCACTGTGAGGACCGAAACTGTAGAAATAGCTGTGGAGGAGGTCACGAGGAAAACTACACACCACTCCATGGAAATTAATAACATGAAAGATGGACTACAAGAGGAGGTAGAAAAACTACGAGCAGAAGTCAAGAGACAACCCAGTGCTATGATGATGTGTGCTGCAAAGGTAGACGATCGAGAGAAGATCAGTTTTAAAGGTAATAAATGGGAGAACCCCATAGAATATTTACATAAATGTGAACGAGAAATGGCAACTATAGGAAGCAACCTAAACGACCGAGACCGTATAGAATTTGTAAGTCGACATTTCCAGGAAACAGCATCCAAATGGTATACGATTGTTCGGGACTAAACAGAAACTTATGAACAGTTCAAGGCATCCTTCGAAAATCGATACTGGAATATACATACCCAGAGAGAGGTACGAGACCAGCTGGAGTATGCACGGTATTATGTCAACAGCAAACGTTCCATGGAAGACTACATAATACAACTCGTCGAACGGTGTAAGCATCTTAGACCCAGTTTCACGGAGCACGAATTAGTATTGAAATTAAGCTACCATTTTGACAGACACATTAGACTTGCTGTTTATACCCAAGGAGTTAAAACCATAGAGGAACTTCTTATTCTTGTAACACAGTCATTGCAGTTTGTTAATAAACAATACGAGAGAAGAGAGAACCAGCCGCAGCAGCAGCAGTATTCTACGCATAATCCAATGCAACAAAAATCGACGCAGTTTGCGAAGAGAGAAGAGAATTGGAAAGAGTATAAACAACCCTTTGAAAAAGGTAATACAACTCCACATAAAGGAGCGTACTCGCATCCAGGTACGGCTAAAAAGCAATTAAAACCGTACAATGCGAATGTACAGAATATAAATGCAAATAATAATAATCATAATAATAATAAGAATAATTATGAAAATATGAAACAGCTGACACGCCCGTCTACATCCAAAGAGAGGGGGTGATCACACGACAAGGGAGAAGAACAATGAATGACGGTGAGGGAGACGCCGACAGCCAGCTCAAACAAGTTTTAACAGTCACATGTATTCCAACAAAACACCGGAACGAACAGGCTTGTTAAATGACCTGCACACACATGAGTTGCGCGCCACCCTAAACGATACAAACAATCCGCAACAGGAAAGAATGTTGTCTCACGCCTATTGTCCTACACAAGGGGGTACAATAAGCGGTATAAAGAAATGTAATGCGGTTAACATATCAACCACTACTTATCAAACAGATGATAGAGTTAAATATTTGCTAAATAATCTAGCAAGTGAACAAAATAAAGATCCGCAGATCAGTCACTTGAAATTATCAACACTATCTAGTAGGTATACGATAAAAAATAGTATATTGTATAAACTCGTAAGCTATGATTGGAAAATAGTCCTATCACCAGAGATGTTAAAAACACTAACTATACCATGTCATCAAATTTTAGCACATGCGTCTGCTTTAAAATGTCATTTAGCTTTGAAGGAAGACTTCATTTTGAATAATATGTTTAGTAGAATAAAAGCAATCTTAAAAGGATGCTACGAATGTCAAACAGCACGACATCCAAATCTTCACACATACGTAGATATGCAAAATATAAAGACACAGGAAAAGGGAGAATTAGTAGCAGTAGACTTCCTGGGCCCATTTCCGAGTGCTATTCACGGGGGTACGAAGCACATACATGTATGTATAGATGTGTTCACCAAGGCAGTTCGACTCTATGCTATTCGAAGACCTACCACAAAAAGTGTACTGAATGTCATACTTTGAAAATATGTACCGAAGCATGGTCAAATCAAAAAGATATTTAGTGACCAAGGTAAACAATTCCAAAATAAAGCATGGACGGAAACGCTAACTCAGCACAGCATACAACCAGTGTTAACGTCAATACGACATCCACAAGGAAACCTTGCTGAGAGGGTAAATAAAGAGTTAGGAAAATATTTATGCATCTACTGCAATGAACAACATAATCGATGGGCAGAGTACTTGTCATTTTTTGAACAAGCTATAAATGGTACATACAGTGAAGCTACGGGATATACACCGGTGTAACTGGAAACAAATAAGAAACCCAATACATTCTGGTCGAGAAACATTGACAAACCTCCAAACCAAAATCTACAAATTCCATTAAGTCACAAGTACGACAATGCGAAGAAGAGGATGGAAAAACTTGGAGAAAAGAGGATCGAGAGGTTCAACAGAACGCACAAACTCATCACATTGCATGAAGGAGAGAGTGTGCTACTAAAAAGTAATCCAGTGGGAAAACGAATCGACAATACAGCAAAGAAACTATTCAGACTGTACGAGGGACCCTACTTATTACAAAGGAGGAAAGGACGACACACATTTATCGTCTACGATCCAACAAGAAACAAGATCATTGGAAAGTACCATGCATCAGCATTCCGTAAATACTATGGATAAAGGAATTAATAAATAGGCAATTTATAAGTCCATGGGAGGGACGTAATCCACCCAGGAAAAATGAAAAATTTTAAGAACCCTTATAACCACTAATTGTGAGTTGTAAATAAATAATTTAAATAATGAATTTCTGAGTAAGGAAATAAAATTTGAATAAAATTCAAATTTTATTTTTACCCAGCAGGGGAATTGGTGTAATAATATTTATAAAAAAGTGTACGCTTCATAAAAAGACGCGTAGGTTGAAAGTGATGATGAAACCGACGCGCCGGCCAGTCCAAAGTTGTCAGAAACAGTTTCCAACAGGAATTGCAACGGGCAGCAGTATAAAACCCCAGCGCGCGACACACTTTCAGCGCAGATCAAATTCATTTAGTAAGAGGATCCACGCATCTCGACAACGTAAACTTTACAAAGTGTAGTAACGTTTTGAACAGTATTTAAATAAACTGAAGTGCGATGGAACCGGCATTACGTCGGTGCAGTTATTAAAGAGCGAGTGATTTATATAAAAGACTGTATTAATGAAGCTACAAGAGTCGTAACTACGTAGAACTTCTAGACAGCAACGAGGGACAAGAAAGAAGAGGACGAGGAACTAGACATCTGAAACCCCCCTTTTATTTTTCTAAGTTTTGTAATTTTTTTTGAATTTTATTTAATTTTATTTTTATTAAGTTTTTTTTTGTAAAAGGGGAGAGACATCATATTTAGAACTAGGTAAAAAAAACCTAGAGGAAGCAAAAGTGTGCAAGGCCCAAATACAATTACAGACATGTCCCCCCAGGTGAATGACAGAACTTGCAAATGAAAAACTCTTTTAACCAACAAGCGTGTGCTTTATTCAACCTGCAAGATTTTACATACATGACAAGTTCGTGATTGTGTGAGCACACCATTAAAGGCAGAATTATATATATATATATATATGTATATATATGTATATCCATTAATTCATAATGTCACAAAGTAAGTGAGTTGATATTAAACTAATTGCAAAAATTTCTGCCTGATTATGTATGAGTCAAAGTTAGTAATAATCTCATTCATAAAGCAATACTAATCCATCAGTGTTGTATAATATCAAATAGACTAGCCTGTTGTCTCAGTAAGCACATTTATGATTATTCTATTTTTTAAATCCGTTACATATTCCCCCAAAAAAATATATATATAGTAAAATTACACACACAAACACATATACGACATGAATAACAAAACATCCCTCATTTCAACACTAACCTCCTCATAAACCCATTCCAACTACAGTAAATGAAGGAACCCTAATATGTATAGATAGGTACAAATATAAATGACAACGTAAATGGAATATCTCAGCTCCTAAGCATAGATTTGCCAGCATTTTCACAAGCATAGTTCACACCAGAGAATGTAAGTGACCGCCCCGAAACTCAACCAGCCAAACGACCCCTTACCTTAATCATTAAGCGTTAAGTATGTGTGTGAAAGAAAATCGTTTCTCATCTACCGCATCAGACAACCCCCGCTACGTTATTAAAACTCAGCCATGACCAGATGACATGATAGCACGAGATAATTAACTCCCTAATGGTCTTAATTAGATGAAAGTTAGATCTTACAGCAAACTGCGGATGTGTGTGTATGTGTGTAACTTCTTACACATTATACAGTTATAAGATACTTCATTAGGTGTACTGTGGTAATGTTCACACATGCAATAACATAATTGAACACGAGAGTTTGTGCTAGAGTATAATGTTCAGAACTTCACGAGTGAGCTTCTGGCGGCTTCTGTGCATTCACATGTTGTAGAGAGAGAGAGAGAAATAGATAATCAGAATTTTCCCACCTGGATTGTCCGGTGTACTTAGTTCGTATAGGCGCGGATCAGTGATGTCACAGTCGTGTCACAAGTCCCTGGTGCAGCTTAGCGTTGGAAAAGTTCTCGACTGACGGCATTGTGGCTATAAGATCGTCTCTGCCATTAGGGTGGACAGATGTTCGTCCACCCCTGACACCCATCTCGCCCTTGGTCGAGCACCTGGACATACAATAGGTTGTAGAGGGTGTCATAAAGAAAATCACGCCACTTAGGCCGTCCACATTAAATACCAACACTTACTTTAAGCAGCAACAGCGCACACACACATCGCCACTAATTCAGATTAAACAGTATTAAGCTCGTATAGCAATTACTTTCTTAATGTTTCATTGAAATATTCAAATTGATTTGCTGTGTCTTTCGTAGTTATTAATTACATCAAAACAGCTGAGTGCAAGATACATTAGCATATTCTCTATTGAAATCAACTTGACCCACGACTCTCACATTCATAATTTAATTAAATTTAATTTAATTTGATTTTGTAATAGCATTAATGCCCAGATTAAAAACTGCTCTATACGCACACACACACACACAAGCATAACTCATAATGAAAGCTGAAACACAAAATATATTTGGGGTTAGAATATTTTCAGAACCCGCAGACTTGCACGTACCTGGAACAACACTTTATCTAGCCTATCATAGTGATAGGTTCGGAAGTCCTGGATAGAAGTTTGCCGCCAGCCGAGACCAGATGAACAGGTTGGAGGATCAAGCAGAAATGAGGCCGATACAAAGTTTCGGTCCAGCCAAGTAACCTCCGAATGCAGGAATGTACAGACACAGCTGGCTGGCAGCGCCAGCTGTATTGCGTAGCTGCACAACCGTTTGTGTGTATAACCGACCGGCAACAAACTATCGTAACAGTGTGGCAGTGCGTGACGTCAGCGGCGCTCGTTTTTAAAATACTAATAATACGTTGCCGAAGCCAGTTCGGCACACCCTCACCCCAAAAGGGCAACATGGTTGACCCAAAACAAACAAGTCCTCAAGCACGACGGCTGCGGGAAACCTGGAAAATCTCAGATTCTAAAACGCTCTTGGTGAGTTCAGTAACACAGGAAAACAAAAAGGCAGAAGGAAGAGGTGTGAGTTAGTGAGTGTGTGTCTGAAAGAGAAGATGTAAGTGTGAGTCCTGCATGCTCGCCGGGCCCTGGTCCACATGCAGATATAAGAGACAGAAAAGAACAGGAGAAAGAGAAGAATCGCAGGATCCCGCTTTGAGTACTGACCACCAAGGCCTCCCAATTCCAATAACTGAGATCCAGGAACCCCAAATAGTATTCCCCCCTTTTTTTATGGGCCTAACTGTCATCCCTAACTCATGCCCTATGGCAAAAATTTAGCTTCGAAATGTGAGTGGTTACTCTTTCAACATCCCCTCCGGGATCACCCAATTTCACTGTGACGGGCGACACAAACCGAAGAATGCGGTATGGTCCCGACCAACGATAACATAGTTTAGCGGCCCTCCTATTTATGGCTGAGCTGATCGGATGGCTCTGACAGTAGACCAAGTCGCCAATCTTAAATGGGTTCGGAATTCGCCCCTGATTGTAGCGACTACGGACGCGTTCGTGAGCACGAAGCAAATTCCTCCGGACCTCCCGCCATCTGTCCACAGTCGTGACCTCAGGATCGTTCGGCAGAAGATCATCAATGTGCCACAAATTGTCCAACGGCAAACTCGGCGAGAACCCAAACATGACTTCAAAGGGTACGGCCTTGTGACTCTCGTGTAGGGCCGTGTTAAATGCCAATTGCAACCACTTTAAATTTTGGTCCCAACAATCCTGTTGTTCAGCATGATAGGCGATAAGCGCTGAACGGAGATTCCGGTTAAATCTCTCCGCGTGGGACGGTTGAGGGTAGTACGGGGAAGTGGTCACATGTTTGATGCCGTTAGCGAAACTCATTCGCCGGAAATCTTTTGAAATGAACTGTGGTCCATTGTCAGAGACAATGGTGGACGGAAAACCGAAATGCTGAAAGACATGGGTCTGTAGCATAAGGATAGTTGAGCGAGTGTTTGCCTGTCGTAAGGGCAGTAGCCAGACAAACTTGGAAAAAGCATCCACGCAAACAAGTAGGTAAGCATTACCTGACTTGCTACGAGGGAAAGGTCCCACGTAGTCTATGAATAACTTCTCCATGGGTTTGCTCGCCACATCAGATGACAATAGACCCAATTTAGTGTTTTGAGCAGGCTTACTCAAGCCACAGAGATGACATGCTTTCACACGAGCCGCGATGTCCCTGTCCATGCCCTTCCAGATGAAATGCCTCCTAATACTGGAAATGGTCTTCGAAATTCCCTTATGGCCACCTATTGGGGAATCATGATAGTAGCTGAAGACCATTGGCACGAGCTTGCTAGGCAGCACAACCTTCGGGGCACGTCCTTTTCGTTCTCGGCAGCACAGGACGCCCTTGGACAGAAAATATGGTACCTGCACGTTACCCTCTTTTAGGTGTTGGATGATAGGACCCAACTCTTCATCATTTAACTGATGGGGTAACACATCAGTAAAAGCCAAAGGAAAATCCAGCAGAACGGAACAGGGTTGCTCAGAATTGGCCTCGCTGGGTTGGGTGACAAGGCGTCTGCAACAACATTTTGTGTTCCCCTGATGTGTTGCACTTTGAATTTAAAGGATGAGATCTTGACCACCCAACGCCCTATTTTACCCAGCTGCCGGGGATGAGCGAGAAGCCAGGAGAGAGCCTGATTATCGGTCTCCAACAGGAACTCAGCGTGTTCCAAGAAACGCCTGAACTTATCTAGAGCGTACACAACAGCAAGACACTCTAGTTCATACACTGAAGACTTCCTCTCTTGTTGGGTCAAGGTCCGGGATATAAATGCCACCGGCTGCCTAGCACCATCGACTTTCTGGGACAGAACCGCCCCGAGCGCAACAGAACTCGCGTCCGTTTGCAAAATGAATTTTTTTGAAAAATCAGGCATCCTCAACACAGGGGGAGAGACGATCGCCTCCTTGAGGGTATCAAAGGCCCGCTGTTGCCTCTCTCCCCATACAAATTTGGTACCCTTTTTCCTGAGTTCGTTTAAAGGTACAGCAATCTCCGCGGCATTAGGGATAAATCTACGGTAAAAATTGACCATGCCAACAAATCTGGCAACACCTTTCGCATCCCTAGGGGGAGGAAAATCCCGGATGCCTTGTGTCCTCTCCGGGTCGACCGTCACACCCCCATATGAGACGAGATGCCCTAAAAACGAAATACTCCTTTGTGCAAACTTTACCTTGTCTGGATTGATAGTGAGGCCAGCACTCCTCAATCGGCACATCACCTCTCTCAGGTGACCCAGATGCTCCTCGAACGTTTTACTGTAGACCAAGAGGTCATCAAGATAATTAAAGATGAATTTAAATTTTACGTCATGGAATACAGTGTCAAGTAGTCGCGTGAGGGTTTGAGCCCCCACTGCCAGACCCATGGGTACCCTAGTATATTGATAAAGATTCCATGGCACACAGAATGCCGTATAAGGGCGGCTTTCCTTAGACAGAGGAATCTGATGATAAGCGGCATTGAGGTCAAAGATGGTGAAGTACCTGGCCCCACTAAACCAATCGAACGCGGAATGTAAATCGGGAAGAGGAACTGAATCCACCTCAATATTAGCATTGAGTTTGCGATAGTCAATGACCATACGCTGTTTACCTCCAGGCTTGGGCACCAGAAATGCTGGACTTGCATAACTAGAGTTGGAAGGTTCAATGACCCCTTGTTTAAGCAACTCTTGAACCTTCTCTCTTAGGACATCCATCTTTGGAGGGGCGAATTTGTATGGGTGTGAGCGGACTACGGCGGAGTCCGTTAAACGGATCTTATATTCCAAAAGATGTGTGAGCCCCAGGTTGGGAGTTAATACAGTGGGGAACTGCTCACACAAATGATCTAAAGCATGCCTCTGGGACGGGGTGAGATGGTCTCTTTCTGAATCGGGACACACAACCTCTTGGACACCTCCCTTAGCTCCCTGGTACCCAAGGAAAGGAATGACAACCTCCCGATTGAATTTAAAATAACAGTGGTGCGCTTGAAGATCTAAAACGAGACCACTCTTGGAGATGAAATCGGCACCCACAATGCAGTCGACTCCCAGAGCCGGAGAAACCAAAAATCGCCACACCCATGAAAAACACTCGATTTTAATACTCAGGGAAACCACCCGGGAGATGGGCAGAATTTCCCGCGATGCAGTCCAGCATACCACGGAAGACCGATCCGACCCTAATAGTAAGCCCTGTTGTTCAAGGTCCTCACATACTCTAGATGAAATTATGGATCGGGCTGATCCAGAGTCAACCAAGGCTCTGAGCTGACCCTTTTTCAACTCGATCGACAGGAAGGGGCATACTGAACTGTAGTTGGGGACAGTTCGCAGGACCTTGGAGCCGGATGACCCGGGATTAGCTATCCGCCTGGGGTTAAGTGAAACCGGAAGAGAACGGCCTAACGGGGAAGACCACTCCCGACTTATCTTCCCCGAGAATTTACGTTTTTTGAAAGGTTACCTTTTCGGGAAGTCCCTTGACGCTGTCTAGCATCGTTACAATAGCGCGTGACGTGACCGGATCTATGACACCTAGAACAGAATAATTCTCGTACTTCACAGCTCTGAACCGGCGCAGGCCTAGGACCCCAAGACCCGGGCTGCCCGACTCGTCGCTCGAAATTAGGGCGTTCTGAACGCCTCCTAGCCTCGCGGGCTCTAATATCGTCATTACCCTGTATAGTGGTCGACTCGGCGCACAGCCGGTCTAAATCAATAAAACTTTGGGGACGGGCAGCGAATGTCAAACGTGACCGTTCCTCCGGCGTCACGCCCTGCAAAATAGTATGAATGACATCAGACTCTGACAACCCCAGCTTCAGGATCCGGGCCGCGTCTTTAACACTGGAAATGAAATGAGCAAGGGACTCTCCGCTTGCTTGAACTCTATAGAAATGTTTGTGTCGTAACCGGTCGTGTAACCTTCCCGGTACGAAAGCGTCCAGGACTTCCCGATGGAAATGGTCTATGCCACCACCATCCCTAAGGGTACTTGTCACGCGCTCAGCCATAGATCCCCGACAGTACGGGTAAATGAGCTCAAGCAAAGTCCGCTCCGACAGCCCAGGGAAATCGGCCAACTGAAAGAATACGCGCAAGAATCTCAAAAGCGCCTCAGGATCCAGACCATCGACAACTGGGAGACGCTGAATGACATCCGACAGTGGGTTAGGAAGCTTGTGATAGCTTGCGGTGGCCATATCGGAAAAGGCAGGAACATGCACAGGGGGTTCCACCCTGGCTGCCGTCTCAACAGAAGAAGAAGAAGAACCGGAATTCGGATCTACGTGGCGACGCTGGCCGAGAGAAAACTCCCGCAATGCCATCGCCACTTGCTCCCTAAGAGTGACAACATTTTTCTCTAATTCCGAGGTGGTAGCCTGTGATTCAGCATTCTGTAAACGGCATAGAACGTGTTGTAAACGTTGGCGCACCCTCTGTCTAGCCGTAGAGGTGGGTGCCGCCGACTGCAGGCCTTCGGCCAAATCGAGCAGTTCTACAAATTTTTCCGAGCACAGCTCCACCTCGGCGGTGACATCCGTAAGTAATACTCTCCCACTCGGTGCCTCACCGGAGGCAAGAGCCTCACGGAGTTGCTTCCTTAATGAAACAACAGTCTCCTGTGGCTTCCGTCCCCGGAACCGGACCTCCCACTCGAGCTCATCTTTTACAAACAAATCCACATTTACCGAAATGGACATGACCGCGCAATCCACACACACACCACGTAAAAGCAAGAATTAAAGAGAACGACAGGAAGAACTTGATCATACAAGTGGCTCCAGACTGCTCTAGCGATACGACGAGATGGGTGTCATAAAAGCAGAGAAACACCCATGCAAAATGCCCAGAAGAGAACACAACACAAAACAACCAAACTAACTCACTAAATACAACACACAAAGTACACATAAAATTCGATATAATCGAAAATATAAACTATCACATCCATGCCCTTGGTCGGACCATAACCGCATTCAAAATACACGATACCGCAACGCAACGCCCTCAATAAACAATTACCATATAACTGGGATGTTACCAAACACGTTGTCTAATCCAAGAGACAAGTCATAATCAAACTCAACAAGTACCGACGGCCCTCATCATGTCCAGACTCCGTATGAGCTCCAGGGTATGTGCAAGTGCAACCAATCAGCACACATTCATTAAAAAAAATTAATCACATTCTTATAACCCCTTTTCAAAATTCATCTCACACTCAACATCACAAAATAATCACTTAAACACTAACACATATTAAATTATTTTAAACTTCATTAACCCCTTATTCATTTTATAAAATGTGCTCTTTTTTCTGGTTGTTCATTCTGTTAATTTATTACACTACCATTAAGTTTTCTTACAACACTTGGATTCTAATCAAAAATAATTTGAAATAATTTGCAAGTCCTAACACCAGCTGACATGTCTGTAGCCACACTAAGTTTCATTTAAGAAAATAAATATAAGTCCCCAGATTCTAAAATTTCCCAAGTTCAACAGAGAAAAATAAGGCAGTAATAATACCTACTATCCACCCAGAATCATAACAAACCACGCTCTGCTACCATTTGAAACCCCCCATTTATTCTTCTAAGTTTTGTAATTTTTTTTGAATTTTATTTAATTTTATTTTTATTAAGTTTTTTTTGTAAAAGGGGAGAGACATCATATTTAGAACTAGGTAAAAAAAACCTAGAGGAAGCAAAAGTGTGCAAGGCCCAAATACAATTACAGACATGTCCCCCCAGGTGAATGACAGGACTTGCAAATGAAAAACTCTTTTAACCAACAAGCGTGTGCTTTATTCAACCTGCAAGATTTTACATACATGACAAGTTCGTGATTGTGTGAGCACACCATTAAAGGCAGAATTATATATATATATGTATGTATATGTATATCCATTAATTCATAATGTCACAAAGTAAGTGAGTTGATATTAAACTAATTGCAAAAATTTCTGCCTGATTATGTATGAGTCAAAGTTAGTAATAATCTCATTCATAAAGCAATACTAATCCATCAGTGTTGTATAATATCAAATAGGCTAGCCTGTTGTCTCAGTAAGCACATTTATGATTATTCTATTTTTTAAATCCGTTACATATTCCCCCCCAAAAAATATATATAGTAAAATTACACACACAAACACATATACGACATGAATAACAAAACATCCCTCATTTCAACACTAACCTCCTCATAAACCCATTCCAACTACAGTAAATGAAGGAACCCTAATATGTATAGATAGGTACAAATATAAATGACAACGTAAATGGAATATCTCAGCTCCTAAGCATAGATTTGCCAGCATATTCACAAGCATAGTTCACACCAGAGAATGTAAGTGACCGCCCCGAAACTCAACCAGCCAAACGACCCCTTACCTTAATCATTAAGCGTTAAGTATGTGTGTGAAAGAAAATCGTTTCTCATCTACCGCATCAGACAACCCCCGCTACGTTATTAAAACTCAGCCATGACCAGATGACATGATAGCACGAGATAATTAACTCCCTAATGGTCTTAATTAGATGAAAGTTAGATCTTACAGCAAACTGCGAATGTGTGTGTATGTGTGTAACTTCTTACACATTATACAGTTATAAGATACTTCATTAGGTGTACTGTGGTAATGTTCACACATGCAATAACATAATTGAACACGAGAGTTTGTGCTAGAGTATAATGTTCAGAACTTCACGAGTGAGCTTCTGGCGGCTTCTGTGCATTCACATGTTGTAGAGAGAGAGAGAAATAGATAATCAGAATTTTCCCACCTGGATTGTCCGGTGTACTTAGTTCGTATAGGCGCGGATCAGTGATGTCACAGTCGTGTCACAAGTCCCTGGTGCAGCTTAGCGTTGGAAAAGTCCTCGACTGACGGCATTGTGGCTATAAGATCGTCTCTGCCATTAGGGTGGACAGATGTTCGTCCACCCCTGACACCCATCTCGCCCTTGGTCGAGCACCTGGACATACAATAGGTTGTAGAGGGTGTCATAAAGAAAATCACGCCACTTAGGCCGTCCACATTAAATACCAACACTTACTTTAAGCAGCAACAGCGCACACACACATCGCCACTAATTCAGATTAAACAGTATTAAGCTCGTCTAGCAATTACTTTCTTAATGTTTCATTGAAATATTCAAATTGATTTGCTGTGTCTTTCGTAGTTATTAATTACATCAAAACAGCTGAGTGCAAGATAGATTAGCATATTCTCTATTGAAATCAACTTGACCCACGACTCTCACATTCATAATTTAATTAAATTTAATTTAATTTGATTTTGTAATAGCATTAATGCCCAGATTAAAAACTGCTCTATACGCACACACACACACACAAGCATAACTCATAATGAAAGCTGAAACACAAAATATATTTGGGGTTAGAATATTTTCAGAACCCGCAGACTTGCACGTACCTGGAACAACACTTTATCTAGCCTATCATAGTGATAGGTTCGGAAGTCCTGGATAGAAGTTTGCCGCCAGCCGAGACCAGATGAACAGGTTGGAGGATCAAGCAGAAATGAGGCCGATACAAAGTTTCGGTCCAGCCAAGTAACCTCCGAATGCAGGAATGTACAGACACAGCTGGCTGGCAGCGCCAGCTGTATTGCGTAGCTGCACAACCGTTTGTGTGTATAACCGACCGGCAACAAACTATCGTAACAGTGTGGCAGTGCGTGACGTCAGCGGCGCTCGTTTTTAAAATACTAATAATACGTTGCCGAAGCCAGTTCGGCACACATCTACGAGAGGACGCAGGGACAGCCTATGCATCTACATCCAGCCGTTTATCATCAAGACTAGAGGTCCACGTCAGAACTCATCATCCAGGAGACGGAGCGAGGAATTCAACGACGTAGAGACAAGAGGAGCTGATACCGAAGAGGATCAACGAACTCGAGAGTCTGGAGGACGGTAACAACAATTTAAATGGGTGCAGGAAAAATGCAGGTGAACTCGAACATTTATTTAACATTATAAATGACCCTGAAGTCTAACACCAAAAGCTAGTTTCCATATCCAAGTTTACAGAACATTAATATTTTTTTTTTAACTTAAAGAATGAATAAATAATTGTTTAAATATATAAATGAGAATAGAGAATATCATAATAATAATCTCATAATTGAATGGTCAAGAAAGAACCATAGTTTATTATATGTTGTAATTAATTAAATGAGTAATTTTGTAAATATGAGATTTACGTAATGGGTAATTAATTGAGACAGTAAAAATAGAATCAATTAACGTAAAGAAGATTCTCTATTAATATTTTAATTAATTAAAAGTTGCATTTACGTGGTATACATTGGAACCCACACTTGTAAAGACTATATCAATATTTAAAAGTTATACGTATGAATTATGTTTCCTATTATATTTATATGTGGTATATGTATATGTCTGTGTACTATTTCAGGTCATATATAATTTATGTGTGTATATATTATGTCGTAGAAGTATAAGAAATCAGAGTTACACATATTATGAGTATATTATATTCGGATTGAATATAAGGGTTCATATAACAAGAAACCCACATTGAACAATTTAAATAACATGACAATTTGCGATTTTTGAATAAATCAAATGAATATGCTTTTCTTGAAACAGTCGTACTAATTTCACAACCACTGCTCAATCCTTTGTACTCTTTGCTTGTAAATTAAAACTTATAACGTTATTCACGCGCTTATCCACACTCAACCAATGACCAAAGCCTGCGACCCAGCCGGGGAACATCAAGGTAAATACTGCTGAAGAAGAGTATCACCTCCGAGACGTGGGTAAGTGCGCGCATACGAGTAAGAGCGTATGTGTAAAAGTAAGTGTTCAAAAATAACGTTGTATAGTAATTGGCGCTCCAAATTCGTGTGGCTCGGCAAACATAAATAAATTTATGTATGTTAATTATTGTTGTGTCTTGGCCACGTTGGCATCGTTGTAAAAAAAAAACGTTGTATAGTAATTGTCGCTGCCAACGTGGGGCCGGTATATGTTAAGTACCGTTGGTCACGTATTAAAGTAACGTTGTATAGTAATTGGCGTTCCCAACGATGTGGCCCGATACGTAGAAAAAACGTGTTGTGCAATAAATTTTAAATATCATTACAAGTAAATGGCGCCCTGGTAATAAATAAAGTCTAATAAATAATTAGCAAAATATTGTAAGCAAGAATTAATAGTCAATTTGTGTAATGAATAATATTACAAATTGTTATAATAAAGTACAGAGAAGAAAAAGAGTTGTGAAATTAATACTGATAAATACAATAATTTAAATAAAGAAATATAGAGTCACGGTTGACCAATAATACAATTATAATTCATATAACGAATTAGTTAGGACACCGTAGGCTACATACTATAAAAATGGCGAAGCAACCGACAATGGACTTGGAAACAATGTTTAAACGACTCCAAGAAGAGTTGAAGACGAATAATGCAGAACTAAAAACTCAATTAGAGAGTAGCAGTGCAGAACTTAAAACGCAACTAGAAAGTAGCAATGAAAAATTAGAAAATAAATTAGTAAGATTAGAAGAGAGTAATACGAGATTAGAAACTCAAATAGAAGATAGTCGTAATCGATTAGAAATTACTATTGAAGAAGTGAAAACTCAATTAGAGAGTAATATAGATAGTAATAATACGAGGTTAAAAGACCTAACCTCGTACTAGGTTAAAAGAGAAAATAGAACTCGTCAGTAATACTTTAAAAACAAGCTTACTGCACGCATTGAAGCAGTCGAACAGCAAGTTCAACAATCACTTAATGAACAAGCTGTAAAGATCGACAGTAAATTTAAAGAACAGCGTGACTATACTACACGTGAAACGAAAGAACACATTCGACAACTGGCTGAACAGTGGAATGAAAAGTTTAAAATTACAAAGCAGGAGCAAGATCTCAGACACAAAGATGTAAATGAGCGCATCCTGGACAATACTAATAAAACAAAGGAACTCACTGTGAGGACCGAAACTGTAGAAATAGCTGTGGAGGAGGTCACGAGGAAAACAACACACCACTCCATGGAAATTAATAACATGAAAGATGGACTACAAGAGGAGGTAGAAAATTTACGAGCAGAAGTCAAGAGACAACCCAGTGCTATGATGATGTGTGCTGCAAAGGTAGACGATCGAGAGAAGATCAGTTTTAAAGGTAATAAATGGGAGAACCCCATAGAATATTTACATAAATGTGAACGAGAAATGGCAACTATAGGAAGCAACCTAAACGAACGAGACCGTATAGAATTTGTAAGTCGACATTTCCAGGAAACAGCATCCAAATGGTATACGATTGTTCGGGACCAAACAGAAACTTATGAACAGTTCAAGGCATCCTTCGAAAATCGATACTGGAATATACATACCCAGAGAGAGGTACGAGACCAGCTGGAGTATGCACGGTATTATGTCAACAGCAAACGTTCTATGGAAGACTACATAATACAACTCGTCGAACGGTGTAAGCATCTTAGACCCAGTTTCACGGAGCACGAATTAGTATTGAAATTAAGCTACCATTTTGACAGACACATTAGACTTGCTGTTTATACCCAAGGAGTTAAAACCATAGAGGAACTTCTTATTCTTGTAACACAGTCATTGCAGTTTGTTAATAAACAATACGAGAGAAGAGAGAACCAGCCGCAGCAGCAGCAGTATTCTACGCATAATCCAATGCAACAAAAATCGACGCAGTTTGCGAAGAGAGAAGAGAATTGGAAAGAGTATAAACAACCCTTTGAAAAAGGTAATACAACTCCACATAAAGGAGCGTACTCGCATCCAGGTACGGCTAAAAAGCAATTAAAACCGTACAATGCGAATGTACAGAATATAAATGCAAATAATAATAATCATAATAATAATAAGAATAATTATGAAAATATGAAACAGCTGACACGCCCGTCTACATCCAAAGAGAGGGGGTGATCACACGACAAGGGAGAAGAACAATGAATGACGGTGAGGGAGACGCCGACAGCCAGCTCAAACAAGTTTTAACAGTCACATGTATTCCAACAAAACACCGGAACGAACAGGCTTGTTAAATGACCTGCACACACATGAGTTGCGCGCCACCCTAAACGATACAAACAATCCGCAACAGGAAAGAATGTTGTCTCACGCCTATTGTCCTACACAAGGGGGTACAATAAGCGGTATAAAGAAATGTAATGCGGTTAACATATCAACCACTACTTATCAAACAGATGATAGAGTTAAATATTTGCTAAATAATCTAGCAAGTGAACAAAATAAAGATCCGCAGATCAGTCACTTGAAATTATCAACACTATCTAGTAGGTATACGATAAAAAATAGTATATTGTATAAACTCGTAAGCTATGATTGGAAAATAGTCCTATCACCAGAGATGTTAAAAACACTAACTATACCATGTCATCAAATTTTAGCACATGCGTCTGCTTTAAAATGTCATTTAGCTTTGAAGGAAGACTTCATTTTGAATAATATGTTTAGAAGAATAAAAGCAATCTTAAAAGGATGCTACGAATGTCAAACAGCACGACATCCAAATCTTCACACATACGTAGATATGCAAAATATAAAGACACAGGAAAAGGGAGAATTAGTAGTTAGACTTCCTGGGCCCATTTCCGAGTGCTATTCACGGGGGTACGAAGCACATACATGTATGTATAGATGTGTTCACCAAGGCAGTTCGACTCTATGCTATTCGAAGACCTACCACAAAAAGTGTACTGAATGTCATACTTTGAAAATATGTACCGAAGCATGGTCAAATCAAAAAGATATTTAGTGACCAAGGTAAACAATTCCAAAATAAAGCATGGACGGAAACGCTAACTCAGCACAGCATACAACCAGTGTTAACGTCAATACGACATCCACAAGGAAACCTTGCTGAGAGGGTAAATAAAGAGTTAGGAAAATATTTATGCATCTACTGCAATGAACAACATAATCGATGGGCAGAGTACTTGTCATTTTTTGAACAAGCTATAAATGGTACATACAGTGAAGCTACGGGATATACACCGGTGTAACTGGAAACAAATAAGAAACCCAATACATTCTGGTCGAGAAACATTGACAAACCTCCAAACCAAAATCTACAAATTCCATTAAGTCACAAGTACGACAATGCGAAGAAGAGGATGGAAAAACTTGGAGAAAAGAGGATCGAGAGGTTCAACAGAACGCACAAACTCATCACATTGCATGAAGGAGAGAGTGTGCTACTAAAAAGTAATCCAGTGGGAAAACGAATCGACAATACAGCAAAGAAACTATTCAGACTGTACGAGGGACCCTACTTATTACAAAGGAGGAAAGGACGACACACATTTATCGTCTACGATCCAACAAGAAACAAGATCATTGGAAAGTACCATGCATCAGCATTCCGTAAATACTATGGATAAAGGAATTAATAAATAGGCAATTTATAAGTCCATGGGAGGGACGTAATCCACCCAGGAAAAATGAAAAATTTTAAGAACCCTTATAACCACTAATTGTGAGTTGTAAATAAATAATTTAAATAATGAATTTCTGAGTAAGGAAATAAAATTTGAATAAAATTCAAATTTTATTTTTACCCAGCAGGGGAATTGGTGTAATAATATTTATAAAAAAGTGTACGCTTCATAAAAAGACGCGTAGGTTGAAAGTGATGATGAAACCGACGCGCCGGCCAGTCCAAAGTTGTCAGAAACAGTTTCCAACAGGAATTGCAACGGGCAGCAGTATAAAACCCCAGCGCGCGACACACTTTCAGCGCAGATCAAATTCATTTAGTAAGAGGATCCACGCATCTCGACAACGTAAACTTTACAAAGTGTAGTAACGTTTTGAACAGTATTTAAATAAACTGAAGTGCGATGGAACCGGCATTACGTCGGTGCAGTTATTAAAGAGCGAGTGATTTATATAAAAGACTGTATTAATGAAGCTACAAGAGTCGTAACTACGTAGAACTTCTAGACAGCAACGAGGGACAAGAAAGAAGAGGACGAGGAACTAGACATCTGAAACCCCCCTTTTATTTTTCTAAGTTTTGTAATTTTTTTTGAATTTTATTTAATTTTATTTTTATTAAGTTTTTTTTTGTAAAAGGGGAGAGACATCATATTTAGAACTAGGTAAAAAAAACCTAGAGGAAGCAAAAGTGTGCAAGGCCCAAATACAATTACAGACATGTCCCCCCAGGTGAATGACAGAACTTGCAAATGAAAAACTCTTTTAACCAACAAGCGTGTGCTTTATTCAACCTGCAAGATTTTACATACATGACAAGTTCGTGATTGTGTGAGCACACCATTAAAGGCAGAATTATATAAATATATATATATGTATATCCATTAATTCATAATGTCACAAAGTAAGTGAGTTGATATTAAACTAATTGCAAAAATTTCTGCCTGATTATGTATGAGTCAAAGTTAGTAATAATCTCATTCATAAAGCAATACTAATCCATCAGTGTTGTATAATATCAAATAGACTAGCCTGTTGTCTCAGTAAGCACATTTATGATTATTCTATTTTTTAAATCCGTTACATATTCCCCCAAAAAAATATATATATAGTAAAATTACACACACAAACACATATACGACATGAATAACAAAACATCCCTCATTTCAACACTAACCTCCTCATAAACCCATTCCAACTACAGTAAATGAAGGAACCCTAATATGTATAGATAGGTACAAATATAAATGACAACGTAAATGGAATATCTCAGCTCCTAAGCATAGATTTGCCAGCATTTTCACAAGCATAGTTCACACCAGAGAATGTAAGTGACCGCCCCGAAACTCAACCAGCCAAACGACCCCTTACCTTAATCATTAAGCGTTAAGTATGTGTGTGAAAGAAAATCGTTTCTCATCTACCGCATCAGACAACCCCCGCTACGTTATTAAAACTCAGCCATGACCAGATGACATGATAGCACGAGATAATTAACTCCCTAATGGTCTTAATTAGATGAAAGTTAGATCTTACAGCAAACTGCGGATGTGTGTGTATGTGTGTAACTTCTTACACATTATACAGTTATAAGATACTTCATTAGGTGTACTGTGGTAATGTTCACACATGCAATAACATAATTGAACACGAGAGTTTGTGCTAGAGTATAATGTTCAGAACTTCACGAGTGAGCTTCTGGCGGCTTCTGTGCATTCACATGTTGTAGAGAGAGAGAGAAATAGATAATCAGAATTTTCCCACCTGGATTGTCCGGTGTACTTAGTTCGTATAGGCGCGGATCAGTGATGTCACAGTCGTGTCACAAGTCCCTGGTGCAGCTTAGCGTTGGAAAAGTCCTCGACTGACGGCATTGTGGCTATAAGATCGTCTCTGCCATTAGGGTGGACAGATGTTCGTCCACCCCTGACACCCATCTCGCCCTTGGTCGAGCACCTGGACATACAATAGGTTGTAGAGGGTGTCATAAAGAAAATCACGCCACTTAGGCCGTCCACATTAAATACCAACACTTACTTTAAGCAGCAACAGCGCACACACACATCGCCACTAATTCAGATTAAACAGTATTAAGCTCGTCTAGCAATTACTTTCTTAATGTTTCATTGAAATATTCAAATTGATTTGCTGTGTCTTTCGTAGTTATTAATTACATCAAAACAGCTGAGTGCAAGATACATTAGCATATTCTCTATTGAAATCAACTTGACCCACGACTCTCACATTCATAATTTAATTAAATTTAATTTAATTTGATTTTGTAATAGCATTAATGCCCAGATTAAAAACTGCTCTATACGCACACACACACACACAAGCATAACTCATAATGAAAGCTGAAACACAAAATATATTTGGGGTTAGAATATTTTCAGAACCCGCAGACTTGCACGTACCTGGAACAACACTTTATCTAGCCTATCATAGTGATAGGTTCGGAAGTCCTGGATAGAAGTTTGCCGCCAGCCGAGACCAGATGAACAGGTTGGGGGATCAAGCAGAAATGAGGCCGATACAAAGTTTCGGTCCAGCCAAGTAACCTCCGAATGCAGGAATGTACAGACACAGCTGGCTGGCAGCGCCAGCTGTATTGCGTAGCTGCACAACCGTTTGTGTGTATAACCGACCGGCAACAAACTATCGTAACAGTGTGGCAGTGCGTGACGTCAGCGGCGCTCGTTTTTAAAATACTAATAATACGTTGCCGAAGCCAGTTCGGCACACCCTCACCCCAAAAGGGCAACATGGTTGACCCAAAACAAACAAGTCCTCAAGCACGACGGCTGCGGGAAACCTGGAAAATCTCAGATTCTAAAACGCTCTTGGTGAGTTCAGTAACACAGGAAAACAAAAAGGCAGAAGGAAGAGGTGTGAGTTAGTGAGTGTGTGTCTGAAAGAGAAGATGTAAGTGTGAGTCCTGCATGCTCGCCGGGCCCTGGTCCACATGCAAGATATAAGAGACAGAAAAGAACAGGAGAAAGAGAAGAATCGCAGGATCCCGCTTTGAGTACTGACCACCAAGGCCTCCCAATTCCAATAACTGAGATCCAGGAACCCCAAATAGTATTCCCCCCTTTTTTTATGGGCCTAACTGTCATCCCTAACTCATGCCCTATGGCAAAAATTTAGCTTCGAAATGTGAGTGGTTACTCTTTCAACATCCCCTCCGGGATCACCCAATTTCACTGTGACGGGCGACACAAACCGAAGAATGCGGTATGGTCCCGACCAACGATAACATAGTTTAGCGGCCCTCCTATTTATGGCTGAGCTGATCGGATGGCTCTGACAGTAGACCAAGTCGCCAATCTTAAATGGGTTCGGAATTCGCCCCTGATTGTAGCGACTACGGACGCGTTCGTGAGCACGAAGCAAATTCCTCCGGACCTCCCGCCATCTGTCCACAGTCGTGACCTCAGGATCGTTCGGCAGAAGATCATCAATGTGCCACAAATTGTCCAACGGCAAACTCGGCGAGAACCCAAACATGACTTCAAAGGGTACGGCCTTGTGACTCTCGTGTAGGGCCGTGTTAAATGCCAATTGCAACCACTTTAAATTTTGGTCCCAACAATCCTGTTGTTCAGCATGATAGGCGATAAGCGCTGAACGGAGATTCCGGTTAAATCTCTCCGCGTGGGACGGTTGAGGGTAGTACGGGGAAGTGGTCACATGTTTGATGCCGTTAGCGAAACTCATTCGCCGGAAATCTTTTGAAATGAACTGTGGTCCATTGTCAGAGACAATGGTGGACGGAAAACCGAAATGCTGAAAGACATGGGTCTGTAGCATAAGGATAGTTGAGCGAGTGTTTGCCTGTCGTAAGGGCAGTAGCCAGACAAACTTGGAAAAAGCATCCACGCAAACAAGTAGGTAAGCATTACCTGACTTGCTACGAGGGAAAGGTCCCACGTAGTCTATGAATAACTTCTCCATGGGTTTGCTCGCCACATCAGATGACAATAGACCCAATTTAGTGTTTTGAGCAGGCTTACTCAAGCCACAGAGATGACATGCTTTCACACGAGCCGCGATGTCCCTGTCCATGCCCTTCCAGATGAAATGCCTCCTAATACTGGAAATGGTCTTCGAAATTCCCTTATGGCCACCTATTGGGGAATCATGATAGTAGCTGAAGACCATTGGCACGAGCTTGCTAGGCAGCACAACCTTCGGGGCACGTCCTTTTCGTTCTCGGCAGCACAGGACGCCCTTGGACAGAAAATATGGTACCTGCACGTTACCCTCTTTTAGGTGTTGGATGATAGGACCCAACTCTTCATCATTTAACTGATGGGGTAACACATCAGTAAAAGCCAAAGGAAAATCCAGCAGAACGGAACAGGGTTGCTCAGAATTGGCCTCGCTGGGTTGGGTGACAAGGCGTCTGCAACAACATTTTGTGTTCCCCTGATGTGTTGCACTTTGAATTTAAAGGATGAGATCTTGACCACCCAACGCCCTATTTTACCCAGCTGCCGGGGATGAGCGAGAAGCCAGGAGAGAGCCTGATTATCGGTCTCCAACAGGAACTCAGCGTGTTCCAAGAAACGCCTGAACTTATCTAGAGCGTACACAACAGCAAGACACTCTAGTTCATACACTGAAGACTTCCTCTCTTGTTGGGTCAAGGTCCGGGATATAAATGCCACCGGCTGCCTAGCACCATCGACTTTCTGGAACAGAACCGCCCCGAGCGCAACAGAACTCGCGTCCGTTTGCAAAATGAATTTTTTTGAAAAATCAGGCATCCTCAACACAGGGGAAGAGACGATCGCCTCCTTGAGGGTATCAAAGGCCCGCTGTTGCCTCTCTCCCCATACAAATTTGGTACCCTTTTTCCTGAGTTCGTTTAAAGGTACAGCAATCTCCGCGGCATTAGGGATAAATCTACGGTAAAAATTGACCATGCCAACAAATCTGGCAACACCTTTCGCATCCCTAGGGGGAGGAAAATCCCGGATGCCTTGTGTCCTCTCCGGGTCGACCGTCACACCCCCATATGAGACGAGATGCCCTAAAAACGAAATACTCCTTTGTGCAAACTTTACCTTGTCTGGATTGATAGTGAGGCCAGCACTCCTCAATCGGCACATCACCTCTCTCAGGTGACCCAGATGCTCCTCGAACGTTTTACTGTAGACCAAGAGGTCATCAAGATAATTAAAGATGAATTTAAATTTTACGTCATGGAATACAGTGTCAAGTAGTCGCGTGAGGGTTTGAGCCCCCACTGCCAGACCCATGGGTACCCTAGTATATTGATAAAGATTCCATGGCACACAGAATGCCGTATAAGGGCGGCTTTCCTTAGACAGAGGAATCTGATGATAAGCGGCATTGAGGTCAAAGATGGTGAAGTACCTGGCCCCACTAAACCAATCGAACGCGGAATGTAAATCGGGAAGAGGAACTGAATCCACCTCAATATTAGCATTGAGTTTGCGATAGTCAATGACCATACGCTGTTTACCTCCAGGCTTGGGCACCAGAAATGCTGGACTTGCATAACTAGAGTTGGAAGGTTCAATGACCCCTTGTTTAAGCAACTCTTGAACCTTCTCTCTTAGGACATCCATCTTTGGAGGGGCGAATTTGTATGGGTGTGAGCGGACTACGGCGGAGTCCGTTAAACGGATCTTATATTCCAAAAGATGTGTGAGCCCCAGGTTGGGAGTTAATACAGTGGGGAACTGCTCACACAAATGATCTAAAGCATGCCTCTGGGACGGGGTGAGATGGTCTCTTTCTGAATCGGGACACACAACCTCTTGGACACCTCCCTTAGCTCCCTGGTACCCAAGGAAAGGAATGACAACCTCCCGATTGAATTTAAAATAACAGTGGTGCGCTTGAAGATCTAAAACGAGACCACTCTTGGAGATGAAATCGGCACCCACAATGCAGTCGACTCCCAGAGCCGGAGAAACCAAAAATCGCCACACCCATGAAAAACACTCGATTTTAATACTCAGGGAAACCACCCGGGAGATGGGCAGAATTTCCCGCGATGCAGTCCAGCATACCACGGAAGACCGATCCGACCCTAATAGTAAGCCCTGTTGTTCAAGGTCCTCACATACTCTAGATGAAATTATGGATCGGGCTGATCCAGAGTCAACCAAGGCTCTGAGCTGACCCTTTTTCAACTCGATCGACAGGAAGGGGCATACTGAACTGTAGTTGGGGACAGTTCGCAGGACCTTGGAGCCGGATGACCCGGGATTAGCTATCCGCCTGGGGTTAAGTGAAACCGGAAGAGAACGGCCTAACGGGGAAGACCACTCCCGACTTATCTTCCCCGAGAATTTACGTTTTTTGAAAGGTTACCTTTTCGGGAAGTCCCTTGACGCTGTCTAGCATCGTTACAATAGCGCGTGACGTGACCGGATCTATGACACCTAGAACAGAATAATTCTCGTACTTCACAGCTCTGAACCGGCGCAGGCCTAGGACCCCAAGACCCGGGCTGCCCGACTCGTCGCTCGAAATTAGGGCGTTCTGAACGCCTCCTAGCCTCGCGGGCTCTAATATCGTCATTACCCTGTATAGTGGTCGACTCGGCGCACAGCCGGTCTAAATCAATAAAACTTTGGGGACGGGCAGCGAATGTCAAACGTGACCGTTCCTCCGGCGTCACGCCCTGCAAAATAGTATGAATGACATCAGACTCTGACAACCCCAGCTTCAGGATCCGGGCCGCGTCTTTAACACTGGAAATGAAATGAGCAAGGGACTCTCCGCTTGCTTGAACTCTATAGAAATGTTTGTGTCGTAACCGGTCGTGTAACCTTCCCGGTACGAAAGCGTCCAGGACTTCCCGATGGAAATGGTCTATGCCACCACCATCCCTAAGGGTACTTGTCACGCGCTCAGCCATAGATCCCCGACAGTACGGGTAAATGAGCTCAAGCAAAGTCCGCTCCGACAGCCCAGGGAAATCGGCCAACTGAAAAAATACGCGCAAGAATCTCAAAAGCGCCTCAGGATCCAGACCATCGACAACTGGGAGACGCTGAATGACATCCGACAGTGGGTTAGGAAGCTTGTGATAGCTTGCGGTGGCCATATCGGAAAAGGCAGGAACATGCACAGGGGGTTCCACCCTGGCTGCCGTCTCAACAGAAGAAGAAGAAGAAGAACCGGAATTCGGATCTACGTGGCGACGCTGGCCGAGAGAAAACTCCCGCAATGCCATCGCCACTTGCTCCCTAAGAGTGACAACATTTTTCTCTAATTCCGAGGTGGTAGCCTGTGATTCAGCATTCTGTAAACGGCATAGAACGTGTTGTAAACGTTGGCGCACCCTCTGTCTAGCCGTAGAGGTGGGTGCCGCCGACTGCAGGCCTTCGGCCAAATCGAGCAGTTCTACAAATTTTTCCGAGCACAGCTCCACCTCGGCGGTGACATCCGTAAGTAATACTCTCCCACTCGGTGCCTCACCGGAGGCAAGAGCCTCACGGAGTTGCTTCCTTAATGAAACAACAGTCTCCTGTGGCTTCCGTCCCCGGAACCGGACCTCCCACTCGAGCTCATCTTTTACAAACAAATCCACATTTACCGAAATGGACATGACCGCGCAATCCACACACACACCACGTAAAAGCAAGAATTAAAGAGAACGACAGGAAGAACTTGATCATACAAGTGGCTCCAGACTACTCTAGCGATACGACGAGATGGGTGTCATAAAAGCAGAGAAACACCCATGCAAAATGCCCAGAAGAGAACACAACACAAAACAACCAAACTAACTCACTAAATACAACACACAAAGTACACATAAAATTCGATATAATCGAAAATATAAACTATCACATCCATGCCCTTGGTCGGACCATAACCGCATTCAAAATACACGATACCGCAACGCAACGCCCTCAATAAACAATTACCATATAACTGGGATGTTACCAAACACGTTGTCTAATCCAAGAGACAAGTCATAATCAAACTCAACAAGTACCGACGGCCCTCATCATGTCCAGACTCCGTATGAGCTCCAGGGTATGTGCAAGTGCAACCAATCAGCACACATTCATTAAAAAAAATTAATCACATTCTTATAACCCCTTTTCAAAATTCATCTCACACTCAACATCACAAAATAATCACTTAAACACTAACACATATTAAATTATTTTAAACTTCATTAACCCCTTATTCATTTTATAAAATGTGCTCTTTTTTCTGGTTGTTCATTCTGTTAATTTATTACACTACCATTAAGTTTTCTTACAACACTTGGATTCTAATCAAAAATAATTTGAAATAATTTGCAAGTCCTAACACCAGCTGACATGTCTGTAGCCACACTAAGTTTCATTTAAGAAAATAAATATAAGTCCCCAGATTCTAAAATTTCCCAAGTTCAACAGAGAAAAATAAGGCAGTAATAATACCTACTATCCACCCAGAATCATAACAAACCACGCTCTGCTACCATTTGAAACCCCCCATTTATTTTTCTAAGTTTTGTAATTTTTTTTGAATTTTATTTAATTTTATTTTTATTAAGTTTTTTTTTGTAAAAGGGGAGAGACATCATATTTAGAACTAGGTAAAAAAAACCTAGAGGAAGCAAAAGTGTGCAAGGCCCAAATACAATTACAGACATGTCCCCCCAGGTGAATGACAGGACTTGCAAATGAAAAACTCTTTTAACCAACAAGCGTGTGCTTTATTCAACCTGCAAGATTTTACATACATGACAAGTTCGTGATTGTGTGAGCACACCATTAAAGGCAGAATTATATATATATATATGTATATATATATGTATATCCATTAATTCATAATGTCACAAAGTAAGTGAGTTGATATTAAACTAATTGCAAAAATTTCTGCCTGATTATGTATGAGTCAAAGTTAGTAATAATCTCATTCATAAAGCAATACTAATCCATCAGTGTTGTATAATATCAAATAGGCTAGCCTGTTGTCTCAGTAAGCACATTTATGATTATTCTATTTTTTAAATCCGTTACATATTCCCCCCCAAAAAATATATATAGTAAAATTACACACACAAACACATATACGACATGAATAACAAAACATCCCTCATTTCAACACTAACCTCCTCATAAACCCATTCCAACTACAGTAAATGAAGGAACCCTAATATGTATAGATAGGTACAAATATAAATGACAACGTAAATGGAATATCTCAGCTCCTAAGCATAGATTTGCCAGCATATTCACAAGCATAGTTCACACCAGAGAATGTAAGTGACCGCCCCGAAACTCAACCAGCCAAACGACCCCTTACCTTAATCATTAAGCGTTAAGTATGTGTGTGAAAGAAAATCGTTTCTCATCTACCGCATCAGACAACCCCCGCTACGTTATTAAAACTCAGCCATGACCAGATGACATGATAGCACGAGATAATTAACTCCCTAATGGTCTTAATTAGATGAAAGTTAGATCTTACAGCAAACTGCGGATGTGTGTGTATGTGTGTAACTTCTTACACATTATACAGTTATAAGATACTTCATTAGGTGTACTGTGGTAATGTTCACACATGCAATAACATAATTGAACACGAGAGTTTGTGCTAGAGTATAATGTTCAGAACTTCACGAGTGAGCTTCTGGCGGCTTCTGTGCATTCACATGTTGTAGAGAGAGAGAGAAATAGATAATCAGAATTTTCCCACCTGGATTGTCCGGTGTACTTAGTTCGTATAGGCGCGGATCAGTGATGTCACAGTCGTGTCACAAGTCCCTGGTGCAGCTTAGCGTTGGAAAAGTCCTCGACTGACGGCATTGTGGCTATAAGATCGTCTCTGCCATTAGGGTGGACAGATGTTCGTCCACCCCTGACACCCATCTCGCCCTTGGTCGAGCACCTGGACATACAATAGGTTGTAGAGGGTGTCATAAAGAAAATCACGCCACTTAGGCCGTCCACATTAAATACCAACACTTACTTTAACCAGCAACAGCGCACACACACATCGCCACTAATTCAGATTAAACAGTATTAAGCTCGTCTAGCAATTACTTTCTTAATGTTTCATTGAAATATTCAAATTGATTTGCTGTGTCTTTCGTAGTTATTAATTACATCAAAACAGCTGAGTGCAAGATACATTAGCATATTCTCTATTGAAATCAACTTGACCCACGACTCTCACATTCATAATTTAATTAAATTTAATTTAATTTGATTTTGTAATAGCATTAATGCCCAGATTAAAAACTGCTCTATACGCACACACACACACACAAGCATAACTCATAATGAAAGCTGAAACACAAAATATATTTGGGGTTAGAATATTTTCAGAACCCGCAGACTTGCACGTACCTGGAACAACACTTTATCTAGCCTATCATAGTGATAGGTTCGGAAGTCCTGGATAGAAGTTTGCCGCCAGCCGAGACCAGATGAACAGGTTGGAGGATCAAGCAGAAATGAGGCCGATACAAAGTTTCGGTCCAGCCAAGTAACCTCCGAATGCAGGAATGTACAGACACAGCTGGCTGGCAGCGCCAGCTGTATTGCGTAGCTGCACAACCGTTTGTGTGTATAACCGACCGGCAACAAACTATCGTAACAGTGTGGCAGTGCGTGACGTCAGCGGCGCTCGTTTTTAAAATACTAATAATACGTTGCCGAAGCCAGTTCGGCACACATCTACGAGAGGACGCAGGGACAGCCTATGCATCTACATCCAGCCGTTTATCATCAAGACTAGAGGTCCACGTCAGAACTCATCATCCAGGAGACGGAGCGAGGAATTCAACGACGTAGAGACAAGAGGAGCTGATACCGAAGAGGATCAACGAACTCGAGAGTCTGGAGGACGGTAACAACAATTTAAATGGGTGCAGGAAAAATGCAGGTGAACTCGAACATTTATTTAACATTATAAATGACCCTGAAGTCTAACACCAAAAGCTAGTTTCCATATCCAAGTTTACAGAACATTAATATTTTTTTTTTAACTTAAAAATGAATAAATAATTGTTTAAATATATAAATGAGAATAGAGAATATCATAATAATAATCTCATAATTGAATGGTCAAGAAAGAACCATAGTTTATTATATGTTGTAATTAATTAAATGAGTAATTTTGTAAATATGAGATTTACGTAATGGGTAATTAATTGAGACAGTAAAAATAGAATCAATTAACGTAAAGAAGATTCTCTATTAATATTTTAATTAATTAAAAGTTGCATTTACGTGGTATACATTGGAACCCACACTTGTAAAGACTATATCAATATTTAAAAGTTATACGTATGAATTATGTTTCCTATTATATTTATATGTGGTATATGTATATGTCTGTGTACTATTTCAGGTCATATATAATTTATGTGTGTATATATTATGTCGTAGAAGTATAAGAAATCAGAGTTACACATATTATGAGTATATTATATTCGGATTGAATATAAGGGTTCATATAACAAGAAACCCACATTGAACAATTTAAATAACATGACAATTTGCGATTTTTGAATAAATCAAATGAATATGCTTTTCTTGAAACAGTCGTACTAATTTCACAACCACTGCTCAATCCTTTGTACTCTTTGCTTGTAAATTAAAACTTATAACGTTATTCACGCGCTTATCCACACTCAACCAATGACCAAAGCCTGCGACCCAGCCGGGGAACATCAAGGTAAATACTGCTGAAGAAGAGTATCACCTCCGAGACGTGGGTAAGTGCGCGCATACGAGTAAGAGCGTATGTGTAAAAGTAAGTGTTCAAAAATAACGTTGTATAGTAATTGGCGCTCCAAATTCGTGTGGCTCGGCAAACATAAATAAATTTATGTATGTTAATTATTGTTGTGTCTTGGCCACGTTGGCATCGTTGTAAAAAAAAAACGTTGTATAGTAATTGTCGCTGCCAACGTGGGGCCGGTATATGTTAAGTACCGTTGGTCACGTATTAAAGTAACGTTGTATAGTAATTGGCGTTCCCAACGATGTGGCCCGACACGTAGAAAAAACGTGTTGTGCAATAAATTTTAAATATCATTACAAGTAAATGGCGCCCTGGTAATAAATAAAGTCTAATAAATAATTAGCAAAATATTGTAAGCAAGAATTAATAGTCAATTTGTGTAATGAATAATATTACAAATTGTTATAATAAAGTACAGAGAAGAAAAAGAGTTGTGAAATTAATACTGATAAATACAATAATTTAAATAAAGAAATATAGAGTCACGGTTGACCAATAATACAATTATAATTCATATAACGAATTAGTTAGGACACCGTAGGCTACATACTATAAAAATGGCGAAGCAACCGACAATGGACTTGGAAACAATGTTTAAACGACTCCAAGAAGAGTTGAAGACGAATAATGCAGAACTAAAAACTCAATTAGAGAGTAGCAGTGCAGAACTTAAAACGCAACTAGAAAGTAGCAATGAAAAATTAGAAAATAAATTAGTAAGATTAGAAGAGAGTAATACGAGATTAGAAACTCAAATAGAAGATAGTCGTAATCGATTAGAAATTACTATTGAAGAAGTGAAAACTCAATTAGAGAGTAATATAGATAGTAATAATACGAGGTTAAAAGACCTAACCTCGTACTAGGTTAAAAGAGAAAATAGAACTCGTCAGTAATACTTTAAAAACAAGCTTACTGCACGCATTGAAGCAGTCGAACAGCAAGTTCAACAATCACTTAATGAACAAGCTGTAAAGATCGACAGTAAATTTAAAGAACAGCGTGACTATACTACACGTGAAACGAAAGAACACATTCGACAACTGGCTGAACAGTGGAATGAAAAGTTTAAAATTACAAAGCAGGAGCAAGATCTCAGACACAAAGATGTAAATGAGCGCATTCTGGACAATACTAATAAAACAAAGGAACTCACTGTGAGGACCGAAACTGTAGAAATAGCTGTGGAGGAGGTCACGAGGAAAACAACACACCACTCCATGGAAATTAATAACATGAAAGATGGACTACAAGAGGAGGTAGAAAATTTACGAGCAGAAGTCAAGAGACAACCCAGTGCTATGATGATGTGTGCTGCAAAGGTAGACGATCGAGAGAAGATCAGTTTTAAAGGTAATAAATGGGAGAACCCCATAGAATATTTACATAAATGTGAACGAGAAATGGCAACTATAGGAAGCAACCTAAACGAACGAGACCGTATAGAATTTGTAAGTCGACATTTCCAGGAAACAGCATCCAAATGGTATACGATTGTTCGGGACCAAACAGAAACTTATGAACAGTTCAAGGCATCCTTCGAAAATCGATACTGGAATATACATACCCAGAGAGAGGTACGAGACCAGCTGGAGTATGCACGGTATTATGTCAACAGCAAACGTTCTATGGAAGACTACATAATACAACTCGTCGAACGGTGTAAGCATCTTAGACCCAGTTTCACGGAGCACGAATTAGTATTGAAATTAAGCTACCATTTTGACAGACACATTAGACTTGCTGTTTATACCCAAGGAGTTAAAACCATAGAGGAACTTCTTATTCTTGTAACACAGTCATTGCAGTTTGTTAATAAACAATACGAGAGAAGAGAGAACCAGCCGCAGCAGCAGCAGTATTCTACGCATAATCCAATGCAACAAAAATCGACGCAGTTTGCGAAGAGAGAAGAGAATTGGAAAGAATATAAACAACCCTTTGAAAAAGGTAATACAACTCCACATAAAGGAGCGTACTCGCATCCAGGTACGGCTAAAAAGCAATTAAAACCGTACAATGCGAATGTACAGAATATAAATGCAAATAATAATAATCATAATAATAATAAGAATAATTATGAAAATATGAAACAGCTGACACGCCCGTCTACATCCAAAGAGAGGGGGTGATCACACGACAAGGGAGAAGAACAATGAATGACGGTGAGGGAGACGCCGACAGCCAGCTCAAACAAGTTTTAACAGTCACATGTATTCCAACAAAACACCGGAACGAACAGGCTTGTTAAATGACCTGCACACACATGAGTTGCGCGCCACCCTAAACGATACAAACAATCCGCAACAGGAAAGAATGTTGTCTCACGCCTATTGTCCTACACAAGGGGGTACAATAAGCGGTATAAAGAAATGTAATGCGGTTAACATATCAACCACTACTTATCAAACAGATGATAGAGTTAAATATTTGCTAAATAATCTAGCAAGTGAACAAAATAAAGATCCGCAGATCAGTCACTTGAAATTATCAACACTATCTAGTAGGTATACGATAAAAAATAGTATATTGTATAAACTCGTAAGCTATGATTGGAAAATAGTCCTATCACCAGAGATGTTAAAAACACTAACTATACCATGTCATCAAATTTTAGCACATGCGTCTGCTTTAAAATGTCATTTAGCTTTGAAGGAAGACTTCATTTTGAATAATATGTTTAGAAGAATAAAAGCAATCTTAAAAGGATGCTACGAATGTCAAACAGCACGACATCCAAATCTTCACACATACGTAGATATGCAAAATATAAAGACACAGGAAAAGGGAGAATTAGTAGTTAGACTTCCTGGGCCCATTTCCGAGTGCTATTCACGGGGGTACGAAGCACATACATGTATGTATAGATGTGTTCACCAAGGCAGTTCGACTCTATGCTATTCGAAGACCTACCACAAAAAGTGTACTGAATGTCATACTTTGAAAATATGTACCGAAGCATGGTCAAATCAAAAAGATATTTAGTGACCAAGGTAAACAATTCCAAAATAAAGCATGGACGGAAACGCTAACTCAGCACAGCATACAACCAGTGTTAACGTCAATACGACATCCACAAGGAAACCTTGCAGAGAGGGTAAATAAAGAGTTAGGAAAATATTTATGCATCTACTGCAATGAACAACATAATCGATGGGCAGAGTACTTGTCATTTTTTGAACAAGCTATAAATGCTACATACAGTGAAGCTACGGGATATACACCGGTGTAACTGGAAACAAATAAGAAACCCAATACATTCTGGTCGAGAAACATTGACAAACCTCCAAACCAAAATCTACAAATTCCATTAAGTCACAAGTACGACAATGCGAAGAAGAGGATGGAAAAACTTGGAGAAAAGAGGATCGAGAGGTTCAACAGAACGCACAAACTCATCACATTGCATGAAGGAGAGAGTGTGCTACTAAAAAGTAATCCAGTGGGAAAACGAATCGACAATACAGCAAAGAAACTATTCAGACTGTACGAGGGACCCTACTTATTACAAAGGAGGAAAGGACGACACACATTTATCGTCTACGATCCAACAAGAAACAAGATCATTGGAAAGTACCATGCATCAGCATTCCGTAAATACTATGGATAAAGGAATTAATAAATAGGCAATTTATAAGTCCATGGGAGGGACGTAATCCACCCAGGAAAAATGAAAAATTTTAAGAACCCTTATAACCACTAATTGTGAGTTGTAAATAAATAATTTAAATAATGAATTTCTGAGTAAGGAAATAAAATTTGAATAAAATTCAAATTTTATTTGTACCCAGCAGGGGAATTGGTGTAATAATATTTATAAAAAAGTGTACGCTTCATAAAAAGACGCGTAGGTTGAAAGTGATGATGAAACCGACGCGCCGGCCAGTCCAAAGTTGTCAGAAACAGTTTCCAACAGGAATTGCAACGGGCAGCAGTATAAAACCCCAGCGCGCGACACACTTTCAGCGCAGATCAAATTCATTTAGTAAGAGGATCCACGCATCTCGACAACGTAAACTTTACAAAGTGTAGTAACGTTTTGAACAGTATTTAAATAAACTGAAGTGCGATGGAACCGGCATTACGTCGGTGCAGTTATTAAAGAGCGAGTGATTTATATAAAAGACTGTATTAATGAAGCTACAAGAGTCGTAACTACGTAGAACTTCTAGACAGCAACGAGGGACAAGAAAGAAGAGGACGAGGAACTAGACATCTGAAACCCCCCTTTTATTTTTCTAAGTTTTGTAATTTTTTTTGAATTTTATTTAATTTTATTTTTATTAAGTTTTTTTTTGTAAAAGGGGAGAGACATCATATTTAGAACTAGGTAAAAAAAACCTAGAGGAAGCAAAAGTGTGCAAGGCCCAAATACAATTACAGACATGTCCCCCCAGGTGAATGACAGAACTTGCAAATGAAAAACTCTTTTAACCAACAAGCGTGTGCTTTATTCAACCTGCAAGATTTTACATACATGACAAGTTCGTGATTGTGTGAGCACACCATTAAAGGCAGAATTATATATATATATATATATGTATATATATGTATATCCATTAATTCATAATGTCACAAAGTAAGTGAGTTGATATTAAACTAATTGCAAAAATTTCTGCCTGATTATGTATGAGTCAAAGTTAGTAATAATCTCATTCATAAAGCAATACTAATCCATCAGTGTTGTATAATATCAAATAGGCTAGCCTGTTGTCTCAGTAAGCACATTTATGATTATTCTATTTTTTAAATCCGTTACATATTCCCCCAAAAAAATATATATATAGTAAAATTACACACACAAACACATATACGACATGAATAACAAAACATCCCTCATTTCAACACTAACCTCCTCATAAACCCATTCCAACTACAGTAAATGAAGGAACCCTAATATGTATAGATAGGTACAAATATAAATGACAACGTAAATGGAATATCTCAGCTCCTAAGCATAGATTTGCCAGCATTTTCACAAGCATAGTTCACACCAGAGAATGTAAGTGACCGCCCCGAAACTCAACCAGCCAAACGACCCCTTACCTGAATCATTAAGCGTTAAGTATGTGTGTGAAAGAAAATCGTTTCTCATCTACCGCATCAGACAACCCCCGCTACGTTATTAAAACTCAGCCATGACCAGATGACATGATAGCACGAGATAATTAACTCCCTAATGGTCTTAATTAGATGAAAGTTAGATCTTACAGCAAACTGCGGATGTGTGTGTATGTGTGTAACTTCTTACACATTATACAGTTATAAGATACTTCATTAGGTGTACTGTGGTAATGTTCACACATGCAATAACATAATTGAACACGAGAGTTTGTGCTAGAGTATAATGTTCAGAACTTCACGAGTGAGCTTCTGGCGGCTTCTGTGCATTCACATGTTGTAGAGAGAGAGAGAAATAGATAATCAGAATTTTCCCACCTGGATTGTCCGGTGTACTTAGTTCGTATAGGCGCGGATCAGTGATGTCACAGTCGTGTCACAAGTCCCTGGTGCAGCTTAGCGTTGGAAAAGTCCTCGACTGACGGCATTGTGGCTATAAGATCGTCTCTGCCATTAGGGTGGACAGATGTTCGTCCACCCCTGACACCCATCTCGCCCTTGGTCGAGCACCTGGACATACAATAGGTTGTAGAGGGTGTCATAAAGAAAATCACGCCACTTAGGCCGTCCACATTAAATACCAACACTTACTTTAAGCAGCAACAGCGCACACACACATCGCCACTAATTCAGATTAAACAGTATTAAGCTCGTCTAGCAATTACTTTCTTAATGTTTCATTGAAATATTCAAATTGATTTGCTGTGTCTTTCGTAGTTATTAATTACATCAAAACAGCTGAGTGCAAGATACATTAGCATATTCTCTATTGAAATCAACTTGACCCACGACTCTCACATTCATAATTTAATTAAATTTAATTTAATTTGATTTTGTAATAGCATTAATGCCCAGATTAAAAACTGCTCTATACGCACACACACACACACAAGCATAACTCATAATGAAAGCTGAAACACAAAATATATTTGGGGTTAGAATATTTTCAGAACCCGCAGACTTGCACGTACCTGGAACAACACTTTATCTAGCCTATCATAGTGATAGGTTCGGAAGTCCTGGATAGAAGTTTGCCGCCAGCCGAGACCAGATGAACAGGTTGGAGGATCAAGCAGAAATGAGGCCGATACAAAGTTTCGGTCCAGCCAAGTAACCTCCGAATGCAGGAATGTACAGACACAGCTGGCTGGCAGCGCCAGCTGTATTGCGTAGCTGCACAACCGTTTGTGTGTATAACCGACCGGCAACAAACTATCGTAACAGTGTGGCAGTGCGTGACGTCAGCGGCGCTCGTTTTTAAAATACTAATAATACGTTGCCGAAGCCAGTTCGGCACACCCTCACCCCAAAAGGGCAACATGGTTGACCCAAAACAAACAAGTCCTCAAGCACGACGGCTGCGGGAAACCTGGAAAATCTCAGATTCTAAAACGCTCTTGGTGAGTTCAGTAACACAGGAAAACAAAAAGGCAGAAGGAAGAGGTGTGAGTTAGTGAGTGTGTGTCTGAAAGAGAAGATGTAAGTGTGAGTCCTGCATGCTCGCCGGGCCCTGGTCCACATGCAGATATAAGAGACAGAAAAGAACAGGAGAAAGAGAAGAATCGCAGGATCCCGCTTTGAGTACTGACCACCAAGGCCTCCCAATTCCAATAACTGAGATCCAGGAACCCCAAATAGTATTCCCCCCTTTTTTTATGGGCCTAACTGTCATCCCTAACTCATGCCCTATGGCAAAACTTTAGCTTCGAAATGTGAGTGGTTACTCTTTCAACATCCCCTCCGGGATCACCCAATTTCACTGTGACGGGCGACACAAACCGAAGAATGCGGTATGGTCCCGACCAACGATAACATAGTTTAGCGGCCCTCCTATTTATGGCTGAGCTGATCGGATGGCTCTGACAGTAGACCAAGTCGCCAATCTTAAATGGGTTCGGAATTCGCCCCTGATTGTAGCGACTACGGACGCGTTCGTGAGCACGAAGCAAATTCCTCCGGACCTCCCGCCATCTGTCCACAGTCGTGACCTCAGGATCGTTCGGCAGAAGATCATCAATGTGCCACAAATTGTCCAACGGCAAACTCGGCGAGAACCCAAACATGACTTCAAAGGGTACGGCCTTGTGACTCTCGTGTAGGGCCGTGTTAAATGCCAATTGCAACCACTTTAAATTTTGGTCCCAACAATCCTGTTGTTCAGCATGATAGGCGATAAGCGCTGAACGGAGATTCCGGTTAAATCTCTCCGCGTGGGACGGTTGAGGGTAGTACGGGGAAGTGGTCACATGTTTGATGCCGTTAGCGAAACTCATTCGCCGGAAATCTTTTGAAATGAACTGTGGTCCATTGTCAGAGACAATGGTGGACGGAAAACCGAAATGCTGAAAGACATGGGTCTGTAGCATAAGGATAGTTGAGCGAGTGTTTGCCTGTCGTAAGGGCAGTAGCCAGACAAACTTGGAAAAAGCATCCACGCAAACAAGTAGGTAAGCATTACCTGACTTGCTACGAGGGAAAGGTCCCACGTAGTCTATGAATAACTTCTCCATGGGTTTGCTCGCCACATCAGATGACAATAGACCCAATTTAGTGTTTTGAGCAGGCTTACTCAAGCCACAGAGATGACATGCTTTCACACGAGCCGCGATGTCCCTGTCCATGCCCTTCCAGATGAAATGCCTCCTAATACTGGAAATGGTCTTCGAAATTCCCTTATGGCCACCTATTGGGGAATCATGATAGTAGCTGAAGACCATTGGCACGAGCTTGCTAGGCAGCACAACCTTCGGGGCACGTCCTTTTCGTTCTCGGCAGCACAGGACGCCCTTGGACAGAAAATATGGTACCTGCACGTTACCCTCTTTTAGGTGTTGGATGATAGGACCCAACTCTTCATCATTTAACTGATGGGGTAACACATCAGTAAAAGCCAAAGGAAAATCCAGCAGAACGGAACAGGGTTGCTCAGAATTGGCCTCGCTGGGTTGGGAGAACATACGTGACAAGGCGTCTGCAACAACATTTTGTGTTCCCCTGATGTGTTGCACTTTGAATTTAAAGGATGAGATCTTGACCACCCAACGCCCTATTTTACCCAGCTGCCGGGGATGAGCGAGAAGCCAGGAGAGAGCCTGATTATCGGTCTCCAACAGGAACTCAGCGTGTTCCAAGAAACGCCTGAACTTATCTAGAGCGTACACAACAGCAAGACACTCTAGTTCATACACTGAAGACTTCCTTTCTTGTTGGGTCAAGGTCCGGGATATAAATGCCACCGGCTGCCTAGCACCATCGACTTTCTGGGACAGAACCGCCCCGAGCGCAACAGAACTCGCGTCCGTTTGCAAAATGAATTTTTTTGAAAAATCAGGCATCCTCAACACAGGGGGAGAGACGATCGCCTCCTTGAGGGTATCAAAGGCCCGCTGTTGCCTCTCTCCCCATACAAATTTGGTACCCTTTTTCCTGAGTTCGTTTAAAGGTACAGCAATCTCCGCGGCATTAGGGATAAATCTACGGTAAAAATTGACCATGCCAACAAATCTGGCAACACCTTTCGCATCCCTAGGGGGAGGAAAATCCCGGATGCCTTGTGTCCTCTCCGGGTCGACCGTCACACCCCCATATGAGACGAGATGCCCTAAAAACGAAATACTCCTTTGTGCAAACTTTACCTTGTCTGGATTGATAGTGAGGCCAGCACTCCTCAATCGGCACATCACCTCTCTCAGGTGACCCAGATGCTCCTCGAACGTTTTACTGTAGACCAAGAGGTCATCAAGATAATTAAAGATGAATTTAAATTTTACGTCATGGAATACAGTGTCAAGTAGTCGCGTGAGGGTTTGAGCCCCCACTGCCAGACCCATGGGTACCCTAGTATATTGATAAAGATTCCATGGCACACAGAATGCCGTATAAGGGCGGCTTTCCTTAGACAGAGGAATCTGATGATAAGCGGCATTGAGGTCAAAGATGGTGAAGTACCTGGCCCCACTAAACCAATCGAACGCGGAATGTAAATCGGGAAGAGGAACTGAATCCACCTCAATATTAGCATTGAGTTTGCGATAGTCAATGACCATACGCTGTTTACCTCCAGGCTTGGGCACCAGAAATGCTGGACTTGCATAACTAGAGTTGGAAGGTTCAATGACCCCTTGTTTAAGCAACTCTTGAACCTTCTCTCTTAGGACATCCATCTTTGGAGGGGCGAATTTGTATGGGTGTGAGCGGACTACGGCGGAGTCCGTTAAACGGATCTTATATTCCAAAAGATGTGTGAGCCCCAGGTTGGGAGTTAATACAGTGGGGAACTGCTCACACAAATGATCTAAAGCATGCCTCTGGGACGGGGTGAGATGGTCTCTTTCTGAATCGGGACACACAACCTCTTGGACACCTCCCTTAGCTCCCTGGTACCCAAGGAATGACAACCTCCCGATTGAATTTAAAATAACAGTGGTGCGCTTGAAGATCTAAAACGAGACCACTCTTGGAGATGAAATCGGCACCCACAATGCAGTCGACTCCCAGAGCCGGAGAAACCAAAAATCGCCACACCCATGAAAAACACTCGATTTTAATACTCAGGGAAACCACCCGGGAGATGGGCAGAATTTCCCGCGATGCAGTCCAGCATACCACGGAAGACCGATCCGACCCTAATAGTAAGCCCTGTTGTTCAAGGTCCTCACATACTCTAGATGAAATTATGGATCGGGCTGATCCAGAGTCAACCAAGGCTCTGAGCTGACCCTTTTTCAACTCGATCGACAGGAAGGGGCATACTGAACTGTAGTTGGGGACAGTTCGCAGGACCTTGGAGCCGGATGACCCGGGATTAGCTATCCGCCTGGGGTTAAGTGAAACCGGAAGAGAACGGCCTAACGGGGAAGACCACTCCCGACTTATCTTCCCCGAGAATTTACGTTTTTTGAAAGGTTACCTTTTCGGGAAGTCCCTTGACGCTGTCTAGCATCGTTACAATAGCGCGTGACGTGACCGGATCTATGACACCTAGAACAGAATAATTCTCGTACTTCACAGCTCTGAACCGGCGCAGGCCTAGGACCCCAAGACCCGGGCTGCCCGACTCGTCGCTCGAAATTAGGGCGTTCTGAACGCCTCCTAGCCTCGCGGGCTCTAATATCGTCATTACCCTGTATAGTGGTCGACTCGGCGCACAGCCGGTCTAAATCAATAAAACTTTGGGGACGGGCAGCGAATGTCAAACGTGACCGTTCCTCCGGCGTCACGCCCTGCAAAATAGTATGAATGACATCAGACTCTGACAACCCCAGCTTCAGGATCCGGGCCGCGTCTTTAACACTGGAAATGAAATGAGCAAGGGACTCTCCGCTTGCTTGAACTCTATAGAAATGTTTGTGTCGTAACCGGTCGTGTAACCTTCCCGGTACGAAAGCGTCCAGGACTTCCCGATGGAAATGGTCTATGCCACCACCATCCCTAAGGGTACTTGTCACGCGCTCAGCCATAGATCCCCGACAGTACGGGTAAATGAGCTCAAGCAAAGTCCGCTCCGACAGCCCAGGGAAATCGGCCAACTGAAAAAATACGCGCAAGAATCTCAAAAGCGCCTCAGGATCCAGACCATCGACAACTGGGAGACGCTGAATGACATCCGACAGTGGGTTAGGAAGCTTGTGATAGCTTGCGGTGGCCATATCGGAAAAGGCAGGAACATGCACAGGGGGTTCCACCCTGGCTGCCGTCTCAACAGAAGAAGAAGAAGAACCGGAATTCGGATCTACGTGGCGACGCTGGCCGAGAGAAAACTCCCGCAATGCCATCGCCACTTGCTCCCTAAGAGTGACAACATTTTTCTCTAATTCCGAGGTGGTAGCCTGTGATTCAGCATTCTGTAAACGGCATAGAACGTGTTGTAAACGTTGGCGCACCCTCTGTCTAGCCGTAGAGGTGGGTGCCGCCGACTGCAGGCCTTCGGCCAAATCGAGCAGTTCTACAAATTTTTCCGAGCACAGCTCCACCTCGGCGGTGACATCCGTAAGTAATACTCTCCCACTCGGTGCCTCACCGGAGGCAAGAGCCTCACGGAGTTGCTTCCTTAATGAAACAACAGTCTCCTGTGGCTTCCGTCCCCGGAACCGGACCTCCCACTCGAGCTCATCTTTTACAAACAAATCCACATTTACCGAAATGGACATGACCGCGCAATCCACACACACACCACGTAAAAGCAAGAATTAAAGAGAACGACAGGAAGAACTTGATCATACAAGTGGCTCCAGACTGCTCTAGCGATACGACGAGATGGGTGTCATAAAAGCAGAGAAACACCCATGCAAAATGCCCAGAAGAGAACACAACACAAAACAACCAAACTAACTCACTAAATACAACACACAAAGTACACATAAAATTCGATATAATCGAAAATATAAACTATCACATCCATGCCCTTGGTCGGACCATAACCGCATTCAAAATACACGATACCGCAACGCAACGCCCTCAATAAACAATTACCATATAACTGGGATGTTACCAAACACGTTGTCTAATCCAAGAGACAAGTCATAATCAAACTCAACAAGTACCGACGGCCCTCATCATGTCCAGACTCCGTATGAGCTCCAGGGTATGTGCAAGTGCAACCAATCAGCACACATTCATTAAAAAAAATTAATCACATTCTTATAACCCCTTTTCAAAATTCATCTCACACTCAACATCACAAAATAATCACTTAAACACTAACACATATTAAATTATTTTAAACTTCATTAACCCCTTATTCATTTTATAAAATGTGCTCTTTTTTCTGGTTGTTCATTCTGTTAATTTATTACACTACCATTAAGTTTTCTTACAACACTTGGATTCTAATCAAAAATAATTTGAAATAATTTGCAAGTCCTAACACCAGCTGACATGTCTGTAGCCACACTAAGTTTCATTTAAGAAAATAAATATAAGTCCCCAGATTCTAAAATTTCCCAAGTTCAACAGAGAAAAATAAGGCAGTAATAATACCTACTATCCACCCAGAATCATAACAAACCACGCTCTGCTACCATTTGAAACCCCCCATTTATTTTTCTAAGTTTTGTAATTTTTTTTGAATTTTATTTAATTTTATTTTTATTAAGTTTTTTTTTGTAAAAGGGGAGAGACATCATATTTAGAACTAGGTAAAAAAAACCTAGAGGAAGCAAAAGTGTGCAAGGCCCAAATACAATTACAGACATGTCCCCCCAGGTGAATGACAGGACTTGCAAATGAAAAACTCTTTTAACCAACAAGCGTGTGCTTTATTCAACCTGCAAGATTTTACATACATGACAAGTTCGTGATTGTGTGAGCACACCATTAAAGGCAGAATTATATATATATATATATATGTATATATATATGTATATCCATTAATTCATAATGTCACAAAGTAAGTGAGTTGATATTAAACTAATTGCAAAAATTTCTGCCTGATTATGTATGAGTCAAAGTTAGTAATAATCTCATTCATAAAGCAATACTAATCCATCAGTGTTGTATAATATCAAATAGGCTAGCCTGTTGTCTCAGTAAGCACATTTATGATTATTCTCTTTTTTAAATCCGTTACATATTCCCCCCCAAAAAATATATATAGTAAAATTACACACACAAACACATATACGACATGAATAACAAAACATCCCTCATTTCAACACTAACCTCCTCATAAACCCATTCCAACTACAGTAAATGAAGGAACCCTAATATGTATAGATAGGTACAAATATAAATGACAACGTAAATGGAATATCTCAGCTCCTAAGCATAGATTTGCCAGCATATTCACAAGCATAGTTCACACCAGAGAATGTAAGTGACCGCCCCGAAACTCAACCAGCCAAACGACCCCTTACCTTAATCATTAAGCGTTAAGTATGTGTGTGAAAGAAAATCGTTTCTCATCTACCGCATCAGACAACCCCCGCTACGTTATTAAAACTCAGCCATGACCAGATGACATGATAGCACGAGATAATTAACTCCCTAATGGTCTTAATTAGATGAAAGTTAGATCTTACAGCAAACTGCGGATGTGTGTGTATGTGTGTAACTTCTTACACATTATACAGTTATAAGATACTTCATTAGGTGTACTGTGGTAATGTTCACACATGCAATAACATAATTGAACACGAGAGTTTGTGCTAGAGTATAATGTTCAGAACTTCACGAGTGAGCTTCTGGCGGCTTCTGTGCATTCACATGTTGTAGAGAGAGAGAGAAATAGATAATCAGAATTTTCCCACCTGGATTGTCCGGTGTACTTAGTTCGTATAGGCGCGGATCAGTGATGTCACAGTCGTGTCACAAGTCCCTGGTGCAGCTTAGCGTTGGAAAAGTCCTCGACTGACGGCATTGTGGCTATAAGATCGTCTCTGCCATTAGGGTGGACAGATGTTCGTCCACCCCTGACACCCATCTCGCCCTTGGTCGAGCACCTGGACATACAATAGGTTGTAGAGGGTGTCATAAAGAAAATCACGCCACTTAGGCCGTCCACATTAAATACCAACACTTACTTTAACCAGCAACAGCGCACACACACATCGCCACTAATTCAGATTAAACAGTATTAAGCTCGTCTAGCAATTACTTTCTTAATGTTTCATTGAAATATTCAAATTGATTTGCTGTGTCTTTCGTAGTTATTAATTACATCAAAACAGCTGAGTGCAAGATACATTAGCATATTCTCTATTGAAATCAACTTGACCCACGACTCTCACATTCATAATTTAATTAAATTTAATTTAATTTGATTTTGTAATAGCATTAATGCCCAGATTAAAAACTGCTCTATACGCACACACACACACACAAGCATAACTCATAATGAAAGCTGAAACACAAAATATATTTGGGGTTAGAATATTTTCAGAACCCGCAGACTTGCACGTACCTGGAACAACACTTTATCTAGCCTATCATAGTGATAGGTTCGGAAGTCCTGGATAGAAGTTTGCCGCCAGCCGAGACCAGATGAACAGGTTGGAGGATCAAGCAGAAATGAGGCCGATACAAAGTTTCGGTCCAGCCAAGTAACCTCCGAATGCAGGAATGTACAGACACAGCTGGCTGGCAGCGCCAGCTGTATTGCGTAGCTGCACAACCGTTTGTGTGTATAACCGACCGGCAACAAACTATCGTAACAGTGTGGCAGTGCGTGACGTCAGCGGCGCTCGTTTTTAAAATACTAATAATACGTTGCCGAAGCCAGTTCGGCACACATCTACGAGAGGACGCAGGGACAGCCTATGCATCTACATCCAGCCGTTTATCATCAAGACTAGAGGTCCACGTCAGAACTCATCATCCAGGAGACGGAGCGAGGAATTCAACGACGTAGAGACAAGAGGAGCTGATACCGAAGAGGATCAACGAACTCGAGAGTCTGGAGGACGGTAACAACAATTTAAATGGGTGCAGGAAAAATGCAGGTGAACTCGAACATTTATTTAACATTATAAATGACCCTGAAGTCTAACACCAAAAGCTAGTTTCCATATCCAAGTTTACAGAACATTAATATTTTTTTTTTAACTTAAAAATGAATAAATAATTGTTTAAATATATAAATGAGAATAGAGAATATCATAATAATAATCTCATAATTGAATGGTCAAGAAAGAACCATAGTTTATTATATGTTGTAATTAATTAAATGAGTAATTTTGTAAATATGAGATTTACGTAATGGGTAATTAATTGAGACAGTAAAAATAGAATCAATTAACGTAAAGAAGATTCTCTATTAATATTTTAATTAATTAAAAGTTGCATTTACGTGGTATACATTGGAACCCACACTTGTAAAGACTATATCAATATTTAAAAGTTATACGTATGAATTATGTTTCCTATTATATTTATATGTGGTATATGTATATGTCTGTGTACTATTTCAGGTCATATATAATTTATGTGTGTATATATTATGTCGTAGAAGTATAAGAAATCAGAGTTACACATATTATGAGTATATTATATTCGGATTGAATATAAGGGTTCATATAACAAGAAACCCACATTGAACAATTTAAATAACATGACAATTTGCGATTTTTGAATAAATCAAATGAATATGCTTTTCTTGAAACAGTCGTACTAATTTCACAACCACTGCTCAATCCTTTGTACTCTTTGCTTGTAAATTAAAACTTATAACGTTATTCACGCGCTTATCCACACTCAACCAATGACCAAAGCCTGCGACCCAGCCGGGGAACATCAAGGTAAATACTGCTGAAGAAGAGTATCACCTCCGAGACGTGGGTAAGTGCGCGCATACGAGTAAGAGCGTATGTGTAAAAGTAAGTGTTCAAAAATAACGTTGTATAGTAATTGGCGCTCCAAATTCGTGTGGCTCGGCAAACATAAATAAATTTATGTATGTTAATTATTGTTGTGTCTTGGCCACGTTGGCATCGTTGTAAAAAAAAAACGTTGTATAGTAATTGTCGCTGCCAACGTGGGGCCGGTATATGTTAAGTACCGTTGGTCACGTATTAAAGTAACGTTGTATAGTAATTGGCGTTCCCAACGATGTGGCCCGACACGTAGAAAAAACGTGTTGTGCAATAAATTTTAAATATCATTACAAGTAAATGGCGCCCTGGTAATAAATAAAGTCTAATAAATAATTAGCAAAATATTGTAAGCAAGAATTAATAGTCAATTTGTGTAATGAATAATATTACAAATTGTTATAATAAAGTACAGAGAAGAAAAAGAGTTGTGAAATTAATACTGATAAATACAATAATTTAAATAAAGAAATATAGAGTCACGGTTGACCAATAATACAATTATAATTCATATAACGAATTAGTTAGGACACCGTAGGCTACATACTATAAAAATGGCGAAGCAACCGACAATGGACTTGGAAACAATGTTTAAACGACTCCAAGAAGAGTTGAAGACGAATAATGCAGAACTAAAAACTCAATTAGAGAGTAGCAGTGCAGAACTTAAAACGCAACTAGAAAGTAGCAATGAAAAATTAGAAAATAAATTAGTAAGATTAGAAGAGAGTAATACGAGATTAGAAACTCAAATAGAAGATAGTCGTAATCGATTAGAAATTACTATTGAAGAAGTGAAAACTCAATTAGAGAGTAATATAGATAGTAATAATACGAGGTTAAAAGACCTAACCTCGTACTAGGTTAAAAGAGAAAATAGAACTCGTCAGTAATACTTTAAAAACAAGCTTACTGCACGCATTGAAGCAGTCGAACAGCAAGTTCAACAATCACTTAATGAACAAGCTGTAAAGATCGACAGTAAATTTAAAGAACAGCGTGACTATACTACACGTGAAACGAAAGAACACATTCGACAACTGGCTGAACAGTGGAATGAAAAGTTTAAAATTACAAAGCAGGAGCAAGATCTCAGACACAAAGATGTAAATGAGCGCATCCTGGACAATACTAATAAAACAAAGGAACTCACTGTGAGGACCGAAACTGTAGAAATAGCTGTGGAGGAGGTCACGAGGAAAACAACACACCACTCCATGGAAATTAATAACATGAAAGATGGACTACAAGAGGAGGTAGAAAATTTACGAGCAGAAGTCAAGAGACAACCCAGTGCTATGATGATGTGTGCTGCAAAGGTAGACGATCGAGAGAAGATCAGTTTTAAAGGTAATAAATGGGAGAACCCCATAGAATATTTACATAAATGTGAACGAGAAATGGCAACTATAGGAAGCAACCTAAACGAACGAGACCGTATAGAATTTGTAAGTCGACATTTCCAGGAAACAGCATCCAAATGGTATACGATTGTTCGGGACCAAACAGAAACTTATGAACAGTTCAAGGCATCCTTCGAAAATCGATACTGGAATATACATACCCAGAGAGAGGTACGAGACCAGCTGGAGTATGCACGGTATTATGTCAACAGCAAACGTTCTATGGAAGACTACATAATACAACTCGTCGAACGGTGTAAGCATCTTAGACCCAGTTTCACGGAGCACGAATTAGTATTGAAATTAAGCTACCATTTTGACAGACACATTAGACTTGCTGTTTATACCCAAGGAGTTAAAACCATAGAGGAACTTCTTATTCTTGTAACACAGTCATTGCAGTTTGTTAATAAACAATACGAGAGAAGAGAGAACCAGCCGCAGCAGCAGCAGTATTCTACGCATAATCCAATGCAACAAAAATCGACGCAGTTTGCGAAGAGAGAAGAGAATTGGAAAGAGTATAAACAACCCTTTGAAAAAGGTAATACAACTCCACATAAAGGAGCGTACTCGCATCCAGGTACGGCTAAAAAGCAATTAAAACCGTACAATGCGAATGTACAGAATATAAATGCAAATAATAATAATCATAATAATAATAAGAATAATTATGAAAATATGAAACAGCTGACACGCCCGTCTACATCCAAAGAGAGGGGGTGATCACACGACAAGGGAGAAGAACAATGAATGACGGTGAGGGAGACGCCGACAGCCAGCTCAAACAAGTTTTAACAGTCACATGTATTCCAACAAAACACCGGAACGAACAGGCTTGTTAAATGACCTGCACACACATGAGTTGCGCGCCACCCTAAACGATACAAACAATCCGCAACAGGAAAGAATGTTGTCTCACGCCTATTGTCCTACACAAGGGGGTACAATAAGCGGTATAAAGAAATGTAATGCGGTTAACATATCAACCACTACTTATCAAACAGATGATAGAGTTAAATATTTGCTAAATAATCTAGCAAGTGAACAAAATAAAGATCCGCAGATCAGTCACTTGAAATTATCAACACTATCTAGTAGGTATACGATAAAAAATAGTATATTGTATAAACTCGTAAGCTATGATTGGAAAATAGTCCTATCACCAGAGATGTTAAAAACACTAACTATACCATGTCATCAAATTTTAGCACATGCGTCTGCTTTAAAATGTCATTTAGCTTTGAAGGAAGACTTCATTTTGAATAATATGTTTAGAAGAATAAAAGCAATCTTAAAAGGATGCTACGAATGTCAAACAGCACGACATCCAAATCTTCACACATACGTAGATATGCAAAATATAAAGACACAGGAAAAGGGAGAATTAGTAGTTAGACTTCCTGGGCCCATTTCCGAGTGCTATTCACGGGGGTACGAAGCACATACATGTATGTATAGATGTGTTCACCAAGGCAGTTCGACTCTATGCTATTCGAAGACCTACCACAAAAAGTGTACTGAATGTCATACTTTGAAAATATGTACCGAAGCATGGTCAAATCAAAAAGATATTTAGTGACCAAGGTAAACAATTCCAAAATAAAGCATGGACGGAAACGCTAACTCAGCACAGCATACAACCAGTGTTAACGTCAATACGACATCCACAAGGAAACCTTGCTGAGAGGGTAAATAAAGAGTTAGGAAAATATTTATGCATCTACTGCAATGAACAACATAATCGATGGGCAGAGTACTTGTCATTTTTTGAACAAGCTATAAATGCTACATACAGTGAAGCTACGGGATATACACCGGTGTAACTGGAAACAAATAAGAAACCCAATACATTCTGGTCGAGAAACATTGACAAACCTCCAAACCAAAATCTACAAATTCCATTAAGTCACAAGTACGACAATGCGAAGAAGAGGATGGAAAAACTTGGAGAAAAGAGGATCGAGAAGTTCAACAGAACGCACAAACTCATCACATTGCATGAAGGAGAGAGTGTGCTACTAAAAAGTAATCCAGTGGGAAAACGAATCGACAATACAGCAAAGAAACTATTCAGACTGTACGAGGGACCCTACTTATTACAAAGGAGGAAAGGACGACACACATTTATCGTCTACGATCCAACAAGAAACAAGATCATTGGAAAGTACCATGCATCAGCATTCCGTAAATACTATGGATAAAGGAATTAATAAATAGGCAATTTATAAGTCCATGGGAGGGACGTAATCCACCCAGGAAAAATGAAAAATTTTAAGAACCCTTATAACCACTAATTGTGAGTTGTAAATAAATAATTTAAATAATGAATTTCTGAGTAAGGAAATAAAATTTGAATAAAATTCAAATTTTATTTTTACCCAGCAGGGGAATTGGTGTAATAATATTTATAAAAAAGTGTACGCTTCATAAAAAGACGCGTAGGTTGAAAGTGATGATGAAACCGACGCGCCGGCCAGTCCAAAGTTGTCAGAAACAGTTTCCAACAGGAATTGCAACGGGCAGCAGTATAAAACCCCAGCGCGCGACACACTTTCAGCGCAGATCAAATTCATTTAGTAAGAGGATCCACGCATCTCGACAACGTAAACTTTACAAAGTGTAGTAACGTTTTGAACAGTATTTAAATAAACTGAAGTGCGATGGAACCGGCATTACGTCGGTGCAGTTATTAAAGAGCGAGTGATTTATATAAAAGACTGTATTAATGAAGCTACAAGAGTCGTAACTACGTAGAACTTCTAGACAGCAACGAGGGACAAGAAAGAAGAGGACGAGGAACTAGACATCTGAAACCCCCCTTTTATTTTTCTAAGTTTTGTAATTTTTTTTGAATTTTATTTAATTTTATTTTTATTAAGTTTTTTTTTGTAAAAGGGGAGAGACATCATATTTAGAACTAGGTAAAAAAAACCTAGAGGAAGCAAAAGTGTGCAAGGCCCAAATACAATTACAGACATGTCCCCCCAGGTGAATGACAGAACTTGCAAATGAAAAACTCTTTTAACCAACAAGCGTGTGCTTTATTCAACCTGCAAGATTTTACATACATGACAAGTTCGTGATTGTGTGAGCACACCATTAAAGGCAGAATTATATATATATATATATATGTATATATATGTATATCCATTAATTCATAATGTCACAAAGTAAGTGAGTTGATATTAAACTAATTGCAAAAATTTCTGCCTGATTATGTATGAGTCAAAGTTAGTAATAATCTCATTCATAAAGCAATACTAATCCATCAGTGTTGTATAATATCAAATAGGCTAGCCTGTTGTCTCAGTAAGCACATTTATGATTATTCTATTTTTTAAATCCGTTACATATTCCCCCAAAAAAATATATATATAGTAAAATTACACACACAAACACATATACGACATGAATAACAAAACATCCCTCATTTCAACACTAACCTCCTCATAAACCCATTCCAACTACAGTAAATGAAGGAACCCTAATATGTATAGATAGGTACAAATATAAATGACAACGTAAATGGAATATCTCAGCTCCTAAGCATAGATTTGCCAGCATTTTCACAAGCATAGTTCACACCAGAGAATGTAAGTGACCGCCCCGAAACTCAACCAGCCAAACGACCCCTTACCTGAATCATTAAGCGTTAAGTATGTGTGTGAAAGAAAATCGTTTCTCATCTACCGCATCAGACAACCCCCGCTACGTTATTAAAACTCAGCCATGACCAGATGACATGATAGCACGAGATAATTAACTCCCTAATGGTCTTAATTAGATGAAAGTTAGATCTTACAGCAAACTGCGGATGTGTGTGTATGTGTGTAACTTCTTACACATTATACAGTTATAAGATACTTCATTAGGTGTACTGTGGTAATGTTCACACATGCAATAACATAATTGAACACGAGAGTTTGTGCTAGAGTATAATGTTCAGAACTTCACGAGTGAGCTTCTGGCGGCTTCTGTGCATTCACATGTTGTAGAGAGAGAGAGAAATAGATAATCAGAATTTTCCCACCTGGATTGTCCGGTGTACTTAGTTCGTATAGGCGCGGATCAGTGATGTCACAGTCGTGTCACAAGTCCCTGGTGCAGCTTAGCGTTGGAAAAGTCCTCGACTGACGGCATTGTGGCTATAAGATCGTCTCTGCCATTAGGGTGGACAGATGTTCGTCCACCCCTGACACCCATCTCGCCCTTGGTCGAGCACCTGGACATACAATAGGTTGTAGAGGGTGTCATAAAGAAAATCACGCCACTTAGGCCGTCCACATTAAATACCAACACTTACTTTAAGCAGCAACAGCGCACACACACATCGCCACTAATTCAGATTAAACAGTATTAAGCTCGTCTAGCAATTACTTTCTTAATGTTTCATTGAAATATTCAAATTGATTTGCTGTGTCTTTCGTAGTTATTAATTACATCAAAACAGCTGAGTGCAAGATACATTAGCATATTCTCTATTGAAATCAACTTGACCCACGACTCTCACATTCATAATTTAATTAAATTTAATTTAATTTGATTTTGTAATAGCATTAATGCCCAGATTAAAAACTGCTCTATACGCACACACACACACACAAGCATAACTCATAATGAAAGCTGAAACACAAAATATATTTGGGGTTAGAATATTTTCAGAACCCGCAGACTTGCACGTACCTGGAACAACACTTTATCTAGCCTATCATAGTGATAGGTTCGGAAGTCCTGGATAGAAGTTTGCCGCCAGCCGAGACCAGATGAACAGGTTGGAGGATCAAGCAGAAATGAGGCCGATACAAAGTTTCGGTCCAGCCAAGTAACCTCCGAATGCAGGAATGTACAGACACAGCTGGCTGGCAGCGCCAGCTGTATTGCGTAGCTGCACAACCGTTTGTGTGTATAACCGACCGGCAACAAACTATCGTAACAGTGTGGCAGTGCGTGACGTCAGCGGCGCTCGTTTTTAAAATACTAATAATACGTTGCCGAAGCCAGTTCGGCACACCCTCACCCCAAAAGGGCAACATGGTTGACCCAAAACAAACAAGTCCTCAAGCACGACGGCTGCGGGAAACCTGGAAAATCTCAGATTCTAAAACGCTCTTGGTGAGTTCAGTAACACAGGAAAACAAAAAGGCAGAAGGAAGAGGTGTGAGTTAGTGAGTGTGTGTCTGAAAGAGAAGATGTAAGTGTGAGTCCTGCATGCTCGCCGGGCCCTGGTCCACATGCAGATATAAGAGACAGAAAAGAACAGGAGAAAGAGAAGAATCGCAGGATCCCGCTTTGAGTACTGACCACCAAGGCCTCCCAATTCCAATAACTGAGATCCAGGAACCCCAAATAGTATTCCCCCCTTTTTTTATGGGCCTAACTGTCATCCCTAACTCATGCCCTATGGCAAAACTTTAGCTTCGAAATGTGAGTGGTTACTCTTTCAACATCCCCTCCGGGATCACCCAATTTCACTGTGACGGGCGACACAAACCGAAGAATGCGGTATGGTCCCGACCAACGATAACATAGTTTAGCGGCCCTCCTATTTATGGCTGAGCTGATCGGATGGCTCTGACAGTAGACCAAGTCGCCAATCTTAAATGGGTTCGGAATTCGCCCCTGATTGTAGCGACTACGGACGCGTTCGTGAGCACGAAGCAAATTCCTCCGGACCTCCCGCCATCTGTCCACAGTCGTGACCTCAGGATCGTTCGGCAGAAGATCATCAATGTGCCACAAATTGTCCAACGGCAAACTCGGCGAGAACCCAAACATGACTTCAAAGGGTACGGCCTTGTGACTCTCGTGTAGGGCCGTGTTAAATGCCAATTGCAACCACTTTAAATTTTGGTCCCAACAATCCTGTTGTTCAGCATGATAGGCGATAAGCGCTGAACGGAGATTCCGGTTAAATCTCTCCGCGTGGGACGGTTGAGGGTAGTACGGGGAAGTGGTCACATGTTTGATGCCGTTAGCGAAACTCATTCGCCGGAAATCTTTTGAAATGAACTGTGGTCCATTGTCAGAGACAATGGTGGACGGAAAACCGAAATGCTGAAAGACATGGGTCTGTAGCATAAGGATAGTTGAGCGAGTGTTTGCCTGTCGTAAGGGCAGTAGCCAGACAAACTTGGAAAAAGCATCCACGCAAACAAGTAGGTAAGCATTACCTGACTTGCTACGAGGGAAAGGTCCCACGTAGTCTATGAATAACTTCTCCATGGGTTTGCTCGCCACATCAGATGACAATAGACCCAATTTAGTGTTTTGAGCAGGCTTACTCAAGCCACAGAGATGACATGCTTTCACACGAGCCGCGATGTCCCTGTCCATGCCCTTCCAGATGAAATGCCTCCTAATACTGGAAATGGTCTTCGAAATTCCCTTATGGCCACCTATTGGGGAATCATGATAGTAGCTGAAGACCATTGGCACGAGCTTGCTAGGCAGCACAACCTTCGGGGCACGTCCTTTTCGTTCTCGGCAGCACAGGACGCCCTTGGACAGAAAATATGGTACCTGCACGTTACCCTCTTTTAGGTGTTGGATGATAGGACCCAACTCTTCATCATTTAACTGATGGGGTAACACATCAGTAAAAGCCAAAGGAAAATCCAGCAGAACGGAACAGGGTTGCTCAGAATTGGCCTCGCTGGGTTGGGTGACAAGGCGTCTGCAACAACATTTTGTGTTCCCCTGATGTGTTGCACTTTGAATTTAAAGGATGAGATCTTGACCACCCAACGCCCTATTTTACCCAGCTGCCGGGGATGAGCGAGAAGCCAGGAGAGAGCCTGATTATCGGTCTCCAACAGGAACTCAGCGTGTTCCAAGAAACGCCTGAACTTATCTAGAGCGTACACAACAGCAAGACACTCTAGTTCATACACTGAAGACTTCCTCTCTTGTTGGGTCAAGGTCCGGGATATAAATGCCACCGGCTGCCTAGCACCATCGACTTTCTGGGACAGAACCGCCCCGAGCGCAACAGAACTCGCGTCCGTTTGCAAAATGAATTTTTTTGAAAAATCAGGCATCCTCAACACAGGGGGAGAGACGATCGCCTCCTTGAGGGTATCAAAGGCCCGCTGTTGCCTCTCTCCCCATACAAATTTGGTACCCTTTTTCCTGAGTTCGTTTAAAGGTACAGCAATCTCCGCGGCATTAGGGATAAATCTACGGTAAAAATTGACCATGCCAACAAATCTGGCAACACCTTTCGCATCCCTAGGGGGAGGAAAATCCCGGATGCCTTGTGTCCTCTCCGGGTCGACCGTCACACCCCCATATGAGACGAGATGCCCTAAAAACGAAATACTCCTTTGTGCAAACTTTACCTTGTCTGGATTGATAGTGAGGCCAGCACTCCTCAATCGGCACATCACCTCTCTCAGGTGACCCAGATGCTCCTCGAACGTTTTACTGTAGACCAAGAGGTCATCAAGATAATTAAAGATGAATTTAAATTTTACGTCATGGAATACAGTGTCAAGTAGTCGCGTGAGGGTTTGAGCCCCCACTGCCAGACCCATGGGTACCCTAGTATATTGATAAAGATTCCATGGCACACAGAATGCCGTATAAGGGCGGCTTTCCTTAGACAGAGGAATCTGATGATAAGCGGCATTGAGGTCAAAGATGGTGAAGTACCTGGCCCCACTAAACCAATCGAACGCGGAATGTAAATCGGGAAGAGGAACTGAATCCACCTCAATATTAGCATTGAGTTTGCGATAGTCAATGACCATACGCTGTTTACCTCCAGGCTTGGGCACCAGAAATGCTGGACTTGCATAACTAGAGTTGGAAGGTTCAATGACCCCTTGTTTAAGCAACTCTTGAACCTTCTCTCTTAGGACATCCATCTTTGGAGGGGCGAATTTGTATGGGTGTGAGCGGACTACGGCGGAGTCCGTTAAACGGATCTTATATTCCAAAAGATGTGTGAGCCCCAGGTTGGGAGTTAATACAGTGGGGAACTGCTCACACAAATGATCTAAAGCATGCCTCTGGGACGGGGTGAGATGGTCTCTTTCTGAATCGGGACACACAACCTCTTGGACACCTCCCTTAGCTCCCTGGTACCCAAGGAAAGGAATGACAACCTCCCGATTGAATTTAAAATAACAGTGGTGCGCTTGAAGATCTAAAACGAGACCACTCTTGGAGATGAAATCGGCACCCACAATGCAGTCGACTCCCAGAGCCGGAGAAACCAAAAATCGCCACACCCATGAAAAACACTCGATTTTAATACTCAGGGAAACCACCCGGGAGATGGGCAGAATTTCCCGCGATGCAGTCCAGCATACCACGGAAGACCGATCCGACCCTAATAGTAAGCCCTGTTGTTCAAGGTCCTCACATACTCTAGATGAAATTATGGATCGGGCTGATCCAGAGTCAACCAAGGCTCTGAGCTGACCCTTTTTCAACTCGATCGACAGGAAGGGGCATACTGAACTGTAGTTGGGGACAGTTCGCAGGACCTTGGAGCCGGATGACCCGGGATTAGCTATCCGCCTGGGGTTAAGTGAAACCGGAAGAGAACGGCCTAACGGGGAAGACCACTCCCGACTTATCTTCCCCGAGAATTTACGTTTTTTGAAAGGTTACCTTTTCGGGAAGTCCCTTGACGCTGTCTAGCATCGTTACAATAGCGCGTGACGTGACCGGATCTATGACACCTAGAACAGAATAATTCTCGTACTTCACAGCTCTGAACCGGCGCAGGCCTAGGACCCCAAGACCCGGGCTGCCCGACTCGTCGCTCGAAATTAGGGCGTTCTGAACGCCTCCTAGCCTCGCGGGCTCTAATATCGTCATTACCCTGTATAGTGGTCGACTCGGCGCACAGCCGGTCTAAATCAATAAAACTTTGGGGACGGGCAGCGAATGTCAAACGTGACCGTTCCTCCGGCGTCACGCCCTGCAAAATAGTATGAATGACATCAGACTCTGACAACCCCAGCTTCAGGATCCGGGCCGCGTCTTTAACACTGGAAATGAAATGAGCAAGGGACTCTCCGCTTGCTTGAACTCTATAGAAATGTTTGTGTCGTAACCGGTCGTGTAACCTTCCCGGTACGAAAGCGTCCAGGACTTCCCGATGGAAATGGTCTATGCCACCACCATCCCTAAGGGTACTTGTCACGCGCTCAGCCATAGATCCCCGACAGTACGGGTAAATGAGCTCAAGCAAAGTCCGCTCCGACAGCCCAGGGAAATCGGCCAACTGAAAAAATACGCGCAAGAATCTCAAAAGCGCCTCAGGATCCAGACCATCGACAACTGGGAGACGCTGAATGACATCCGACAGTGGGTTAGGAAGCTTGTGATAGCTTGCGGTGGCCATATCGGAAAAGGCAGGAACATGCACAGGGGGTTCCACCCTGGCTGCCGTCTCAACAGAAGAAGAAGAAGAACCGGAATTCGGATCTACGTGGCGACGCTGGCCGAGAGAAAACTCCCGCAATGCCATCGCCACTTGCTCCCTAAGAGTGACAACATTTTTCTCTAATTCCGAGGTGGTAGCCTGTGATTCAGCATTCTGTAAACGGCATAGAACGTGTTGTAAACGTTGGCGCACCCTCTGTCTAGCCGTAGAGGTGGGTGCCGCCGACTGCAGGCCTTCGGCCAAATCGAGCAGTTCTACAAATTTTTCCGAGCACAGCTCCACCTCGGCGGTGACATCCGTAAGTAATACTCTCCCACTCGGTGCCTCACCGGAGGCAAGAGCCTCACGGAGTTGCTTCCTTAATGAAACAACAGTCTCCTGTGGCTTCCGTCCCCGGAACCGGACCTCCCACTCGAGCTCATCTTTTACAAACAAATCCACATTTACCGAAATGGACATGACCGCGCAATCCACACACACACCACGTAAAAGCAAGAATTAAAGAGAACGACAGGAAGAACTTGATCATACAAGTGGCTCCAGACTGCTCTAGCGATACGACGAGATGGGTGTCATAAAAGCAGAGAAACACCCATGCAAAATGCCCAGAAGAGAACACAACACAAAACAACCAAACTAACTCACTAAATACAACACACAAAGTACACATAAAATTCGATATAATCGAAAATATAAACTATCACATCCATGCCCTTGGTCGGACCATAACCGCATTCAAAATACACGATACCGCAACGCAACGCCCTCAATAAACAATTACCATATAACTGGGATGTTACCAAACACGTTGTCTAATCAAAGAGACAAGTCATAATCAAACTCAACAAGTACCGACGGCCCTCATCATGTCCAGACTCCGTATGAGCTCCAGGGTATGTGCAAGTGCAACCAATCAGCACACATTCATTAAAAAAAATTAATCACATTCTTATAACCCCTTTTCAAAATTCATCTCACACTCAACATCACAAAATAATCACTTAAACACTAACACATATTAAATTATTTTAAACTTCATTAACCCCTTATTCATTTTATAAAATGTGCTCTTTTTTCTGGTTGTTCATTCTGTTAATTTATTACACTACCATTAAGTTTTCTTACAACACTTGGATTCTAATCAAAAATAATTTGAAATAATTTGCAAGTCCTAACACCAGCTGACATGTCTGTAGCCACACTAAGTTTCATTTAAGAAAATAAATATAAGTCCCCAGATTCTAAAATTTCCCAAGTTCAACAGAGAAAAATAAGGCAGTAATAATACCTACTATCCACCCAGAATCATAACAAACCACGCTCTGCTACCATTTGAAACCCCCCATTTATTTTTCTAAGTTTTGTAATTTTTTTTGAATTTTATTTAATTTTATTTTTATTAAGTTTTTTTTTGTAAAAGGGGAGAGACATCATATTTAGAACTAGGTAAAAAAAACCTAGAGGAAGCAAAAGTGTGCAAGGCCCAAATACAATTACAGACATGTCCCCCCAGGTGAATGACAGGACTTGCAAATGAAAAACTCTTTTAACCAACAAGCGTGTGCTTTATTCAACCTGCAAGATTTTACATACATGACAAGTTCGTGATTGTGTGAGCACACCATTAAAGGCAGAATTATATATATATATGTATGTATATGTATATCCATTAATTCATAATGTCACAAAGTAAGTGAGTTGATATTAAACTAATTGCAAAAATTTCTGCCTGATTATGTATGAGTCAAAGTTAGTAATAATCTCATTCATAAAGCAATACTAATCCATCAGTGTTGTATAATATCAAATAGGCTAGCCTGTTGTCTCAGTAAGCACATTTATGATTATTCTATTTTTTAAATCCGTTACATATTCCCCCCCAAAAAATATATATAGTAAAATTACACACACAAACACATATACGACATGAATAACAAAACATCCCTCATTTCAACACTAACCTCCTCATAAACCCATTCCAACTACAGTAAATGAAGGAACCCTAATATGTATAGATAGGTACAAATATAAATGACAACGTAAATGGAATATCTCAGCTCCTAAGCATAGATTTGCCAGCATATTCACAAGCATAGTTCACACCAGAGAATGTAAGTGACCGCCCCGAAACTCAACCAGCCAAACGACCCCTTACCTTAATCATTAAGCGTTAAGTATGTGTGTGAAAGAAAATCGTTTCTCATCTACCGCATCAGACAACCCCCGCTACGTTATTAAAACTCAGCCATGACCAGATGACATGATAGCACGAGATAATTAACTCCCTAATGGTCTTAATTAGATGAAAGTTAGATCTTACAGCAAACTGCGAATGTGTGTGTATGTGTGTAACTTCTTACACATTATACAGTTATAAGATACTTCATTAGGTGTACTGTGGTAATGTTCACACATGCAATAACATAATTGAACACGAGAGTTTGTGCTAGAGTATAATGTTCAGAACTTCACGAGTGAGCTTCTGGCGGCTTCTGTGCATTCACATGTTGTAGAGAGAGAGAGAAATAGATAATCAGAATTTTCCCACCTGGATTGTCCGGTGTACTTAGTTCGTATAGGCGCGGATCAGTGATGTCACAGTCGTGTCACAAGTCCCTGGTGCAGCTTAGCGTTGGAAAAGTCCTCGACTGACGGCATTGTGGCTATAAGATCGTCTCTGCCATTAGGGTGGACAGATGTTCGTCCACCCCTGACACCCATCTCGCCCTTGGTCGAGCACCTGGACATACAATAGGTTGTAGAGGGTGTCATAAAGAAAATCACGCCACTTAGGCCGTCCACATTAAATACCAACACTTACTTTAAGCAGCAACAGCGCACACACACATCGCCACTAATTCAGATTAAACAGTATTAAGCTCGTCTAGCAATTACTTTCTTAATGTTTCATTGAAATATTCAAATTGATTTGCTGTGTCTTTCGTAGTTATTAATTACATCAAAACAGCTGAGTGCAAGATACATTAGCATATTCTCTATTGAAATCAACTTGACCCACGACTCTCACATTCATAATTTAATTAAATTTAATTTAATTTGATTTTGTAATAGCATTAATGCCCAGATTAAAAACTGCTCTATACGCACACACACACACACAAGCATAACTCATAATGAAAGCTGAAACACAAAATATATTTGGGGTTAGAATATTTTCAGAACCCGCAGACTTGCACGTACCTGGAACAACACTTTATCTAGCCTATCATAGTGATAGGTTCGGAAGTCCTGGATAGAAGTTTGCCGCCAGCCGAGACCAGATGAACAGGTTGGGGGATCAAGCAGAAATGAGGCCGATACAAAGTTTCGGTCCAGCCAAGTAACCTCCGAATGCAGGAATGTACAGACACAGCTGGCTGGCAGCGCCAGCTGTATTGCGTAGCTGCACAACCGTTTGTGTGTATAACCGACCGGCAACAAACTATCGTAACAGTGTGGCAGTGCGTGACGTCAGCGGCGCTCGTTTTTAAAATACTAATAATACGTTGCCGAAGCCAGTTCGGCACACATCTACGAGAGGACGCAGGGACAGCCTATGCATCTACATCCAGCCGTTTATCATCAAGACTAGAGGTCCACGTCAGAACTCATCATCCAGGAGACGGAGCGAGGAATTCAACGACGTAGAGACAAGAGGAGCTGATACCGAAGAGGATCAACGAACTCGAGAGTCTGGAGGACGGTAACAACAATTTAAATGGGTGCAGGAAAAATGCAGGTGAACTCGAACATTTATTTAACATTATAAATGACCCTGAAGTCTAACACCAAAAGCTAGTTTCCATATCCAAGTTTACAGAACATTAATATTTTTTTTTTAACTTAAAGAATGAATAAATAATTGTTTAAATATATAAATGAGAATAGAGAATATCATAATAATAATCTCATAATTGAATGGTCAAGAAAGAACCATAGTTTATTATATGTTGTAATTAATTAAATGAGTAATTTTGTAAATATGAGATTTACTTAATGGGTAATTAATTGAGACAGTAAAAATAGAATCAATTAACGTAAAGAAGATTCTCTATTAATATTTTAATTAATTAAAAGTTGCATTTACGTGGTATACATTGGAACCCACACTTGTAAAGACTATATCAATATTTAAAAGTTATACGTATGAATTATGTTTCCTATTATATTTATATGTGGTATATGTATATGTCTGTGTACTATTTCAGGTCATATATAATTTATGTGTGTATATATTATGTCGTAGAAGTATAAGAAATCAGAGTTACACATATTATGAGTATATTATATTCGGATTGAATATAAGGGTTCATATAACAAGAAACCCACATTGAACAATTTAAATAACATGACAATTTGCGATTTTTGAATAAATCAAATGAATATGCTTTTCTTGAAACAGTCGTACTAATTTCACAACCACTGCTCAATCCTTTGTACTCTTTGCTTGTAAATTAAAACTTATAACGTTATTCACGCGCTTATCCACACTCAACCAATGACCAAAGCCTGCGACCCAGCCGGGGAACATCAAGGTAAATACTGCTGAAGAAGAGTATCACCTCCGAGACGTGGGTAAGTGCGCGCATACGAGTAAGAGCGTATGTGTAAAAGTAAGTGTTCAAAAATAACGTTGTATAGTAATTGGCGCTCCAAATTCGTGTGGCTCGGCAAACATAAATAAATTTATGTATGTTAATTATTGTTGTGTCTTGGCCACGTTGGCATCGTTGTAAAAAAAAAACGTTGTATAGTAATTGTCGCTGCCAACGTGGGGCCGGTATATGTTAAGTACCGTTGGTCACGTATTAAAGTAACGTTGTATAGTAATTGGCGTTCCCAACGATGTGGCCCGACACGTAGAAAAAACGTGTTGTGCAATAAATTTTAAATATCATTACAAGTAAATGGCGCCCTGGTAATAAATAAAGTCTAATAAATAATTAGCAAAATATTGTAAGCAAGAATTAATAGTCAATTTGTGTAATGAATAATATTACAAATTGTTATAATAAAGTACAGAGAAGAAAAAGAGTTGTGAAATTAATACTGATAAATACAATAATTTAAATAAAGAAATATAGAGTCACGGTTGACCAATAATACAATTATAATTCATATAACGAATTAGTTAGGACACCGTAGGCTACATACTATAAAAATGGCGAAGCAACCGACAATGGACTTGGAAACAATGTTTAAACGACTCCAAGAAGAGTTGAAGACGAATAATGCAGAACTAAAAACTCAATTAGAGAGTAGCAGTGCAGAACTTAAAACGCAACTAGAAAGTAGCAATGAAAAATTAGAAAATAAATTAGTAAGATTAGAAGAGAGTAATACGAGATTAGAAACTCAAATAGAAGATAGTCGTAATCGATTAGAAATTACTATTGAAGAAGTGAAAACTCAATTAGAGAGTAATATAGATAGTAATAATACGAGGTTAAAAGACCTAACCTCGTACTAGGTTAAAAGAGAAAATAGAACTCGTCAGTAATACTTTAAAAACAAGCTTACTGCACGCATTGAAGCAGTCGAACAGCAAGTTCAACAATCACTTAATGAACAAGCTGTAAAGATCGACAGTAAATTTAAAGAACAGCGTGACTATACTACACGTGAAACGAAAGAACACATTCGACAACTGGCTGAACAGTGGAATGAAAAGTTTAAAATTACAAAGCAGGAGCAAGATCTCAGACACAAAGATGTAAATGAGCGCATCCTGGACAATACTAATAAAACAAAGGAACTCACTGTGAGGACCGAAACTGTAGAAATAGCTGTGGAGGAGGTCACGAGGAAAACAACACACCACTCCATGGAAATTAATAACATGAAAGATGGACTACAAGTGGAGGTAGAAAATTTACGAGCAGAAGTCAAGAGACAACCCAGTGCTATGATGATGTGTGCTGCAAAGGTAGACGATCGAGAGAAGATCAGTTTTAAAGGTAATAAATGGGAGAACCCCATAGAATATTTACATAAATGTGAACGAGAAATGGCAACTATAGGAAGCAACCTAAACGAACGAGACCGTATAGAATTTGTAAGTCGACATTTCCAGGAAACAGCATCCAAATGGTATACGATTGTTCGGGACCAAACAGAAACTTATTGTTCAAGGCATCCTTCGAAAATCGATACTGGAATATACATACCCAGAGAGAGGTACGAGACCAGCTGGAGTATGCACGGTATTATGTCAACAGCAAACGTTCTATGGAAGACTACATAATACAACTCGTCGAACGGTGTAAGCATCTTAGACCCAGTTTCACGGAGCACGAATTAGTATTGAAATTAAGCTACCATTTTGACAGACACATTAGACTTGCTGTTTATACCCAAGGAGTTAAAACCATAGAGGAACTTCTTATTCTTGTAACACAGTCATTGCAGTTTGTTAATAAACAATACGAGAGAAGAGAGAACCAGCCGCAGCAGCAGCAGTATTCTACGCATAATCCAATGCAACAAAAATCGACGCAGTTTGCGAAGAGAGAAGAGAATTGGAAAGAGTATAAACAACCCTTTGAAAAAGGTAATACAACTCCACATAAAGGAGCGTACTCGCATCCAGGTACGGCTAAAAAGCAATTAAAACCGTACAATGCGAATGTACAGAATATAAATGCAAATAATAATAATCATAATAATAATAAGAATAATTATGAAAATATGAAACAGCTGACACGCCCGTCTACATCCAAAGAGAGGGGGTGATCACACGACAAGGGAGAAGAACAATGAATGACGGTGAGGGAGACGCCGACAGCCAGCTCAAACAAGTTTTAACAGTCACATGTATTCCAACAAAACACCGGAACGAACAGGCTTGTTAAATGACCTGCACACACATGAGTTGCGCGCCACCCTAAACGATACAAACAATCCGCAACAGGAAAGAATGTTGTCTCACGCCTATTGTCCTACACAAGGGGGTACAATAAGCGGTATAAAGAAATGTAATGCGGTTAACATATCAACCACTACTTATCAAACAGATGATAGAGTTAAATATTTGCTAAATAATCTAGCAAGTGAACAAAATAAAGATCCGCAGATCAGTCACTTGAAATTATCAACACTATCTAGTAGGTATACGATAAAAAATAGTATATTGTATAAACTCGTAAGCTATGATTGGAAAATAGTCCTATCACCAGAGATGTTAAAAACACTAACTATACCATGTCATCAAATTTTAGCACATGCGTCTGCTTTAAAATGTCATTTAGCTTTGAAGGAAGACTTCATTTTGAATAATATGTTTAGAAGAATAAAAGCAATCTTAAAAGGATGCTACGAATGTCAAACAGCACGACATCCAAATCTTCACACATACGTAGATATGCAAAATATAAAGACACAGGAAAAGGGAGAATTAGTAGTTAGACTTCCTGGGCCCATTTCCGAGTGCTATTCACGGGGGTACGAAGCACATACATGTATGTATAGATGTGTTCACCAAGGCAGTTCGACTCTATGCTATTCGAAGACCTACCACAAAAAGTGTACTGAATGTCATACTTTGAAAATATGTACCGAAGCATGGTCAAATCAAAAAGATATTTAGTGACCAAGGTAAACAATTCCAAAAAAAAGCATGGACGGAAACGCTAACTCAGCACAGCATACAACCAGTGTTAACGTCAATACGACATCCACAAGGAAACCTTGCTGAGAGGGTAAATAAAGAGTTAGGAAAATATTTATGCATCTACTGCAATGAACAACATAATCGATGGGCAGAGTACTTGTCATTTTTTGAACAAGCTATAAATGCTACATACAGTGAAGCTACGGGATATACACCGGTGTAACTGGAAACAAATAAGAAACCCAATACATTCTGGTCGAGAAACATTGACAAACCTCCAAACCAAAATCTACAAATTCCATTAAGTCACAAGTACGACAATGCGAAGAAGAGGATGGAAAAACTTGGAGAAAAGAGGATCGAGAGGTTCAACAGAACGCACAAACTCATCACATTGCATGAAGGAGAGAGTGTGCTACTAAAAAGTAATCCAGTGGGAAAACGAATCGACAATACAGCAAAGAAACTATTCAGACTGTACGAGGGACCCTACTTATTACAAAGGAGGAAAGGACGACACACATTTATCGTCTACGATCCAACAAGAAACAAGATCATTGGAAAGTACCATGCATCAGCATTCCGTAAATACTATGGATAAAGGAATTAATAAATAGGCAATTTATAAGTCCATGGGAGGGACGTAATCCACCCAGGAAAAATGAAAAATTTTAAGAACCCTTATAACCACTAATTGTGAGTTGTAAATAAATAATTTAAATAATGAATTTCTGAGTAAGGAAATAAAATTTGAATAAAATTCAAATTTTATTTGTACCCAGCAGGGGAATTGGTGTAATAATATTTATAAAAAAGTGTACGCTTCATAAAAAGACGCGTAGGTTGAAAGTGATGATGAAACCGACGCGCCGGCCAGTCCAAAGTTGTCAGAAACAGTTTCCAACAGGAATTGCAACGGGCAGCAGTATAAAACCCCAGCGCGCGACACACTTTCAGCGCAGATCAAATTCATTTAGTAAGAGGATCCACGCATCTCGACAACGTAAACTTTACAAAGTGTAGTAACGTTTTGAACAGTATTTAAATAAACTGAAGTGCGATGGAACCGGCATTACGTCGGTGCAGTTATTAAAGAGCGAGTGATTTATATAAAAGACTGTATTAATGAAGCTACAAGAGTCGTAACTACGTAGAACTTCTAGACAGCAACGAGGGACAAGAAAGAAGAGGACGAGGAACTAGACATCTGAAACCCCCCTTTTATTTTTCTAAGTTTTGTAATTTTTTTTGAATTTTATTTAATTTTATTTTTATTAAGTTTTTTTTTTGTAAAAGGGGAGAGACATCATATTTAGAACTAGGTAAAAAAAACCTAGAGGAAGCAAAAGTGTGCAAGGCCCAAATACAATTACAGACATGTCCCCCCAGGTGAATGACAGAACTTGCAAATGAAAAACTCTTTTAACCAACAAGCGTGTGCTTTATTCAACCTGCAAGATTTTACATACATGACAAGTTCGTGATTGTGTGAGCACACCATTAAAGGCAGAATTATATAAATATATATATATGTATATATATGTATATCCATTAATTCATAATGTCACAAAGTAAGTGAGTTGATATTAAACTAATTGCAAAAATTTCTGCCTGATTATGTATGAGTCAAAGTTAGTAATAATCTCATTCATAAACCAATACTAATCCATCAGTGTTGTATAATATCAAATAGGCTAGCCTGTTGTCTCAGTAAGCACATTTATGATTATTCTATTTTTTAAATCCGTTACATATTCCCCCAAAAAAATATATATATAGTAAAATTACACACACAAACATATTCATGTTATACGACATGAATAACAAAACATCCCTCATTTCAACACTAACCTCCTCATAAACCCATTCCAACTACAGTAAATGAAGGAACCCTAATATGTATAGATAGGTACAAATATAAATGACAACGTAAATGGAATATCTCAGCTCCTAAGCATAGATTTGCCAGCATTTTCACAAGCATAGTTCACACCAGAGAATGTAAGTGACCGCCCCGAAACTCAACCAGCCAAACGACCCCTTACCTTAATCATTAAGCGTTAAGTATGTGTGTGAAAGAAAATCGTTTCTCATCTACCGCATCAGACAACCCCCGCTACGTTATTAAAACTCAGCCATGACCAGATGACATGATAGCACGAGATAATTAACTCCCTAATGGTCTTAATTAGATGAAAGTTAGATCTTACAGCAAACTGCGGATGTGTGTGTATGTGTGTAACTTCTTACACATTATACAGTTATAAGATACTTCATTAGGTGTACTGTGGTAATGTTCACACATGCAATAACATAATTGAACACGAGAGTTTGTGCTAGAGTATAATGTTCAGAACTTCACGAGTGAGCTTCTGGCGGCTTCTGTGCATTCACATGTTGTAGAGAGAGAGAGAAATAGATAATCAGAATTTTCCCACCTGGATTGTCCGGTGTACTTAGTTCGTATAGGCGCGGATCAGTGATGTCACAGTCGTGTCACAAGTCCCTGGTGCAGCTTAGCGTTGGAAAAGTCCTCGACTGACGGCATTGTGGCTATAAGATCGTCTCTGCCATTAGGGTGGACAGATGTTCGTCCACCCCTGACACCCATCTCGCCCTTGGTCGAGCACCTGGACATACAATAGGTTGTAGAGGGTGTCATAAAGAAAATCACGCCACTTAGGCCGTCCACATTAAATACCAACACTTACTTTAAGCAGCAATAGCGCACACACACATCGCCACTAATTCAGATTAAACAGTATTAAGCTCGTCTAGCAATTACTTTCTTAATGTTTCATTGAAATATTCAAATTGATTTGCTGTGTCTTTCGTAGTTATTAATTACATCAAAACAGCTGAGTGCAAGATACATTAGCATATTCTCTATTGAAATCAACTTGACCCACGACTCTCACATTCATAATTTAATTTAATTTAATTTAATTTGATTTTGTAATAGCATTAATGCCCAGATTAAAAACTGCTCTATACGCACACACACACACACAAGCATACCTCATAATGAAAGCTGAAACACAAAATATATTTGGGGTTAGAATATTTTCAGAACCCGCAGACTTGCACGTACCTGGAACAACACTTTATCTAGCCTATCATAGTGATAGGTTCGGAAGTCCTGGATAGAAGTTTGCCGCCAGCCGAGACCAGATGAACAGGTTGGAGGATCAAGCAGAAATGAGGCCGATACAAAGTTTCGGTCCAGCCAAGTAACCTCCGAATGCAGGAATGTACAGACACAGCTGGCTGGCAGCGCCAGCTGTATTGCGTAGCTGTACAACCGTTTGTGTGTATAACCGACCGGCAACAAACTATCGTAACAGTGTGGCAGTGCGTGACGTCAGCGGCGCTCGTTTTTAAAATACTAATAATACGTTGCCGAAGCCAGTTCGGCACACCCTCACCCCAAAAGGGCAACATGGTTGACCCAAAACAAACAAGTCCTCAAGCACGACGGCTGCGGGAAACCTGGAAAATCTCAGATTCTAAAACGCTCTTGGTGAGTTCAGTAACACAGGAAAACAAAAAGGCAGAAGGAAGAGGTGTGAGTTAGTGAGTGTGTGTCTGAAAGAGAAGATGTAAGTGTGAGTCCTGCATGCTCGCCGGGCCCTGGTCCACATGCAGATATAAGAGACAGAAAAGAACAGGAGAAAGAGAAGAATCGCAGGATCCCGCTTTGAGTACTGACCACCAAGGCCTCCCAATTCCAATAACTGAGATCCAGGAACCCCAAATAGTATTCCTCCCTTTTTTTATGGGCCTAACTGTCATCCCTAACTCATGCCCTATGGCAAAACTTTAGCTTCGAAATGTGAGTGGTTACTCTTTCAACATCCCCTCCGGGATCACCCAATTTCACTGTGACGGGCGACACAAACCGAAGAATGCGGTATGGTCCCGACCAACGATAACATAGTTTAGCGGCCCTCCTATTTATGGCTGAGCTGATCGGATGGCTCTGACAGTAGACCAAGTCGCCAATCTTAAATGGGTTCGGAATTCGCCCCTGATTGTAGCGACTACGGACGCGTTCGTGAGCACGAAGCAAATTCCTCCGGACCTCCCGCCATCTGTCCACAGTCGTGACCTCAGGATCGTTCGGCAGAAGATCATCAATGTGCCACAAATTGTCCAACGGCAAACTCGGCGAGAACCCAAACATGACTTCAAAGGGTACGGCCTTGTGACTCTCGTGTAGGGCCGTGTTAAATGCCAATTGCAACCACTTTAAATTTTGGTCCCAACAATCCTGTTGTTCAGCATGATAGGCGATAAGCGCTGAACGGAGATTCCGGTTAAATCTCTCCGCGTGGGACGGTTGAGGGTAGTACGGGGAAGTGGTCACATGTTTGATGCCGTTAGCGAAACTCATTCGCCGGAAATCTTTTGAAATGAACTGTGGTCCATTGTCAGAGACAATGGTGGACGGAAAACCGAAATGCTGAAAGACATGGGTCTGTAGCATAAGGATAGTTGAGCGAGTGTTTGCCTGTCGTAAGGGCAGTAGCCAGACAAACTTGGAAAAAGCATCCACGCAAACAAGTAGGTAAGCATTACCTGACTTGCTACGAGGGAAAGGTCCCACGTAGTCTATGAATAACTTCTCCATGGGTTTGCTCGCCACATCAGATGACAATAGACCCAATTTAGTGTTTTGAGCAGGCTTACTCAAGCCACAGAGATGACATGCTTTCACACGAGCCGCGATGTCCCTGTCCATGCCCTTCCAGATGAAATGCCTCCTAATACTGGAAATGGTCTTCGAAATTCCCTTATGGCCACCTATTGGGGAATCATGATAGTAGCTGAAGACCATTGGCACGAGCTTGCTAGGCAGCACAACCTTCGGGGCACGTCCTTTTCGTTCTCGGCAGCACAGGACGCCCTTGGACAGAAAATATGGTACCTGCACGTTACCCTCTTTTAGGTGTTGGATGATAGGACCCAACTCTTCATCATTTAACTGATGGGGTAACACATCAGTAAAAGCCAAAGGAAAATCCAGCAGAACGGAACAGGGTTGCTCAGAATTGGCCTCGCTGGGTTGGGAGAACATACGTGACAAGGCGTCTGCAACAACATTTTGTGTTCCCCTGATGTGTTGCACTTTGAATTTAAAGGATGAGATCTTGACCACCCAACGCCCTATTTTACCCAGCTGCCGGGGATGAGCGAGAAGCCAGGAGAGAGCCTGATTATCGGTCTCCAACAGGAACTCAGCGTGTTCCAAGAAACGCCTGAACTTATCTAGAGCGTACACAACAGCAAGACACTCTAGTTCATACACTGAAGACTTCCTCTCTTGTTGGGTCAAGGTCCGGGATATAAATGCCACCGGCTGCCTAGCACCATCGACTTTCTGGGACAGAACCGCCCCGAGCGCAACAGAACTCGCGTCCGTTTGCAAAATGAATTTTTTTGAAAAATCAGGCATCCTCAACACAGGGGGAGAGACGATCGCCTCCTTGAGGGTATCAAAGGCCCGCTGTTGCCTCTCTCCCCATACAAATTTGGTACCCTTTTTCCTGAGTTCGTTTAAAGGTACAGCAATCTCCGCGGCATTAGGGATAAATCTACGGTAAAAATTGACCATGCCAACAAATCTGGCAACACCTTTCGCATCCCTAGGGGGAGGAAAATCCCGGATGCCTTGTGTCCTCTCCGGGTCGACCGTCACACCCCCATATGAGACGAGATGCCCTAAAAACGAAATACTCCTTTGTGCAAACTTTACCTTGTCTGGATTGATAGTGAGGCCAGCACTCCTCAATCGGCACATCACCTCTCTCAGGTGACCCAGATGCTCCTCGAACGTTTTACTGTAGACCAAGAGGTCATCAAGATAATTAAAGATGAATTTAAATTTTACGTCATGGAATACAGTGTCAAGTAGTCGCGTGAGGGTTTGAGCCCCCACTGCCAGACCCATGGGTACCCTAGTATATTGATAAAGATTCCATGGCACACAGAATGCCGTATAAGGGCGGCTTTCCTTAGACAGAGGAATCTGATGATAAGCGGCATTGAGGTCAAAGATGGTGAAGTACCTGGCCCCACTAAACCAATCGAACGCGGAATGTAAATCGGGAAGAGGAACTGAATCCACCTCAATATTAGCATTGAGTTTGCGATAGTCAATGACCATACGCTGTTTACCTCCAGGCTTGGGCACCAGAAATGCTGGACTTGCATAACTAGAGTTGGAAGGTTCAATGACCCCTTGTTTAAGCAACTCTTGAACCTTCTCTCTTAGGACATCCATCTTTGGAGGGGCGAATTTGTATGGGTGTGAGCGGACTACGGCGGAGTCCGTTAAACGGATCTTATATTCCAAAAGATGTGTGAGCCCCAGGTTGGGAGTTAATACAGTGGGGAACTGCTCACACAAATGATCTAAAGCATGCCTCTGGGACGGGGTGAGATGGTCTCTTTCTGAATCGGGACACACAACCTCTTGGACACCTCCCTTAGCTCCCTGGTACCCAAGGAAAGGAATGACAACCTCCCGATTGAATTTAAAATAACAGTGGTGCGCTTGAAGATCTAAAACGAGACCACTCTTGGAGATGAAATCGGCACCCACAATGCAGTCGACTCCCAGAGCCGGAGAAACCAAAAATCGCCACACCCATGAAAAACACTCGATTTTAATACTCAGGGAAACCACCCGGGAGATGGGCAGAATTTCCCGCGATGCAGTCCAGCATACCACGGAAGACCGATCCGACCCTAATAGTAAGCCCTGTTGTTCAAGGTCCTCACATACTCTAGATGAAATTATGGATCGGGCTGATCCAGAGTCAACCAAGGCTCTGAGCTGACCCTTTTTCAACTCGATCGACAGGAAGGGGCATACTGAACTGTAGTTGGGGACAGTTCGCAGGACCTTGGAGCCGGATGACCCGGGATTAGCTATCCGCCTGGGGTTAAGTGAAACCGGAAGAGAACGGCCTAACGGGGAAGACCACTCCCGACTTATCTTCCCCGAGAATTTACGTTTTTTGAAAGGTTACCTTTTCGGGAAGTCCCTTGACGCTGTCTAGCATCGTTACAATAGCGCGTGACGTGACCGGATCTATGACACCTAGAACAGAATAATTCTCGTACTTCACAGCTCTGAACCGGCGCAGGCCTAGGACCCCAAGACCCGGGCTGCCCGACTCGTCGCTCGAAATTAGGGCGTTCTGAACGCCTCCTAGCCTCGCGGGCTCTAATATCGTCATTACCCTGTATAGTGGTCGACTCGGCGCACAGCCGGTCTAAATCAATAAAACTTTGGGGACGGGCAGCGAATGTCAAACGTGACCGTTCCTCCGGCGTCACGCCCTGCAAAATAGTATGAATGACATCAGACTCTGACAACCCCAGCTTCAGGATCCGGGCCGCGTCTTTAACACTGGAAATGAAATGAGCAAGGGACTCTCCGCTTGCTTGAACTCTATAGAAATGTTTGTGTCGTAACCGGTCGTGTAACCTTCCCGGTACGAAAGCGTCCAGGACTTCCCGATGGAAATGGTCTATGCCACCACCATCCCTAAGGGTACTTGTCACGCGCTCAGCCATAGATCCCCGACAGTACGGGTAAATGAGCTCAAGCAAAGTCCGCTCCGACAGCCCAGGGAAATCGGCCAACTGAAAAAATACGCGCAAGAATCTCAAAAGCGCCTCAGGATCCAGACCATCGACAACTGGGAGACGCTGAATGACATCCGACAGTGGGTTAGGAAGCTTGTGATAGCTTGCGGTGGCCATATCGAAAAAGGCAGGAACATGCACAGGGGGTTCCACCCTGGCTGCCGTCTCAACAGAAGAAGAAGAAGAACCGGAATTCGGATCTACGTGGCGACGCTGGCCGAGAGAAAACTCCCGCAATGCCATCGCCACTTGCTCCCTAAGAGTGACAACATTTTTCTCTAATTCCGAGGTGGTAGCCTGTGATTCAGCATTCTGTAAACGGCATAGAACGTGTTGTAAACGTTGGCGCACCCTCTGTCTAGCCGTAGAGGTGGGTGCCGCCGACTGCAGGCCTTCGGCCAAATCGAGCAGTTCTACAAATTTTTCCGAGCACAGCTCCACCTCGGCGGTGACATCCGTAAGTAATACTCTCCCACTCGGTGCCTCACCGGAGGCAAGAGCCTCACGGAGTTGCTTCCTTAATGAAACAACAGTCTCCTGTGGCTTCCGTCCCCGGAACCGACCTCCCACTCGAGCTCATCTTTTACAAACAAATCCACATTTACCGAAATGGACATGACCGCGCAATCCACACACACACCACGTAAAAGCAAGAATTAAAGAGAACGACAGGAAGAACTTGATCATACAAGTGGCTCCAGACTGCTCTAGCGATACGACGAGATGGGTGTCATAAAAGCAGAGAAACACCCATGCAAAATGCCCAGAAGAGAACACAACACAAAACAACCAAACTAACTCACTAAATACAACACACAAAGTACACATAAAATTCGATATAATCGAAAATATAAACTATCACATCCATGCCCTTGGTCGGACCATAACCGCATTCAAAATACACGATACCGCAACGCAACGCCCTCAATAAACAATTACCATATAACTGGGATGTTACCAAACACGTTGTCTAATCCAAGAGACAAGTCATAATCAAACTCAACAAGTACCGACGGCCCTCATCATGTCCAGACTCCGTATGAGCTCCAGGGTATGTGCAAGTGCAACCAATCAGCACACATTCATTAAAAAAAAATTAATCACATTCTTATAACCCCTTTTCAAAATTCATCTCACACTCAACATCACAAAATAATCACTTAAACACTAACACATATTAAATTATTTTAAACTTCATTAACCCCTTATTCATTTTATAAAATGTGCTCTTTTTTCTGGTTGTTCATTCTGTTAATTTATTACACTACCATTAAGTTTTCTTACAACACTTGGATTCTAATCAAAAATAATTTGAAATAATTTGCAAGTCCTAACACCAGCTGACATGTCTGTAGCCACACTAAGTTTCATTTAAGAAAATAAATATAAGTCCCCAGATTCTAAAATTTCTCAAGTTCAACAGAGAAAAATAAGGCAATAATAATACCTACTATCCACCCAGAATCATAACAAACCACGCTCTGCTACCATTTGAAACCCCCCATTTATTTTTCTAAGTTTTGTAATTTTTTTTGAATTTTATTTAATTTTATTTTTATTAAGTTTTTTTTGTAAAAGGGGAGAGACATCATATTTAGAACTAGGTAAAAAAAACCTAGAGGAAGCAAAAGTGTGCAAGGCCCAAATACAATTACAGACATGTCCCCCCAGGTGAATGACAGGACTTGCAAATGAAAAACTCTTTTAACCAACAAGCGTGTGCTTTATTCAACCTGCAAGATTTTACATACATGACAAGTTCGTGATTGTGTGAGCACACCATTAAAGGCAGAATTATATATATATATGTATATATATGTATATCCATTAATTCATAATGTCACAAAGTAAGTGAGTTGATATTAAACTAATTGCAAAAATTTCTGCCTGATTATGTATGAGTCAAAGTTAGTAATAATCTCATTCATAAAGCAATACTAATCCATCAGTGTTGTATAATATCAAATAGGCTAGCCTGTTGTCTCAGTAAGCACATTTATGATTATTCTCTTTTTTAAATCCGTTACATATTCCCCCCAAAAAAATATATATAGTAAAATTACACACACAAACACATATACGACATGAATAACAAAACATCCCTCATTTCAACACTAACCTCCTCATAAACCCATTCCAACTACAGTAAATGAAGGAACCCTAATATGTATAGATAGGTACAAATATAAATGACAACGTAAATGGAATATCTCAGCTCCTAAGCATAGATTTGCCAGCATTTTCACAAGCATAGTTCACACCAGAGAATGTAAGTGACCGCCCCGAAACTCAACCAGCCAAACGACCCCTTACCTTAATCATTAAGCGTTAAGTATGTGTGTGAAAGAAAATCGTTTCTCATCTACCGCATCAGACAACCCCCGCTACGTTATTAAAACTCAGCCATGACCAGATGACATGATAGCACGAGATAATTAACTCCCTAATGGTCTTAATTAGATGAAAGTTAGATCTTACAGCAAACTGCGGATGTGTGTGTATGTGTGTAACTTCTTACACATTATACAGTTATAAGATACTTCATTAGGTGTACTGTGGTAATGTTCACACATGCAATAACATAATTGAACACGAGAGTTTGTGCTAGAGTATAATGTTCAGAACTTCACGAGTGAGCTTCTGGCGGCTTCTGTGCATTCACATGTTGTAGAGAGAGAGAGAAATAGATAATCAGAATTTTCCCACCTGGATTGTCCGGTGTACTTAGTTCGTATAGGCGCGGATCAGTGATGTCACAGTCGTGTCACAAGTCCCTGGTGCAGCTTAGCGTTGGAAAAGTCCTCGACTGACGGCATTGTGGCTATAAGATCGTCTCTGCCATTAGGGTGGACAGATGTTCGTCCACCCCTGACACCCATCTCGCCCTTGGTCGAGCACCTGGACATACAATAGGTTGTAGAGGGTGTCATAAAGAAAATCACGCCACTTAGGCCGTCCACATTAAATACCAACACTTACTTTAAGCAGCAACAGCGCACACACACATCGCCACTAATTCAGATTAAACAGTATTAAGCTCGTCTAGCAATTACTTTCTTAATGTTTCATTGAAATATTCAAATTGATTTGCTGTGTCTTTCGTAGTTATTAATTACATCAAAACAGCTGAGTGCAAGATACATTAGCATATTCTCTATTGAAATCAACTTGACCCACGACTCTCACATTCATAATTTAATTAAATTTAATTTAATTTGATTTTGTAATAGCATTAATGCCCAGATTAAAGACTGCTCTATACGCACACACACACACAAGCATAACTCATAATGAAAGCTGAAACACAAAATATATTTGGGGTTAGAATATTTTCAGAACCCGCAGACTTGCACGTACCTGGAACAACACTTTATCTAGCCTATCATAGTGATAGGTTCGGAAGTCCTGGATAGAAGTTTGCCGCCAGCCGAGACCAGATGAACAGGTTGGAGGATCAAGCAGAAATGAGGCCGATACAAAGTTTCGGTCCAGCCAAGTAACCTCCGAATGCAGGAATGTACAGACACAGCTGGCTGGCAGCGCCAGCTGTATTGCGTAGCTGCACAACCGTTTGTGTGTATAACCGACCGGCAACAAACTATCGTAACAGTGTGGCAGTGCGTGACGTCAGCGGCGCTCGTTTTTAAAATACTAATAATACGTTGCCGAAGCCAGTTCGGCACACATCTACGAGAGGACGCAGGGACAGCCTATGCATCTACATCCAGCCGTTTATCATCAAGACTAGAAGTCCACGTCAGAACTCATCATCCAGGAGACGGAGCGAGGAATTCAACGACGTAGAGACAAGAGGAGCTGATACCGAAGAGGATCAACGAACTCGAGAGTCTGGAGGACGGTAACAACAATTTAAATGGGTGCAGGAAAAATGCAGGTGAACTCGAACATTTATTTAACATTATAAATGACCCTGAAGTCTAACACCAAAAGCTAGTTTCCATATCCAAGTTTACAGAACATTAATATTTTTTTTTTAACTTAAAGAATGAATAAATAATTGTTTAAATATATAAATGAGAATAGAGAATATCATAATAATAATCTCATAATTGAATGGTCAAGAAAGAACCATAGTTTATTATATGTTGTAATTAATTAAATGAGTAATTTTGTAAATATGAGATTTACGTAATGGGTAATTAATTGAGACAGTAAAAATAGAATCAATTAACGTAAAGAAGATTCTCTATTAATATTTTTATTAATTAAAAGTTGCATTTACGTGGTATACATTGGAACCCACACTTGTAAAGACTATATCAATATTTAAAAGTTATACGTATGAATTATGTTTCCTATTATATTTATATGTGGTATATGTATATGTCTGTGTACTATTTCAGGTCATATATAATTTATGTGTGTATATATTATGTCGTAGAAGTATAAGAAATCAGAGTTACACATATTATGAGTATATTATATTCGGATTGAATATAAGGGTTCATATAACAAGAAACCCACATTGAACAATTTAAATAACATGACAATTTGCGATTTTTGAATAAATCAAATGAATATGCTTTTCTTGAAACAGTCGTACTAATTTCACAACCACTGCTCAATCCTTTGTACTCTTTGCTTGTAAATTAAAACTTATAACGTTATTCACGCGCTTATCCACACTCAACCAATGACCAGAGCCTGCGACCCAGCCGGGGAACATCAAGGTAAATACTGCTGAAGAAGAGTATCACCTCCGAGACGTGGGTAAGTGCGCGCATACGAGTAAGAGCGTATGTGTAAAAGTAAGTGTTCAAAAATAACGTTGTATAGTAATTGGCGCTCCAAATTCGTGTGGCTCGGCAAACATAAATAAATTTATGTATGTTAATTATTGTTGTGTCTTGGCCACGTTGGCATCGTTGTAACAATATAACGTTGTATAGTAATTGTCGCTGCCAACGTGGGGCCGGTATATGTTAAGTACCGTTGGTCACGTATTAAAGTAACGTTGTATAGTAATTGGCGTTCCCAACGATGTGGCCCGACACGTAGCTAAAACGTGTTGTGCAATAAATTTTAAATATCATTACAAGTAAATGGCGCCCTGGTAATAAATAAAGTCTAATAAATAATTAGCAAAATATTGTAAGCAAGAATTAATAGTCAATTTGTGTAATGAATAATATTACAAATTGTTATAATAAAGTACAGAGAAGAAAAAGAGTTGTGAAATTAATACTGATAAATACAATAATTTAAATAAAGAAATATAGAGTCACGGTTGACCAATAATACAATTATAATTCATATAACGAATTAGTTAGGACACCGTAGGCTACATACTATAAAAATGGCGAAGCAACCGACAATGGACTTGGAAACAATGTTTAAACGACTCCAAGAAGAGTTGAAGACAAATAATGCAGAACTAAAAACTCAGTTAGAGAGTAGTAGTGCAGAACTTAAAACGCAACTAGAAAGTAGCAATGAAAAATTAGAAAATAAATTAGTAAGATTAGAAGAGAGTAATACGAGATTAGAAACTCAAATAGAAGATAGTCGTAATCGATTAGAAATTACTATTGAAGAAGTGAAAACTCAATTAGAGAGTAATATAGATAGTAATAATACGAGGTTAAAAGACCTAACCTCGTACTAGGTTAAAAGAGAAAATATAACTCGTCAGTAATACTTTAAAAACAAGCTTACTGCACGCATTGAAGCAGTCGAACAGCAAGTTCAACAATCACTTAATGAACAAGCTGTAAAGATCGACAGTAAATTTAAAGAACAGCGTGACTATACTACACGTGAAACGAAAGAACACATTCGACAACTGGCTGAACAGTGGAATGAAAAGTTTAAAATTACAAAGCAGGAGCAAGATCTCAGACACAAAGATGTAAATGAGCGCATCCTGGCCAATACTAATAAAACAAAGGAACTCACTGTGAGGACCGAAACTGTAGAAATAGCTGTGGAGGAGGTCACGAGGAAAACTACACACCACTCCATGGAAATTAATAACATGAAAGATGGTCTACAAGAGGAGGTAGAAAATTTACGAGCAGAAGTCAAGAGACAACCCAGTGCTATGATGATGTGTGCTGCAAAGGTAGACGATCGAGAGAAGATCAGTTTTAAAGGTAATAAATGGGAGAACCCCATAGAATATTTACATAAATGTGAACGAGAAATGGCAACTATAGGAAGCAACCTAAACGAACGAGACCGTATAGAATTTGTAAGTCGACATTTCCAGGAAACAGCATCCAAATGGTATACGATTGTTCGGGACCAAACAGAAACTTATGAACAGTTCAAGGCATCCTTCGAAAATCGATACTGGAATATACATACCCAGAGAGAGGTACGAGACCAGCTGGAGTATGCACGGTATTATGTCAACAGCAAACGTTCTATGGAAGACTACATAATACAACTCGTCGAACGGTGTAAGCATCTTAGACCCAGTTCCACGGAGCACGAATTAGTATTGAAATTAAGCTACCATTTTGACAGACACATTAGACTTGCTGTTTATACCCAAGGAGTTAAAACCATAGAGGAACTTCTTATTCTTGTAACACAGTCATTGCAGTTTGTTAATAAACAATACGAGAGAAGAGAGAACCAGCCGCAGCAGCAGCAGTACTCTACGCATAATTCAATGCAACAAAAATCGACGCAGTTTGCGAAGAGAGAAGAGAATTGGAAAGAGTATAAACAACCTTTTGAAAAAGGTAATACAACTCCACATAAAGGAGCGTACTCGCATCCAGGTACGGCTACAAAGCAATTAAAACCGTACAATGCGAATGTACAGAATATAAATGCAAATAATAATAATCATAATAATAATAAGAATAATTATGAAAATATGAAACAGCTGACACGCCCGTCTACATCCAAAGAGAGGGGGTGATCACACGACAAGGGAGAAGAACAATGAATGACGGTGAGGGAGACGCCGACAGCCAGCTCAAACAAGTTTTAACAGTCACATGTATTCCAACAAAACACCGGAACGAACAGGCTTGTTAAATGACCTGCACACACATGAGTTGCGCGCCACCCTAAACGATACAAACAATCCGCAACAGGAAAGAATGTTGTCTCACGCCTATTGTCCTACACAAGGGGGTACAATAAGCGGTATAAAGAAATGTAATGCGGTTAACATATCAACCACTACTTATCAAACAGATGATAGAGTTAAATATTTGCTAAATAATCTAGCAAGTGAACAAAATAAAGATCCGCAGATCAGTCACTTGAAATTATCAACACTATCTAGTAGGTATACGATAAAAAATAGTATATTGTATAAACTCGTAAGCTATGATTGGAAAATAGTCCTATCACCAGAGATGTTAAAAACACTAACTATACCATGTCATCAAATTTTAGCACATGCGTCTGCTTTAAAATGTCATTTAGCTTTGAAGGAAGACTTCATTTTGAATAATATGTTTAGAAGAATAAAAGCAATCTTAAAAGGATGCTACGAATGTCAAACAGCACGACATCCAAATCTTCACACATACGTAGATATGCAAAATATAAAGACACAGGAAAAGGGAGAATTAGTAGCAGTAGACTTCCTGGGCCCATTTCCGAGTGCTATTCACGGGGGTACGAAGCACATACATGTATGTATAGATGTGTTCACCAAGGCAGTTCGACTCTATGCTATTCGAAGACCTACCACAAAAAGTGTACTGAATGTCATACTTTGAAAATATGTACCGAAGCATGGTCAATTCAAAAAGATATTTAGTGACCAAGGTAAACAATTCCAAAATAAAGCATGGACGGAAACGCTAACTCAGCACAGCATACAACCAGTGTTAACGTCAATACGACATCCACAAGGAAACCTTGCTGAGAGGGTAAATAAAGAGTTAGGAAAATATTTATGCATCTACTGCAATGAACAACATAATCGATGGGCAGAGTACTTGTCATTTTTTGAACAAGCTATAAATGCTACATACAGTGAAGCTACGGGATATACACCGGTGTAACTGGAAACAAATAAGAAACCCAATAGATTCTGGTCGAGAAACATTGACAAACCTCCAAACCAAAATCTACAAATTCCATTAAGTCACAAGTACGACAATGCGAAGAAGAGGATGGAAAAACTTGGAGAAAAGAGGATCGAGAGGTTCAACAGAACGCACAAACTCATCACATTGCATGAAGGAGAGAGTGTGCTACTAAAAAGTAATCCAGTGGGAAAACGAATCGACAATACAGCAAAGAAACTATTCAGACTGTACGAGGGACCCTACTTATTACAAAGGAGGAAAGGACGACACACATTTATCGTCTACGATCCAACAAGAAACAAGATCATTGGAAAGTACCATGCATCAGCATTCCGTAAATACTATGGATAAAGGAATTAATAAATAGGCAATTTATAAGTCCATGGGAGGGACGTAATCCACCCAGGAAAAATGAAAAATTTTAAGAACCCTTATAACCACTAATTGTGAGTTGTAAATAAATAATTTAAATAATGAATTTCTGAGTAAGGAAATAAAATTTGAATAAAATTCAAATTTTATTTTTACCCAGCAGGGGAATTGGTGTAATAATATTTATAAAAAAGTGTACGCTTCATAAAAAGACGCGTAGGTTGAAAGTGATGATGAAACCGACGCGCCGGCCAGTCCAAAGTTGTCAGAAACAGTTTCCAACAGGAATTGCAACGGGCAGCAGTATAAAACCCCAGCGCGCGACACACTTTCAGCGCAGATCAAATTCATTTAGTAAGAGGATCCACGCATCTCGACAAAGTAAACTTTACAAAGTGTAGTAACGTTTTGAACAGTATTTAAATAAACTGAAGTGCGATGGAACCGGCATTACGTCGGTGCAGTTATTAAAGAGCGAGTGATTTAAATAAAAGACTGTATTAATGAAGCTACAAGAGTCGTAACTACGTAGAACTTCTAGACAGCAACGAGGGACAAGAAAGAAGAGGACGAGGAACTAGACATCTGAAACCCCCCTTTTATTTTTCTAAGTTTTGTAATTTTTTTTGAATTTTATTTAATTTTATTTTTATTAAGTTTTTTTTTGTAAAAGGGGAGAGACATCATATTTAGAACTAGGTAAAAAAAACCTAGAGGAAGCAAAAGTGTGCAAGGCCCAAATACAATTACAGACATGTCCCCACAGGTGAATGACAGAACTTGCAAATGAAAAACTCTTTTAACCAACAAGCGTGTGCTTTATTCAACCTGCAAGATTTTACATACATGACAAGTTCGTGATTGTGTGAGCACACCATTAAAGGCAGAATTATATATATATATATGTATATATATGTATATCCATTAATTCATAATGTCACAAAGTAAGTGAGTTGATATTAAACTAATTGCAAAAATTTCTGCCTGATTATGTATGAGTCAAAGTTAGTAATAATCTCATTCATAAAGCAATACTAATCCATCAGTGTTGTATAATATCAAATAGGCTAGCCTGTTGTCTCAGTAAGCACATTTATGATTATTCTCTTTTTTAAATCCGTTACATATTCCCCCAAAAAAATATATATATAGTAAAATTACACACACAAACACATATACGACATGAATAACAAAACATCCCTCATTTCAACACTAACCTCCTCATAAACCCATTCCAACTACAGTAAATGAAGGAACCCTAATATGTATAGATAGGTACAAATATAAATGACAACGTAAATGGAATATCTCAGCTCCTAAGCATAGATTTGCCAGCATTTTCACAAGCATAGTTCACACCAGAGAATGTAAGTGACCGCCCCGAAACTCAACCAGCCAAACGACCCCTTACCTTAATCATTAAGCGTTAAGTATGTGTGTGAAAGAAAATCGTTTCTCATCTACCGCATCAGACAACCCCCGCTACGTTATTAAAACTCAGCCATGACCAGATGACATGATAGCACGAGATAATTAACTCCCTAATGGTCTTAATTAGATGAAAGTTAGATCTTACAGCAAACTGCGGATGTGTGTGTATGTGTGTAACTTCTTACACATTATACAGTTATAAGATACTTCATTAGGTGTACTGTGGTAATGTTCACACATGCAATAACATAATTGAACACGAGAGTTTGTGCTAGAGTATAATGTTCAGAACTTCACGAGTGAGCTTCTGGCGGCTTCTGTGCATTCACATGTTGTAGAGAGAGAGAGAAATAGATAATCAGAATTTTCCCACCTGGATTGTCCGGTGTACTTAGTTCGTATAGGCGCGGATCAGTGATGTCACAGTCGTGTCACAAGTCCCTGGTGCAGCTTAGCGTTGGAAAAGTCCTCGACTGACGGCATTGTGGCTATAAGATCGTCTCTGCCATTAGGGTGGACAGATGTTCGTCCACCCCTGACACCCATCTCGCCCTTGGTCGAGCACCTGGACATACAATAGGTTGTAGAGGGTGTCATAAAGAAAATCACGCCACTTAGGCCGTCCACATTAAATACCAACACTTACTTTAAGCAGCAACAGCGCACACACACATCGCCACTAATTCAGATTAAACAGTATTAAGCTCGTATAGCAATTACTTTCTTAATGTTTCATTGAAATATTCAAATTGATTTGCTGTGTCTTTCGTAGTTATTAATTACATCAAAACAGCTGAGTGCAAGATACATTAGCATATTCTCTATTGAAATCAACTTGACCCACGACTCTCACATTCATAATTTAATTAAATTTAATTTAATTTGATTTTGTAATAGCATTAATGCCCAGATTAAAAACTGCTCTATACGCACACACACACACACACAAGCATAACTCATAATGAAAGCTGAAACACAAAATATATTTGGGGTTAGAATATTTTCAGAACCCGCAGACTTGCACGTACCTGGAACAACACTTTATCTAGCCTATCATAGTGATAGGTTCGGAAGTCCTGGATAGAAGTTTGCCGCCAGCCGAGACCAGATGAACAGGTTGGAGGATCAAGCAGAAATGAGGCCGATACAAAGTTTCGGTCCAGCCAAGTAACCTCCGAATGCAGGAATGTACAGACACAGCTGGCTGGCAGCGCCAGCTGTATTGCGTAGCTGCACAACCGTTTGTGTGTATAACCGACCGGCAACAAACTATCGTAACAGTGTGGCAGTACGTGACGTCAGCGGCGCTCGTTTTTAAAATACTAATAATACGTTGCCGAAGCCAGTTCGGCACACCCTCACCCCAAAAGGGCAACATGGTTGACCCAAAACAAACAAGTCCTCAAGCACGACGGCTGCGGGAAACCTGGAAAATCTCAGATTCTAAAACGCTCTTGGTGAGTTCAGTAACACAGGAAAACAAAAAGGCAGAAGGAAGAGGTGTGAGTTAGTGAGTGTGTGTCTGAAAGAGAAGATGTAAGTGTGAGTCCTGCATGCTCGCCGGGCCCTGGTCCACATGCAGATATAAGAGACAGAAAAGAACAGGAGAAAGAGAAGAATCGCAGGATCCCGCTTTGAGTACTGACCACCAAGGCCTCCCAATTCCAATAACTGAGATCCAGGAACCCCAAATAGTATTCCCCCCTTTTTTTATGGGCCTAACTGTCATCCCTAACTCATGCCCTATGGCAAAACTTTAGCTTCGAAATGTGAGTGGTTACTCTTTCAACATCCCCTCCGGGATCACCCAATTTCACTGTGACGGGCGACACAAACCGAAGAATGCGGTATGGTCCCGACCAACGATAACATAGTTTAGCGGCCCTCCTATTTATGGCTGAGCTGATCGGATGGCTCTGACAGTAGACCAAGTCGCCAATCTTAAATGGGTTCGGAATTCGCCCCTGATTGTAGCGACTACGGACGCGTTCGTGAGCACGAAGCAAATTCCTCCGGACCTCCCGCCATCTGTCCACAGTCGTGACCTCAGGATCGTTCGGCAGAAGATCATCAATGTGCCACAAATTGTCCAACGGCAAACTCGGCGAGAACCCAAACATGACTTCAAAGGGTACGGCCTTGTGACTCTCGTGTAGGGCCGTGTTAAATGCCAATTGCAACCACTTTAAATTTTGGTCCCAACAATCCTGTTGTTCAGCATGATAGGCGATAAGCGCTGAACGGAGATTCCGGTTAAATCTCTCCGCGTGGGACGGTTGAGGGTAGTACGGGGAAGTGGTCACATGTTTGATGCCGTTAGCGAAACTCATTCGCCGGAAATCTTTTGAAATGAACTGTGGTCCATTGTCAGAGACAATGGTGGACGGAAAACCGAAATGCTGAAAGACATGGGTCTGTAGCATAAGGATAGTTGAGCGAGTGTTTGCCTGTCGTAAGGGCAGTAGCCAGACAAACTTGGAAAAAGCATCCACGCAAACAAGTAGGTAAGCATTACCTGACTTGCTACGAGGGAAAGGTCCCACGTAGTCTATGAATAACTTCTCCATGGGTTTGCTCGCCACATCAGATGACAATAGACCCAATTTAGTGTTTTGAGCAGGCTTACTCAAGCCACAGAGATGACATGCTTTCACACGAGCCGCGATGTCCCTGTCCATGCCCTTCCAGATGAAATGCCTCCTAATACTGGAAATGGTCTTCGAAATTCCCTTATGGCCACCTATTGGGGAATCATGATAGTAGCTGAAGACCATTGGCACGAGCTTGCTAGGCAGCACAACCTTCGGGGCACGTCCTTTTCGTTCTCGGCAGCACAGGACGCCCTTGGACAGAAAATATGGTACCTGCACGTTACCCTCTTTTAGGTGTTGGATGATAGGACCCAACTCTTCATCATTTAACTGATGGGGTAACACATCAGTAAAAGCCAAAGGAAAATCCAGCAGAACGGAACAGGGTTGCTCAGAATTGGCCTCGCTGGGTTGGGTGACAAGGCGTCTGCAACAACATTTTGTGTTCCCCTGATGTGTTGCACTTTGAATTTAAAGGATGAGATCTTGACCACCCAACGCCCTATTTTACCCAGCTGCCGGGGATGAGCGAGAAGCCAGGAGAGAGCCTGATTATCGGTCTCCAACAGGAACTCAGCGTGTTCCAAGAAACGCCTGAACTTATCTAGAGCGTACACAACAGCAAGACACTCTAGTTCATACACTGAAGACTTCCTCTCTTGTTGGGTCAAGGTCCGGGATATAAATGCCACCGGCTGCCTAGCACCATCGACTTTCTGGGACAGAACCGCCCCGAGCGCAACAGAACTCGCGTCCGTTTGCAAAATGAATTTTTTTGAAAAATCAGGCATCCTCAACACAGGGGGAGAGACGATCGCCTCCTTGAGGGTATCAAAGGCCCGCTGTTGCCTCTCTCCCCATACAAATTTGGTACCCTTTTTCCTGAGTTCGTTTAAAGGTACAGCAATCTCCGCGGCATTAGGGATAAATCTACGGTAAAAATTGACCATGCCAACAAATCTGGCAACACCTTTCGCATCCCTAGGGGGAGGAAAATCCCGGATGCCTTGTGTCCTCTCCGGGTCGACCGTCACACCCCCATATGAGACGAGATGCCCTAAAAACGAAATACTCCTTTGTGCAAACTTTACCTTGTCTGGATTGATAGTGAGGCCAGCACTCCTCAATCGGCACATCACCTCTCTCAGGTGACCCAGATGCTCCTCGAACGTTTTACTGTAGACCAAGAGGTCATCAAGATAATTAAAGATGAATTTAAATTTTACGTCATGGAATACAGTGTCAAGTAGTCGCGTGAGGGTTTGAGCCCCCACTGCCAGACCCATGGGTACCCTAGTATATTGATAAAGATTCCATGGCACACAGAATGCCGTATAAGGGCGGCTTTCCTTAGACAGAGGAATCTGATGATAAGCGGCATTGAGGTCAAAGATGGTGAAGTACCTGGCCCCACTAAACCAATCGAACGCGGAATGTAAATCGGGAAGAGGAACTGAATCCACCTCAATATTAGCATTGAGTTTGCGATAGTCAATGACCATACGCTGTTTACCTCCAGGCTTGGGCACCAGAAATGCTGGACTTGCATAACTAGAGTTGGAAGGTTCAATGACCCCTTGTTTAAGCAACTCTTGAACCTTCTCTCTTAGGACATCCATCTTTGGAGGGGCGAATTTGTATGGGTGTGAGCGGACTACGGCGGAGTCCGTTAAACGGATCTTATATTCCAAAAGATGTGTGAGCCCCAGGTTGGGAGTTAATACAGTGGGGAAACTGCTCACACAAATGATCTAAAGCATGCCTCTGGGACGGGGTGAGATGGTCTCTTTCTGAATCGGGACACACAACCTCTTGGACACCTCCCTTAGCTCCCTGGTACCCAAGGAAAGGAATGACAACCTCCCGATTGAATTTAAAATAACAGTGGTGCGCTTGAAGATCTAAAACGAGACCACTCTTGGAGATGAAATCGGCACCCACAATTCAGTCGACTCCCAGAGCCGGAGAAACCAAAAATCGCCACACCCATGAAAAACACTCGATTTTAATACTCAGGGAAACCACCCGGGAGATGGGCAGAATTTCCCGCGATGCAGTCCAGCATACCACGGAAGACCGATCCGACCCTAATAGTAAGCCCTGTTGTTCAAGGTCCTCACATACTCTAGATGAAATTATGAATCGGGCTGATCCAGAGTCAACCAAGGCTCTGAGCTGACCCTTTTTCAACTCGATCGACAGGAAGGGGCATACTGAACTGTAGTTGGGGACAGTTCGCAGGACCTTGGAGCCGGATGACCCGGGATTAGCTATCCGCCTGGGGTTAAGTGAAACCGGAAGAGAACGGCCTAACGGGGAAGACCACTCCCGACTTATCTTCCCCGAGAATTTACGTTTTTTGAAAGGTTACCTTTTCGGGAAGTCCCTTGACGCTGTCTAGCATCGTTACAATAGCGCGTGACGTGACCGGATCTATGACACCTAGAACAGAATAATTCTCGTACTTCACAGCTCTGAACCGGCGCAGGCCTAGGACCCCAAGACCCGGGCTGCCCGACTCGTCGCTCGAAATTAGGGCGTTCTGAATGCCTCCTAGCCTCGCGGGCTCTAATATCGTCATTACCCTGTATAGTGGTCGACTCGGCGCACAGCCGGTCTAAATCAATAAAACTTTGGGGACGGGCAGCGAATGTCAAACGTGACCGTTCCTCCGGCGTCACGCCCTGCAAAATAGTATGAATGACATCAGACTCTGACAACCCCAGCTTCAGGATCCGGGCCGCGTCTTTAACACTGGAAATGAAATGAGCAAGGGACTCTCCGCTTGCTTGAACTCTATAGAAATGTTTGTGTCGTAACCGGTCGTGTAACCTTCCCGGTACGAAAGCGTCCAGGACTTCCCGATGGAAATGGTCTATGCCACCACCATCCCTAAGGGTACTTGTCACGCGCTCAGCCATAGATCCCCGACAGTACGGGTAAATGAGCTCAAGCAAAGTCTGCTCCGACAGGCCAGGGAAATCGGCCAACTGAAAAAATACGCGCAAGAATCTCAAAAGCGCCTCAGGATCCAGACCATCGACAACTGGGAGACGCTGAATGACATCCGACAGTGGGTTAGGAAGCTTGTGATAGCTTGCGGTGGCCATATCGGAAAAGGCAGGAACATGCACAGGGGGTTCCACCCTGGCTGCCGTCTCAACAGAAGAAGAAGAAGAACCGGAATTCGGATCTACGTGGCGACGCTGGCCGAGAGAAAACTCCCGCAATGCCATCGCCACTTGCTCCCTAAGAGTGACAACATTTTTCTCTAATTCCGAGGTGGTAGCCTGTGATTCAGCATTCTGTAAACGGCATAGAACGTGTTGTAAACGTTGGCGCACCCTCTGTCTAGCCGTAGAGGTGGGTGCTGCCGACTGCAGGCCTTCGGCCAAATCGAGCAGTTCTACAAATTTTTCCGAGCACAGCTCCACCTCGGCGGTGACATCCGTAAGTAATACTCTCCCACTCGGTGCCTCACCGGAGGCAAGAGCCTCACGGAGTTGCTTCCTTAATGAAACAACAGTCTCCTGTGGCTTCCGTCCCCGGAACCGGACCTCCCACTCGAGCTCATCTTTTACAAACAAATCCACATTTACCGAAATGGACATGACCGCGCAATCCACACACACACCACGTAAAAGCAAGAATTAAAGAGAACGACAGGAAGAACTTGATCATACAAGTGGCTCCAGACTGCTCTAGCGATACGACGAGATGGGTGTCATAAAAGCAGAGAAACACCCATGCAAAATGCCCAGAAGAGAACACAACACAAAACAACCAAACTAACTCACTAAATACAACACACAAAGTACACATAAAATTCGATATAATCGAAAATATAAACTATCACATCCATGCCCTTGGTCGGACCATAACCGCATTCAAAATACACGATACCGCAACGCAACGCCCTCAATAAACAATTACCATATAACTGGGATGTTACCAAACACGTTGTCTAATCAAAGAGACAAGTCATAATCAAACTCAACAAGTACCGACGGCCCTCATCATGTCCAGACTCCGTATGAGCTCCAGGGTATGTGCAAGTGCAACCAATCAGCACACATTCATTAAAAAAAATTAATCACATTCTTATAACCCCTTTTCAAAATTCATCTCACACTCAACATCACAAAATAATCACTTAAACACTAACACATATTAAATTATTTTAAACTTCATTAACCCCTTATTCATTTTATAAAATGTGCTCTTTTTTCTGGTTGTTCATTCTGTTAATTTATTACACTACCATTAAGTTTTCTTACAACACTTGGATTCTAATCAAAAATAATTTGAAATAATTTGCAAGTCCTAACACCAGCTGACATGTCTGTAGCCACACTAAGTTTCATTTAAGAAAATAAATATAAGTCCCCAGATTCTAAAATTTCTCAAGTTCAACAGAGAAAAATAAGGCAGTAATAATACCTACTATCCACCCAGAATCATAACAAACCACGCTCTGCTACCATTTGAAACCCCCCATTTATTTTTCTAAGTTTTGTAATTTTTTTTGAATTTTATTTAATTTTATTTTTATTAAGTTTTTTTTTGTAAAAGGGGAGAGACATCATATTTAGAACTAGGTAAAAAAAACCTAGAGGAAGCAAAAGTGTGCAAGGCCCAAATACAATTACAGACATGTCCCCCCAGGTGAATGACAGGACTTGCAAATGAAAAACTCTTTTAACCAACAAGCGTGTGCTTTATTCAACCTGCAAGATTTTACATACATGACAAGTTCGTGATTGTGTGAGCACACCATTAAAGGCAGAATTATATATATATATGTATATATATGTATATCCATTAATTCATAATGTCACAAAGTAAGTGAGTTGATATTAAACTAATTGCAAAAATTTCTGCCTGATTATGTATGAGTCAAAGTTAGTAATAATCTCATTCATAAAGCAATACTAATCCATCAGTGTTGTATAATATCAAATAGGCTAGCCTGTTGTCTCAGTAAGCACATTTATGATTATTCTCTTTTTTAAATCCGTTACATATTCCCCCAAAAAAATATATATATAGTAAAATTACACACACAAACACATATACGACATGAATAACAAAACATCCCTCATTTCAACACTAACCTCCTCATAAACCCATTCCAACTACAGTAAATGAAGGAACCCTAATATGTATAGATAGGTACAAATATAAATGACAACGTAAATGGAATATCTCAGCTCCTAAGCATAGATTTGCCAGCATTTTCACAAGCATAGTTCACACCAGAGAATGTAAGTGACCGCCCCGAAACTCAACCAGCCAAACGACCCCTTACCTTAATCATTAAGCGTTAAGTATGTGTGTGAAAGAAAATCGTTTTTCATCTACCGCATCAGACAACCCCCGCTACGTTATTAAAACTCAGCCATGACCAGATGACATGATAGCACGAGATAATTAACTCCCTAATGGTCTTAATTAGATGAAAGTTAGATCTTACAGCAAACTGCGGATGTGTGTGTATGTGTGTAACTTCTTACACATTATACAGTTATAAGATACTTCATTAGGTGTACTGTGGTAATGTTCACACATGCAATAACATAATTGAACACGAGAGTTTGTGCTAGAGTATAATGTTCAGAACTTCACGAGTGAGCTTCTGGCGGCTTCTGTGCATTCACATGTTGTAGAGAGAGAGAGAAATAGATAATCAGAATTTTCCCACCTGGATTGTCCGGTGTACTTAGTTCGTATAGGCGCGGATCAGTGATGTCACAGTCGTGTCACAAGTCCCTGGTGCAGCTTAGCGTTGGAAAAGTCCTCGACTGACGGCATTGTGGCTATAAGATCGTCTCTGCCATTAGGGTGGACAGATGTTCGTCCACCCCTGACACCCATCTCGCCCTTGGTCGAGCACCTGGACATACAATAGGTTGTAGAGGGTGTCATAAAGAAAATCACGCCACTTAGGCCGTCCACATTAAATACCAACACTTACTTTAAGCAGCAACAGCGCACACACACATCGCCACTAATTCAGATTAAACAGTATTAAGCTCGTCTAGCAATTACTTTCTTAATGTTTCATTGAAATATTCAAATTGATTTGCTGTGTCTTTCGTAGTTATTAATTACATCAAAACAGCTGAGTGCAAGATACATTAGCATATTCTCTATTGAAATCAACTTGACCCACGACTCTCACATTCATAATTTAATTTAATTTAATTTAATTTGATTTTGTAATAGCATTAATGCCCAGATTAAAAACTGCTCTATACGCACACACACACACACAAGCATAACTCATAATGAAAGCTGAAACACAAAATATATTTGGGGTTAGAATATTTTCAGAACCCGCAGACTTGCACGTACCTGGAACAACACTTTATCTAGCCTATCATAGTGATAGGTTCGGAAGTCCTGGATAGAAGTTTGCCGCCAGCCGAGACCAGATGAACAGGTTGGAGGATCAAGCAGAAATGAGGCCGATACAAAGTTTCGGTCCAGCCAAGTAACCTCCGAATGCAGGAATGTACAGACACAGCTGGCTGGCAGCGCCAGCTGTATTGCGTAGCTGCACAACCGTTTGTGTGTATAACCGACCGGCAACAAACTATCGTAACAGTGTGGCAGTACGTGACGTCAGCGGCGCTCGTTTTTAAAATACTAATAATACGTTGCCGAAGCCAGTTCGGCACACCCTCACCCCAAAAGGGCAACATGGTTGACCCAAAACAAACAAGTCCTCAAGCACGACGGCTGCGGGAAACCTGGAAAATCTCAGATTCTAAAACGCTCTTGGTGAGTTCAGTAACACAGGAAAACAAAAAGGCAGAAGGAAGAGGTGTGAGTTAGTGAGTGTGTGTCTGAAAGAGAAGATGTAAGTGTGAGTCTTGCATGCTCGCCGGGCCCTGGTCCACATGCAGATATAAGAGACAGAAAAGAACAGGAGAAAGAGAAGAATCGCAGGATCCCGCTTTGAGTACTGACCACCAAGGCCTCCCAATTCCAATAACTGAGATCCAGGAACCCCAAATAGTATTCCCCCCTTTTTTTATGGGCCTAACTGTCATCCCTAACTCATGCCCTATGGCAAAACTTTAGCTTCGAAATGTGAGTGGTTACTCTTTCAACATCCCCTCCGGGATCACCCAATTTCACTGTGACGGGCGACACAAACCGAAGAATGCGGTATGGTCCCGACCAACGATAACATAGTTTAGCGGCCCTCCTATTTATGGCTGAGCTGATCGGATGGCTCTGACAGTAGACCAAGTCGCCAATCTTAAATGGGTTCGGAATTCGCCCCTGATTGTAGCGACTACGGACGCGTTCGTGAGCACGAAGCAAATTCCTCCGGACCTCCCGCCATCTGTCCACAGTCGTGACCTCAGGATCGTTCGGCAGAAGATCATCAATGTGCCACAAATTGTCCAACGGCAAACTCGGCAAGAACCCAAACATGACTTCAAAGGGTACGGCCTTGTGAGTCTCGTGTAGGGCCGTGTTAAATGCCAATTGCAACCACTTTAAATTTTGGTCCCAACAATCCTGTTGTTCAGCATGATAGGCGATAAGCGCTGAACGGAGATTCCGGTTAAATCTCTCCGCGTGGGACGGTTGAGGGTAGTACGGGGAAGTGGTCACATGTTTGATGCCGTTAGCGAAACTCATTCGCCGGAAATCTTTTGAAATGAACTGTGGTCCATTGTCAGAGACAATGGTGGACGGAAAACCGAAATGCTGAAAGACATGGGTCTGTAGCATAAGGATAGTTGAGCGAGTGTTTGCCTGTCGTAAGGGCAGTAGCCAGACAAACTTGGAAAAAGCATCCACGCAAACAAGTAGGTAAGCATTACCTGACTTGCTACGAGGGAAAGGTCCCACGTAGTCTATGAATAACTTCTCCATGGGTTTGCTCGCCACATCAGATGACAATAGACCCAATTTAGTGTTTTGAGCAGGCTTACTCAAGCCACAGAGATGACATGCTTTCACACGAGCCGCGATGTCCCTGTCCATGCCCTTCCAGATGAAATGCCTCCTAATACTGGAAATGGTCTTCGAAATTCCCTTATGGCCACCTATTGGGGAATCATGATAGTAGCTGAAGACCATTGGCACGAGCTTGCTAGGCAGCACAACCTTCGGGGCACGTCCTTTTCGTTCTCGGCAGCACAGGACGCCCTTGGACAGAAAATATGGTACCTGCACGTTACCCTCTTTTAGGTGTTGGATGATAGGACCCAACTCTTCATCATTTAACTGATGGGGTAACACATCAGTAAAAGCCAAAGGAAAATCCAGCAGAACGGAACAGGGTTGCTCAGAATTGGCCTCGCTGGGTTGGGAGAACATACGTGACAAGGCGTCTGCAACAACATTTTGTGTTCCCCTGATGTGTTGCACTTTGAATTTAAAGGATGAGATCTTGACCACCCAACGCCCTATTTTACCCAGCTGCCGGGGATGAGCGAGAAGCCAGGAGAGAGCCTGATTATCGGTCTCCAACAGGAACTCAGCGTGTTCCAAGAAACGCCTGAACTTATCTAGAGCGTACACAACAGCAAGACACTCTAGTTCATACACTGAAGACTTCCTCTCTTGTTGGGTCAAGGTCCGGGATATAAATGCCACCGGCTGCCTAGCACCATCGACTTTCTGGGACAGAACCGCCCCGAGCGCAACAGAACTCGCGTCCGTTTGCAAAATGAATTTTTTTGAAAAATCAGGCATCCTCAACACAGGGGGAGAGACGATCGCCTCCTTGAGGGTATCAAAGGCCCGCTGTTGCCTCTCTCCCCATACAAATTTGGTACCCTTTTTCCTGAGTTCGTTTAAAGGTACAGCAATCTCCGCGGCATTAGGGATAAATCTACGGTAAAAATTGACCATGCCAACAAATCTGGCAACACCTTTCGCATCCCTAGGGGGAGGAAAATCCCGGATGCCTTGTGTCCTCTCCGGGTCGACCGTCACACCCCCATATGAGACGAGATGCCCTAAAAACGAAATACTCCTTTGTGCAAACTTTACCTTGTCTGGATTGATAGTGAGGCCAGCACTCCTCAATCGGCACATCACCTCTCTCAGGTGACCCAGATGCTCCTCGAACGTTTTACTGTAGACCAAGAGGTCATCAAGATAATTAAAGATGAATTTAAATTTTACGTCATGGAATACAGTGTCAAGTAGTCGCGTGAGGGTTTGAGCCCCCACTGCCAGACCCATGGGTACCCTAGTATATTGATAAAGATTCCATGGCACACAGAATGCCGTATAAGGGCGGCTTTCCTTAGACAGAGGAATCTGATGATAAGCGGCATTGAGGTCAAAGATGGTGAAGTACCTGGCCCCACTAAACCAATCGAACGCGGAATGTAAATCGGGAAGAGGAACTGAATCCACCTCAATATTAGCATTGAGTTTGCGATAGTCAATGACCATACGCTGTTTACCTCCAGGCTTGGGCACCAGAAATGCTGGACTTGCATAACTAGAGTTGGAAGGTTCAATGACCCCTTGTTTAAGCAACTCTTGAACCTTCCCTCTTAGGACATCCATCTTTGGAGGGGCGAATTTGTATGGGTGTGAGCGGACTACGGCGGAGTCCGTTAAACGGATCTTATATTCCAAAAGATGTGTGAGCCCCAGGTTGGGAGTTAATACAGTGGGGAACTGCTCACACAAATGATCTAAAGCATGCCTCTGGGACGGGGTGAGATGGTCTCTTTCTGAATCGGGACACACAACCTCTTGGACACCTCCCTTAGCTCCCTGGTACCCAAGGAAAGGAATGACAACCTCCCGATTGAATTTAAAATAACAGTGGTGCGCTTGAAGATCTAAAACGAGACCACTCTTGGAGATGAAATCGGCACCCACAATGCAGTCGACTCCCAGAGCCGGAGAAACCAAAAATCGCCACACCCATGAAAAACACTCGATTTTAATACTCAGGGAAACCACCCGGGAGATGGGCAGAATTTCCCGCGATGCAGTCCAGCATACCACGGAAGACCGATCCGACCCTAATAGTAAGCCCTGTTGTTCAAGGTCCTCACATACTCTAGATGAAATTATGGATCGGGCTGATCCAGAGTCAACCAAGGCTCTGAGCTGACCCTTTTTCAACTCGATCGACAGGAAGGGGCATACTGAACTGTAGTTGGGGACAGTTCGCAGGACCTTGGAGCCGGATGACCCGGGATTAGCTATCCGCCTGGGGTTAAGTGAAACCGGAAGAGAACGGCCTAACGGGGAAGACCACTCCCGACTTATCTTCCCCGAGAATTTACGTTTTTTGAAAGGTTACCTTTTCGGGAAGTCCCTTGACGCTGTCTAGCATCGTTACAATAGCGCGTGACGTGACCGGATCTATGACACCTAGAACAGAATAATTCTCGTACTTCACAGCTCTGAACCGGCGCAGGCCTAGGACCCCAAGACCCGGGCTGCCCGACTCGTCGCTCGAAATTAGGGCGTTCTGAACGCCTCCTAGCCTCGCGGGCTCTAATATCGTCATTACCCTGTATAGTGGTCGACTCGGCGCACAGCCGGTCTAAATCAATAAAACTTTGGGGACGGGCAGCGAATGTCAAACGTGACCGTTCCTCCGGCGTCACGCCCTGCAAAATAGTATGAATGACATCAGACTCTGACAACCCCAGCTTCAGGATCCGGGCCGCGTCTTTAACACTGGAAATGAAATGAGCAAGGGACTCTCCGCTTGCTTGAACTCTATAGAAATGTTTGTGTCGTAACCGGTCGTGTAACCTTCCCGGTACGAAAGCGTCCAGGACTTCCCGATGGAAATGGTCTATGCCACCACCATCCCTAAGGGTACTTGTCACGCGCTCAGCCATAGATCCCCGACAGTACGGGTAAATGAGCTCAAGCAAAGTCCGCTCCGACAGCCCAGGGAAATCGGCCAACTGAAAAAATACGCGCAAGAATCTCAAAAGCGCCTCAGGATCCAGACCATCGACAACTGGGAGACGCTGAATGACATCCGACAGTGGGTTAGGAAGCTTGTGATAGCTTGCGGTGGCCATATCGGAAAAGGCAGGAACATGCACAGGGGGTTCCACCCTGGCTGCCGTCTCAACAGAAGAAGAAGAAGAACCGGAATTCGGATCTACGTGGCGACGCTGGCCGAGAGAAAACTCCCGCAATGCCATCGCCACTTGCTCCCTAAGAGTGACAACATTTTTCTCTAATTCCGAGGTGGTAGCCTGTGATTCAGCATTCTGTAAACGGCATAGAACGTGTTGTAAACGTTGGCGCACCCTCTGTCTAGCCGTAGAGGTGGGTGCCGCCGACTGCAGGCCTTCGGCCAAATCGAGCAGTTCTACAAATTTTTCCGAGCACAGCTCCACCTCGGCGGTGACATCCGTAAGTAATACTCTCCCACTCGGTGCCTCACCGGAGGCAAGAGCCTCACGGAGTTGCTTCCTTAATGAAACAACAGTCTCCTGTGGCTTCCGTCCCCGGAACCGGACCTCCCACTCGAGCTCATCTTTTACAAACAAATCCACATTTACCGAAATGGACATGACCGCGCAATCCACACACACACCACGTAAAAGCAAGAATTAAAGAGAACGACAGGAAGAACTTGATCATACAAGTGGCTCCAGACTGCTCTAGCGATACGACGAGATGGGTGTCATAAAAGCAGAGAAACACCCATGCAAAATGCCCAGAAGAGAACACAACACAAAACAACCAAACTAACTCACTAAATACAACACACAAAGTACACATAAAATTCGATATAATCGAAAATATAAACTATCACATCCATTCCCTTGGTCGGACCATAACCGCATTCAAAATACACGATACCGCAACGCAACGCCCTCAATAAACAATTACCATATAACTGGGATGTTACCAAACACGTTGTCTAATCCAAGAGACAAGTCATAATCAAACTCAACAAGTACCGACGGCCCTCATCATGTCCAGACTCCGTATGAGCTCCAGGGTATGTGCAAGTGCAACCAATCAGCACACATTCATTAAAAAAAATTAATCACATTCTTATAACCCCTTTTCAAAATTCATCTCACACTCAACATCACAAAATAATCACTTAAACACTAACACATATTAAATTATTTTAAACTTCATTAACCCCTTATTCATTTTATAAAATGTGCTCTTTTTTCTGGTTGTTCATTCTGTTAATTTATTACACTACCATTAAGTTTTCTTACAACACTTGGATTCTAATCAAAAATAATTTGAAATAATTTGCAAGTCCTAACACCAGCTGACATGTCTGTAGCCACACTAAGTTTCATTTAAGAAAATAAATATAAGTCCCCAGATTCTAAAATTTCTCAAGTTCAACAGAGAAAAATAAGGCAGTAATAATACCTACTATCCACCCAGAATCATAACAAACCACGCTCTGCTACCATTTGAAACCCCCCATTTATTTTTCTAAGTTTTGTAATTTTTTTTTTATTTTATTTAATTTTATTTTTATTAAGTTTTTTTTTGTAAAAGGGGAGAGACATCATATTTAGAACTAGGTAAAAAAAACCTAGAGGAAGCAAAAGTGTGCAAGGCCCAAATACAATTACAGACATGTCCCCCCAGGTGAATGACAGGACTTGCAAATGAAAAAATCTTTTAACCAACAAGCGTGTGCTTTATTCAACCTGCAAGATTTTACATACATGACAAGTTCGTGATTGTGTGAGCACACCATTAAAGGCAGAATTATATATATATATATGTATATATATATGTATATCCATTAATTCATAATGTCACAAAGTAAGTGAGTTGATATTAAACTAATTGCAAAAATTTCTGCCTGATTATGTTTGAGTCAAAGTTAGTAATAATCTCATTCATAAAGCAATACTAATCCATCAGTGTTGTATAATATCAAATAGGCTAGCTTGTTGTCTCAGTAAGCACATTTATGATTATTCTCTTTTTTAAATCCGTTACATATTCCCCCAAAAAAATATATATATAGTAAAATTACACACACAAACACATATACGACATGAATAACAAAACATCCCTCATTTCAACACTAACCTCCTCATAAACCCATTCCAACTACAGTAAATGAAGGAACCCTAATATGTATAGATAGGTACAAATATAAATGACAACGTAAATGGAATATCTCAGCTCCTAAGCATAGATTTGCCAGCATTTTCACAAGCATAGTTCACAACAGAGAATGTAAGTGACCGCCCCGAAACTCAACCAGCCAAACGACCCCTTACCTTAATCATTAAGCGTTAAGTATGTGTGTGAAAGAAAATCGTTTCTCATCTACCGCATCAGACAACCCCCCGCTACGTTATTAAAACTCAGCCATGACCAGATGACATGATAGCACGAGATAATTAACTCCCTAATGGTCTTAATTAGATGAAAGTTAGATCTTACAGCAAACTGCGGATGTGTGTGTATGTGTGTAACTTCTTACACATTATACAGTTATAAGATACTTCATTAGGTGTACTGTGGTAATGTTCACACATGCAATAACATAATTGAACACGAGAGATTGTGCTAGAGTATAATGTTCAGAACTTCACGAGTGAGCTTCTGGCGGCTTCTGTGCATTCACATGTTGTAGAGAGAGAGAGAGAAATAGGTAATCAGAATTTTCCCACCTGGATTGTCCGGTGTACTTAGTTCGTATAGGCGCGGATCAGTGATGTCACAGTCGTGTCACAGTCGTGTCACAAGTCCCTGGTGCAGCTTAGCGTTGGAAAAGTCCTCGACTGACGGCATTGTGGCTATAAGATCGTCTCTGCCATTAGGGTGGACAGATGTTCGTCCACCCCTGACACCCATCTCGCCCTTGGTCGAGCACCTGGACATACAATAGGTTGTAGAGGGTGTCATAAAGAAAATCACGCCACTTAGGCCGTCCACATTAAATACCAACACTTACTTTAAGCAGCAACAGCGCACACACACATCGCCACTAATTCAGATTAAACAGTATTAAGCTCGTCTAGCAATTACTTTCTTAATGTTTCATTGAAATATTCAAATTGATTTGCTGTGTCTTTCGTAGTTATTAATTACATCAAAACAGCTGAGTGCAAGATACATTAGCATATTCTCTATTGAAATCAACTTGACCCACGACTCTCACATTCATAATTTAATTAAATTTAATTTAATTTGATTTTGTAATAGCATTAATGCCCAGATTAAAAACTGCTCTATACGCACACACACACACACACAAGCATAACTCATAATGAAAGCTGAAACACAAAATATATTTGGGGTTAGAATATTTTCAGAACCCGCAGACTTGCACGTACCTGGAACAACACTTTATCTAGCCTATCATAGTGATAGGTTCGGAAGTCCTGGATAGAAGTTTGCCGCCAGCCGAGACCAGATGAACAGGTTGGAGGATCAAGCAGAAATGAGGCCGATACAAAGTTTCAGTCCAGCCAAGTAACCTCCGAATGCAGGAATGTACAGACACAGCTGGCTGGCAGCGCCAGCTGTATTGCGTAGCTGCACAACCGTTTGTGTGTATAACCGACCGGCAACAAACTATCGTAACAGTGTGGCAGTGCGTGACGTCAGCGGCGCTCGTTTTTAAAATACTAATAATACGTTGCCGAAGCCAGTTCGGCACACATCTACGAGAGGACGCAGGGACAGCCTATGCATCTACATCCAGCCGTTTATCATCAAGACTAGAGGTCCACGTCAGAACTCATCATCCAGGAGACGGAGCGAGGAATTCAACGACGTAGAGACAAGAGGAGCTGATACCGAAGAGGATCAACGAACTCGAGAGTCTGGAGGACGGTAACAACAATTTAAATGGGTGCAGGAAAAATGCAGGTGAACTCGAACATTTATTTAACATTATAAATGACCCTGAAGTCTAACACCAAAAGCTAGTTTCCATATCCAAGTTTACAGAACATTAATATTTTTTTTTTAACTTAAAGAATGAATAAATAATTGTTTAAATATATAAATGAGAATAGAGAATATCATAATAATAATCTCATAATTGAATGGTCAAGAAAGAACCATAGTTTATTATATGTTGTAATTAATTAAATGAGTAATTTTGTAAATATGAGATTTACGTAATGGGTAATTAATTGAGACAGTAAAAATAGAATCAATTAACGTAAAGAAGATTCTCTATTAATATTTTAATTAATATTTGAATTAATTAAAAGTTGCATTTACGTGGTATACATTGGAACCCACACTTGTAAAGACTAAATCAATATTTAAAAGTTATACGTATGAATTATGTTTCCTATTATATTTATATGTGGTATATGTATATGTCTGTGTACTATTTCAGGTCATATATAATTTATGTGTGTATATATTATGTCTTAGAAGTATAAGAATTCAGAGTTACACATATTATGAGTATATTATATTCGGATTGAATATAAGGGTTCATATAAAAAGAAACCCACATTGAACAATTTAAATAACATGACAATTTGCGATTTTTGAATAAATCAAATGAATATGCTTTTCTTGAAACAGTCGTACTAATTTCACAACCACTGCTCAATCCTTTGTACTCTTTGCTTGTAAATTAAAACTTATAACGTTATTCACGCGCTTATCCACACTCAACCAATGACCAAAGCCTGCGACCCAGCCGGGGAACATCAAGGTAAATAATGCTGAAGAAGAGTATCACCTCCGAGGCGTGGGTAAGTGCGCGCATACGAGTAAGAGCGTATGTGTAAAAGTAAGTGTTCAAAAATAACGTTGTATAGTAATTGGCGCTCCAAATTCGTGTGGCTCGGCAAACATAAATAAATTTATGTATGTTAATTATTGTTGTGTCTTGGCCACGTTCGCATCGTTGTAACAAAATAACGTTGTATAGTAATTGTCGCTGCCAACGTGGGGCCGGTATATGTTAAGTACCGTTGGTCACGTATTAAAGTAACGTTGTATAGTAATTGGCGTTCCCAACGATGTGGCCCGACACGTAGCTAAAACGTGTTGTGCAATAAATTTTAAATATCATTACAAGTAAATGGCGCCCTGGTAATAAATAAAGTCTAATAAATAATTAGCAAAATATTGTAAGCAAGAATTAATAGTCAATTTGTGTAATGAATAATATTACAAATTGTTATAATAAAGTACAGAGAAGAAAAAGAGTTGTGAAATTAATACTGATAAATACAATAATTTAAATAAAGAAATATAGAGTCACGGTTGACCAATAATACAATTATAATTCATATAACGAATTAGTTAGGACACCGTAGGCTACATACTATAAAAATGGCGAAGCAACCGACAACGGACTTGGAAACAATGTTTAAACGACTCCAAGAAGAGTTGAAGACAAATAATGCAGAACTAAAAACTCAGTTAGAGAGTAGTAGTGCAGAACTTAACACGCAACTAGAAAGTAGCAATGAAAAATTAGAAAATAAATTAGGGAGATTAGAAGATAATAATACGAGATTAGAAACTCAAATAGAAGATAGTCGTAATCGATTAGAAATTACTATTGAAGAAGTGAAAACTCAATTAGAGAGTAATATAGATAGTAATAATACGAGGTTAAAAGACCTAACCTCGTACTAGGTTAGAAGAGAAAATAGAACTCGTCAGTAATACTTTAAAAACAGAGCTTACTGCACGCATTGAAGCAGTCGAACAGCAAGTTCAACAATCACTTAATGAACAAGCTGTAAAGATCGACAGTAAATTTAAAGAACAGCGTGACTATACTACACGTGAAACGAAAGAACACATTCGACAACTGGCTGAACAATGGAATGAAAAGTTTAAAATTACAAAGCAGGAGCAAGATCTCAGACACAAAGATGTAAATGAGCGCATCCTGGACAATACTAATAAAAGAAAGGAACTCACTGTGAGGACCAAAACTGAAGAAATAGCTGTGGAGGAGGTCACGAGGAAAACTACACACCACTCCATGGAAATTAATAACATGAAAGATGGACTACAAGAGGAGGTAGAAAAACTACGAGCAGAAGTCAAGAGACAACCCAGTGCTATGATGATGTGTGCTGCAAAGGTAGACGATCGAGAGAAGATCAGTTTTAAAGGTAATAAATGGGAGAACCCCATAGAATATTTACATAAATGTGAACGAGAAATGGCAACTATAGGAAGCAACCTAAACGACCGAGACCGTATAGAATTTGTAAGTCGACATTTCCAGGAAACAGCATCCAAATGGTATACGATTGTTCAGGACCATACAGAAACTTATGAACAGTTCAAGGCATCCTTCGAAAATCGATACTGGAATATACATACCCAGAGAGAGGTACGAGACCAGCTGGAGTATGCACGGTATTATGTCAACAGCAAACGTTCTATGGAAGACTACATAATACAACTCGTCGAACGGTGTAAGCATCTTAGACCCAGTTTCACGGAGCACGAATTAGTATTGAAATTAAGCTACCATTTTGACAGACACATTAGACTTGCTGTTTATACCCAAGGAGTTAAAACCATAGAGGAACTTCTTATTCTTGTAACACAGTCATCGCAGTTTGTTAATAAGCAATACGAGAGAAGAGAGAACCAGCCGCAGCAGCAGCAGTACTCTACGCATAATCCAATGCAACAAAAGTCGACGCAGTTTGCGAAGAGAGAAGAGAATTGGAAAGAGTATAAACAACCCTTTGAAAAAGGTAATACAACTCCACATAAAGGAGCGTACTCGCATCCAGGTACGGCTAAAAAGCAATTAAAATCGTACAATGCGAATGTACAGAATATAAATGCAAATAATAATAATCATAATACAGTAATAATAAGAATAATTATGAAAATAAAAGTGTTCAACAGCTGACACGCCCGTCTACATCCAAAGAGAGGGGGTGATCACACGACAAGGGAGAAGAACAATGAATGACGGTGAGGGAGACGCCGACAGCCAGATCAAACAAGTTTTAAAAGTCACATGTATTCCAACAAAACACCGGAACGAACAGGCTTGTTAAATGACCTGCACACACATGAGTTGCGCGCCACCCTAAACGATACAAACAATCCGCAACAGGAAAGAATGTTGTCTCACGCCTATTGTCCTACACAAGGGGGTACAATAAGCGGTATAAAGAAATGTAATGCGGTTAACATATCAACCACTACTTATCAAACAGATGATAGAGTTAAATATTTGCTAAATAATCTAGCAAGTGAACAAAATAAAGATCCGCAGATCAGTCACTTGAAATTATCAACACTATCTAGTAGGTATACGATAAAAAATAGTATATTGTATAAACTCGTAAAATATGATTGGAAAATAGTCCTATCACCAGAGATGTTAAAAACACTAACTATACCATGTCATCAAAGTTTAGCACATGCGTCTGCTTTAAAATGTCATTTAGCTTTGAAGGAAGACTTCATTTTGAATAATATGTTTAGAAGAATAAAAGCAATCTTAAAAGGATGCTACGAATGTCAAACAGCACGACATCCAAATCTTCACACATACGTAGATATGCAAAATATAAAGACACAGGAAAAGGGAGAATTAGTAGCAGTAGACTTCCTGGGCCCATTTCCGAGTGCTATTCACGGGGGTACGAAGCACATTCATGTATGTATAGATGTGTTCACCAAGGCAGTTCGACTCTATGCTATTCGAAGACCTACCACAAAAAGTGTACTGAATGTCATACTATGAAAATATGTACCGAAGCATGGTCAAATCAAAAAGATATTTAGTGACCAAGGTAAAAAATTCCAAAATAAAGCATGGACGGAAACGCTAACTCAGCACAGCATACAACCAGTGTTAACGTCAATACGACATCCACAAGGAAACCTTGCTGAGAGGGTAAATAAAGAGTTAGGAAAATATTTATGCATCTACTGCAATGAACAACATAATCGATGGGCAGAGTACTTGTCATTTTTTGAACAAGCTATAAATGCTACATACAGTGAAGCTACGGGATATACACCGGTGTAACTGGAAACAAATAAGAAACCCAATAGATTCTGGTCGAGAAACATTGACAAACCTCCAAACCAAAATCTACAAATTCCATTAAGTCACAAGTACGACAATGCGAAGAAGAGGATGGAAAAACTTGGAGAAAAGAGGATCGAGAGGTTCAACAGAACGCACAAACTCATCACATTGCATGAAGGAGAGAGTGTGCTACTAAAAAGTAATCCAGTGGGAAAACGAATCGACAATACAGCAAAGAAACTATTCAGACTGTACGAGGGACCCTACTTATTACAAAGGAGGAAAGGACGACACACATTTATCGTCTACGATCCAACATGAAACAAGATCATTGGAAAGTACCATGCATCAGCATTCCGTAAATACTATGGATAAAGGAATAATAAATAGGCAATTTCTAAGTCCGTGGGAGGGACGTAATCCACCCAGGGAAAATGAAAAATTTTAAGAACCCTTATAACCACTAATTGTGAGTTGTAAATAAATAATTTAAATAATGAATTTCTGAGTAAGGAAATAAAATTTGAATAAAATTCAAATTTTATTTTTACCCAGCAGGGGAATTGGTGTAATAATATTTATAAAAAAGTGTACGCTTCATAAAAAGACGCGTAGGTTGAAAGTGATGATGAAACCGACGCGCCGGCCAGTCCAAAGTTGTCAGAAACAGTTTCCAATAGGAATTGCAACGGGCAGCAGTATAAAACCCCAGCGCGCGACACACTTTCAGCGCAGATCATATGCATTTAGTAAGAGGATCCACGCATCTCGACAACGTAAACTTTACAAAGTGTAGTAATGTTTTGAACAGTATTTAAATAAACTGAAGTGCGATGGAACCGGCATTACGTCGGTGCAGTTATTAAAGAGCGAGTGATTTAAATAAAGACTGTATTAATGAAGCTACAAGAGTCGTAACTACGTAGAACTTCTAGACAGCAACGAGGGACAAGAAAGAAGAGGACGAGGAACTAGACATCTACGAGAGGACGCAAGGACAGCCTATGCATCTACATCCAGCCGTTTATCATCAAGACTAGAGGTCCACGTCAGAACTCAGCATCCAGGAGACGGAGCGAGGAATTCAACGACGTAGAGACAAGAGGAGCTGATACCGAAGAGGATCAACGAACTCGAGAGTCTGGAGGACGGTAACAACAATTTAAATGGGTGCAGGAAAAATGCAGGTGAACTCGAACATTTATTTAACATTATAAATGACCCTGAAGTCTAACACCAAAAGCTAGTTTCCATATCCAAGTTTACAGAACATTAATATTTTTTTTTTAACTTAAAGAATGAATAAATAATTGTTTAAATATATAAATGAGAATAGAGAATATCATAATAACAATCTCATAATTGAATGGTCAAGAAAGAACCATAGTTTATTATATGTTGTAATTAATTAAATGAGTAATTTTGTAAATATGAGATTTACGTAATGGGTAATTAATTGAGACAGTAAAAATAGAATCAATTAACATAAAGAAGATTCTCTATTAATATTTTAATTAATATTTTAATTAATTAAAAATTGCTTTTACGTGGTATACATTGGAACCCACACTTGTAAAGACTAAATCAATATTTAAAAGTTATACGTATGAATTATGTTTCCTATTATATTTACATGTGGTATATGTATATGTCTGTGTACTATTTCAGGTCATATATAATTTATGTGTGTATATATTATGTCTTAGAAGTATAAGAAATCAGAGTTACACATATTATGAGCATATTATATTCGGATTGAATATAAGGGTTCATATAACAAGAAACCCGCATTGAACAATTTAAATAACATGACAATTTGCGATTTTTGAATAAATCAAATGAATATGCTTTTCTTGAAACAGTCGTACTAATTTCACAACCACTGCTCAATCCTCTGTATTCTTTGCTTGTAAATTAAAACTTATAACGTTATTCACGCGCTTATCCACACTCAACCAATGACCAAAGCCTGCGACCCAGCAGGGGAACATCAAGGTAAATACTGCTGAAGAAGAGTATCACCTCCGAGACGTGGGTAAGTGCGCGCATACGAGTAAGAGCGTATGTGTAAAAGTAAGTGTTCAAAAATAACGTTGTATAGTAATTGGCGCTCCAAATTCGTGTGGCTCGGCAAACATAAATAAATTTATGTATGTTAATTATTGTTGTGTCTTGGCCACGTTGGCATCGTTGTAACAATATAACGTTGTATAGTAATTGTCGCTGCCAACGTGGGGCCGGTATATGTTAAGTACCGTTGGTCACGTATTAAAGTAACGTTGTATAGTAATTGGCGTTCCCAACGATGTGGCCCGACACGTAGCTAAAACGTGTTGTGCAATAAATTTTAAATATCATTACAAGTAAATGGCGCCCTGGTAATAAATAAAGTCTAATAAATAATTAGCAAAATATTGTAAGCAAGAATTAATAGTCAATTTGTGTAATGAATAATATTACAAATTGTTATAATAAAGTACAGAGAAGAAAAAGAGTTGTGAAATTAATACTGATAAATACAATAATTTAAATAAAGAAATATAGAGTCACGGTTGACCAATAATAAAATTATAATTCATATAACGAATTAGTTAGGACACCGTAGGCTACATACTATAAAAATGGCGAAGCAACCGACAATGGACTTGGAAACAATGTTTAAACGACTCCAAGAAGAGTTGAAGACAAATAATGCAGAACTAAAAACTCAGTTAGAGAGTAGTAGTGCAGAACTTAAAACGCAACTAGAAAGTAGCAATGAAAAATTAGAAAATAAATTAGTAAGATTAGAAGAGAGTAATACGAGATTAGAAACTCAAATAGAAGATAGTCGTAATCGATTAGAAATTACTATTGAAGAAGTGAAAACTCAATTAGAGAGTAATATAGATAGTAATAATACGAGGTTAAAAGACCTAACCTCGTACTAGGTTAAAAGAGAAAATATAACTCGTCAGTAATACTTTAAAAACAAGCTTACTGCACGCATTGAAGCAGTCGAACAGCAAGTTCAACAATCACTTAATGAACAAGCTGTAAAGATCGACAGTAAATTTAAAGAACAGCGTGACTATACTACACGTGAAACGAAAGAACACATTCGACAACTGGCTGAACAGTGGAATGAAAAGTTTAAAATTACAAAGCAGGAGCAAGATCTCAGACACAAAGATGTAAATGAGCGCATCCTGGACAATACTAATAAAACAAAGGAACTCACTGTGAGGACCGAAACTGTAGAAATAGCTGTGGAGGAGGTCACGAGGAAAACTACACACCACTCCATGGAAATTAATAACATGAAAGATGGTCTACAAGAGGAGGTAGAAAATTTACGAGCAGAAGTCAAGAGACAACCCAGTGCTATGATGATGTGTGCTGCAAAGGTAGACGATCGAGAGAAGATCAGTTTTAAAGGTAATAAATGGGAGAACCCCATAGAATATTTACATAAATGTGAACGAGAAATGGCAACTATAGGAAGCAACCTAAACGAACGAGACCGTATAGAATTTGTAAGTCGACATTTCCAGGAAACAGCATCCAAATGGTATACGATTGTTCGGGACCAAACAGAAACTTATGAACAGTTCAAGGCATCCTTCGAAAATCGATACTGGAATATACATACCCAGAGAGAGGTACGAGACCAGCTGGAGTATGCACGGTATTATGTCAACAGCAAACGTTCTATGGAAGACTACATAATACAACTCGTCGAACGGTGTAAGCATCTTAGACCCAGTTTCACGGAGCACGAATTAGTATTGAAATTAAGCTACCATTTTGACAGACACATTAGACTTGCTGTTTATACCCAAGGAGTTAAAACCATAGAGGAACTTCTTATTCTTGTAACACAGTCATTGCAGTTTGTTAATAAACAATACGAGAGAAGAGAGAACCAGCCGCAGCAGCAGCAGTACTCTACGCATAATTCAATGCAACAAAAATCGACGCAGTTTGCGAAGAGAGAAGAGAATTGGAAAGAGTATAAACAACCTTTTGAAAAAGGTAATACAACTCCACATAAAGGAGCGTACTCGCATCCAGGTACGGCTACAAAGCAATTAAAACCGTACAATGCGAATGTACAGAATATAAATGCAAATAATAATAATCATAATAATAATAAGAATAATTATGAAAATATGAAACAGCTGACACGCCCGTCTACATCCAAAGAGAGGGGGTGATCACACGACAAGGGAGAAGAACAATGAATGACGGTGAGGGAGACGCCGACAGCCAGCTCAAACAAGTTTTAACAGTCACATGTATTCCAACAAAACACCGGAACGAACAGGCTTGTTAAATGACCTGCACACACATGAGTTGCGCGCCACCCTAAACGATACAAACAATCCGCAACAGGAAAGAATGTTGTCTCACGCCTATTGTCCTACACAAGGGGGTACAATAAGCGGTATAAAGAAATGTAATGCGGTTAACATATCAACCACTACTTATCAAACAGATGATAGAGTTAAATATTTGCTAAATAATCTAGCAAGTGAACAAAATAAAGATTCGCAGATCAGTCACTTGAAATTATCAACACTATCTAGTAGGTATACGATAAAAAATAGTATATTGTATAAACTCGTAAGCTATGATTGGAAAATAGTCCTATCACCAGAGATGTTAAAAACACTAACTATACCATGTCATCAAATTTTAGCACATGCGTCTGCTTTAAAATGTCATTTAGCTTTGAAGGAAGACTTCATTTTGAATAATATGTTTAGAAGAATAAAAGCAATCTTAAAAGGATGCTACGAATGTCAAACAGCACGACATCCAAATCTTCACACATACGTAGATATGCAAAATATAAAGACACAGGAAAAGGGAGAATTAGTAGTTAGACTTCCTGGGCCCATTTCCGAGTGCTATTCACGGGGGTACGAAGCACATACATGTATGTATAGATGTGTTCACCAAGGCAGTTCGACTCTATGCTATTCGAAGACCTACCACAAAAAGTGTACTGAATGTCATACTTTGAAAATATGTACCGAAGCATGGTCAAATCAAAAAGATATTTAGTGACCAAGGTAAACAATTCCAAAATAAAGCATGGACGGAAACGCTAACTCAGCACAGCATACAACCAGTGTTAACGTCAATACGACATCCACAAGGAAACCTTGCTGAGAGGGTAAATAAAGAGTTAGGAAAATATTTATGCATCTACTGCAATGAACAACATAATCGATGGGCAGAGTACTTGTCATTTTTTGAACAAGCTATAAATGCTACATACAGTGAAGCTACGGGATATACACCGGTGTAACTGGAAGCAAATAAGAAACCCAATACATCTGGTCGAGAAACATTGACAAACCTCCAAACCAAAATCTACAAATTCCATTAAGTCACAAGTACGACAATGCGAAGAAGAGGATGGAAAAACTTGGAGAAAAGAGGATCGAGAGGTTCAACAGAACGCACAAACTCATCACATTGCATGAAGGAGAGAGTGTGCTACTAAAAAGTAATCCAGTGGGAAAACGAATCGACAATAAAGCAAAGAAACTATTCAGACTGTACGAGGGACCCTACTTATTACAAAGGAGGAAAGGACGACACACATTTATCGTCTACGATCCAACAAGAAACAAGATCATTGGAAAGTACCATGCATCAGCATTCCGTAAATACTATGGATAAAGAATTAATAAATAGGCAATTTATAAGTCCATGGAGGACGTAATCCACCAGGAAAAATGAAAAATTTTAAGAACCCTTATAACCACTAATTGTGAGTTGTAAATAAATAATTTAAATAATGAATTTCTGAGTAAGGAAATAAAATTGAATAAAATTCAAATTTTATTTTTACCCAGCAGGGGAATTGGTGTAATAATATTTATAAAAAAGTGTACGCTTCATAAAAGACGCGTAGGTTGAAAGTGATGATGAAACCGACGCGCCGGCAGTCCAAAGTTGTCAGAAACAGTTTCCAACAGGAATGCAACGGGCAGCAGTATAAACCCCAGCGCGCGACACACTTTCAGCGCAGATCAAATTCATTTAGTAAGAGGATCCACGCATCTCGACAACGTAAACTTTACAAAGTGTAGTAACGTTTTGAACAGTATTTAAATAAACTGAAGTGCGATGGAACCGGCATTACGTCGGTGCAGTTATTAAAGAGCGAGTGATTTATATAAAAGACTGTAATAATGAAGCTACAAGAGTCGTAACTACGTAGAACTTCTAGACAGCAACGAGGGACAAGAAAGAAGAGGACGAGGAACTAGACATCTGAAACCCCCCTTTTATTTTTCTAAGTTTTGTAATTTTTTTTGAATTTTATTTAATTTTATTTTTATTAAGTTTTTTTTTTGTAAAAGGGGAGAGACATCATATTTAGAACTAGGTAAAAAAAACCTAGAGGAAGCAAAAGTGTGCAAGGCCCAAATACAATTACAGACATGTCCCCCCAGGTGAATGACAGAACTTGCAAATGAAAAACTCTTTTAACCAACAAGCGTGTGCTTTATTCAACCTGCAAGATTTTACATACATGACAAGTTCGTGATTGTGTGAGCACACCATTAAAGGCAGAATTATATATATATATGTATATATATGTATATCCATTAATTCATAATGTCACAAAGTAAGTGAGTTGATATTAAACTAATTGCAAAAATTTCTGCCTGATTATGTATGAGTCAAAGTTAGTAATAATCTCATTCATAAAGCAATACTAATCCATCAGTGTTGTATAATATCAAATAGGCTAGCCTGTTGTCTCAGTAAGCACATTTATGATTATTCTCTTTTTTAAATCCGTTACATATTCCCCCAAAAAAATATATATATAGTAAAATTACACACACAAACACATATACGACATGAATAACAAAACATCCCTCATTTCAACACTAACCTCCTCATAAACCCATTCCAACTACAGTAAATGAAGGAACCCTAATATGTATAGATAGGTACAAATATAAATGACAACGTAAATGGAATATCTCAGCTCCTAAGCATAGATTTGCCAGCATTTTCACAAGCATAGTTCACACCAGAGAATGTAAGTGACCGCCCCGAAACTCAACCAGCCAAACGACCCCTTACCTTAATCATTAAGCGTTAAGTATGTGTGTGAAAGAAAATCGTTTCTCATCTACCGCATCAGACAACCCCCCGCTACGTTATTAAAACTCAGCCATGACCAGATGACATGATAGCACGAGATAATTAACTCCCTAATGGTCTTAATTAGATGAAAGTTAGATCTTACAGCAAACTGCGGATGTGTGTGTATGTGTGTAACTTCTTACACATTATACAGTTATAAGATACTTCATTAGGTGTACTGTGGTAATGTTCACACATGCAATAACATAATTGAACACGAGAGTTTGTGCTAGAGTATAATGTTCAGAACTTCACGAGTGAGCTTCTGGCGGCTTCTGTGCATTCACATGTTGTAGAGAGAGAGAGAAATAGATAATCAGAATTTTCCCACCTGGATTGTCCGGTGTACTTAGTTCGTATAGGCGCGGATCAGTGATGTCACAGTCGTGTCACAAGTCCCTGGTGCAGCTTAGCGTTGGAAAAGTCCTCGACTGACGGCATTGTGGCTATAAGATCGTCTCTGCCATTAGGGTGGACAGATGTTCGTCCACCCCTGACACCCATCTCGCCCTTGGTCGAGCACCTGGACATACAATAGGTTGTAGAGGGTGTCATAAAGAAAATCACGCCACTTAGGCCGTCCACATTAAATACCAACACTTACTTTAAGCAGCAACAGCGCACACACACATCGCCACTAATTCAGATTAAACAGTATTAAGCTCGTCTAGCAATTACTTTCTTAATGTTTCATTGAAATATTCAAATTGATTTGCTGTGTCTTTCGTAGTTATTAATTACATCAAAACAGCTGAGTGCAAGATACATTAGCATATTCTCTATTGAAATCAACTTGACCCACGACTCTCACATTCATAATTTAATTAAATTTAATTTAATTTGATTTTGTAATAGCATTAATGCCCAGATTAAAAACTGCTCTATACGCACACACACACACACAAGCATAACTCATAATGAAAGCTGAAACACAAAATATATTTGGGGTTAGAATATTTTCAGAACCCGCAGACTTGCACGTACCTGGAACAACACTTTATCTAGCCTATCATAGTGATAGGTTCGGAAGTCCTGGATAGAAGTTTGCCGCCAGCCGAGACCAGATGAACAGGTTGGAGGATCAAGCAGAAATGAGGCCGATACAAAGTTTCGGTCCAGCCAAGTAACCTCCGAATGCAGGAATGTACAGACACAGCTGGCTGGCAGCGCCAGCTGTATTGCGTAGCTGCACAACCGTTTGTGTGTATAACCGACCGGCAACAAACTATCGTAACAGTGTGGCAGTGCGTGACGTCAGCGGCGCTCGTTTTTAAAATACTAATAATACGTTGCCGAAGCCAGTTCGGCACACCCTCACCCCAAAAGGGCAACATGGTTGACCCAAAACAAACAAGTCCTCAAGCACGACGGCTGCGGGAAACCTGGAAAATCTCAGATTCTAAAACGCTCTTGGTGAGTTCAGTAACACAGGAAAACAAAAAGGCAGAAGGAAGAGGTGTGAGTTAGTGAGTGTGTGTCTGAAAGAGAAGATGTAAGTGTGAGTCCTGCATGCTCGCCGGGCCCTGGTCCACATGCAGATATAAGAGACAGAAAAGAACAGGAGAAAGAGAAGAATCGCAGGATCCCGCTTTGAGTACTGACCACCAAGGCCTCCCAATTCCAATAACTGAGATCCAGGAACCCCAAATAGTATTCCCCCCTTTTTTTATGGGCCTAACTGTCATCCCTAACTCATGCCCTATGGCAAAACTTTAGCTTCGAAATGTGAGTGGTTACTCTTTCAACATCCCCTCCGGGATCACCCAATTTCACTGTGACGGGCGACACAAACCGAAGAATGCGGTATGGTCCCGACCAACGATAACATAGTTTAGCGGCCCTCCTATTTATGGCTGAGCTGATCGGATGGCTCTGACAGTAGACCAAGTCGCCAATCTTAAATGGGTTCGGAATTCGCCCCTGATTGTAGCGACTACGGACGCGTTCGTGAGCACGAAGCAAATTCCTCCGGACCTCCCGCCATCTGTCCACAGTCGTGACCTCAGGATCGTTCGGCAGAAGATCATCAATGTGCCACAAATTGTCCAACGGCAAACTCGGCGAGAACCCAAACATGACTTCAAAGGGTACGGCCTTGTGACTCTCGTGTAGGGCCGTGTTAAATGCCAATTGCAACCACTTTAAATTTTGGTCCCAACAATCCTGTTGTTCAGCATGATAGGCGATAAGCGCTGAACGGAGATTCCGGTTAAATCTCTCCGCGTGGGACGGTTGAGGGTAGTACGGGGAAGTGGTCACATGTTTGATGCCGTTAGCGAAACTCATTCGCCGGAAATCTTTTGAAATGAACTGTGGTCCATTGTCAGAGACAATGGTGGACGGAAAACCGAAATGCTGAAAGACATGGGTCTGTAGCATAAGGATAGTTGAGCGAGTGTTTGCCTGTCGTAAGGGCAGTAGCCAGACAAACTTGGAAAAAGCATCCACGCAAACAAGTAGGTAAGCATTACCTGACTTGCTACGAGGGAAAGGTCCCACGTAGTCTATGAATAACTTCTCCATGGGTTTGCTCGCCACATCAGATGACAATAGACCCAATTTAGTGTTTTCAGCAGGCTTACTCAAGCCACAGAGATGACATGCTTTCACACGAGCCGCGATGTCCCTGTCCATGCCCTTCCAGATGAAATGCCTCCTAATACTGGAAATGGTCTTCGAAATTCCCTTATGGCCACCTATTGGGGAATCATGATAGTAGCTGAAGACCATTGGCACGAGCTTGCTAGGCAGCACAACCTTCGGGGCACGTCCTTTTCGTTCTCGGCAGCACAGGACGCCCTTGGAAAGAAAATATGGTACCTGCACGTTACCCTCTTTTAGGTGTTGGATGATAGGACCCAACTCTTCATCATTTAACTGATGGGGTAACACATCAGTAAAAGCCAAAGGAAAATCCAGCAGAACGGAACAGGGTTGCTCAGAATTGGCCTCGCTGGGTTGGGTGACAAGGCGTCTGCAACAACATTTTGTGTTCCCCTGATGTGTTGCACTTTGAATTTAAAGGATGAGATCTTGACCACCCAACGCCCTATTTTACCCAGCTGCCGGGGATGAGCGAGAAGCCAGGAGAGAGCCTGATTATCGGTCTCCAACAGGAACTCAGCGTGTTCCAAGAAACGCCTGAACTTATCTAGAGCGTACACAACAGCAAGACACTCTAGTTCATACACTGAAGACTTCCTCTCTTGTTGGGTCAAGGTCCGGGATATAAATGCCACCGGCTGCCTAGCACCATCGACTTTCTGGGACAGAACCGCCCCGAGCGCAACAGAACTCGCGTCCGTTTGCAAAATGAATTTTTTTGAAAAATCAGGCATCCTCAACACAGGGGGAGAGACGATCGCCTCCTTGAGGGTATCAAAGGCCCGCTGTTGCCTCTCTCCCCATACAAATTTGGTACCCTTTTTCCTGAGTTCGTTTAAAGGTACAGCAATCTCCGCGGCATTAGGGATAAATCTACGGTAAAAATTGACCATGCCAACAAATCTGGCAACACCTTTCGCATCCCTAGGGGGAGGAAAATCCCGGATGCCTTGTGTCCTCTCCGGGTCGACCGTCACACCCCCATATGAGACGAGATGCCCTAAAAACGAAATACTCCTTTGTGCAAACTTTACCTTGTCTGGATTGATAGTGAGGCCAGCACTCCTCAATCGGCACATCACCTCTCTCAGGTGACCCAGATGCTCCTCGAACGTTTTACTGTAGACCAAGAGGTCATCAAGATAATTAAAGATGAATTTAAATTTTACGTCATGGAATACAGTGTCAAGTAGTCGCGTGAGGGTTTGAGCCCCCACTGCCAGACCCATGGGTACCCTAGTATATTGATAAAGATTCCATGGCACACAGAATGCCGTATAAGGGCGGCTTTCCTTAGACAGAGGAATCTGATGATAAGCGGCATTGAGGTCAAAGATAGTGAAGTACCTGGCCCCACTAAACCAATCGAACGCGGAATGTAAATCGGGAAGAGGAACTGAATCCACCTCAATATTAGCATTGAGTTTGCGATAGTCAATGACCATACGCTGTTTACCTCCAGGCTTGGGCACCAGAAATGCTGGACTTGCATAACTAGAGTTGGAAGGTTCAATGACCCCTTGTTTAAGCAACTCTTGAACCTTCTCTCTTAGGACATCCATCTTTGGAGGGGCGAATTTGTATGGGTGTGAGCGGACTACGGCGGAGTCCGTTAAACGGATCTTATATTCCAAAAGATGTGTGAGCCCCAGGTTGGGAGTTAATACAGTGGGGAACTGCTCACACAAATGATCTAAAGCATGCCTCTGGGACGGGGTGAGATGGTCTCTTTCTGAATCGGGACACACAACCTCTTGGACACCTCCCTTAGCTCCCTGGTACCCAAGGAAAGGAATGACAACCTCCCGATTGAATTTAAAATAACAGTGGTGCGCTTGAAGATCTAAAACGAGACCACTCTTGGAGATGAAATCGGCACCCACAATGCAGTCGACTCCCAGAGCCGGAGAAACCAAAAATCGCCACACCCATGAAAAACACTCGATTTTAATACTCAGGGAAACCACCCGGGAGATGGGCAGAATTTCCCGCGATGCAGTCCAGCATACCACGGAAGACCGATCCGACCCTAATAGTAAGCCCTGTTGTTCAAGGTCCTCACATACTCTAGATGAAATTATGGATCGGGCTGATCCAGAGTCAACCAAGGCTCTGAGCTGACCCTTTTTCAACTCGATCGACAGGAAGGGGCATACTGAACTGTAGTTGGGGACAGTTCCCAGGACCTTGGAGCCGGATGACCCGGGATTAGCTATCCGCCTGGGGTTAAGTGAAACCGGAAGAGAACGGCCTAACGGGGAAGACCACTCCCGACTTATCTTCCCCGAGAATTTACGTTTTTTGAAAGGTTACCTTTTCGGGAAGTCCCTTGACGCTGTCTAGCATCGTTACAATAGCGCGTGACGTGACCGGATCTATGACACCTAGAACAGAATAATTCTCGTACTTCACAGCTCTGAACCGGCGCAGGCCTAGGACCCCAAGACCCGGGCTGCCCGACTCGTCGCTCGAAATTAGGGCGTTCTGAACGCCTCCTAGCCTCGCGGGCTCTAATATCGTCATTACCCTGTATAGTGGTCGACTCGGCGCACAGCCGGTCTAAATCAATAAAACTTTGGGGACGGGCAGCGAATGTCAAACGTGACCGTTCCTCCGGCGTCACGCCCTGCAAAATAGTATGAATGACATCAGACTCTGACAACCCCAGCTTCAGGATCCGGGCCGCGTCTTTAACACTGGAAATGAAATGAGCAAGGGACTCTCCGCTTGCTTGAACTCTATAGAAATGTTTGTGTCGTAACCGGTCGTGTAACCTTCCCGGTACGAAAGCGTCCAGGACTTCCCGATGGAAATGGTCTATGCCACCACCATCCCTAAGGGTACTTGTCACGCGCTCAGCCATAGATCCCCGACAGTACGGGTAAATGAGCTCAAGCAAAGTCTGCTCCGACAGCCCAGGGAAATCGGCCAACTGAAAAAATACGCGCAAGAATCTCAAAAGCGCCTCAGGATCCAGACCATCGACAACTGGGAGACGCTGAATGACATCCGACAGTGGGTTAGGAAGCTTGTGATAGCTTGCGGTGGCCATATCGGAAAAGGCAGGAACATGCACAGGGGTTCCACCCTGGCTGCCGTCTCAACAGAAGAAGAAGAAGAACCGGAATTCGGATCTACGTGGCGACGCTGGCCGAGAGAAAACTCCCGCAATGCCATCGCCACTTGCTCCCTAAGAGTGACAACATTTTTCTCTAATTCCGAGGTGGTAGCCTGTGATTCAGCATTCTGTAAACGGCATAGAACGTGTTGTAAACGTTGGCGCACCCTCTGTCTAGCCGTAGAGGTGGGTGCCGCCGACTGCAGGCCTTCGGCCAAATCGAGCAGTTCTACAAATTTTTCCGAGCACAGCTCCACCTCGGCGGTGACATCCGTAAGTAATACTCTCCCACTCGGTGCCTCACCGGAGGCAAGAGCCTCACGGAGTTGCTTCCTTAATGAAACAACAGTCTCCTGTGGCTTCCGTCCCCGGAACCGGACCTCCCACTCGAGCTCATCTTTTACAAACAAATCCACATTTACCGAAATGGACATGACCGCGCAATCCACACACACACCACGTAAAAGCAAGAATTAAAGAGAACGACAGGAAGAACTTGATCATACAAGTGGCTCCAGACTGCTCTAGCGATACGACGAGATGGGTGTCATAAAAGCAGAGAAACACCCATGCAAAATGCCCAGAAGAGAACACAACACAAAACAACCAAACTAACTCACTAAATACAACACACAAAGTACACATAAAATTCGATATAATCGAAAATATAAACTATCACATCCATTCCCTTGGTCGGACCATAACCGCATTCAAAATACACGATACCGCAACGCAACGCCCTCAATAAACAATTACCATATAACTGGGATGTTACCAAACACGTTGTCTAATCCAAGAGACAAGTCATAATCAAACTCAACAAGTACCGACGGCCCTCATCATGTCCAGACTCCGTATGAGCTCCAGGGTATGTGCAAGTGCAACCAATCAGCACACATTCATTAAAAAAAATTAATCACATTCTTATAACCCCTTTTCAAAATTCATCTCACACTCAACATCACAAAATAATCACTTAAACACTAACACATATTAAATTATTTTAAACTTCATTAACCCCTTATTCATTTTATAAAATGTGCTCTTTTTTCTGGTTGTTCATTCTGTTAATTTATTACACTACCATTAAGTTTTCTTACAACACTTGGATTCTAATCAAAAATAATTTGAAATAATTTGCAAGTCCTAACACCAGCTGACATGTCTGTAGCCACACTAAGTTTCATTTAAGAAAATAAATATAAGTCCCCAGATTCTAAAATTTCTCAAGTTCAACAGAGAAAAATAAGGCAGTAATAATACCTACTATCCACCCAGAATCATAACAAACCACGCTCTGCTACCATTTGAAACCCCCCATTTATTTTTCTAAGTTTTGTAATTTTTTTTGAATTTTATTTAATTTTATTTTTATTAAGTTTTTTTTTGTAAAAGGGGAGAGACATCATATTTAGAACTAGGTAAAAAAAACCTAGAGGAAGCAAAAGTGTGCAAGGCCCAAATACAATTACAGACATGTCCCCCCAGGTGAATGACAGGACTTGCAAATGAAAAACTCTTTTAACCAACAAGCGTGTGCTTTATTCAACCTGCAAGATTTTACATACATGACAAGTTCGTGATTGTGTGAGCACACCATTAAAGGCAGAATTATATATATATATGTATATATATGTATATCCATTAATTCATAATGTCACAAAGTAAGTGAGTTGATATTAAACTAATTGCAAAAATTTCTGCCTGATTATGTATGAGTCAAAGTTAGTAATAATCTCATTCATAAAGCAATACTAATCCATCAGTGTTGTATAATATCAAATAGGCTAGCCTGTTGTCTCAGTAAGCACATTTATGATTATTCTCTTTTTTAAATCCGTTACATATTCCCCCCAAAAAATATATATATAGTAAAATTACACACACAAACACATATACGACATGAATAACAAAACATCCCTCATTTCAACACTAACCTCCTCATAAACCCATTCCAACTACAGTAAATGAAGGAACCCTAATATGTATAGATAGGTACAAATATAAATGACAACGTAAATGGAATATCTCAGCTCCTAAGCATAGATTTGCCAGCATTTTCACAAGCATAGTTCACACCAGAGAATGTAAGTGACCGCCCCGAAACTCAACCAGCCAAACGACCCCTTACCTTAATCATTAAGCGTTAAGTATGTGTGTGAAAGAAAATCGTTTCTCATCTACCGCATCAGACAACCCCCGCTACGTTATTAAAACTCAGCCATGACCAGATGACATGATAGCACGAGATAATTAACTCCCTAATGGTCTTAATTAGATGAAAGTTAGATCTTACAGCAAACTGCGGATGTGTGTGTATGTGTGTAACTTCTTACACATTATACAGTTATAAGATACTTCATTAGGTGTACTGTGGTAATGTTCACACATGCAATAACATAATTGAACACGAGAGTTTGTGCTAGAGTATAATGTTCAGAACTTCACGAGTGAGCTTCTGGCGGCTTCTGTGCATTCACATGTTGTAGAGAGAGAGAGAAATAGATAATCAGAATTTTCCCACCTGGATTGTCCGGTGTACTTAGTTCGTATAGGCGCGGATCAGTGATGTCACAGTCGTGTCACAAGTCCCTGGTGCAGCTTAGCGTTGGAAAAGTCCTCGACTGACGGCATTGTGGCTATAAGATCGTCTCTGCCATTAGGGTGGACAGATGTTCGTCCACCCCTGACACCCATCTCGCCCTTGGTCGAGCACCTGGACATACAATAGGTTGTAGAGGGTGTCATAAAGAAAATCACGCCACTTAGGCCGTCCACATTAAATACCAACACTTACTTTAAGCAGCAACAGCGCACACACACATCGCCACTAATTCAGATTAAACAGTATTAAGCTCGTCTAGCAATTACTTTCTTAATGTTTCATTGAAATATTCAAATTGATTTGCTGTGTCTTTCGTAGTTATTAATTACATCAAAACAGCTGAGTGCAAGATACATTAGCATATTCTCTATTGAAATCAACTTGACCCACGACTCTCACATTCATAATTTAATTAAATTTAATTTAATTTGATTTTGTAATAGCATTAATGCCCAGATTAAAAACTGCTCTATACGCACACACACACACACAAGCATAACTCATAATGAAAGCTGAAACACAAAATATATTTGGGGTTAGAATATTTTCAGAACCCGCAGACTTGCACGTACCTGGAACAACACTTTATCTAGCCTATCATAGTGATAGGTTCGGAAGTCCTGGATAGAAGTTTTCCGCCAGCCGAGACCAGATGAACAGGTTGGAGGATCAAGCAGAAATGAGGCCGATACAAAGTTTCGGTCCAGCCAAGTAACCTCCGAATGCAGGAATGTACAGACACAGCTGGCTGGCAGCGCCAGCTGTATTGCGTAGCTGCACAACCGTTTGTGTGTATAACCGACCGGCAACAAACTATCGTAACAGTGTGGCAGTGCGTGACGTCAGCGGCGCTCGTTTTTAAAATACTAATAATACGTTGCCGAAGCCAGTTCGGCACACCCTCACCCCAAAAGGGCAACATGGTTGACCCAAAACAAACAAGTCCTCAAGCACGACGGCTGCGGGAAACCTGGAAAATCTCAGATTCTAAAACGCTCTTGGTGAGTTCAGTAACACAGGAAAACAAAAAGGCAGAAGGAAGAGGTGTGAGTTAGTGAGTGTGTGTCTGAAAGAGAAGATGTAAGTGTGAGTCCTGCATGCTCGCCGGGCCCTGGTCCACATGCAGATATAAGAGACAGAAAAGAACAGGAGAAAGAGAAGAATCGCAGGATCCCGCTTTGAGTACTGACCACCAAGGCCTCCCAATTCCAATAACTGAGATCCAGGAACCCCAAATAGTATTCCCCCCTTTTTTTATGGGCCTAACTGTCATCCCTAACTCATGCCCTATGGCAAAACTTTAGCTTCGAAATGTGAGTGGTTACTCTTTCAACATCCCCTCCGGGATCACCCAATTTCACTGTGACGGGCGACACAAACCGAAGAATGCGGTATGGTCCCGACCAACGATAACATAGTTTAGCGGCCCTCCTATTTATGGCTGAGCTGATCGGATGGCTCTGACAGTAGACCAAGTCGCCAATCTTAAATGGGTTCGGAATTCGCCCCTGATTGTAGCGACTACGGACGCGTTCGTGAGCACGAAGCAAATTCCTCCGGACCTCCCGCCATCTGTCCACAGTCGTGACCTCAGGATCGTTCGGCAGAAGATCATCAATGTGCCACAAATTGTCCAACGGCAAACTCGGCAAGAACCCAAACATGACTTCAAAGGGTACGGCCTTGTGACTCTCGTGTAGGGCCGTGTTAAATGCCAATTGCAACCACTTTAAATTTTGGTCCCAACAATCCTGTTGTTCAGCATGATAGGCGATAAGCGCTGAACGGAGATTCCGGTTAAATCTCTCCGCGTGGGACGGTTGAGGGTAGTACGGGGAAGTGGTCACATGTTTGATGCCGTTAGCGAAACTCATTCGCCGGAAATCTTTTGAAATGAACTGTGGTCCATTGTCAGAGACAATGGTGGACGGAAAACCGAAATGCTGAAAGACATGGGTCTGTAGCATAAGGATAGTTGAGCGAGTGTTTGCCTGTCGTAAGGGCAGTAGCCAGACAAACTTGGAAAAAGCATCCACGCAAACAAGTAGGTAAGCATTACCTGACTTGCTACGAGGGAAAGGTCCCACGTAGTCTATGAATAACTTCTCCATGGGTTTGCTCGCCACATCAGATGACAATAGACCCAATTTAGTGTTTTGAGCAGGCTTACTCAAGCCACAGAGATGACATGCTTTCACACGAGCCGCGATGTCCCTGTCCATGCCCTTCCAGATGAAATGCCTCCTAATACTGGAAATGGTCTTCGAAATTCCCTTATGGCCACCTATTGGGGAATCATGATAGTAGCTGAAGACCATTGGCACGAGCTTGCTAGGCAGCACAACCTTCGGGGCACGTCCTTTTCGTTCTCGGCAGCACAGGACGCCCTTGGAAAGAAAATATGGTACCTGCACGTTACCCTCTTTTAGGTGTTGGATGATAGGACCCAACTCTTCATCATTTAACTGATGGGGTAACACATCAGTAAAAGCCAAAGGAAAATCCAGCAGAACGGAACAGGGTTGCTCAGAATTGGCCTCGCTGGGTTGGGTGACAAGGCGTCTGCAACAACATTTTGTGTTCCCCTGATGTGTTGCACTTTGAATTTAAAGGATGAGATCTTGACCACCCAACGCCCTATTTTACCCAGCTGCCGGGGATGAGCGAGAAGCCAGGAGAGAGCCTGATTATCGGTCTCCAACAGGAACTCAGCGTGTTCCAAGAAACGCCTGAACTTATCTAGAGCGTACACAACAGCAAGACACTCTAGTTCATACACTGAAGACTTCCTCTCTTGTTGGGTCAAGGTCCGGGATATAAATGCCACCGGCTGCCTAGCACCATCGACTTTCTGGGACAGAACCGCCCCGAGCGCAACAGAACTCGCGTCCGTTTGCAAAATGAATTTTTTTGAAAAATCAGGCATCCTCAACACAGGGGGAGAGACGATCGCCTCCTTGAGGGTATCAAAGGCCCGCTGTTGCCTCTCTCCCCATACAAATTTGGTACCCTTTTTCCTGAGTTCGTTTAAAGGTACAGCAATCTCCGCGGCATTAGGGATAAATCTACGGTAAAAATTGACCATGCCAACAAATCTGGCAACACCTTTCGCATCCCTAGGGGGAGGAAAATCCCGGATGCCTTGTGTCCTCTCCGGGTCGACCGTCACACCCCCATATGAGACGAGATGCCCTAAAAACGAAATACTCCTTTGTGCAAACTTTACCTTGTCTGGATTGATAGTGAGGCCAGCACTCCTCAATCGGCACATCACCTCTCTCAGGTGACCCAGATGCTCCTCGAACGTTTTACTGTAGACCAAGAGGTCATCAAGATAATTAAAGATGAATTTAAATTTTACGTCATGGAATACAGTGTCAAGTAGTCGCGTGAGGGTTTGAGCCCCCACTGCCAGACCCATGGGTACCCTAGTATATTGATAAAGATTCCATGGCACACAGAATGCCGTATAAGGGCGGCTTTCCTTAGACAGAGGAATCTGATGATAAGCGGCATTGAGGTCAAAGATAGTGAAGTACCTGGCCCCACTAAACCAATCGAACGCGGAATGTAAATCGGGAAGAGGAACTGAATCCACCTCAATATTAGCATTGAGTTTGCGATAGTCAATGACCATACGCTGTTTACCTCCAGGCTTGGGCACCAGAAATGCTGGACTTGCATAACTAGAGTTGGAAGGTTCAATGACCCCTTGTTTAAGCAACTCTTGAACCTTCTCTCTTAGGACATCCATCTTTGGAGGGGCGAATTTGTATGGGTGTGAGCGGACTACGGCGGAGTCCGTTAAACGGATCTTATATTCCAAAAGATGTGTGAGCCCCAGGTTGGGAGTTAATACAGTGGGGAACTGCTCACACAAATGATCTAAAGCATGCCTCTGGGACGGGGTGAGATGGTCTCTTTCTGAATCGGGACACACAACCTCTTGGACACCTCCCTTAGCTCCCTGGTACCCAAGGAAAGGAATGACAACCTCCCGATTGAATTTAAAATAACAGTGGTGCGCTTGAAGATCTAAAACGAGACCACTCTTGGAGATGAAATCGGCACCCACAATGCAGTCGACTCCCAGAGCCGGAGAAACCAAAAATCGCCACACCCATGAAAAACACTCGATTTTAATACTCAGGGAAACCACCCGGGAGATGGGCAGAATTTCCCGCGATGCAGTCCAGCATACCACGGAAGACCGATCCGACCCTAATAGTAAGCCCTGTTGTTCAAGGTCCTCACATACTCTAGATGAAATTATGGATCGGGCTGATCCAGAGTCAACCAAGGCTCTGAGCTGACCCTTTTTCAACTCGATCGACAGGAAGGGGCATACTGAACTGTAGTTGGGGACAGTTCCCAGGACCTTGGAGCCGGATGACCCGGGATTAGCTATCCGCCTGGGGTTAAGTGAAACCGGAAGAGAACGGCCTAACGGGGAAGACCACTCCCGACTTATCTTCCCCGAGAATTTACGTTTTTTGAAAGGTTACCTTTTCGGGAAGTCCCTTGACGCTGTCTAGCATCGTTACAATAGCGCGTGACGTGACCGGATCTATGACACCTAGAACAGAATAATTCTCGTACTTCACAGCTCTGAACCGGCGCAGGCCTAGGACCCCAAGACCCGGGCTGCCCGACTCGTCGCTCGAAATTAGGGCGTTCTGAACGCCTCCTAGCCTCGCGGGCTCTAATATCGTCATTACCCTGTATAGTGGTCGACTCGGCGCACAGCCGGTCTAAATCAATAAAACTTTGGGGACGGGCAGCGAATGTCAAACGTGACCGTTCCTCCGGCGTCACGCCCTGCAAAATAGTATGAATGACATCAGACTCTGACAACCCCAGCTTCAGGATCCGGGCCGCGTCTTTAACACTGGAAATGAAATGAGCAAGGGACTCTCCGCTTGCTTGAACTCTATAGAAATGTTTGTGTCGTAACCGGTCGTGTAACCTTCCCGGTACGAAAGCGTCCAGGACTTCCCGATGGAAATGGTCTATGCCACCACCATCCCTAAGGGTACTTGTCACGCGCTCAGCCATAGATCCCCGACAGTACGGGTAAATGAGCTCAAGCAAAGTCTGCTCCGACAGCCCAGGGAAATCGGCCAACTGAAAAAATACGCGCAAGAATCTCAAAAGCGCCTCAGGATCCAGACCATCGACAACTGGGAGACGCTGAATGACATCCGACAGTGGGTTAGGAAGCTTGTGATAGCTTGCGGTGGCCATATCGGAAAAGGCAGGAACATGCACAGGGGTTCCACCCTGGCTGCCGTCTCAACAGAAGAAGAAGAAGAACCGGAATTCGGATCTACGTGGCGACGCTGGCCGAGAGAAAACTCCCGCAATGCCATCGCCACTTGCTCCCTAAGAGTGACAACATTTTTCTCTAATTCCGAGGTGGTAGCCTGTGATTCAGCATTCTGTAAACGGCATAGAACGTGTTGTAAACGTTGGCGCACCCTCTGTCTAGCCGTAGAGGTGGGTGCCGCCGACTGCAGGCCTTCGGCCAAATCGAGCAGTTCTACAAATTTTTCCGAGCACAGCTCCACCTCGGCGGTGACATCCGTAAGTAATACTCTCCCACTCGGTGCCTCACCGGAGGCAAGAGCCTCACGGAGTTGCTTCCTTAATGAAACAACAGTCTCCTGTGGCTTCCGTCCCCGGAACCGGACCTCCCACTCGAGCTCATCTTTTACAAACAAATCCACATTTACCGAAATGGACATGACCGCGCAATCCACACACACACCACGTAAAAGCAAGAATTAAAGAGAACGACAGGAAGAACTTGATCATACAAGTGGCTCCAGACTGCTCTAGCGATACGACGAGATGGGTGTCATAAAAGCAGAGAAACACCCATGCAAAATGCCCAGAAGAGAACACAACACAAAACAACCAAACTAACTCACTAAATACAACACACAAAGTACACATAAAATTCGATATAATCGAAAATATAAACTATCACATCCATGCCCTTGGTCGGACCATAACCGCATTCAAAATACACGATACCGCAACGCAACGCCCTCAATAAACAATTACCATATAACTGGGATGTTACCAAACACGTTGTCTAATCCAAGAGACAAGTCATAATCAAACTCAACAAGTACCGACGGCCCTCATCATGTCCAGACTCCGTATGAGCTCCAGGGTATGTGCAAGTGCAACCAATCAGCACACATTCATTAAAAAAAATTAATCACATTCTTATAACCCCTTTTCAAAATTCATCTCACACTCAACATCACAAAATAATCACTTAAACACTAACACATATTAAATTATTTTAAACTTCATTAACCCCTTATTCATTTTATAAAATGTGCTCTTTTTTCTGGTTGTTCATTCTGTTAATTTATTACACTACCATTAAGTTTTCTTACAACACTTGGATTCTAATCAAAAATAATTTGAAATAATTTGCAAGTCCTAACACCAGCTGACATGTCTGTAGCCACACTAAGTTTCATTTAAGAAAATAAATATAAGTCCCCAGATTCTAAAATTTCTCAAGTTCAACAGAGAAAAATAAGGCAGTAATAATACCTACTATCCACCCAGAATCATAACAAACCACGCTCTGCTACCATTTGAAACCCCCCATTTATTTTTCTAAGTTTTGTAATTTTTTTTGAATTTTATTTAATTTTATTTTTATTAAGTTTTTTTTTGTAAAAGGGGAGAGACATCATATTTAGAACTAGGTAAAAAAAACCTAGAGGAAGCAAAAGTGTGCAAGGCCCAAATACAATTACAGACATGTCCCCCCAGGTGAATGACAGGACTTGCAAATGAAAAACTCTTTTAACCAACAAGCGTGTGCTTTATTCAACCTGCAAGATTTTACATACATGACAAGTTCGTGATTGTGTGAGCACACCATTAAAGGCAGAATTATATATATATATGTATATATATGTATATCCATTAATTCATAATGTCACAAAGTAAGTGAGTTGATATTAAACTAATTGCAAAAATTTCTGCCTGATTATGTATGAGTCAAAGTTAGTAATAATCTCATTCATAAAGCAATACTAATCCATCAGTGTTGTATAATATCAAATAGGCTAGCCTGTTGTCTCAGTAAGCACATTTATGATTATTCTCTTTTTAAATCCGTTACATATTCCCCCCAAAAAATATATATATAGTAAAATTACACACACAAACACATATACGACATGAATAACAAAACATCCCTCATTTCAACACTAACCTCCTCATAAACCCATTCCAACTACAGTAAATGAAGGAACCCTAATATGTATAGATAGGTACAAATATAAATGACAACGTAAATGGAATATCTCAGCTCCTAAGCATAGATTTGCCAGCATTTTCACAAGCATAGTTCACACCAGAGAATGTAAGTGACCGCCCCGAAACTCAACCAGCCAAACGACCCCTTACCTTAATCATTAAGCGTTAAGTATGTGTGTGAAAGAAAATCGTTTCTCATCTACCGCATCAGACAACCCCCGCTACGTTATTAAAACTCAGCCATGACCAGATGACATGATAGCACGAGATAATTAACTCCCTAATGGTCTTAATTAGATGAAAGTTAGATCTTACAGCAAACTGCGGATGTGTGTGTATGTGTGTAACTTCTTACACATTATACAGTTATAAGATACTTCATTAGGTGTACTGTGGTAATGTTCACACATGCAATAACATAATTGAACACGAGAGTTTGTGCTAGAGTATAATGTTCAGAACTTCACGAGTGAGCTTCTGGCGGCTTCTGTGCATTCACATGTTGTAGAGAGAGAGAGAAATAGATAATCAGAATTTTCCCACCTGGATTGTCCGGTGTACTTAGTTCGTATAGGCGCGGATCAGTGATGTCACAGTCGTGTCACAAGTCCCTGGTGCAGCTTAGCGTTGGAAAAGTCCTCGACTGACGGCATTGTGGCTATAAGATCGTCTCTGCCATTAGGGTGGACAGATGTTCGTCCACCCCTGACACCCATCTCGCCCTTGGTCGAGCACCTGGACATACAATAGGTTGTAGAGGGTGTCATAAAGAAAATCACGCCACTTAGGCCGTCCACATTAAATACCAACACTTACTTTAAGCAGCAACAGCGCACACACACATCGCCACTAATTCAGATTAAACAGTATTAAGCTCGTCTAGCAATTACTTTCTTAATGTTTCATTGAAATATTCAAATTGATTTGCTGTGTCTTTCGTAGTTATTAATTACATCAAAACAGCTGAGTGCAAGATACATTAGCATATTCTCTATTGAAATCAACTTGACCCACGACTCTCACATTCATAATTTAATTAAATTTAATTTAATTTGATTTTGTAATAGCATTAATGCCCAGATTAAAAACTGCTCTATACGCACACACACACACACAAGCATAACTCATAATGAAAGCTGAAACACAAAATATATTTGGGGTTAGAATATTTTCAGAACCCGCAGACTTGCACGTACCTGGAACAACACTTTATCTAGCCTATCATAGTGATAGGTTCGGAAGTCCTGGATAGAAGTTTTCCGCCAGCCGAGACCAGATGAACAGGTTGGAGGATCAAGCAGAAATGAGGCCGATACAAAGTTTCGGTCCAGCCAAGTAACCTCCGAATGCAGGAATGTACAGACACAGCTGGCTGGCAGCGCCAGCTGTATTGCGTAGCTGCACAACCGTTTGTGTGTATAACCGACCGGCAACAAACTATCGTAACAGTGTGGCAGTGCGTGACGTCAGCGGCGCTCGTTTTTAAAATACTAATAATACGTTGCCGAAGCCAGTTCGGCACACCCTCACCCCAAAAGGGCAACATGGTTGACCCAAAACAAACAAGTCCTCAAGCACGACGGCTGCGGGAAACCTGGAAAATCTCAGATTCTAAAACGCTCTTGGTGAGTTCAGTAACACAGGAAAACAAAAAGGCAGAAGGAAGAGGTGTGAGTTAGTGAGTGTGTGTCTGAAAGAGAAGATGTAAGTGTGAGTCCTGCATGCTCGCCGGGCCCTGGTCCACATGCAGATATAAGAGACAGAAAAGAACAGGAGAAAGAGAAGAATCGCAGGATCCCGCTTTGAGTACTGACCACCAAGGCCTCCCAATTCCAATAACTGAGATCCAGGAACCCCAAATAGTATTCCCCCCTTTTTTTATGGGCCTAACTGTCATCCCTAACTCATGCCCTATGGCAAAACTTTAGCTTCGAAATGTGAGTGGTTACTCTTTCAACATCCCCTCCGGGATCACCCAATTTCACTGTGACGGGCGACACAAACCGAAGAATGCGGTATGGTCCCGACCAACGATAACATAGTTTAGCGGCCCTCCTATTTATGGCTGAGCTGATCGGATGGCTCTGACAGTAGACCAAGTCGCCAATCTTAAATGGGTTCGGAATTCGCCCCTGATTGTAGCGACTACGGACGCGTTCGTGAGCACGAAGCAAATTCCTCCGGACCTCCCGCCATCTGTCCACAGTCGTGACCTCAGGATCGTTCGGCAGAAGATCATCAATGTGCCACAAATTGTCCAACGGCAAACTCGGCAAGAACCCAAACATGACTTCAAAGGGTACGGCCTTGTGACTCTCGTGTAGGGCCGTGTTAAATGCCAATTGCAACCACTTTAAATTTTGGTCCCAACAATCCTGTTGTTCAGCATGATAGGCGATAAGCGCTGAACGGAGATTCCGGTTAAATCTCTCCGCGTGGGACGGTTGAGGGTAGTACGGGGAAGTGGTCACATGTTTGATGCCGTTAGCGAAACTCATTCGCCGGAAATCTTTTGAAATGAACTGTGGTCCATTGTCAGAGACAATGGTGGACGGAAAACCGAAATGCTGAAAGACATGGGTCTGTAGCATAAGGATAGTTGAGCGAGTGTTTGCCTGTCGTAAGGGCAGTAGCCAGACAAACTTGGAAAAAGCATCCACGCAAACAAGTAGGTAAGCATTACCTGACTTGCTACGAGGGAAAGGTCCCACGTAGTCTATGAATAACTTCTCCATGGGTTTGCTCGCCACATCAGATGACAATAGACCCAATTTAGTGTTTTGAGCAGGCTTACTCAAGCCACAGAGATGACATGCTTTCACACGAGCCGCGATGTCCCTGTCCATGCCCTTCCAGATGAAATGCCTCCTAATACTGGAAATGGTCTTCGAAATTCCCTTATGGCCACCTATTGGGGAATCATGATAGTAGCTGAAGACCATTGGCACGAGCTTGCTAGGCAGCACAACCTTCGGGGCACGTCCTTTTCGTTCTCGGCAGCACAGGACGCCCTTGGAAAGAAAATATGGTACCTGCACGTTACCCTCTTTTAGGTGTTGGATGATAGGACCCAACTCTTCATCATTTAACTGATGGGGTAACACATCAGTAAAAGCCAAAGGAAAATCCAGCAGAACGGAACAGGGTTGCTCAGAATTGGCCTCGCTGGGTTGGGTGACAAGGCGTCTGCAACAACATTTTGTGTTCCCCTGATGTGTTGCACTTTGAATTTAAAGGATGAGATCTTGACCACCCAACGCCCTATTTTACCCAGCTGCCGGGGATGAGCGAGAAGCCAGGAGAGAGCCTGATTATCGGTCTCCAACAGGAACTCAGCGTGTTCCAAGAAACGCCTGAACTTATCTAGAGCGTACACAACAGCAAGACACTCTAGTTCATACACTGAAGACTTCCTCTCTTGTTGGGTCAAGGTCCGGGATATAAATGCCACCGGCTGCCTAGCACCATCGACTTTCTGGGACAGAACCGCCCCGAGCGCAACAGAACTCGCGTCCGTTTGCAAAATGAATTTTTTTGAAAAATCAGGCATCCTCAACACAGGGGGAGAGACGATCGCCTCCTTGAGGGTATCAAAGGCCCGCTGTTGCCTCTCTCCCCATACAAATTTGGTACCCTTTTTCCTGAGTTCGTTTAAAGGTACAGCAATCTCCGCGGCATTAGGGATAAATCTACGGTAAAAATTGACCATGCCAACAAATCTGGCAACACCTTTCGCATCCCTAGGGGGAGGAAAATCCCGGATGCCTTGTGTCCTCTCCGGGTCGACCGTCACACCCCCATATGAGACGAGATGCCCTAAAAACGAAATACTCCTTTGTGCAAACTTTACCTTGTCTGGATTGATAGTGAGGCCAGCACTCCTCAATCGGCACATCACCTCTCTCAGGTGACCCAGATGCTCCTCGAACGTTTTACTGTAGACCAAGAGGTCATCAAGATAATTAAAGATGAATTTAAATTTTACGTCATGGAATACAGTGTCAAGTAGTCGCGTGAGGGTTTGAGCCCCCACTGCCAGACCCATGGGTACCCTAGTATATTGATAAAGATTCCATGGCACACAGAATGCCGTATAAGGGCGGCTTTCCTTAGACAGAGGAATCTGATGATAAGCGGCATTGAGGTCAAAGATAGTGAAGTACCTGGCCCCACTAAACCAATCGAACGCGGAATGTAAATCGGGAAGAGGAACTGAATCCACCTCAATATTAGCATTGAGTTTGCGATAGTCAATGACCATACGCTGTTTACCTCCAGGCTTGGGCACCAGAAATGCTGGACTTGCATAACTAGAGTTGGAAGGTTCAATGACCCCTTGTTTAAGCAACTCTTGAACCTTCTCTCTTAGGACATCCATCTTTGGAGGGGCGAATTTGTATGGGTGTGAGCGGACTACGGCGGAGTCCGTTAAACGGATCTTATATTCCAAAAGATGTGTGAGCCCCAGGTTGGGAGTTAATACAGTGGGGAACTGCTCACACAAATGATCTAAAGCATGCCTCTGGGACGGGGTGAGATGGTCTCTTTCTGAATCGGGACACACAACCTCTTGGACACCTCCCTTAGCTCCCTGGTACCCAAGGAAAGGAATGACAACCTCCCGATTGAATTTAAAATAACAGTGGTGCGCTTGAAGATCTAAAACGAGACCACTCTTGGAGATGAAATCGGCACCCACAATGCAGTCGACTCCCAGAGCCGGAGAAACCAAAAATCGCCACACCCATGAAAAACACTCGATTTTAATACTCAGGGAAACCACCCGGGAGATGGGCAGAATTTCCCGCGATGCAGTCCAGCATACCACGGAAGACCGATCCGACCCTAATAGTAAGCCCTGTTGTTCAAGGTCCTCACATACTCTAGATGAAATTATGGATCGGGCTGATCCAGAGTCAACCAAGGCTCTGAGCTGACCCTTTTTCAACTCGATCGACAGGAAGGGGCATACTGAACTGTAGTTGGGGACAGTTCCCAGGACCTTGGAGCCGGATGACCCGGGATTAGCTATCCGCCTGGGGTTAAGTGAAACCGGAAGAGAACGGCCTAACGGGGAAGACCACTCCCGACTTATCTTCCCCGAGAATTTACGTTTTTTGAAAGGTTACCTTTTCGGGAAGTCCCTTGACGCTGTCTAGCATCGTTACAATAGCGCGTGACGTGACCGGATCTATGACACCTAGAACAGAATAATTCTCGTACTTCACAGCTCTGAACCGGCGCAGGCCTAGGACCCCAAGACCCGGGCTGCCCGACTCGTCGCTCGAAATTAGGGCGTTCTGAACGCCTCCTAGCCTCGCGGGCTCTAATATCGTCATTACCCTGTATAGTGGTCGACTCGGCGCACAGCCGGTCTAAATCAATAAAACTTTGGGGACGGGCAGCGAATGTCAAACGTGACCGTTCCTCCGGCGTCACGCCCTGCAAAATAGTATGAATGACATCAGACTCTGACAACCCCAGCTTCAGGATCCGGGCCGCGTCTTTAACACTGGAAATGAAATGAGCAAGGGACTCTCCGCTTGCTTGAACTCTATAGAAATGTTTGTGTCGTAACCGGTCGTGTAACCTTCCCGGTACGAAAGCGTCCAGGACTTCCCGATGGAAATGGTCTATGCCACCACCATCCCTAAGGGTACTTGTCACGCGCTCAGCCATAGATCCCCGACAGTACGGGTAAATGAGCTCAAGCAAAGTCCGCTCCGACAGCCCAGGGAAATCGGCCAACTGAAAAAATACGCGCAAGAATCTCAAAAGCGCCTCAGGATCCAGACCATCGACAACTGGGAGACGCTGAATGACATCCGACAGTGGGTTAGGAAGCTTGTGATAGCTTGCGGTGGCCATATCGGAAAAGGCAGGAACATGCACAGGGGGTTCCACCCTGGCTGCCGTCTCAACAGAAGAAGAAGAAGAACCGGAATTCGGATCTACGTGGCGACGCTGGCCGAGAGAAAACTCCCGCAATGCCATCGCCACTTGCTCCCTAAGAGTGACAACATTTTTCTCTAATTCCGAGGTGGTAGCCTGTGATTCAGCATTCTGTAAACGGCATAGAACGTGTTGTAAACGTTGGCGCACCCTCTGTCTAGCCGTAGAGGTGGGTGCCGCCGACTGCAGGCCTTCGGCCAAATCGAGCAGTTCTACAAATTTTTCCGAGCACAGCTCCACCTCGGCGGTGACATCCGTAAGTAATACTCTCCCACTCGGTGCCTCGCCGGAGGCAAGAGCCTCACGGAGTTGCTTCCTTAATGAAACAACAGTCTCCTGTGGCTTCCGTCCCCGGAACCGGACCTCCCACTCGAGCTCATCTTTTACAAACAAATCCACATTTACCGAAATGGACATGACCGCGCAATCCACACACACACCACGTAAAAGCAAGAATTAAAGAGAACGACAGGAAGAACTTGATCATACAAGTGGCTCCAGACTGCTCTAGCGATACGACGAGATGGGTGTCATAAAAGCAGAGAAATACCCATGCAAAATGCCCAGAAGAGAACACAACACAAAACAACCAAACTAACTCACTAAATACAACACACAAAGTACACATAAAATTCGATATAATCGAAAATATAAACTATCACATCCATGCCCTTGGTCGGACCATAACCGCATTCAAAATACACGATACCACAACGCAACGCCCTCAATAAACAATTACCATATAACTGGGATGTTACCAAACACGTTGTCTAATCCAAGAGACAAGTCATAATCAAACTCAACAAGTACCGACGGCCCTCATCATGTCCAGACTCCGTATGAGCTCCAGGGTATGTGCAAGTGCAACCAATCAGCACACATTCATTAAAAAAAATTAATCACATTCTTATAACCCCTTTTCAAAATTCATCTCACACTCAACATCACAAAATAATCACTTAAACACTAACACATATTAAATTATTTTAAACTTCATTAACCCCTTATTCATTTTATAAAATGTGCTCTTTTTTCTGGTTGTTCATTCTGTTAATTTATTACACTACCATTAAGTTTTCTTACAACACTTGGATTCTAATCAAAAATAATTTGAAATAATTTGCAAGTCCTAACACCAGCTGACATGTCTGTAGCCACACTAAGTTTCATTTAAGAAAATAAATATAAGTCCCCAGATTCTAAAATTTCTCAAGTTCAACAGAGAAAAATAAGGCAGTAATAATACCTACTATCCACCCAGCATCATAACAAACCACGCTCTGCTACCATTTGAAACCCCCCATTTATTTTTCTAAGTTTTGTAATTTTTTTTTAATTTTATTTAATTTTATTTTTATTAAGTTTTTTTTTGTAAAAGGGGAGAGACATCATATTTAGAACTAGGTAAAAAAAACCTAGAGGAAGCAAAAGTGTGCAAGGCCCAAATACAATTACAGACATGTCCCCCCAGGTGAATGACAGGACTTGCAAATGAAAAACTCTTTTAACCAACAAGCGTGTGCTTTATTCAACCTGCAAGATTTTACATACATGACAAGTTCGTGATTGTGTGAGCACACCATTAAAGGCAGAATTATATATATATATATGTATATATATATATATATCCATTAATTCATAATGTCACAAAGTAAGTGAGTTGATATTAAACTAATTGCAAAAATTTCTGCCTGATTATGTTTGAGTCAAAGTTAGTAATAATCTCATTCATAAAGCAATACTAATCCATCAGTGTTGTATAATATCAAATAGGCTAGCCTGTTGTCACAGTAAGCACATTTATGATTATTCTCTTTTTTAAATCCGTTACATATTCCCCCCAAAAAATATATATATAGTAAAATTACACACACAAACACATATACGACATGAATAACAAAACATCCCTCATTTCAACACTAACCTCCTCATAAACCCATTCCAACTACAGTAAATGAAGGAACCCTAATATGTATAGATAGGTACAAATATAAATGACAACGTAAATGGAATATCTCAGCTCCTAAGCATAGATTTGCCAGCATTTTCACAAGCATAGTTCACAACAGAGAATGTAAGTGACCGCCCCGAAACTCAACCAGCCAAACGACCCCTTACCTTAATCATTAAGCGTTAAGTATGTGTGTGAAAGAAAATCGTTTCTCATCTACCGCATCAGACAACCCCCGCTACGTTATTAAAACTCAGCCATGACCAGATGACATGATAGCACGAGATAATTAACTCCCTAATGGTCTTAATTAGATGAAAGTTAGATCTTACAGCAAACTGCGGATGTGTGTGTATGTGTGTAACTTCTTACACATTATACAGTTATAAGATACTTCATTAGGTGTACTGTGGTAATGTTCACACATGCAATAACATAATTGAACACGAGAGATTGTGCTAGAGTATAATGTTCAGAACTTCACGAGTGAGCTTCTGGCGGCTTCTGTGCATTCACATGTTGTAGAGAGAGAGAGAAATAGGTAATCAGAATTTTCCCACCTGGATTGTCCGGTGTACTTAGTTCGTATAGGCGCGGATCAGTGATGTCACAGTCGTGTCACAGTCGTGTCACAAGTCCCTGGTGCAGCTTAGCGTTGGAAAAGTCCTCGACTGACGGCATTGTGGCTATAAGATCGTCTCTGCCATTAGGGTGGACAGATGTTCGTCCACCCCTGACACCCATCTCGCCCTTGGTCGAGCACCTGGACATACAATAGGTTGTAGAGGGTGTCATAAAGAAAATCACGCCACTTAGGCCGTCCACATTAAATACCAACACTTACTTTAAGCAGCAACAGCGCACACACACATCGCCACTAATTCAGATTAAACAGTATTAAGCTCGTCTAGCAATTACTTTCTTAATGTTTCATTGAAATATTCAAATTGATTTGCTGTGTCTTTCGTAGTTATTAATTACATCAAAACAGCTGAGTGCAAGATACATTAGCATATTCTCTATTGAAATCAACTTGACCCACGACTCTCACATTCATAATTTAATTAAATTTAATTTAATTTGATTTTGTAATAGCATTAATGCCCAGATTAAAGACTGCTCTATACGCACACACACACAAGCATAACTCATAATGAAAGCTGAAACACAAAATATATTTGGGGTTAGAATATTTTCAGAACCCGCAGACTTGCACGTACCTGGAACAACACTTTATCTAGCCTATCATAGTGATAGGTTCGGAAGTCCTGGATAGAAGTTTGCCGCCAGCCGAGACCAGATGAACAGGTTGGAGGATCAAGCAGAAATGAGGCCGATACAAAGTTTCAGTCCAGCCAAGTAACCTCCGAATGCAGGAATGTACAGACACAGCTGGCTGGCAGCGCCAGCTGTATTGCGTAGCTGCACAACCGTTTGTGTGTATAACCGACCGGCAACAAACTATCGTAACAGTGTGGCAGTGCGTGACGTCAGCGGCGCTCGTTTTTAAAATACTAATAATACGTTGCCGAAGCCAGTTCGGCACACATCTACGAGAGGACGCAGGGACAGCCTATGCATCTACATCCAGCCGTTTATCATCAAGACTAGAGGTCCACGTCAGAACTCATCATCCAGGAGACGGAGCGAGGAATTCAACGACGTAGAGACAAGAGGAGCTGATACCGAAGAGGATCAACGAACTCGAGAGTCTGGAGGACGGTAACAACAATTTAAATGGGTGCAGGAAAAATGCAGGTGAACTCGAACATTTATTTAACATTATAAATGACCCTGAAGTCTAACACCAAAAGCTAGTTTCCATATCCAAGTTTACAGAACATTAATATTTTTTTTTTAACTTAAAGAATGAATAAATAATTGTTTAAATATATAAATGAGAATAGAGAATATCATAATAATAATCTCATAATTGAATGGTCAAGAAAGAACCATAGTTTATTATATGTTGTAATTAATTAAATGAGTAATTTTGTAAATATGAGATTTACGTAATGGGTAATTAATTGAGACAGTAAAAATAGAATCAATTAACGTAAAGAAGATTCTCTATTAATATTTTAATTAATATTTGAATTAATTAAAAGTTGCATTTACGTGGTATACATTGGAAACCACACTTGTAAAGACTAAATCAATATTTAAAAGTTATACGTATGAATTATTTTTCCTATTATATTTATATGTGGTATATGTATATGTCTGTGTACTATTTCAGGTCATATATAATTTATGTGTGTATATATTATGTCTTAGAAGTATAAGAATTCAGAGTTACACATATTATGAGTATATTATATTCGGATTGAATATAAGGGTTCATATAAAAAGAAACCCACATTGAACAATTTAAATAACATGACAATTTGCGATTTTTGAATAAATCAAATGAATATGCTTTTCTTGAAACAGTCGTACTAATTTCACAACCACTGCTCAATCCTTTGTACTCTTTGCTTGTAAATTAAAACTTATAACGTTATTCACGCGCTTATCCACACTCAACCAATGACCAAAGCCTGCGACCCAGCCGGGGAACATCAAGGTAAATACTGCTGAAGAAGAGTATCACCTCCGAGGCGTGGGTAAGTGCGCGCATACGAGTAAGAGCGTATGTGTAAAAGTAAGTGTTCAAAAATAACGTTGTATAGTAATTGGCGCTCCAAATTCGTGTGGCTCGGCAAACATAAATAAATTTATGTATGTTAATTATTGTTGTGTCTTGGCCACGTTCGCATCGTTGTAACAAAATAACGTTGTATAGTAATTGTCGCTGCCAACGTGGGGCCGGTATATGTTAAGTACCGTTGGTCACGTATTAAAGTAACGTTGTATAGTAATTGGCGTTCCCAACGATGTGGCCCGACACGTAGCTAAAACGTGTTGTGCAATAAATTTTAAATATCATTACAAGTAAATGGCGCCCTGGTAATAAATAAAGTCTAATAAATAATTAGCAAAATATTGTAAGCAAGAATTAATAGTCAATTTGTGTAATGAATAATATTACAAATTGTTATAATAAAGTACAGAGAAGAAAAAGAGTTGTGAAATTAATACTGATAAATACAATAATTTAAATAAAGAAATATAGAGTCACGGTTGACCAATAATACAATTATAATTCATATAACGAATTAGTTAGGACACCGTAGGCTACATACTATAAAAATGGCGAAGCAACCGACAATGGACTTGGAAACAATGTTTAAACGACTCCAAGAAGAGTTGAAGACAAATAATGCAGAACTAAAAACTCAGTTAGAGAGTAGTAGTGCAGAACTTAAAACGCAACTAGAAAGTAGCAATGAAAAATTAGAAAATAAATTAGTAAGATTAGAAGAGAGTAATACGAGATTAGAAACTCAAATAGAAGATAGTCGTAATCGATTAGAAATTACTATTGAAGAAGTGAAAACTCAATTAGAGAGTAATATAGATAGTAATAATACGAGGTTAAAAGACCTAACCTCGTACTAGGTTAGAAGAGAAAATAGAACTCGTCAGTAATACTTTAAAAACAGAGCTTACTGCACGCATTGAAGCAGTCGAACAGCAAGTTCAACAATCACTTAATGAACAAGCTGTAAAGATCGACAGTAAATTTAAAGAACAGCGTGACTATACTACACGTGAAACGAAAGAACACATTCGACAACTGGCTGAACAATGGAATGAAAAGTTTAAAATTACAAAGCAGGAGCAAGATCTCAGACACAAAGATGTAAATGAGCGCATCCTGGACAATACTAATAAAAGAAAGGAACTCACTGTGAGGACCAAAACTGAAGAAATAGCTGTGGAGGAGGTCACGAGGAAAACTACACACCACTCCATGGAAATTAATAACATGAAAGATGGACTACAAGAGGAGGTAGAAAAACTACGAGCAGAAGTCAAGAGACAACCCAGTGCTATGATGATGTGTGCTGCAAAGGTAGACGATCGAGAGAAGATCAGTTTTAAAGGTAATAAATGGGAGAACCCCATAGAATATTTACATAAATGTGAACGAGAAATGGCAACTATAGGAAGCAACCTAAACGACCGAGACCGTATAGAATTTGTAAGTCGACATTTCCAGGAAACAGCATCCAAATGGTATACGATTGTTCAGGACCAAACAGAAACTTATGAACAGTTCAAGGCATCCTTCGAAAATCGATACTGGAATATACATACCCAGAGAGAGGTACGAGACCAGCTGGAGTATGCACGGTATTATGTCAACAGCAAACGTTCTATGGAAGACTACATAATACAACTCGTCGAACGGTGTAAGCATCTTAGACCCAGTTTCACGGAGCACGAATTAGTATTGAAATTAAGCTACCATTTTGACAGACACATTAGACTTGCTGTTTATACCCAAGGAGTTAAAACCATAGAGGAACTTCTTATTCTTGTAACACAGTCATCGCAGTTTGTTAATAAGCAATACGAGAGAAGAGAGAACCAGCCGCAGCAGCAGCAGTACTCTACGCATAATCCAATGCAACAAAAGTCGACGCAGTTTGCGAAGAGAGAAGAGAATTGGAAAGAGTATAAACAACCCTTTGAAAAAGGTAATACAACTCCACATAAAGGAGCGTACTCGCATCCAGGTACGGCTAAAAAGCAATTAAAATCGTACAATGCGAATGTACAGAATATAAATGCAAATAATAATAATCATAATACAGTAATAATAAGAATAATTATGAAAATAAAAGTGTTCAACAGCTGACACGCCCGTCTACATCCAAAGAGAGGGGGTGATCACACGACAAGGGAGAAGAACAATGAATGACGGTGAGGGAGACGCCGACAGCCAGATCAAACAAGTTTTAAAAGTCACATGTATTCCAACAAAACACCGGAACGAACAGGCTTGTTAAATGACCTGCACACACATGAGTTGCGCGCCACCCTAAACGATACAAACAATCCGCAACAGGAAAGAATGTTGTCTCACGCCTATTGTCCTACACAAGGGGGTACAATAAGCGGTATAAAGAAATGTAATGCGGTTAACATATCAACCACTACTTATCAAACAGATGATAGAGTTAAATATTTGCTAAATAATCTAGCAAGTGAACAAAATAAAGATCCGCAGATCAGTCACTTGAAATTATCAACACTATCTAGTAGGTATACGATAAAAAATAGTATATTGTATAAACTCGTAAAATATGATTGGAAAATAGTCCTATCACCAGAGATGTTAAAAACACTAACTATACCATGTCATCAAAGTTTAGCACATGCGTCTGCTTTAAAATGTCATTTAGCTTTGAAGGAAGACTTCATTTTGAATAATATGTTTAGAAGAATAAAAGCAATCTTAAAAGGATGCTACGAATGTCAAACAGCACGACATCCAAATCTTCACACATACGTAGATATGCAAAATATAAAGACACAGGAAAAGGGAGAATTAGTAGCAGTAGACTTCCTGGGCCCATTTCCGAGTGCTATTCACGGGGGTACGAAGCACATTCATGTATGTATAGATGTGTTCACCAAGGCAGTTCGACTCTATGCTATTCGAAGACCTACCACAAAAAGTGTACTGAATGTCATACTATGAAAATATGTACCGAAGCATGGTCAAATCAAAAAGATATTTAGTGACCAAGGTAAAAAATTCCAAAATAAAGCATGGACGGAAACGCTAACTCAGCACAGCATACAACCAGTGTTAACGTCAATACGACATCCACAAGGAAACCTTGCTGAGAGGGTAAATAAAGAGTTAGGAAAATATTTATGCATCTACTGCAATGAACAACATAATCGATGGGCAGAGTACTTGTCATTTTTTGAACAAGCTATAAATGCTACATACAGTGAAGCTACGGGATATACACCGGTGTAACTGGAAACAAATAAGAAACCCAATAGATTCTGGTCGAGAAACATTGACAAACCTCCAAACCAAAATCTACAAATTCCATTAAGTCACAAGTACGACAATGCGAAGAAGAGGATGGAAAAACTTGGAGAAAAGAGGATCGAGAGGTTCAACAGAACGCACAAACTCATCACATTGCATGAAGGAGAGAGTGTGCTACTAAAAAGTAATCCAGTGGGAAAACGAATCGACAATACAGCAAAGAAACTATTCAGACTGTACGAGGGACCCTACTTATTACAAAGGAGGAAAGGACGACACACATTTATCGTCTACGATCCAACAAGAAACAAGATCATTGGAAAGTACCATGCATCAGCATTCCGTAAATACTATGGATAAAGGAATAATAAATAGGCAATTTCTAAGTCCATGGGAGGGACGTAATCCACCCAGGGAAAATGAAAAATTTTAAGAACCCTTATAACCACTAATTGTGAGTTGTAAATAAATAATTTAAATAATGAATTTCTGAGTAAGGAAATAAAATTTGAATAAAATTCAAATTTTATTTTTACCCAGCAGGGGAATTGGTGTAATAATATTTATAAAAAAGTGTACGCTTCATAAAAAGACGCGTAGGTTGAAAGTGATGATGAAACCGACGCGCCGGCCAGTCCAAAGTTGTCAGAAACAGTTTCCAATAGGAATTGCAACGGGCAGCAGTATAAAACCCCAGCGCGCGACACACTTTCAGCGCAGATCATATGCATTTAGTAAGAGGATCCACGCATCTCGACAACGTAAACTTTACAAAGTGTAGTAATGTTTTGAACAGTATTTAAATAAACTGAAGTGCGATGGAACCGGCATTACGTCGGTGCAGTTATTAAAGAGCGAGTGATTTAAATAAAGACTGTATTAATGAAGCTACAAGAGTCGTAACTACGTAGAACTTCTAGACAGCAACGAGGGACAAGAAAGAAGAGGACGAGGAACTAGACATCTACGAGAGGACGCAAGGACAGCCTATGCATCTACATCCAGCCGTTTATCATCAAGACTAGAGGTCCACGTCAGAACTCAGCATCCAGGAGACGGAGCGAGGAATTCAACGACGTAGAGACAAGAGGAGCTGATACCGAAGAGGATCAACGAACTCGAGAGTCTGGAGGACGGTAACAACAATTTAAATGGGTGCAGGAAAAATGCAGGTGAACTCGAACATTTATTTAACATTATAAATGACCCTGAAGTCTAACACCAAAAGCTAGTTTCCATATCCAAGTTTACAGAACATTAATATTTTTTTTTTAACTTAAAGAATGAATAAATAATTGTTTAAATATATAAATGAGAATAGAGAATATCATAATAACAATCTCATAATTGAATGGTCAAGAAAGAACCATAGTTTATTATATGTTGTAATTAATTAAATGAGTAATTTTGTAAATATGAGATTTACGTAATGGGTAATTAATTGAGACAGTAAAAATAGAATCAATTAACATAAAGAAGATTCTCTATTAATATTTTAATTAATTAAAAGTTGCTTTTACGTGGTATACATTGGAACCCACACTTGTAAAGACTAAATCAATATTTAAAAGTTATACGTATGAATTATGTTTCCTATTATATTTACATGTGGTATATGTATATGTCTGTGTACTATTTCAGGTCATATATAATTTATGTGTGTATATATTATGTCTTAGAAGTATAAGAAATCAGAGTTACACATATTATGAGCATATTATATTCGGATTGAATATAAGGGTTCATATAACAAGAAACCCACATTGAACAATTTAAATAACATGACAATTTGCGATTTTTGAATAAATCAAATGAATATGCTTTTCTTGAAACAGTCGTACTAATTTCACAACCACTGCTCAATCCTCTGTATTCTTTGCTTGTAAATTAAAACTTATAACGTTATTCACGCGCTTATCCACACTCAACCAATGACCAAAGCCTGCGACCCAGCAGGGGAACATCAAGGTAAATACTGCTGAAGAAGAGTATCACCTCCGAGACGTGGGTAAGTGCGCGCATACGAGTAAGAGCGTATGTGTAAAAGTAAGTGTTCAAAAATAACGTTGTATAGTAATTGGCGCTCCAAATTCGTGTGGCTCGGCAAACATAAATAAATTTATGTATGTTAATTATTGTTGTGTCTTGGCCACGTTGGCATCGTTGTAACAATATAACGTTGTATAGTAATTGTCGCTGCCAACGTGGGGCCGGTATATGTTAAGTACCGTTGGTCACGTATTAAAGTAACGTTGTATAGTAATTGGCGTTCCCAACGATGTGGCCCGACACGTAGCTAAAACGTGTTGTGCAATAAATTTTAAATATCATTACAAGTAAATGGCGCCCTGGTAATAAATAAAGTCTAATAAATAATTAGCAAAATATTGTAAGCAAGAATTAATAGTCAATTTGTGTAATGAATAATATTAAAAATTGTTATAATAAAGTACAGAGAAGAAAAAGAGTTGTGAAATTAATACTGATAAATACAATAATTTAAATAAAGAAATATAGAGTCACGGTTGACCAATAATAAAATTATAATTCATATAACGAATTAGTTAGGACACCGTAGGCTACATACTATAAAAATGGCGAAGCAACCGACAATGGACTTGGAAACAATGTTTAAACGACTCCAAGAAGAGTTGAAGACAAATAATGCAGAACTAAAAACTCAGTTAGAGAGTAGTAGTGCAGAACTTAAAACGCAACTAGAAAGTAGCAATGAAAAATTAGAAAATAAATTAGTAAGATTAGAAGAGAGTAATACGAGATTAGAAACTCAAATAGAAGATAGTCGTAATCGATTAGAAATTACTATTGAAGAAGTGAAAACTCAATTAGAGAGTAATATAGATAGTAATAATACGAGGTTAAAAGACCTAACCTCGTACTAGGTTAAAAGAGAAAATAGAACTCGTCAGTAATACTTTAAAAACAAGCTTACTGCACGCATTGAAGCAGTCGAACAGCAAGTTCAACAATCCCTTAATGAAGAAGCTGTAAAGATCGACAGTAAATTTAAAGAACAGCGTGACTATACTACACGTGAAACGAAAGAACACATTCGACAACTGGCTGAACAGTGGAATGAAAAGTTTAAAATTACAAAGCAGAAGCAAGATCTCAGACACAAAGATGTAAATGAGCGCATCCTGGACAATACTAATAAAAGAAAGGAACTCACTGTGAGGACCGAAACTGTAGAAATAGCTGTGGAGGAGGTCACGAGGAAAACTACACACCACTCCATGGAAATTAATAACAAGAAAGATGGACTACAAGAGGAGGTAGAAAATTTACGAGCAGAAGTCAAGAGACAACCCAGTGCTATGATGATGTGTGCTGCAAAGGTAGACGATCGAGAGAAGATCAGTTTTAAAGGTAATAAATGGGAGAACCCCATAGAATATTTACATAAATGTGAACGAGAAATGGCAACTATAGGAAGCAACCTAAACGAACGAGACCGTATAGAATTTGTAAGTCGACATTTCCAGGAAACAGCATCCAAATGGTATACGATTGTTCGGGACCAAACAGAAACTTATGAACAGTTCAAGGCATCCTTCGAAAATCGATACTGGAATATACATACCCAGAGAGAGGTACGAGACCAGCTGGAGTATGCACGGTATTATGTCAACAGCAAACGTTCTATGGAAGACTACATAATACAACTCGTCGAACGGTGTAAGCATCTTAGACCCAGTTTCACGGAGCACGAATTAGTATTGAAATTAAGCTACCATTTTGACAGACACATTAGACTTGCTGTTTATACCCAAGGAGTTAAAACCATAGAGGAACTTCTTATTCTTGTAACACAGTCATCGCAGTTTGTTAATAAACAATACGAGAGAAGAGAGAACCAGCCGCAGCAGCAGCAGTACTCTACGCATAATTCAATGCAACAAAAATCGACGCAGTTTGCGAAGAGAGAAGAGAATTGGAAAGAGTATAAACAACCTTTTGAAAAAGGTAATACAACTCCACATAAAGGAGCGTACTCGCATCCAGGTACGGCTACAAAGCAATTAAAACCGTACAATGCGAATGTACAGAATATAAATGCAAATAATAATAATCATAATAATAATAAGAATAATTATGAAAATATGAAACAGCTGACACGCCCGTCTACATCCAAAGAGAGGGGGTGATCACACGACAAGGGAGAAGAACAATGAATGACAGTGAGGGAGACGCCGGCAGCCAGCTCAAACAAGTTTTAAAAGTCACATGTATTCCAACAAAACACCGGAACGAACAGGCTTGTTAATTGACCTGCACACACATGAGTTGCGCGCCACCGTAAACGATACAAACAATCCGCAACAGGAAATAATGTTGTCTCACGCCCATTGTCCTACACAAGGGGGTACAATAAGCGGTATAAAGAAATGTAATGCGGTTAACATATCAACCATTACTTATCAAACAGATGATAGAGTTAAATATTTGCTAAATAATCTAGCAAGTGAACAAAATAAAGATCCGCAGATCAGTCACTTGAAATTATCAACACTATCTAGTAGGTATACGATAAAAAATAGTATATTGTATAAACTCGTAAAATATGATTGGAAAATAGTCCTATCACCAGAGATGTTAAAAACACTAACTATACCATGTCATCAAAGTTTAGCACATGCGTCTGCTTTAAAATGTCATTTAGCTTTGAAGGAAGACTTCATTTTGAATAATATGTTTAGAAGAATAAAAGCAATCTTAAAAGGATGCTACGAATGTTAAACAGCACGACATCCGAATCTTCACACATACGTAGATATGCAAAATATAAAGACACAGGAAAAGGGAGAATTAGTAGCAGTAGACTTCCTGGGCCCATTTCCGAGAGCTATTCACGGGGGTACGAAGCACATACATGTATGTATAGATGTGTTCACCAAGGCAGTTCGACTCTATGCTATTCGAAGACCTACCACAAAAAGTGTACTGAATGTCATACTATGAAAATATGTACCGAAGCATGGTCAAATCAAAAAGATATTTAGTGACCAAGGTAAACAATTCCAAAATAAAGCATGGACGAAAACGCTAACTCAGCACAGCATACAACCAGTGTTAACGTCAATACGACATCCACAAGGAAACCTTGCTGAGAGGGTAAATAAAGAGTTAGGAACATATTTATGCATCTACTGTAATGAACAATATAATCGATGGGCAGAGTACTTGTCATTTTTTGAACAAGCTATAAATGCTACATACAGTGAAGCTACGGGATATACACCGGTGTAACTGGAAACAAATAAGAAACCCAATAGATTCTGGTCGAGAAACATTGACAAACCTCCAAACCAAAATCTACAAATTCCATTAAGTCACAAGTACGACAATGCGAAGAAGAGGATGGAAAAACTTGGAGAAAAGAGGATCGAGAGGTTTAACAGAACGCACAAACTCATCACATTGCATGAAGGAGAGAGTGTGCTACTAAAAAGTAATCCAGTGGGAAAACGAATCGACAATACAGCAAAGAAACTATTCAGACTGTACGAGGGACCCTACTTATTACAAAGGAGGAAAGGACGACACACATTTATCGTCTACGATCCAACAAGAAACAAGATCATTGGAAAGTACCATGCATCAGCATTCCGTAAATACTATGGATAAAGGAATTAATAAATAGGCAATTTCTAAGTCCATGGGAGGGACGTAATCCACCCAGGGAAAATGAAAAATTTTAAGAAACCTTATAACCACTAATTGTGAGTTGTAAATAAATAATTTAAATAATGAATTTCTGAGTAAGGAAATAAAATTTGAATAAAATTCAAATTTTATTTTTACCCAGCAGGGGAATTGGTGTAATAATATTTATAAAAAAGTGTACGCTTCATAAAAAGACGCGTAGGTTGAAAGTGATGATGAAACCGACGCGCCGGCCAGTCCAAAGTTGTCAGAAACAGTTTCCAATAGGAATTGCAACGGGCAGCAGTATAAAACCCCAGCGCGCGACACACTTTCAGCGCAGATCATATGCATTTAGTAAGAGGATCCACGCATCTCGACAACGTAAACTTTACAAAGTGTAGTAATGTTTTGAACAGTATTTAAATAAACTGAAGTGCGATGGAACCGGCATTACGTCGGTGCAGTTATTAAAGAGCGAGTGATTTAAATAAAGACTGTATTAATGAAGCTACAAGAGTCGTAACTACGTAGAACTTCTAGACAGCAACGAGGGACAAGAAAGAAGAGGACGAGGAACTAGACATCTACGAGAGGACGCAAGGACAGCCTATGCATCTACATCCAGCCGTTTATCATCAAGACTAGAGGTCCACGTCAGAACTCAGCATCCAGGAGACGGAGCGAGGAATTCAACGACGTAGAGACAAGAGGAGCTGATACCGAAGAGGATCAACGAACTCGAGAGTCTGGAGGACGGTAACAACAATTTAAATGGGTGCAGGAAAAATGCAGGTGAACTCGAACATTTATTTAACATTATAAATGACCCTGAAGTCTAACACCAAAAGCTAGTTTCCATATCCAAGTTTACAGAACATTAATATTTTTTTTTTAACTTAAAGAATGAATAAATAATTGTTTAAATATATAAATGAGAATAGAGAATATCATAATAATAATCTCATAATTGAATGGACAAGAAAGAACCATAGTTTATTATATGTTGTAATTAATTAAATGAGTAATTTTGTAAATATGAGATTTACGTAATGGGTAATTAATTGAGACAGTAAAAATAGAATCAATTAACATAAAGAAGATTCTCTATTAATATTTTAATTAATATTTTAATTAATTAAAAGTTGCTTTTACGTGGTATACATTGGAACCCACACTTGTAAAGACTAAATCAATATTTAAAAGTTATACGTATGAATTATGTTTCCTATTATATTTACATGTGGTATATGTATATGTCTGTGTACTATTTCAGGTCATATATAATTTATGTGTGTATATATTATGTCTTAGAAGTATAAGAAATCAGAGTTACACATATTATGAGTATATTATATTCGGATTGAATATAAGGGTTCATATAACAAGAAACCCACATTGAACAATTTAAATAACATGACAATTTGTGATTTTTGAATAAATCAAATGAATATGCTTTTCTTGAAACAGTCGTACTAATTTCACAACCACTGCTCAATCCTCTGTACTCTTTGCTTGTAAATTAAAACTTATAACGTTATTCACGCGCTTATCCACACTCAACCAATGACCAAAGCCTGCGACCCAGCCGGGGAACATCAAGGTAAATACTGCTGAAGAAGAGTATCACCTCCGAGACGTGGGTAAGTGCGCGCATACGAGTAAGAGCGTATGTGTAAAAGTAAGTGTTCAAAAATAACGTTGTATAGTAATTGGCGCTCCAAATTCGTGTGGCTCGGCAAACATAAATAAATTTATGTATGTTAATTATTGTTGTGTCCTGGCCACGTTGGCATCGTTGTAAAAAAAAAACGTTGTATAGTAATTGTCGCTGCCAACGTGGGGCCGGTATATGTTAAGTACCGTTGGTCACGTATTAAAGTAACGTTGTATAGTAATTGGCGTTCCCAACGATGTGGCCCGACACGTAGAAAAAACGTGTTGTGCAATAAATTTTAAATATCATTACAAGTAAATGGCGCCCTGGTAATAAATAAAGTCTAATAAATAATTAGCAAAATATTGTAAGCAAGAATTAATAGTCAATTTGTGTAATGAATAATATTACAAATTGTTATAATAAAGTACAGAGAAGAAAAAGAGTTGTGAAATTAATACTGATAAATACAATAATTTAAATAAAGAAATATAGAGTCACGGTTGACCAATAATACAATTATAATTCATATAACGAATTAGTTAGGACACCGTAGGCTACATACTATAAAAATGGCGAAGCAACCGACAAATGACTTCGAAACAATGTTTAAACGACTCCAAGATGAGTTGAAGACGAATAATGCAGAACTAAAAACTCAATTAGAGAGTAGCAGTGCAGAACTTAAAACGCAACTAGAAAGTAGCAATGAAAAATTAGAAAATAAATTAGTAAGATTAGAAGAGAGTAATACGAGATTAGAAACTCAAATAGAAGATAGTCGTAATCGATTAGAAATTACTATTGAAGAAGTGAAAACTCAATTAGAGAGTAATATAGATAGTAATAATACGAGGTTAAAAGACCTAACCTCGTACTAGGTTAAAAGAGAAAATAGAACTCGTCAGTAATACTTTAAAAACAAGCTTACTGCACGCATTGAAGCAGTCGAACAGCAAGTTCAACAATCCCTTAATGAAGAAGCTGTAAAGATCGACAGTAAATTTAAAGAACAGCGTGACTATACTACACGTGAAACGAAAGAACACATTCGACAACTGGCTGAACAGTGGAATGAAAAGTTTAAAATTACAAAGCAGGAGCAAGATCTCAGACACAAAGATGTAAATGAGCGCATCCTGGACAATACTAATAAAAGAAAGGAACTCACTGTGAGGACCGAAACTGTAGAAATAGCTGTGGAGGAGGTCACGAGGAAAACTACACACCACTCCATGGAAATTAATAACAAGAAAGATGGACTACAAGAGGAGGTAGAAAATTTACGAGCAGAAGTCAAGAGACAACCCAGTGCTATGATGATGTGTGCTGCAAAGGTAGACGATCGAGAGAAGATCAGTTTTAAAGGTAATAAATGGGAGAACCCCATAGAATATTTACATAAATGTGAACGAGAAATGGCAACTATAGGAAGCAACCTAAACGAACGAGACCGTATAGAATTTGTAAGTCGACATTTCCAGGAAACAGCATCCAAATGGTATACGATTGTTCGGGACCAAACAGAAACTTATGAACAGTTCAAGGCATCCTTCGAAAATCGATACTGGAATATACATACCCAGAGAGAGGTACGAGACCAGCTGGAGTATGCACGGTATTATGTCAACAGCAAACGTTCTATGGAAGACTACATAATACAACTCGTCGAACGGTGTAAGCATCTTAGACCCAGTTTCACGGAGCACGAATTAGTATTGAAATTAAGCTACCATTTTGACAGACACATTAGACTTGCTGTTTATACCCAAGGAGTTAAAACCATAGAGGAACTTCTTATTCTTGTAACACAGTCATCGCAGTTTGTTAATAAACAATACGAGAGAAGAGAGAACCAGCCGCAGCAGCAGCAGTACTCTACGCATAATTCAATGCAACAAAAATCGACGCAGTTTGCGAAGAGAGAAGAGAATTGGAAAGAGTATAAACAACCTTTTGAAAAAGGTAATACAACTCCACATAAAGGAGCGTACTCGCATCCAGGTACGGCTACAAAGCAATTAAAACCGTACAATGCGAATGTACAGAATATAAATGCAAATAATAATAATCATAATAATAATAAGAATAATTATGAAAATATGAAACAGCTGACACGCCCGTCTACATCCAAAGAGAGGGGGTGATCACACGACAAGGGAGAAGAACAATGAATGACAGTGAGGGAGACGCCGGCAGCCAGCTCAAACAAGTTTTAAAAGTCACATGTATTCCAACAAAACACCGGAACGAACAGGCTTGTTAATTGACCTGCACACACATGAGTTGCGCGCCACCGTAAACGATACAAACAATCCGCAACAGGAAATAATGTTGTCTCACGCCCATTGTCCTACACAAGGGGGTACAATAAGCGGTATAAAGAAATGTAATGCGGTTAACATATCAACCATTACTTATCAAACAGATGATAGAGTTAAATATTTGCTAAATAATCTAGCAAGTGAACAAAATAAAGATCCGCAGATCAGTCACTTGAAATTATCAACACTATCTAGTAGGTATACGATAAAAAATAGTATATTGTATAAACTCGTAAAATATGATTGGAAAATAGTCCTATCACCAGAGATGTTAAAAACACTAACTATACCATGTCATCAAAGTTTAGCACATGCGTCTGCTTTAAAATGTCATTTAGCTTTGAAGGAAGACTTCATTTTGAATAATATGTTTAGAAGAATAAAAGCAATCTTAAAAGGATGCTACGAATGTTAAACAGCACGACATCCGAATCTTCACACATACGTAGATATGCAAAATATAAAGACACAGGAAAAGGGAGAATTAGTAGCAGTAGACTTCCTGGGCCCATTTCCGAGAGCTATTCACGGGGGTACGAAGCACATACATGTATGTATAGATGTGTTCACCAAGGCAGTTCGACTCTATGCTATTCGAAGACCTACCACAAAAACTGTACTGAATGTCATACTATGAAAATATGTACCGAAGCATGGTCAAATCAAAAAGATATTTAGTGACCAAGGTAAACAATTCCAAAATAAAGCATGGACGAAAACGCTAACTCAGCACAGCATACAACCAGTGTTAACGTCAATACGACATCCACAAGGAAACCTTGCTGAGAGGGTAAATAAAGAGTTAGGAACATAATTATGCATCTACTGTAATGAACAATATAATCGATGGACAGAGTACTTGTCATTTTTTGAACAAGCTATAAATGCTACATACAGTGAAGCTACGGGATATACACCGGTGTAACTGGAAACAAATAAGAAACCCAATAGATTCTGGTCGAGAAACATTGACAAACCTCCAAACCAAAATCTACAAATTCCATTAAGTCACAAGTACGACAATGCGAAGAAGAGGATGGAAAAACTTGGAGAAAAGAGGATCGAGAGGTTTAACAGAACGCACAAACTCATCACATTGCATGAAGGAGAGAGTGTGCTACTAAAAAGTAATCCAGTGGGAAAACGAATCGACAATACAGCAAAGAAACTATTCAGACTGTACGAGGGACCCTACTTATTACAAAGGAGGAAAGGACGACACACATTTATCGTCTACGATCCAACAAGAAACAAGATCATTGGAAAGTACCATGCATCAGCATTCCGTAAATACTATGGATAAAGGAATTAATAAATAGGCAATTTCTAAGTCCATGGGAGGGACGTAATCCACCCAGGGAAAATGAAAAATTTTAAGAACCCTTATAACCACTAATTGTGAGTTGTAAATAAATAATTTAAATAATGAATTTCTGAGTAAGGAAATAAAATTTGAATAAAATTCAAATTTTATTTTTACCCAGCAGGGGAATTGGTGTAATAATATTTATAAAAAAGTGTACGCTTCATAAAAAGACGCGTAGGTTGAAAGTGATGATGAAACCGACGCGCCGGCCAGTCCAAAGTTGTCAGAAACAGTTTCCAACAGGAATGCAACGGGCAGCAGTATAAAACCCCAGCGCGCGACACACTTTCAGCGCAGATCAAATTCATTTAGTAAGAGGATCCACGCATCTCGACAACGTAAACTTTACAAAGTGTAGTAATGTTTTGAACAGTATTTAAATAAACTGAAGTGCGATGGAACCGGCATTACGTCGGTGCAGTTATTAAAGAGCGAGTGATTTAAATAAAGACTGTATTAATGAAGCTACAAGAGTCGTAACTACGTAGAACTTCTAGACAGCAACGAGGGACAAGAAAGAAGAGGACGAGGAACTAGACATCTACGAGAGGACGCAAGGACAGCCTATGCATCTACATCCAGCCGTTTATCATCAAGACTAGAGGTCCACGTCAGAACTCAGCATCCAGGAGACGGAGCGAGGAATTCAACGACGTAGAGACAAGAGGAGCTGATACCGAAGAGGATCAACGAACTCGAGAGTCTGGAGGACGGTAACAACAATTTAAATGGGTGCAGGAAAAATGCAGGTGAACTCGAACATTTATTTAACATTATAAATGACCCTGAAGTCTAACACCAAAAGCTAGTTTCCATATCCAAGTTTACAGAACATTAATATTTTTTTTTTAACTTAAAGAATGAATAAATAATTGTTTAAATATATAAATGAGAATAGAGAATATCATAATAATAATCTCATAATTGAATGGTCAAGAAAGAACCATAGTTTATTATATGTTGTAATTAATTAAATGAGTAATTTTGTAAATATGAGATTTACGTAATGGGTAATTAATTGAGACAGTAAAAATAGAATCAATTAACATAAAGAAGATTCTCTATTAATATTTTAATTAATATTTTAATTAATTAAAAGTTGCTTTTACGTGGTATACATTGGAACCCACACTTGTAAAGACTAAATCAATATTTAAGAGTTATACGTATGAATTATGTTTCCTATTATATTTACATGTGGTATATGTATATGTCTGTGTACTATTTCAGGTCATATATAATTTATGTGTGTATATATTATGTCTTAGAAGTATAAGAAATCAGAGTTACACATATTCTGAGTATATTATATTCGGATTGAATATAAGGGTTCATATAACAAGAAACCCACATTGAACAATTTAAATAACATGACAATTTGCGATTTTTGAATAAATCAAATGAATATGCTTTTCTTGAAACAGTCGTACTAATTTCACAACCACTGCTCAATCCTCTGTACTCTTTGCTTGTAAATTAAAACTTATAACGTTATTCACGCGCTTATCCACACTCAACCAATGACCAAAGCCTGCGACCCAGCCGGGGAACATCAAGGTAAATACTGCTGAAGAAGAGTATCACCTCCGAGACGTGGGTAAGTGCGCGCATACGAGTAAGAGCGTATGTGTAAAAGTAAGTGTTCAAAAATAACGTTGTATAGTAATTGGCGCTCCAAATTCGTGTGGCTCGGCAAACATAAATAAATTTATGTATGTTAATTATTGTTGTGTCTTGGCCACGTTGGCATCGTTGTAAAAAAAAAACGTTGTATAGTAATTGTCGCTGCCAACGTGGGGCCGGTATATGTTAAGTACCGTTGGTCACGTATTAAAGTAACGTTGTATAGTAATTGGCGTTCCCAACGATGTGGCCCGACACGTAGAAAAAACGTGTTGTGCAATAAATTTTAAATATCATTACAAGTAAATGGCGCCCTGGTAATAAATAAAGTCTAATAAATAATTAGCAAAATATTGTAAGCAAGAATTAATAGTCAATTTGTGTAATGAATAATATTACAAATTGTTATAATAAAGTACAGAGAAGAAAAAGAGTTGTGAAATTAATACTGATAAATACAATAATTTAAATAAAGAAATATAGAGTCACGGTTGACCAATAATACAATTATAATTCATATAACGAATTAGTTAGGACACCGTAGGCTACATACTATAAAAATGGCGAAGCAACCGACAAATGACTTCGAAACAATGTTTAAACGACTCCAAGATGAGTTGAAGACGAATAATGCAGAACTAAAAACTCAATTAGAGAGTAGCAGTGCAGAACTTAAAACGCAACTAGAAAGTAGCAATGAAAAATTAGAAAATAAATTAGTAAGATTAGAAGAGAGTAATACGAGATTAGAAACTCAAATAGAAGATAGTCGTAATCGATTAGAAATTACTATTGAAGAAGTGAAAACTCAATTAGAGAGTAATATAGATAGTAATAATACGAGGTTAAAAGACCTAACCTCGTACTAGGTTAAAAGAGAAAATAGAACTCGTCAGTAATACTTTAAAAACAAGCTTACTGCACGCATTGAAGCAGTCGAACAGCAAGTTCAACAATCACTTAATGAACAAGCTGTAAAGATCGACAGTAAATTTAAAGAACAGCGTGACTATACTACACGTGAAACGAAAGAACACATTCGACAACTGGCTGAACAGTGGAATGAAAAGTTTAAAATTACAAAGCAGGAGCAAGATCTCAGACACAAAGATGTAAATGAGCGCATCCTGGACAATACTAATAAAACAAAGGAACTCACTGTGAGGACCGAAACTGTAGAAATAGCTGTGGAGGAGGTCACGAGGAAAACTACACACCACTCCATGGAAATTAATAACATGAAAGATGGACTACAAGAGGAGGTAGAAAATTTACGAGCAGAAGTCAAGAGACAACCCAGTGCTATGATGATGTGTGCTGCAAAGGTAGACGATCGAGAGAAGATCAGTTTTAAAGGTAATAAATGGGAGAACCCCATAGAATATTTACATAAATGTGAACGAGAAATGGCAACTATAGGAAGCAACCTAAACGAACGAGACCGTATAGAATTTGTAAGTCGACATTTCCAGGAAACAGCATCCAAATGGTATACGATTGTTCGGGACCAAACAGAAACTTATGAACAGTTCAAGGCATCCTTCGAAAATCGATACTGGAATATACATACCCAGAGAGAGGTACGAGACCAGCTGGAGTATGCACGGTATTATGTCAACAGCAAACGTTCTATGGAAGACTACATAATACAACTCGTCGAACGGTGTAAGCATCTTAGACCCAGTTTCACGGAGCACGAATTAGTATTGAAATTAAGCTACCATTTTGACAGACACATTAGACTTGCTGTTTATACCCAAGGAGTTAAAACCATAGAGGAACTTCTTATTCTTGTAACACAGTCATCGCAGTTTGTTAATAAACAATACGAGAGAAGAGAGAACCAGCCGCAGCAGCAGCAGTACTCTACGCATAATTCAATGCAACAAAAATCGACGCAGTTTGCGAAGAGAGAAGAGAATTGGAAAGAGTATAAACAACCTTTTGAAAAAGGTAATACAACTCCACATAAAGGAGCGTACTCGCATCCAGGTACGGCTAAAAAGCAATTAAAACCGTACAATGCGAATGTACAGAATATAAATGCAAATAATAATAATCATAATAATAATAAGAATAATTATGAAAATATGAAACAGCTGACACGCCCGTCTACATCCAAAGAGAGGGGGTGATCGCACGACAAGGGAGAAGAACAATGAATGACAGTGAGGGAGACGCCGGCAGCCAGCTCAAACAAGTTTTAAAAGTCACATGTATTCCAAAAAAACACCGGAACGAACAGGCTTGTTAAATGACCTGCACACACATGAGTTGCGCGCCACCCTAAACGATACAAACAATCCGCAACAGGAAAGAATGTTGTCTCACGCCTATTGTCCTACACAAGAGGGTACAATAAGCGGTATAAAGAAATGTAATGCGGTTAACATATCAACCATTACTTATCAAACCGATGATAGAGTTAAATATTTGCTAAATAATCTAGCAAGTGAACAAAATAAAGATCCGCAGATCAGTCACTTGAAATTATCAACACTATCTAGTAGGTATACGATAAAAAATAGTATATTGTATAAACTCGTAAAATATGATTGGAAAATAGTCCTATCACCAGAGATGTTAAAAACACTAACTATACCATGTCATCAAAGTTTAGCACATGCGTCTGCTTTAAAATGTCATTTAGCTTTGAAGGAAGACTTCATTTTGAATAATATGTTAAGAAGAATAAAAGCAATCTTAAAAGGATGCTACGAATGTCAAACAGCACGACATCCAAATCTTCACGCATACGTAGATATGCAAAATATAAAGACACAGGAAAAGGGAGAATTAGTAGCAGTAGACTTCCTGGGCCCATTTCCGAGAGCTATTCACGGGGGTACGAAGCACATACATGTATGTATAGATGTGTTCACCAAGACAGTTCGACTCTATGCTATTCGAAGACCTACCACAAAATGTGTACTGAATGTCATACTATGAAAATATGTACCGAAGCATGGTCAAATCAAAAAGATATTGAGTGACCAAGGTAAACAATTCCAAAATAAAGCATGGACGGAAACGCTAACTCAGCACAGCATACAACCAGTGTTAACGTCAATACGACATCCACAAGGAAACCTTGCTGAGAGGGTAAATAAAGAGTTAGGAAAATATTTATGCATCTACTGTAATGAACAACATAATCGATGGGCAGAGTACTTGTCATTTTTTGAACAAGCTATAAATGCTACATACAGTGAAGCTACGGGATATACACCGGTGTAACTGGAAACAAATAAGAAACCAAATAGATTCTGGTCGAGAAACATTGACAAACCTCCAAACCAAAATCTACAAATTCCATTAAGTCACAAGTACGACAATGCGAAGAAGAGGATGGAAAAACTTGGAGAAAAGAGGATCGAGAGGTTTAACAGAACGCACAAACTCATCACATTGCATGAAGGAGAGAGTGTGCTACTAAAAAGTAATCCAGTGGGAAAACGAATCGACAATACAGCAAAGAAACTATTCAGACTGTACGAGGGACCCTACTTATTACAAAGGAGGAAAGGACGACACACATTTATCGTCTACGATCCAACAAGAAACAAGATCATTGGAAAGTACCATGCATCAGCATTCCGTAAATACTATGGATAAAGGAATTAATAAATAGGCAATTTCTAAGTCCATGGGAGGGACGTAATCCACCCAGGGAAAATGAAAAATTTTAAGAACCCTTATAACCACTAATTGTGAGTTGTAAATAAATAATTTAAATAATGAATTTCTGAGTAAGGAAATAAAATTTGAATAAAATTCAAATTTTATTTTTACCCAGCAGGGGAATTGGTGTAATAATATTTATAAAAAAGTCTACGCTTCATAAAAAGACGCGTAGGTTGAAAGTGATGATGAAACCGACGCGCCGGCCAGTCCAAAGTTGTCAGAAACAGTTTCCAACAGGAATGCAACGGGCAGCAGTATAAAACCCCAGCGCGCGACACACTTTCAGCGCAGATCAAATTCATTTAGTAAGAGGATCCACGCATCTCGACAACGTAAACTTTACAAAGTGTAGTAATGTTTTGAACAGTATTTAAATAAACTGAAGTGCGATGGAACCGGCATTACGTCGGTGCAGTTATTAAAGAGCGAGTGATTTAAATAAAGACTGTATTAATGAAGCTACAAGAGTCGTAACTACGTAGAACTTCTAGACAGCAACGAGGGACAAGAAAGAAGAGGACGAGGAACTAGACATCTACGAGAGGACGCAAGGACAGCCTATGCATCTACATCCAGCCGTTTATCATCAAGACTAGAGGTCCACGTCAGAACTCAGCATCCAGGAGACGGAGCGAGGAATTCAACGACGTAGAGACAAGAGGAGCTGATACCGAAGAGGATCAACGAACTCGAGAGTCTGGAGGACGGTAACAACAATTTAAATGGGTGCAGGAAAAATGCAGGTGAACTCGAACATTTATTTAACATTATAAATGACCCTGAAGTCTAACACCAAAAGCTAGTTTCCATATCCAAGTTTACAGAACATTAATATTTTTTTTTTAACTTAAAGAATGAATAAATAATTGTTTAAATATATAAATGAGAATAGAGAATATCATAATAATAATCTCATAATTGAATGGTCAAGAAAGAACCATAGTTTATTATATGTTGTAATTAATTAAATGAGTAATTTTGTAAATATGAGATTTACGTAATGGGTAATTAATTGAGACAGTAAAAATAGAATCAATTAACATAAAGAAGATTCTCTATTAATATTTTAATTAATATTTTAATTAATTAAAAGTTGCTTTTACGTGGTATACATTGGAACCCACACTTGTAAAGACTAAATCAATATTTAAGAGTTATACGTATGAATTATGTTTCCTATTATATTTACATGTGGTATATGTATATGTCTGTGTACTATTTCAGGTCATATATAATTTATGTGTGTATATATTATGTCTTAGAAGTATAAGAAATCAGAGTTACACATATTCTGAGTATATTATATTCGGATTGAATATAAGGGTTCATATAACAAGAAACCCACATTGAACAATTTAAATAACATGACAATTTGCGATTTTTGAATAAATCAAATGAATATGCTTTTCTTGAAACAGTCGTACTAATTTCACAACCACTGCTCAATCCTCTGTACTCTTTGCTTGTAAATTAAAACTTATAACGTTATTCACGCGCTTATCCACACTCAACCAATGACCAAAGCCTGCGACCCAGCCGGGGAACATCAAGGTAAATACTGCTGAAGAAGAGTATCACCTCCGAGACGTGGGTAAGTGCGCGCATACGAGTAAGAGCGTATGTGTAAAAGTAAGTGTTCAAAAATAACGTTGTATAGTAATTGGCGCTCCAAATTCGTGTGGCTCGGCAAACATAAATAAATTTATGTATGTTAATTATTGTTGTGTCTTGGCCACGTTGGCATCGTTGTAAAAAAAAAACGTTGTATAGTAATTGTCGCTGCCAACGTGGGGCCGGTATATGTTAAGTACCGTTGGTCACGTATTAAAGTAACGTTGTATAGTAATTGGCGTTCCCAACGATGTGGCCCGACACGTAGAAAAAACGTGTTGTGCAATAAATTTTAAATATCATTACAAGTAAATGGCGCCCTGGTAATAAATAAAGTCTAATAAATAATTAGCAAAATATTGTAAGCAAGAATTAATAGTCAATTTGTGTAATGAATAATATTACAAATTGTTATAATAAAGTACAGAGAAGAAAAAGAGTTGTGAAATTAATACTGATAAATACAATAATTTAAATAAAGAAATATAGAGTCACGGTTGACCAATAATACAATTATAATTCATATAACGAATTAGTTAGGACACCGTAGGCTACATACTATAAAAATGGCGAAGCAACCGACAAATGACTTCGAAACAATGTTTAAACGACTCCAAGATGAGTTGAAGACGAATAATGCAGAACTAAAAACTCAATTAGAGAGTAGCAGTGCAGAACTTAAAACGCAACTAGAAAGTAGCAATGAAAAATTAGAAAATAAATTAGTAAGATTAGAAGAGAGTAATACGAGATTAGAAACTCAAATAGAAGATAGTCGTAATCGATTAGAAATTACTATTGAAGAAGTGAAAACTCAATTAGAGAGTAATATAGATAGTAATAATACGAGGTTAAAAGACCTAACCTCGTACTAGGTTAAAAGAGAAAATAGAACTCGTCAGTAATACTTTAAAAACAAGCTTACTGCACGCATTGAAGCAGTCGAACAGCAAGTTCAACAATCACTTAATGAACAAGCTGTAAAGATCGACAGTAAATTTAAAGAACAGCGTGACTATACTACACGTGAAACGAAAGAACACATTCGACAACTGGCTGAACAGTGGAATGAAAAGTTTAAAATTACAAAGCAGGAGCAAGATCTCAGACACAAAGATGTAAATGAGCGCATCCTGGACAATACTAATAAAACAAAGGAACTCACTGTGAGGACCGAAACTGTAGAAATAGCTGTGGAGGAGGTCACGAGGAAAACTACACACCACTCCATGGAAATTAATAACATGAAAGATGGACTACAAGAGGAGGTAGAAAATTTACGAGCAGAAGTCAAGAGACAACCCAGTGCTATGATGATGTGTGCTGCAAAGGTAGACGATCGAGAGAAGATCAGTTTTAAAGGTAATAAATGGGAGAACCCCATAGAATATTTACATAAATGTGAACGAGAAATGGCAACTATAGGAAGCAACCTAAACGAACGAGACCGTATAGAATTTGTAAGTCGACATTTCCAGGAAACAGCATCCAAATGGTATACGATTGTTCGGGACCAAACAGAAACTTATGAACAGTTCAAGGCATCCTTCGAAAATCGATACTGGAATATACATACCCAGAGAGAGGTACGAGACCAGCTGGAGTATGCACGGTATTATGTCAACAGCAAACGTTCTATGGAAGACTACATAATACAACTCGTCGAACGGTGTAAGCATCTTAGACCCAGTTTCACGGAGCACGAATTAGTATTGAAATTAAGCTACCATTTTGACAGACACATTAGACTTGCTGTTTATACCCAAGGAGTTAAAACCATAGAGGAACTTCTTATTCTTGTAACACAGTCATCGCAGTTTGTTAATAAACAATACGAGAGAAGAGAGAACCAGCCGCAGCAGCAGCAGTACTCTACGCATAATTCAATGCAACAAAAATCGACGCAGTTTGCGAAGAGAGAAGAGAATTGGAAAGAGTATAAACAACCTTTTGAAAAAGGTAATACAACTCCACATAAAGGAGCGTACTCGCATCCAGGTACGGCTAAAAAGCAATTAAAACCGTACAATGCGAATGTACAGAATATAAATGCAAATAATAATAATCATAATAATAATAAGAATAATTATGAAAATATGAAACAGCTGACACGCCCGTCTACATCCAAAGAGAGGGGGTGATCGCACGACAAGGGAGAAGAACAATGAATGACAGTGAGGGAGACGCCGGCAGCCAGCTCAAACAAGTTTTAAAAGTCACATGTATTCCAAAAAAACACCGGAACGAACAGGCTTGTTAAATGACCTGCACACACATGAGTTGCGCGCCACCCTAAACGATACAAACAATCCGCAACAGGAAAGAATGTTGTCTCACGCCTATTGTCCTACACAAGAGGGTACAATAAGCGGTATAAAGAAATGTAATGCGGTTAACATATCAACCATTACTTATCAAACCGATGATAGAGTTAAATATTTGCTAAATAATCTAGCAAGTGAACAAAATAAAGATCCGCAGATCAGTCACTTGAAATTATCAACACTATCTAGTAGGTATACGATAAAAAATAGTATATTGTATAAACTCGTAAAATATGATTGGAAAATAGTCCTATCACCAGAGATGTTAAAAACACTAACTATACCATGTCATCAAAGTTTAGCACATGCGTCTGCTTTAAAATGTCATTTAGCTTTGAAGGAAGACTTCATTTTGAATAATATGTTAAGAAGAATAAAAGCAATCTTAAAAGGATGCTACGAATGTCAAACAGCACGACATCCAAATCTTCACGCATACGTAGATATGCAAAATATAAAGACACAGGAAAAGGGAGAATTAGTAGCAGTAGACTTCCTGGGCCCATTTCCGAGAGCTATTCACGGGGGTACGAAGCACATACATGTATGTATAGATGTGTTCACCAAGACAGTTCGACTCTATGCTATTCGAAGACCTACCACAAAATGTGTACTGAATGTCATACTATGAAAATATGTACCGAAGCATGGTCAAATCAAAAAGATATTGAGTGACCAAGGTAAACAATTCCAAAATAAAGCATGGACGGAAACGCTAACTCAGCACAGCATACAACCAGTGTTAACGTCAATACGACATCCACAAGGAAACCTTGCTGAGAGGGTAAATAAAGAGTTAGGAAAATATTTATGCATCTACTGTAATGAACAACATAATCGATGGGCAGAGTACTTGTCATTTTTTGAACAAGCTATAAATGCTACATACAGTGAAGCTACGGGATATACACCGGTGTAACTGGAAACAAATAAGAAACCAAATAGATTCTGGTCGAGAAACATTGACAAACCTCCAAACCAAAATCTACAAATTCCATTAAGTCACAAGTACGACAATGCGAAGAAGAGGATGGAAAAACTTGTAGAAAAGAGGATCAAAAGGTCCAACAGAATGCACAATCTCATCACATTGCATGAAGGAGAGAGTGTGCTACTAAAAAGTAATCCAGTGAGAAAACGAATCGACAATACAGCAAAGAAACTATTCAGATTGTACGAGGGACCCTACTTATTACAAAGGAGGAAAGGACGACACACATTTATCGTCTACGATCCAACAAGAAACAAGATCATTGGAAAGTACCATGCATCAGCATTCCGTAAATACTATGGATAAAGGAATTAATGAATAGGCAATTTATAAGTCCATGGGAGGGACGTAATCCACCCAGGGAAAATGAAAAATTTTAAGAACCCTTATAACCACTAATTGTGAGTTGTAAATAAATAATTTAAATAATAAATTTCTGAGTAAGGAAATAAAATTTGAATAAAATTCAAATTTTATTTTTACCCAGCAGGGGAATTGGTGTAATAATATTTATAAAAAAGTCTACGCTTCATAAAAAGACGCGTAGGTTGAAAGTGATGATGAAACCGACGCGCAGGCCAGTCCAAAGTTGTCAGAAACAGTTTCCAACAGGAATGCAACGGGCAGCAGTACAAAACCCCAGCGCGCGACACACTTTCAGCGCAGATCAAATTCATTTAGTAAGAGGATCCACGCATCTCGACAACGTAAACTTTACAAAGTGTAGTAATGTTTTGAACAGTATTTAAATAAACTGAAGTGCGATGGAACCGGCATTACGTCGGTGCAGTTATTAAAGAGCGAGTGATTTAAATAAAAGACTGTATTAATGAAGCTACAAGAGTCGTAACTACGTAGAACTTCTAGACAGCAACGAGGGACAAGAAAGAAGAGGACGAGGAACTAGACATCTACGAGAGGACGCAAGGACAGCCTATGCATCTACATCCAGCCGTTTATCATCAAGACTAGAGTTCCACGTCAGAACTCAGCATCCAGGAGACGGAGCGAGGAATTCAACGACGTAGAGACAAGAGGAGCTGATACCGAAGAGGATCAACGAACTCGAGAGTCTGGAGGACGGTAACAACAATTGAAATGGGTGCAGGAAAAATGCAGGTGAACTCGAACATTTATTTAACGTTATAAATGACCCTGAAGTCTAACACCAAAAGCTAGTTTCCATATCCAAGTTTACAGAACATTAATATTTTTTTTTTAACTTAAAGAATGAATAAATAATTGTTTAAATATATAAATGAGAATAGAGAATATCATAATAATAATCTCATAATTGAATGGTCAAGAAAGAACCATAGTTTATTATATGTTGTAATTAATTAAATGAGTAATTTTGTAAATATGAGATTTACGTAATGGGTAATTAATTGAGACAGTAAAAATAGAATCAATTAACGTAAAGAAGATTCTCTATTAATATTTTAATTAATATTTGAATTAATTAAAAGTTGCATTTACGTGGTATACATTGGAACCCACACTTGTAAAGACTAAATCAATATTTAAAAGTTATACGTATGAATTATGTTTCCTATTATATTTATATGTGGTATATGTATATGTCTGTGTACTATTTCAGGTCATATATAATTTATGTGTGTATATATTATGTCTTAGAAGTGTAAGAAATCAGAGTTACACATATTATGAGTATATTATATTCGGATTGAATATAAGGGTTCATATAACAAGAAACCCACATTGAACAATTTAAATAACATGACAATTTGCGATTTTTGAATAAATCAAATGAATATGCTTTTCTTGAAACAGTCGTACTAATTTCACAACCACTGCTCAATCCTCTGTACTCTTTGCTTGTAAATTAAAACTTATAACGTTATTCACGCGCTTATCCACACTCAACCAATGACCAAAGCCTGCGACCCAGCCGGGGAACATCAAGGTAAATACTGCTGAAGAAGAGTATCACCTCCGAGACGTGGGTAAGTGCGCGCATACGAGTAAGAGCGTATGTGTAAAAGTAAGTGTTCAAAAATAACGTTGTATAGTAATTGGCGCTCCAAATTCGTGTGGTTCGGCAAACATAAATAAATTTATGTATGTTAATTATTGTTGTGTCTTGGCCACGTTGGCATCGTTGTAACAAAATAACGTTGTATAGTAATTGTCGCTGCCAACGTGGGGCCGGTATATGTTAAGTACCGTTGGTCACGTATTAAAGTAACGTTCTATAGTAATTGGCGTTCCCAACGATGTGGCCCGACACGTAGAAAAAACGTGTTGTGCAATAAATTTTAAATATCATTACAAGTAAATGGCGCCCTGGTAGTAAATAAAGTCTAATAAATAATTAGCAAAATATTGTAAGCAAGAAATAATAGTCAATTTGTGTAATGAATAATATTACAAATTGTTATAATAAAGTACAGAGAAGAAAAAGAGTTGTGAAATTAATACTGATAAATACAATAATTTAAATAAAGAAATATAGAGTCACGGTTGACCAATAATACAATTATAATTCATATAACGAATTAGTTAGGACACCGTAGGCTACATACTATAAAAATGGCGAAGCAACCGACAAATGACTTCGAAACAATGTTTAAACGACTCCAAGATGAGTTGAAGACGAATAATGCAGAACTAAAAACTCAATTAGAGAGTAGTAGTGCAGAACTTAACACGCAACTAGAAAGTAGCAATGAAAAATTAGAAAATAAATTAGGGAGATTAGAATATAGTAATACGAGATTAGAAACTCAAATAGAAGATAGTCGTAATCGATTAGAAATTACTATTGAAGAAGTGAAAACTCAATTAGAGAGTAATATAGATAGTAATATTACGAGGTTAAAAGACCTAACCTCGTACTAGGTTAGAAGAGAAAATAGAACTCGTCAGTAATACTTTAAAAACAGAGCTTACTGCACGCATTGAAGCAGTCGAACAGCAAGTTCAACAATCACTTAATGAACAAGCTGTAAAGATCGACAGTAAATTTAAAGAACAGCGTGACTATACTACACGTGAAACGAAAGAACACATTCGACAACTGGCTGAACAGTGGAATGAAAAGTTTAAAATTACAAAGCAGGAGCAAGATCTCAGACACAAAGATGTAAATGAGCGCATCCTGGACAATACTAATAAAACAAAGGAACTCACTGTGAGGACCGAAACTGTAGAAATAGCTGTGGAGGAGGTCACGAGGAAAACTACACACCACTCCATGGAAATTAATAACATGAAAGATGGACTACAAGAGGAGGTAGAAAAACTACGAGCAGAAGTCAAGAGACAACCCAGTGCTATGATGATGTGTGCTGCAAAGGTAGACGATCGAGAGAAGATCAGTTTTAAAGGTAATAAATGGGAGAACCCCATAGAATATTTACATAAATGTGAACGAGAAATGGCAACTATAGGAAGCAACCTAAACGACCGAGACCGTATAGAATTTGTAAGTCGACATTTCCAGGAAACAGCATCCAAATGGTATACGATTGTTCGGGACCAAACAGAAACTTATGAACAGTTGAAGGCATCCTTCGAAAATCGATACTGGAATATACATACCCAGAGAGGGGTACGAGACCAGCTGGAGTATGCACGGTATTACGTCAACAGCAAACGTTCCATGGAAGACTACATAATACAACTCGTCGAACGGTGTAAGCATCTTAGACCCAGTTTCACGGAGCACGAATTAGTATTGAAATTAAGCTACCATTTTGACAGACACATTAGACTTCCTGTTTATACCCAAGGAGTTAAAACCATAGACGAACTTCTTATTCTTGTAACACAGTCATCGCAGTTTGTTAATAAACAATACGAGAGAAGAGAGAACCAGCCGCAGCAGCAGCAGTACTCAACGCATAATCCAATGCAACAAAAATCGACGCAGTTTGCGAAGAGAGAAGAGAATTGGAAAGAGTATAAACAACCCTTTGAAAAAGGTAATACAACTCCACATAATGGAGCGTACTCGCATCCAGGTACGGCTAAAAAGCAATTAAAACCGTACAATGCGAATGTACAGAATATAAATGCAAATAATAATAATCATAATAATAAGAATAATTATGAAAATAAAAGTGTTCAACAGCTGACACGCCCGTCTACATCCAAAGAGAGGGGGTATGTTAAGTAATTGGTTGGCTTGTCGGCATCATTTCCTTGTCAAGATATTTGGTCCAGTCCCGCTCCGGTTTTCTTCCCCACTGTGCCTCGTACGGGGTGGTTTCAATTGTCTCATGGTATGTTTGATTTATACATGCCTCAACTAGATTAAGGAATTGTGCCCACTTTGTGTGTCTTTCGGATGTCAATGCCCTAAACATGTTGCCTAATTGTCGATTGATCCTTTCGGCCAAATTAGTGCACGGATTGCGAACAGCGGTATATTTTGGTTTAATACCCATCTCCGTCAATGCTGTGAACCATCGTTGGCTGGTGAACTGGGTACCGTTGTCAGTCAGCATTGCTGATGGCCTTCCCATTTCTTCACAATACAATTTAATTTTATTTATAGTGGCGGTCGTGGTGGCTTGCCTTAATTTATATAATTTTACATATTTGGTGAAGTTGTCAATCACAGTGAGTATGTACCTGACCTTGCCCGTGGATACCGGTAATGGTCCATAGTAGTCAATACTAACTAGTTCACTATTGTTTTGGGGTATGACAGGCTGCGTTTCGCCTACCATATGTTTAAACTGGTCCTTGCTTTTCTGGCATATTTGACAAGTTTTCGTAATTAATTTGGTAATCTTATTAACTGAGTTCCCCGTGAAATTTTCTTTGAACAGTTGATATGTACGACGATTTCCCACATGGCTGTATGCCTGATGTATTTCAGCAATCATATTGTGGCAAAGTTCATTGGTCAACATAAGTTTCCATATCCCTTTTTCGCTTCGGTATAATTTGTCATTGTGCCAACTGTATTTTTGGGCAAGTTTATGTTGTTTATCGGCTCGTATTACGTCGATAATTTGCTTCAATTTCATGTCGGCTAGTTGATAACTTCTTATATTCTTGAGCTGCTCCTTAGCCTCCTTACTGATGCGGATGTTGATAAGATTGATCTCAAACTCCTCGGTTCGATCGATTGGTTGTTCCTCGTCCATGTCTTCAGGATGCCTGCTCAGGATGTCCGCCATGATGTTATCTCGCCCTTTGCAGTGAATGATGTCGAAATCATACTCCTGTATAGCGAGAATCCATCGCGTTATGCGGGAGTTATTTAGGTGGCACTTTTTTATGAATATTAACGCCTTGTTGTCAGTAATGATTGTAAAAGGCTTACCCAGTACGTAGGTCCTAAATTTTTGCAAACAGTATACAACACTCAGCAGTTCTAATTCTGTGGTGAAGTAATTACGCTCAGCTCCCCGTACCACGCGGCTTGTGTATGCGACTACTCCAATGTCGTTATTCTCGTCTAGCTGGTAAAGCTGGCCTCCCAGCTCATAACGACTCGCATCCGTCTGTAGGTAGAAACGCTTGTTGGGGTCAGGATGCTTAAGAACCACTGATTCGATGAATAATTCCTTGACTCTCTCAAAATGCTGATCCATTTCCTTTGTCCATTTAAACGTGGTATTCTTTTTTAATAAGTTTAACAAGGTTGCGTCGCTTCGGCGTATTTATTGGTGAATCGGTTGTAAAAATTGGTTAAGCCCAGAAATCCTTTAAGTTGTTTTTGATTCTTTGGCTTCCGAAATTCCTGAATGGCTCTAATCTTATCCGGTGCGGCGGTGATACCCTCTGTTGTTAAGCGATATCCCAGGTAATCAATCTCTTTACGAAACAGCTGCGATTTTTTAAAGTTGACAGTTAAATTAGCTTGTTTGATGTCACGTAATAATAATTTTAAGTGCCGTAGGTGCTCTTCCACGCTATCCGAGATACATAAGCAGTCATCTACATATAAGATCGTAAATGCCTTCACTTCTTCCGACAATACTCGGTCCAAACCACGCGTTAAACTTGCTAGGCTAGTCTTCAATCCGAACGGCGTCACTGTGTACCGATAGCACTTGCCTTCGTACAAAAACCCAGTAAAATCTCTACATTCCTGATGCAATGGGATTTGCCAAAATGAGCTACGGAGGTCAATTGTGGACATGACTTTAATGTTACCACATTTTGCCAGTATCTCGTTAATTGGAATGGCTCCTTCATGGTCTGGAACTGTTACTGAATTCAGCTTACGGGCGTCCAAACATAATCTAACCGTCTGGTCTTTCTTTACGACAGTAACAATAGGGTTGACGTATGGACTCTGGGCCCTTTCAATAACACCATGCGCCTCCATTTTCTGGATTTCTGCCTTCACTGCTTCCTTGTATCTCATCGGAATCGGCCAACCTTTCTGACAGTAGGGTGTCCGATCGGTGACTTCGAATTTATGTTGATACGAGTTAATCCTACCTGGCGTATCCCGGAATACCATTTTATTATCCATCAAAATATGCTTTAGCTCGCTCCGTTCAGCTTCGGTTATGTCTGTGATAGTTTGTACCTTCTGTCCAATCAATTCTTCGATCTCTTCATCGGCAGATGCGAGTTCTACTCGTAGTATCTCCGCTGTAGTTCCTTCCTGGTTTTGGTCTCCCTGAATGATTAATCGTTTATTGTTCAGATCGATCACACACCCATTTTCTTCCAATAACCCTATGCCTAAGATACAATCTTTTATTAATTCTGGGACAACTACGAAGACACTATCGACTCTTAAACCTTCGATTTGGACAGTTAATAGGATTTGTTGTGTAACCCTTTTTGACTTATTGCCGGTTGCACCCTTAATTACGGTATTCGACAATTTTAACATTTCTAGATCACCCAATTCCTTTTTATTGTCTTTAAACCACTGTTCTGAGACAGCGTTTAATTGGCTCCCGGTGTCCAATAAGGCGAATGTAGACACTCCGTTCAACGAGACACTTACTTCCGGACATTTATTAACTTTACATATTATGTTGACATCATCATTATCCATTAAATCATCTCTTAAATCCAGAAAAGTAGTGTTAATATATTTACTAATATTACTTAAGTCTACTTCATATTTACAGAACTTAGCTAGTTTTTTTACATAACGGTATTAACTTTGTTACCGTTCGCACCGCTGGTCGATGGAATAGGTTCGTTCTCATTTTTAAACTTGTTTGTTCGTTTGGGGTAGTGTGAAGTGACTGGCCTACTTTCACTTTCATTTGCGCGCCCGTGCTCAGCTGGTCGCTCTCTCTCCTCTTCACCCCTCGTCCATGATTTACGATCTCGCCGTCCGTCATAGTACCCTCGGCTCGCCTCTCTGGTGTCACTTCTCAGACTCATAAATTCTAACAAGACCTGCTCGAATTCATTGATTGTCACTACACCAGGAGTAATTATCGCAACTCTTATTTCATGCGGATAATGTTTAGTAATTTTTCTAATTAAATACTTATCAGGTATTGGCGGAATTAATTGTCGGTTTTCTAACAGTTTACGCTCTAAGTACTGGATCATGTTCATCCCATTCTCGGCGTGATACCTTCCGAATTCCAGTTCATTGCGTACTCTCTCTTGGATGACGTCATTCCAATATTTACTTATAAATGCGTCAGTGAAGTCCACAAAATTGTTAATGTTATCTTTTACTAACCTCCACCACACTGCTGCCTCTCCTTCAAGATGTCTTGCTATCCACTTGATGTTTCCAGCATCTTGATAATGTTCTCTGAATATTTCATTCAATTCTTTCATAAATTCCATCGAGAAATCACCCGTGCCATTATATTTTATGTCCTTCACCTGTTCGTTTGTCATGCTCCGATTACATGGTGTATTGCTTATTGACGCTAGTTTAGTTCGTACTTCCTGTTGTATTTGTTGTAATTTAAGGTGTGTCTCGTCAGACTTGCTGTTGATTTTAGTTTCCAACTCTTTCAGTTTTTCGACCTTTAATTCATTTATAGCTGCCGTGTTATCTGCACATCTTTGATTGTTTACACTTACTGTTTCAATAATTATTTCCAAATTATTATTGTATTTTTCGTCAAGTTCTTTAATTTGTTGTTTTGTATTGGCACTAATTTCGGTACTAATCTTGTCACAATTTTCTTCGATCTTATTATCAATATCTACTCTAAACTCCTGGAGAACTTTTTGGTTATTTGCTCTTTCTTGATTGAGTTGCGTGAATACTTCGTTTCTTAGTTCCATATTTTGTTTGTGTATCTGCTCTGATAATCGTTGCATTTGTTGTTTGTGTTGTGTCGCTTGTTGTGTTAGCTGTTGTGTTGTTTTTTCCGCCAGTTCTTTTATTTGTTCTTTTGTTTCTTTCGATTGTTGTTCAATTCGTTGTGTTTGTTGTAATAGTTGTTCTTTTGTTTCTTTCGATTGTTGTTCAATTCGTTGTGTTTGTTGTACTAGTTGTTGGAGTATTGTACATATATCGGTGTCTTTGTTTTTCTCTAGTAATGTCTGATATACTGGTCTCTCTCTAACCTCTACTAGTGTTTCTTGTGCAATATGTTGTGTTTCTGCATTTTCTTCGTTCAGTCCCCGCGTCCCTGACTCTTCATTCCCCATTGAAATGTGTGCGATCGTCTGCGAATCTCCTAGCTGATTGTTTATATCGAAGTCCGTTTCGTTACCGTGGGATGTTGTTTCTGTATTCATGTTATTGTTTTCTCCGTGCGTGTTGTTCTGTGTGTTAATGTTTTTCCTACTCTTACTCCGCGTAATCATACAACTATATCTTATATTATTGTTATTCTTACTTCTATTTTATTCTTATTTTACTATTCTATTAGTGACTCAATAGTCCCACGTTCCGGGCGACAGAATGTAATACACTTTTAAATATAGGCCATATATCACTACTATTTTGTTTCTACTTTGCACACTACTTGGCCTACGAGCATGTATAAAGTAAGAGTTTATCAAATTAAACTATTCAATGACAAAATTAATATTTATCACATATCAAATTTTAAACAATAAGATATCACACTTACTTTCGTGTATCGACTCTTTAGAATTATCCCAGGGCGCCAGTAATAAATAAACACAATTTAGTTGTTATTAATTAAATTTTTTAATACCAGTTGTATTTAAATATTACAAATTTATCATTCAGTACTTTATTCATTTACTCTCAAATTTATTAGTGTTTATTTCTAAGCAATGGGTCCTTAGACTGATTGAGTCACCAAAACAAGATTGACATATATTTGATATTAATAAGCAATATAAAATGATTGTTCATTGTTGTTAATTACGTGTCTGTTGAATTACTCTGCGATGCGATGTCCTCTGCGATGTGGTTTCCAGGCTGGTGATCAGAAGTTATCCGTTGAATAATTATCCTTGTCAGGTCGCACTAATTACACTGGTTTCACAAGTACTACACCATTCACTCAACTTGCTTAGTGATAATTACACAGGTGCTGTATACTAACACACTTGTAGAAAAACACAGTATTTCATTACCAAAGCTAAGTGCGTCTAACACCAGATTAATAACTGCTTATTGATCGACCGTCCCGCACCATGACGTTTCACACATTTAATTCGCTATGTAACTCGACTTCTTAAACGGTTGTTGTATTAATTAAACTTAGATAGGTTACTCGGTTTTACGTTGATCTTCTTATGAACATTTATTAAGTGTTGATGATTCTAACTTCCGCACAGATTACTATCGCGTTACTGTGACTGACTTACGTGGCGATTGAAATATACTTAATAAAATTACTGAGAAATTATTATTACAACTAATACGAGTCTAATATCTGTAATCTCTCCGTTGACTGACTTAAATTCTTACACACCGTATTTTTATATTTCGCTACAGATTACCCTCACTCAATATCGACAAACTACACGCCTATTGGTCTGACTTACCGCAAAATTCAAAACTACCCAATCTGTTTAACGGAACAGCCAGCGTAAAAAATGACGCTATCCGCTATTCGTCCACAAAATGCGCGTGAACACGTGGTATGATAACTTCGCGTCACCTTCCATTTCATACATACGCTCTCTTCCTAAAATATAGCTCCTTTTGTTAGATGCACTTAACTTTTACAACCTTAGTAAATGTTTCGTACACCCTAGCAAACAATACAGTTTTATGACGGTTCGACCCGCCCGTGACAATTGGTAACATTTAGCCGACTTACTGGCGTCAACGCAAGGTCGTCTTTTGAATATCTATCGCTCTTTACTACATATTTTAATGTTTTCTTACTTCTAAAGAAAACCACCGCTTTCTATAAATTTACATTTCTCCCTGTGTACCATATGACTTTGTCCCCGTAAAATTGTTGAGAATAAAATTTTGCGTGATATCGGTGATCACACGACAAGGGAGAAGAACAATGAATGACGGTGAGGGAGACGCCGGCAGCCAGCTCAAACAAGTTTTAAAAGTCACATGTATTCCAACAAAACACCGGAACGAACAGGCTTGTTAAATGACCTGCACACACGAGTTGCGCGCCACCCTAAACGATACAAACAATCCGCAACAGGAAAGAATGTTGTCTCACGCCTATTGTCCTACACAAGGGGGTACAATAAGCGGTATAAAGAAATGTAATGCGGTTAACATATCAACCATTACTTATAAAACAGATGATAGAGTTAAATATTTGCTAAATAATCTAGCAAGTGAACAAAATAAAGATCCGCAGATCAGTCACTTGAAATTATCAACACTATCTAGTAGGTATACGATAAAAAATAGTATATTGTATAAACTCGTAAAATATGATTGGAAAATAGTCCTATCACCAGAGATGTTAAAAACACTAACTATATCATGCCATCAAAGTTTAGCACATGCGTCTGCTTTAAAATGTCATTTAGCTTTGAAGGAAGACTTCATTTTGAATAATATGTTTAGAAGAATAAAAGCAATCTTAAAAGGATGCTACGAATGTCAAACAGCACGACATCCGAATCTTCACACATACGTAGATATGCAAAATATAAAGACACAGGAAAAGGGAGAATTAGTAGCAGTAGACTTCCTGGGCCCATTTCCGAGAGCTATTCACGGAGGTACGAAGCACATACATGTATGTATAGATGTGTTCACCAAGACAGTTCGACTCTATGCTATTCGAAGACCTACCACAAAAACTGTACTGAATGTCATACTATGAAAATATGTACCGAAGCATGGTCAAATCAAAAAGATATTGAGTGACCAAGGTAAACAATTCCAAAATAAAGAATGGACGGAAACGCTAACTCAGCACAGCATACAACCAGTGTTAACGTCAATACGACATCCACAAGGAAACCTTGCTGAGAGGGTAAATAAAGAGTTAGGAAAATATTTATGCATCTACTGTAATGAACAACATAATCGATGGGCAGAGTACTTGTCATTTTTTGAACAAGCTATAAATGCTACATACAGTGAAGCTACGGGATATACACCGGTATAACTGGAAACAAATAAGAAACCAAATAGATTCTGGTCGAGAAACATTGACAAACCTCCAAACCAAAATCTACAAATTCCATTAAGTCACAAGTACGACAATGCGAAGAAGAGGATGGAAAAACTTGGAGAAAAGAGGATCGAGAGGTTCAACAGAACGCACAAACTCATCACATTGCACGAAGGAGAGAGTGTGCTACTAAAAAGTAATCCAGTGGGAAAACGAATCGACAATACAGCAAAGAAACTATTCAGACTGTACGAGGGACCCTACTTATTACAAAGGAGGAAAGGACGACACACATTTATCGTCTACGATCCAACAAGAAACAAGATCATTGGAAAGTACCATGCATCAGCATTCCGTAAATACTATGGATAAAGGAATTAATGAATAGGCAGTTTATAAGTCCATGGGAGGGACGTAATCCACCCAGGGAAAATGAAAAATTTTAAGAACCCTTATAACCACTAATTGTGAGTTGTAAATAAATAATTTAAATAATAAATTTCTGAGTAAGGAAATAAAATTTGAATAAAATTCAAATTTTATTTTTACCCAGCAGGGGAATTGGTGTAATAATATTTATAAAAAAGTCTACGCTTCATAAAAAGACGCGTAGGTTGAAAGTGATGATGAAACCGACGCGCAGGCCAGTCCAAAGTTGTCAGAAACAGTTTCCAACAGGAATGCAACGGGCAGCAGTACAAAACCCCAGCGCGCGACACACTTTCAGCGCAGATCAAATTCATTTAGTAAGAGGATCCACGCATCTCGACAACGTAAACTTTACAAAGTGTAGTAATGTTTTGAACAGTATTTAAATAAACTGAAGTGCGATGGAACCGGCATTACGTCGGTGCAGTTATTAAAGAGCGAGTGATTTAAATAAAAGACTGTATTAATGAAGCTACAAGAGTCGTAACTACGTAGAACTTCTAGACAGCAACGAGGGACAAGAAAGAAGAGGACGAGGAACTAGACATCTACGAGAGGACGCAAGGACAGCCTATGCATCTACATCCAGCCGTTTATCATCAAGACTAGAGTTCCACGTCAGAACTCAGCATCCAGGAGACGGAGCGAGGAATTCAACGACGTAGAGACAAGAGGAGCTGATACCGAAGAGGATCAACGAACTCGAGAGTCTGGAGGACGGTAACAACAATTGAAATGGGTGCAGGAAAAATGCAGGTGAACTCGAACATTTATTTAACGTTATAAATGACCCTGAAGTCTAACACCAAAAGCTAGTTTCCATATCCAAGTTTACAGAACATTAATATTTTTTTTTTAACTTAAAGAATGAATAAATAATTGTTTAAATATATAAATGAGAATAGAGAATATCATAATAATAATCTCATAATTGAATGGTCAAGAAAGAACCATAGTTTATTATATGTTGTAATTAATTAAATGAGTAATTTTGTAAATATGAGATTTACGTAATGGGTAATTAATTGAGACAGTAAAAATAGAATCAATTAACGTAAAGAAGATTCTCTATTAATATTTTAATTAATATTTGAATTAATTAAAAGTTGCATTTACGTGGTATACATTGGAACCCACACTTGTAAAGACTAAATCAATATTTAAAAGTTATACGTATGAATTATGTTTCCTATTATATTTATATGTGGTATATGTATATGTCTGTGTACTATTTCAGGTCATATATAATTTATGTGTGTATATATTATGTCTTAGAAGTGTAAGAAATCAGAGTTACACATATTATGAGTATATTATATTCGGATTGAATATAAGGGTTCATATAACAAGAAACCCACATTGAACAATTTAAATAACATGACAATTTGCGATTTTTGAATAAATCAAATGAATATGCTTTTCTTGAAACAGTCGTACTAATTTCACAACCACTGCTCAATCCTCTGTACTCTTTGCTTGTAAATTAAAACTTATAACGTTATTCACGCGCTTATCCACACTCAACCAATGACCAAAGCCTGCGACCCAGCCGGGGAACATCAAGGTAAATACTGCTGAAGAAGAGTATCACCTCCGAGACGTGGGTAAGTGCGCGCATACGAGTAAGAGCGTATGTGTAAAAGTAAGTGTTCAAAAATAACGTTGTATAGTAATTGGCGCTCCAAATTCGTGTGGTTCGGCAAACATAAATAAATTTATGTATGTTAATTATTGTTGTGTCTTGGCCACGTTGGCATCGTTGTAACAAAATAACGTTGTATAGTAATTGTCGCTGCCAACGTGGGGCCGGTATATGTTAAGTACCGTTGGTCACGTATTAAAGTAACGTTCTATAGTAATTGGCGTTCCCAACGATGTGGCCCGACACGTAGAAAAAACGTGTTGTGCAATAAATTTTAAATATCATTACAAGTAAATGGCGCCCTGGTAGTAAATAAAGTCTAATAAATAATTAGCAAAATATTGTAAGCAAGAAATAATAGTCAATTTGTGTAATGAATAATATTACAAATTGTTATAATAAAGTACAGAGAAGAAAAAGAGTTGTGAAATTAATACTGATAAATACAATAATTTAAATAAAGAAATATAGAGTCACGGTTGACCAATAATACAATTATAATTCATATAACGAATTAGTTAGGACACCGTAGGCTACATACTATAAAAATGGCGAAGCAACCGACAAATGACTTCGAAACAATGTTTAAACGACTCCAAGATGAGTTGAAGACGAATAATGCAGAACTAAAAACTCAATTAGAGAGTAGTAGTGCAGAACTTAACACGCAACTAGAAAGTAGCAATGAAAAATTAGAAAATAAATTAGGGAGATTAGAATATAGTAATACGAGATTAGAAACTCAAATAGAAGATAGTCGTAATCGATTAGAAATTACTATTGAAGAAGTGAAAACTCAATTAGAGAGTAATATAGATAGTAATATTACGAGGTTAAAAGACCTAACCTCGTACTAGGTTAGAAGAGAAAATAGAACTCGTCAGTAATACTTTAAAAACAGAGCTTACTGCACGCATTGAAGCAGTCGAACAGCAAGTTCAACAATCACTTAATGAACAAGCTGTAAAGATCGACAGTAAATTTAAAGAACAGCGTGACTATACTACACGTGAAACGAAAGAACACATTCGACAACTGGCTGAACAGTGGAATGAAAAGTTTAAAATTACAAAGCAGGAGCAAGATCTCAGACACAAAGATGTAAATGAGCGCATCCTGGACAATACTAATAAAACAAAGGAACTCACTGTGAGGACCGAAACTGTAGAAATAGCTGTGGAGGAGGTCACGAGGAAAACTACACACCACTCCATGGAAATTAATAACATGAAAGATGGACTACAAGAGGAGGTAGAAAAACTACGAGCAGAAGTCAAGAGACAACCCAGTGCTATGATGATGTGTGCTGCAAAGGTAGACGATCGAGAGAAGATCAGTTTTAAAGGTAATAAATGGGAGAACCCCATAGAATATTTACATAAATGTGAACGAGAAATGGCAACTATAGGAAGCAACCTAAACGACCGAGACCGTATAGAATTTGTAAGTCGACATTTCCAGGAAACAGCATCCAAATGGTATACGATTGTTCGGGACCAAACAGAAACTTATGAACAGTTGAAGGCATCCTTCGAAAATCGATACTGGAATATACATACCCAGAGAGGGGTACGAGACCAGCTGGAGTATGCACGGTATTACGTCAACAGCAAACGTTCCATGGAAGACTACATAATACAACTCGTCGAACGGTGTAAGCATCTTAGACCCAGTTTCACGGAGCACGAATTAGTATTGAAATTAAGCTACCATTTTGACAGACACATTAGACTTCCTGTTTATACCCAAGGAGTTAAAACCATAGACGAACTTCTTATTCTTGTAACACAGTCATCGCAGTTTGTTAATAAACAATACGAGAGAAGAGAGAACCAGCCGCAGCAGCAGCAGTACTCAACGCATAATCCAATGCAACAAAAATCGACGCAGTTTGCGAAGAGAGAAGAGAATTGGAAAGAGTATAAACAACCCTTTGAAAAAGGTAATACAACTCCACATAATGGAGCGTACTCGCATCCAGGTACGGCTAAAAAGCAATTAAAACCGTACAATGCGAATGTACAGAATATAAATGCAAATAATAATAATCATAATAATAAGAATAATTATGAAAATAAAAGTGTTCAACAGCTGACACGCCCGTCTACATCCAAAGAGAGGGGGTATGTTAAGTAATTGGTTGGCTTGTCGGCATCATTTCCTTGTCAAGATATTTGGTCCAGTCCCGCTCCGGTTTTCTTCCCCACTGTGCCTCGTACGGGGTGGTTTCAATTGTCTCATGGTATGTTTGATTTATACATGCCTCAACTAGATTAAGGAATTGTGCCCACTTTGTGTGTCTTTCGGATGTCAATGCCCTAAACATGTTGCCTAATTGTCGATTGATCCTTTCGGCCAAATTAGTGCACGGATTGCGAACAGCGGTATATTTTGGTTTAATACCCATCTCCGTCAATGCTGTGAACCATCGTTGGCTGGTGAACTGGGTACCGTTGTCAGTCAGCATTGCTGATGGCCTTCCCATTTCTTCACAATACAATTTAATTTTATTTATAGTGGCGGTCGTGGTGGCTTGCCTTAATTTATATAATTTTACATATTTGGTGAAGTTGTCAATCACAGTGAGTATGTACCTGACCTTGCCCGTGGATACCGGTAATGGTCCATAGTAGTCAATACTAACTAGTTCACTATTGTTTTGGGGTATGACAGGCTGCGTTTCGCCTACCATATGTTTAAACTGGTCCTTGCTTTTCTGGCATATTTGACAAGTTTTCGTAATTAATTTGGTAATCTTATTAACTGAGTTCCCCGTGAAATTTTCTTTGAACAGTTGATATGTACGACGATTTCCCACATGGCTGTATGCCTGATGTATTTCAGCAATCATATTGTGGCAAAGTTCATTGGTCAACATAAGTTTCCATATCCCTTTTTCGCTTCGGTATAATTTGTCATTGTGCCAACTGTATTTTTGGGCAAGTTTATGTTGTTTATCGGCTCGTATTACGTCGATAATTTGCTTCAATTTCATGTCGGCTAGTTGATAACTTCTTATATTCTTGAGCTGCTCCTTAGCCTCCTTACTGATGCGGATGTTGATAAGATTGATCTCAAACTCCTCGGTTCGATCGATTGGTTGTTCCTCGTCCATGTCTTCAGGATGCCTGCTCAGGATGTCCGCCATGATGTTATCTCGCCCTTTGCAGTGAATGATGTCGAAATCATACTCCTGTATAGCGAGAATCCATCGCGTTATGCGGGAGTTATTTAGGTGGCACTTTTTTATGAATATTAACGCCTTGTTGTCAGTAATGATTGTAAAAGGCTTACCCAGTACGTAGGTCCTAAATTTTTGCAAACAGTATACAACACTCAGCAGTTCTAATTCTGTGGTGAAGTAATTACGCTCAGCTCCCCGTACCACGCGGCTTGTGTATGCGACTACTCCAATGTCGTTATTCTCGTCTAGCTGGTAAAGCTGGCCTCCCAGCTCATAACGACTCGCATCCGTCTGTAGGTAGAAACGCTTGTTGGGGTCAGGATGCTTAAGAACCACTGATTCGATGAATAATTCCTTGACTCTCTCAAAATGCTGATCCATTTCCTTTGTCCATTTAAACGTGGTATTCTTTTTTAATAAGTTTAACAAGGTTGCGTCGCTTCGGCGTATTTATTGGTGAATCGGTTGTAAAAATTGGTTAAGCCCAGAAATCCTTTAAGTTGTTTTTGATTCTTTGGCTTCCGAAATTCCTGAATGGCTCTAATCTTATCCGGTGCGGCGGTGATACCCTCTGTTGTTAAGCGATATCCCAGGTAATCAATCTCTTTACGAAACAGCTGCGATTTTTTAAAGTTGACAGTTAAATTAGCTTGTTTGATGTCACGTAATAATAATTTTAAGTGCCGTAGGTGCTCTTCCACGCTATCCGAGATACATAAGCAGTCATCTACATATAAGATCGTAAATGCCTTCACTTCTTCCGACAATACTCGGTCCAAACCACGCGTTAAACTTGCTAGGCTAGTCTTCAATCCGAACGGCGTCACTGTGTACCGATAGCACTTGCCTTCGTACAAAAACCCAGTAAAATCTCTACATTCCTGATGCAATGGGATTTGCCAAAATGAGCTACGGAGGTCAATTGTGGACATGACTTTAATGTTACCACATTTTGCCAGTATCTCGTTAATTGGAATGGCTCCTTCATGGTCTGGAACTGTTACTGAATTCAGCTTACGGGCGTCCAAACATAATCTAACCGTCTGGTCTTTCTTTACGACAGTAACAATAGGGTTGACGTATGGACTCTGGGCCCTTTCAATAACACCATGCGCCTCCATTTTCTGGATTTCTGCCTTCACTGCTTCCTTGTATCTCATCGGAATCGGCCAACCTTTCTGACAGTAGGGTGTCCGATCGGTGACTTCGAATTTATGTTGATACGAGTTAATCCTACCTGGCGTATCCCGGAATACCATTTTATTATCCATCAAAATATGCTTTAGCTCGCTCCGTTCAGCTTCGGTTATGTCTGTGATAGTTTGTACCTTCTGTCCAATCAATTCTTCGATCTCTTCATCGGCAGATGCGAGTTCTACTCGTAGTATCTCCGCTGTAGTTCCTTCCTGGTTTTGGTCTCCCTGAATGATTAATCGTTTATTGTTCAGATCGATCACACACCCATTTTCTTCCAATAACCCTATGCCTAAGATACAATCTTTTATTAATTCTGGGACAACTACGAAGACACTATCGACTCTTAAACCTTCGATTTGGACAGTTAATAGGATTTGTTGTGTAACCCTTTTTGACTTATTGCCGGTTGCACCCTTAATTACGGTATTCGACAATTTTAACATTTCTAGATCACCCAATTCCTTTTTATTGTCTTTAAACCACTGTTCTGAGACAGCGTTTAATTGGCTCCCGGTGTCCAATAAGGCGAATGTAGACACTCCGTTCAACGAGACACTTACTTCCGGACATTTATTAACTTTACATATTATGTTGACATCATCATTATCCATTAAATCATCTCTTAAATCCAGAAAAGTAGTGTTAATATATTTACTAATATTACTTAAGTCTACTTCATATTTACAGAACTTAGCTAGTTTTTTTACATAACGGTATTAACTTTGTTACCGTTCGCACCGCTGGTCGATGGAATAGGTTCGTTCTCATTTTTAAACTTGTTTGTTCGTTTGGGGTAGTGTGAAGTGACTGGCCTACTTTCACTTTCATTTGCGCGCCCGTGCTCAGCTGGTCGCTCTCTCTCCTCTTCACCCCTCGTCCATGATTTACGATCTCGCCGTCCGTCATAGTACCCTCGGCTCGCCTCTCTGGTGTCACTTCTCAGACTCATAAATTCTAACAAGACCTGCTCGAATTCATTGATTGTCACTACACCAGGAGTAATTATCGCAACTCTTATTTCATGCGGATAATGTTTAGTAATTTTTCTAATTAAATACTTATCAGGTATTGGCGGAATTAATTGTCGGTTTTCTAACAGTTTACGCTCTAAGTACTGGATCATGTTCATCCCATTCTCGGCGTGATACCTTCCGAATTCCAGTTCATTGCGTACTCTCTCTTGGATGACGTCATTCCAATATTTACTTATAAATGCGTCAGTGAAGTCCACAAAATTGTTAATGTTATCTTTTACTAACCTCCACCACACTGCTGCCTCTCCTTCAAGATGTCTTGCTATCCACTTGATGTTTCCAGCATCTTGATAATGTTCTCTGAATATTTCATTCAATTCTTTCATAAATTCCATCGAGAAATCACCCGTGCCATTATATTTTATGTCCTTCACCTGTTCGTTTGTCATGCTCCGATTACATGGTGTATTGCTTATTGACGCTAGTTTAGTTCGTACTTCCTGTTGTATTTGTTGTAATTTAAGGTGTGTCTCGTCAGACTTGCTGTTGATTTTAGTTTCCAACTCTTTCAGTTTTTCGACCTTTAATTCATTTATAGCTGCCGTGTTATCTGCACATCTTTGATTGTTTACACTTACTGTTTCAATAATTATTTCCAAATTATTATTGTATTTTTCGTCAAGTTCTTTAATTTGTTGTTTTGTATTGGCACTAATTTCGGTACTAATCTTGTCACAATTTTCTTCGATCTTATTATCAATATCTACTCTAAACTCCTGGAGAACTTTTTGGTTATTTGCTCTTTCTTGATTGAGTTGCGTGAATACTTCGTTTCTTAGTTCCATATTTTGTTTGTGTATCTGCTCTGATAATCGTTGCATTTGTTGTTTGTGTTGTGTCGCTTGTTGTGTTAGCTGTTGTGTTGTTTTTTCCGCCAGTTCTTTTATTTGTTCTTTTGTTTCTTTCGATTGTTGTTCAATTCGTTGTGTTTGTTGTAATAGTTGTTCTTTTGTTTCTTTCGATTGTTGTTCAATTCGTTGTGTTTGTTGTACTAGTTGTTGGAGTATTGTACATATATCGGTGTCTTTGTTTTTCTCTAGTAATGTCTGATATACTGGTCTCTCTCTAACCTCTACTAGTGTTTCTTGTGCAATATGTTGTGTTTCTGCATTTTCTTCGTTCAGTCCCCGCGTCCCTGACTCTTCATTCCCCATTGAAATGTGTGCGATCGTCTGCGAATCTCCTAGCTGATTGTTTATATCGAAGTCCGTTTCGTTACCGTGGGATGTTGTTTCTGTATTCATGTTATTGTTTTCTCCGTGCGTGTTGTTCTGTGTGTTAATGTTTTTCCTACTCTTACTCCGCGTAATCATACAACTATATCTTATATTATTGTTATTCTTACTTCTATTTTATTCTTATTTTACTATTCTATTAGTGACTCAATAGTCCCACGTTCCGGGCGACAGAATGTAATACACTTTTAAATATAGGCCATATATCACTACTATTTTGTTTCTACTTTGCACACTACTTGGCCTACGAGCATGTATAAAGTAAGAGTTTATCAAATTAAACTATTCAATGACAAAATTAATATTTATCACATATCAAATTTTAAACAATAAGATATCACACTTACTTTCGTGTATCGACTCTTTAGAATTATCCCAGGGCGCCAGTAATAAATAAACACAATTTAGTTGTTATTAATTAAATTTTTTAATACCAGTTGTATTTAAATATTACAAATTTATCATTCAGTACTTTATTCATTTACTCTCAAATTTATTAGTGTTTATTTCTAAGCAATGGGTCCTTAGACTGATTGAGTCACCAAAACAAGATTGACATATATTTGATATTAATAAGCAATATAAAATGATTGTTCATTGTTGTTAATTACGTGTCTGTTGAATTACTCTGCGATGCGATGTCCTCTGCGATGTGGTTTCCAGGCTGGTGATCAGAAGTTATCCGTTGAATAATTATCCTTGTCAGGTCGCACTAATTACACTGGTTTCACAAGTACTACACCATTCACTCAACTTGCTTAGTGATAATTACACAGGTGCTGTATACTAACACACTTGTAGAAAAACACAGTATTTCATTACCAAAGCTAAGTGCGTCTAACACCAGATTAATAACTGCTTATTGATCGACCGTCCCGCACCATGACGTTTCACACATTTAATTCGCTATGTAACTCGACTTCTTAAACGGTTGTTGTATTAATTAAACTTAGATAGGTTACTCGGTTTTACGTTGATCTTCTTATGAACATTTATTAAGTGTTGATGATTCTAACTTCCGCACAGATTACTATCGCGTTACTGTGACTGACTTACGTGGCGATTGAAATATACTTAATAAAATTACTGAGAAATTATTATTACAACTAATACGAGTCTAATATCTGTAATCTCTCCGTTGACTGACTTAAATTCTTACACACCGTATTTTTATATTTCGCTACAGATTACCCTCACTCAATATCGACAAACTACACGCCTATTGGTCTGACTTACCGCAAAATTCAAAACTACCCAATCTGTTTAACGGAACAGCCAGCGTAAAAAATGACGCTATCCGCTATTCGTCCACAAAATGCGCGTGAACACGTGGTATGATAACTTCGCGTCACCTTCCATTTCATACATACGCTCTCTTCCTAAAATATAGCTCCTTTTGTTAGATGCACTTAACTTTTACAACCTTAGTAAATGTTTCGTACACCCTAGCAAACAATACAGTTTTATGACGGTTCGACCCGCCCGTGACAATTGGTAACATTTAGCCGACTTACTGGCGTCAACGCAAGGTCGTCTTTTGAATATCTATCGCTCTTTACTACATATTTTAATGTTTTCTTACTTCTAAAGAAAACCACCGCTTTCTATAAATTTACATTTCTCCCTGTGTACCATATGACTTTGTCCCCGTAAAATTGTTGAGAATAAAATTTTGCGTGATATCGGTGATCACACGACAAGGGAGAAGAACAATGAATGACGGTGAGGGAGACGCCGGCAGCCAGCTCAAACAAGTTTTAAAAGTCACATGTATTCCAACAAAACACCGGAACGAACAGGCTTGTTAAATGACCTGCACACACGAGTTGCGCGCCACCCTAAACGATACAAACAATCCGCAACAGGAAAGAATGTTGTCTCACGCCTATTGTCCTACACAAGGGGGTACAATAAGCGGTATAAAGAAATGTAATGCGGTTAACATATCAACCATTACTTATAAAACAGATGATAGAGTTAAATATTTGCTAAATAATCTAGCAAGTGAACAAAATAAAGATCCGCAGATCAGTCACTTGAAATTATCAACACTATCTAGTAGGTATACGATAAAAAATAGTATATTGTATAAACTCGTAAAATATGATTGGAAAATAGTCCTATCACCAGAGATGTTAAAAACACTAACTATATCATGCCATCAAAGTTTAGCACATGCGTCTGCTTTAAAATGTCATTTAGCTTTGAAGGAAGACTTCATTTTGAATAATATGTTTAGAAGAATAAAAGCAATCTTAAAAGGATGCTACGAATGTCAAACAGCACGACATCCGAATCTTCACACATACGTAGATATGCAAAATATAAAGACACAGGAAAAGGGAGAATTAGTAGCAGTAGACTTCCTGGGCCCATTTCCGAGAGCTATTCACGGAGGTACGAAGCACATACATGTATGTATAGATGTGTTCACCAAGACAGTTCGACTCTATGCTATTCGAAGACCTACCACAAAAACTGTACTGAATGTCATACTATGAAAATATGTACCGAAGCATGGTCAAATCAAAAAGATATTGAGTGACCAAGGTAAACAATTCCAAAATAAAGAATGGACGGAAACGCTAACTCAGCACAGCATACAACCAGTGTTAACGTCAATACGACATCCACAAGGAAACCTTGCTGAGAGGGTAAATAAAGAGTTAGGAAAATATTTATGCATCTACTGTAATGAACAACATAATCGATGGGCAGAGTACTTGTCATTTTTTGAACAAGCTATAAATGCTACATACAGTGAAGCTACGGGATATACACCGGTATAACTGGAAACAAATAAGAAACCAAATAGATTCTGGTCGAGAAACATTGACAAACCTCCAAACCAAAATCTACAAATTCCATTAAGTCACAAGTACGACAATGCGAAGAAGAGGATGGAAAAACTTGGAGAAAAGAGGATCGAGAGGTTCAACAGAACGCACAAACTCATCACATTGCACGAAGGAGAGAGTGTGCTACTAAAAAGTAATCCAGTGGGAAAACGAATCGACAATACAGCAAAGAAACTATTCAGACTGTACGAGGGACCCTACTTATTACAAAGGAGGAAAGGACGACACACATTTATCGTCTACGATCCAACAAGAAACAAGATCATTGGAAAGTACCATGCATCAGCATTCCGTAAATACTATGGATAAAGGAATTAATGAATAGGCAGTTTATAAGTCCATGGGAGGGACGTAATCCACCCAGGGAAAATGAAAAATTTTAAGAACCCTTATAACCACTAATTGTGAGTTGTAAATAAATAATTTAAATAATAAATTTCTGAGTAAGGAAATAAAATTTGAATAAAATTCAAATTTTATTTTTACCCAGCAGGGGAATTGGTGTAATAATATTTATAAAAAAGTCTACGCTTCATAAAAAGACGCGTAGGTTGAAAGTGATGATGAAACCGACGCGCAGGCCAGTCCAAAGTTGTCAGAAACAGTTTCCAACAGGAATGCAACGGGCAGCAGTACAAAACCCCAGCGCGCGACACACTTTCAGCGCAGATCAAATTCATTTAGTAAGAGGATCCACGCATCTCGACAACGTAAACTTTACAAAGTGTAGTAATGTTTTGAACAGTATTTAAATAAACTGAAGTGCGATGGAACCGGCATTACGTCGGTGCAGTTATTAAAGAGCGAGTGATTTAAATAAAAGACTGTATTAATGAAGCTACAAGAGTCGTAACTACGTAGAACTTCTAGACAGCAACGAGGGACAAGAAAGAAGAGGACGAGGAACTAGACATCTACGAGAGGACGCAAGGACAGCCTATGCATCTACATCCAGCCGTTTATCATCAAGACTAGAGTTCCACGTCAGAACTCAGCATCCAGGAGACGGAGCGAGGAATTCAACGACGTAGAGACAAGAGGAGCTGATACCGAAGAGGATCAACGAACTCGAGAGTCTGGAGGACGGTAACAACAATTGAAATGGGTGCAGGAAAAATGCAGGTGAACTCGAACATTTATTTAACGTTATAAATGACCCTGAAGTCTAACACCAAAAGCTAGTTTCCATATCCAAGTTTACAGAACATTAATATTTTTTTTTTAACTTAAAGAATGAATAAATAATTGTTTAAATATATAAATGAGAATAGAGAATATCATAATAATAATCTCATAATTGAATGGTCAAGAAAGAACCATAGTTTATTATATGTTGTAGTTAATTAAATGAGTAATTTTGTAAATATGAGATTTACGTAATGGGTAATTAATTGAGACAGTAAAAATAGAATCAATTAACGTGAAGAAGATTCTCTATTAATATTTTAATTAATATTTGAATTAATTAAAAGTTGCATTTACGTGGTATACATTGGAACCCACACTTTAAAGACTAAATCAATATTTAAAAGTTATACTTATGAATTATATTTCCTATTATATTTATATGTGGTATATGTATATGTCTGTGTACTATTTCAGGTCATATATAATTTATGTGTGTATATATTATGTCTCAGAAGTGTAAGAAATCAGAGTTACACATATTATGAGTATATTATATTCGGATTGAATATAAGGGTTCATATAACAAGAAACCCACATTGAACAATTTAAATAACATGACAATTTGAGATTTTTGAATAAATCAAATGAATATGCTTTTCTTGAAACAGTCGTACTAATTTCACAACCACTGCTCAATCCTCTGTACTCTTTGCTTGTAAATTAAAACTTATAACGTTATTCACGCGCTTATCCACACTCAACCAAAGACCAAAGCCTGCGACCCAGCCGGGGAACATCAAGGTAAATAATGCTGAAGAAGAGTATCACCCCCGAGACGTGGGTAAGTGCGCGCATACGAGTAAGAGCGTATGTGTAAAAGTAAGTGTTCAAAAATATCGTTGTATAGTAATTGGCGCTCCACATTCGTGTGGCTCGGCAAACATAAATAAATTTATGTATGTTAATTATTGTTGTGTCTTGGCCACGTTGGCATCGTTGTAACAAAATATCGTTGTATAGTAATTGTCGCTGCCAACGTGGGGCCGGTATATGTTAAGTACCGTTGGTCACGTATTAAAGTAACGTTGTATAGTAATTGGCGTTCCCAACGATGTGGCCCGACACGTAGCTAAAACGTGTTGTGCAATAAATTTTAAATATCATTACAAGTAAATGGCGCCCTGGTAGTAAATAAAGTCTAATAAATAATTAGCAAAATATTGTAAGCAAGAATTAATAGTCAATTTGTGTAATGAATAATATTACAAACTGTTATAATAAAGTACAGAGAAGAAAAAGAGTTGTGAAATTAATACTGATAAATACAATAATTTAAATAAAGAAATATAGAGTCACGGTTGACCAATAATAAAATTATAATTCATATAACGAATTAGTTAGGACACCGTAGGCTACATACTATAAAAATGGCGAAGCAACCATTATTTGATGAATAATGCAGAACAAAAAACTCAATTAGAGAGTAGTAGTGCAGAACTTAACACCCAACTAGAAAGTAGCAATGAAAAATTAGAAAATAAATTAGTAAGATTAAAGATAGTAATACGTGATTAGAATCTCAAATAGAAGATAGTCGTAATCGATTAGAAATTACTATTGAAGAAGTGAAAACTCAATTAGAGAGTAATATAGATAGTAATAATACGAGGTTAAAAGACCTAACCTCGTACTAGGTTAGAAGAGAAAATAGAACTCGTCAGTAATACTTTAAAAACAGAGCTTACTGCACGCATTGAAGCAGTCGAACAGCAAGTTCAACAATCACTTAATGAACACGCTGTAAAGATCGACAGTAAATTTAAAGAACAGCGTGACTATACTACACGTGAAACGAAAGAACACATTCGACAACTGGCTGAACAGTGGAATGAAAAGTTTAAAATTACAAAGCAGGAGCAAGATCTCAGACACAAAGATGTAAATGAGCGCATCCTGGACAATACTAATAAAAGAAAGGAACTCACTGTGAGGACCGAAACTGTAGAAATAGCTGTGGAGGAGGTCACGAGGAAAACTACACACCACTCCATGGAAATTAATAACATGAAAGATGGACTACAAGAGGAGGTAGAAAAACTACGAGCAGAAGTCAAGAGACAACCCAGTGCTATGATGATGTGTGCTGCAAAGGTAGACGATCGAGAGAAGATCAATTTTAAAGGTAATAAATGGGAGAACCCCATAGAATATTTACATAAATGTGAACGAGAAATGGCAACTATATGAAACAACCTAAACTACCGAGACCGTATAGAATTTGTAAGTCGACATTTCCAGGAAACAGCATCCAAATGGTATACGATTGTTCGGGACCAAACAGAAACTTATGAACAGTTCAAGGCATCCTTCGAAAATCGATACTGGAATATACATACCCAGAGAGAGGTACGAGACCAGCTGGAGTATGCACGGTATTATGTCAACAGCAAACGTTCCATGGAAGACTACATAATACAACTCGTCGAACGGTGTAAGCATCTTAGACCCAGTTTCACGGAGCACGAATTAGTATTGAAATTAAGCTACCATTTTGACAGACACATTAGACTTGCTGTTTATACCCAAGGAGTTAAAACCATAGAGGAATTTCTTATTCTTGTAACACAGTCATCGCAGTTTGTTAATAAACAATACGAGAGAAGAGAGAACCAGCCGCAGCAGCAGCAGTACTCTACGCATAATCCAATGCAACAAAAGTCGACGCAGTTTGCGAAGAGAGAAGAGAATTGGAAAGAGTATAAACAACCCTTTGAAAAAGGTAATACAACTCCACATAAAGGAGCGTACTCGCATCCAGGTACGGCTAAAAAGCAATTAAAACTGTACAATGCGAATGTACAGAATATAAATTCAAATAATAATAATAATCATAATAATAATAAGAATAATTATGAAAATAAAAGTGTTCAACAGCTGACACGCCCGTCTACATCCAAAGAGAGGGGGTGATCACACGACAAGGGAGAAGAACAATTAATGACGGTGAGGGAGACGCCGGCAGCCAGCTCAAACAAGTTTTAAAAGTCACATGTATTCCAACAAAACACCGGAACGAACAGGCTTGTTAAAATTATCTGCACACACATGAGTTGCGCGCCACCCTAAACGATACAAACAATCCGCAACAGGAAAGAATGTTGTCTCACGCCTATTGTCCTACACAAGGGGCAATCAACAACCAAAGCCTGCGACCCAGCCGGGGAACATCAAGGTAAATACTGCTGAAGAAGAGAATACCTCCGAGATATGGATAAGTGCGTGCATACGAGTAAGTGCGTATGTGTAAAAAGTAAGTGTATAAAAATAACGTTGTAATATATATATTGCGACAGTACAAATAAGTGATGTACTGAGCATGGAATATAAAAATTTAAATTTACTTAATAAACTGTAAATAATAAATAATATATTAGAAATAAGCATGTTAGGGATTGCAGGCTTGGCTCAGACAAAAATATGAACAGGTGTTTCGACCTGAATCAACGTGCACACACACAAATGTAACTGAAAGTGTGTACACCAGTATTTTGCTAGTGTGTGTGAACGCAGGTCTCTGCAGGCGAATTTGCCACCCCAAGATGAATAATTGCACAATTACTGTTTTTCCGTAATTATTCATAAACTAGAATTAAGAATTAAAATCCAAAAGCACAATAAAATGTAAATAAATTTACTAAATACTCTGTACGAAAACCACGCGAAAGTGACACACCGTACAAGTGCAATAGTGAAATAACTGTGTACAAATCGAAAGGGGTAAGTTGCAATGTCCAAAATTACAGTGAACATGTGTTATAAAATTAGTTATAAGATAAGTATAAGAGTATACTTACAGGACTCTGCAATTCGCAGAAATATAAAAAATAGCGAATTTGACAAAGAGTGGGGGAACTGAAACCAAAGACAGTTTCTAACATGTCGATTTCGGATCACTGCAGGGTGTCGACCAAGACATGGGTATAAATAGGACACGCAAGCTACAGTGGTTCTCTTTCTTGAATCATCCACGGTGCAGCGGGAGCTTATGCCCGTCAGCACGGCGTATTTATTTTTTTTCCGTAAACAGTTTAAATTTGCCAGTTGCGTACAAATACGTAACTAAGCTGTAAAGACAATCATTTTAATTAATAACAGCACTACTTAAGAAGATCCATTAATGATTCGACACTAGACAAGAGAAGAGTTCCAGAGAGAGATACGACGCTGGACAAGAGGAGAGTTCCAGAGAGAGATACGACGCTGGACAAGAGGAGAGTTCCAGAGAGAGAGACAGCCGACGCTGGACAAGAGGAGAAGAGAGACAGCCGACGCTGGAGGCGAGACGAGGACGAATACCGATGGAACAAAAAATGATCGAGTATGATTGACGACAATAAGGTGATAGACAACTTATTCATATCTTAATCATACAGAGAATTCAAAGACAGTTAAAGACATTAATATTTTATTTAAAAATAAGAGCAATGTTTCTTGTATAGTAGAGTTAAAATCATAGATGTTTTAGAAATACGATTAACGTAACAAGAGCTCAAATTAAGATGATATAAAATGATTACAAAGCATTTAAATAAAAACAATTAGTATTTGAGAAAACAGTACTGGGAAACAATAACCATTAATATTTTGAGTACGTTACAATATAGAAAAAAACATTTAAAAATTGATTTTGAAACATAGTAATAGACTGAGTAGTCTGAAAATGAGATTTTTCTTTTATATAAGAATTATTAGCATAGAATATTTAGTCAGTAAGGATGTATATATCTTAAGCCTTATGGCATAATAACAAATAATAACTAATGTTTTAAAATCGAAGTCAGTGCCATGTGCACACATTTTTTTATAGTATCAAATAAATTTTAATTACCGTTTCAAGTTACATAGAGTTCTTATTGCAGATACACCTGACACCCAATTTAAATGTTAGATTGTTTAAAGAATTTGTCAATCTTGAACGTGAGATCGTTCACGTCTATTTATGTGTATGTAACGTTGCATAAATTTGGTGCTCCAAGATCGTGGGGCTCCACAAATTTAAATTATAATAAATTTGCAAATTGTCACGTCGCAATATATATATATATATATATATATATTGTAACTATACTTATATGCGTTGTTGTTGTGTCGTGTTGTGTATGAGTACCTACCTGCTGTCCGATCTTGCGGATTCTTCCGACTAGGGCGTGTGGATTTTGGATTTGAAGTTCGCAAGCTAGTAATCTCAAATTTATTGCAACAACACACAAAATAAGTTACTTTAAAGGGGGTGAGTTTTGTGAGACTGGTAGGCTTTATCGTACAACAATAAAACACTGTAATATGGGGTAATAAAACGTTGTTTATTACTCCAACTACACACAAGAATAAAATGGTTATTATATTATCAATTTCTTACAGTCTAAACAATGATTCGGTCGTTGAGTTCAAAATTCGGCAACACTCTGCTTCCTTGCTGTTCGTGAATATTTTAACGTCTCCGGCTCTCTGCTGGAACTGGTTTCTGTCCCTCGTCGATTCGCACGTCGCACGTCAGCGTGTGTGTGTGTTTCGTTCGAGTGGTAGCTCTGCTCGTCAGCTGTTCACCAATGATTTAGACGGCCTCTCTGCTGTATTCTTGAAGTCTGGTCTCGAAGTCTGGTGGATCTCTTGCGTGCTTATGACCACAGCTTGCAGTACACAATAAGCTTGGTTGATGTAATGAAGAGTATCTCGCCTTTACGCAACAATTACGAGCTATACAGTTGATCTGTATTTAGTGTGTTCGTAATTGCGTGTGATGACCACGTAGAGTCTTCTGATGGATCTTCACCACTATGGTTACGAGACGATCGAAGAATTACGTCTTGACTTCTCAAGTACTGGCAGAAGAGTGATGTTTCAGCCCGAAAACACCGCGCTGGTCGGGGTTTGCGTCAAATGATTTGATTGGCTGACACACTCTCCCTACTACATAAAATTTGAATTCCCTTGGTCCGTGAGAATGAAGTTAGATTCCCACAGACGGAGAATTAATATTATTTTTAATACTATTTTTCCGGTGGAACCAAATTGTCGGTCCGGATTTCCTGTGCTTATTTAATTTTGCAATATCTTGGTTGCAAACCAAGTTGTGCGGAATCTAAAATATACAATCTGTCAGATATTATTATATCTATGACATATTCAAATCTCATTAATGTAGCTCTATTTTTACAGGAGTTATTCAATTAAATTAGTTAACTCTTTTATTTGTTAATTATATTGCGTAAAATTTGCACACGTTATTATTAATATTTCGGCAAACATTTTGGCTATCTTGGATTTCGCCTTAATTTATTAGTTTCCGAGATATTAATAATTAACAGTTTGGGTGTGGCCCTTCCTTGTACAGCGAGCTGATTACATAACAGCCACGTGTGCGTCGCTTTACCAAGCATTATTTTCATTGCTCTACATACAAATGGAGTTTTGACTGTTATAATTTATTTAAACATGATTTTATTATGCAGGCGACGTATAACCCCAAATAATTAATATTTGGTGCTGTTATATACGCCCACACCCATTTAAAAAAAAAAATGAATGTAATAATTACAGTTTTTTTTTTTTAATCATTACACACGTATTTTGTAATCACTATACTTATTACCTATACATTGGATTACTTATTCTAAAGACACATACATAGGTGTTAATGTTATTGCATTATATACAATTTAACTCTAAATACATGTATTAATAATATTATATTTGCGAATTATTGTGTATCAATGTTTTTACAACGGGTAATAGCTAACTGTAGCGTTTAAAAGGTTTGTTTTTAAACAGTGGCGCACGCGCAAAGGAATTTGCTGACAGATTACATTCGTTATCCCCTGCCGCGCGGCTAATTGCTTGACCTACTTTCAAATGTCGGTCGGTAGTTATCGCGTGTGTCGTAACTATTTCCTGCCGTGCGTTTGTTTAGTTCTACACGCTCGTTCGTTACCGCGATAGAAAAACATTGTTATTAATACACAAGCTATCTACAATTATTATTAATAGTATAAAACACACAATTTATTTTAATTTTAATTCTTATAATATTATTAAATTATTATTTTTAAAGCGCATCTAGTATATCGTAGGCATTTTTATGGGTGGCTCTACAATATTCCGCTATGTACTCGTCGAATTCGTATGCGTCCCCGGATATGATTTCTAAGTCTTCCCACGCTGACTGTGTGGGAACGTCGTCGTCACTTTCCTGTTCCACCGGACGTACAATTGTCGGAGCCCATTGTTGTATTGTGCTAACGGCCAACCATGGTTCCGTACCTTCCGGTTGAAATACTTTGTCAACTGGCGTACAAATTTCAGTAGAAAAATCGCTTTTCTTAAATCTAGCATTTTTCTTATTTTTACCTACTTTATTTCGATACATTTTAGCATGATTTATGGTGCTTCCACCCTGGAGGCGCCCGTTTCCAAGTTTTTTGGAAACTTACGATTCTTTTTCTTGTCACTAGAGTCTTTATTGCTTGGAGTATCGCTGTCTTGCTCTATTGTATCACTTCTAGCTATCTCAACCGTTTGCATAGCTCTAATCGGGGCCCCATCGTTACCCTTATATTGCCCTTTCGGTCTACCAATATTTTGTTTGCCTTTGTATTCAAAGGTCTTATCTGGGGGTTTTGACGATGTCTGGGGTGGAGTAGAACTAGTACTCGGTCTCTGATCAGGTTGCTGGTGATATTGTTCCCGTGTATTCTGCCCTTCGTTATTTCGGCGAAAATCAGGGTTATAACGCCACCCACCAAAATCAAAAACTGTCTCACTTTGGGACACTAGAATGAGGAGTTCATCGACCGTGCGTATACCCTGCGTAAACACGGCTACTCTAATGTTGTGATTAAAGTGATAGGCAAGTTTCGTGACTATGTCAATCTCCGAAAATGCTGGGGTTAAATGCTTGGCGCGTTCGACCTGCTGGATTATATAATTTTCCGCGGTAATACCCAATTTCCTATCAAACCTCCCATACTCCAGTTCATTCCGTAAAAGTCTTTGAGTATGCGAGTTCCAGTACCGGCTTTCAAATTTTTGTTTGAACTCCGCGTATGTGGACACTCTATCGCGTACAATGTTATACCACTTACGCGCCGAATCACGCATCGCGTTAACTACCCACTCTATTTTGTCTTGATCTTCTAGTCGGGAACCTACTCTAGCCATTTCACTCTCACACGCTAACAAAAATTCAATAGGGTTTTCGTTATTTTCCCCTGTAAAATACACGCGATTTTTCTCGTCAACAGGACCTTGTACCAAAATATTAGGAGCGGACCTCCTCCGTACCTCCTGTCGTACTTTCAAAATCTCGTCGTTTAACGCTTGTAAGACACTCTCTTTATTAGAGTCAATGTTAGATCGCGTCTCTACAATTGAAGCGTCTAATCTATCTACTCGTCGTTGCGTTTCCGTCACGTCGGCTTGAATCTTTACCTCAAGAGAGTCGACTTTTCTCGCGACGTCTTGCGTTTGTTTTTCGCAGCGGCTAATATGGTCCTTAAACCGGCCCTCCATACGTGTTACATGTTCAATAAACGATTTTTGCATAGTGGTCTCAAAAACCTTAAACCGTTCATTTATTTTGGTGTCGACCGTATGTACTTTTTCAGCGATTTCAGCTACTTTAGCGGTTAACTCGTTTACGCTTTCGTCTATTTTCGCGGTCAATTCTTTACTACTTTCTTTATTACTTTGCTTAATCTCGGCGTTTATGTCGGCGTTACTTTGGTCTAATTTCTCGGTTAGGCTAACTCTCTGCGCCTCGATGTTAGACTTTAATTCTGCAATATTTATCTCAGCATTGGCTGTTATTTGTTCAAATTTCGCGTTCATATTCTCCGTTAAATCGCGTTTCATTTCCGCGTTCATTTGCTGTATTTGTTTAAGTATTTTATCCATATCCATTTTAAATACACAACAATTTCAAATATAAACAATTTCAAATACACAAAACAATTTCACTGCTGTACGACTACCAGTCACAAAACTCTTTGGGGATTGTTCAGTTGGACGCCAGCTGTTTTAAGAAGTAAAACAGCAAAGTTTGTTTTAACGTGAAAATTAAATTTAAATTGAATTTAATTAATTTTCTCGTGCCCCACGAAATTGGAGCGCCATATGCGTTTCAATTTCGTTGTGATTTAATGTTGTGTAAGTTTGTCGGGCCCCACGTTGGCCGACATATGCAACTCTACTTATATGCGTTGTTGTTGTGTCGTGTTGTGTATGAGTACCTACCTGCTGTCCGATCTTGCGGATTCTTCCGACTAGGGCGTGTGGATTTTGGATTTGAAGTTCGCAAGCTAGTAATCTCAAATTTATTGCAACAACACACAAAATAAGTTACTTTAAAGGGGGTGAGTTTTGTGAGACTGGTAGGCTTTATCGTACAACAATAAAACACTGTAATATGGGGTAATAAAACGTTGTTTATTACTCCAACAACACACAAGAATAAAATGGTTATTATATTATCAATTTCTTACAGTCTAAACAATGATTCAATGTTGACCAATGTTTTTCGATTGGTTAATAATTGAAAAGAAACTAAATTCGTTATTTGGCGAGTTAATTGCAATTGAAATTTTAATTAATTAATTGATTTGATTTTAATTAAATTTCTTTAATTAAATTGAATTTAACTGTTAATAAAACAAAATATAAAAACTCTGAAGTTAATTAGAATATTTTCAAAAATAAATTAGACGTGACAGTCTAGTTCACGTTATTTTATTTCTAGTGATTTGACTTCTGTTATACTGCAGTATGAACTAATAATTAGATTGTTAGTTAAGATTTGTATAGCGCTTTTATACTACTTCTATTTTCTTAACTAAAGCTTACTAATGACTTAGACTGCTATACAGATTATCACAATGAATTTATTCTTAATTAGTAGAGTCTTTGATTTTTGTATGGCACCTGAATTGTTTGAATTACAATGTTTTAATTGAAAAGATAGAAAATTTGATGTTGAAAAATAAATAAGTGGATTTTGCTTTCCTGTTATTGAAGAGGATGTTGTTCCGATTGTCCCTCGTCGATCCCGGTCCGGTCGCTAGAGAAAGTAATCTGCTTAGAGCTGCTGGATTCGGTCGTTGAGTTCAAAATTCGGCAACACTCTGCTTCCTTGCTGTTCGTGAATATTTTAACGTCTGCGGCTCTCTGCTGGAACTGGTTTCTGTCCCTCGTCGATTCGCACGTCGCACGTCAGCGTGTGTGTGTGTTTCGTTCGAGTGGTAGCTCTGCTCGTCAGCTGTTCACCAATGATTTAGACGGCCTCTCTGCTGTATTCTTGAAGTCTGGTGGATCTCTTGCGTGCTTATGACCACAGCTTGCAGTACACAATAAGCTTGGTTGATGTAATGAAGGGTATCTCGCCTTTACGCAACAATTACGAGCTATACAGTTGATCTGTATTTAGTGTGTTCGTAATTGCGTGTGATGACCACGTAGAGTCTTCTGATGGATCTTCACCACTATGGTTACGAGACGATCGAAGAATTACGTCTTGACTTCTCAAGTACTGGCAGAAGAGTGATGTTTCAGCCCGAAAACACCGCGCTGGTCGGGGTTTGCGTCAAATGATTTGATTGGCTGACACACTCTCCCTACTACATAAAATTTGAATTCCCTTGGTCCGTGAGAATGAAGTTAGATTCCCACAGACGGAGAATTAATATTATTATTAATACTATTTTTCCGGTGGAACCAAATTGTAGGTCCGGATTTCCTGTGCTTATTTAATTTTGCAATATCTTGGTTGCAAACCAAGTTGTGCGAAATCTAAAATATACAATCTGTCAGAAATTATTATATCTATGACATATTCAAATCTCATTAATGTAGCTCTATTTTTACAGGAGTTATTCAATTAAATTAGTTAACTCTTTTATTTGTTAATTATATTGCGTAAAATTTGCACACGTTATTATTAATATTTCGGCAAACATTTTGGCTATCTTGGATTTTGCCTTAATTTATTAGTTTCCGAGATATTAATAATTAACAGTTTGGTTGTGGCCCTTCCTTGTACAGCGAGCTGATTACATAACAGCCACGCGTCACTTTACCAAGCATTATTTTCATTGCTCTACATACAAATGGAGTTTTGACTGTTATAATTTATTTAAACATGATTTTATTATGCAGGCGACATATAACCCCAAATAATTAATATTTGGTGGTTATAATATATATATATATATATATTACAACATCACAACGATTTAATGCGTTTATTTATTGATGTGTGTTAAATCTTTATGTACATTACATCACATTAAATTCGTGTGTGTGCAAGAATGAAGGTTGTAATCATAATAATAATAATTCTATTTGATTGGTTTATAAATCATTTCAATTTTTATTAACACTTTTTTTTTATTTGTTTTGCGGTTTAGAAATCATTATTATTTTGACATATTTATTACGGGTAATTTGCAATCTCAGATTACATGTTAATTTCTTATTTATTTTACGATTCCAAATGATTCGTATTTATTTACGTAGGTACTACGTATAACTCGTAGTCTTATTTGACACAAAAACATATTATAAAATCTTATTGCTAATACATTGTTATACATTTTCTATACTGCTCTCAGCTAGCTCGATTCTCTTACTGATTTTTCTACTCTTTTAATTATCTAACTTTTTTTTTATATTACTAATTTCTCTTTGTTACTGCATATGCATTGCTTTCTATTAATTTCTCTGATGAGGTCGTCATTTACTACTAACAATTATAGTTTTTAAATTACAGTTGCTGCTAACTCTTATCGTTACACAGTCTTTCATATTACCGTACTTAATGTACAAACAAAAATATACTACAACTATACAGTTACTTGACTCATCTTAGAATCGAATTGTTTATTCTTTTTCTCTTTAATATTTAAAGTCTTTTGATTCGGTCTCAGTTTCTGATAAATGCATGGTTATTTGTCACCTTGTTATTTGTGTGGTACATCTGAAGCATGTCCTCTTCGGTCCTGGAGTCGGGTATTCTAGGAGTCTTGTAGTCTCTCGTACTCTGGTTCACTGGATTCTCTCGTTCCTGGTCATGGCCTCTGGTTCCAACTGCTCACTCGAATGGACGTGCAGTCTTGAAGACTCTGGTTTCTGCTTGTGGTATATCTACGGTAGTTGTTGTTTCTACGTAGATATTTTGGCTGCCGTGTTTGTCAATCAATTCTAGAAGTTCTAGTTGTTGGACATAGCCTCCAGCTGTTCTGATGATTAAATGAGAATCGAGTTGTAGTTCTTGGACATAGCCTCCGGCCGCTATGATGATCTGACGAGAAAGATAAAGATGTTTACGCGTTCCTGTATTTATACCCAAGGCGCCAAAATCATGTCTCGACAATATTCTGCATGCTTGAAAGTGTCGAGAGCGTCACTCTTAACCCACGCTTTATTGTTACACTTAATTTGCCCGTCTTCGCGAATTGCTAAGTCTTTGGCACATTATCCGATATTCATTCGATCGATAATTTCTAGGTGTTCATTATGCACAAACCATTTTTCCTTATCTTACTTACTCTAATTACTATTGATTTTTAACTTCCTATCATTACACTTTTCATTCATTTTTCACAATTTTTTATACACTTGTCTGTTATTTTTAACCACACATTTTGGTGTCTTTAGTTTTTCACTACCATGCACACAAGCATTATAAATTAATTTAAATACAATAATTTATATCGTTACTGAAAAAGGTGGCACTTTTCAGGAATGATAAGTCACACACATACACACCCTTTACGTGTGTACACACATACAAAGAGCAGCTGGCATCAATCACCTGTCCCAACCTGCAAGTCAGGCGTCTCTTTTACAATTTATATTGCAGGCTGAATTCTTATTATTAGCAAAATGCATTATTTATTTCTTCTAATCACTTATTTAAATTACTTGGTGCAATGCACAGTACTCAACCTGTTTGTACTGTTGCAATATATATATATATATATATATTGTATATTCAACTTTATTTTCTACAATCACCAGCATACAGTAAACTGCACAAAAAAAAAAGGGGACTTAATGATGGCATGTTGTATACAAAAACACTGTAAATGAAGAATTTCCTCTAAAAATGTAATTTTTTAAGCAAGGCAGGTACAACTGGGTGACCAAAACAACAGTGTGATATTGAAAATATATATCAATCATAGGGAAACTCTTCAGCAGAGAATATGGCTTGGTGTCTATAAGATCACCGCAAGGAAGTACAAAACAATTATTGCATTGCACTCAGATTATGAGTGCGGTACTTTCAATAGTCCTGTTCAACTCTGAAGGTTTAAACCTACAAAATATAAATGATGGAGACAAATTCCTGATGGAGCACGATGGGGATCAATAAAATATAAGGCTGACTATTAATTTCTGTCAGTGGCAAAGCAAAATCTACTTAACCAATATGTTCGTCATTCTTCATCAAAGAACATCTTAAAAATATCAATCAAGTTGGTTGGACAGTTAGTTATCCACAACGATCTTGAAGTTCATTTCATGGGATGACAACAAAATTCTACACTGTCTACACACTGCTGGCAAACAAGAAACGAGATTTACTAAACTTTTCTTATGTGCTGTTAAAAACAAATTACTTGGCTGTGACTCTAAGATGTAATGTACTTCAAGGTTTCCATAAATCAATCAATTAATACCAAAATTCTGCAGCTACAATTTCTGAATGTAATTAAAATTCTGACCAGTGTTTGTGGAGAAAAGTATAGGAACTCGGGCTAGTTCCCAAACAAAATCATTTGTCTCCATTGGAATTGTCTCTGCTTTAGCTCATATTCTGTGGGATATGATCAATGAAGACTGCTTGTGTATTCAGGAAAGCACAACAGAAAACTATAAACTCCTAGTTTTCAATGATTATTTAGTTGCTTAATCGCTAGGTAACCACTGTATGCAAGGAAAAAACATGAAACTGATCTGGCAGGCAGCAACAAATTTCAGAAGATTGAAATCAAAGGATAAATGATTTTAATTTGCAACTGTATCCAAATATTTACTTACTGATCAATGCCCTCTGAAAGGACGCTGAGTACTACAGTCACATATTTGTCCCTCAATCTTGAAGGAAAAAAGAAACCTCTGCCGTAAAGACAGGTCATTCATTTCTACAGCTTTTTTAAAAAATTTAAGATTTAGAAAACTTCCACTCTTACCTTTCATCCACAAATTGCAGTAAAAAAAACATGTCTGAAAAATTCATATAAATTGTAAATATTGTAGAGCAAACAAGTTGACAACATTGTATAAATGACTCTTGGCATTGGATAACAAACAATAAAAATAAAAAATCTTTCTGGTAACTATAAAAGACTACCTTCCCATAGTGTTCTCTGGAAACAATATACTGTGGCTACATATCATCACCTCAAAATGTAATAATAAAATAAAAATCAAGCACACATCTTTCTCCATTTTTGTAGTCTTCGTCTTGATAAAATTTAAATTATTACAATTTAAATGGATAATACAGACTTTAATATCATAATACTGCAGAGAAAGAAGTATGTACACTGAGGATAAAATGTAGCATTATATACACATTTGTGGAAAAAAATAGAATCCCTCTCTTGTTCACCCAGTAAGATCTGAACTTTCTGTATAATGTACATTCATTAAATAAGACTGGGAGAATTAAGTAGAAAACGTACTTGTTTATTTGGTATATGCTTTATTTGTGCGCGCGTGTGTGTGTATGCATTTTTCATCTCATTGATAACACACACATTGCAGGCAAGTGTCACGCTGTACAAGTGTTCCAACCCCACTGGCAATATTCATTTGTTGCTGAGCAAGCATGTCATAAACATTAGCAACAATTAGCTAATTCAATGACGCCAAACCCAATCCATCCACTTACTAAATGTCACTACAGAGGTTAGTTTAAGCAGATTTTAATTTCTATCAATTTATTGTTCACTCTCCACTCTTTTGTGCTTGTCATCATTTTTATATTAGTGTAGTGGTGGTTATTATAGTGTGCCTCCAGTTTCTTGTTAGTTGTTTCATAAATAGATGAAGTTTTTGTTACATATTTATTTTTGTTATGTTCTTGGCTTTCATTGTCCATGACGTGTCCGTTACTTAACTAAATAAAATTATTTCACTACCGACTCGGAACACAAAGTTAAGTAATGGACACGTCATAGACAACAAAATCCAAGAATTTAACACAGCAAGACGAGTTATAGCCCAAACCTACAAATTCACAGTACTGAAGGTTAGAAAGATCGCTACGCACATAACTTTAAACATGCCACTTTGTGTTCCCAGTTGGTAGTGAAATAATTATATTTAGTTTTGTTATGTATTATTTACTATTTTTATATTAATATAGCATCATCATGCTGCAAAATTTCTAGATTATACAAACAAACTGAGAAAGAAGACAGTCTCAAATTAACTTTTAAGTGTTTAAGGTGTGTACCCAAGGGCAAACATTAAAACTTCACTGACTTCAGCATGTAACTTGAAGACTTCAAATTAAGCTTTTGTTAAAAGAAATTTTTGCAGTAATAACTATAAAGTTAAGAATAATTAAAGTTGTTCATAAACACATTTACGGACTTATTTTAACCTGATTTTAATTATTTCAACAACCATAGTAGTTTTCTGAGTAAAAACAAAACAACAAAAAAATTAAAAAAAATTGTTTAAGTGTTTAATCAGTTAATTTTAACTTTAATCAGTTAAATCTCTTGCCCAAACTTAAATTTTGCTGGAGTTATGCCAGGGTAGTATCGTGTATTGATGACCAGTAAGCCTTTAAGAATAATGGTATCTGCTGGTCCATTCAGTAATTGACAACAATCTTCAATAGGTGCTGCTTTTAATGTCCTGTTGAGCCTGTCAGTTTGAGAACTGAGAGGAACTGACCAGGTCTTTCAAATACCAAGTAGGTGATAATTGTTTGAAGACTTCTGACTCAAAATTTATCTATTGATGTGTACGGATTTCTGTTAGAACTCTATAATGACAACAGAAAAAATTAGACGTCACCTTACCATTCACAAGTCGCTCACCACATACAACACTCACACACCATGCAACCAGTGGCATTTCACCCTCGACCATGACACTTCCAACATCTAACTCTTATCTGTTTTAGCAAATCACTAATCCCTATTCAACCCACAATAAAGTCCCTCACAGTTTACCTGTTTGAAAAATTCCATTGTTAAAGATTCCACATTGAACATTGGGCATTACTTTTACATGGATTTACATAACATGGCATTTTATACAATGCACTATTGTATAGAAATAAACGGTGGAATAAATTATTGCACACCAGAGAGAAAGCAATAGATATTTTATTAACACTTCTCACACCCATTTTACAATAGTTCTCCTAGCTACACAGTTATATAGCATATACTTTACACTGTAGGCCCAAACAATAAGTCACTAGTTCACACAATAACATTTAACGTCCTCACAAAAATAATGCATTGTCTATCACTAAATAAAACTGGTTCTTCCCAATGACTGGCCCCGAATTACAAAATCTTTATTAAATTGATGTATAAACTGTCAGTTCTTTTACTTCACCACTTGAGAGATTGTCAGAAGATCTGCTAAACAGTTATTGATTAAAGTTATTATATCTTTGTTGCATCTCACAATCTTCATTAGATTCTGGCTACTAACACCACAGGAGACATTTTACCTACGTGCGTATTGCTTTGTAAAGTGACAGCCTGATCCAAAATATTCGCCACTCTAATAGGTACATTTCCGGTTTCATCTGGTTTTACTAAAATTCTGGCAATTGGTAATCCCGGTGTGCTGACTACTTGGGGTTCGTATATAAACCACTGGTTGCTCCAAGTATCTACCTTGATCCTAACCATTAAGATTTTTTCAGGATAGTTACAGCCATTTGATTTACCATGTCCATTGATGTATTTGTTATGGAGAGCATCACCTCTTCTTTCCTGATTCTCAAAACATTCTTTTTGAAGTTGACTCTAAAACCATCACGTTCATAATGTCCAGACCAAGAACTGCTTCATCCACAATATCTGCAACGAGCACTTGATCACCAAACTAAAGTCGACCAAGGCATAGGTGCATCTCCATTTTTCCAAACACTTTTACAGGATTTCCAGTAGCTGTACACAAACTGCAAGGGCACCAGATTGGGTTGGGATTTTCAACAAATCAGAGAGCACAATGGAGACTGTCATCTGTGTTAAGTGTAACCGAGATCGGCCTTTCTTGAATGAACTCGGTAACTACCAAGCTCCCTCCATTTTTCTGAAATGTAGAAATTGCATATTGTCTAGAGGCTGTTTCTCCAGTTATTCAGCACACTCCAGTTATTGAACCAACTACTGCTCGTTTTCCTGCTGCTGAACCCTGGACCGACAATCTCGTTGTAGATCTCCAGGTTCACCACATCTATAACACTTTCGTCTTCCATCCTTTCTATTTTATTATGTGGTGCTGATCATTAGGTCTGTTCCTTGTTCTTCCTCATCATCTGTGATGTTGCAATTTTTTAGCACAGACTTTATGATTTGCCCAACCAGACGCTGACTTGGAGGCCTCAAATTGTAAAGCATGTACCAGGGCATCCACAGTATTTGTATTCTGGTGTCTTGCCATTCATAAGACTTGTTGTAGTTCACGATCTCTGAGACCATTCGTAAATGTCTGCATCGCAAACCTCATTCGAAAAACCTATGGTGCTTCAGGATAGGTCAGTCTAATTAGTCTGTCAATGCTTGCTTAAAACTCTCCCCGGAATGCTGTCGCCTTGCTCTCAACTGAGTGCAGTACAAATTTCACACATGTTTATCACCATACTGTAATTCTAAAGCTTTTATCAATTTGGCATAGGTGTTCAGGTCGCACTTTCTGTAGTAGGTCTGTTGCAGGTCCTTTTAAAGTGAGAACAAGTGAACCTGCCTTGTCTTTCACCATCTAAATATTTGCACACGCAGTGGCTTTAAATTGCTGAAGGTACGTCATCCAGTGAGTGCTTTCACATGTTGGGGCCTTGACATAAACTGTCCCAACTGCAGGCAAAGTGACTTTCTCTTATTTTCTATCTCTTTTTCCCGCTTTACGTTTGGTACTGACTCTACCGCCATTTGTTTGGAAACACATGGCTGTATTTTCATTAATTGCTCGACTTCCCTTTTAATTTACTCTGTCATGTTTGTCAATTAGTTTTGTTTTTATTTCCTTCAGTGTCTTGAATTCAGTATGAAATCTTATCTGTTTTTGTGTAATATGAGATGTGTGAATGTCCAGGGTATGCCTGTCTATGGTATTATTGAATTTATTGTTCATTAAGAAACGTGCTTTGTTCTGAAGTTTAGGATCTGAGATTGCTTTTACTGCAGTCTCAGCACAGATAATCTCTTGTAAGACTTGATGTTTGTTGTTAGGTGGAAAATTGTAATGTATGCCCTTATTAAGAATATTTATTTCGTCTTCGTTGAAAACTATTGAGGTTAAATTGGAAATCCGTGGGTAAAATGTATGTTTACAATTGATGTCGGAATGTGGGTGTTGTAAGTCTATTAATCTCTTAATTTTCATTGCTTGTCTTAAACGTATACTGCGTATATTATCGGTTATGTATTTATTTACTGAATCCATGACATTGTCGATTATCGCGGGATGAATATTGTTATAGATTTTCAAATGTAGTTTAAAAAGACGTGTGTTAAGTGTGGTTTTCTTAGCGTATAATGACTTAATTTCCTGTTTTATCCGGAAATTTTCGGCATGTTTTTTCGTGTTTCTAGCAGCTTTTGAAGATGAATTAATGTGTATGATGGCATACTTTGGTACTAAATTATTCTTCAAATACAAACTATTGAACTTAATGTGTGCGTTCGTTTTAAATAATTGAATTCTAATATTTTGATATTTATAAACCATGCTTGCTTGACTCGCTTCTAGTTTAAACATTATTGATTATGGTCCAAGTCATGTTGTAACGGTACAGAATTGTGTGCTACGATAGTTTCAATTTAAATCAGTAAATTTTTAATTGTCAGTATTCACCTGTGAGGTGCCCCTTGGAACCGGCAACATAGTGTTATTGTTGATGTCTAGACTGCCCAGCCCAGACATATTACGCAACAGCTCTCCAGCAGTCTTTGTGAATCACAGTAAGCAGTTCTTCACCAGTGTTTGCATCAGACAGTAGCAGACTACAGTCGTCTGCAAGTTAAGTTAAACGGTGGCCTCGGGTGCAAGATAGGCCGAAAATATTATAATCGGCCTATCTAGTAAAATGTGGAATGTAACAGTAAACTAACAGTGCCCGTGAAACGAGAAGTTTTAATGTGAATTTTGGTGTCGGAGTAAAACGCAGTCTTACTACGTAATATGCGACCATGTGGTGATAAATAACAGTGAAAATATTTAATTCAATATTAATCCATTATTTACTTGTTTCAATAGAAGGTGTACACCCATAAAGAATGAGATCTCAAACAGTGGGGTAATTAAAGAGAGTGAGAGAGTGAGTGTGTAAACAAAAAGGGGGGTGTAATAGTCAAAGACTGGTTGGCTACAGTATAATTTGTGTCCGAATATTGTTGATTTTCATCAGGTCTGTATTATTACTATAAATATAATAATCAATAATTATTTGAATTAAAATAAATTCAGAGTTTGTATGATGATAACCATGTGTAGAGAGTAAGTTATTACGCCCGTTGAACATAACCTGTCCTGTATGGAAAATCTCGCCTAAACGAACCTGGTAAGTAATGAGAAGTAAATAATGGGAAAATGTATTAAGGTTTCCATATTTGTCCTTTTGTTTTAAAAATATTGGTGGCAACCTATAAGTTGGGAATCTTCTGTTTTCGGTAAGTCAGGGCGAGTGAAGGAAAAGGTAAGTAAAAGTTTTAACATAAGGGGGTAGGAAATAGAACGTAACAACGTTATTGATAATAAATTACCTTATTTAAAATCCATCCTGTGACTTCGTTGCGTTGTTTTTGATGTTACGCGTTTCGGGAACTATGTCCCATCATCAGACGTATCACTCGGGAAGAGATATAAATATATAAAATATTAAAATTCATAAAAGTGGATTATTTAAACACACGTGTCCGACTCGGTGCGCGCCGTGTAACGTTTGGTTGGATACTGAATATTTGGACTTTGAGTTATTGCCAGGTTGTTTATCTCAAGCAAATGCAACGTGGTGTCGTACAGTGGGTTGGATTTAAAATTCAATTTATCATTCAGTATGCCATCATGGTTGTTCGTGCTGTTATAACTTTTGTATATTTCAAACTCCTCCAATGCGTCCATGTAGTGACCCTTGTTACAGTAATGTAAAGTTATAAGATACATAACCTTAAATCCGTGTAAGTATGGTTGTTTGAAATCAAATGGCGTGCGTAATTTGACTTAATGTTTTCAAGTGAATATATGTTATTCAAATGTTTGCGTGGTGTGTGTTCTTGAAATCTTTTGATGAAAGGTCTCCCTGTCTGGCCAATATAGAAACTATCACAGTCGTTACATATTAGTTTATATATGCCCGTTTTTATCTCCAAGTGGGTTTGAATATTTGGGCGAACTAATTTCCATAGACTATTATTAGTTTTGAAAGTAGTAGTAATACTAATTTTATTTAATATGGATGTTAAAATTCTGTGCATTATATTAGTGTAAGTGGTTGAAATGAATGTGGTCTTAGAATTTTTAGCTGGTTCAGGTTTGGACTTTTTATATTTGTGCTTTCTGAGGATGTTATCAATCATTGAACTGTTGTAACCATTGGCTACTGCTATATGTTTTATTGTATTGAGCTCATCGTTGAAATCCTCAATGTCAAGGGGTATCGTTAATAATCTGTGTATAAAGCTATTGTATGCTGCTATTTTTTGTGAAAAGGGATGATGCTAGTCGGCGTGTATAGTTACATCAGTAGTGGTCGGTTTTCTATACATTTTAAATTTCATACTGAATGATAAATTGAATTTTAAATCCAACCCACTGTACGACACCGCGTTGCATTTGCTTGAGATAAACAACCTGGCAATAACTCAAAGTCCAAATATTCAGTATCCAACCGAACGTTACACAGTGCGCACCGAGTCGGACACGTGTGTTTAAATAATGCACTTTTATGAATTCTAATATTTGACGATCTCTTCCCGAGTGGTACGTCTGATGATGGGACATAGTTCCCGAAACGCGTTACAACAAAAACAACGCAACGAAGTCACAGGACGGATTTGAAATAAGGTAATTTATTATCAATAACGTGACTTGGACCATAATCAATAATGTTTAAACTAGAAGCGAGTCAAGCAAGCATGGTTTATAAATATCAAAATATTAGAATTCAATTATTTAAAATGAACGCACACATTAAGTTCAATAGTTTGTGTTTGAAGAATAATGTAGTACCAAAGTATGCCATCATACACATTAATTCATCTTCAAAAGCTGCTAGAAACACGAAAAAACACGCCGAAAATTTCTGGATAAAACAGGAAATTAAGTCATTATACGCTAAGAAAACCACACTTAACACACGTCTTTTTGAACTACATTTGAAAATCTATAACAATATTCATCCCGCGATAATCGACAATGTCATGGATTCAGTAAATAAATACATAACCGATAATATACGCAGTATACGTTTAAGACAAGCAATGAAAATTAAGAGATTAATAGACTTACAACACCCGCATTCCGACATCAATTGTAAACATACATTTTACCCACGGATTTCCAATTTAACCTCAATAGTTTTCAATGAAGACGAAATAAATATTCTTAATAAGGGCATACATTACAATTTTCCACCTAACAACAAACATCAAGTCTTACAAGAGATTATCTGTGCTGAGACTGCAGTAAAAGCAATCTCAGATCCTAAACTTCAGAACAAAGCACGTTTCTTAATAAACAATAAATTCAATAATACCACAGACAGGCATACCCTGGACATTCACACATCTCATATTACACAAAACAGATAAGATTTCATACTGAATTCAAGACACTGAAGAAAATAAAAACAAAATTAATTGACAATAACGCCCGCATTACAAAAGCTGATAAAGGCCATACATTGGTGGTTATAGATAATGATACGTATACACAGAAGGTCAACGAGTTCATTTCCGATAACAACATTAAAGTTTTAAACTCTGATCCAACTGACTCCTTTGTCAAAATTTTAAATAGCACGATTAATAAATGCGTTACCTTATTTGATGAGCGTACACGCCGTTATTTAAAACCTATTAACGCTAAAGCGCACAGGCTCACAGGCCTACTAAAAATTCACAAAGACAATGTCCCGATTAGACCTTTGGTTAATTTCACCACGGCACCAGGTTTCAAGACAGCTAAAAAGCTTGTTAAATTAATAAAGGAAAATATTCATTTAAAGAACAACCACAGCATTATAAATAATACTGATTTTATAAACAAGACTAGACATAAAATTACTGCCGAATTATAAACTGGCGTCTTTTGATATAATAAATCTCTATACTAATATACCGGTGAAGGAAACAATTGATATTTTAAGAAACAATTTGTGCGATACCAAAAAACTAAGTACCCAGACCATAGATGAGTTAATCCTTTTACTTGAAATTGTTCTACAACAGAATTATTTTCCCTTCAATGACCAGTATTTCATTCAATGAGATGGTTTGGTTTGGCCATGGGTTCTCCTCTGTCCGGTTTACTGGCGGATATTTATCTGAATTTTTATGACAATTCCTATTTTCTCTCCAACAACAGTTACGCTAATAATATAATTTTCTATGGTCGATATGTAGATGACACATTTTTAATCTTTAATGGCACTTTACGCCAAATAAATAGTCTAAAAAATACCATGAATAACATAAACTGTAATATCCAATTCACTCTGGAGACCGAAACCAATAATAGGCTAAATTTCTTAGATTTAACTGTCATTAGACACATAGATAATCTGAAATTTAAAATATATAGAAAACCGACCACTACTGATGTAACTATACACGCCGACTCGCATCATCCCTTTTCACAAAAAATAGCAGCATACAATAGCTTCATACACAGATTATTAATGATACCCCTTGACATTGAGGATTTCAACGATGAGCTCAATACAATAAAACATATAGCAGTAGTCAATGGTTACAACAGTTCAATGATTGATAACATCCTCAGAAAGCACAAATATAAAAAGTCCAAACCTGAACCAGCTAAAAATTCTAAGACCACATTCATTTCAACCACTTACACTAATATAATGCACAGAATTTTAACATCCATATTAAATAAAATCAGTATTACTACTACTTTCAAAACTAATAATTGTAACGGGGCAGACAGGGGTATTTTATTTTGTTGTAAATTTTATTCAATTTTATTAAATATATTTGTGATCGACACAAAAAGTCCCAGCCATAAAACGGTTTTATTCAAACAAAGGACAGTGGAATGCGATGTGTGTTCGGCAGCGCAGTATAATTCCCAGAATTCCAGTGTTGTGTGACACACTCAAATGCGCGAACACCAGCAGTGCGCACAGACGACGCTACGCAGCCTGGAGCCAAACCAAATAAAAATGGCCAAAGATGTTAAATTTCTATTGCCACGTGTTCGTATGCTGACGGAAATACAGACAAACCACACCCACTTGAGCCACGTGACTAGTGGCAGTAAATATCATCAGCTCTTTGGGAGTACTCACAACCCATACTTTGTGTATAGTGATGAACAACTTCACACAAGAAGGCATTGGTTTCCTATCCAGCAATCCGACGTGGTGGGAGATTGGTTGGTAATGCTCTATCTCAGTTCGAATAATCACGTTTCCCGGCCGGGAGCACGAAGAACGAGTGCACATCCAAATTAATTTTTTCTGTAAAAAAGAGTCAAACAGTTCTTAAAAATTAAACCGTTGAAGTCAGTGAAGTGAACTAATCAAAATTATAATGTGGTGAAGTGAAGAAAAACAAAAGTAAACTTTCGGACATACACATTTAACGCGGCACATGGCGACGAGAGGACGACGCCGGTTGGGTAATCCACGACCAATATTCATAATTTGCAAATAAAACGGGGTTTAAATAAATAAAGGGGTGTTTTTGTATGAATGAGAGTGTATGGCAAACTGGGTTGTTTTCTTTAAATAAGTATTAGGATAAGTTTAGAATGTAGGAATTCATGTTTAGTTTAATTAAATTTTTGGGAAAAAATCATAACTTTTGGTGGGAGATGAAAGTTGAATTTTAAAAGGGTATAAATGAAATAAAATGTGAGTTATGTTACCTAAATGAGACTTGAGTACTTTAATGGTATAACCCTAAGTCGCACTTAGCATTCACAGGTTCGTGCGACGTAACCCGGGGCGAAAATCAAGGTAGGTGAGAAATGAATTTTTGTTTTAATATTGTGTATAAAATATAATAGCACAAATAGCGCATCCGAAACAGGGACCAGTTTTTATAATTTGAAATTTATATATAAAGACCACACCTACAGTGAATGCAAGTTTGATTTGGAGGTTGGGTAAAAATACGTAAATTACGCACAGGTTAAGCGATGTGTTGTATAATTAAGTACGACATACAATATGAAAAAATATTGAAAATATGCAAGATTGAAATTGTGTTATGATTAATTAAATTAATTAGATTAAATTAACAAATCTTATACAGAATAAATAATGGCTACTAACGAAAATGAAAGTGATGTAATTGTAGGCGATAGAGCCGAATGTAAATTGATGTATGAAAGCAAAGAAGATATGTTAACTGAATCGGCTGATAAAAGCGATTCAGGTATTCAAACAGAGTCACTGTCAATAAGTGACAGCAATGTACACGAATCTGTAATAATTAGTGAGGCGGGAGCAAATTCCACTCCCGTAATAACTAAAACAAAAGAAAAAGAGTATTCAATGAATGATATATTTAATTTTATGAGAGCAATGTCCGATGATATTAAGCAGAGTGTGAATAGTCGTTTTGATAATAATGATATGAAATTTGATGAACAAAAGAGTAGTTTTGATGCTAGATTTGATGAACAAAGTAATAAATTTGATGAACAGAGTAGAAAATTTAACGAACTTAAAATTGATATTAATGAGGTAAAAAATAAGTGTGAGAGTAATTTTAACGAATTGAAATATGAATTAAACGAAAAGTTGAGTCATTCATTAAAAAGTATGAATAATAGAATTGATGAAACAGAGAGTAGTATGGCAGAAAAAATCGATAAACAAATACAGGAGGTAACTGAAAATTTTGAATGTAAAATAAATGAATGTAATGCTGGTAGTGAGTATAAGTTTAATTGTGCAGTTGATAAGATTAAGACATATGAAACTAATACCAATTCCAAAATAAATGAAATAGAAAGTAATTGCAAAACAGAGATACAAGCTGTACAAAATACAGTAAATATTATGGCTAAACGTAACATACAAGTTGAGTGCTTAAATAATAATAAATTTGTGTCAATTGAACAAGGCATAGCTAATGTCAAAGATGAATTAAATGCAGAGATTAGTAAAAAACTTAATAATGTTAGTGAACAAGTAGTGATTACTAGAGATATGAATAGTGATATTGATTTGGAGTCGTTTAATTGTGAAAATAGTACACCCCATCCAGTTTTTAAATAGAGTGAAAGAATTTAATAAGTTTTGTCGGAGTAGTTGGGAGGTACAGATGTTAAAGATAATGAAATGTTTTAGAGGGAATTCCGCGGTATGGGCGGAGGTACATAAAATAGACTGGGTAGATTATCAGTTTTGAGAGGGCCTTTAGAGATAAATATTGGTCGGAAGAACAAGAAATATTACGGAGTAAAATTATGGGATCAGGTAATTTTGGGACCCACGGGGGTAACGTGACTATGTACGTAATGCGATTATACAATGAGGCAAAATATTTAGAGCGACCGCTGCCGTTCCGGTCATTTGTCCGCCACATAAGAAACATTTGCCGAGAGAGATACAAATTACGCTAATGACGCGAGAAATTATGGAAATTACTGAACTAGAAAAAATATTAGATATATTTCAGAACATAAGAGAACGGGATATGAGTAGGCGTATAAACACACAAGCGGCACACATCAACGGAAATTATAATCAACCCAGGGGAATACCGAACTTTCACCGAGGGGCACGTGGGGGAAATAGTGATAATAGAGGCGAGGGTTGGCGATGTGCAGAGTGTAATGTTGAAAATTATGCTGTAAGAACGGCATGTTTTAGATGTAACAAGGCGAGAGAATGTCAACGCAGCGAGAGCAAAATCAACAACCAGCAAAATCAGCCGCATGGAGGAGCAGAGAACAGCAGAGGAGCGCCGAGAGGAAATGGAAGCGGCAACAGAGGCAGAGGAGGATATAACCAAGCCGTGGCAGGTCCATCCACGGGAAACTAGAAGAGACTATGGGGAACCGGGCCCAGCCATTGTCGAAGGAAAACCCTGGGGTCCAAGAAGAGTGCAAATACCAAAGTAATATAATTATCAAGGACATGGCGAAGGAATTACTGGAGGAAGACGATGCAGAAATGACGGAAACCAAAACCGGATTGACGGAGGTAGTTGTAACCATAGAAGGTAAGAATTATAAAACATTAGTTGATACAGGGAGTGAAATATCAGTAGTTTCAGAAAATGTAATGGGGGAATTAAAAGAGATAAATAAAAATATACCATCATTACCAGTCGCGGGCGTAACAGTAGTGGGGGTAACCGGAGTACGAAGTAAACGAGTTACTAAACAAGTACAGTTAAATATATTCCTTAATGAAACTGAATTTGAAAATACCTTTTTAGTAGTTAAAGGACTGAATTTAGATATAATTTTGGGAAATGACTTTTTGGAAAGAAATAAAGCAGTAATAGATTTTAACAAGAGAATAGTAGAATTTAATAAGGGGAGTGAACCAGTCAGGGTTAATTTTAAGAGGGTATTAGATGAAGTTCAAGTTAAGGGAATGAAGTTAATACATAAACGAGTAGGCGATGGAGATATAGAAACAAGAGTAAATATATGTCAAGAGAATGAAAGTGTAGAGAATGAGGAGAGAGAGATGTATGTGAGTGATGAGAGAGTATGGGAAAATAGGGCGGATAAATTTTTTAATGAGGGTGGAGTTGTAGGGAGTCCCCAACGACAGGAGTTGTGGGCAGTTGTGGAGCATTTTAGAAATGTGTTTGCTGAGTTGCCTGGAAAAGCCAGGGACTATGTATGCGAACCAAATACACTGTACTCACCGTCTATGGCTTTTTTCCGTGATGTTTTTTCCAGTTTACATGTTTCAAGGCACTTGCCTCATCATCAGAACTTATAAAATCAATCTATGTCATAAATAATGACATTTGTCAAAATATTAAAAACACAATACGGCAATTAAACTATGTACATAAATTCGCTTTAAAAATGTTCGGTGTGCCTTGCAAGACAACACGCGCCGTACTGACGTAATCTAAGCCTTATCTCGACTATATCTCATAGCGGTATCGTACAGTATATTTGATTTATACTGTAATTGGTCGTTCAACACATGTGGCTTGGTACTGGCGTCGTTGTATGCTTTGTAAATTTCATATTCTTCAAGGGCGTTCAAATAACTCCCTTTACTGCAGAAATGAAGGGGTATTAAATTTGAGCTAAAATCCGTGTAACTGTGACTGTTGTCTATGAGGTGCTTCGCGAAATTTGACTTGATATTGTCGAAGTTGTAAACTCGTGTAGGGGGTCGATGTTCAGAAAATCTTTTCAAAAAACCTCGACCCGTCTGGCCCACATAAAAAGCCTCACAGTCGTTGCAGACTAGCTTATAAACGCCCGTTTTATTTTCAAGACTGGTGTGTTCACGGGTGCGGAGATTATTCAAGATGTTATTACTAGTCTTATAGGAAACGACTATGTTGTTAACTTTATTAATAGTTGACTTAAAAATCCCCGGCATGAAATGCGTATAAGGTGCTGCAATGTACTTGCGTGTCTTTGTTTCGAAGTTCTCATTTCTATTATTTACATCTTTAGTTTCATTTTTAATAGTGTTACTCTTCTTTTTCTTTTGTTTTTTTACAAGAACATACCAGTCTTGAAAATAAAACGGGTGTTTATAAGCTAGTCTGCAACAACTGTGAGGCTTGTTATGTGGGCCAGACGGGTCGAGGTTTTTTGAAAAGATTTTCTGAACATAGACCCCCTACACGAGTTTACAACTTCGACAATATCAAGTCAAATTTCGCCAAGCACCTCATAGACAACAGTCACAGTTACACGGATTTTAGCTCAAATTTAATACCCCTTCATTTCTGCAGTAAAGGGAGTTATTTGAACGCCCTTGAAGAATATGAAATTTACAAAGCATACAACGACGCCAGTACCAAGCCACATGTGTTGAACGACCAATTACAGTATAAATCAAATATACTGTATGATACCGCTATGAGATATAGTCGAGATAAGGCTTAGATTACGTCAGTACGGCGCGTGTTGTCTTGCAAGGCACACCGAACATTTTTAAAGCGAATTTATGTACATAGTTTAATTGCTGTATTGTGTTTTTAATATTTTGACAAATGTCATTATTTATGACATAGATTGATTTTATAAGTTCTGATGATGAGGCAAGTGCCTTGAAACATGTAAACTGGAAAAAACATCACGGAAAAAAGCCATAGACGGTGAGTACAGTGTATTTGGTTAACAAACACGTGGCTTGGGACTACAATAGGATTTATTCCATTTAATTCAATATGTATGCGAGTTGAAGGTTCGAGAACACTCACCCTACATGCAGAGAAGTTATCCAGTGCCGTTTTCGAAGAGGAGAGCAGTACAAGAGGAGTTGGACCGGATGATGGAAGGAGACATTGTTGAGAGATCTATATCGCCATACTCGAATCCATTAGTGGTGGTCATCAAGAAGGATGGAAAGGTAAGGTTGTGCTTAGACGCTAGAAAAATTAACCAAATTATAATACCTGACCGGGAGTCACCGGAACCTATGAATGAAATTTTCCAGAAATTTAGCGGAGTCAAATATATGACATCTTTAGACTTGACAACAGGGTACTGGCAAGTTCCATTAGCGCCAGAGAGCCGGAAATATACTGCATTTCTCTTCAATGGTAAGAACTATCAATTTAAGCGTTTACCATTCGGACTTAACACTAGTGTGGCCAGTTTTATAAAATGTTTAGATATGATATTATGACCTAAGGACTTAGAATTTTTGACTGTATACGTTGATAACATACTAATAGCATCAAGAACATTCTCGGAACATTTAGAACATATAGAATATGTATTAAATAAATTGCAAGATGGGGGATTAACAGTTAATTGGGATAAGTCAGTTTCTACAAACTGAGATACATTTTTTAGGTTTTATTATTACTCTAGAGGGTATTTTAGCCAACCCAGATAAAGTAGAAGCTATTATACGTTTTCCAGAACCTAAAAATATTAAACAGTTACAAAGCTTTTTGGGGTTATGCAACTTTTACCGAAAGTTTCAGAGAAATTATGCGCAGGTAACCTCCAAACTAAGTGTGGTCTTACAAAAGAATAAACAATGGAGATGGGGCGAAGAGGAAAGAATTGTTTTTAATGAAATTAAAGAGAAGTTTATATATATGATAATGATGAATCATCCCGATTTTCAGAAAAAGTTTTATTTACAGACAGATGCCAGCAACATAGCCCTCGGCGCAGAACTCTACCAGGAGGGTGAGGATAAGGAACACCGGACCATAGCTTTTGCCAGCAGGACTTTATTAGCAGCAGAAAGGAACTACATGACAACGGAGGAGTTGCTGAGTATCGTCTTCGCAGTAAAGAAATTTCGCACATACCTGCTAGGAAACCAGACCATCATTAGGACAGATCATAAGGCCTTATCATTTTTGAACACATGCAAATTAACTCACAGCAGATTAACCAGGTGGGTGCTAGCATTATAAGAATATCACTTTTCATGGGAATACATTAAGGGGACAGATAACAAAGTACCAGACACTCTTTCCAGAATAGATGTAATAGATAATAAAACAGGGAGGGATCTCAAAGAAATAGAAATTTTTCGATTAACAAGGGAAGACAGAATTTTTGGGGAGGAATTAAGGGAATTTAAGAGCATACAAATGGGTCGGAATATAACACACATTTCCAAATATATCAGGGAATTCTGTTTAAGAAAGTAGAGGGGGTGAACGTGATTGGAGATTGATGGTACCTGAAGAGATAGTAGATAAAATCATTTGGGATTGTCATGAAAGATATGGGCATTTTGGTGCGAAAAAATGTACAAATGTATTAAAAGAGTCTTGTGTTTTTACGAATATGGAGAGACGAGTTCGAAGAGTTTTGAGGGTATACGATTTGTGTCAAAAGTCAAAAGTAGTGAATTATAGGGTTGAAGGGGAAATGAATTTTATAAAAGTAGAAAGACCGTTTGATTTAGTTGCTGTAGATTTGTATGGGCCATTGCCTAAAGGTAGGGGCGGAGTAGTATACGTTTTTGTTGTGTTGGACACTTTTTCTAAGTTTGTTAGGCGTAAAGAGAGCTACGAGCCGGGTGCTAAGTGAAAAAATCATCAAGGATTACATGATAAACGTAGGTAAACCGAAAATAATTTTATCCGATCATGGACCCCAGTTCATCAGCGGGAAGTGGAGGCAGACTCTCGGCTGGGAAGGCATCATCCCCAAGCATACGGCAGTTTACCATCCACAGTCGAATCAGGCAGAGTGAGTAATGCGAGAAATCGGCAGGATCTTCAGGGTATATTGTCACGCTAAACACACGGAATGGCCTTTGTATGTGAAGAAGGTAGAAGACTGGTTAAACAGTACTACCCACGATTCTACATGGTTTACACCGTACGAACTAATCAAGGGAAACCGTCCACCCAGAATATTAGAACAACTTTTTGAATATCCATCGGAAGAAAGAACTATCAACAGGAATGTAAAAATACAACTCGCAAATGAGAGTCTACTCACCAAGGGAGACAGAAGAAAGCGGAAACATGATGAAAAGGGTAAGTGGGTCAAATACGAGGTAGGACAATTAGTGTTGGTAAGGAGACATGATTTGTCTAGCGCACAAGATAAAGAAGTTTTTCCTATTATATGAAGGACCCTATGAGATAGTAGAAATAAAGATGAATAATGCATATGTACTACGCAACCATGTAACAGGAGATAGTGGGCACGCAGAATGCTACGAATTTGAAATTATATTGGTCAAGGTAAAAATTTTGAATTTTAATATGTTATTTTATGTTTTCAGAAGGGACTCTCCCCCATTTTCGGGCGGTCATGACCTTACCAGTCCTGGCCGTGGGTTTTGGCACTTGGAGGCGGACCATGGTTGACAGAACTTCCTTCGGGTGGTGAAACGACGATGGTCCGGCTCCACCAAAATTGGTATACAGTAGAAATTTCACCACATTATTGAACGGGGAGGGGGACCCATAAAGGTACGTGATATAAAATATTGTACACTCAAGGTGCATAGATAAGGTGCACCATACCACGTACCAGCATTGCCTTAGAGTGAATGTAAATAGTAATGGAGGCTATATTTGAACAAGGCAGTGCGTTCACATAAAATTATAGTGTCATTGGGGAAAATAAATTTAGCCAATTGCTGCAGTTACAGTATAGTTTGATAAAGACGAATTTTGTTGCAAAGGGGATGGGGGTCAGGTAGACGGCGGGTTAGGATAAATGGAAGAATAAAAGGAATAGATCTGGTGCTAAAGGTAATAAAAAGGGGACGTGAATTCACGTAGTATGTCTACCTAGTCCCAATTCTCTTTGCGGCAAAACCCCGTCTTTTCGGGTGGTTACGACCTTACCACTTGTGGCTGAGAAGGATAAGAATTAGCCTCCAATGTAAATACTTATCAATATATATTTTGGAATGTTTATAATTTTAAATTTATGTCAGTAGCTATAGTTTACTTTAGTAAATAAGTGACCATATATAATTATGAAATTTGTAGTATGAATTAAGGAAAGTGAAATGTTGGATGTATAAAAGTCAAAAATGCATATGAATCTAAAAGATGTTAAACATAAAAATCTAAGTAATGAATAACCAAACATATAAGAGTTGACCTTCCGTGAATTGTAGTAACGGTGTCAGCGTGAGCCTTATATGTCTTTTGGTAGTTTCCCCACATTTCAGGCGGTCACGGCTTCACCGAACCCTGACCATGGAATTATGACCGTAGATACTAAATTGGTGAACTTTGAAATTGACAGGGGGTTAAAACAGGGGAAACTACATAACTATGGAACAGCGGCTATCGTCGAAGGTGGCGATAGTGCCGTAATAAGGGTGTGTGAATCATTTTAGTAGGATTACTGGTGTCCTCGGACATCAGTAATACCGAATTTTTATATAACGCTGAACCAAGAACGGTATAGGCAGCGTCTATACCTTATATATGTAAACTTCAGTTCTTGGGGATGCAAATGGACACCACAGTCCACCCTCAGGAAACAATAGTGTGTGTGGAAAAGGAGCTGGCCGTTACAAGCCAGGGGCATAAACAATAAAGTGTGCCCCTTGATGACAATGAGACATCAGCTGACTGCTGGGGTTATATATATAATATGTCACTTATAAATAATTTGCAGATTTTTCAATAATCAAATGTGTCAATAATAGACTTGTAATGTTTTAAGTAAGTGATGGAATTGATTTGAGATAGTTTTGAATTTTCAATGGTTAATGTCATGTGAATTGTGGTAAATGTTAGAATTTGGGTGATTATTATTTCGTTAGGACATTTAAATCAGTCCAAGTTAAGTTTAGAGGGGCGTTGAACAAAATAAGATTGTGGGAGTAAAAGTAATGTAGAATTGAGAAGTAATAGTGACACAGTGGTGACAGTGGTTATATGTAGAAAATGAAAGGGAGGGAATGGGAGAGTAATTAGTTGATGGTGATTTTGTAAGGGGGTGGTGTGATAAGAAGTCCTCAACGAAAAGCGTTGTGGCGGGAGGGGAACCGATATGCGCCGGAAAGGGTTACCTAGGGAGGGTCCGGGAACCAAATAAGGGAATGAGCATTGGGAAGGGAACACACGTCCTTAATACAAAGAGGGTAGAGAGTATTTTGTTATAAGGTTAGAATGATGTGAATGGAGTTGGAAAATTATTGGTAAATATTTTGAGAGAGTGGTGTCAGACTAGGTAAAGCTGTTAAGTGAGTATTAGAGTCAGAAAGGGGGGTAAGATTATATATAAATGCCAAGTTAGTAAATCGAAATGTTATGAATAACTAAGAGTCACCCAAGCTAATTGAGAATTGAAATGTTAGAGAGAATCAGAGTTAAAATGAAAAAATAATTGAAACAAGTGACAGATTTTAAGAGAATTTGAAAATAAAACAAAGCTATAAAGTGTGTAATTTTGATCAAATTTAAATGTGAATTTTATTGTTATTTGTAAAGTAGTGACAACAATGTTATGTATGAGTATTATCCATTTTATTATGTTGTATTATATTTGATGGTAAAAAATTTTAAAGATGTTTCATGTATTTTACAGTGTAGCTTTGTGTAGTGTATATATGTCAAGGTCGTTCACTTGGCCCAGAGAGATCAGCTGATGACTGATGTTAAGAGACAGAACCATTTTCTGATAATTAACTCACACAATGGTGTTACTTAATTGAATTAAATGATTTTAGTTTTTTTTGAGATTGATAAAAGAGATATTTTGGTAAATTAAAATTTTGAAAAAAAAATTTTATGCCTGCCGTATAGATGACGTTTTGAGGTTCTGAGTATATTGTTGTTTATGTGTATTACTAGTGTGTTTATATGGAATTATATTGTTTAGTATATATGTGTAAACAAATGATAGGGTAAGTGAATTCATGTTTTAATAAGATGTTCAATTTGGGTTTTTATGATTGTTAGTAGTAGTGAAGAAAATTGGTAAATTCATATAAAAGATTTTTGGTATTTTGATGAAAGTAATGGTAATATAACATTTTGATATCGGAATTAGATTGTTTTCTTTGAATTAACAGAATTTAAATGATTCAAGGGGATTTGCTTAATTAATTTGAGTTGAAATTATAATGTCTAATCAATGAAATACTAAGAGAAGTAATTAAAATTCAAGTATGACATGTTTTATAAACTTTAAAGCAACAAAGTAGTGTAGAAATATTGTAATTTTCAATAATAAGTAGTATGTGTACGCACCCAGTACTTGCCAAAAGCAACCCAGTATGCATGTAAGGGGGAACATATCGGTTGAGGATCTGGCATGGTATAAGGCCAGGGTTTGGATTTTGGGGGTGGAATGTTAGAAGGTTAGGTGCGTATCTGTTCGATTTTATGGTGTTGGGATCTCGGATAGAGAAGTCCAGTAATCTCATTCAGGTGTAGCCATAGTCGCCGAACTAGGGGGTAGTTTACCCATGATACGTTAAGAATTAACGGGGGTTGTTGGCGTCATATCCTCACAGATCCTCTTAGGGGTAGCAATCAGAGTTCTCCTGTTCCGACAGAAGATCTCTCATTGGGGGGGGTATTGTAACGGGGCAGAAAGGGGTATTTTATTTTGTTGTAAATTTTATTCAATTTTATTAAATATATTTGTGATCGACGCAGAAAGTCCCAGCCATAAAACGGTTTTATTCAAACAAAGGACAGTGGAATGCAATGTGTGTTCGGCAGCGCAGTATAATTCCCAGAATTCCAGTGTTGTGTGATGCACTCAAACGTGCGAACACCACCAGTGCGCACAGACGACGCTACGCAGCCTGGAGCCAAACCAAATAAAAATGGCCAAAGATGTTAAATTTCTATCGCCACGTGTTCGTATGCTGACGGAAATACAGACAAACCACACCCACTCGAGTCACGTGACTAGTGGCAGTAAATATCATCAGCCCTTTGGGAGTATTCACAACCCATACTTTGTGTACAGTGATGAACAACTTCACACAAGAAGGCATTGGTTTCCTATCCAGCAATCCAACGTGGTGGGAGATTGGTTGGTAACACTCTATCTCAGTTCGAATAATCACGTTTCCCGGCCGGGAGCACGAAGAACGAGTGCACATCCAATTAATTTTTTCTGTAAAAAAGAGTCAAACAGTTCTTAAAAATTAAACCGTTGAAGTCGGTGAAGTGAACTAATCAAAATTAAAATGTGGTGAAGTGAAGAAAAACAAAAGTAAACTTTCGGACATATACATTTAACGCGGCACATGGCGACGAGAGGACGACGCCGGTTGGGTAATCCACAACCAATATTCATAATTTGCAAATAAAACAGGGGTTTAAATAAATAAAGGGGTGTTTTTGTATGAATGAGAGTGTATGGCAAACTGGGTTGTATTCTTTAAATAAGTATTAGGATAAGTTTAGAATGTAGGAATTCCTGTTTAGTTTAATTAAATTTTTGGGAAAAAATCATAACTTTTGGTGGGAGATGAAAGTTGAATTTTAAAAGGGTATAAATGAAATAAAATGTGAGTTATGTTACCTAAATGAGACTTGAGTACTTTAATGGTATAACCCTAAGTCACGCTTAGCATTCACAGGTTCGTGCGACGTAACCCGGGGCTCAAATCAAGGTAGGTGAGAAATGAATTTTTGTTTTAATATTGTGTATAAAATATAATAGCACATAATAATCTATGGAAATTAGTTCGCCCAAATATTCAAACCCACTTGGAGATAAAAACGGGCATATATAAACTAATATGTAACGACTGTGATAGTTTCTATATTAGCCAGACAGGGAGACCTTTCATCAAAAGATTTCAAGAACACACACCACGCAAACATTTAAATAACATATATTCACTTGAAAACATTAAGTCAAATTACGCACGCCATTTGATTTCAAACAATCATACTTACACGGATTTAAGGTCTAATCTTATACCTTTACATTACTGTAACAAGGGTCACTACATGGACGCATTGGAGGAGTTTGAAATATACAAAAGTTATAATAGCACGAACAACCATGATGGCATACTGAATGATAAATTGAATTTTAAATCCAACCCACTGTACGACACCGCGTTGCATTTGCTTGAGATAAACAACCTGGCAATAACTCGAATTCCAAATATTCAGTATCCAACCGAACGTTACACGGTGCACACCGAGTTGGACATGTGTGTTTAAATAATGCACTTTTATGAATTTTAATATTTTATATATTTATATCTCTTCCCGAGTGATACGTCTGATGATGGGACATAGTTCCCGAAAAGCGTAACAACAAAAACAACGCAACGAAGTCACAGGACGGATTTCAAATAAGGTAATTTATTATAATTTTCCACCCTTTTGGCGGCATGCGAGTTACAAGTGCTCTCGAACAGTCTTGAAGGTACTTTTGTGCAGCCTTGACTGAGACGCTTTACCTGCTCGGCTAGCCAAGAAAAGGGTGGAAGGATGCTCTAAACTTTTCGAGTGTTCCATAATTGTCATAACAATATGCTTTATCAAATATTTAAAAAGTCCGTTACACAAGGTCGTCACTTGTTAAAAACCCAATTCCATCTGCACTGTATGTGTTAGTAGATGCGCACCAATTAGTATTTTAACCAGTAGTTTCCCTCATATGAGGGATTTTTTAAAGATCTCATGATGACGATGTCCTTTGAAACGCATCATTAATTATAAACCAGAAGGCACAAGGCGGATTGAAAAGATTAATTTATCTGTCTGACAGAGGCATTGTTGCATTTGTCCTGTTCTACCAGTATCACGCATTCAGAGCATGGGTTCATACACATGAGATTATCCTACAGAGTCTTTCTACAAACCGTTATTTCCTCACCTCACTCACACTCTCCTCGGTATGTGCTTATATACATCTTATTGCTACCCTGTAGAATTCCATTTGCAGAACATGACCCAGCCAATTCCACTGCTGAAGCCTAATGAAGCAGATGAGACTATGATTTTGATAAGCTACTTACTATTCTCTATTTTCCTCATCTTAGTCCATTTTAAATTTAAATTCAGTTGCACAGCTTATTAACAACCTAATATTTAAGATTTTGTTCATGGAAAAGTATGCCCTGTTCCAGGCTACAGGCCTTCTGACTATCCATCTCACCAAGGCCTTCACTGATAGTGGAGCCAAGATACTCGAAACTGGCGACTACCATGAAAGAGTGATCACCAAAACATAGTGTTTGGCAATGAACCTTCTTCCCCTTCTTTTTGGTCTTTTCCTCATTTAGGCTAATAAAAAAATCTTACTTCTGGGTGCTTTTTCATTTAGTCTAAGAAAGCTTCTTTAAGCACAGTGAGGCTCTCTACCAGTAATGGCCATGTTATCAACATACACAAGTATTTAGATCATTTTAATATTATTCCTCCTTGAACCACCTCAGCAGCATTCACTATAGCCTAAAGAATTATACTGAATAAGATAGGGGCCATCAGACTGCTCTGCTGCAGACCAACTTTAATACAGGTGTTCAAATGAGACAGGTGTTAAAAGCAGTGCTGAAGAGAGAGATTACTGCAGACTAAGGAGTTTGTGGAGGGTGAGCACTTGTGGTACAGGCTTCCACTACTAGGTGAGTACGTGCGGGAGACCTTACTAAATTGGTCTGCAGTTGGCACTGTTGTGGTAGGTTGCATGTGGTTTTTTTTTAACAAGTTGTTCAAGCTTTTTGTCTAGTTTGAGATGGTTGATTCGCTTATGAAATTTTGTTTCCTTTTGGGAAAGAATGCTGTAAAACATTTGTTACGCTAGAAACAGACACAAAGAGGCTGCCGTAAGTAAAACAGAAATTTATGAATGATTCTCCTATTTCAAACGAAGTGAAATATTAACTGATGACCAACCTTATTCTGGGTGTGTCCTTTGATCCCTCCCCCCTGGACTGATGAAAATATGACCAAAATTCATTCAGCCATTCAGGAAAAATGCAGTCAAACCAATGATGAACTTGTGGAATTGACTGCAGTGGGAGTTCCTGCCAGTCAATTTTACAAAACGAGTTGCAGTGAAATTTGTGCCTCACCTGCTCACCAAATCAGAGATAATCGCCTGACTGTATATTGTGCTTTGAAGGCACGAATGGAAGCCGACCCTGATTTCTTTTCTGAAGTCATCATCAGAAATTAATCTTGGTGCTACAGTTCTAGAAACAATGGATAAATCCAGGAAACAGAAAACTTCCAAGCGTCCTTATCCCAAAAAGGCAAGACAAGTGAAGACAATTCTCATTTGTTTCTTTGATATGAGAGGGATTATGCACTCAGAATTTGTTCCTCCCTGGGTCAAACAGTCTACCAAACTTTTTAATTGGAAGTATTGAAAAGGTTGCATCACAATTTGTGGAAAAATGTCCCAATTTGTGTCAAACAGGTAACTAGTTCTTCCATAACGACAATGAACTTGTCCATACAGTGCTGAGTGTTAAGCAATTTTTTTACAAAAAATGGCATGACACCCTTGTCTCATCTTCTGTATTCCCACAGTTTCACCTTGTGTGACTTTTTACTTCCTCAAATGGAAAGAGATCCCAATGAATTTGTCTTTCCATTGTTGAAGAAGGAAAAATAAGGCAGAAGCACTAAAACGAATCAAAAGCAATGGCTTCAAAAAATGTTTTGAGCCATGGAAAAACATTCAGACAAATGTACTGATTGAAGTTTCAAAGTGGGCAAATAAATGAACTGCGGCTTTTTTGGGTACCCCCTGGTAAATGGGCACTACCTTCCCTTCTGTTCTATTTCAGTCCATTTATTTTGCCAGGATTACCCCATCCTTTCAGACCTTGAACTTCTACAGCCAGTTCATGTCTGCCAGCTACAAAAAGAAAGAGGCCTAACCATCACATGAGGCCCCATCTCTTGTGCTCACTTTTTACCATGCAGTTCATGAAACATCAGTTGCCACTTGGAATATCTGTATTTTGTTTTGGTTCCTACAGACTTCTTGTTTCCAAGTTGAACTTTCAACCCAAGAGGTTACTTTACTAAATGATACAGCAGAAAAATTAATAAAATCCTGCCTTATATTTTGTACCTACCCACAAAAATGTTCAAGATTTTTTTCCAGAAATGCAAACACTTACAAACCACTGAAGGTCATACCATCAAAAGTGAAGAATTCAATGGTTAAGGAAGCAAGATTGAATAAGTTGTAAATACATAAATACACATATAATTTCTATTTTTAAATGTTCAGTTTCATTCAAGCCAAACCTTATTAAAATGCATTGATAACACAAGTACTATTACTGTACCATAATACAATATATCCATGAATCACTGCAGTTTCTCACATAAATACTACATACATACCATTTATCTACATACAAAATTTTAAAAATAAGCATAACTGATCATACAAAGAATAAACTATACGGTTCAACACATTAAGAGCTAAATCATACATAATACTTCTGAAAACTGATTTTACACAGGTTCTTATGTCTACTCTAATTTAATGTAATAAATGGACAAATATTTAATAATTATTTAGCAGTAAGTATAAATACAATAAAACTGTATGGCGTGGTATGATTAAAAATGTCTGAACATTCACTTTTCATAAAAAACATATTAATACAATATTTATTTTATTTTGTTCTGAATTTAATCGTATCATTTAATTTTATCACGTCCTCTTCACCACACATAGTTAATAGCTGGCCGGAGGTGGAATGTGAGTTGTACCATGGCCAGAACGGGTGCAACAGGCTGCAGGTCTGATACTGGAAGGGAGAAAAATACTTTATTTACTTTATACTTTTATAGTAACAACAATATTCTGAATAACAATATTCATATCCAGATATAGACAATAAATGTCTGTGTTCTTTTATTTTGAAATAATTACTGTAGTCTACTGACAACTAACTACTGTCTCCATGGCTGTAATACACTTTGATGACTCCTAATGCACTTAGCACACATGTACATAACACTGTATTTCATTAAACAGAAAAAACACTGTTACAATGTCATTTTTATTTTCTCTGTTAAAACACACACACCACGCACATTTATTTAAAATTTATATTTACTTTACCTCAAGATGTTATTTTTCCCTTATTTGGAACATGTTTCGAGACTCTTAGGGTTCCCATAATCAGCCTTCATAATTTTGTGGAGAATCTTGTGAAGAATAAGGGAGAAATAACATCTTGAGGTAAAGTAAATATAAATTTTAAACATATTATATACATCAAGAAATAGACTGTAGCAAAAAGTGTTTGAAAAAAATATATATATACACAAATACTTCACCAGACGCAAGATCGCAACGGCTGAGGATGAGAGCACGGGAACTCTCAAAACATGTTCCAAATAAGGAAAAATAACATCTTGAGGTAATATAAATATAAATTTTAAATACTTTATATATATATATATATATATATATATATATACTGTATATATCACTTTCCACTTTAATTATTTTGTATCTTTACAGTTAACAACAATAATCGGTATAACAAATATTCATCTTCAAATATATCATATAATTCACTTGTTCGTAAAGACGTGAAACTTCACATTTTTAAATCATTTATATTAATGAATACTATTAACGAACAATGTTGTCATCAACATTTTGTTATCTGAGAAATTTTAATAAGTAACATCAACTGCAGTTTTGTTCATGTCTAAAACAAAGGCAGACCAAAACACTTTTTAGGTATCAAGAACATATGTGTCAAAACAACATTGTAACTAATAAAATATGATATAACTGTTGGTGGTTGCAACCTTGATTGTTTTTAGTTCTTGTAAATCAAATTTAGTATGTTACAACGTTGTTCAGGTGAGCGATTAACATAGTGAAGTTTAATGTGATCTAAGTTAAGCTTATGTCATCCTTAAAACGTTTTGCGTTTAATCCAGTTAATGGAAATTGATCTCTTTTAAGTGTTGTTCTTACTCCACCAGTTATGGCAGCCACCACATCTATAAACAAAAATTAATTGCATTTTAGTTATCATTACCTAAGATATTGTACAATCGTTAATTTACACATTAAATATTTAGTTATTAGTAAATACTCAAACCTCCTTTCTGCCAATCACAAGACGTAACCGTGACTTTTATCAAGATGCACACACATACATACGCACTTACCCCCCCCACACACACAACTTATATAACCTTAAGTTGGGCAGACAATCTAACATAACACTGACAGGGGCAAAACATATATGAATACACTGAAATGTATTGTACAGTGTAATATTAACTGTGTAATGGTAAGAAGGCCCCAGAACCTATTGCACGAAGCCCCTGAAAAACATAACAAACAAAAACCTCTGGCTATCAACTGCATACTAAAGACAGTATACAGTCATCATATCACTGTCCCTGTTATTCACAATCTCAATTAGAACCCCCCCCCCCAAATCGATTTGGCGAGCCCATTGAACACATAATCGAATACGGCAGGGTGACTTCTGAAATAACTTGACTCACAGTTAGTCTACCATATGTTTTAATATAAAATATTCATGTTCCCTTAGTACATGAAACAAACCATCAAACAGCAAAGAGACTACTCTAGTTTCATTAATTAAAATTATCTTTTGCACACATTTTATTATAAATCATGACAAATATTTATCTTCCTTGGACATTACAATACGAATAACTCATCAGAAAAACTGCATAATATTATAGCACAAGAACCACCCCAGTTTCATAAATTAAAAATAATATTGAATTAAAAATATTATTATGGAAAAGTGTCATAACTCGAACGTTCTGACATGTGTCACAAGATATAATGGTTCTACCAATTATCATGAATGCATAATTAAACAGTCAAGTAAACTAAGACACAATTATGGTATTACACACTTTGTTTCCTTTATTAATTTTACAAAGCTTTTTTAAAATTTTGGCTGTGACACATAATTGGAACATTCTAATCCTACTTTTAAATAAAACACACACATACACACAAGCTTTTTGTTTGTTTTTCTTTATAAAATAAATAGAGGAAAATTAGTAAAGCATGTGAGCCCTTTCTTATAAGAGCTCACATGTGAACAAGCTACATGTTGTGTTAGCCCACTTGTTACTATACTACGAAGTATTATGAATGTTTTTTTAACCATTGCTGCAGTGACGTCTTTTAAATGCTGATATAATTTTGTTTAATACTTTTGTAGTTATACCACGATGAGTAGCGTAGTGTGCAGGGTCTGTTGCCAGGAGCGTAGGCCAACACATTACCTATGTGATGGTGGAACCGCACCTGCTGCTTTGAAAAGCTCTTTAACTGAGTTTCTCATGTCTTAGTCCTTTGTAACAACTGATTTTAAGGGAGTGTGCAGTACATACGTGTGTGAAGATTGGCTAATTCACAAGACTGATTCTTAAGCATCACCATTCCCAAGCATACAAATTTATGGTTTTAGCACATAGTGTTATGTAAGATGTCATTTTCTGGTCGCATAGGCAAAATCCATTCTGCCCAATGTTACATTCTATTAAGAAAAATAATACTTCCAAACGCACGAAATCACACAGTCTATTACAACTGGGCTCATGTGTCCAATACTGTCTCCACTAATTTCATTCCCAAACAGACTTAAAACAAAACCATAATTAATAAACCGAAGAAAACATTCACAGTAAAAATGGCTCAAATCACTTTGATTTAAAAACATTTAAAAAATCTTACTTGGGAGCACTGAGGTACACGCTTTTCAAAACAACACTTGAACCACACAGTACTAATAACAGACTTTGTCCATAATGAACTCCCCACTCCCATAATATACCGGTAATACAAATATAATATAATACTCTATACTCTAATACAAAATAACACTGCTGTTATGACTTCTTCATTTGTGGAAAGTGCTTTCCACTCACAAATTTTTAGACATATGGCAACAGACAAAAGTCTGAAAGACATAGTGTGTAAACGGCTATGTACTGCTAATTTATACTTCAAATCCTTGAGTTTCTTCATCAAAAAGCAGATTTTTGTGTGGTTGCAATGACCTGATGAAATAAAAATTTGTTTGCTAAATAAGCTCTTTTTCCAACAAATTTCTTAAACCAACTTATCCAAGAGACATCATAACATTTTTCATTTTTTTTTTTACATTTCCTACAGTAATCAATCAACAAAATTCTTTTATTGATTGTTTTGACTGTTCCTTTGTGTGGTGTGTAGTGATGAATCTGTTTCACCACACATAGGTGTACAAATTTGGTTGCACTTCTCTTAAAATGAACTAAACCACATAGAGAAATTCTAATTCACACACATTTTTGAGAATTTCATGCCTTTTTATGGTTGATCAACCAAAATTATGTCACACAAATGCTAAGAAACTTCTGAAGTTGGACTGTTTGGACATTCTGAACATGGATGAATCAATCACTTTAAAATTTAACAGTCCATTTTTTTACTACTGAAAATGAAAAAACAGAGGTCCCATATATTTTTTACTGGGTTTTGATGTTTTGTTAGTAATAAACCATTCTTCTGAAAAATTTTTATCACCACATGATATTCAATTTTGTCTATGAGTAAAATTACAAACTGCCATATAATGAAAATTATTTGACAGAATGACTTGATAGTTCGTGTGATTACTTGCAACACAGATTCAATTCCAAATAAAACACATTATGCTGCCAGCAATGCCCTCTACAGGTGAGGCTGTTAGTTTACTGGATAGCCCATACATTATAATTACTTTATCATATTTTATTCAGATTATCTTTGTCAATAGAAAACAATTCTACAGCTCACCCTGAAACTTGTATCATGGATCAGTGAGGAATGGGACAATAAAATCATATACAAATATACTAAAAATTTATGACAGGTTTTATGAGTTTCAGTCAACGAGTAGAGACAATGTCAGAACCATTTGTGTTAACGTTTTAACAATTTTTATTGTCATCATTAGGATCTGTGTCTGGACAATACAAAAATAATTAAACACACACACACACACACACACACACACACACACACACACACACACACACACACACACACACACACACACAAAGATATACACATATCCGTCCATATACAAACAATTATGTCAACTTATAGATGGTGACACACACACATTGCAACAACACAATACTTATATTTGCATATTCACCCAGGGCAGTGTTTTGTAAATAATTAGTATAGAGAGTATGATGCGGTAACGGATGCAGATACAGTATGGGTGTTTAAAAAATTAGTGCAGTTAACATGCTGAAGCCTGTTGAAAGTGAACACCTGGCCCAACTGAGTTGTTACAGTGTTTACAGTGTACGTTGTACGCATGTGTGTGAGCTGACACAGACCTGCATTATACTACGATAGGGGAGATGTCTTTGTGTACATATAAATTTTTGGTTTGTATTATTAAATCAGGTATTGACATGATTAATGAAAATAAATAAACATGTTTTTTACCTGTTACAAAATATATACCGCAATTTGAAAAACACCATTAGAATAAATACATTTAAATGTGTATAGTGATGAATAATTATTGCAGAAAACTGCAGTAATAAAAACATTATACAAATAAAGTTAATTACTACCCCAATTAACAAGTAATTAACGATTGTGTTATATGTAAATGACGAGTGAAAAATGACAATGTCAATGCAACCACTCGCCTAAAGACCAATTTACTGTTATCATGAAAACAGACAAAAAGGTGATCAGTTCAAAAGGAACTGACAAAATTGAACATGTGAAAAACACCATCTGACATGTCAGAATCACTGTCTACTATGAGGGACGTTCACGTCAATCCGGGACTTTTGTTAGACTAGAGTGTAAATGAAGATTCCTGTGCATTCTGTTGGTCATACATATGAAGTACAAGTGTCAGCTATTACCGCATGGCGCACTGTATTGTTTACACATTAAACAATAACAACAGTCAATTGTAAAGAACATGGCGTCCAATGCACATGTGGAACAGCGTGTTGTAATGAAATTTCTCATGAATGAAGGCGTAAAACCCAGTGAGATTTATTCGCGACTCCTTGCACAGTACCGTGATGAGACTCTTAGCCGCAGTAAAACATTTGAGTAGTGCAAACGTTTTAAAGAAGGCCGTACATCAGTAAGTGACGATCCCGGTCGAGGTGGTTCGGAGCATACTGTAAACATCGCATTTAAACATCGTGTGCAACATTTGGATATTACAAAGATAGGTAACAAGTATAAAGGCAAATTCATTTGGTCAACACATTAATAATTATTAATGAGCTCAAGTAAACGGGGGGTAAAGAAATGTAAAAAGAAAGAGTGAGAGAGTGTGTGTACATAAAAATATAAAGAAACCGAAAAGTACTGGTTTGTAAAGGTTAGTCTGTATACAATATTGTTTACGTAGTTTTATGTTTTCTAATTATTAAAGAAAGAAGAGAAAGAAAGAAACAGAAAGAAATGAATATTAAAATCACATAAATGAGATTTGTTTAGAAGAGAAATGTGTTAAGTAAATTATTACGCCCGTTTAACATAACCTCTCCTGTATAGAAAATCTCGCTTAAAACGAACCTGGTAAGTTATTAAATTCAGGGGTGAAGTGAAATAAGGTTTCCACATTTATCCTTTTGAAAATGTTGGTGGCAACCTGTAATAAGTAATTTGGATCTCGTTTGGGCTAAGGTTAGTTTGAAGGAATCGGGTAAGTAAGCGTTTTTATATATTCAAAAGTAACTGTAAAGTTACAATTGTCGGCCCCTGCCAGGATCCTGGTATAAATTTTATACGAGGTAGACCTATTTGAGATGCAAAATGTGGGTTTTGGTAAACGGCGTAAATTTTGAATTATCGTATATATTTACATTGAGTATGTGTGATAAGGTTATGTTTCGTAAGGTAACGTACTTGATTAATATATGTTTACGTTTACATGCTGATAAAAATTTTATGTATTAAGTATTTTGATCTGAGGTATAATTATTGCGTATTAGGAGGGTTGTAGGTTTTAAGGGTACTATAATAAAAGATTTTTGTAAATATGGCCGAGGTGCAAGAAACCAAAGTAAGTGGATCAGGGGAGGCATGGAATACTATGGAATTCGTACACGAGTTTATGAGTATTTGGAGAAGAATGACTGATGATGATAAGCGTGGATTAATTGATGATCTTGAACAAAATGTTAAAAGTGAAAGTATTTTAACGAATTGAAAGAATAAAAAGCGCAACTGATCAAACATTGTGACGAGTTTATGGAGTCACAAAAACAAAGGATTGCGAAAATGGAAGGGAGAATAGATACAGGTAAGTGTAACGAGAATATAAATAGTGATGAGAGGGTTGTTAGTGTTAATGAGCTAGCAAGAGGGTACGAAGAGAGTTGTAGTGGATATATGGGGCAGAGGGCAAATTTTCCCCGTTTTGAATGTGGAGTAATGGCTCCACATGTGTTTAAGGAGGATGTAAGTTCCTTCAGAGTATATTTGGGAGACAATTGGTCTACAAATAGTCCCTTAAGGTTTTGTGTACCTGGTAAAGCCAGATGGTGTTTAAATAATGATGTATGGCCCTCTGCGTGGAGTGAAAGTGTGAAATGGGGTTGGGAAAGTGATTATAAAGAGAGTGAGAGAGTGATAAAGATGTTCAGGTTAAATAGAGGTTATGAAGGGTTAGTAGGGAGAATAAATATTGGGAGAAATGATGATTATATTATTAGCAGTGTAGAATTACCTTGTGTAGTAATAAGTACAGTAGCAAATGATGATTATCGTGTTGAGAAAAAACACTTACCTGGTGATAAAATTGGTGTATTAATAGCAGATGATGGCTATGATAATGAGATAATAACGTATTTAATGGTAAAAACAAATAATACTAAGGGAGACTGGAACATACCTAATGTCAACAAGTTTTATGATAAAGTAATGGAGAGTAATCCGGTAGAGTATTACTATGATATAATGGATAAAGCAGATTTAAATGGACATTATATTAAAAAAGATAATATAATGTATGTAAACAAAACTGAAATGTGTAAGAGTAAGATTAGGTTAATTTTTAATGATGGAGGTTAGATATGTGTTGTAATGAACATTTAATTATTTCAGTTAATGGTTTAAATACTTGGCTAAATTATGTAGTGAGTTTTGGTAAACAATAACCTTTAATGAAACAGGTTGTATATAAAGTTGTATTGTGTTTACATGTGCTCTGAATAAGGTTATATTGTTATGATGAGGTATCAAAAGATACATTGTGGGGTATGTACATTGTATTTAGTGTACTTAACGTTAATAATTCTGATTGAGTTTATGGTGATCAGGATAATTGACGGTCATTAAACGACATTATTGAAATTTTATAAGGAAATTAAATTAATTTGATAATTTAATTAATATAAAAGGAAATTATGGTAATGAATTTAGACAATATATTTTTGATTTGACTGGTGTAATAAATGGTAAATGATTAGAATTTAATGATTAAAGTATTCAATGAAAATGCAGAGATGAAATAATGATATAAGAAGTGGAATCTTTAATAGAAAATGAATATTAACGTTGTAATGTTTGTAATTTTTATGCAAATTCAGAGTTGAGATGCTTATGTTAATGTAATAATGGTAATGTTCATTTGGAGTGTTTATTATGTTGTATTATGTTTATCATGTGAAACATAAAGTGTTTATTTGAGAATGATGTAATTGTGTGTAGATGTAAAACATGTATTATATGTTTTAACTATTGATTCCCCATTTTCAGGCGGTCACGGCTTCACCGAACCCTGACCGTGGATTTGGATGATTTGGTAACCAGCTATGGGCAGGCTTATTGTACCCTGACCATGGTTTGTTACTTTCTAAATTGGTGACTTTAGAACCTTAACTGGGGGGTGAGTAAGGGGCATCTACCATAAACTATGGAACAACGGCTATCCACCGAATGGGGTGGTAGACCGTCTTAAGGGTGTATAAATAATTATTTTAGTAGGATTACTGGTATCGTGGATACCAGTAATACCGAATGTTGTGTAAAGCCGAAGCAAGGACAGGGTAAAATAAAAGAAAAAAATGGTTACCCCGAGCCGCTTCCGTCCTTGTGGAAGCAACTGGGCGAAACAGTCCAGCTTGGGGGGCAATAAAGCGTGTAGAAGGAGTTTAGATTGTTAATAAATAAATTCTTATTGTATAAGAAAGATTTTAATGGTGCTGTTAGTAATGAAGTAATGGAGTAGATTTTTTGATTATCTGTGTACTTGTTGTATGGAATAGTTTGTTGGTTTATATAATTGTACCTTGTATTGTGTGTAGATGATAATAATAATCTGCATTGGTAACTGAAATAAAAATGGAATTTTTAATTGAAATCCAAGAGTTGAAGAGGTAGTTGAATGTGAGTTATTTTTGGAATTTGAAAAACAAAAAAATTTAAATTGTCTTGTTTCTAATATGACTTGCAAATGTATGTTATGTATGTTAGAGGTATGAAGATATAAAATGTAGTCTATTATATTAAGGATTGTAATAAAAATAATAAGAAGAAACCAGTACTTTGCTAGAGGCAAACCAGTACGACTAAGAGGAAACCAAATCAGTTAAGGATATGGTATGATGTAAGGCCAATTATTGATGTTTGTATGAATTGTTTCAGAGTCTGATAATACAGTGGTCACAATCACCGGACTAGGGGGGTGATTAACCCATGATTTTAGTAAGGAAGTAAGGGGGGTAAGATAGGTAACAAGTGTAAAGGCAAATTCATTTGGTCAACACATTAATAATTATTAATGAGCTCAATTAAATGGGGGGTAAAGAAATGTAAAAAGAAAGAGTGAGAGAGTGTGTGTATATAAAAATATAAAGAAACCGAAAAGAACTGGTTTGTAAAGATTAGTCTGTATACAATTTTGTTTACGTAGTTTTATGTTTTCTAATTATTAAAGAAAGAAAAGAAAGAAAGAAACAGAAAGAAATGAATATTGAAATCAAATAAATGAGATTTTTTTAGAAGAGAAATGTGTTAAGTAAATTATTACGCCCATTTAACATAACCTGTCCTGTATAGAAAATCTCGCTTAAAACGAACCTGGTAAGTTATTAAATTCAGGGGTGAAGTGAAATAAGGTTTCCACATTTGTCTTTTGAAAATGTTGGTGGCGACCTGTAGTAAGTAATTTGGATCTTCTGTTTGGGCTAAGGTAAGTTTGAAGGAATTGGGTAAGTAAGCGTTTTTATATATTCAAAAGTAATTGTAAAGTTACAAAATAATAAATACTTCTGCAAGTAAAACTTCTTTGATTTCCTCCTGACGTACGTTTCACAGAAATTATTCTATATCTACAGAGGTTTTTATGAATTAACGTGTAATTGAATTGTTTCTATTATAATCAATTAGTTGTTTGTTGGTTCATGCAGTTATAATCAATCGAGACAATTCAATTACACATTCATAATTCATTAAAAAACCTCTGAAGATACAGAATAATTTCTGTGAAATGCACGTAAGGTGGAAATAAAATAAATATTTGCAGAAGTATTTATTATTTGAAGATATTATATAGAGAACCTGCAAGAAACTCAACGAGTTACTTACAAAGGAATAATGGATATTGCAACAACAGAAAGTTCTCGAACAATGTAGAGCATCGTTCTACATGTTTCCCAGCCAGACGAGCAGGTGTGTGTTTCTGCTAAGGCCATACTCAAGTACACTCTAGTACTTGTTTGAGTACTTGTTGATGTAAATTATGGAACATCTGCGGACTATAAATAGGCAACAGCTGCCGCTTAGAAGTCAGTTTAAGTGGTGAAGTTTTATTATGTTATAATTAGTATGAAATACTAATAATTGACATTACTATTGCATATAAATAAATTTAACTTGAATTGTTGTAAGACACTACCTTGTTGATTACAAACTGTTATTTGTGATTAATGACTTCATTGGTTTCTGTATTTTGTTTTCCACTGTACCATACAATGGAAAATTTCCAGGCGCTGCTGTTGCAGACAGAGAAAAGACGCCGACAGGATGTAACAGGGCTAAAATGAGGGGTTTTTTATTTTTATTAAAATATTCTTTAAATTCATTTTCCAACTGTGTGATCAGCCACGTGTTAAAAGTTTTGTTCAAACAAAGAACGGTGGGATGAAGCAAGTACAAAGGAATGTGCGTGCTGCACACAGCTTCGTAATTCTCAGAACAACAAAACAGTGTAATGCGCCCAAACGCACTAACATCGGCGGAGCGCATACCCACGCTAAGCCAAAGGCGCACAACTTGGCCCAAAGACAATATTTTTCGCCACGTGTATCGGAGGTGACGGAAACGAAACTTAGTCCCGCCTAATACAGTGATGTAAACCGCTGGATACCAAATATCGTCAACGTCCAGCACCCAGGAGTTTGCACTTGTTGAATGTGCCACAGCTATGACTTTAAAGTACAAGGCAGTGGTTTCCGCCTTGTCGAAGAATTGTAAGTGGAAGGAATTTGGTGAACGCTCTTCCCAGTACCTCACTGATGCTCGCCTGCGCAGGCAGCCGGCCAAACAGGGCTCATTAAAAAATTGTGAATATCAAGTAAAAGTGAGTTTCAGTTATTAAAAAATGCGAAGGTGATTATAGTTTTCGGCAGAGAAGATGAATTCATAAACTATTCCGGACCCACAACTAAATTCGTAAGTGAGAAGCCACGACTTCGGAGATACCCCTCGTTGCCGGCAAGGGTATTGCACAATGTATCCAATAATGTTTCTGAATAAATAAAAGGGGGTTTTTTGTTTTGTTATGGTGTGAATGTGTGATTGAGCAGGCTGGGCTGTTTTAATTAAGGTAAGATGTTGAATTAAGTTAATTGTAGCAGATCATGTAACAATTATTACAAGAATATCATATGTATTTTAAATTTTTGTAAGAAGTAACCGCTTGGGTTAAGAGGCAAAGAAATTATATAATTTGAAGTTTAAAAAATTTTTTAAAGAATAAAATAAAATCTTAGTTTGTTTCTCTTCACAAAATGCAAGTTGCGTCTATTATTAACACAACCTTTAAATCACTCTTGCATCCCGACGTTTGTGTGACGGATTCTGGTATGAGACGGAAAAACAAGGTAGGTGGAAGATAAATAATTTTATTTATTTGTATTTGTATTTGGTATAAAGGTAATTAACATAACAAGGAGGGGGAAGAAACAGAAAAAAAACAAAAAGAAGAACAAAGACAGGAAAGAGAAGAAACAGAGGAACAACGTAAGCAGGAAGCAGATGACATCAAAGCACTGATACAGGAGCAAAAGCAGATGCAAGAACAGTGCCGCAGAATTGGGTCTCCTAGTGGTGACTTGGGTGAATTATGAGGTGAGCTTAATAAACGAGTTACTAGAATATTAGAGGTACATGAATCAGTGACATTAAAAATAGCTGAAGTAGAAAAATCTGGCTCGAGTGTTGAAGAATCTATGTCTACAAAAATATCTGGAGTAGAAGACTCAATTGCAAACAAGAGACCAATAAAATTTTGAGTTGAGCATTTCATGATACAACCAAAACAAATTTCTGAACAGACTACCAACGATACAGACAGAAAAGACAATAGAGAAAGTCACTTTGCCTGCGGTTGGGGCAATTCATGTCAAGGCCCCAACATTTGATGGAAGCACTCACTCCATGATGTATCTTTGGCAATTTGAAACCGCTACTAGCGCACATAATTCAACAGAGAAAGACAAGACAGTTTCACTCATTCCCACTTTAAAGGACCTGTAACGGGACAAAATAAACTGGGATTTTATAATTTACAGAAATTAATTTTAACCATTTGTAGACGACTTTTGAATTAACTCTGTTATTTGCCCAGAGTGTACTTTTGGTCACTGACTATAGCTCCATGACAGGTACGACAAAGCACAAGAATGTTAATTGCCAGAAGTGTGCATATTTGTGCGTACGAGCGCAAGTGTGTGCCGCCTTTTGCGACTTAGAAATGACACGTGGGAAAGTAAAAGGAATTCCATAGTCAAACATGCGATTGAAACAACCAATCACAGTACGGGTTGAGGCCAACGCCTAACGCTTGGCAGGCATGCAACCAAGCGCGCACGAGGTTCGCGCAGTTGGTCACCACTCATCAAACAGCATAGTCGGTAGTACAACAGTCTCAGTAAATTAGTGACGGGAGGCCGTGCGTGTAAGTACGCGCGGCCTGCCCAAAACATTATGTAAAGAAGAATATGTAAGTGAGAGAGTGAATTAATAAAAAATGAATTCGTAAAGTAGAGCGTATAAAGCAGTGTTCGTTGTGATGAAGTGAAAGCGAACTAAGAAAGATGGCGGATGGCGTGTGCAGGTACAATGAATAAACAACTATATTGGCCAATAATTTTAACAAATACAAAAGAGCTCATTAAATAAACGGGGGTTAGAATGTATTGGTACTAAATGTATTTGTGTAATAGGTTATGTTGTACACAGTATTTTATGTAACAAGTGTTTGTAGTAGGGATTGATTTTATAATAATAATATTTCATTTGACTAAATAATTAACAGGATGTAATTGTGAATTTCATAAGGAAATTACATGAAATGAAATTGTTTTGAATAATGTAATTAAAGTAACTTAACAATGTTTTGAAAAATGATGGAATTAAATTAATTTGAGATGAGTTAATTAATTTAAAAGATGTGAAACTTTGATAATAAATTTGAGAAATTTATTTTGAATTGAATTGTATAATAAATGATGAATAATTAAACGTAAAAGGTGTTAATGCATTGAGATTACAGGCAGTATGGATTGTATAATAGAATATATTATGTGTATGTACATTGTATTTTGGGTACTTAACATTGATAATTCTTATTGAGTGCATGATAATACAGTTTTGAGTGAGTTGATAACAATAATAATATTTTATTTTGATAAAGTAATTGACATTATTGAAATTTTATAATGTAATTGAAGTAATTTAAATTGTTGCAAATAACGTAATTAAATTAATTTGGGGTAATTAATTTAAATTAATGGAAAACTGGATTTAAATGAATTTAAAGTGTGGTAAAAGTTGGATTTTGGGTTACGATTTTTTTAATAAAACAGTAATTGATTTCAGTAAACGGGTGTTAGAGTTAGACAATGAAATTAAACCAATCAGAGTTAGTTTTGCACGGGCATTATACAACATAAGAATTTCTGGAGGTAAAGTGAGATAAACATGGGTCAGTAGGGGGGGGACACAGAAGCGAGAGTGAATGTGTGTAGAAAGAAAGGGAGTGATGAAAGTGGAGAGTAAATAGGTGAGAGCAGGGTACACAAATTTTATAGTGAGGATGGAGGTGTAAGGAGTCCTCAACGCAAGGCGTTGTGGCGGGAGGTGAAAAGTTTTAAAGAGGGCTGTGGAGTTACCTGGAAGGGCCAGGAACTGATAAGGGAATGAGCTGGTGGTGCGGGAACACACATCCTATATACAAAAAGGTATCAGGTGCTTTGTTATAAGAGGAGAATGATTTAAGTAGAATTAGAGAAAATGATGGATGGAAATATTATTGACAGAACGGTGTCACCCTATTTCAAATCCGCTAGTGGCTGATATAAAGAAGAAGGTGAGAGTGGGGTTAGGTTTAAATACCCATAGGATAAAACAGATTATTATTATTGAAAGGGAGTCACTCGTTTATTGATAAATGAGAATATGAAATAAAAAATTCTGAGTAGAAATTATAATGTAACAATGGGAAGATTCAATAGAAAGTCAAAATTAAAGTTGTATTGTTTTCATGTCCTCTGTATAAGTTTATGCTGTTATGATAAGGTATCAGCTGATACATGGTGTTATGTGTATATTACATTTTGTGTAACCAATTTATAGTTGCAATTGATTTTATGATAGTAATACATTTTTATTTGAATAATTGTCAGTATGTAATTATGAATGTTCATAATGAAAATTAAATTCATGTAAATTAAATTCATTTAAAAGATAAAAAAATGTGTAATAAATTTGAATAATTTATTTTTTGATTTGAAGTGGATAATAAAGAGTAGACAAGTAAAATTAAATGATTGAATTGTTTAATAGAAATTCAGAGTTGAAGTCAAAGTGTAACCATTGAATACTAAATTGGTAATGTTTTGTTTGTAATTTTTATGCAAATTCAAAGGTGAAAGATTTATTTCAATGTAATAATGGTAATGTTTATTATGTTGTATCATGTTTATTGGTGACACATAAAGTGCTGAATTGAGTATTAGGTAATTGTGTATAAATGTAGAACAAATGTATTTGTATATAAATAAGTTAAATAACAAACCAGTACTTTGCTAAAGACAAACCAGTACGACTAAGGGGAACCAAATCAGTTGAGGATATGGTATAGTGAAAGGCCAGTTATTGATGTTTTTATTGAATGTTTCAGAGTCTGGTGATACAGCGGCCGCAATCACCGGACTAGGGGGGTAGGTTACCCATGATTTTAATAAGGAATTAAGGGGAGTTAGTGGCGCCATATTCTAGCTGGTCCTCTTAGGTTTTTAGGCAATGAGAGTTTTTCTGTTTCGACAGAAAACCTCTCATTGGGGGGGGGTATTGTAACGGGGCAAAATAAAGGGGATTTTATAATTTAAAGAAATTCATTTTAACCATTTGTAGACGACTTATGAATTAACTCTGTTATTTGCCCAGAGTGTACTTTTGGTCACTGACTATAGCTCCGTGACAGGTACGACAAAGCACAAGAATGTTAATTGCCAGAAGGGTGCATATTTGTGCATACGAGCGCACGTGTGTGCCGCCTTTTGCAACGTAGAAATGACACGTGGGAAAGTAAAAGGAATTCCATAGTCAAATATGCGATTGAAACAACCAATCACAGTACGGGTTGAGGCCAACGCCTAATGCTTGGCAGGCATGCAACCAAGCGTGCACGAGGTTCGCGCAGTTGGTCACCACTCATCAAACAGCATAGTCGGTAGTACAACAGTCTCAGTAAATTAGTGACGGAAGGCCGCGCGTGTAAGTACGTGCGGCCTGCCCAAAACATTATGTAAAGAAGAATATGTAAGTGAGAGAGTGAATTAATAAAAAATGAATTTGTAAAGTAGAGTGTATAAAGCAGTGTTCGTTGTGACGAAGTGAAAGCGAACTAAGAAAGATGGCGGATGACGCGTGCAGGTACAATGAATAAATAACTGTATTGGCCAATAATTTTAACAAATACAAAAGAGCTCATTAAGTAAACGGGGGGTAGAAGAAAATCTGTAACTAGCGTGTGAGAGTGTGTGTGTGTGTGTGTGTGTGTGTGGAAAAAGGGGAAATTAAAGCTAAGCACTGGTTTGTAAGTAGGGGTTAGTATAGTAAGGTTTCCTAGAATAAGAGAATACAACAATGTAGTAAAGCACATATAAAAAGTTAAAAGAAAGAAAGAGTTTTAAATTTTGGTCAAAATAAATAAGATTTGTTCAGTAACATAAAAAAATGTGTTAACTAATTATTACGTTACACCCCATAATCTAATTTCTGCATCGAGAATTCGTCTAAACGAAACCTGTGAATCTTCTGATCTAAGGGCATTACATGATCAAAACTAATTAAGGGTAAGTATCATGGTTTCGATGTATATCCTTAAAACATCGTGGCAACCCTTTTTAGCGAGTTTGGAATCTTCTGGGGAGTTTTTATCAAAAAGGTAAGTTTAACGGAATCAGGGTAAGTAAAATATGGGGCGTATAAAAAGGTATAAAAGTTTGTTCCCTGCAGCAGGGATATTACAGAAAGTGTCACCTGACACCCAGAACACCTATGCCCAATTGACAGAAGCTTTAGAATTATAATAAACATTTGCGAGATATGTCCTGCACTCAGTTGAGAGCAGGCGACAGATTATCTGCTAAAGATGAGTGAGACCGTTGTAATTATATATATATATATATATATATATATATATATATAGCAACGAAGCAAATTGAGGATGCATAGACGTGTATCAGAATAATAATTTATAACAGAGTCTCTTATCTGGAGGTAGGCATTTATTAAACTGAAACAACTTTAAATCTTGTCTGTAAATTCTTTACACAAATTATTTATTAATTATATATTGTCTTTAATTATTAATGAATGTTTATTTGAACAACTGTCTATTTTACTTGGTTGAAGAATTCCTTCTAGTCGTATGGTTGAAAGCTGCTACGATAGAGTTGACCACTGGCTTTGCTGACACGCTGTTCTCGCAATTCACTCACGCATACCATTTATCTGCCCCATATGGTTTTTGTTTATAAATCTCAGGTTCGATAAAGTGGGTTAATTAGTCATTATTTAATGTGGTGTGTTTAGCACACACATTCTGGCAATCTTAAAGTGTCCACGCATTCATACAGGTGTATTTCGATGAATACAACTGTCCCTAAGTGGAAATCGTAACTAATGGGAGTTAGCACTATTAGATCTTCAAATAACTTAGTTCTGCATTCTACTAAACCCTTGATCTAGCATACGGGTATCTCGTAACTAAGATCTTGGACTGTCGTCACCCTTACAGAAAAATGTGTACTGTCACAAAAAAATCGCACAGAGAGTAAGTCTTACAAGGATGAGTTACAGACAAGAACTGATCTATCTTTTCTTTACAAGAGCACGCCAACTCAAATGGAAATTGGAGCTCCTGATTGGTTGAAATCTAGAACACATAATAGATTTTTACCTTGATAGCTAGACATCATGTAAGACTATGCCAGAGTCTGCAAAATCTTATATAGATTTTATTTAAACGATTTATGACTTTTCTGCAGATAAGGCTTCTATAGAAAAGTGAATTCAGTTTAAAAATACATAGTAAAATTATGTTTTGAGTTTAAGACATACGTAAAATGTATTGCTATTTATGACGCGTATGCTGTCCAAGTTTCATTCCGATACGTTAATCATTGTAAAATTATTTCGGAAAATACGAATAACACACACTTCATGCTCGATAAATTTGCACTTGGCATGATAGAGAATAAATTTATGGGCATTTTGGCATATTTATAATTATTCGTAATTACCCACCTTTTATTTCAAAACTTACAGGTATTATCCAAAAATTTGAACAAGATCAATTTAAAACGTGTATAACGTCATAAAGTGTGTAACAGCATCTTTGCATATTTAAAATGACTCTTACTGCATGTTTTGTTGCTCTCTCTCTCTCTCTCTCTCTCTCTCTCTCTATATATATATATATATATATATATATATATATATATAGCAACGGTTCAAATTTAATTATAACTAATAAGCATATGGTGAGTGTGTAAAATTTACAAACACGTCTATTATGGAGGAGATGAAAAACTATTTTATACACAAGAATATGTATAGTGTTTTAAGATGTATATTGTATTACAAATTGTAATGCATTTATATTTGAAATAATAGTTTATATTGTTCGATAATATATCGATTTTACTTGGTTGATGCTACATCCTCCATATGTGCAATCCTCCTCTTGCTATCGGCGCTCCCGTCCTGATGTCCTCTTCTTCAGCGTCACTCCTTCCTGGCGTCCTCTTCGTCTTGTTTTCCTATTCTACAGCGGGTTGATCCAGCGGCAATATCTCGAACAGTCTCGTTGGTGTTTAAGTCTAACTGTTAACATCAATTAGACTCTTCACAAATTGTTAAACTCACAATGATTATTGTTTTTACTCGAACCGTTTATTATTAATTAATATGTTAGATTTTATCAATCTCAGGGTAAATATGGGTATTATTTGAATGCGGTGTATTAGTCTTACACCTTCCAAGAAATCTTGAAGTGTCTTTAATTCCCTATGCGGACATCTTACACTAACACGAAAAAGCACTATAATATACTATAATTTTATTTAAATAATTAACCCACTTGGTTCTATACCGCAGAACTTCGTAAAGAATACCAAGGTTTATTTCAAGTTAGATTTTGCTATGGTCCCACGAGAAAAACTCTCTAACGTCGAGCACAACTTCACCTTGCAGATGCTACAGATGAACTGTGTCGATCTTACCTCTACAGAGAATGAATGTTACTGAATTTAGTGTATTCTGATTGGTTTAACTCACCTCACATGATTGATGCTTTCAACAGATATAAAGTTTTCCAGAAAGAGTCTGTATAAATATGCACTAACTTGCATTGAATTATCTAAAAAATTTTATGGCCCTATTAATGATGTGTCTCAAACTGAGTTTTTCCTACTAAAAAAACCATACTTCTAAAATAGTTATGAACCATAGAGTATACACAAATTGAAGCTATTTATATAAATAATCCATTGTCAAAGTTTCACGTCAATCGGTTAATTACCATGGAAGATATAGATATCACACGTTATCACACCCACACACACGCACAAATTCACTCAAAAAATACATGACAATAAAGAACACCTTTTTATGAAGAATTTGGTATACCCTACATGCTTATCCATTTCTAAATACAATACTTATGGCTAAACGACAAAGTATTACATAAAACCAATTTAAACATGAAAATGCTCGTCATCCATGTGCTCTCATACAAACAACATAGCTTATCACCCTGTGTTCCGTTGCAGGATTAACCCCACCACGTGTAAAAAAAAATTTTTTATATGGAATATAAAATTTTTTTCATCCTAACCTAAATTGACATAACTTTCTCCCAATAATAATAATCATCCAAATAATAACATAATAAATTCAAAAATCAAAATAAATGAATAGCTTCTATCAAACACATTCCTCAACTGTCATTTTGACAGCACTAATGTAAACAAACAAACGCACGTGGCTAGATATCAACATTCCTGAACACAGATAAGCATATCATACTTGTGACGTCATTTGGCTAAGTATATGTATACCAAAGTTCATCTAAACATTTTTCCAACTTGATCACAATTATTCTTACTTTACACATATTTTTATACAATTTCCTACCAGTCATTCCACCTATATCCTGGCATTTTAGGTTTAATTATCTTTAACGTAATATTTTCTTAAGGATGATGCATGGAACTTCCCTATCACCCTATTTGTATTTGGGTTTGTGACAATGTATGTATTTTTACCCACTTGTTCCGATAAAATATATGAACCGTTGTATAATCTAAAGAATTTGGCTGCAGTATTATCTTCCCTGGGGCCTACATTTAAAGCTCGCAGGAGTACCTTCTTGCCAGTTTTGAACGTTACCAGTTTGTGATCCGCATTAAACTTCTCCGTCCGTTCTTCGGCACACTTTTTAATGCGTCTCCTGGCCTCTATCTTATTAACCAAATTTGGAATAAGCAAATTCTGCGTTGCAATCCTCCTGATGCACCCATCCCAGGCACGCTTTGGCATTTCCCCGGTTTGTAGCTCATTAGGTGTAAATCCTGTACGTGTCATTGTAATTCCCATTGATGGAAGCCTCGAAAAACTAGATATAATCCGGCCACCTACTCTGGTTGGTATTACAATAAGTGCGAAACAGACGCCCTAACTCCCTGTTGACCCTTTCGGCAAGGTTGCCTTGCGGTCTCCGGATTGCTGTCAACACTGCCTGTATATTGTGTTTCTCTAATTCGGACTGCCACTTCTTGTTGGTGAATTGCTTACCCTGGTCAGATAGAATTTTCTTCACTGGACCATATTTCGGAATGTATTTTTTTAATACAACATTTAATACTGCCATCGTGGTAGGTCGTCCAATTGCATATAAACTTACGTTCTTAGAAAATGCATCTGTGCAAACAACCAGGTTCTTCATACCCCTTGCAGCACGTGGCAGCGGACCTAAAAAATCGATACACAGTAGATCATTCTTATTCTTTGTAATGAGGTTTCCCATCTCCACATAGGTGTGTTGATTTGGGTATTTAGCTGTCTGGCATATGTGACATGTTCGCAAAGTAGACTTAAATTTCCTTGCCATGTTCAACCATACGACGTCTTCCCTCATCGCCAAATAACATTTATAAGCTCCAGCATGATCAAGACTCTCATGACAAGCCCAAGTTAAATCTTCTACGAGATCATCAGGAACCATAATCTTCCCAATGTCCATCGATTATTTTATACAGTACATCCCTGTCGATTCTGTATTTCGGGTTGTCTTGACTTTGTATTTCCTCGATAATTTTTCTTAATTTTGCGTCCTTCTGTTGTTCAAGATTTACCAATTTCAACCTATTTTTTAAGTCATCTGGTAATGTATACTCGACTGCTAGAATTTGAATTTCACTCCTGGTCGAGAAGTACTGTTCTTCGATGATGGGGGGATATCTACTTCGAGTATCAGCTGTTTTATTCTCACTGGCTTTACAATACTTGATACTAAAATCGTATTCTTGGATCGCCATGATCCAACGCGATCCAACGCATTAGCCAGTTTACAATTAAGCATGAAAGATAAAGCCTGATTATCTGAGAGAATTTCAAAGTGTTGACCCACAAGGTAATATCTAAGTTTACTGATACAATACACAATTGCAAGAATCTCCTTTTCAGACGTAAAATAATTTCTTTCGGCCTCTTTTAAAGATCTACTTACATGTGCAATTACCTTATGTTCTCCTTTATTATTCCGTTGATACAATACACCACCGATCGCGTAGTCTGAAGCCTCACAGTTAAGTACATACGTTCCTTCTTTTTCCGGGTGGAATACGTGTAAGTTCTTGCTGTATAATTCTTTTGTAGCATTGAAAGCTGCCTCATGTCACTCTTCCCATCTCCATTTGGTGTTTCTCCTTAACAATTCCAGCAGAGGTTCTATGGTTTTAGAATACTCTGGTGTGAAACGACGAAAATATCCAGTCAACCCAAGGAATGCCCTGATATCCTTCGCTTTGGTCGGATTTGGAAATTCTGTAATGGCCTGAATTTTCTCCGGGTTGGTACTATCACCATCCGCCGAAATAATATGTCCCAGGAACTTTATTTGTGATTTTCCAAAATCACATTTTTCTAAGTTGAGCACAAGGTTCGCATCTCTTAACTTGCGGAAAACGATATCCAGGTGCTGCACATGTTCCTTGAACGACTTCGATATAATAAGTATGTCGTCAAAAAACACACTTACAAAATCGTCAACCTCCGGCCCTAATGCCAATTCAAGACACTTAACCATAGCGGCTAGGCTGGTAACCAAACCAAAAGGTACTACCTTAAACTGGTAACATTTGTTTTTATATAAAAAGGCTGTGAATTTCTGACATTCTTTGGCTAACGGGATCTGCCAAAACCCACTTTTTAGGTCAAGACGCGACATGTATTTTACTCCTTGACATTTTGCAAACAAATTTTCTGCGTTTGGAGCACAATCATAACATTTTTGTGTTATATCATTAAGATTTCGCATATCTAAGCAGATGCATATGTCATTTTTTTTCTCAACGACCACCATCGGGTTTAAAACATTACTATCTCCTCGTTCAATAATATTATTCTGTAACAATTTATTTATTTCTTCTTCAACTTTTTGCTGATAATGTAATGGGATCGGATATGTTTTTCTATAAATTCATTCTCGTCGTTAACTTGTATTTTATGCTCATAAACGTTGGTAATTGTGTGCTGTGTTTTGAAAAGCGATTCATATTTATTTAAAATATTATTTAATTGTTTTCGTTGACCCTCTGTTATCTCCTTATCAGGCACTCCACCGTTAGCTGCTATCTTATCTATGTGATTAACCGCAGAGGCTTCTGTATGTCAACGGGCCTACATCGATCAGCTGAGTTGTCCTCATATTGACTGACAGCACAGTGCGACTAACCCAAATTAATTTTGTTTTGTATTTTTAACTATGCATTCTAGTGTTTTGTTAGTGAAATCAATTGTAGAGTGTATTTTCCTTAATGTGTCCGTGCCTACTATAATGTCGTACACTAGATTTTTTACTATAACAACGGGTATTTCCATTTCCATCCCTTGTGAATTTATTGTGATAAGTGCTTGCTTATTAATAGTTTGTGAATCACCTGTGGCTGTTGTGACAACTGTATTGTTGACAGGTAAGATCGGTGTTTTTTTTAAATTGGTGTCTATGTTTGTTAATGAATTTTTCGCTGATTAGAGAAATTTGCGCACCAGTATCGAATAATATATTTCCGACACATCCCTTAATTTTCGCTCTCACAACAATATCATTATCTTTCTAATTTCTAACATTTTCCACATCATCATCAACACAATTGTTATATATTAATTCATCTCTAATGTCAACAGGATATAGACCTGAAGCAATGTATACATTCTTACCACTAGTATTGTTCACATACGATTTTTGACAATGTTGTTTGTTACGGTACGTTTTATTTGTAATCTTACCCTTATTTTTATTTATATTTTTTAATTTATCGCACGGACTCATGCCATGCAACCCTACTAGTTTTTTGGCTGCTCTTCGCTGGTACTTGCTTCGGTAATTGCCGATACATTTCCTTGATTGAACTTTTGGAAATTAGGTTTGTTTTTAAATTGTTGTGGTTGTTTTTGTTGTTGTTGTTGTTTTTGTGGTTGTTGCGGCTGAAATTGTTTACGAGCCGGTTCGCTATTATTATTACTATTATTTTGACTGTCAACATTATCGCATTTGGTTAACAATAGGAGTAGTTCCTCCAATGATTTAATACCTTGTGTAATTACAGTGATTTGAATACCGCGTCCGAAATTATGAGCTAATTTATTTACCATCACTGGCTCTGACATTTCTGGTTCTAGATACTTCGCATGAGATATGGGTTGGATTAAATAATTTTCTTTAGACTCTTTTAAACTGGAATACCTACCAAGCTCCAGCTGTACGCGTATTTTTCGCTGTATTTCGCTGTCCCAGTATCTCACCCTAAAATGTTGTACCAGATCTTGATATGCAACTATTTTATCTTGTACTACCGTGAACCACAGTGTAACGGGACAGATTAGGGGGATAAATAATTTTAATAAATATTAACTCAATCAGTGTTCAACCTTAGGGGAACCTTGTTTTTAACCAAAGTGAATACAATGTTATTGTGAGAGACTAGTCTGTGTTTATGTCTGGCATCAGTCTGGCGTCAGTCTGGCTAGACGTGTTACATAACTACCTACAGCTTGTGCTGTCTGTGAATTACAGAAAACCCTGTAATTGTCACAAGCCAATTTTATCAGGAGGCAACAGCTGCAGTCGTCGTGGGCCCAGTTTAAATCAACCAATCAGAGCTCGAATTTGTGGTCACGTGACCGGTCACCCGCAAAGTAGTGCACACCCTAATGCCAGCTTAGTGTGCCAGTGGACTTTCTACTCCAGAACCGCGCGGTTCAGCAAATCAGTGCTCGCGAGCAATTATACAGTCGGCCAGCTAAATAATGAGTATCATTTTAATTTAGACAGTGGTGAAGTATGAATTAATGAACTATCACAATAATGGAGTAAATTTAATAGTTTAATCAAAAAATTCGGAGTAAATCGGAAGGATGAAGACAGCGATTGTGCAACTCACAGAGACACAAATGGAATGGTTAAGTACAATCAATAACAAATTGACCAAACTTTTAAATCTTACAGTTGCAACTTTTAGAATACATAACCAGTTTTCATTTAAAAACAGAATTTAAATTCATACATGGGGGTGACTAACACAATTATGAGATCTCAATAAATGGGGAAAAATAAGAATGTAAACCAGAAAGGGAGAGAGAGAGTATGAGAGTGTCCCTAGTTATAGAATCAAAGTACTGGTTGACTAGTAAACTTTATTTTAAGTAATCTTGTAATAGCATTTATTAAGAAGTAAATATTTATGTTTTTGGGAAGTTTGTTTTTGGAGAGGTTTAATACCAAGGATATTAAAAAATTGATTGATTGTTGAATAAGAATAAAGAAAGGGGGCTTGTAAAACAATTATGTGTTAGCGTAATTATTTCGCTACACAAACCTAAATAATCATTTCTGCAACAGTTTCGTCTATAGAACCCTGGAGGTGAACCTTAAGGTAAGAAAAGTCATAAATTTGATAAACTTATGAAGAAATTTATTTGATCAGAAAAAACGAGTTGTTACAATTGGCGCCCGAACAGGGACAGCTTAGATAAAAATAAGCTTGACCTAATTTTAGTTGCAGAGACAAATTATTTGGGAGTGATGGTGTTTTTGTAAGTTACATATAAATGTGTAAGTAAAGGTTATGCGTATAAGGTTAGTAACATAAAACTTAGAGTAAATTTTAAGATGTTTTTATAATTGTATAGGCAATTCGTATAATTATTCAATTAAAAGAGTTATATTGATAAAGATGGAAAATAAGAATGAAATAAATCTGACCGAATCGACAGTTACGAGTGAGTTAGGAGATTACATAACTCCTATTATGGTCCGAGAAATTGTTTTAACTGAGTCAGCTGTTACGAATGAATCGGCGTTGGAGACGACTCCAACCGTAGTAAACGAAAATAATGTAACTGATTCAATTATAATTAGTAATGCGGAAGCGAAATCTACTCCCGTAACAACCAAAATAAAAGAAAGAGAACTGTCAATAGATGATCTATTTAACCTTATAAAAAGTAGTTTCAAGGAACAAAAAAGTGATAAGGCTAAATTTAATGAGTTCAGAAGAGACGTCAATGTAAAATTTAACGAACTAAAAAGCGATATTAGTACACCAAATATTAAGTTAGAAAGTAAGTTTGATGAACTGAAGAGCGATATCAATAATATGAAGCTACAAAACTTTAACATTGATAAACGTATAAATGATATTGATGAACGATGTAATGTTATTTAAGAACAAGTAATAGAGTCAGTAAATGAACAAGTCAGAGAACAAATTAACGAATTCAAAGAAAGCATAGAAAGTAAACTAAATGATGTAAATGAGCAAGTATTAGATAAGATAAAAGTACAAGTTAGGGAACAATGCAGAGAAATAGAAAGTAATTGTGAAAGTAAAATGAATGAATACAGTGCTGATATTGAGTATAAAATAAATGAATGTAAATTCAATACTGCAAACAAAATCGAAGAAATTAATGAAAATACTGCCAGTAAGATTAGTGAAATAGAAAGTAGCCATAAGTCAGAAATGCAGTTATTAAAAGGTGCTGTAGAAATGGTAAATGATGCTAGCATTCAATCTGAACGCGTAACTAATAACAAACTTAATCTAATCGAACAAAAACTGATTAATGTCAAAGATGAATTAAATGGGGCGATAAGCCAAAAGCTAAACAGTGTCACGGAACGAATATTAATTACGCGGGATATAAACAACGATATCGAATGTGTAATTATTTTTTAACACATTTAATTATTAAATTTTAGTTCATTTTGATGACTTACCTTTCAGTCCAAAGTTCGTGCCACGAACTGTGAAATACAAGTATGACCTTCAGGTTGCATTAATAACGTAATCGAGTCGCATTTTTATGTGTAACAAATCTAATTTAATTTCATTCTCTACTTTCTTTCAAATACATACATTATTCATCTTTCTCCCTCAATTGACACATTACTGCTTTTCTTTTTAAACAGATATAACATAAACATTTATTTTGACATTTTTACTTATTCTAATATCTTTATTAATTAATCAAAGCGACCCAGCTTGCCCATCCACTCATTCATACAAACCCCCCGTTTATTTCCTTTAGGCCCCCTTTTTATATAAAATAAGAATAAATCGAAATGGATACAGTTACGTATTGCCGTGGCGTCCCCGTCGACCGCATGGCGTGTCACACACAGTTCACTGTTTTATATGAAAAAATGTTATTGTTCCATTTGTTTTGAAATCTGCACTTAGTCCACTGGTTTTACTACCTTAAACTGCTTTACACCTTTTTTATAGATACTGTTTCGGTCGGCCGACCTTAAAATTGCCCGAGCAGAAAATTGAGAGGGACTACGCGTGGCCTATATTTTTTGTTGACTGGGAAGAGCGTTACCAACCAAACTCCCACCACGTCGGGTTGCTGGACAGGAAACCAATGCCTTCTTGTGTTAAATTGTTCATCACTGCACAGGGAACATGGGTAGTGAGTGCTCCCAAAGGGCTGATGATATTTCAATGGCCCTAGTCACGTGACGAATGTAGGCGAGGTCTTACGGTATTTCCGTCAGCATGAAACCGCGTTGTGAGAAAATTGTTATACTTTGGCCATTTGTATTTGGCTTGGATCGAGGGTGCATAGTGTTATCTGCGCGCACTGCTGGTGTTCGCGCATTTGAGCGCGCCACACAGCACTGAAATTCTTGGAATGGAATTGCGTTCTATTGTCACACCTCGCTCACACAGCTATGTTGCTGCGTTTGTTGTTTGACTATAACCGTTTTATGTAGTCGATCACAATTGAAATTTAAATAAAATTAATAAAAAATAAAATCTCCCATTCTGCCCCATTACAAGACCCCCCCCCCCCCAATGAGAGATCTTCTGCTGAAACAGAAGAACTCTCATTGCTAACCCTTAAGAGGATTGGTGAGGATATAGTGCCAACAACCCCCCGTTAATTCTTAACGCCTCATGGGTAAACTACCCCCCTAGCTCGGCGACTATGGCTGCACCTGAATGAGATTACTGGACTTCTCTATTCGAGATCCCAACACCATAAGCTCGGACAGATACTCACCATAGTACACCTAACCTTCTCTCATTCTGTCCAAAAATCAAAACACTAGCTTTATACCATACCAGATCCTCAACTGATACGTTTCCCCTTCCATGCATACTGGGTCGCCTTTGGCAAATACTGGGTGCGTACAAATACTTATTATTCCATTCTAAACAAACTCCTTATTTAAAATTCATAAAATATTTTATCGTTTAAATGTCAATTTCCTTTTGCAAATTAACGTTACGTTTTCAAATCAAAACACAGCAGCTAATTAACTTCAAATCATTTAAATTTCGTTCAAAATTCATTTAAATTCAAAATCAAACTGTTATATTACCATTACTTTCATCAAAATCCCAAAAATCTTTTACATGAATCTATCAAATCTATCAATTTTATTCACTACTACTATCAATCCAAAAAAAAACATAAATGGAACATCTTATTAGATCTCAATTCACTTATCATTACATTTGCTTACACATATAGACTAAACAATATAATCCAATAGACACACTAGTGATACATATACACAACAATATACTCGGAATCTCAAAACCTCATCTATACGGCAGGCATAATAAAAATAATTTTTTTTTTTTTTTTCAAAAAATTTTAATTTACCAAAATATCTCTTTTCTCAATCTCAAAAAAATAAAATCATTTAATTTAATTAAATAACATCATTGTGTGAATTAATTATTAGACAATGGTTCTGTCTCTACCATCAGTCATCAGCTGATCTCTCTGAGTCAAGTGAATGACCTTGACATATATACCGTACACAAAGCTACACCATAAAATACATGAAACATCTTTATAATTTTACCTTCAAACATAATACAACATAATAAAATAGAACATTCAAAATTAGCATTGTTGTTATTACCTTACAATAAACAATAAAATTCACATTTAAATTGACCAAAATTTACATATTTTATAGCTTTGTATTATTCTCAAATTCTATTAAAATCTGCCACTTGTTTCAATTATTTTTTCATTTTAACTCTGATTCTCTCTAACATTTCCATTCTCAATTAGTTTGGGTGACTCTTAGTTATTCATAACATTTCGATTTACTAACTTGGCATTTATATATAATCTTACCCCCCTTTCTGGCTCTGACAATCACTAACAGATTTTATCTAGTATGACACCCATCTCTCAAAATATTTACCTTTACCAACTTACTACTCTAACTCCCACTTACTCATTCTAACTTTATAACAAAATACTCTCTACCCTCTTTGTACTAAGGATGTGTGTTCCCTTCCCAATGCTCATTCCCTTATTTGGTTCCTGGACCCTCCCTAGGTAACCCTTTCCGGCACATATCGGTTCCCCTCCCACCACAACGCTTTTCGTTGAGGACTCCTTATCACACCACCCCCCTTTACAAAATTCCTCTATCAACTAATTACTCTCCTATTACCTCACTTTCATCTACAAAATATCTCCATTCATTTATTACCTCAATATATCACTCATTACTCTACATATTTTCCCCATAGCTACTGTGTCACTATCAATACTCAACTTCTACATTACGTTTATTCACAATAATATTGTTCTGTCTAACACCCCTTCAAAATTGATTTGATTGGCTTAAATGCCCTACTTAAAACATTATTATCACCCAAATTCTACCTTTTATAAACCATTTAAAATTCTTAACTATCTCAAATTACCCTCACTATTTATTTAAATCTTTACCCACATTAAATCTATTATTGAAACATTTAATTACATTGAAAATCTGCAAATCATTTATAAGTGACATATTACATATATAACCCCAGCAATCAGCTGATGTTCTTGGTCAGGTGAATGACCTTACTCTAAATACGTTTCAAACCATTATACCGTGTGAAATACATCATATGTTTACAATCCTTACATTCTAACCTAATACAATAATAACACAATAAGACATCACTTGACATAGTCTTTTCAAAATAGGTAAAGTCCTTTATAAAATTATTATACAGAGTATGACACACTTAAATCACTTACTTCTAAACAACTGTCTATTCCAATATTATTTCTTGAATCAACATAAAATCATTATAATGGACCCTATCACTTAAAATGGTTTGCTCTCATGCGTGAAGTACATCACTAATCATTGAGTCATAGCTATAGCAACAGTTACTGAACAGCTATCTGGGTTGTCAACCCCCAACTCTCTCTATAGAGCCATATTATAAGTTGACCGCCCGCTGTTTACAGAGGTCATCACCCTCTCACTGAATTTTCAGCTACCCTCCTACTTCATCATTTCCTTAAAGTCCCCCCTTTACCCAGTTACAATTAGGTAACTACCCGCCGGATGAACCAGATCGAGCGTTTGCCTGGTTGCATAAACACTTTACTGTTTATGCCCCTGGCTTGTAACGGCCAGCTCCTTTTCCACACACACTATTGTTCCTGAGGGTTGACTGTGGCATCCATTTGCATCCCCAAGAACTGAAGTTTACATTTATAAGGTATAGACGCTGCCTATACCGTTCTTGGTTCAGCGTTATATAAAATTCGGTATTACTGATGTCCGAGGACACCAGTAATCCTACTAAAATGATTCACACACCCTTAATACGGCACTATCGCCACCTTCGATGATAGCTGCTGTTCCATAGTTATGTAATTTCCCCTGTGTTACCCCCTGTCAATTTCAATGTTCACCAATTTAGTATCTACTTACATAATTCCATGGTCAGGGTCTGGTGAAGCCGTGACCGCCCGAAATGTGGGGAAACTACCAAAAGACATATAAGGCTCACACTGACACCGTTACTACAATTCACGGAAGGTCAACTCTTATATGTTTGGTTATTTATTAATTGATTTTCATTTTTAACATCTTTTAGATTCATATATACTTTATATTTAAACATTAACATTTTTCTTTATATAAATTGCATTATAAAATTCATACTTACAGTACATCACTCAACACACCTGCTTCCTATTACTGACATAAAATTATAAACAATTCATCACCAATATCACGTACACAACTCCATGTACCTTCTGCTACATTATAACATTCATAAGATTCCATAACTAAGTACATTTTATATTTACTTATTTATTATTTACTATCAAGTTTAAATCTCATACAAATAATTTAAATTCATCATCAAAATTTCTTTATATAACATTTTAAATCAATCAAAATATTTAAACCTCTCAAATTATTTTAATTCCATCAATTATTGAAAACAAGTTATTTTAATTATTTTACTTCAAAACAATTACACTTCACTTATTACCTTCATAATTATTCTTGTTATTTATTTAATCTACCAAAATTTTATTATTATTATTATTATTATTACATCAATTTCTACTACATACATACTATTTACAAAAAATACCTTTTACAACACAGACACAATTAATTTCACTATGAATTTATTTACAATTTTTGTCATCAATTTTTCTGTTTACCACACCTCATTTCATAATCTAGCCAGGTCGTAACCATAAACTAAAATATTTAAAATGTTCATTCACTGAGTTTTTTATTTACCCACCATCATCATATAAATATCTGATATATTTATAGCACAAATCGTTCTTATCCACATACATCACATTCTTATTATTACTGTAATAACCCATTAAATCTATATCATTCATTATACCATTATAATTTATAGGATTATTCCTTTTTATTATTTCATAAACCTTGTCAACATTAGTTAATTTTGTCCAGTCTCCGTTAGTATTTTTTGTTATTCCCATGTCATTTGTATCATATTCATTTACTATATCAATCACAACATAAGGTAAGTTATTCTCATTTACAACAGTATTATCTAAATAATCACCAATCTCTATTTTACAAGGTAAGTATTTCATATAGTTTATTTTCTCCCATCATAACCTCTCTATCAACTCTTTATAACCTCTATCTGACTTAAATATTTGTATCTCCCCATCTACACACAATTCTCTCTCTAAATATCTCTCACCACAACACCCTATCACATTTTCTCTCACTCCATCCAGAGGGCACTAACTCATAATTTTTTAGGGAACAACTCAAAGACCTCATGTCTTCCAATAATAAGGGACTCTTGCCCTTCAACAACAACATTTGTAAACACCTTGGTTTACAATGAACCTGGGGAAAATTTACCCTCTGCAACCCTTCTACCTCTATATTCTCTTCATACTCTCTCTCTAACTGATAAACATTTGTTTCTACCCCTTTACAACCCCTTACTCTCTCACTCTCACTAACTATCTCTACATCATCACTCACTAACACTTTGTTATTAAATTCTATTTCACTTTCTAACACCACATTCTTAATTATATCATTATAATTCTTACCCCTACTTACCTCATTATCTGTCATCTGATCGTCTTTATTTTCGTCCAATTTATCTGTTTCTCCACTATTCTTTACCCCCACTATATTCTCAGAATTGTAATTAACCTCATTATCACCACTTTTCAATACAGTACAACCTGTCATATCCGGACTAATATGGCGACCGGCCGATACGGATATGGAAAAATCCGGATATCACAAGGTCATTTATAAATACCGTATTTTCTCGCATAATTAACGCACTTTTTTGACGAAAAATACCGGCAAAAATTTCGGGTGCGTAAATTATTCAAGGATTTCAGATATACCCAAATTTCATTTGAAATTTATTGACATTTAAAAGATACATTAAATATACTGTATTATACACAAAATCAGTTCAACTCATTGAAGTTATCGTCATTTGGCGTAAAATTACGGTTGAGTTTTCTTCTGAACAATCAAATAGAGTACATTAGGCAAGTTGGAGTTAATGATGTTAATAATAAGATAGAGCAAACTAATAAATAATCAATTTTTTTTATACCGAGGAGGGGTATATATAACGATTCATAATATGTCGTCATATCTGAGCGTTATATGAAAGGGACAGACTGTGCGCCGTAAGCAAGACAGAGAGCGTATAATAAGCAACTATCTCACTCTAACTTCGTCACAGTGAAGCACGCGGTCAGATCAGATATGAATTTTATTCAATTCATTTTTGCAGTTCAACCTGCGATAACTTCAAAACCAATAAATATACAGCAATTCTGAAAACTGCATTGTGTTCAGTAATTAAAGCTCTATAAGTACCCAAAATCTCAATTAATATAATTAACAATTACAGAAGATACACAGAAGAAGAACGTGTTTTTTAGACGTTTCTATTGGTTTAGCATTTGTATTTGTACACTGTACTCTTTAAAATGCAAAAAGTAAAATTGGTTAAAAAGTTTTACTTACAGTACGCCTACATCAGTTTTTGAAAAAGTTTGTGATTTTCGGCTGCTTCACACAATGCACACGTTTTTTGGAAGCCATGAAGCCAAAGTGAGTCGACCTAACGCCGCTGCGTCGGCTGGACGCAAGCTAAGACTCAGTTGCCCCAAATAAAGTATTTCAATTGTAAAAACTTAAATATTCAAAAATAGTGAACCATATCGCAGAATGACGTAAGTGTAGTGAAGAAAAAGTGGTGAACAGCCAAAACATCAAGAGTAGTATCTTTACATCCCTAACCATTTTCGCTAACCAATATTGCAAAAATTAGTTTGGAGATACGTCCGGATATGGGAGGTTCCGGATATCACAGGTCCGGATGTGACAGGTTGTACTGTATTTTATTATCTAATACTACCATTTCTACTATTTTATCATTATTAATATTTGTAACATTGTCACCTAACTTCTTGTTTATTATCTGATTTAATTTTCTGTCTAGATTTTTATTCACTTCGTCAACCATCTTCTCACAATTATTTTTTATAGATTTTATTACCTGTTCTTTAATATTATTAAAACTTGTATTAATTTCATCTACTTGCTTACTAAAATTAAAATTCTGTTGTTTAATTTCATCTCTCATTAATTTTATCTCATTATTCTGTTCATTAAATTTATCATTAAAATTACTCTTAATTTCTTTAATTTCACTTTTTTGCTCATCAAATTTACAATTCATTTTATCGAATTGATTTAGCAAAATACTCATCATGTCATTATCAAATTTGCTGTTACATTTTGTTGAGGTTGGAGTTAACTGAACTCCTGAATCCTCTGCAATATTTGTTTCGTCTGTAACACTTATTTCGACTATTTTATTGTCCTGACTCACATTTGGAGTTGAATGGACTTCAACACTGTTCATAATAGCTGATTCATCAAGATTTGTAATTTCACTTATATCGTTTTCGTTATTATTACCTGCCATTTTTAAATTTTTTAATTAATTAATTAATTGATTAAAAATTAATTTTTAAATTAACTTATACAAATTTACTTACATACAAAACAATGATATACTATTTTATACATAGTACGTATTTTTTCTTAACCCTCAAATCAAACTTGTATTCGCTTGTAGGTGCCGATTTATAATTATTTTACAAATCGAGTCTCTGTTCGCAGCGCCATTTGTATAATTATTTTTAACACATTTAATTATTAAATTTTAGTTCATTTTGATGACTTACCTTTCAGTCCAAAGTTCGTCGCACGAACTGCGAAATACAAGTATGACCTTCAGGTTGCATTAATAACGTAATCGAGTCGCATTTTTATGTGTAACAAATCTAATTTAATTTCATTCTCTACTTTCTTTCAAATACATACATTATTCATCTTTCTCCCTCAATTGACACATTACTGCTTTTCTATTTAAACAGATATAACATAAACATTTATTTTGACATTTTAACTTATTCTAATATCTTTATTAATTAATCAAAGCAACCCAGTTTGCCCATCCACTCATTCATACAAACCCCCCCTGTTTATTTCCTTTAGGCCCCCTTTTTATATAAAATAAGAATAAATTGAAATGGATACAGTTATGTATTGCCGTGGCGTCCCCGTCGACCGCATGGCGCGTCACACACAGTTCACTGTTTGATATGAAAAAATGTTATTGTTCCATTTGTTTTGAAATCTGCACTTAGTCCACTGGTTTTACTACCTTAAACTGCTTTACACCTTTTTTATAGATACTGTTTCGGTCGGCCGACCTTAAAATTGCCCGAGCAGAAAATTGAGAGGGACCACGCATGGCCTATATTTTTCGTCAACTGGGAAGAGCGTTACCAACCAAACTCCCACCACGTCGGGTTGCTGGACAGGAAATCAATGCCTTCTTGTGTTAAATTGTTCATCACTGCATAGGGAACATGGGTAGTGAGTGCTCCCAAAGGGCTGACGATATTTCAATGGCCCTAGTCATGTGACGAATGTAGGCGAGGTCTTACGGTATTTCCGTCAGCATGAAACCGCGTTGCGAGAAAATTGTTATACTTTGGCCATTTGTATTTGGCTTGGATCGAGGCTGCATAGCGTCATCTGCGCGCACTGCTGGTGTTCGCGAGTTTGAGTGCGCAGCACAGCACTGAAATTCTTGGAATGGAATTGCGTTCTATTGTCACACCTCGCTCACACAGCTATGTTGCTGCTTTTGTTGTTTGACTATAACCGTTTTATGTAGTCGATCACAATTGAAATTTAAATAAAATTAATAAAAAATAAAATCTCCCATTCTGCCCCATTACACGAACTAGAGTCATTCAGTTGTGAGAGTAGGGTTGTGCACCCGATGCAGTTCTTGAATCGTGTGAGAGAGTTCAGCAAATGCAATCATAACAATTGGGAGGTGCAGTTATTGAGAATAATTAAGTGTTTTAAGGCGAGTTCGGCAATATGGGCGGAGGCACAGAGGACTGAGTGGGAGTGTTATGAAAATTTTGAAATAGCTTTCCGAAATAAATACTGGTCGGTAGAGGACCAAGAAGTGCTTAGAAGTAAGATAATGGGGTCGGGTAATTTCGGGACTCATAGTAACGATGTTACCATTTACGTTATGAAAATGTATAATGAAGCTAAATATCTCGAACCGCCGTTATCGTTTAGATCATTCGTGCGCCATATAAGCAAACATTTACCACGGGAGGTGCAAATTACTCTAATGACGCGGGAAGTGGAGGACATAAATGAACTTGAACAAATATTAGATATTTTTCAGAACATAAGGGACCGGGAGATGGGTAGGCACCCGAATCCACCAGTGTTGCACACAAATGAAAATTATAATTGACCTAGGGGGACACCAACCGCATACAGAGGGACAAGGGGAGGTAACAATAATAATAGTAGAAGCGAGGATTGACGGTGTTCGGAGTGCCATTTTGAAAATTACTCCATAAGAACAACTTGTTATAGATGCAACATGGCAAGAAATTGCCAACGCAACGAACCAGTGGCCAACCAACATAATCAGCAACAGAGAGGAGCAGGCAGTAGCAGAGAAGCACCTGGATGTAGCGGAAATCTGACCAGAGGCCGCAGTGGGTACCCACCAGGCAGTGCAGCAGCCCAACAGGAAAACTAGCCAGGACAGTGGATGAAAGGACCCAACCATTGTCAACAGGTAGCAGCGGGGTCCAAGAGGAGTGTAGCTATCGGAGCCAGCTGATTAGAACAGACATATCAAAGGAATTGCTGGAGGAAGACGACGCAGAGGGTGTTGAACCGGAGACTGGACTGACAGAAGTGATTGTCAACATAGAAGGTAAGGAGTTTAAAACCTTAATTGACACGGGTAGTGAGATATCAGTGATTTCTGAAAATGGGTTAGAAAAATTAGAAGAAGTAAATAAAAATATTCCATCTTTACCAGTTGCGAGTTACTATAATAGGGATTACGGGGGTTCGAAGTAAAAGAGTAACTAAACATGTAACGGTACAGAAATGCAAATTTTATTTAATCAATTCAGTAATTAATAAATTGTTAACTTTCACCTGTGAGGAGCCCCAGTACAACATACACAGTTAGCCTAAACAATTTTCCAGACGCATTGCGTAACCACCCCAGTAAGCAGCAGTCCTTGTGAAACAGTATGCAGTTTGTCATCAGAGAGTGAACAATACATAGACAACAGCAGGAAGCAGTATACAGTTCGTAAATCAGTGGCCTCGGGGGTGCAATATAGGCCATAAAATTAATTCGGCCTATCCGGTTAATGGGTAAAACATTAATTGTTAACAAGTATAAAGTATATAAACAGTGTAGCGTGAGGCCAGCCTACAATAACATCTAAGTGCAAAAAGTTACGTCGGCCGACTTGATCATATTTTATAACGTGAGATCAGTAAATAAGTGAGAACCATGAAACAAAAAAACCGTAAAATCAGTACCAACAGTGGCGTGAGTGCGAGAGAACTCAGAAATCGGTGTGCATTGGAGTGAAACCATTATTAGGATGAGTACCACTTTTTAAACTTTAATTACTATATTATAAAATTTGCTTTTATAGACACCTTAATAAGAAACAGAGATCTCTAAGAGAGGGGAGTTTATTTAAATATTAACAAAAAGAGAAAGAGTGTGTGTGTGTGTGTGGTTATATACTGGTTCATTTTCAATCTTCTTATATGTACTTAGTAATGTCAATTATCATAGTAGTTTAAAACAAAATTTAACAAAGATACTGTCATTTGTAGAAAGTAAAAGAAGGGTGCAATTTTCGATAAATAAAATAAGTATGTATTTTAGACAGTAGAAAATGAGTTAGCGTAATCATTTCGCACTTCTACCCAGATAACCTTGTCTGCAGTGGATTTTCGTCTGTAAGACCCAGGAAAATACAACCAAAGGTAAGAGTGTTTTTACTTGAAAAACTTATATTGAAATCTTGAATCTGAAAAAACTTATAGAGTTTCACTGGCCCTGAACTAGGGACCCGAGTAATATATATTTGAATTAATTAATAGACTTTCATTGGCCCCGACCAGGGACGGCGAGTATAATTTGTGATTATATTTGCCAGACCTAATTAAGCTGCAGAACAGGTTATTTGGAAGTGAGGGTGAGGGTAAATAAAGTAATTTTATAATGGAGAATGAAAATATGTCAACTGAGTCGGTCAATAAGGGCGATTCAGGTATTCAAACAGAGTCACTATTAACGAGTGAAAGTAATATAGACGAATCGAAAATCATGAATAAAGTTGCAATTCATTCAACACCTATTGTAGCAAATCAAAATAAAAAAGTTGACGACAGTAGTATGTTAAAAGATTTGTACAGTTTGATATGTAGTATGAAAGAAAATTCAGAGAAACAACATGATGAAGTAAATAACAAATTTGAGGCAATGAATAATAAATTTGACATTATAAGTTGTCGTTTTGATGAAATAAATAAGCAGAATGCCAAGTTTGAAATTAATATGAATAAACGTCTAAATGAGATGGATGAATGCTTTAACACTATTAAAGAACAAGTGTTAGAAAAAATTGATAAACAAATACAAAAAGTAATTGAAAATTTTGAATGTAAAACAAATGAGAATTATAATGATATGTGTAAAAATGTGGTAGTAGAGAACAAGGAGATTAATGTTGAGAGTGATGAGGAAGATTCTGTTGAAGTACAGTTTAGTAATGAAGTGTTGCTAGCAAATGCCAATGAGAATGAGAGAGAGTGTGAAGACAGTTTAAATGAAGAGAGTGTACAGAGGGTAGAATTTTCCCGTGATGTGGTTGTGAGTGAAGAAAATGCTTCACTAGTATTGTTGGAGGACAAAGGTTCCTCCTTAGTTTTTGTAAAAGACAAAAGGTCTTTTTAAATTATTTTTGTGTATCTGGTAAAGCCAGATGTTGTATTGCCCTCTGTATGGAATGAGAATGTGAAATGTTGGGAGAAATATTGTGATGAGAGAATTAAAGAAAGAAAAACCGAAATATTTAAGTTGAATAGAAATTATGAAATACTAGTACAGAATTTATGCATGGAAAGAGAGGAGCAAATTGATTTACCTGTTAACATAGAGAGTGATGATACATGTTTAAATAATAATAATTTACCTTATGTTGTAATTAATGAGAAAATAACTGAATTGATAATGAATATAACTACTAATGGCGACTGGACAGAAATAAATAATGTTGACTTGGTTTATGATTATTGTGATAAAACGAATGAATTTGATTTTTATGGTTATGACACACAAGATAGCCATATGTGTGTAACTGAAATTGAAAATTGTTATTTGAAACAAAGATTAATTTTTGACGATGGAGGTTAAATAATAAAACAATAAATGGACGATTTTGTTTTATGGGTTTGACCTCGCAACCTTGGACATTGAAGTGTGATATAACTGAATAATGAATGATGAAGAATTGTAAATAAACTGATAGTGAAATTAATTGTGTATATTGTAAAATGTTAGGTATATGTGTATGTAATGGAAATTGTTGTGATAATAATAATATTAATATTTTGCAATCTAAATAAATAACAAAATTAATTTTGAAGACAGTAATTGTTTTGATAGCAACTGAACTTGTATTTTCAATAATTAATTTAAGTAAAATAATTTGAGACGTTTAAATATTCTGATTAATTTAAAGATTGTATAATTGAATTTTCTAATGGATTTAAATTGTTTTATGAGATTTGATATTAATCAATAAATGTTAAATTGTTTGATATGAAATAACATTGTTGTTAAATGTTTCAGAGGTTACGTGGAGATATTGGTGTGTGTGTGTGTGTGTGTGTGTGTGTGTGTGTGTGTGTGTGTGTGTGTGTGTGTGTGTGTGTATTTTGTGTTCATGTCAATAGGTGGATAATGTACTGTAAGTATAAAGTTTATAATACCAATCAGATAGAATAAAATGTTTACAGGTGTGAAAAGATTTGGATTCAATAATAAAAATGAATTGAGATAATGGCATTAAATAGAAAGTGTAATTAAAAAGTAATAATAACTGAAAGGTGAATTAAAATTATATTTGGTTTGAACTGTAATAAATAGATTTTGATAAATATGTTAACTACAAGACTCAGAGAAATTAACAGCTGAAGTAAGCATATGTGTCAGTATATGATGTAACCATGAATTTGCTAACTGCTATAATTTTTTATTGTTCGACTAAGCTTTTCGTCATTACTGACATCTTCTTCATTACTGACGCCAGGTTGTTTAAGACCTGAAGATGTCAGTAATGACGAAAAGCTTAGTCGAACAATAAAAAATTATAGCAGTTAGCAAATTCATAAAAGAAATAGTAAGGATGGCTGCTAATTTAAACAATACGAAGAGTAACCATGAATGTTTAGACTGAAGGAGTGTTTATAACTGTTTATAACACAAGTCTGGCAGACAACGGTTAATGTAAACAGGGGTGTTGGATGTTTTGACTAATGTCTACAGCCAAGTGTTGAAGCTGCTAACTGTTGCAGTTTGATGAATCAATGCCAGGAGCAGATTCTATTATGAAATAAAAGAAACCTCTGATGTGATGGAATGTAGATAATATTCTTTTTAGGCCCCTTTGTAAAATGATATTTAAATAAATAAAGTTGTTTCGAACAAATGAGATTGAAGTAATGAGGTAATTATCATAATTTAGAGTCTTGAGATAAGAAAAGCAAATTAATTTGGTAATTAAATTAATTGAAAAGATGATTTTTAATAATGAACTTGTAATAATGAACTTAACTTTATTTTCATTTGAATTCAAACTGGAATTATAAATTAAATGCTAATTGATGCAAATAATGATTACAATATTCATTTAAAATTAAAAACTGAAGGAAATATTTTATGGAAATAATAAAAAATGTTCAGGCTAAGATAATGTTTGGGAACCTAAGATGTGTATGTTACTGTTCACATAACTTTTATGAATGTCAACCTATGTTTTGTTTAATTGTAGATTCCCCACCTAAGTGCGGTCATGACCTCACCGGATCATGACCGTGAAAGTAGTTAATTGTGACAAATCATAAATTTTACTTGATATAACCGGCTTGTGGTTTGTTTTATTTTGTCAACCCGGTGGTTTGTTAGACTTAGTAGGGGGGTTATTTTTTGGGGGAATCTACCAAATTTTGGAACAGGTCTATTTTCACCCAGATAGGGGTGGTAGTCCATTAGGGGTGTATCAATCAAGAATAGTAGGTGTAATACTGAATTTTATTGTAACGCCGAAGCAAGGATGGGGGTGGAATAAAAGAAAAAATGTCCACCCCTTCCGCATCAGTCCTTGTGAAAGCAACTGGGCGCTACAGTCCAGGGGGGTAATAGTGAGTGTGGATGGGTGGTGACCCAGTTACAGGCCACGAGGGTGATGTGGTTTACGGCTAGGATGAGGCTGGCAAAGGGCCAAGAAGCCTAGCGCAGAACACATGAATATGTAACGGGTATCAGGGGTTAAGGGATTAAAAGGGGGTAATATAACCGAGTAATATATATTTGAATTAACTTATAGAGTTTCAAACAAGTCCAATTAAACATGTTGATAAATGGGGTTGAGTTCGAGAATACCTTCTTAGTAGTCAAAGGGTTGAATTTAGAGGTAATTTTGGGACACGATTTTTTAAAAAGACACAAAGCAGTGATTGATTTTAATAAACGGGTGTTAGAGTTAGACAATGAAACTAAACCGGTTAGGGTCAGTTTTATACAGGTGATAGATAATATAAGAATTTCGAGAATAAGGGTAGTACACCATCCGGTTGGTAGGGGGGACACAGAAGCGAGGGTGAATGTATGCAAGGAGAGAGATAGATGGAAGCGAAGAGAGAGTGTGGGAGAACAGGGCAGATAAATTTGTTAACGAAGGCAGAGTTGTAGGGAGACCCCAACGCGAGGAGTTGTGGGCAGTAGTGGACCGTTTTAAAGAGGTGTTTGCGGAGTTACCTGGAAGAGCCAGGAACTATGAATGTGAATTGAAAGTACGGGAACACACACCTTTTGTGCAGAGAAGTTATCCAGTGCCTTATTCTAAGCGGAGAGCTGTTCAGATAGAGTTAGACAGAATGATAGAGGGGGATATAATAGAGATCAGTGTCACCCTATTCAAACCCTTTAGTTGTTGTTATAAAAAAGGATGGTAGAGTACGTTTATGTTTAGATGCATGCAGAATAAATCAGATTATTATTCCTGAACGGGAGTCACCCGAACCCATGGACAAATTTTTCAAAAATTCAGGGGGGTTAAATATATGACATCATTAGACTTAACCGCGAGTTACTGGCAGGTCCCGTTAGAGATAGAGAGAAGGAAATACACTGCTTTTTTAATGGGAAAAATTACCAATTCAAACGACTATCCTTCGGACTCAACACTAGTGTGGCTAGTTTTATAAAATGTTTAGATGAGATTTTGCAACCAAAGAACTTAGAGTTTTTAACTGTGTACGTAGATGACATTTTAATAGCTTCAAGAACGTTATCAGAGCATGTAGAACATTTGGAATATGTACTAGATAAGTTACAAAGCGGGGGTTTAACAGTAAACTGGGAGAAGTCAAAATTCTTGCAGCAAGAGATACATTTTTTGGGTTTCATTATTTCACCTGACAGAATTCGGGCTAACCCCGCAAAAGTAGAAGCAATAATGAGATTCCCCGAACCTAAAAATATTAAGCAATTACAAAGTTTTTTAGGTTTATGTAATTTTTATAGGAAGTTTCAGAAAAATTATGCACAAGTAACCTCTAAACTAAGTGCGGTCTTAAAAGAATAAACAATGGAGATGGGGAGAAGCGGAAAGAGTTACATTTAACGAAATTAAAGAGAAGATTATGAGTATGATAATGATGAACCATCCTGATTTTCAGCAAAAATTTTATTTACAGATGGATGCCAGCAACATAGCCCTCGGCACGGAACTATACCAGGAGGGTGAGGATAATGAACATCGAACGATCGCTTTTGCCAGCCAGGCTTTGTTAGCAGCGGTGAGGAATTATACAACCACAGAGAAGGAACTGTTAAGTATCGTGTTTGCAGTGAAGAAATTCCGTACTTACCTTCTAGGGAACCAGACCGTTATCAGGACTGACCACAAGGCATTATCATTTTTAAACACTTGCAAACTGGCTCACAGCAGACTAACCAGGTGGGTGTTAGCTTTACAAGAATATAACTTTCCATGGGAATACATTAAGGGTACAGAAAACAAAATACCAGACACTTTATCAAGCTTTATCAAGGGTAGACCTAGAAGGAAACAAAACTGGGAGGGATTTGAAAGAAATAGAGATTTTTAGGCTCAGCAGGGAAGATAAGACTTTTTGGGGAAGAATTAAAAGACGTTCAAAATATGCAAAAATCCGACATTAAGTTTAACAAAATAATTACCCGTTTAGAGTCAAACGTAGATGAGTTGGGATATACCCAATATTTTCAGGTTTATCAGGGGAGTTTGCTTAAGAAGGTAGATGGGGAGAATGGGATTAGAAATTAGTTATACTGGAAGGGTTAATAGAGAAAATAGTGTGGGATTGTCACTGTAGATATGGGCATTTTGGGGCAATGAAATGTGTAAATACATTAAAAGAGTCATGCATATTTAGGAATATGGAGAGACGGGTGAGGAAATTACTCCGGGGGTGTGAGTTGTGTCAAAAGTCCAAAGTAGTCAATTATCAATTAGAAGGGGAGTTAAATTTTATTAAAGTGGAAAGACCTTTTGATCTAGTGGCAGTGGATTTGTACGGCCCGTTACCAAAGGGTAGGGGAGGAGTGATATGTTTTTGTAGTGTTAGACACTTTTTCAAAGTTTGTAAAATTATATAGCGTCGAGAGAGCGACCAGTAAGGTTTTGAGTGAAAAGATAACAAGAGATTACATGGTCAATGTGGGAAAACCGAAAGTAATACTTTCCGATCACGGACCTCATTTCATCAGTGGCAAGTGGTGGCAGGCTCTGGGCTGGGAAGGTATATACCAAAGCACACAGCGGTGTACCATCCACAATCCAATCAGGCAAAGAGAGTGATGAGAGAAATCGGCCGAATATTTAGAGCGTATTGTCATAACAAACATAGTGAGTGGCCGATGTATGTGAAGAAAATTGAGGGTTGGTTGAACTGCACAACACATGAGTCTACCGGATTTACACCTTATGAATTGGTACAGGGGGTACGCCCACAGAGGATTTTGGAACAACTGTTTGAGTATCCACCAGAAGGGACGGTCATTGATAGGTGCGTTAAACTCAGGTTGCAAATGAGAATTTATTGATGAGGGGAGAGTAGCGAAAGCGTAGGCATGACGCAAAGGGTAAGTGGACTAAGTATGAAGTGGGACAGCTAGTACTGGTGAGGTGACATGATTTGTCGAGTGCTCAGGATAAGGAAATTAAGAAATTCTTTCTCTATATGAAGGACCTTACGAGATAATTGAAGTAAAAATGAATAATGCATATGTGCTACAAAACCAGGTAACTAGGGAGATAGTGGGTACCCATAACGCTACAAATTTTAAAAAGTATTGGTTGACATAAAAATATGAATAACTTATGTAATTGTATTTAACTAATTTAATGTTTTCAGAAGGTACCCTCCCCCATTTTCGGGTGGCCACGGTCTCACCAGCCCTGGTCGTGGATTTTGGACTTTTAGGGGCGGACCATGGTTGGAGCTACCCTCTCTACCCTCTCATCAGGTTGGCACAACGATGGTCCTTCCCTACCAAATTGGTAGAAATAGAAATTTGCATAGTATCAAGAACAGGGAGGGGGACCCCTAAAGTTCGTGGGTAAAAAATTATCAAAAAAGAGGTGCGTCAATTGGCACATCCCACGAACCAACGATTGCCTTAGTTCAAAATTAAAATACCATAAGGCAATCTTCAAGTATATAAACCAGTGTTGTTTGCGGGTTGTTATCTCATTCCCTAACAGGGTGGCAGGTAATGAAAAAGTTTTTTTGTTGAAGAAACAAACCGCAAATAACAAATTTTTCTGCGTAATAATCTTTAATAATAATCAATAATAAATAACTGTTAGAATAATAATAAATATAAATTTTGGAGGCGCTTTATACAACTCCTTCAACGCTGCCAAAAGTGCTTTCAATCCATATTCATTTACCTATGGAATCTGCCCATCACCGACCACATCTCTATAAACCATATTTCTGTCAGTTAAAGCATGGTCTATTTACGGGTAATTGAAAAAAAAATTGTTTAAATATTTAAATTTAAATGTTATAAAGAGAAAAACAATTAGGTGAACTAAATGTTGAACTATTATTTGGTACCTGCAATGTTAGATCATGAGTGGAAACAGAATGGATTAGAATGTAACCATTAAATGACTTAAAGTGAAAATTGAGCTGAAGATGTAATGTTTGTAAATTCTGTTTAAATTCAAAGGTGAAATGTTTGTGTTAAAATCATATGCGTAACGTTTATTTTGAGTTAAGGTATTTGCAAAACAAGCTGTTTATTTAACTGATGATGTAAATAGGTAAAGATGAAAAACCTATGTTATATGTTTAATTGTAGATTCCCCGTTTAAGTGCGGTCACCGCCTCACCGAACCGTGACCGTGGAGGTAGTTAATCTATAGCAAGCCTTGAATAGAATTATTGTAACCGGATCACGGTTTGTCTTTTGTCAACCGGTGTATTGTGAAACATAATTGGGGGTAGTTTAGGGGAATCTACTAAAATTTTGTACCAAAACATAATTGGGGGGTAGTTTAGGGGAATCTACTAAAATTTTGTACCAAAGGCTATGCACCGAAAGAGGTGATAGACCGCTTAAGGGCTTATGAATAATTACTGTAGTAGGAATATACGTATCAAGAATACCAATCATACTGAATTTTATTGTAACGCCAAAGCAAGGATGGGGTGAAATAAAAGAAAAAATGTTCACCTCTTATGCCACAGTCCTTGTGGAGGCAACTGGGCGCTACAGTCCGGCGGGGGGGGGGTAATAGAGTGTGTGGAAGGGTGGTGGCTACGTTACAGGCTACGAGGGAGAAACTTCATTTATGCGAGTTTGTGTCATACTAAAATAGGTGAAAGTCCGTGAGGTCACTGACACTTTTGTAACGCGGGGTATCAGGGGTTAAGGGAAAAAGGGGGTTGGGGGGTAAAAAAAAAGCATAGTATAAGATTGAATGGTGATCATTGTATTTTGCCATTGTAAGTTGGTAATAATGTATTCTTGTGTATGTAACAGGTATTTTATAGTAATGTTGTTATTGTTTACATTGTATTGTATGTAATCAATTTATGATTTTGGTGGGGAATAGTGTTTTGTTAGGGGAGAAAATTAACAGTATACAAGTTGTACAGGATTTACATGTGCTAGATGTAAGTATACAGTAAGGTTATGTTGTTATGTGGACATTGTATTTTATGTAGTCAAGTTACAGGGTTGTTTGAAATTAATGTAATACCAAATGAATTTTATTATGATGAATTGAAATTGTTAGGATAGTGTAATTAAAGTAACTCACAATGCTTTGAAAGATGATGGAATAAAATTATTTCGAGATGGGTTAATTAATTTAAAAGATGGAAACTTTGGGTAATAAGTTTGAGAAATCTCTTTTGATTGGAATTGTACAATAAAGGGTAAAGATATTGGGATCAAAGTAATTACGGTGTGGTGTGCATACATGGCAGTTTGGGTAAGCAATGTTTACAGTTTGAGTGAGTTGATAACAACAACCACAATTTATTTTGAGGAAATAATTGACATTATTGAGATTTTATAATGTAATTGAAATAGTTCGAATTGTCATAAATTATGCAATTAAATTAATTTGAGTTAATTAATTTAAATTATTTGAAAAGATGGAATTAAATTAATTTGAAATTATTGAATTAATTTGTAATGTTGTAAAGGTTGAATTTTAGATAGTGAATGTAAATTTTTAGTTGAGATCTGAACTGAATAATCAGTGGTAGATGATTAAAATATTGAATGAAAATGCAGAGATAAAATGTTGATATAACAATGGGAAGATTTAAATGGAAAATTGAAATTCAAGTTGTAATGTTTGTAAATTTTATGCAAATTCAGACGTTAAATGTTTGTTTTATGTAATGGTAGTAATGTTTATTTTGATCTGAAATATTTGGGGAAAATACAGTGTTTATTTGGGTACAATGAAACTGTGTGGATGGTAATCGTAATCCACATTGTCAATGGAAATTAAAATGAAGTCTGAATTGAAATCTGATGTGAATTCGAATTATTTTTGGAATTTTAATTTTAATTGGCTTGTTGGGATAAAATAAAAATATCAATTTCTTGGATTTCGAAACACTATCTCCTCGCCAACAACAAGACGAGCAGCGCTACTAACGACAGCCTCTGATGAAGCCTTCTATAGGTGAAAGCCGGTTTAGGCTGTAAGGTAAAACTTTACGTTTTTACTTATAAAAAACTTAGTGTTCCGAGTCGTCAATATTATAGTGATATTTAGTTAAAAATATCAAATGTTGTAGCATGTTTAGGTTAAGGATAAATACAGAATCAATGTATTTGTGTTCGAATTAGAAATAGAACCAGTACTTTGCAAAATCAAACCAGTATGTTTAAGAGGAAACAAATAGGTGGAGGATATGGAGTAATGGAAGGCTGTTTATTTATGTTTTGATTGAATGTTTTAGAGTCGGGTGATACTGTGGTGGCATGCCTGTCCGACTTTATGGTGTTGGGATCTCGACAAGGGAAGTCCAGTAAAGTCGGATAGGTGCAGCCACAGTCACTGGACTAGGGGGGTAAGTAACCCTTGATTATAATAAGGATGTAAGGGGGGGGTCATGGCGCCATATCCTTGCTGATCCTCTTAGGGTTAGGCAAAGAGAGTTTTTTATGCTTCGGCATAAAACCTCTCATTGGGGGGGGATATTTTGACGGGACAGATTAGGGGGATAAATAATTTTAATAAATGTTAACTCAATCAGTGTTCAACCTTAGGGGAACCTCGTTTTTAACCAAAGTGAATACAATGTTATTGTGAAAGACCAGTCTGTGTTTGTCTGGCGTCAGTCTGACTAGACGTATTACGTAACTACCTACAGCTTGTGCTGTCTGTGAATCAGAAAAATCTGTAATTGTCACAAGCCAATTTTATGAGGAGGCAACAGCTGCAGTTGTCGTGGGCCCAGTTTAAACCAACCAATCTGTTGCATCTTAGACGCTCTCGAAGTAATCTTAAGTTAGTCTTAGAACACTAGTTGTTGAGGTAGCTGGTAAGAAATGAAATAATGAAGTGGACTGTATATGTTCTTGAGCTAATTGTTTATTGAAAATTATTTAGAAAATAGTTGCGTGGCGTGTGCAGTATAGCGCGGCATAAATGCCTGATAAGTACTGGTAGAATTAAATATTGAAATAAATAATCGTGCGTAGAGGCTGAGATCGCCTAAGTAATTAGCGCATGTGATCATGCTAAAATTTAGAAATATTAAAAATAATTATTAGCCGTGGCTGGCGAACTGAGGCGAGTTGCCCGTCCGGAGTCTTGCAAATAACTAACTAAATTTGACTGCTGCGAGCCTGCTACAAGCCGGCAGCAGATAGCGGGGGAGAAAATGATGTCACTGCACGCGCGTTGCAATGCAGATGTTACAGTACAAAGTTTAAACAAGTACAAAGTTTAACCACAATCAGAGCTCAAATTTGTGGTCATGTGACCGGTCACCCGCAAAGTAGTGCGCGCCCTAATGCCAGCTTAGTGTGCCAGTGGACTTTCTACTCCAGAACCGCGCGGTTCAGCAAATCAGTGCTCGCGAGCAATTATACAGTCGGCCAGCTAAATAATGAGTATCATTTTAATTTAGACAGTGGTGAAGTATGAACTAATGAACTATCACAATAATGGAGTAAATTTAATAGTTTAATCAAAAAATTCTGAGTGAATCGGAAGGATGAATAGACAGTGATTGTGCAACTCACAGAGACACAAACGGAATGGTTAAGTACAATCAATAACAAATTGACCAAACTTTTAAATCTTACAGTTGCAACTTTTAGAATACACAACCAATTTTTAATTTAAAATCATCAACAGAATTTAAATTCATACACGGGGGTGACTAACACAATTATGAGATCTCAATAAATGGGGAAAAATAAGAATGTAAAGCAGAAAGGGAGAGAGAGAGAGAGAGAGTATGAGAGTGTGCCTAGTTATAGAGTCAAAGTACTGGTTGACTAGTAAACTTTATTTTAAGTAATCTTGTAATAGCATTTAATAAGAAGTAAATATTTATGTTTTTGGGAAGTTTGTTTTTGGAGAGGTTTAATACCAAGGATATTAAAACATTGATTGATTGTTGAATAAGAATAAAGAAAGAGGGCTTGTAAAACAATTATGTGTTAGCATAATTATTTCGCTACACAAACCTAAATAATCATTTCTGCAACAGTTTCGTCTATAGAACCCTGGAGGTGAACCTTAAGGTAAGAAAAGTCGTAAAATTGATACACTTATGAAAAATTTATTTGATCAGAAAAAACGAGTTGTTACATCAGCTGTAGTACCCTTTAATCTTCTGACTACATAGTTTATTTTATCCATCTCACTCAGGGTGTCGCCTATTGCGTCCATGTCTCGCTGGCAGTTCTTCACAAAATGAAGCGGATTTTCAATCTCCTTTCCGAAGAATTTTAACAGTGAATTTTCTTCTACAGTTCTATAGATGAACGTGGTCTGGTTCGCTGTTGTCGAGGTACTCTGGAGTTGGGTCAGCTGTTGTTCCAGCTCCTGTATCCGCTGATCTTGTTCAGTTACAAGCTCACTTACCGTAGATGTACGTTGAACTACTCTTTCCTCTATCCCAGTGATTTTAGCTTCACAATCATTGATGCGAGAATTGTTCGCTTCTAAAGCAGTCTCAATATTGCTGCGAATTATTTCTTCCTTTTCGCTTATATGTTTTTCTGTGGACTCTAATAATTGTTTATTTTGTTTTGCTTGGTCATGAACGGCTGTATAGGTTCTTTTATTCTCATCGTGAAGCGACCGCAGTGACCTATTTTGTTTTGCTGCTTCGTCAGACATTTTTTGCATAGAGGCTTTACTTTCTTCCTTATTTGCTTTATTGTCTTCGGATAGCTTCTGCATATTTGCCAATAAAGCAGCTAATGTATTCTGTAATTCTAGTCCTTCGGCCATATTTATTATTTATTTTTTATAAATTTAAGAAATTTTTTTACTTATTGTAACGGCACTATTATTACAATTTAATTTTACTCATACGGTCAGTTTGTTATTTATTATTATAGTCCAGTATCTCAATCAAATGTAAACAAGCTTAATCTAACACAAATACAAATAATAATTCAATCTCCACATAGGCAATTACTACTATTGTTCAAATATCTGATAAGAAAGATTATTCAAACTTTTATCTACACTCCCTGATAATAGAACGCCACACACAAATAGTTCAATGAATTTAGTTGCTACACACTCAAATAATATTTTCTTTCTTAAAACTAATGCAAAAAATCGAGCCCAATGTTGGCCAGCGCCAAATATCCTTATGCAACGGTTCAAATTTAATTATAACTAATAAGGATATGGTGAGTGTGTAAAATTTACAAACACATCTATTATGGAGGAGATGAAAAACTATTTATTATACACAAGAATACGTATAGTGTTTTAAGATGTATATTGTATTACAAATTGTCATGCATTTATATTTGAAATAATAGTTTATATTGTTCGATAATATATCGATTTTACTTGGTTAATGCTACGTCCTCCGTACGTGCAATCCTCCTCTTGGTATCGGCGCTCCCGTCCTGGTGTCCTCTTCGTCTTGTCATCCTCTTCTACAGCGGGTTGATCCAGCAGCGATATCTCGAACAGTCTCGTTGGTGTTTAAGTCTAACTGTTAACATCAATTAGACTCTTCACAAATTGTTAAACTCACAATGATTATTGTTTTTACTCGAACCGTTTATTATTAATTAATATGTTAGATTTTATCAATCTCAGGGTAAATACGGGTATTATTTGAATGCGGTGTATTAGTCTTACACCGTCCAAGAAATCTTGAAGTGTCTTTAATTCCCTATGCTGACATCTTAAACTAACACGAAAAAGCACTATAATATACTATAATTTTATTTAAATAATTAACCCACTTGGTTCTATACCGCAGAACTTCGTAAAGAATACCAAGGTTTATTTCAAGTTAGATTTTGCTATGGTCGCACGAGAAAAACTCTCTAATGCCGAGCACAACTTCACCTTGCAGATGCTACAGACGAACTGTGTCGACCTTACCTCTACAGAGAATGAATGTTACTGAATTTAGTGTATTCTGATTGGTTTAACCCACCTCACATGATTGATGCTTTCAACAGATATAAAGTTTTCCAGAAAGAGTCTGTATAAATATGCACTAACTTGCATTGAATTATCTACAAATTTTTACGACCCTATTAATGATAAGTGTCTCAAATTGAGTTTTTCCTACTAAAAAAACCATACTTCTAAAATATTTATGAACCACAGAGTATACACAAATTGAAGCTATTTACATAAATAATCCATTGTCAAAGTTTCACGTCGATCGGTTAATTACCGCGGAAGATATAGCGATCACACGTTATCACACCCGCACAAATTCACTCAAAAAATACATGACAATAAAGAACACCTTTTTATGAAGAATTTGGTATACCCTACATGCTTATCCATTTCTAAATACAATACTTATGGCTAAACGACAAAGTATTACATTAAACCAATTTAAACATGAAATGCTCGTCATCCATGTGCTCTGATACAAACAACACAGCTTATCATCCTGTGTTCCGTTCCAATATATATATATATATATATATATAGTCTTATAAAGTACCATAAATAATTTTAATATATAGTCTTATAAAGCACCATGAATAATTTTAACATTAAACACAATGTTTAGTGAAGTACTCAAAAAGGTATTGTATGAGGTATTCACTTCAGTTATATACGCATCTCCTACTTCCATCACGCTTAAATTACAGTTACATACTTAATTAAGTTCTAGTTTTCTTAACAAATTTCAAACTTTCTTTCAAACAATACCCAATCCCCCAGAAGAGTTTCAGCAACTCATTAACATTATCTTACCAGCGAGTCCTTGATCTTGTTTAGTCTCCTAAAGGTTATTTATTCCTTGTTTCCCTTTGTATTTGTCCCCTTATTCTTTGTTCTGGTTGTTTGTCTGGTTCCGCTTTATTCATTCATAATTTTTTGGTGCTTGAGTGTCACATATTCAGTCTAAATTTCTACCATTGTCTTAGTTTATTATTAAACTTGATGTACCATCCATGATTACCTCTAAGTGGACAAAAAATTATCTCTAGTATCAGCAAACAAATATGCCCAGAATTTTATCAGGCATCTTTGAAATCTTCCAAGTGTCATTTCTACATGTGACAATAGATTACACTATTGTTTCACATATGATCTGATTTGTGTTGAACCAACTTGACACTACATGACTTTAAACAGTGTTCCCTACTACCGGTACTCTTAAGAATTCTATTTCTTGTTTCCTGGGTCACACTGTTTCAGTGTACAATGTTGCCCAGATAGACAACTCAGATGCTGTCATCTCTGATATTCCAGTCTCCTCCGTACTCTCATTTCCATCGCTTTTATCCTCTCAAACATTAATTGTAGACTTCACACTGCATAATTCTCCTTTGTCTTTGTATATCTCGCACAGTTACACCATACACATAATAAATGGGTGGAATGGGGGGTATGACTACTGTATAAACAGAGTAGGGTCAAACAGTTAACTCAGTCTCAGTGGAAGGGGCAAAACACATTGTGCTAAGGAAACCCAAACAAATATTTAACAAAAAATAATGTTTTCTCAATAGTGAAAACCCAAAAGGCTACAGATAAGATTTGTACACCACTTTAACAGCTTTATATTCGCATGTTTCCTTGAACAGCACTGTTAAGTTTCATTCAACTGTGCAGTTTTTCTCAAAAGTTAATATTTCACGTACTCACTCAGTGTTTCAATTTGAAAGTATTCTAGAACAATAATGGAATGTGTTGAGTAGGCCTATACCAACAGTTTTCATATTTGTAGTTGTCCACTTACACCAGAATCCTATGTTCAAATCACTCATGTATTCACACAACCAAAACTATTTTGTTAGCATAACTTATGTATAGGGGTGAGTAGTATATAAAAGATCTTCCAGAAGGATACAACGTATATACTTTCTAGTATATTTTCCTACACCACATATAAAGGCTGTTATAATTTAGCAGGAGATTAACAGTGCAATACATTCAACTTTACTATATCTACTCAGAAAATTCACAAAGGATGGGGAAGCATGCACTCATGCACACACATGAAAATCTGAAGATAGGTATCTAATCCTAAGGTCATTTAATTTAATACATAATTGTGGTTACTCACCCTGGAGCCACCTAACTTGTGTGGCAGGCCCATAACCTTTATCATTTTTAGCAGCAATTCTAAAGATTATCGCAGGTTTTGTTGTGGTATCTATGTGTGCGGCAGCTAGTGAAGAATTTAAGACAACTGCCTGATTTGCAGATCCACAGTACACTCGAACAAATGCCAGCTGTGTAGGTGTACTTGATACAGTCTAAAAAAAATTTAAGTTATTCATATCCATGATGAAAGAACATGGTAAAAATAATGTCTGCTTGATACAAGAAATACACACATAACAAATATTATTCTTTCTACAGGATGAGATAACAACTGCTTTCCCCAAAATTTTGTTTTCAATTTTTGTATCTGCATTTGGCAACAGTTCTAAATAACAATTGTTCTATCTTTGGTGAACTAGTAATGAAAATGAATTGTGAATTATGAAAAGTGTTTTGTGTTACACTGTTGGTGAAACACAAGATTTCTAAACTCTAAAGAGAAATTTTCTGGTGTTCAACCACTGACACATCACGACGCAATCTGAAATCTGAACATTCACTTTAAGCAAACAGGAAATGTTATTGTAACCACATAAAAAATATACAACTAAACCAGAAGAGACTACACCCCACTTATTACTCTTTACGACTTACCTTTACACAGAAGATTCCCAAAGTCCCCAGGTCACCACCATATTTTCTGGAGGAAATGTGGAAACCATTCACATTCCCCGAAGAAACAATTTAGTAAATAAATTATTATCAACTTAACCAAAATCCAGGGCCCTCTAGGCGAACTTATTGACACAGAGATAAAGTTATGGTAGTGGCGTATTAATTAACTAACACATTGTTATTACACAATCATATTTTATTTTATTAAAATGATTATCAATTTTCTTTTAAATGTCACAAGAAAAAAATTATAATACAAAAAAGTTTTAAACGCAAATCAGTACTTTATACACCACTTTTGTCTCTCTCTCTCTCTCTCTCTCTCTCTCTCTCTCTCTCTCTCTCTCTCTCTCTCTCTCTCTCTCACACACACACACACACACACACACACACTCTCTACATAATATACTTATGAGATCTCACTTTTAGTTTGATACATTTTATTTTAAAAGTTAATTATGAATTGAAATCAAATTTTGTTTAATTTTGGCCAATTATTTTTGTTCTTTACAGTTACTTATCTGACACGTGGTCTTCCAGTGGTTGCCCCATCAAACGTAATTCACTATAAAACCACCGAAATGTTCTAAAAGTCCATATTTACGTCCCCATTTTTAGTTTTGACTTAGTTGACACTGATCTTACACATTCATTTCCAATTTTAACACGTTTTAAATAAAAATTCGGTAGGCCTAACTCGACTGTAATATGTAGGCCTACCTACACTATTACAATTCGACCGTACGGTCCGACTATAAGTTGGAGACTGGCCTCGCTTCCTTAGCGTCTCTGTTACAATTCCGTTTTAACTACGCCTTTGAAACCAGTTCTAGGCGGATTTCTACTCCCGTCCCATCGTCATTATGTAATTTTCCGTCGTACTTTGTATCACCACTTCGGCTGGAGACTGGCTGTATCATCGTAAACAACGTGCCTTTTGTGTGATTCACTGGTTAAAAATAGAACTTGTTACATCTTTACCTTAGTTGGACATCGCATAACGAACTTTACTTTTACAGTTTTAATCAGATTTGCTTCATTACAATAAAAGATTTTATATTGGTATATAAATTTTATTACCCAAATTTTGTCCCGTTACAAGACCAAAAAACATAAAAAATCTCATTGCCTAAACCTAGGAGGACCAGCGACGATGTGGTGCCACGACCCCCCTTACTTCCTGATTAAAATTTGGGTACTTACACCCCTAATCCAGTGGCTGTGGCCGCACCTGCATGACTTTACTGGACTTCGTTCATCAGGATCCCAACACCGTAAAGCCAGGCAGGCACTTGGCGACCCTGCCCTGACACGGTGGCCAGCACAGGTTCGCCGCCACAGTTCCACACAGATTCTGCAACAACAAAGCAAAAACATTATCAAATGGCCTTTCACTAATCCATATCCTTGCACTGATTTGGGTTCCTCCTAGAAGTACTGATTTGCATTGACCAAAGTACTGATTTGTGGTATCTTAAGTATCTTAACACACAAATAACATGTTACAAAAGAGGTACCATTATGCTAAAATAACACATATTATTCAACTCAAGTATCATATCATCGTACATAAATATATGACCATATATCAAAATACAAATGTAAATCATATAAAAAAACAAAAAAATACTCAAATTCAATTACAAATTCAATTTTCTAACGATTACAGTTTACGTTTACTTTCCTTAACTGGGGCCATCAATTGTTCACAATTCATCAACACTCAAATTGAAAGTAGTCTCTTAACCTAATCCGTTACAATATTTTGTAATTTCTCAAAGGTTTAGACCACTTGCTGCACCTTATTTTGAAATTACATTTTTTACGTAGCTAGTAATGTACCTACCCCCTATCAACTACACTATTGCAATTTATGGCTGGACTGATTCGGCCAGTTGCTTCCACAAGAATTGAACATGATTTGAGTAATTTTTTAATTACTCCGTCTTGCTTCGGCTTTACACAAGGTCTGGTATCACTGGTGTACAAGACATCAGCAACAACAGTAAACTAACTATATGCCCGTGAATGGTCTACCACCCCATTCGGTGTATAGCCGCTGTTCCATAGTTTTTTTAGAGATTCCCCCAATTTTTTCCCCAGGTTAAATTTCTATGTCCACCTCTTACAACGATAACAAGCTATGGTCAGGGCACATTAAGTCCGTGACCGCCCGAAAGTTCGGGAATCCCCTTTTTTCTGGTATTAAAAAATACTTATACCCATACTCATACTTATACTGACCATAATACACACAAAGTGTCAACTGATATAATACATACAATTTCCATCACATTATTATAACTGTCTTTCCTAGGCATCAAAATAGCAGGTACAATATAATAATTTATGACTTAGTTGATTTACAATTACTTCACATCTCTTTGAATAATACAATTATCTGTTATCACCCATATATTAACAATCATTAGGCCAAAATGTGTACATACATATATAGATTTAATTTTTTTTTACAATATAAAAAAAAACTTTTGTGATGGCACCTGTACAAATTTATATATTTAAAACAATTCTGTCAATTGACAGATTTTCACAAATTTTTTTTCCGTAGCTAGAGTTGTAGCTGCCCCCTCAATACAATATCTCAATACCCCATTACCAAACCACATTATATGTTTTATAACTACTCACAAATACATCATATTAAAATATCCATTTCAAATTTGAATTTCACATTCCAATTATCAAATTCTGATCATTTATCATTTATTATCAAATTCAAACCTCAATTTTTTAATTTATTACAAAATTCACATCCTAAACCATTTCAAATCAATTTAATTACATAATAAAAATTTAGTAGTGTCAATTATCATTCAAACAAAATTATAAATATTACTACATAAAATACAATATACCCATGCAACAAAATGTATCCTCAGATACCCTACAATAACAATAACATAACCTAATATATAACACATTTAACCCCAATATAAAATTATATACAATGTCCTTCACATAAAATGTAATTGTTCTCACAAAATCATTATATTATCAAGCCAAGTACGAGGGTTATTTGGAAAGTAAGGTCCGAATCGCCGTAGCTAATCAAATGACACGCGAACATTGAAAAGCGAATGCGCACCAACTCCCGGCATGCCTTGCGCGTCAAACGACACCATTTGCATTGGTATTGTTGCAGTGTGCTATTTACAGTGTCAGTTCAAAATGTTTAAAACAATTGATCAGCCCGCCGACTGTGAAATACGTTCAGTGATTCGGTTTTTGACAGCAAGGAACGTTTCACCAGCGGAAATTCATCGACAGATAAGTGAAGTGTACGGCCCCAATGCGATGAGTGACAGCAAAGTGCGTAAGTGGGTGAGAGCTTTCAAGGACGGACGGGAAAATGTCCATGATAAACCGCGATCAGGCCGACCATCAGTGATCACAGAAGATTTGGTCAATGCCGTGGACGAAAAAATTCGTGAAGACCGGCAATTCACAATTTCAACTTTAGCACTGGAATTTCCAAATGTGGGTAGAACAACTTTGCACAAAATTGTCTCTGAAAATTTGCAATTTCGCAAATTGTGCTCACGTTGGGTTTCCAGGCTGCTTACTGAGGAACACCAAATGAAAAGAATGGCTTGTGCTCTTGATTTTTTGGACCGATATCATAAGGAAGGTGATCAACTTCAGGGGACGGCACATTGTCAATGGAATGGCGTCACACGACATCACCAGTCAAAGTCAAGGCCAAGCAGACAATCTCAACACGCAAGGTTATGGCAACCGTGTTTTGGGATAGACATGGAGTCTTGTTAGTCGAGTTTATGCAGCAAGGGACAACAATAAATGCAGCCGCTTACTGCGCTACCCTGACTAAACTTCGACATGCAATACAGAATAAGTGACGTGGCCTTCTGACGTCTGGAGTTATGTTGCTGCATGACAATACCAGACCCCATTCTGCCATTCAAACCCAAAATCTGATCAGATCTTTTGGATGGGAACAGATTCACCACCCACCGTACAGTCCAGACTTGGCGCCGAGCGATTTTCACTTGTTCCACTACCTAAAGGAGTTTCTCACTGGTAAGCGCTTCGCCACAGATGACGAGGTGAAAGAACCAGTTAAAGACTGGTTATCCTCACAGGCGGCAGACTTCTATGACTTTGTAACGGGGTGGAAAAAAGGGTTTTTATGTTATTTGTAACGGGGTGGAAAAAAGGGTTTTTATGTTATTAACAATTTGGGTTCATTTTATTAAATTGCACAATTTATTTCATATGCGTGGCCAGACTCGTGTTTGAGTAGAAGTTTTGTTCAAACAAAGAAACGGTACACTGTAGCTGGGTGATGCAACCATATAAAGGAATGTCGTGCTGTTGACAATAATACAATTCTTAGAACTTTGCGGCTGTGTGACATCCACTCACCAATGCACAAGCACCCACATCTGCGAAGCGCCTAATCCACGCTAAACGAAAGTAAAGGCAGAGAAATATCGTCGACGGCCAACACTAAAAAATCCTGTGTGCCATGTGTACTGCCACTAAAACTTCGACAAAGAAGGCTGCGAACGGCGAAGAAATTTGTTCGCCGGCAAGGCAGTAATGCCCGGCAGCATGTAAGGCAGTCGGAAAGTAACATCTTAATCTGCCGGACGCGAACCGTAGTGCGTCCGCCGACTGGACACAAATTTCCATCTAAATCATATAGCAAAATGTGAATCAGCAGTGGTGTTGTGGTGAGGCGGCGGCGGCCGTTTGAACATAACGGGTTGGCGGGCTGAAAAAATTGATTAACTGGATAAATACAGTCTAACATGTGCATAGTGCGACGTAGCCGGGGAGACGCCGTGAGTGAATAGATCATCAGACAAAAATGGTAACCAAGATATAATATTGCAGAACAGAATTAGTGAAGTGAGCGGGCCAAAATAAAATGAATTATAGACTTTCGGACATTCAAAGAATACGAGTCACATGGCAGCGAAAGGAGTGAAGCCGTCGGGTAACCAGTAACCGTAATTTCAACAAATTTTTTATGAAGGGTTTTTGTGCAAACATGTCAATTAAATAAGAGGAGTTTGGTTTTGTAATAGTGTAAATGTGAGTATGTTAGCAGATTGGGCTGTCTAATTAAGGTAAGGTGTTTATTGTAATTCTGTAAGTATAAGTGTAATACCACCATGTAATTAACATTACAAGCTTTATACATTTTCCATGATTTTGGATCATTTGAGCCAAGAGGCCAAATAAAGAACAATTTAAAATTTAAAGAAAATTTTGAAGTATAAAATAAAATTTTAATTAATTTCTCTTCAAAAAATGCGTTGCGTAAATAATTTACCTAACCTGTAAACCATAGTTGCATCTTAACGTTCGTGTGCGGACTCTGGTAGAAGACGAAACAAGGTAGGTGAAAGATCAAATAATTTTATGTATTTCTATTTGTATTAAAATGTAATTAACGTTACATTACTTATATGGCGCGTGGTCTTCCAGTGGTTGCCCCATCAAACGTAATTCACTATAAAACCACCGAAATGTTCTAAAAGTCCATATTTACGTCTCCATTTTTAGTTTTGACTTAGTTGACACTGATCTTACACATTCATTTCCAATTTTAACATGTTTTAAATAAAAATTCGGTAGGCCTACCTCGACTGTAATATGTAGGCCTACCTACACTATTACAATTCGATCGTACGATCCGACTATGAGCTGGAGACTGGCCTCGCTTCCTTAGCGTCTCTGTTACAATTCCGTTTTAACTACGCCTTTGAAACCAGTTCTAGGCGGATTTCTACTCCCGTCCCATCGTCGTTATGTAATTTTCCATCGTACTTTGTATCACCACTTCGGCTGGAGACTGGCTGTATCGTCGTAAACAACATGTGCCTTTTGTGTGATCCACTGGTTAAAAATAGAACTTGTTATGTAAAGGTATAAACCTTCTTACCATTATAAAATAATAAAAATCACTGCTGCCAGAATATTACTTACCGTCATAACCCCACTAAACTTAACTTTTACACACCAAAAAAACTTCAGGGCCGCCACGATATTTTGTGGTTCAATATCAAAACCTTTACACTCTTCCCATTATAAAAACTTAAATAATCCCGCTATCTGACCACCCTTACTTCAGAAAATTCCTGGGAATGTTAGACGAGTTTTTCAGCACAGAAGACTAGGAAATGGTTATGACGTAATAACTACTCTAACACATGGTTATATTACTAAACAAATATGATTTTATTTTATCACACTATTCTTTTTCTCTTTGTTATATATAAAAATAAAAAACTATTATACTTTAATTTATTATAGAAATCTTTTACCCCCAACCAGTACTTTGCTCTTACTCTCTCTCTCTCTCTCTCTATCTATTTTTCTTTTTAACCCCCTTTTATTGAGCTCATTAATTTACTACTAACGTTTTACTTACAACCTATTGGCCAATTGGTCTTTTCACTTTTGTTTGTCTGTATTCAGTATCCATAATGTTACACCACATGTCGTTTCACACTTTTGGTTAAGATACTCACACCGACCAAATCAAACTGCTATATCATCGTCACTGTTGTTCTCTTTACCATTTTAAAAACTGCTATTACATTTTATACTCTTTGGTAGGCCTACTTTAATGTTTTCAGCCTACAAAAAATCTCGCCCGAGGCTTTTTTTGGGTTCGGTGAGACGTCCACGGTCAGGGTTCGGTGAGGCCGTGGCTGCCCAAAAGTGGGGAATCCATTTAAAATACACAATACATATTATACATCAATACACAGTTACATACGAATCAAATAAACATTTATATTTCACAAAATCTAGACTCAAAATAAACACTACTAACCTCAGGTTAACATAAAACATTTCCTCTCTGACTCTGAATAAAATTTACTAACGTTACACCACTTTTAATTTCAATTTCTGTTGACTAAACAGTTTAATTGTTTGTCTTGCATTATCATTTCAACTTTGTCTTTTTATTAAACATTTTACTCATTTAATTTTAATTGTCTATCATTTATTATCCATTTCAAATCAAAAAATAAATTATTCAAATTTGTTACACATATTTCCATCTTTTAAATTAATTAGACCATCTCTTTTAATTACATTTTGCATTAATTAAATCCTCTCACATAAATTTTAATTACCTCATTATCAAAACACTGTAAGTTACTTCAATTACATTATTCAAAACAAGTTTAATTCATTTAATTCCATCTTGCATTTGTTTACTTTCATAATAACATTCATTTATCTTTTTTTTTTATAACCTTCAAATCAAAAACTTTTAAATTGACTACACTAAGATTTCTATCTTTAAAATGTTTTACATTAATTTAAATTTCATTATAAAGATTCATGACTACACACTGTTAATTATTCACTTCAAACAAAATATTACTGTCATGAACTCAAACAAACCTGTAAATTGACTACATTAAATACAATGTACATTATCTTACTGCACAAGTACATTTAACATCAACACAAAAGTATACACAATCTACATTATTATCTGTTATTATTTACCACAAATCATTTCATAATTCAGTCCATTTCAAAACCCACTACACTCACATAATTAAATGTTCATTCACTATATATCTAACCACCATCATCGAAAATTAGTCTTATTTTATACGAGTACAATGCATTTTTTATTAAGTACATTATATTATCACTATTAATATAACAACCATTCCATTTCTCAAATTGTTCCACTACACCAGAATAATAACCCCCCGGATTACTCCATATTATTCTATCATAAAATCTGTCCACATTGATAATTTTAGTCCTGTCTCCGTCAGTATTTATTGTTAAACCCAGATAAGTTACATCATGTTATGTTCTATTCTTTTTACTTACCTCATACTTACACGCCACCCTGACTTGATCAACACAGAAGATTCCAAACTAGTTGTAGGTCGCCACGATGTTTTCGGCTTTACATCAAAGCCTTTAAAACACTTTTATTTAACTGCCAGGTTCGTTAGGCAAAATTTTCCATACGGGATAGGTGATGTTAATGTGGCGTATTAATGAACTTAACACATGGTTACGCTATTAATTCATTTTATTAACATTCATTGCAAGCTTATATTCTCCTCCACTTATAACTTTCATCAAACTCTTTACTTCAGGTTATACTTTAAAAACATTCTGTTAAAATTACATTGATTTTACTTCTTTCTCTATTTTTGTTTAATCATGAAACTGCCAAATAATTGTATAGCGTTTTACTTTTTCTTTTTCTAATATCAAAGCATATACGTATATAAAAAAAAAATACTTTAACTAACTTATTCTAATTTTTTATGAGACGACCCAGTTTGCCATGCTCACACATTCATACTGCCAAAATTCCCCCTAATTTAGTTAGAATCCCTCTTTTACCAAAATATGACATAATTAATGTTAGTCAAGGATTACCCAACCGGCGTCTTTACTCTCGTCGTCATGCGTCGCGTACTATGTATATGTCCGAAAGTTTTCACTTTTCACTTCACCACATTTAATTTAGATTCGTTCACTGTCTACATTCTGCGATGTTGATTCATTTTTTAAAAACTGATTGATACTTTTTACAACAAAATATAAATTTGGAAGTGCGCGACTTCTTAACGTTCCTGGCCGGGAAAACGGAGTTATTTCAACTGGGGGCCAGCGTCACCAGCCAATCTCCCACCATATTGAGTTGCTAGATAGGAAAACAATGCCTGCTCCTGTTAAAATGTTCGTCACTGTTCAGATAACATAGGTTATTCACATGTGTCAGGCGTCGACGAAATTCTGAAACCACTAGTTACGTCACTCAGATAGGTAGGGTCTCGTCAAGACTTCCGTCGGCTCCCGACCGCATGGCAAACAAATTTTACAAAAGCCATTTTGGTTCGGCTTGGTCCGAGCGTCGTCTGGGCGCCCCGCTGGTGTTTGCGCGTTTGTGTGCGCCACACAGCACTGAAGTTCCAGGAATTGTAAAGCATTGACCAACATACCTCGCATTCCAACGCCCCAACTTCACATCACTGTTCCTTTGTTCGACGAAACTTTTATTTAACATGTGACTGGCCACACAGATGGAAAATAAATTTATTATTTTTAAATAAAACAAAAACCCCTCTTTTTAGCCCCGTTACAATACCCCCCCAATGAGAGGTCTTTTGTCGAGACAGAAGAACTCTCATTGCTAAACCCCTACGAGGATCGGAGAGAATATGGTGCCAACAACCCCCCGTTAATTTCTTAAGCTTCATGGGTAAACTACCCCCCTAGCTCGGCGACTATGGCTGCACCTGAACGAGATTACTGGACTTCTCTACTCGAGATCCCAACTCCATAAACTCGGACCGGTACTCACCATAGTACACCTAACCTTCTATCATTCCACCCCAAACTCCAAATCCCTGGCCTTATACCATGCCAAATCCTCAACCGATATGTTTCCCCTTACATGCACATTGGGTCGCCTTTGGCAAATACTGGGCGCGTACACATTCATTAATACATCCTAACCAATTTCTTATTTAAAATTCATAAAATATTTTTTTTTAAATTCAAAAATTCAGTAAAGTTTAAAATCAAATTGTTATATCTCCATTACTTTCTTAAAAGAATAAAAAGTCTTTTACATGAATCTATCAAATCTATCAATATTCTTCATTACTACTAATAATCATAAAAAACACAAATTGAACATCTTATTAAGTCATTAATTCGCTTATACTAATGTTTGATTATCCAGATATACTAAACAATGTAATTCAATAAAACACTAGTAATACACATAAACAATAAGATACTTGAAACTCAAACATCATCTATATGGCAGGTCTAAAATAAAATTTTTTTTTTCAACCTCTTTTATTAATTTTCAGAAAAACAAAAATATTTAATTCAATCAAGAAGCAAAATGGTATCAATCAATTACTAGAAACTGGTCTTGTCTATACCATCAGTCATCAGCTGATCTCTCTGGGTCAAGTCAATGACCTTGACATACATATGTTACACAGAGCTACACATGAAATACATGAAACATCTTTAAAATTCTTTACCTTTAAACACAATACAATATAATAAAATAAGACATACAAAATTAACATGGTTATTTTCATCTTACTTTAAACAATAAAATTTACATTTAAATTGACCAAAATTTACACATTTTATAGCTTTAATTATTTTCAACTTCTATTAAAATCTGTCACTTGTTTCAATTAATTTTATATTTTGACTATGACTTTCTTTCTTTAACATATTCATTTTCAATTAGTTTGGGTGACTTAATTATTCATAATACTTTGATTTACTAACTTGGCATTTACATATAATCTTACTCCCCTTCTGACTCGAATACTCACTTAACAGCTTTAACTAGTATGACACCCATCTATCAGAACATCTACCAACCATTCTCTACCTCTAACTTACTACTCTAACTCATTTCACATCATTCTACCCTTATGACAAAAATACCCTCTGCCCCTTTGTACTCAGGATGTGTGTTCCTCATCTCACCTCCGTGCTCCACATCTTGCCCTTCCTATTTACCCGGCAATCACTCCCTGAAAACCCACTGCTATCTGCCACAACGCCTGTCATTGCGGACTCCTTATCACACCACCCCCCTTTACAAAACCACCATCAACTAATTACTCTCCCATTACATCTCTTTCATCTACACCATATCACCTGGTTTATTACCCCAATATATCAATCTCCTTACTCTACATATTTTCCCCATTTCTACTGTGTCACTATTACTTCTCAATTCTACATTACTTTTACTCCCACAAGAATCTTATTTTGTTCAACGCACCTTTAAACTTAACTTGGACTGATTTAAATGTCCTAACGAAATAATAATCACCCAAATTCTACCCTTTACCACATTTTACATTTTAATTCTTGAGAACTTAAAACCATCTCAATTCATTTTACCATTTAATACACAATCTCTTAAACCCATTGAAAATCTATTATTCAATCATTAATTATACTCAATTTTCATTATATTCAAACATTTACTTACATTGAAAAATTTTCAAATCATTCATCAGTGACATACTACATTTATAACTCCAGCAATCAGCTGATTTTCTTGGCAAGGTGAATGCCCTTTCTATAGATACATTTCAACAATTATATAAAGTACATATTTTTTGTAATCCTTATATCTAACATACTACATACAATTAATACACATACACAAAATTATATAGTTATCCTACAATGTTATTTGAATTCATTACAAGTTAAATCTAGTACTTAAAATGGTTTTGCTCTCATAGGGACATACAGCGCTACTCATTGAGTCATAGTCATAGCAACAGTTACTGAACAGCTCTATGGATTGTCAACCCCCAACTCTCTCTATAGAGTCGTGTTATAAGCTGACCGCCCGCTGTTTACAGAGGTCGTCACCCTCTCGCTGAATTTACAGTTACACTCCTACTTCATCACTTTATTGTTTCCCCCTTTCTGACTCTGCTACAATTAGGTAAACCACCTGCCGGTCGGTCTAGGTATTTACCTTGTGCACAGATGCGTTATCTGTGCCCCTGGCTTGTAACTGCCAGCTCCTTTTCCACACACACTATTGTTTACTGCTGGTGGACTGTTGCGCCCATTTGCATCCCCAAGAACTGCAGTTACATATATAAGGTATAGACGCTACCTATACCATTCTTGGTTCAGCGTTATATAAACATTCGGTATTACTGATGTCCGAGGACACCAGTAACCCTACTAAAATGATTCACACACCCTTAATCACGGCACTATCGACACCTTCGACGATAGCCGCTGTTCCATAGTTATGTAGTTTCCCCTGTTTACCCGCTGGTTCAATTTCAATATTCACCAATTTTGTAACTACTTACATAATTCCACGGCCAGGGTCTGGTGAAACCGTGACCGCCCGAAATGTGGTGAAACTACCAAAAGACATATAAGGCTCACACTCACACTGCCCCCCTTTTTGAATATGGTACCGGATAACTTCGTTGTACATACGGCGCATGCTCCCTCACCTTTAGTTCACACTCATAACCTTTTGCCCTTCCTGGTTCCCCGGCAAACACTCCCCTAAAACCTTCGACTACCCGCCACAACGCTTCACGTTGAGAACTCCCCATTGCGCCACCCTCACCAAAAAATTTAACCGTGTGACAGTACGAAAATCTTGATGTCAGAATTATGATATGAGTGGTAACAAATTATCGTATTTTATTGTATTACACACACACATACATGGAGAGAACGATTTCCCTTTGTGAAGAGACAACGACGCAGATTCTAATAGATCAAAACGATTCCAAGGGCAGGAGCAGACGTGCGGAGACGAGCATACAAAATGGCCATCCAAGTGGAAACAGATTGTAAATAACCACTCTCATTGGTCCAGAAGACGGGACGTCATTAAAATCAGTGACGACCTAACAAACAATGACATGACAACGGGGCGTGAGCCAATTTGAACAAAAGACAATGACGTGGATGCGCTAACACATATGCAAAATATGTGCTTTGCATCTGCCCAGTCAGCATCAGACCATCAAGGCGTCAACACGCTGTAAAAAATCGCCGGCAGTTTTTGCCAGCGAAAGTGTTTCTTAATCAAACTAACAATGTGGTAACATATAGTAATAACTCTTTATCAGAAGTCTCAAAGTAACTAGTCACAATGTAAATTAGAATCAGTGCAACCAAGGAGACCTCTGGGACGATCGGCCGAACACCTGCTTGATCATGATTGCAATATAAGGACAGCGGAGACTTTACAACGCAGATACAGGAAAGTCCAACTATTTCTCTATTCCAATCTTTATTCTTAAAGCTGAGCTCAAAATTACTAAAATTCAAATGTATGTGTAAAATCAATCTTAGCGAAATGAGTGGGTGTGTGTGTGTGTGTGTGTGTGTGTGTATGGGCCGTACTAGTACATATGAATAATGTTTCTATGAGACGTTGGTTTGTGTTCTGTTAAATATAAGAATTGATCAATTACAAGGTAACATGGGCTGTTGCAGTAAAATATAAATTTATTATAAATTCCATAACAAGATTAATACCTGAATAATAGAAAATACAGAACTGTAATATAGCGGAATATGTATCCGCCATTTTGTTAGTTGAGTATAAGGATTCCATTTTGTTTTATTGCTGTTGATGTCTATTTTGAATTTCTATGTTATTAAAAGACAACTATATATACATCTATATGCGCTGTCTGATTTCATTATTCCGCACAATAGTCCTGTCTCTGACAATCGCTTAATCGAATCCTGGGACCCGAACATAAAAATTTTGAATCACGAAGTTGGCACTACAAGACGGCCGCCGAACCAGTATGAAATACACAATAATTATGGTAATGAAAGGTAAACACCAAAACATACAATCACAACACCAAAATATAATTGTTTTAAACATAACAAATGCCGCCCGAACTGGTGACGTGATATAAATAAAAGTTTATACAATAAGCCGGAGTCAGAGACAGAGGGTTGTCGGAAGAAAGGAAGGAATACGTAAGATATACCTGGTACGTAGATAATAGGTTATACCATGATAATAGGTTATATTATTGTTTAAGTAAAATATAGAACAATTACTAAAAAAAAAAAAAAAAATTCATTATTAATATGAGCAAAATGGCAGATAACGAAAACACTAATATAGATAATACAGCAACTTAATCACTATTATTGAATGAACCACAAGCGAACTCAACACCTATTATAAATAGTAAAGTATCACTGGAAGACCTTTTTCTATTAATGAAGACACAAAATAATGAATTAAGAGAACAAAGCATTAAGTTTGATGTAAAATTCGATGAAGTGAAAAAAGAAATACAAAGACAAAATGTTAATGTTGACAAAAGAATAAATGAAATAGAAATACAGTGTGACAGTATTCAAAAACAAACAAAAAATAATAATGAACAATTTCACAACAAAATAAGTAAGTTAGACGACAAATTTAAGCAAATTAATGAGATAGTTCAGAATCAAATAGAAACACAATATGAAAAAATAGAGAATCAATGTTTAACCACAGTTAATGAGCAGATAGAGAGTAGAACCAATTGTGAAATAAATAAACAGATAGAAATGAAAACTAGCATTTTACAAAATAAAATCGAGAAATGTGAATTAGATGTAATAGATATAACCAAACATATCGAAACAATAGACCAAACAGTATCAAAACGTGAGAATAATACTAGTGATAGAATGAGTATGTTACAAAGTACGATTAAAGAAATAGATGACTTAGCTGTACAAAACAAGAATGATATAAATGTTAAATGTGATGTACATGTGTTAAGGAAGGACGAGAGTGCCTTCGATGTATATTTGGGAGACATATGGTCTACAAATAAAGTTGTCTTTGGTTTTTGTAGTGCACTTCACAGGTGGTGCAATAGTTGTGAATTAGTGTCCCCTGCAAATGTGGAAAGAGAGAATGTAGCTTGGTGTGATAGAGAGAGAGATATTAAAAGAGAGAGATGTTTTGATAGAGAGAGATATTGTGAGAGAAAAAGAGAAGTAGAGATTTTTAAGATAAGTAGAGACTATGAAGAATTTATGGAAAGGTTAGGAGTAGAGATGATATATAATAAATATAGTAAGAACTTACCTTGTAATAAAACTGAAGTAGTAGGAGATAATGAAAATAATGACTTTGCAAATTACCTAATTATGACTGATTATACCGAAGGTGACAGAACCATACTCGATCATGAATTATATGAGTTTGAGAATAATGATAAAAATTCGAATGGTATATGTATTTATGATGTTAGTATAAGAGAGTTAATATTAAGCAATGTATATAGTTTTAAGATTCGACTATTGTTCGACGATGGAGGGTAAATATTGTATTCTGTTTATGAACATGTAATTATGTGAACAGTGTTTTTCAAGAGGGACTGCTTATGACTGATTTTGGTAAATGATAAGATGATAATTTTTGATTGTATTTTTTGTGTATATTAATGTCAATGTATTTGTGTATTTTTGATGTGTGTATTTTATGTATTTTTTTGTGTAAACCATGTACTGTAGAATTGTAAATATTCAAGAATAATTAATTATGAGGATGATTTTAAATAATTATGAGGTTTAGATGCTAAGGGATAGTAAATAAATGAAGCATATGATATATTTGGATATTGAGTTGTTTTAGGATTGTAAGATAAGTGATGAATTTTCTAGTGGTATATTAAGGTGAAATGTTGTAAAGAGGTTTGGGGCTAGTGATAAATAGAGGCATGGGAGTTAGTTAAACAGAGTCAATGGGAGTTAGTGAAAATAAGAATGTTGAGATACTGATAATATATAAAGAGGTGTTGGATATTTTAGGGACACAGTAGTTAGTGATTATATGTAGAAAGGTGAGTAATGTGAATGGTAATTATATTTGATGATGATATTTTGTAATAAGGATACGGTGTAGGGAGTGATCAGCGTGCGACGTTGTGGCAGGCGGAGCAATTTTGGGTTAGAGTGTTTGCCGATATTTGGTGGAGGGCAAATGGTTAGGGATGGGTATGGCCAGGTAGGGAACACACATCCTAGTACAAAAAACGAGCGGAGCCAGAGGTTTTAAATGGGATTAGTGAAGGGGGTTATTATAGAGATATTGGTGTCATAATATGTTAATGGGTAGAAGCAGTTGTTAGTAGTAAAAAAGAGGGGTAGTAAGGTTAGAGAGACAAATGCCAAAATAAGATATAGAGAATAGTGAATAATAGAGAGTCACCCAAACTAGACAAGGAAGGATAAAAGGGTTAGAGAAAGAGAAAATTCATGGTAGAAAGGTGATGTAACAGAAAGGTAATGATAAATTTGAAATTTTTTTTGTATAGAATCTGATACAGTAGAACTTGGCTAATTCGAAGCTGAAGGGACCAGTAAAAAATTCGAATTATCCAAAAATTCGAATTAGGAAAACTTTTAATAACGGTAGAAAAATCAAATCAAAAACCGAAATTCAGTAAAGCAGTATGTTATTTTATTAAACAATTTCCTTAGACATATGTATTACAAACGTATAAACATGTTTCAGTACAAAATATAGCATTTACAGTTTTTTAAAAAAGCTAGAAACTTTTGATTGCATTTTGCAGTTAATACACTGAGTTGTAGTAAACTCTTCAAGTTTATTAAGTGCTTGGAAAATAGCGTCACTTACGTTCTGCTGTCCTTCAACAAACCGTCTCAAGTCTTGAATGTAATTTGATGCCTGTGAAGCCGTTGGAATCGGTATCTCTGGAAGTTCTAGCTGGTCCCCTTCTTCATCTGAAGATGTACCATCATTTCTTTTGTTCATAACATCAGCCACGATCTCCGCATCTGTCTGTTCACCGCACACCGCCAAGTCTTCATCCATGTTTACAAACTCTTCGTAACGAATGCCTGCGTCATGTCCAACATCTTCCCAGTTATCCGTAGTGGGTACGACTTCTCTAGCAGCTTTATCCTCCTCTTCACCTTCAATGTGGCAGAAACCACCTTTACGAAAACAATTAGCAATTCTTTTTTGCGTAACTTGGTTCCAAGCACTGTTGCACATGCGGGCAGCTTGAAGGATGTTAATCTTGATATTTTCATGCTCATCTAAATAAGCACCTGACAGAATGTTTTGGACCACAAGCCGTCTGTAAAAATGCTTAAAATTTTGTATTACACCTTGGTCCATAGGTTGAACTACTCAAGTCATGTTTGGAGGGAAAAACACAACCTTTACATTTTCCATCACAGGAATAGTGTTGTGCGCTGTACAGTTGTCAATAAACAAGACGATTCTTCTGTTTTGATTCCGAAATTTCATGTTGATTTTCAAAAGCCATCTTTCGAAAATTTCACCTGTCATCCAAGCTTTATTGTTTGTTTCATATTCAACTGGTTTCGTTTTTACATTTTTGAAACAACGTGGGTTGGCTGACTTCCCTATCATTAGCAAAGGCAGTTTTTCCGAGCCATCCATGTTTGCTCCGATTAAAAGTGTTATGCGCTCCTTGCTGTGTTTGCCGCCACTACAACTTTCTCCTTTAAAAGCAAGTGTTTTGTCGGGGGTGCATTTGAATAATAAGCCCGTCTCATCTACGTTAAAAATGTCTTTAGCGTCTCTATCAGAAATCATTTGCAACAAATCGTCTTTCCATGAATTTGCAGCTTCAACGTCAACAGATCCACTTTCCCCACAAACAGTTTTGAAAGAAATTCCTTTCTTTAAAACCATCGAGCCAACCAGTGCTGGCCTTAAAATCATTTTTCCCTAAGCTAGATGCGAATTCCTCAGCTTTGGCTCTGACGAGGGGCCCACTGACTGGAATTTTTTTGTCCCTAACTTGTTTAAACCACTTCACTACACATTCATCCACGTCAGGATTTTCTGGTCCTCGCGCTCTTTTCCTATCTTTGTCGCTGGCTTTACACACTATTCAAAATCTTCTCTTTATTTTTTAGATACGTTGACAGCGTATTTGGCAGTATCCCGAATTCCTTGGCAATTTCATATTTCTTTTTTGTCCCTTTTCCACTTCCCGTATAACGGCAACTTTTTTGGCAAATGTCAATGATTTGTATTGGGTCCGTGTTGGTTTTGAAAGGGCCATGATGAACACACAACACAATAAAACTGCACAATAAGTGTCACTAAAACACACCAGTCTGTATATACAGTACTGTATAAAGAAAGGAACGGTCTCTCACTACAGGACACAGCTCGCACAGTAGAAACTCAAAAAGACTTAACACTTCCACGAATGCAGGCAGACTGAACTGAAAGCAACAGTGAGGGTGGCTGACTGACGAGGCGTGGAACAAGGGACAATGGCGGACGGTACCGTTACACGAGCCAGTCATGTGTCATCGCCAGATACTGACGGCAATTCCACGAATTTGACACAAAAGACAAGCGTCTGTTCACAAAGGGCGATGCCTGCTTGTCTGTTTCCAGTCGTGTCTCTATTGTTACGTGGTCTAGCCCATACAGCAGGCGATTTTTTGTAGTTAGAGCAAAATTTTTATTTCGAATTAACCAAAAAAAGTTCGAATTACAGACGATGTTTTTGCATGGTTTTACATAGGATATTCAAGGGACCACGGTAAAAGTTCGAATTATCCACGAATTCGAATTATGCACGTTCGAATTAGCCAAGTTCTACTGTATAAATGAATGTTAACTAATTTAAAAGTTAATAGAGAATTGATGATAAAAATGTTATAAAGTTTGATACCAGTTATTTAAATGTAAATTGTTTAATGTGAATTGTTCAATGTTAATGTTTAATGTACAATGTTTTACTATGATTTATTATGTAGATGGTACAATAGTGTGTGTGGTTAGGAGGTCGTTATGGGGGTAGCGACGGTAAAAATACTAATACGTTAAAAATATAAAGATAACAGGGGTTTTGAACAAAGAAAGTTGAGTAAAGAAAAATAAATAGTTTGAAGTTGTTTGATATGATAGGTATAGGTTTCAATATTATATGAAGTAAAATAGTAGAATTAGTGGTTATTGTTCAGAAAAGTTAAAATTTGTTTTCTGCTTAGGATAAGAATATATTTTCGTGTGGTAAGGAGAGTAATTATGGTCGACTGGAGTCAGAGAGTTTTTTATATAAATGTAGGAATGTTTGAAAAAATGGAGAGGGTTATCTGTCTTAAATCTTGTATTTTTTGTTTGGTTATTTGATGAGTTAAGAAAACCAACATCTCAAAACACAAACCAATGCATCTAAGGGGAGAAATATCAGTTGTGGATATGGGAATAGATAAGGCCACTATATTAAAATTTGTATTGCATGTTTCAGAGTTTGGTGGTGTTGTGACCGCGGTCCTGAGCTGGCCGGTGCGTCAGAACAGAAGTGTTAAGTGCCTAATGGCCTTATGGTGTTGGGATCTCTCCTGAGAAGTCCAGTAAGGTCAGATGGTACGATCATCATCATCAGACCAAGGGTAAGTGATTCTTTTATATCAAAGATTAAGGGGGTTGTGGCGACATATCTGGGCTGATCCTTTTAGAAAAGTGTGAATGAGTCAATGAAAGTTTTTATGTTTCGACATAAAATATTTCATTGAGGGGGTTTTGTGACAGTACGAAAATCTTGATGTCAGAATTATGGTATGAGTGGTAACAAATTATCGTATTTTATTGTATTACACACACACATACATGGAGAAAACGATTTCCCTTTGTGAAGAGACAACGACGCAGATTCTAATAGATCAAAACGATTCCAAGGGCAGGAGCAGACGTGCGGAGACGAGCATACAAAATGGCCATCCAAGTGGAAACAGATTGTAAATAGCCACTCTCATTGGTCCAGAAGACGGGACGTCATTAAAATCAGTGATGACCTAACAAACAAAAGACAATGACGTGGATGCGCTAACACATACACAAAATATGTGCTTTGCATCTGCCCAGTCAGCATCAGACCATCAAGGCGTCAACACGCTGTAAAAAATCGCCGGCAGTTTTTGCCAGCGAAAGTGTTTCTTAATCAAACTAACAATGTGGTAACATATAGTAATAACTCTTTATCAGAAGTCTCAAAGTAACTAGTCACAATGTAAATTAGAATCAGTGCAACCAAGGAGACCTCTGGGACGATCGGCCGAACACCTGCTTGATCATGATTGCAATATAAGGACAGCGGAGACTTTACAACGCAGATACAGGAAAGTCCAACTATTTCTCTATTCCAATCTTTATTCTTAAAGCTGAGCTCAAAATTACTAAAATTCAAATGTATGTGTAAAATCAATCTTAGCGAAATGAGTACGTGTGTGTGTGTGTATGGGCCGTACTAGTACATATGAATAATGTTTCTATGAGACGTTGGTTTGTGTTCTGTTAAATATAAGAATTGATCAATTACAAGGTAACATGGGCAGTTGCAGTAAAATATAAATTCATTATAAATTCCATAACAAGATTAATACCTGAATAATAGAAAATAACAGAACTGTAATATAGCGGAATATGTATCCGCCATTTTGTTAGTTGAGTATAAGGATTCCATTTTGTTTTATTGCTGTTGATGTCTATTTTGAATTTCTATGTTATTAAAAGACAACTATATGCGCTGTCTGATTTCATTATTCCGCACAATAGTCCTGTCTCTGACAATCGCTTAATCGAATCCTGGGACCCGAACATAAAAATTTTGAATCACGAAGTTGGCACTACAAGATGGCCGCCGAACCAGTATGAAATACACAATAATTATGGTAATGAAAGGTAAACACCAAAACATACAATCACAACACCAAAATATAATTGTTTTAAACGTAACAAATGCCGCCCGAACTGGTGACGTGATATAAATAAAAGTTTATACAATAAGCCGGAGTCAGAGACGGAGGGTTGTCGGAAGAAAGGAAGGAATACGTAAGATATACCTGATACATAGATAATAGGTTATACCATGATAATAGGTTATATTATTGTTTAAGTAAAATATAGAATTACTAAAAAAAAAAAAAAAAAATTCATTATTAATATGAGCAAAATGGCAGATAACGAAAACACTAATATAGATAATACAGCAACTGAATCACTATTATTGAATGAACCACAAGCGAACTCAACACCTATTATAAATAGTAAAGTATCACTGGAAGACCTTTTTCTATTAATGAAGACACAAAATAATGAATTAAGAGAACAAAGCATTAAGTTTGATGTAAAATTCGATGAAGTGAAAAAAGAAATACAAAGACAAAATGTTAATGTTGACAAAAGAATAAATGAAATAGAAATACAGTGTGACAGTATTCAAAAACAAACAAAAAATAATAATGAACAATTTCACAACCAAATAAGTAAGTTAGACGACAAAATTAAGCAAATTAATGAGATAGTTCAGAATCAAATAGAAACACAATATGAAAAAATAGAGAATCAATGTTTAACCACAGTTAATGAGCAGATAGAGAGTAGAACCAATTGTGAAATAAATAAACAGATAGAAATGAAAACTAGCATTTTACAAAATAAAATCGAGAAATGTGAATTAGATGTAATAGAGATAACCAAACATATCGAAACAATAGACCAAACAGTATCAAAACGTGAGAATAATACTAGTGATAGAATGAGTATGTTACAAAGTAAGATTAAAGAAATAGATGACTTAGCTGTACAAAACAAGAATGATATTAATGTTAAATGTGATGTACATGTGTTGAGGAAGGACAAGAGTGCCTTCGATGTATATTTGGGAGACATATGGTCTACAAATAAAGTTGTCTTTGGTTTTTGTAGTGCACTTCACAGGTGGTGCAATAGTTGTGAATTAGTGTCCCCTGCAAATGTGGAAAGAGAGAATGTAGCTTGGTGTGATAGAGAGAGATATATTAAAAGAGAGAGATGTTTTGATAGAGAGAGATATTGTGAGAGAAAAAGAGAAGTAGAGATTTTTAAGATAAGTAGAGACTATGAAGAATTTATGGAAAGGTTAGGAGTAGAGATGATATATAATAAATATAGTAAGAACTTACCTTGTAATAAAACTGAAGTAGTAGGAGATAATGAAAATAATGACTTTGCAAATTACCTAATTATGACTGATTATACCGAAGGTGACAGAACCATACCCGATCATGAATTATATGAGTTTGAGAATAATGATAAAAATTCGAATGGTATATGTATTTATGATGTTAGTATAAGAGAGTTAATATTAAGCAATGTATATAGTTTTAAGATTCGACTATTGTTCGACGATGGAGGGTAAATATTGTATTCTGTTTATGAACATGTAATTATGTGAACAGTGTTTTTCAAGAGGGACTGCTTATGACTGATTTTGGTAAATGATAAGATGATAATTTTTGATTGTATTTTTTGTGTATATTAATGTCAATGTATTTGTGTATTTTTGATGTGTGTATTTTATGTATTTTTTTGTGTAAACCATGTACTGTAGAATTGTAAATATTCAAGAATAATTAATTATGAGGATGATTTTAAATAATTATGAGGTTTAGATGCTAAGGGATAGTAAATAAATGAAGCATATGATATATTTGGATATTGAGTTGTTTTAGGATTGTAAGATAAGTGATGAATTTTCTAGTGGTATATTAAGGTGAAATGTTGTAAAGAGGTTTGGGGCTAGTGATAAATAGAGGCATGGGAGTTAGTTAAACAGAGTCAATGGGAGTTAGTGAAAATAAGAATGTTGAGATACTGATAATATATAAAGAGGTGTTGGATATTTTAGGGACACAGTAGTTAGTGATTATATGTAGAAAGGTGAGTAATGTGAATGGTAATTATATTTGATGATGATATTTTGTAATAAGGATACGGTGTAGGGAGTGATCAGCGTGCGACGTTGTGGCAGGCGGAGCAATTTTGGGTTAGAGTGTTTGCCGATATTTGGTGGAGGGCAAATGGTTAGGGATGGGTATGGCCAGGTAGGGAACACACATCCTAGTACAAAAAACGAGCGGAGCCAGAGGTTTTAAATGGGATTAGTGAAGGGGGTTATTATAGAGATATTGGTGTCATAATATGTTAATGGGTAGAAGCAGTTGTTAGTAGTAAAAAAGAGGGGTAGTAAGGTTAGAGAGACAAATGCCAAAATAAGATATAGAGAATAGTGAATAATAGAGAGTCACCCAAACTAGACAAGGAAGGATAAAAGGGTTAGAGAAAGAGAAAATTCATGGTAGAAAGGTGATGTAACAGAAAGGTAATGATAAATTTGAAATTTTTTTTGTATAGAATCTGATACAGTAGAACTTGGCTAATTCGAAGCTGAAGGGACCAGTAAAAAATTCGAATTATCCAAAAATTCGAATTAGGAAAACTTTTAATAACGGTAGAAAAATCAAATCAAAAACCGAAATTCAGTAAAGCAGTATGTTATTTTATTAAACAATTTCCTTAGACATATGTATTACAAACGTATAAACATGTTTCAGTACAAAATATAGCATTTACAGTTTTTTAAAAAAGCTAGAAACTTTTGATTGCATTTTGCAGTTAATACACTGAGTTGTAGTAAACTCTTCAAGTTTATTAAGTGCTTGGAAAATAGCGTCACTTACGTTCTGCTGTCCTTCAACAAACCGTCTCAAGTCTTGAATGTAATTTGATGCCTGTGAAGCCGTTGGAATCGGTATCTCTGGAAGTTCTAGCTGGTCCCCTTCTTCATCTGAAGATGTACCATCATTTCTTTTGTTCATAACATCAGCCACGATCTCCGCATCTGTCTGTTCACCGCACACCGCCAAGTCTTCATCCATGTTTACAAACTCTTCGTAACGAATGCCTGCGTCATGTCCAACATCTTCCCAGTTATCCGTAGTGGGTACGACTTCTCTAGCAGCTTTATCCTCCTCTTCACCTTCAATGTGGCAGAAACCACCTTTACGAAAACAATTAGCAATTCTTTTTTGCGTAACTTGGTTCCAAGCACTGTTGCACATGCGGGCAGCTTGAAGGATGTTAATCTTGATATTTTCATGCTCATCTAAATAAGCACCTGACAGAATGTTTTGGACCACAAGCCGTCTGTAAAAATGCTTAAAATTTTGTATTACACCTTGGTCCATAGGTTGAACTACTCAAGTCATGTTTGGAGGGAAAAACACAACCTTTACATTTTCCATCACAGGAATAGTGTTGTGCGCTGTACAGTTGTCAATAAACAAGACGATTCTTCTGTTTTGATTCCGAAATTTCATGTTGATTTTCAAAAGCCATCTTTCGAAAATTTCACCTGTCATCCAAGCTTTATTGTTTGTTTCATATTCAACTGGTTTCGTTTTTACATTTTTGAAACAACGTGGGTTGGCTGACTTCCCTATCATTAGCAAAGGCAGTTTTTCCGAGCCATCCATGTTTGCTCCGATTAAAAGTGTTATGCGCTCCTTGCTGTGTTTGCCGCCACTACAACTTTCTCCTTTAAAAGCAAGTGTTTTGTCGGGGGTGCATTTGAATAATAAGCCCGTCTCATCTACGTTAAAAATGTCTTTAGCGTCTCTATCAGAAATCATTTGCAACAAATCGTCTTTCCATGAATTTGCAGCTTCAACGTCAACAGATCCACTTTCCCCACAAACAGTTTTGAAAGAAATTCCTTTCTTTAAAACCATCGAGCCAACCAGTGCTGGCCTTAAAATCATTTTTCCCTAAGCTAGATGCGAATTCCTCAGCTTTGGCTCTGACGAGGGGCCCACTGACTGGAATTTTTTTGTCCCTAACTTGTTTAAACCACTTCACTACACATTCATCCACGTCAGGATTTTCTGGTCCTCGCGCTCTTTTCCTATCTTTGTCGCTGGCTTTACACACTATTCAAAATCTTCTCTTTATTTTTTAGATACGTTGACAGCGTATTTGGCAGTATCCCGAATTCCTTGGCAATTTCATATTTCTTTTTTGTCCCTTTTCCACTTCCCGTATAACGGCAACTTTTTTGGCAAATGTCAATGATTTGTATTGGGTCCGTGTTGGTTTTGAAAGGGCCATGATGAACACACAACACAATAAAACTGCACAATAAGTGTCACTAAAACACACCAGTCTGTATATACAGTACTGTATAAAGAAAGGAACGGTCTCTCACTACAGGACACAGCTCGCACAGTAGAAACTCAAAAAGACTTAACACTTCCACGAATGCAGGCAGACTGAACTGAAAGCAACAGTGAGGGTGGCTGACTGACGAGGCGTGGAACAAGGGACAATGGCGGACGGTACCGTTACACGAGCCAGTCATGTGTCATCGCCAGATACTGACGGCAATTCCACGAATTTGACACAAAAGACAAGCGTCTGTTCACAAAGGGCGATGCCTGCTTGTCTGTTTCCAGTCGTGTCTCTATTGTTACGTGGTCTAGCCCATACAGCAGGCGATTTTTTGTAGTTAGAGCAAAATTTTTATTTCGAATTAACCAAAAAAAGTTCGAATTACAGACGATGTTTTTGCATGGTTTTACATAGGATATTCAAGGGACCACGGTAAAAGTTCGAATTATCCACGAATTCGAATTATGCACGTTCGAATTAGCCAAGTTCTACTGTATAAATGAATGTTAACTAATTTAAAAGTTAATAGAGAATTGATGATAAAAATGTTATAAAGTTTGATACCAGTTATTTAAATGTAAATTGTTTAATGTGAATTGTTCAATGTTAATGTTTAATGTACAATGTTTTACTATGATTTATTATGTAGATGGTACAATAGTGTGTGTGGTTAGGAGGTCGTTATGGGGGTAGCGACGGTAAAAATACTAATACGTTAAAAATATAAAGATAACAGGGGTTTTGAACAAAGAAAGTTGAGTAAAGAAAAATAAATAGTTTGAAGTTGTTTGATATGATAGGTATAGGTTTCAATATTATATGAAGTAAAATAGTAGAATTAGTGGTTATTGTTCAGAAAAGTTAAAATTTGTTTTCTGCTTAGGATAAGAATATATTTTCGTGTGGTAAGGAGAGTAATTATGGTCGACTGGAGTCAGAGAGTTTTTTATATAAATGTAGGAATGTTTGAAAAAATGGAGAGGGTTATCTGTCTTAAATCTTGTATTTTTTGTTTGGTTATTTGATGAGTTAAGAAAACCAACATCTCAAAACACAAACCAATGCATCTAAGGGGAGAAATATCAGTTGTGGATATGGGAATAGATAAGGCCACTATATTAAAATTTGTATTGCATGTTTCAGAGTTTGGTGGTGTTGTGACCGCGGTCCTGAGCTGGCCGGTGCGTCAGAACAGAAGTGTTAAGTGCCTAATGGCCTTATGGTGTTGGGATCTCTCCTGAGAAGTCCAGTAAGGTCAGATGGTACGATCATCATCATCAGACCAAGGGTAAGTGATTGTATTTCTTTTATATCAAAGATTCAGGGGGTTGTGGCGACATATCTGGGCTGATCCTTTTAGAAAAGTGTGAATGAGTCAATGAAAGTTTTTATGTTTCGACATAAAATATTTCATTGAGGGGGTTTTGTGACAGTACGAAAATCTTGATGTCAGAATTATGGTATGAGTGGTAACAAATTATCGTATTTTATTGTATTACACACACACATACATGGAGAAAACGATTTCCCTTTGTGAAGAGACAACGACGCAGATTCTAATAGATCAAAACGATTCCAAGGGCAGGAGCAGACGTGCGGAGACGAGCATACAAAATGGCCATCCAAGTGGAAACAGATTGTAAATAGCCACTCTCATTGGTCCAGAAGACGGGACGTCATTAAAATCAGTGATGACCTAACAAACAAAAGACAATGACGTGGATGCGCTAACACATACACAAAATATGTGCTTTGCATCTGCCCAGTCAGCATCAGACCATCAAGGCGTCAACACGCTGTAAAAAATCGCCGGCAGTTTTTGCCAGCGAAAGTGTTTCTTAATCAAACTAACAATGTGGTAACATATAGTAATAACTCTTTATCAGAAGTCTCAAAGTAACTAGTCACAATGTAAATTAGAATCAGTGCAACCAAGGAGACCTCTGGGACGATCGGCCGAACACCTGCTTGATCATGATTGCAATATAAGGACAGCGGAGACTTTACAACGCAGATACAGGAAAGTCCAACTATTTCTCTATTCCAATCTTTATTCTTAAAGCTGAGCTCAAAATTACTAAAATTCAAATGTATGTGTAAAATCAATCTTAGCGAAATGAGTACGTGTGTGTGTGTGTATGGGCCGTACTAGTACATATGAATAATGTTTCTATGAGACGTTGGTTTGTGTTCTGTTAAATATAAGAATTGATCAATTACAAGGTAACATGGGCAGTTGCAGTAAAATATAAATTCATTATAAATTCCATAACAAGATTAATACCTGAATAATAGAAAATAACAGAACTGTAATATAGCGGAATATGTATCCGCCATTTTGTTAGTTGAGTATAAGGATTCCATTTTGTTTTATTGCTGTTGATGTCTATTTTGAATTTCTATGTTATTAAAAGACAACTATATGCGCTGTCTGATTTCATTATTCCGCACAATAGTCCTGTCTCTGACAATCGCTTAATCGAATCCTGGGACCCGAACATAAAAATTTTGAATCACGAAGTTGGCACTACAAGATGGCCGCCGAACCAGTATGAAATACACAATAATTATGGTAATGAAAGGTAAACACCAAAACATACAATCACAACACCAAAATATAATTGTTTTAAACGTAACAAATGCCGCCCGAACTGGTGACGTGATATAAATAAAAGTTTATACAATAAGCCGGAGTCAGAGACGGAGGGTTGTCGGAAGAAAGGAAGGAATACGTAAGATATACCTGATACATAGATAATAGGTTATACCATGATAATAGGTTATATTATTGTTTAAGTAAAATATAGAATTACTAAAAAAAAAAAAAAAAAATTCATTATTAATATGAGCAAAATGGCAGATAACGAAAACACTAATATAGATAATACAGCAACTGAATCACTATTATTGAATGAACCACAAGCGAACTCAACACCTATTATAAATAGTAAAGTATCACTGGAAGACCTTTTTCTATTAATGAAGACACAAAATAATGAATTAAGAGAACAAAGCATTAAGTTTGATGTAAAATTCGATGAAGTGAAAAAAGAAATACAAAGACAAAATGTTAATGTTGACAAAAGAATAAATGAAATAGAAATACAGTGTGACAGTATTCAAAAACAAACAAAAAATAATAATGAACAATTTCACAACCAAATAAGTAAGTTAGACGACAAAATTAAGCAAATTAATGAGATAGTTCAGAATCAAATAGAAACACAATATGAAAAAATAGAGAATCAATGTTTAACCACAGTTAATGAGCAGATAGAGAGTAGAACCAATTGTGAAATAAATAAACAGATAGAAATGAAAACTAGCATTTTACAAAATAAAATCGAGAAATGTGAATTAGATGTAATAGAGATAACCAAACATATCGAAACAATAGACCAAACAGTATCAAAACGTGAGAATAATACTAGTGATAGAATGAGTATGTTACAAAGTAAGATTAAAGAAATAGATGACTTAGCTGTACAAAACAAGAATGATATTAATGTTAAATGTGATGTACATGTGTTGAGGAAGGACAAGAGTGCCTTCGATGTATATTTGGGAGACATATGGTCTACAAATAAAGTTGTCTTTGGTTTTTGTAGTGCACTTCACAGGTGGTGCAATAGTTGTGAATTAGTGTCCCCTGCAAATGTGGAAAGAGAGAATGTAGCTTGGTGTGATAGAGAGAGATATATTAAAAGAGAGAGATGTTTTGATAGAGAGAGATATTGTGAGAGAAAAAGAGAAGTAGAGATTTTTAAGATAAGTAGAGACTATGAAGAATTTATGGAAAGGTTAGGAGTAGAGATGATATATAATAAATATAGTAAGAACTTACCTTGTAATAAAACTGAAGTAGTAGGAGATAATGAAAATAATGACTTTGCAAATTACCTAATTATGACTGATTATACCGAAGGTGACAGAACCATACCCGATCATGAATTATATGAGTTTGAGAATAATGATAAAAATTCGAATGGTATATGTATTTATGATGTTAGTATAAGAGAGTTAATATTAAGCAATGTATATAGTTTTAAGATTCGACTATTGTTCGACGATGGAGGGTAAATATTGTATTCTGTTTATGAACATGTAATTATGTGAACAGTGTTTTTCAAGAGGGACTGCTTATGACTGATTTTGGTAAATGATAAGATGATAATTTTTGATTGTATTTTTTGTGTATATTAATGTCAATGTATTTGTGTATTTTTGATGTGTGTATTTTATGTATTTTTTTGTGTAAACCATGTACTGTAGAATTGTAAATATTCAAGAATAATTAATTATGAGGATGATTTTAAATAATTATGAGGTTTAGATGCTAAGGGATAGTAAATAAATGAAGCATATGATATATTTGGATATTGAGTTGTTTTAGGATTGTAAGATAAGTGATGAATTTTCTAGTGGTATATTAAGGTGAAATGTTGTAAAGAGGTTTGGGGCTAGTGATAAATAGAGGCATGGGAGTTAGTTAAACAGAGTCAATGGGAGTTAGTGAAAATAAGAATGTTGAGATACTGATAATATATAAAGAGGTGTTGGATATTTTAGGGACACAGTAGTTAGTGATTATATGTAGAAAGGTGAGTAATGTGAATGGTAATTATATTTGATGATGATATTTTGTAATAAGGATACGGTGTAGGGAGTGATCAGCGTGCGACGTTGTGGCAGGCGGAGCAATTTTGGGTTAGAGTGTTTGCCGATATTTGGTGGAGGGCAAATGGTTAGGGATGGGTATGGCCAGGTAGGGAACACACATCCTAGTACAAAAAACGAGCGGAGCCAGAGGTTTTAAATGGGATTAGTGAAGGGGGTTATTATAGAGATATTGGTGTCATAATATGTTAATGGGTAGAAGCAGTTGTTAGTAGTAAAAAAGAGGGGTAGTAAGGTTAGAGAGACAAATGCCAAAATAAGATATAGAGAATAGTGAATAATAGAGAGTCACCCAAACTAGACAAGGAAGGATAAAAGGGTTAGAGAAAGAGAAAATTCATGGTAGAAAGGTGATGTAACAGAAAGGTAATGATAAATTTGAAATTTTTTTTGTATAGAATCTGATACAGTAGAACTTGGCTAATTCGAAGCTGAAGGGACCAGTAAAAAATTCGAATTATCCAAAAATTCGAATTAGGAAAACTTTTAATAACGGTAGAAAAATCAAATCAAAAACCGAAATTCAGTAAAGCAGTATGTTATTTTATTAAACAATTTCCTTAGACATATGTATTACAAACGTATAAACATGTTTCAGTACAAAATATAGCATTTACAGTTTTTTAAAAAAGCTAGAAACTTTTGATTGCATTTTGCAGTTAATACACTGAGTTGTAGTAAACTCTTCAAGTTTATTAAGTGCTTGGAAAATAGCGTCACTTACGTTCTGCTGTCCTTCAACAAACCGTCTCAAGTCTTGAATGTAATTTGATGCCTGTGAAGCCGTTGGAATCGGTATCTCTGGAAGTTCTAGCTGGTCCCCTTCTTCATCTGAAGATGTACCATCATTTCTTTTGTTCATAACATCAGCCACGATCTCCGCATCTGTCTGTTCACCGCACACCGCCAAGTCTTCATCCATGTTTACAAACTCTTCGTAACGAATGCCTGCGTCATGTCCAACATCTTCCCAGTTATCCGTAGTGGGTACGACTTCTCTAGCAGCTTTATCCTCCTCTTCACCTTCAATGTGGCAGAAACCACCTTTACGAAAACAATTAGCAATTCTTTTTTGCGTAACTTGGTTCCAAGCACTGTTGCACATGCGGGCAGCTTGAAGGATGTTAATCTTGATATTTTCATGCTCATCTAAATAAGCACCTGACAGAATGTTTTGGACCACAAGCCGTCTGTAAAAATGCTTAAAATTTTGTATTACACCTTGGTCCATAGGTTGAACTACTCAAGTCATGTTTGGAGGGAAAAACACAACCTTTACATTTTCCATCACAGGAATAGTGTTGTGCGCTGTACAGTTGTCAATAAACAAGACGATTCTTCTGTTTTGATTCCGAAATTTCATGTTGATTTTCAAAAGCCATCTTTCGAAAATTTCACCTGTCATCCAAGCTTTATTGTTTGTTTCATATTCAACTGGTTTCGTTTTTACATTTTTGAAACAACGTGGGTTGGCTGACTTCCCTATCATTAGCAAAGGCAGTTTTTCCGAGCCATCCATGTTTGCTCCGATTAAAAGTGTTATGCGCTCCTTGCTGTGTTTGCCGCCACTACAACTTTCTCCTTTAAAAGCAAGTGTTTTGTCGGGGGTGCATTTGAATAATAAGCCCGTCTCATCTACGTTAAAAATGTCTTTAGCGTCTCTATCAGAAATCATTTGCAACAAATCGTCTTTCCATGAATTTGCAGCTTCAACGTCAACAGATCCACTTTCCCCACAAACAGTTTTGAAAGAAATTCCTTTCTTTAAAACCATCGAGCCAACCAGTGCTGGCCTTAAAATCATTTTTCCCTAAGCTAGATGCGAATTCCTCAGCTTTGGCTCTGACGAGGGGCCCACTGACTGGAATTTTTTTGTCCCTAACTTGTTTAAACCACTTCACTACACATTCATCCACGTCAGGATTTTCTGGTCCTCGCGCTCTTTTCCTATCTTTGTCGCTGGCTTTACACACACTATTCAAAATCTTCTCTTTATTTTTTAGATACGTTGACAGCGTATTTGGCAGTATCCCGAATTCCTTGGCAATTTCAGATTTCTTTTTTGTCCCTTTTCCACTTCCCGTATAACGGCAACTTTTTTGGCAAATGTCAATGATTTGTATTGGGTCCGTGTTGGTTTTGAAAGGGCCATGATGAACACACAACACAATAAAACTGCACAATAAGTGTCACTAAAACACACCAGTCTGTATATACAGTACTGTATAAAGAAAGGAACGGTCTCTCACTACAGGACACAGCTCGCACAGTAGAAACTCAAAAAGACTTAACACTTCCACGAATGCAGGCAGACTGAACTGAAAGCAACAGTGAGGGTGGCTGACTGACGAGGCGTGGAACAAGGGACAATGGCGGACGGTACCGTTACACGAGCCAGTCATGTGTCATCGCCAGATACTGACGGCAATTCCACGAATTTGACACAAAAGACAAGCGTCTGTTCACAAAGGGCGATGCCTGCTTGTCTGTTTCCAGTCGTGTCTCTATTGTTACGTGGTCTAGCCCATACAGCAGGCGATTTTTTGTAGTTAGAGCAAAATTTTTATTTCGAATTAACCAAAAAAAGTTCGAATTACAGACGATGTTTTTGCATGGTTTTACATAGGATATTTAAGGGACCACGGTAAAAGTTCGAATTATCCACGAATTCGAATTATGCACGTTCGAATTAGCCAAGTTCTACTGTATAAATGAATGTTAACTAATTTAAAAGTTAATAGAGAATTGATGATAAAAATGTTATAAAGTTTGATACCAGTTATTTAAATGTAAATTGTTTAATGTGAATTGTTCAATGTTAATGTTTAATGTACAATGTTTTACTATGATTTATTATGTAGATGGTACAATAGTGTGTGTGGTTAGGAGGTCGTTATGGGGGTAGCGACGGTAAAAATACTAATACGTTAAAAATATAAAGATAACAGGGGTTTTGAACAAAGAAAGTTGAGTAAAGAAAAATAAATAGTTTGAAGTTGTTTGATATGATAGGTATAGGTTTCAATATTATATGAAGTAAAATAGTAGAATTAGTGGTTATTGTTCAGAAAAGTTAAAATTTGTTTTCTGCTTAGGATAAGAATATATTTTCGTGTGGTAAGGAGAGTAATTATGGTCGACTGGAGTCAGAGAGTTTTTTATATAAATGTAGGAATGTTTGAAAAAATGGAGAGGGTTATCTGTCTTAAATCTTGTATTTTTTGTTTGGTTATTTGATGAGTTAAGAAAACCAACATCTCAAAACACAAACCAATGCATCTAAGGGGAGAAATATCAGTTGTGGATATGGGAATAGATAAGGCCACTATATTAAAATTTGTATTGCATGTTTCAGAGTTTGGTGGTGTTGTGACCGCGGTCCTGAGCTGGCCGGTGCGTCAGAACAGAAGTGTTAAGTGCCTAATGGCCTTATGGTGTTGGGATCTCTCCTGAGAAGTCCAGTAAGGTCAGATGGTACGATCATCATCATCAGACCAAGGGTAAGTGATTGTATTTCTTTTATATCAAAGATTCAGGGGGTTGTGGCGACATATCTGGGCTGATCCTTTTAGAAAAGTGTGAATGAGTCAATGAAAGTTTTTATGTTTCGACATAAAATATTTCATTGAGGGGGTTTTGTGACAGTACGAAAATCTTGATGTCAGAATTATGGTATGAGTGGTAACAAATTATCGTATTTTATTGTATTACACACACACATACATGGAGAAAACGATTTCCCTTTGTGAAGAGACAACGACGCAGATTCTAATAGATCAAAACGATTCCAAGGGCAGGAGCAGACGTGCGGAGACGAGCATACAAAATGGCCATCCAAGTGGAAACAGATTGTAAATAGCCACTCTCATTGGTCCAGAAGACGGGACGTCATTAAAATCAGTGATGACCTAACAAACAAAAGACAATGACGTGGATGCGCTAACACATACACAAAATATGTGCTTTGCATCTGCCCAGTCAGCATCAGACCATCAAGGCGTCAACACGCTGTAAAAAATCGCCGGCAGTTTTTGCCAGCGAAAGTGTTTCTTAATCAAACTAACAATGTGGTAACATATAGTAATAACTCTTTATCAGAAGTCTCAAAGTAACTAGTCACAATGTAAATTAGAATCAGTGCAACCAAGGAGACCTCTGGGACGATCGGCCGAACACCTGCTTGATCATGATTGCAATATAAGGACAGCGGAGACTTTACAACGCAGATACAGGAAAGTCCAACTATTTCTCTATTCCAATCTTTATTCTTAAAGCTGAGCTCAAAATTACTAAAATTCAAATGTATGTGTAAAATCAATCTTAGCGAAATGAGTACGTGTGTGTGTGTGTATGGGCCGTACTAGTACATATGAATAATGTTTCTATGAGACGTTGGTTTGTGTTCTGTTAAATATAAGAATTGATCAATTACAAGGTAACATGGGCAGTTGCAGTAAAATATAAATTCATTATAAATTCCATAACAAGATTAATACCTGAATAATAGAAAATAACAGAACTGTAATATAGCGGAATATGTATCCGCCATTTTGTTAGTTGAGTATAAGGATTCCATTTTGTTTTATTGCTGTTGATGTCTATTTTGAATTTCTATGTTATTAAAAGACAACTATATGCGCTGTCTGATTTCATTATTCCGCACAATAGTCCTGTCTCTGACAATCGCTTAATCGAATCCTGGGACCCGAACATAAAAATTTTGAATCACGAAGTTGGCACTACAAGATGGCCGCCGAACCAGTATGAAATACACAATAATTATGGTAATGAAAGGTAAACACCAAAACATACAATCACAACACCAAAATATAATTGTTTTAAACGTAACAAATGCCGCCCGAACTGGTGACGTGATATAAATAAAAGTTTATACAATAAGCCGGAGTCAGAGACGGAGGGTTGTCGGAAGAAAGGAAGGAATACGTAAGATATACCTGATACATAGATAATAGGTTATACCATGATAATAGGTTATATTATTGTTTAAGTAAAATATAGAATTACTAAAAAAAAAAAAAAAAAATTCATTATTAATATGAGCAAAATGGCAGATAACGAAAACACTAATATAGATAATACAGCAACTGAATCACTATTATTGAATGAACCACAAGCGAACTCAACACCTATTATAAATAGTAAAGTATCACTGGAAGACCTTTTTCTATTAATGAAGACACAAAATAATGAATTAAGAGAACAAAGCATTAAGTTTGATGTAAAATTCGATGAAGTGAAAAAAGAAATACAAAGACAAAATGTTAATGTTGACAAAAGAATAAATGAAATAGAAATACAGTGTGACAGTATTCAAAAACAAACAAAAAATAATAATGAACAATTTCACAACCAAATAAGTAAAATGAACAATTTCACAACAAAATAAGTAAGTTAGACGACAAAATTAAGCAAATTAATGAGATAGTTCAGAATCAAATAGAAACACAATATGAAAAAATAGAGAATCAATGTTTAACCACAGTTAATGAGCAGATAGAGAGTAGAACCAATTGTGAAATAAATAAACAGATAGAAATGAAAACTAGCATTTTACAAAATAAAATCGAGAAATGTGAATTAGATGTAATAGATATAACCAAACATATCGAAACAATAGACCAAACAGTATCAAAACGTGAGAATAATACTAGTGATAGAATGAGTATGTTACAAAGTAAGATTAAAGAAATAGATGACTTAGCTGTACAAAACAAGAATGATATAAATGTTAAATGTGATGTACATGTGTTGAGGAAGGACGAGAGTGCCTTCGATGTATATTTGGGAGACATATGGTCTACAAATAAAGTTGTCTTTGGTTTTTGTAGTGCACTTCACAGGTGGTGCAATAGTTGTGAATTAGTGTCCCCTGCAAATGTGGAAAGAGAGAATGTAGCTTGGTGTGATAGAGAGAGATATATTAAAAGAGAGAGATGTTTTGATAGAGAGAGATATTGTGAGAGAAAAAGAGAAGTAGAGATTTTTAAGATAAGTAGAGACTATGAAGAATTTATGGAAAGGTTAGGAGTAGAGATGATATATAATAAATATAGTAAGAACTTACCTTGTAATAAAACTGAAGTAGTAGGAGATAATGAAAATAATGACTTTGCAAATTACCTAATTATGACTGATTATACCGAAGGTGACAGAACCATACCCGATCATGAATTATATGAGTTTGAGAATAATGATAAAAATTCGAATGGTATATGTATTTATGATGTTAGTATAAGAGAGTTAATATTAAGCAATGTATATAGTTTTAAGATTCGACTATTGTTCGACGATGGAGGGTAAATATTGTATTCTGTTTATGAACATGTAATTATGTGAACAGTGTTTTTCAAGAGGGACTGCTTATGACTGATTTTGGTAAATGATAAGATGATAATTTTTGATTGTATTTTTTGTGTATATTAATGTCAATGTATTTGTGTATTTTTGATGTGTGTATTTTATGTATTTTTTTGTGTAAACCATGTACTGTAGAATTGTAAATATTCAAGAATAATTAATTACGAGGATGATTTTAAATAATTATGAGGTTTAGATTCTAAGGGATAGTAAATAAATGAAGCATATGATATATTTGGATATTGAGTTGTTTTAGGATTGTAAGATAAGTGATGAATTTTCTAGTGGTATATTAAGGTGAAATGTTGTAAAGAGGTTTGGGGCTAGTGATAAATAGAGGCATGGGAGTTGGTTAAACAGAGTCAATGGGAGTTAGTGAAAATAAGAATGTTGAGATACTGATAATATATAAAGAGGTGTTGGATATTTTAGGGACACAGTAGTTAGTGATTATATGTAGAAAGGTGAGTAATGTGAATGGTAATTATATTTGATGATATTTTGTAATAAGGATCCGGTGTAGGGAGTGATCAGCGTGCGACGTTGTGGCAGGCAGAGCAATTTTGTTTAGAGTGTTTGCCGATATTTGGTGGAGGGCAAATGGTTAGGGATGGGTATGGCCAGGTAGGGAACACACATCCTAGTACAAAAAACGAGCGGTGCCAGAGGTTTTAAATGGGATTAGTGAAGGGGGTTATTATAGAGATATTGGTGTCATAATATGTTAATGGGTAGAAGCGGTTGTTAGTAGTAAAAAAGAGGGGTAGTAAGGTTAGAGAGACAAATGCCAAAATAAGATATAGAGAATAGTGAATAATAGAGTCACCCAAACTAGACAAGGAAGGATAAAAGGGTTAGAGAAAGAGAAAATTCATGGTAGAAAGGTGATGTAACAGAAAGGTAATGATAAATTTGAAATTTTTTTTTGTATAGAATCTGATACAGTAGAACTTGGCTAATTCGAAGCTGAAGGGACCAGTAAAATATTCGAATTATCCAAAAATTCGAATTAGGAAAACTTTTAATAACGGTAGAAAAATCAAATCAAAAACCAAAATTCAGTAAAGCAATATGTTATTTTATTAAACAATTTCCTTAGACATATGTATTAAAAACGTATAAATATGTTTCAGTACAAAATATAGCATTTAGTTTTTTAAAAAAGCTAGAAACTTTTGATTGCATTTTGCAGTTAATACACTGAGTTGTAGTAAACTCTTCAAGTTTATTAAGTGCTTGGAAAATAGCGTCACTTACGTTCTGCTGTCCTTCAACAAACCGTCTCAAGTCTTGAATGTAATTTGATGCCTGTGAAGCCGTTGGAATCGGTATCTCTGGAAGTTCTAGCTGGTCCCCTTCTTCATCTGAAGATGTACCATCATTTCTTTTGTTCATAACATCAGCCACGATCTCCGCATCTGTCTGTTCACCGCACACCGCCAAGTCTTCATCCATGTTTACAAACTCTTCGTAACGAATGCCTGCGTCATGTCCAACATCTTCCCAGTTATCCGTAGTGGGTACGACATCTCTAGCAGCTATATTCTCCTCTTCACCTTCAATGTGGCAGAAACCACCTTTACGAAAACAATTAGCAATTCTTTTTTGCGTAACTTGGTTCCAAGCACTGTTGCACATGCGGGCAGCTTGAAGGATGTTAATCTTGATATTTTCATGCTCATCTAAATAAGCACCTGACAGAATGTTTTGGACCACAAGCCGTCTGTAAAAATGCTTAAAATTTTTTATTACACCTTGGTCCATAGGTTGAACTACTCAAGTCATGTTTGGAGGGAAAAACACAACCTTTACATTTTCCATCACAGGAATAGTGTTGTGCGCTGTACATTTGTCAATAAACAAGACGATTCTTCTGTTTTGATTCCGAAATTTCATGTTGATTTTCAAAAGCCATCTTTCGAAAATTTCACCTGTCATCCAAGCTTTATTGTTTGATTCATATTCAACTGGTTTCGTTTTTACATTTTTGAAACAACGTGGGTTGGCTGACTTCCCTATCATTAGCAAAGGCAGTTTTTCCGAGCCATCCATGTTTGCTCCGATTAAAAGTGTTATGCGCTCCTTGCTGTGTTTGCCGCCACTACAACTTTCTCCTTTAAAAGCAAGTGTTTTGTCGGGGGTGCATTTGAATAATAAGCCCGTCTCATCTACGTTAAAAATGTCTTTAGCGTCTCTATCAGACGTCATTTGCAACAAATCGTCTTTCCATGAATTTGCAGCTTCAACGTCAACAGATCCACTTTCCCCACAAACAGTTTTGAAAGAAATTCCTTTCTTTAAAACCATCGAGCCAACCAGTGCTGGCCTTAAAATCATTTTTCCCTAAGCTAGATGCGAATTCCTCAGCTTTGGCTCTGACGAGGGGCCCACTGACTGGAATTTTTTTGTCCCTAACTTGCTTAAACCACTTCACTACACGTTCATCCACGTCAGGATTTTCTGGTCCTCGCGCTCTTTTCCTATCTTTGTCGCTGGCTTTACACACACTATTCAAAATCTTCTCTTTATTTTTTAGATACGTTGACAGCGTATTTGGCGGTATCCCGAATTCCTTGGCAATTTCAGATTTCTTTTTTGTCCCTTTTCCACTTCCCGTATAACGGCAACTTTTTTGGCAAATGTCAATGATTTGTATTGGGTCCGTGTTGGTTTTGAAAGGGCCATGATGAACACACAACACAATAAAACTGCACAATAAGTGTCACTAAAACACACCAGTCTGTATATACAGTACTGTATAAAGAAAGGAACGGTCTCTCACTACAGGACACAGCTCGCACAGTAGAAACTCAAAAAGACTTAACACTTTCACGAATGCAGGCAGACTGAACTGAAAGCAACAGTGAGGGTGGCTGACTGACGAGGCGTGAAACAAGAGACAATGGCGGACGGTACCGTTACACGAGCCAGTCATGTGTCATCGCCAGATACTGACGGCAATTCCACGAATTTGACACAAAAGACAAGCGTCTGTTCACAAAGGGCGATGCCTGCTTGTCTGTTTCCAGTCGTGTCTCTATTGTTACGTGGTCTAGCCCATACAGCAGGCGATTTTTTGTAGTTAGAGCAAAATTTTTATTTCGAATTAACCAAAAAAAGTTCGAATTACAGACGATGTTTTTGCATGGTTTTACATAGGATATTCAAGGGACCACGGTAAAAGTTCGAATTATCCACGAATTCGAATCATGCACGTTCGAATTAGCCAAGTTCTACTGTATAAATGAATGTTAACTAATTTAAAAGTTAATAGAGAATTGATGATAAAAATGTTATAAAGTTTGATACCAGTTATTTAAATGTAAATTGTTTAATGTGAATTGTTCAATGTTAATGTTTAATGTACAATGTTTTACTATGATTTATTATGTAGATGGTACAATAGTGTGTGTGGTTAGGAGGTCGTTATGGGGGTAGCGACGGTAAAAATACTAATACGTTAAAAATATAAAGATAACAGGGGTTTTGAACAAAGAAAGTTGAGTAAAGAAAAATAAATAGTTTGAAGTTGTTTGCCATGATAGGTATAGGTTTCAATATTATATGAAGTAAAATAGTAGAATTAGTGGTTATTGTTCAGAAAAGTTAAAATTTGTTTTCTGCTTAGGATAAGAATATATTTTCGTGTGGTAAGGAGAGTAATTATGGTCGACTGGAGTCAGAGAGTTTTTTATATAAATGTAGGAATGTTTGAAAAAATGGAGAGGGTTATGTCTTAAATCTTGTATTTTTTGTTTGGTTATTTGATGAGTTAAGAAAACCAACATCTCAAAACACAAACCAATGCATCTAAGGGGAGAAATATCAGTTGTGGATATGGGAATAGATAAGGCCACTATATTAAAATTTGTATTGCATGTTTCAGAGTTTGATGGTGTTGTGACCGCGGTCCTGAGCTGGCCGGTGCGTCAGAACAGAAGTGTTAAGTGCCTAATGGCCTTATGGTGTTGGGATCTCTCCTGAGAAGTCCAGTAAGGTCAGATGGTACGATCATCATCATCAGACCAAGGGTAAGTGATTGTATTTCTTTTATATCAAAGATTAAGGGGGTTGTGGCGACATATCTGGGCTGATCCTTTTAGAAAAGTGTGAATGAGTCAATGAAAGTTTTTATGTTTCGACATAAAATATTTCATTGAGGGGGTTTTGTGACAGTACGAAAATCTTGATGTCAGAATTATGGTATGAGTGGTAACAAATTATCGTATTTTATTGTATTACACACACACATACATGGAGAGAACGATTTCCCTTTGTGAAGAGACAACGACGCAGATTCTAATAGATCAAAACGATTCCAAGGGCAGGAGCAGACGTGCGGAGACGAGCATACAAAATGGCCATCCAAGTGGAAACAGATTGTAAATAGCCACTCTCATTGGTCCAGAAGACGGGACGTCATTAAAATCAGTGGTGACCTAACAAACAAAAGACAATGACGTGGATGCGCTAACACATACGCAAAATATGTGCTTTGCATCTGCCCAGTCAGCATCAGACCATCAAGGCGTCAACACGCTGTAAAAAATCGCCGGCAGTTTTTGCCAGCGAAAGTGTTTCTTAATCAAACTAACAATGTGGTAACATATAGTAATAACTCTTTATCAGAAGTCTCAAAGTAACTAGTCACAATGTAAATTAGAATCAGTGCAACCAAGGAGACCTCTGGGACGATCGGCCGAACACCTGCTTGATCATGATTGCAATATAAGGACAGCGGAGACTTTACAACGCAGATACAGGAAAGTCCAACTATTTCTCTATTCCAATCTTTATTCTTAAAGCTGAGCTCAAAATTACTAAAATTCAAATGTATGTGTAAAATCAATCTTAGCGAAATGAGTGTGTGTGTGTGTGTGTGTGTGTGTGTGTGTGTGTGTGTGTGTGTGTGTGTGTGTGTGTGTGTGTGTGTGTGTGTGTGTGTGTGTGTGGGCCGTACTAGTACATATGAATAATGTTTCTATGAGACGTTGGTTTGTGTTCTGTTAAATATAAGAATTGATCAATTACAAGGTAACATGGGCAGTTGCAGTAAAATATAAATTCATTATAAATTCCATAACAAGATTAATACCTGAATAATAGAAAATAACAGAACTGTAATATAGCGGAATATGTATCCGCCATTTTGTTAGTTGAGTATAAGGATTCCATTTTGTTTTATTGCTGTTGATGTCTATTTTGAATTTCTATGTTATTAAAAGACAACTATATATACATCTATATGCGCTGTCTGATTTCATTATTCCGCACAATAGTCCTGTCTCTGACAATCGCTTAATCGAATCCTGGGACCCGAACATAAAAATTTTGAATCACGAAGTTGGCACTACAAGATGGCCACCGAACCAGTATGAAATACACAATAATTATGGTAATGAAAGGTAAACACCAAAACATACAATCACAACACCAAAATATAATTGTTTTAAACATAACAAATGCCGCCCGAACTGGTGACGTGATATAAATAAAAGTTTATACAATAAGCCGGAGTCAGAGACGGAGGGTTGTCGGAAGAAAGGAAGGAATACGTAAGATATACCTGATACATAGATAATAGGTTATACCATGATAATAGGTTATATTATTGTTTAAGTAAAATATAGAACAATTACTAAAAAAAAAAAAATTCACTATTAATATGAGCAAAATGGCAGATAACGAAAACACTAATATAGATAATACAGCAACTGAATCACTATTATTGAATGAACCACAAGCGAACTCAACACCTATTATAAATAGTAAAGTATCACTGGAAGACCTTTTTCTATTAATGAAGACACAAAATAATGAATTAAGAGAACAAAGCATTAAGTTTGATGTAAAATTCGATGAAGTGAAAAAAGAAATACAAAGACAAAATGTTAATGTTGACAAAAGAATAAATGAAATAGAAATACAGTGTGACAGTATTCAAAAACAAACAAAAAATAATAATGAACAATTTCACAACAAAATAAGTAAGTTAGACGACAAAATTAAGCAAATTAATGAGATAGTTCAGAATCAAATAGAAACACAATATGAAAAAATAGAGAATCAATGTTTAACCACAGTTAATGAGCAGATAGAGAGTAGAACCAATTGTGAAATAAATAAACAGATAGAAATGAAAACTAGCATTTTACAAAATAAAATCGAGAAATGTGAATTAGATGTAATAGATATAACCAAACATATCGAAACAATAGACCAAACAGTATCAAAACGTGAGAATAATACTAGTGATAGAATGAGTATGTTACAAAGTAAGATTAAAGAAATAGATGACTTAGCTGTACAAAACAAGAATGATATAAATGTTAAATGTGATGTACATGTGTTGAGGAAGGACGAGAGTGCCTTCGATGTATATTTGGGAGACATATGGTCTACAAATAAAGTTGTCTTTGGTTTTTGTAGTGCACTTCACAGGTGGTGCAATAGTTGTGAATTAGTGTCCCCTGCAAATGTGGAAAGAGAGAATGTAGCTTGGTGTGATAGAGAGAGATATATTAAAAGAGAGAGATGTTTTGATAGAGAGAGATATTGTGAGAGAAAAAGAGAAGTAGAGATTTTTAAGATAAGTAGAGACTATGAAGAATTTATGGAAAGGTTAGGAGTAGAGATGATATATAATAAATATAGTAAGAACTTACCTTGTAATAAAACTGAAGTAGTAGGAGATAATGAAAATAATGACTTTGCAAATTACCTAATTATGACTGATTATACCGAAGGTGACAGAACCATACCCGATCATGAATTATATGAGTTTGAGAATAATGATAAAAATTCGAATGGTATATGTATTTATGATGTTAGTATAAGAGAGTTAATATTAAGCAATGTATATAGTTTTAAGATTCGACTATTGTTCGACGATGGAGGGTAAATATTGTATTCTGTTTATGAACATGTAATTATGTGAACAGTGTTTTTCAAGAGGGACTGCTTATGACTGATTTTGGTAAATGATAAGATGATAATTTTTGATTGTATTTTTTGTGTATATTAATGTCAATGTATTTGTGTATTTTTGATGTGTGTATTTTATGTATTTTTTTGTGTAAACCATGTACTGTAGAATTGTAAATATTCAAGAATAATTAATTACGAGGATGATTTTAAATAATTATGAGGTTTAGATTCTAAGGGATAGTAAATAAATGAAGCATATGATATATTTGGATATTGAGTTGTTTTAGGATTGTAAGATAAGTGATGAATTTTCTAGTGGTATATTAAGGTGAAATGTTGTAAAGAGGTTTGGGGCTAGTGATAAATAGAGGCATGGGAGTTGGTTAAACAGAGTCAATGGGAGTTAGTGAAAATAAGAATGTTGAGATACTGATAATATATAAAGAGGTGTTGGATATTTTAGGGACACAGTAGTTAGTGATTATATGTAGAAAGGTGAGTAATGTGAATGGTAATTATATTTGATGATATTTTGTAATAAGGATCCGGTGTAGGGAGTGATCAGCGTGCGACGTTGTGGCAGGCAGAGCAATTTTGTTTAGAGTGTTTGCCGATATTTGGTGGAGGGCAAATGGTTAGGGATGGGTATGGCCAGGTAGGGAACACACATCCTAGTACAAAAAACGAGCGGTGCCAGAGGTTTTAAATGGGATTAGTGAAGGGGGTTATTATAGAGATATTGGTGTCATAATATGTTAATGGGTAGAAGCGGTTGTTAGTAGTAAAAAAGAGGGGTAGTAAGGTTAGAGAGACAAATGCCAAAATAAGATATAGAGAATAGTGAATAATAGAGTCACCCAAACTAGACAAGGAAGGATAAAAGGGTTAGAGAAAGAGAAAATTCATGGTAGAAAGGTGATGTAACAGAAAGGTAATGATAAATTTGAAATTTTTTTTTGTATAGAATCTGATACAGTAGAACTTGGCTAATTCGAAGCTGAAGGGACCAGTAAAAAATTCGAATTATCCAAAAATTCGAATTAGGAAAACTTTTAATAACGGTAGAAAAATCAAATCAAAAACCAAAATTCAGTAAAGCAATATGTTATTTTATTAAACAATTTCCTTAGACATATGTATTAAAAACGTATAAATATGTTTCAGTACAAAATATAGCATTTAGTTTTTTAAAAAAGCTAGAAACTTTTGATTGCATTTTGCAGTTAATACACTGAGTTGTAGTAAACTCTTCAAGTTTATTAAGTGCTTGGAAAATAGCGTCACTTACGTTCTGCTGTCCTTCAACAAACCGTCTCAAGTCTTGAATGTAATTTGATGCCTGTGAAGCCGTTGGAATCGGTATCTCTGGAAGTTCTAGCTGGTCCCCTTCTTCATCTGAAGATGTACCATCATTTCTTTTGTTCATAACATCAGCCACGATCTCCGCATCTGTCTGTTCACCGCACACCGCCAAGTCTTCATCCATGTTTACAAACTCTTCGTAACGAATGCCTGCGTCATGTCCAACATCTTCCCAGTTATCCGTAGTGGGTACGACATCTCTAGCAGCTTTATTCTCCTCTTCACCTTCAATGTGGCAGAAACCACCTTTACGAAAACAATTAGCAATTCTTTTTTGCGTAACTTGGTTCCAAGCACTGTTGCACATGCGGGCAGCTTGAAGGATGTTAATCTTGATATTTTCATGCTCATCTAAATAAGCACCTGACAGAATGTTTTGGACCACAAGCCGTCTGTAAAAATGCTTAAAATTTTTTATTACACCTTGGTCCATAGGTTGAACTACTCAAGTCATGTTTGGAGGGAAAAACACAACCTTTACATTTTCCATCACAGGAATAGTGTTGTGCGCTGTACATTTGTCAATAAACAAGACGATTCTTCTGTTTTGATTCCGAAATTTCATGTTGATTTTCAAAAGCCATCTTTCGAAAATTTCACCTGTCATCCAAGCTTTATTGTTTGATTCATATTCAACTGGTTTCGTTTTTACATTTTTGAAACAACGTGGGTTGGCTGACTTCCCTATCATTAGCAAAGGCAGTTTTTCCGAGCCATCCATGTTTGCTCCGATTAAAAGTGTTATGCGCTCCTTGCTGTGTTTGCCGCCACTACAACTTTCTCCTTTAAAAGCAAGTGTTTTGTCGGGGGTGCATTTGAATAATAAGCCCGTCTCATCTACGTTAAAAATGTCTTTAGCGTCTCTATCAGACGTCATTTGCAACAAATCGTCTTTCCATGAATTTGCAGCTTCAACGTCAACAGATCCACTTTCCCCACAAACAGTTTTGAAAGAAATTCCTTTCTTTAAAACCATCGAGCCAACCAGTGCTGGCCTTAAAATCATTTTTCCCTAAGCTAGATGCGAATTCCTCAGCTTTGGCTCTGACGAGGGGCCCACTGACTGGAATTTTTTTGTCCCTAACTTGCTTAAACCACTTCACTACACGTTCATCCACGTCAGGATTTTCTGGTCCTCGCGCTCTTTTCCTATCTTTGTCGCTGGCTTTACACACACTATTCAAAATCTTCTCTTTATTTTTTAGATACGTTGACAGCGTATTTGGCGGTATCCCGAATTCCTTGGCAATTTCAGATTTCTTTTTTGTCCCTTTTCCACTTCCCGTATAACGGCAACTTTTTTGGCAAATGTCAATGATTTGTATTGGGTCCGTGTTGGTTTTGAAAGGGCCATGATGAACACACAACACAATAAAACTGCACAATAAGTGTCACTAAAACACACCAGTCTGTATATACAGTACTGTATAAAGAAAGGAACGGTCTCTCACTACAGGACACAGCTCGCACAGTAGAAACTCAAAAAGACTTAACACTTTCACGAATGCAGGCAGACTGAACTGAAAGCAACAGTGAGGGTGGCTGACTGACGAGGCGTGAAACAAGAGACAATGGCGGACGGTACCGTTACACGAGCCAGTCATGTGTCATCGCCAGATACTGACGGCAATTCCACGAATTTGACACAAAAGACAAGCGTCTGTTCACAAAGGGCGATGCCTGCTTGTCTGTTTCCAGTCGTGTCTCTATTGTTACGTGGTCTAGCCCATACAGCAGGCGATTTTTTGTAGTTAGAGCAAAATTTTTATTTCGAATTAACCAAAAAAAGTTCGAATTACAGACGATGTTTTTGCATGGTTTTACATAGGATATTCAAGGGACCACGGTAAAAGTTCGAATTATCCACGAATTCGAATCATGCACGTTCGAATTAGCCAAGTTCTACTGTATAAATGAATGTTAACTAATTTAAAAGTTAATAGAGAATTGATGATAAAAATGTTATAAAGTTTGATACCAGTTATTTAAATGTAAATTGTTTAATGTGAATTGTTCAATGTTAATGTTTAATGTACAATGTTTTACTATGATTTATTATGTAGATGGTACAATAGTGTGTGTGGTTAGGAGGTCGTTATGGGGGTAGCGATGGTAAAAATACTAATACGTTAAAAATATAAAGATAACAGGGGTTTTGAACAAAGAAAGTTGAGTAAAGAAAAATAAATAGTTTGAAGTTGTTTGCCATGATAGGTATAGGTTTCAATATTATATGAAGTAAAATAGTAGAATTAGTGGTTATTGTTCAGAAAAGTTAAAATTTGTTTTCTGCTTAGGATAAGAATATATTTTCGTGTGGTAAGGAGAGTAATTATGGTCGACTGGAGTCAGAGAGTTTTTTATATAAATGTAGGAATGTTTGAAAAAATGGAGAGGGTTATGTCTTAAATCTTGTATTTTTTGTTTGGTTATTTGATGAGTTAAGAAAACCAACATCTCAAAACACAAACCAATGCATCTAAGGGGAGAAATATCAGTTGTGGATATGGGAATAGATAAGGCCACTATATTAAAATTTGTATTGCATGTTTCAGAGTTTGATGGTGTTGTGACCGCGGTCCTGAGCTGGCCGGTGCGTCAGAACAGAAGTGTTAAGTGCCTAATGGCCTTATGGTGTTGGGATCTCTCCTGAGAAGTCCAGTAAGGTCAGATGGTACGATCATCATCATCAGACCAAGGGTAAGTGATTGTATTTCTTTTATATCAAAGATTAAGGGGGTTGTGGCGACATATCTGGGCTGATCCTTTTAGAAAAGTGTGAATGAGTCAATGAAAGTTTTTATGTTTCGACATAAAATATTTCATTGAGGGGGTTTTGTGACAGTACGAAAATCTTGATGTCAGAATTATGGTATGAGTGGTAACAAATTATCGTATTTTATTGTATTACACACACACATACATGGAGAGAACGATTTCCCTTTGTGAAGAGACAACGACGCAGATTCTAATAGATCAAAACGATTCCAAGGGCAGGAGCAGACGTGCGGAGACGAGCATACAAAATGGCCATCCAAGTGGAAACAGATTGTAAATAGCCACTCTCATTGGTCCAGAAGACGGGACGTCATTAAAATCAGTGGTGACCTAACAAACAAAAGACAATGACGTGGATGCGCTAACACATACGCAAAATATGTGCTTTGCATCTGCCCAGTCAGCATCAGACCATCAAGGCGTCAACACGCTGTAAAAAATCGCCGGCAGTTTTTGCCAGCGAAAGTGTTTCTTAATCAAACTAACAATGTGGTAACATATAGTAATAACTCTTTATCAGAAGTCTCAAAGTAACTAGTCACAATGTAAATTAGAATCAGTGCAACCAAGGAGACCTCTGGGACGATCGGCCGAACACCTGCTTGATCATGATTGCAATATAAGGACAGCGGAGACTTTACAACGCAGATACAGGAAAGTCCAACTATTTCTCTATTCCAATCTTTATTCTTAAAGCTGAGCTCAAAATTACTAAAATTCAAATGTATGTGTAAAATCAATCTTAGCGAAATGAGTGTGTGTGTGTGTGTGTGTGTGTGTGTGTGTGTGTGTGTGTGTGTGTGTGTGTGTGTGTGTGTGTGTGTATGGGCCGTACTAGTACATATGAATAATGTTTCTATGAGACGTTGGTTTGTGTTCTGTTAAATATAAGAATTGATCAATTACAAGGTAACATGGGCAGTTGCAGTAAAATATAAATTCCATAACAAGATTAATACCTGAATAATAGAAAATAACAGAACTGTAATATAGCGGAATATGTATCCGCCATTTTGTTAGTTGAGTATAAGGATTCCATTTTGTTTTATTGCTGTTGATGTCTATTTTGAATTTCTATGTTATTAAAAGACAACTATATATACATCTATATGCGCTGTCTGATTTCATTATTCCGCACAATAGTCCTGTCTCTGACAATCGCTTAATCGAATCCTGGGACCCGAACATAAAAATTTTGAATCACGAAGTTGGCACTACAAGATGGCCGCCGAACCAGTATGAAATATACAATAATTATGGTAATGAAAGGTAAACACCAAAACATACAATCACAACACCAAAATATAATTGTTTTAAACATAACAAATGCCGCCCGAACTGGTGACGTGATATAAATAAAAGTTTATACAATAAGCCGGAGTCAGAGACGGAGGGTTGTCGGAAGAAAGGAAGGAATACGTAAGATATACCTGATACATAGATAATAGGTTATACCATGATAATAGGTTATATTATTGTTTAAGTAAAATATAGAACAATTACTAAAAAAAAAAAAAAATTCACTATTAATATGAGCAAAATGGCAGATAACGAAAACACTAATATAGATAATACAGCAACTGAATCACTATTATTGAATGAACCACAAGCGAACTCAACACCTATTATAAATAATAAAGTATCACTGGAAGACCTTTTTCTATTAATGAAGACACAAAATAATGAATTAAGAGAACAAAGCATTAAGTTTGATGTAAAATTCGATGAAGTGAAAAAAGAAATACAAAGACAAAATGTTAATGTTGACAAAAGAATAAATGAAATAGAAATACAGTGTGACAGTATTCAAAAACAAACAAAAAATAATAATGAACAATTTCACAACAAAATAAGTAAGTTAGACGACAAAATTAAGCAAATTAATGAGATAGTTCAGAATCAAATAGAAACACAATATGAAAAAATAGAGAATCAATGTTTAACCACAGTTAATGAGCAGATAGAGAGTAGAACCAATTGTGAAATAAATAAACAGATAGAAATGAAAACTAGCATTTTACAAAATAAAATCGAGAAATGTGAATTAGATGTAATAGATATAACCAAACATATCGAAACAATAGACCAAACAGTATCAAAACGTGAGAATAATACTAGTGATAGAATGAGTATGTTACAAAGTAAGATTAAAGAAATAGATGACTTAGCTGTACAAAACAAGAATGATATAAATGTTAAATGTGATGTACATGTGTTGAGGAAGGACGAGAGTGCCTTCGATGTATATTTGGGAGACATATGGTCTACAAATAAAGTTGTCTTTGGTTTTTGTAGTGCACTTCACAGGTGGTGCAATAGTTGTGAATTAGTGTCCCCTGCAAATGTGGAAAGAGAGAATGTAGCTTGGTGTGATAGAGAGAGATATATTAAAAGAGAGAGATGTTTTGATAGAGAGAGATATTGTGAGAGAAAAAGAGAAGTAGAGATTTTTAAGATAAGTAGAGACTATGAAGAATTTATAGAAAGGTTAGGAGTAGAGATGATATATAATAAATATAGTAAGAACTTACCTTGTAATAAAACTGAAGTAGTAGGAGATAATGAAAATAATGACTTTGCAAATTACCTAATTATGACTGATTATACCGAAGGTGACAGAACCATACCCGATCATGAATTATATGAGTTTGAGAATAATGATAAAAATTCGAATGGTATATGTATTTATGATGTTAGTATAAGAGAGTTAATATTAAGCAATGTATACAGTTTTAAGATTCGACTATTGTTCGACGATGGAGGGTAAATATTGTATAAAAACACACTTATTTATACATTTATTTCAATTTATTTCACTTGTTCGTACTTACCCATATTTCGATCTTTCTCGGGTCCCAAGGTTCTTTATAAGCGAGATCAGAAACAGTGTGAGGTTACGAAATAAGTATGAATACCCATTTTGAATGAAGAGAATTTAACTTTTCCTTTAATTTTGACTCATTTACAATTTCTTTATACACTTTACTGTATCTGATGTAATTTTGTGGAAACCTATTGCTTGGTTACATAATCAGCGTACGATAATCGTACTTAATCTAACTTATACTACAGCTTACCTTAATTTTTTACATACACACACGCAAAACTGCCCAGCCTGCATATTTTGTACACTCACTCAAACACACAGAAATTACCCCGCCCTTAACATTTTATAAGAATACCCCTTACGGCCGGCACGCGGTGATGATTCGAGCTCGTTTCATTTATGTTAATAATTTCGTAGCGGTAGAATATAACTGATGTGATTACTCTCCCATGCTCACTACTAACACTGACTCCTGTTGGTTACTTTGAAACTACTTTTTGATTAAAAAAGTTATAAAATTTGGCCAAACTCGCTTGGCTCTGTGTCGGCGCCGACACAATCAGTGACGAACTGGGCAATGTGCTTCGTTGAGTCGCGGGAAATGCGCATTCACGGCCACCAGGTTTTAGTCGCCGTTCATGCTCAATTGTTGTGGGGTAACCACTTTATGCATGGAATAGACCTGGTATATGTGTGATAACAGGGGACGATATTTGCATCGGCTTTGCTGATGTCATTAGTAGTAGGCGGGGTTTAACGACGTTTCCTGTAGCTGGTTGTTTGGAGCTACTAACTTTTCGTCCCAGCGCCATGTTTTGCCTCGACTTTGGTGTTTTCAAAGCGTCACTAACGGCGCTCTGCCTTGAAACGTTCCGTGCGGGCGTTGCCACACATATACAAAGTTCTTAGAATTTCGGGGAGATGCAAATTCCTTTGCCGAGTTACACAATACAGTAACTGCATCTATGCTTTGTTCCAAACTGTTCAGCTTACCATGAGTTCTCTTGTAATGGAATAACGTTGCACAATAATAAAATTTCACAATATTTTTATAAAACTCCCGCACAAAATGAAATAAATAAAATGTCAATACCCCATGCGGTAAAAATTAAAATGACCCACAATTGACACGTTACAATACCCCCTCGATGAGAATTCTGCTGTCCACAACAGAAGAAATCTCATCGATAAACCCCGAAGAGGACCGGTGAGGAACTGGTGCCAACAACCCCCTTGTTCTTAATCTACATGGGTACACTACCCCCCTGGCTCAGTGACTATGGACTCACCTGAACGAGATCACTGGACTTCTCCGTTAGAGATCCCAACACCGAGAAACCGAACAGCTAAGTACCACAGCACACCTCGCCTTTTAACATGCTACCCCCAAAAATCCTCAATACCTGGCTTAAATTATGCCAGATCCTCAGCCGATATGGATCCCCTTTTATGCAAGCTGGGCTGCCTTTAGCAGATACTGGGCTCACACACACTCACATTACATATTACGCCTTGACAAATTCTTTACAATTTGCAAAAAATTTAAAAAAATTCAAAATTCGAAATAATATTTTACCAAAAAAAATTCTCTTCCTTGTTTTTCTGTTTTATTTCAAATGACTTAACTTAGATATTCCTCCTAATCAAAACATATCCTTACTCTAACATGTGAACCACTTATAGTCTAACAATACAATGCAATACAATATAAATCAATAAAATAAACATGGATAACACACAAATAATAACATAATCAATACTTCAAATATTCAGACGCTGGCAGGCGAAAAATCATTTTTTTTTTTTTTTTTCTAAAATTAAGATTTCCAAAGAAATTTTAGAATTCAAAAAAAAATTTAAATTTTATTTAAATGTTTCCTATATATATATAATTTGTTTAAAATTTGTTTGACTTGATTTAAATAACAAATTAAATTGACTTCCTACTATACAAGCTTAGTGGGAGTATGACCTCATCAGCTGATCGAAACTAGGTCAAGTCCAAAACCCTTGACCTACATATGTTATGTATACTTTCTGAAAATACATTTAACATCAGTAATATCCTAACTGGAAACACAGAACATAATAAAATAAAATATTTAAAATAACAAAATATTATTATAAATAAGCAAATTGACCTTTAAATTATTTAAAATAAACAATTCTTAATTTTACATGATTTCCAAATTCTGTCACTGGTTTAAAAATAAAATTTCATATCTTTATTATAAATCTCTCTGTTTATTTGACACTCTCATTCTCCATTATAGTGGGTGATTTGAATTATTTATTCTCATTTAATGTACTACTTGATCTGTATACATATATAAATAACATTGCTATTATTACGTTAAAATAACCCAATCACATTTAACCTTGGTAAAAATCTACACACCCTACATCTTGATAAAATTATAAACATTACATTTTAATTTCAATTGAACTGTTATTAATTAACCATCAATTATTTATCATTTGATTCTATGCAATTCAAATTTCTTATTAACCTTCCTGTTACATTATATTTCATCTCTGATTACTTTTCTACTATGAATTTTCTATCTAACGCTTCACATCTTAATCATTGCCTACTCTGGGTGACCCCTGTATTCTCTATGCTTTCAACCGAATAGACATTTTAATATTACTCACTTTCTTACTAACAACCACTATGAACAACTTATGACACCAATCTCTCAATTATAAATACCTTTCACTAATTCCACTTACCTCTGGCACCGCTCATCTTTGTACTAGGATGTGTGTTCCCTACCTGGCTATCTACATACGAGCCAATGCCCCTCCAAAATATCGGCAAACACTCACTCAAACTACTCTATTCCCGCCACAACGCCGCACGCTGGTCTCTCGCCACGCCGCACGTTGCTCACACCTTACCACCTCACCCTTACTACAAAATATCATCAACAAATATGTTTATATCTCATTCACATTACTCATCTCTACATATACTCACTACTACTGTGTCCCGAAAATATCTAACACTATCTCTGTGTGTTCCCTGTATTTCAAAATTCTTATTCTCTTTAACTCCCATTTACTTTAATTCTACTTAACTCACCTGCCTTATTTCATTATCACCCAAAATCTGTTTTCAACATTTTACCTTGATATAGCCCTAGAAAATTCATCACTTCTCTCCTTACAATAACATACCTCAATTTGAACGTATTATCTGTTTAATCATCTACCAATCATCCATAGAATCTTAATTTCATAAAATCATTTAACTTCATTCTCAAACTTTCTTTTATACGACCTTAATTAAGTAATTATTTTTCAATTATTTAATTCAATTATTTAACAGTTCACAATTATTTTCATCGCTTAATTAGTCTGTCGAATTTTTATAATTATTGTTAATTTATACTGGTTAATTGCAAATTCAATTTAATTGACAATTAATGTTATCAATTTCTCCTATACATACACATGGTTTACATAACACATAGTATACCATAATGTAATACACAAATACACTTAACATAATGACAGTAACACATAAAAAAAATATACAGTCCAACTCATTATTTCTTATCATTAACCACAAATCGTTCCATAAGACAATGCACTTCAAAACCATCTTATTCATATCATTAAATGTTCATGAACAATAAACAATTACCCCATATCGTCAAACAATAGTCTAATCTTATGATTATACCAGTCATTTACTATTGAATACACTATCTCGTGATTATCAATATAATTATTCTCTATCTTATCATATTCTCCTACAATATTATTTGAATTAATATGATTATTCCATATTATTCCCTCATATACCTGGTCACGCTCGAGTATGGTCCTGTCGCCGTTATTATATTCTGTTAAAATCAGGTGAGTTATATTATCATTGTTAACATCATCTACTGATATCTCAGTTTCGCTGTAAGGTAAGTACTCATTATTATTATTATTATTTCTCTCTAACTCTAACCTTTCCACGAATTCTTCATAATTTCTCTTTACTTTAAATACCTCTATTTCTCTCTTTCTCTCTCTCTCAAAACATTTCTCACCATCATACCAAGCTACACACTCTCTCTCAAAATATGCAGGGGATACTAATTCATCATTATGGCGCCACCTATGAAGTGCACAAAAAACCAAGGGAAATTTATCTGCAGACCTATCGTCTTTCACATACTCACGTGAAGCCATTTCTTCACCCCCCACTACAACATTACGGGAAAAATCTACCACCTGCATCCACTCTACCTGTAAATTCTTTCTACTCTCTTTCTCTGATTCATCACACACACACATCTTATTAACTTCTACTCTTTCTACAATTACGTTATCACTCTCAACATCTACACAATCATTTTTATTTGTATTGTCATTATTATCACTTGTAACCCCATTATTTAAATTATCATTCCCACTACTACTTACCCTGTCATCTTTGTTCGATTTTAATTTGTTTATTACTTTCTCATTTTCTAATTCGATTTCGCCTAACCGTGTCTCTATTTCACTTAATCTTTTATCACAAATATAGCTTTGTTCTTGAATTTCTTTTTTCACTTCATCAAATTGCACGTTAAGATTATTTTGGATATTTCTAATTTCATTTTTCTGATCACTAAATTTTTTGTCAAGGTAACTAAAATTTTGATCAAAAAGCATTTCCATCATTTTCATTATTTCGTTATTTCGTACTTCCCCCATATTTAAAATTTATTTCTATAACACTTTTTATACATAAAAAACCACTATTATTGAAAATTAAAACGCCTAACACAACTGTATACCTTACTAACACAAACATAACCTTATTTTTACGTATTATATATTTTTTCGATACCCGCACTGTTTCTGAATTCTGGCTTATTTATATAATTATTTTATATAATGTCCCTGTCGTTCGGGCAGCCATTTGTATAAAAACACTTATTTATACATTTATTTCAATTTATTTCACTTGTTCGTACTTACCCATATTTCGATCTTTCTCGGGTCCCAAGGTTCTTTATAAGCAAGATCAGAAACAGTGTGAGGTTACGAAATAAGTATGAATACCCATTTTGAATGAAGAGAATTTAAATTTTCCTTTAATTTTGACTCATTTACAATTTCTTTATACACTTTACTGTATCTGATGTAATTTTGTGGAAACCTATTGCTTGGTTACATAATCAGCGTACGATAATCGTACTTAATCTAACTTATACTACAGCTTACCTTAATTTTTTACATACACACACGCAAAACTGCCCAGCCTGCATATTTTGTACACTCACTCAAACACACAGAAATTACCCCGCCCTTAACATTTTATAAGAATACCCCTTACGGCCGGCACGCGGTGATGATTCGAGCTCGTTTCATTTATGTTAATAATTTCGTAGCAGTAGAATATAACTGATGTGATTACTCTCCCATGCTCACTACTAACACTGACTCCTGTTGGTTACTTTGAAACTACTTTTTGATTAAAAAAGTTATAAAATTTGGCCAAACTCGCTTGGCTCTGTGTCGGCGCCGACACAATCAGTGACGAACTGGGCAATGTGCTTCGTTGAGTCGCGGGAAATGCGCATTCACGGCCACCAGGTTTTAGTCGCCGTTCATGCTCAATTGTTGTGGGGTAACCACTTTATGCATGGAATAGACCTGGTATATGTGTGATAACAGGGGACGATATTTGCATCGGCTTTGCTGATGTCATTAGTAGTAGGCGGGGTTTAACGACGTTTCCTGTAGCTGGTTGTTTGGAGCTACTAACTTTTCGTCCCAGCGCCATGTTTTGCCTCGACTTTGGTGTTTTCAAAGCGTCACTAACGGCGCTCCGCCTTGAAACGTTCCGTGCGGGCGTTGCCACACATATACAAAGTTCTTAGAATTTCGGGGAGATGCAAATTCCTTTGCCGAGTTACACAATACAGTAACTGCGTCTATGCTTTGTTCCAAACTGTTCAGCTTACCATGAGTTCTCTTGTAAGGGAATAACGTTGCACAATAATAAAATTTCACAATATTTTTATAAAACTCCCGCACAAAATGAAATAAATAAAATGTCAATACCCCATGCGGTAAAAATTAAAATGACCCACAATTGACACGTTACAATATTGTATTCTGTTTATGAACATGTAATTATGTGAACAGTGTTTTTCAAGAGGGACTGCTTATGACTGATTTTGGTAAATGATAAGATGATAATTTTTGATTGTATTTTTTGTGTATATTAATGTCAATGTATTTGTGTATTTTTGATGTGTGTATTTTATGTATTTTTTTTGTGTAAACCATGTACTGTAGAATTGTAAATATTCAAGAATAATTAATTACGAGGATGATTTTAAATAATTATGAGGTTTAGATTCTAAGGGATAGTAAATAAATGAAGCATATGATATATTTGGATATTGAGTTGTTTTAGGATTGTAAGATAAGTGATGAATTTTCTAGTGGTATATTAAGGTGAAATGTTGTAAAGAGGTTTGGGGCTAGTGATAAATAGAGGCATGGGAGTTAGTTAAACAGAGTCAATGGGAGTTAGTGAAAATAAGAATGTTGAGATACTGATAATATATAAAGAGGTGTTGGATATTTTAGGGACACAGTAGTTAGTGATTATATGTAGAAAGGTGAGTAATGTGAACGGTAATTATATTTGATAATGATATTTTGTAATAAGGATCCGGTGTAGGAAGTGATCAGCGTGCGACGTTGTGGCAGGCAGAGAAATTTTGGGTTAGAGTGTTTGCCGATATTTGGTGGAGGGCAAATGGTTAGGGATGGGTATGGCCAGGTAGGGAACACACATCCTAGTACAAAAAACGAGCGGTGCCAGAGGTTTTAAATGGGATTAGTGAAGGGGGTTATTATAGAGATATTGGTGTCATAATATGTTAATGGGTAGAAGCGGTTGTTAGTAGTAAAAAAGAGGGGTAGTAAGGTTAGAGAGACAAATGCCAAAATAAGATATAGAGAATAGTGAATAATAGAGAGTCACCCAAACTAGACAAGGAATGATAAAAGGGTTAGAGAAAGAGAAAATTCATGGTAGAAAGGTGATGTAACAGAAAGGTAATGATAAATTTGAAATTTTTTTTTGTATAGAATCTGATACAGTAGAACTTGGCTAATTCAAAGCTGAAGGGACCAGTAAAAAATTCGAATTATCCAAAAATTCGAATTAGGAAAACTTTTAATAACGGTAGAAAAATCAAATCAAAAACCGAAATTCAGTAAAGCAATATGTTATTTTATTAAACAATTTCCTTAGACATATGTATTACAAACGTATAAACATGTTTCAGTACAAAATATAGCATTTACAGTTTTTTAAAAAAGCTAGAAACTTTTGATTGCATTTTGCAGTTAATACACTGAGTTGTAGTAAACTCTTCAAGTTTATTAAGTGCTTGGAAAATAGTGTCACTTACGTTCTGCTGTCCTTCAACAAACCGTCTCAAGTCTTGAATGTAATTTGATGCCTGTGAAGCCGTTGGAATCGGTATCTCTGGAAGTTCTAGCTGGTCCCCTTCTTCATCTGAAGATGTACCATCATTTATTTTGTTCATAACATCAGCCACGATCTCCGCATCTGTCTGTTCACCGCACACCGCCAAGTCTTCATCCATGTTTACAAACTCTTCGTAACGAATGCCTGTGTCATGTCCAACATCTTCCCAGTTATCCGTAGTGGGTACGACTTCTCTAGCAGCTTTATTCTCCTCTTCACCTTCAATGTGGCAGAAACCACCTTTACAAAAACAATTAGCAATAGTTTTTGCGTAACTTGGTTCCAAGCACTGTTGCACATGTGGGCAGCTTGAAGGATGTTAATCTTGATATTTTCATGCTCATCTAAATAAGCACCTGACAGAATGTTTTGGACCACAAGCCGTCTGTAAAAATGCTTAAAATTTTTTATTACACCTTGGTCCATAGGTTGAACTACTCAAGTCATGTTTGGAGGGAAAAACACAACCTTTACATTTTCCATCACAGGAATAGTGTTGTGCGCTGTACAGTTGTCAATAAACAAGACGATTCTTCTGTTTTGATTCCGAAATTTCATGTTGATTTTCAAAAGCCATCTTTCGAAAATTTCACCTGTCATCCAAGCTTTATTGTTTGATTCATATTCAACTGGTTTCGTTTTTACATTTTTGAAACAACGTGGGTTGGCTGACTTCCCTATCATTGGCAAAGGCAGTTTTTCCGAGCCATCCATGTTTGCTCCGATTAAAAGTGTTATGCGCTCCTTGCTGTGTTTGCCGCCACTACAACTTTCTCCTTTAAAAGCAAGTGTTTTGTCGGGGGTGCATTTGAATAATAAGCCCGTCTCATCTACGTTAAAAATGTCTTTAGCGTCTCTATCAGAAATCATTTGCAACAAATCGTCTTTCCATGAATTTGCAGCTTCAACGTCAACAGATCCACTTTCCCCACAAACAGTTTTGAAAGAAATTCCTTTCTTTAAAACCATCGAGCCAACCAGTGCTGGCCTTAAAATCATTTTTCCCTAAGCTAGATGCGAATTCCTCAGCTTTGGCTCTGACGAGGGGCCCACTGACTGGAATTTTTTTGTCCCTAACTTGCTTAAACCACTTCACTACACATTCATCCACGTCAGGATTTTCTGGTCCTCGCGCTCTTTTCCTATCTTTGTCGCTGGCTTTACACACACTATTCAAAATCTTCTCTTTATTTTTTAGATACGTTGACAGCGTATTTGGCGGTATCCCGAATTCCTTGGCAATTTCAGATTTCTTTTTTGTCCCTTTTCCACTTCCCGTATAACGGCAACTTTTTTGGCAAATGTCAATGATTTGTATTGGGTCCGTGTTGGTTTTGAAAGGGCCATGATGAACACACAACACAATAAAACTGCACAATAAGTGTCACTAAAACACACCAGTCTGTATATACAGTACTGTATAAAGAAAGGAACGGTCTCTCACTACAGGACACAGCTCGCACAGTAGAAACTCAAAAAGACTTAACACTTCCACGAATGCAGGCAGACTGAACTGAAAGCAACAGTGAGGGTGGCTGACTGACGAGGCGTGGAACAAGGGACAATGGCGGACGGTACCGTTACACGAGCCAGTCATGTGTCATCGCCAGATACTGACGGCAATTCCACGAATTTGACACAAAAGACAAGCGTCTGTTCACAAAGGGCGATGCCTGCTCGTCTGTTTCCAGTCGTGTCTCTATTGTTACGTGGTCTAGCCCATACAGCAGGCGATTTTTTGTAGTTAGAGCAAAATTTTTATTTCGAATTAACCAAAAAAAGTTCGAATTACAGACGATGTTTTTGCATGGTTTTACATAGGATATTCAAGGGACCACGGTAAAAGTTCGAATTATCCACGAATTCGAATTATGCACGTTCGAATTAGCCAAGTTCTACTGTATAAATGAATGTTAACTAATTTAAAAGTTAATAGAGAATTGATGATAAAAATGTTATAAAGTTTGATACCAGTTATTTAAATGTAAATTGTTTAATGTGAATTGTTCAATGTTAATGTTTAATGTACAATGTTTTACTATGTTTTTATTATGTAGATGGTACAATAGTGTGTGTGGTTAGGAGGTCGTTACGGGGGTAGCGACGGTAAAAATACTAATACGTTAAAAATATAAAGATAACAGGGGTTTTGAACAAAGAAAGTTGAGTAAAGAAAAATAAATAGTTTGAAGTTGTTTGCCATGATAGGTATAGGTTTCAATATTATATGAAGTAAAATAGTAGAATTAGTGGATATTGTTCAGAAAAGTTAAAATTTGTTTTCTGCTTAGGATAAGAATATATTTTCGTGTGGTAAGGAGAGTAATTATGGTCGACTGGAGTCAGAGAGTTTTTTATATAAATGTAGGAATGTTTGAAAAAATGGAGAGGGTTATCTGTCTTAAATCTTGTATTTTTTGTTTGGTTATTTGATGAGTTAAGAAAACCAACATCTCAAAACACAAACCAATGCATCTAAGGGGAGAAATATCAGTTGTGGATATGGGAATAGATAAGGCCACAATATTAAAATTTGTATTGCATGTTTCAGAGTTTGGTGGTGTTGTGACCGCGGTCCTGAGCTGGCCGGTGCGTCAGAACAGAAGCGTTAAGTGCCTAATGGCCTTATGGTGTTGGGATCTCTCCTGAGAAGTCCAGTAAGGTCAGATGGTACGATCATCATCATCAGACCAAGGGTAAGTGATTGTATTTCTTTTATATCAAAGATTAAGGGGGTTGTGGCGACATATCTGGGCTGATCCTTTTAGAAAAGTGTGAATGAGTCAATGAAAGTTTTTATGTTTCGACATAAAATATTTCATTGAGGGGGTTTTGTGACAGTACGAAAATCTTGATGTCAGAATTATGGTATGAGTGGTAACAAATTATCGTATTTTATTGTATTACACACACACATACATGGAGAGAACGATTTCCCTTTGTGAAGAGACAACGACGCAGATTCTAATAGATCAAAACGATTCCAAGGGCAGGAGCAGACGTGCGGAGACGAGCATACAAAATGGCCATCCAAGTGGAAACAGATTGTAAATAGCCACTCTCATTGGTCCAGAAGACGGGACGTCATTAAAATCAGTGATGACCTAACAAACAAAAGACAATGACGTGGATGCGCTAACACATACGCAAAATATGTGCTTTGCATCTGCCCAGTCAGCATCAGACCATCAAGGCGTCAACACGCTGTAAAAAATCGCCGGCAGTTTTTGCCAGCGAAAGTGTTTCTTAATCAAACTAACAATGTGGTAACATATAGTAATAACTCTTTATCAGAAGTCTCAAAGTAACTAGTCACAATGTAAATTAGAATCAGTGCAACCAAGGAGACCTCTGGGACGATCGGCCGAACACCTGCTTGATCATGATTGCAATATAAGGACAGCGGAGACTTTACAACGCAGATACAGGAAAGTCCAACTATTTCTCTATTCCAATCTTTATTCTTAAAGCTGAGCTCAAAATTACTAAAATTCAAATGTATGTGTAAAATCAATCTTAGCGAAATGAGTGGGTGTGTGTGTGTGTGTGTGTGTGTGTGTGTGTATGGGCCGTACTAGTACATATGAATAATGTTTCTATGAGACGTTGGTTTGTGTTCTGTTAAATATAAGAATTGATCAATTACAAGGTAACATGGGCAGTTGCAGTAAAATATAAATTCATTATAAATTCCATAAGAAGATTAATACCTGAATAATAGAAAATAACAGAACTGTAATATAGCGGAATATGTATCCGCCATTTTGTTAGTTGAGTATAAGGATTCCATTTTGTTTTATTGCTGTTGATGTCTATTTTGAATTTCTATGTTATTAAAAGACAACTATATATATACATCTATATGCGCTGTCTGATTTCATTATTCCGCACAATAGTCCTGTCTCTGACAATCGCTTAATCGAATCCTGGGACCCGAACATAAAAATTTTGAATCACGAAGTTGGCACTACAAGATGGCCGCCGAACCAGTATGAAATACACAATAATTATGGTAATGAAAGGTAAACACCAAAACATACAATCACAACACCAAAATATAATTGTTTTAAATGTAACAACCGCTCTATCTGCCCATATTCTCTCCTCACTCTCATCACTCATTCTCTCTCTACACATATTCATACTAAATTCCATGTCCCTATCTATGACCCTATTTGGTATAACCCTTATACCCGAAATCTTTACTGTATCTAACACCCGTTCAAAATTAACTGTTATTTGTTTACCTTCATTGTTCAATTCTAAAATTCTCTTTCTAAAATTGATTACCGCATTATTCCTGATCAGAAAATCATTACCCAATATTACTTCTAAGTTTAAGCCCCTTACAACTAAAAATGTATTTTCATAACTCTCCCCATTTATTACTATATTCAACTGGACTTGTGTTGTAACCCGTTTACTTCTAACACCCGTAATGCCTACAATGGTTACCCCCGCAACTGGCAAAGATGGAATATTTTTGTTAGTTTCTCTTAATTTATTTAGTACGTGTTCCGCTATTACTGATACTTCACTACCTGTGTCTATTAGTGTCATAACTGGCTTACCTTCTAGTTCCAGTTTTACCTCCGTCAGCCATGCTTCTGGTCTCATCGTTCCCGCCTCCTCTTCCTCCATCAATTCGGTAGCCATGTCCGTGTGAATTGTGTGATTCCTGTATTTATTTCCATGGACCCCGCAGTTACCTATCGACAATGGCCGGGCCTCCTCATCCATTGTCCTTATCAGTTTTCCGTCCTTTCAGCCGTATTTCTGGGTGTGTACACTCTTCCCGTCTGCTGATTTCCTCCTTCGTTTCTTGTACTCTCGGCTCGTCCTTCGCTGTTTCTCTGCTGTCTGTTGTTGAATCTCTGCTGCATCCTCGGCTGATGACCGGGTCTCGCCTTCCTACATCTATAACAAAAATTACGGTCAGCATAATTTTCTCCGGGACACCCATCACATTTCCACCTCGGATATTGTCTGTTTGGCTCTCGACCATTATGTGTAGTTCCCACGTTTTGTCCTCCTCTTGGTGCATAACTCCCTCCACTGTTCACATTGGGTTGTTGTGGACGTCTGCTGTCTTCCTGGTCCCTAATATTCTGAAAAACATCGAATATTTTTTCTAATTCATTTATGTCACTTACCTCTCTCGTCATCAACGTGATCTGTACCTCTCTCGGTAAATGTTTGCTGACATGGCGTACAAATGACTGGAATGGCAACAGTGGTTCTAAGTATTTTGCTTCGTTAAACAGTCTCATTGTATATACTGTAATATTATTATTTCTCCCAAATTTCCCAGTTCCCATTATCTGGCTGCGCAATATATCCTGCTCCTCTTCTGACCAGTATTTATTACGAAAGGCTGTTTCAAAATTTTCATACCTCTCCCATTCATTTCTATGTACCTCCGCCCATATCTCAGAATTACCCTTAAAGCATTTTAAAATTTTTATAAGTTTAACCTCCCAACTACTACCGTTAAATTTGTTAAATTCCCATACTCTATTTAAAAATTGCATTGGATGCACTCTACGATTCTCACTACAAAAAGTTTCAAGTTCAATTTCATTATTTACATCTCTTGTAATTAATACTCGTTCAGTAACATTGCTTAACTTTTGGTTTATTACTAAACTCAACTCGTCTTTCACACTACTAATGCTCTGTTCAATTGAATATAATTTTTTATCATTACTACATTCAGATTGAATGCTATTTTTGTTATTACATTAATTGATTCATTTAACGCCTGTATTTCTGTTTTACAGGTATTCTCAACTTCATTGATTTTCATGTCTGTATTCTTTTTATGCTCATCAATATTTTGATTCATTTTTTCAATCTTAACCGCTACACTATTAAACTTATATGTGTTTTCAGTATTACATTTATTTATTTTAAATTCTATTTCATTATTATATTCATTTACTGAACTTATTAATTTCTCATTATTCTCATTCATTTGTTTATCGACTCTCTCTAATATATCACTCTCCATCTCATTAATTTGAACGTCTATGTTCTTTATTGAACTATCTACTTTAGTATTCAACTCATTAAGTTTACTGGCAAATTCTTCATTATTGTTTTCAAAACGCTTATTGATCTCATTAATATGGTTTTTTAACTCACTGAAATTGCTTTCGCATTTGATTTTTTGTTCGTTAATTTCACTACTCAATTTATCAAATTTGTTATTTTGTTCATTAAGCTTAGTGTCAAAACGATCATTTAATGCATAAAATTTCTTATTGTTATCACTGGACATCAGTTTAATTTCCCCCATTATCTCACGCAACCAATTCTCAGTTTTACTACATTCTCTAGTCGAGACGGGAGTTGAATGAACTCTCGTTTCGTCCATAAAAGCTGATTCTGTCCAGCTTTCTTGATTTACTATAGGGGTTTCTGTCTGAATTTCTGATTCACTTATAACAGTTGAGTCAGACAAACTGACTTCGTTCTCTGTATTTTCCATTTTTTATAAATTTAATTAGTCTCTATTATTTATAACTTTGTTATTAGTTATTATTAGGGATGGGTCCTCGATACTTTCGATACCTCGATACTCTCGATACTTGCATGGTATCGACATCGAGCGATACTTCAGAAAACTCGCTCGATACTTTTTCGATACTTATGTTTCTATTTATGTTTCTACATAAATTGTAATTAGAAATTTTTGAGAAATTTCATACAAAAAATCTGCAATATCAGTAGCAGTTTGCTTATAGAAAGATGTTGACTAGTGGAACCTCGTTAGTACGTTTTTGAAGGGACTGAAAATTTTGGACGTCAAAAGCGGGAAAACGTACTACTGAAAAATGCAGTACAGTATTTACCAGCTTGACGAGCGAAGTTGCGCTACCTGTTATGTCGCAACCCTCGCCCGCCCGTTGGCCTTGAAAATTACGACGTGATAAGCGATAAAACGTACTAATGAGGAACGTGTTAACGAGATTTCACTGTATTGCCCTATATGTGATCGAATCGTAAACAGTAGAAATAAAGACGGAGATATGGTCAGGAAGAACCTTCTTTCAATTCCTGCTTATTCACCGTACACCCGAGCATCTAATTACCTCACTGCAAGCCATACTACTACGCTTTTTCGTGAATCGTAACATGTACACAAAGTGTAGACATTCCAAAATATACGATTGTTGATGTCTAGGCTCGACTTTGGAGAAACACTGCAACAGATACAACTCGATAAGTCACTGGTTACAACATTACAAAACAATGGCAAGTGTTGTGTTCATGTTTAGTCTACAAAACAAGACTAAACATTAGTTACAGTAGTACGTATGTATAAAGTTCACAAGCCATACATTCTTACGAAACTGCAAACCGTTTATTTAGAAATCATGATTTTAGGGTTCATTTAACCAGTTTACCTAAAATGAATCTCATACTCTTCACATAAACGTCTCCATAAAAGAATGATGAACATGAAGTTATGAAAAGGTGCACAAATAAACAATGGAGCATTGAAAGTCATAAGATCCAAGAGGTGTTCTAAATTTATCGATATATCGTAATATATCGATATATTTCAAGCAATATATCGGATATATCGATATAGCTGTTACGATATATCGAAAGACCGATATATCGATATACCAATCAATGTTGCCATCCCTACGTACTAGTCCAATAGTACGTGACTAATTGCATGTTGAGTTGTGGGAAAAATGAAACTCCGCCTACAAGAAATTTTTGACAAATCAAATTAGAGCTTTCAATCATAAGCAATCTATTTTGGTATGTTTTTAAAATAAGTTTGCATGCCGGCAGTCAGTTGCTACCTCCACGTGACAGAAGACTTTGTGTTTTGTGGCACCATATTATATTTATAATTTATATATTTTTTTCATTCAATATGAGTGAAGTGTGGAACTATTTTCAAATAGACCCTCATTGTGATAATCGCGCCATTTGCCGCATTTGTAAAAAGAGTTTTTCGCGTGGTGGAAAATCTCACAACGCTAGTAACCTAATAAAACATGTCACATCAGCGCATAAAATTGCTTTTTCAGAACCTCTTAATAAAAAATTCTGTGGAAGTGGAAATTTAACTCCTGAAGAAATAATAGTAGATGAGCCTGCGACTCTTCTTTCACAGTCATCCTCATTATCGACGGCATCGATATCATCACCATCATCATCATCATTCACTCAACCTACACTTCAATCATTTATGGACAATAAATCTCCATTTAAACCAGGTAATAGTCGGTCGAAGACAATTACCAGAAAAATTGCAACAATGGTATGCAAAGATAACCAACCATTCAGCATTGTTGAGGATGAAGGATTTAAGGAGTTGATTAAGTACCTTGAACCTAGATATACTATGCCTACTCGTAAGCACATATCTAATCAAATCATTCCAGAACTGTACGAAGAAGTAGAAAGAAGAGTAAAAAATGAGCTACAAAATGCGAATAGCGTAGCTGTTACGACGGATATGTGGACATCAACAGCCTGCGACGATTATTTAAGTGTCACCATTCATTTTGTGGACCTGGACTATAATCTTAAACATATTTGCATTGAAGTGATACCATTTGAAGAAGTGAGCCACACCGGTGAAAATATTGCAAATTTTTTAAAGAAAACTTTAGAAGCTTGGGGTTTAATTGATAAATTAATGGCCGTGATTCATGATAACGGTCGCAATGTTGTAAATGCTATGACGTTAGGAAACTTTCCCCACCTGTCGTGTCTAGCTCATACATTCCAACTTGTTTGGAAGCACGGACTCCACTTCAAAAAGTATTCAAAGTCTCATTTCGTCGTGCAGGAAACTAGTCGGGAGTTTCAAACACTCCTCAAAATCCGCCAAGATTCTCAAAGCCGCACAGAAGCATCTTTCTCTACCACAACATCGCTTGATTCAGGATGAACCTACGCGATGGAATTCAACTCTACATATGCTACAAAGACTTCAACAGCAAAAGAGGGCCATAGTTCTTGCATCCTCTGATCTCTCCTTACCAGTGAATCTTACAGTATCGCAATGGGCTCTTATTAATTTACTAATTGACACATTAAATATTTTCGATCAAGCAACATTCGCCGTAAGTTCATCCTCAGTGTCAGTGTCCGAAATAATCCCCATTGTGAACAGTGTTATTTCTGAACTGGAAAAGCCGTCAGAAAGTGGATCGGGAATTGCGATTGTTCGACAATCGTTGCTGGATGAAATGAACGTGAGGTATAAATCCATTGAAGACAATGAAATATGTTCCATTGCAACACTGTTGGACCCCCGCTTAAAAGAACGAGTTTTTCGCAGTCCCAGTGCTCTCAGTTCTGGTAAAGACCGATTGGTGGACCTTGCTAACCAACAGGAATGTCCTGCATCCAAAAATGATGAGGTAAGATTTTTAATTTTTTATTCCAGATTTTCAGATATGTGGGAATAGTCATGTAATACTGACGTACTCGTAAAAATCGATCATTCATGAACTTTTTCTTTTATTTTAGATGTCACATACTTCAAAGCCCGATAAATTGCCAGGAATGTGGTATCTGTACAGTAACAGTATGCAAAAATATAATGATGTGTCAAATTCACTGCCAGTTAACAGTTCCCAGGAAGAAATCACTGCATATCTCAAAGACGATTTGTCACCTCCTCTTTCTAGTGCATTAGATTACTGGAAAACAAATTCAAAATTTTCAAAACTAAAAAAATTAGCTATAAAATATTTGTGTATACCACCAGCAACAGTTTTCTCTGAAAGACTATTTAGCACAGCAGGTCTCATATGTGACAGAAAAAGAAGTACACTTGACCCCGAAATAGTGAGAATGCTAGTATTTTTGAACAAAAACTTGTAAAAGTGGACTGTTTCAAAAACTCATTTTAATTTTAATGTAAAGCTTAAAAATAATTTAAATAATTATACTGATGATATTACATTTTGTCTCATTAAATATGTACACTTAATTAATTTAATTGATATTATACAGTTCTCTCAACTTTTTATTTTTAATTTTTAATCTATTTATTGAACCTAGAAATGTTGACGGTATCGAGTATCGAAGTATCGAGTATCGAGAAAAAATCATGTATCCAGTATCGAGTATAGAGTATCGAGAAAAACTGGTATCGACCCATCCCTAGTTATTATATAACTTATTTATTATCTAAACAAAATCTCCTAACTTAACTCTTTAACACCGTATTTTACGTCTTAACCTCTATTCACACATCTCGTAATTTTGAAATTTTTCTATTACAAAATCCGCCTACTATCACCACCTATTTCGTACTTCAAATCAGGCCTAAACCCATATGAATTAATTCATCTGAGTTATACTGGCAGAGATCGCCAATTGTTACGTTCTATTCTTTTTACTTACCTCATACTTACACGCCACCCTGACTTGATCAACACAGAAGATTCCAAACTAATTGTAGGTCACCATGATGTTTTCGGCTTTACATCGAAACCTTTAAAACACTTTTATTTAACCGCCAGGTTCGTTAGGTGAAATTTTCCATACGGGATAGGTGATGTTAATGTGGCGTATTAATGAACTTAACACATGGTTACATTATTAATTCATTTTATTAACATTCATTGCAAGCTTATATTCTCCTCCACTTATAACTTTCAAAAATGACTTGAAGGAACAGAGAATAAAATGTGAACAACAAAATATAAAAAATGATATTAATTTTAAAGAAATTAAAGAACAAAATATTAAGTTTGAGCAGAGTATAAGTGTAAAATTTGATAATCTGAGCCATGTACTAGATAAACATGTTGATGAACGTTGTGAAAATATTAAATTACAATTGACAGAGTCTATGAATGAGCAATTAGAGTGCCGTGTTTCTGATATAAAAAATGATATAACAAATAAAGTAGAAAAACAGATCACGGAACAATATAGTGTAATAAACACAATTGTTGAGAAACAGATAAATGAATGCAACGCCAATACGGAATGTAAAGTTAGTTATGCTATGAACAAGATTGAAAGTAATAACATTAAAATAAGTGAAATAGAAAATAGTTATAAGATTGAATTTAAGACAATACACAATACAATAAGTGACCTTGAATCTGATAGTAACAATAAATTAATGAACGTTGAAAAGAATATTATGGATGTTAAAAATGAATTGAGTATGGCCATCAGCCAACAAGTAAACACTGTTACCGAACGAGTAATTATGACTCGTGACGTAAGCAGTGAAGTTGAATTAGAGTCATTTAGTTGTGACAATAAAAGAGTGCATCCTATGCAATTCATAAATAGAGTGAGGGAGTTTAATAAATTTAATACTAGTAGCTGGGAGGTACAATTATTAAAAATTTTTAAATGTTTCAAAGGTAGTTCGGAGATATGGGCCGAGGTACACAAGACAGAATGGGGGTGTTTCGAAAGTTTTGAGTCCGCATTCAGAAATAAATATTGGTCTGAAGAAGACCAAGAAGTGTTGCGTAGTAGAATTATGGAAACCGGGAATTTTGGGGGACCCAATAATAATATAACAGGGTATGTGATGAAAATATTTAGTGAGGCGAAATACCTAGAACCGCCATTGCCAATTAGATCCTTCGTGAGGCATATAAGTAAGCACTTGCCAAGGGAGGTGCAAATAACCTTGATGACGCGTGAAGTAGCCACTATCAGCGAGTTAGAAAACATATTAGATGTGTTTCAGAACATCCGTGACCAAGAGATGAGTCGCCGTCACAACCAGCAGAATATGAATAACGGAGGTAATCAGGGACCGCCGAGGGGACCTCCACATGGACTGGCATACCCCAGACGAGAACAAAACAATCGAGGCCCAATGTGGACTTGTCCGGCGTGTTCGCAGGGAAATTATGCTTCACAAAATTTTTGTTTTAGATGTAGGAGAGAGAGACCGGGTCAGCGGCAGGGACCACAACCTGCGCAGAACCACAATACATACCAACGAAGGGGAGAGGGCCAAGGAGGAGCGCCGAGAGGTAATGACCGTGAAAAGCAGGTGAACCAGGGTGAAAGTGGATACAACCCAGCGGTGGCGAGCACGTCTACGGTAAACTAAGAGAGACAATGGAGCACCGGACCTGACCGTTGTCGCCGGAAGATTCTGGGGTCCAAATGAATGACAACTATCAAAACAACATTATCATAACTGATTTATCTGAGGAATTAATGGAGGAAGAAGCCTGCGAAGCAGTGAGACGGGAGAAAGGACTGACCAAGGTGAAAATCAACATTGAAGGTAAGGAGATTAAAACTTTGATAGATACAGGTAGTGAAATCTCTGTTATTTCCGAACACGTACTAGATGAATTAAAAGAAGTAAATAAAAATATTCCATCTTTGCCAGTTGCGGGAGTGACGATTGTAGGTATTACGGGCGTTAGGAGTAAAAGAGTCACTAAACAAGTACATTTAAATATGATAATTAACGGGGTAGGGTACGTAATACATTTCTAGTCGTACATGGATTAAATCTTGAGGTTATATTGGGAAATGATTTTCTGATTAAACATAAGGCGGTGATTGATTTCCAAAAACGGGTGTTAGAATTACACAATGAAATAGAACCAGTTAGGATTAATTTTGAGCGGGTAGTAGATGCGATAAGAATTTCGGGCGTAAGGGTGATACGCAATCGGGTTAATGAAAAAGAAGCGGAAGTTAGTATGAATGTGTGTAGTGAGAGTAAAATAGAGTGCGATGAAAGTGTGGAGCAAATATGGGATGAGAGGGCACTTCAATTTTGTAGTGAGGGTGGCGTAATAGGGAGTTCTCAGTGTGAATCGTTGTGGCGGGTAGTAGAGAATTTTAGAGGAGTGTTTGCCGATATACCAGGGAGGGCAAGAAACTATGAATGCGAATTAAAGGTAAGGGAACACGCACCCTACGTACAAAGAAGTTATCCGGTGCCATATGCGAAGAGAAGAGCAGTCCAGATTGAGTTAGAGAAAATGTTGGAGGGAGATACAATTGAGCGATCCGTTCACCATATTCTAACCCTTTAGTAGTAGTGATTAAAAAAGATGGGAGAGTCAGGTTATGTTTAGATGCCCGCAAAATCAATCAAATAATTATTCCAGACCGGGAGTCACCCGAAGCCATTGAGGAAATTTTTCAGAAGTTCAGCAGTGTGAAATATATGACCTCTTTAGACCTAACCGCAGGGTATTGGCAAGTTCCGTTGGCAGCGAATAGTAGGAAATATACAGCTTTCTTATTCAACGGAAAAAATTATCAATTCAAACAATTACCGTTTGGACTGAACACCAGTGTAGCTAGTTTTATTAAGTGTCTTGATGAAATTTTGCAGCCTCATAATTTAGATTTTTTGACTATATACGTGGATGACATTCTGATAGCTTCCAGGACATTAGAGGAGCATGTAGAACATTTAGAGTATGTGTTGGAGAAATTATACCAGGGAGGTTTAACTGTGAATTGGGATAAATCAAAATTTTTACAGACTGAAATATACTTTCTAGAATTCATCATAACACCTACAGGAATACGGGCTAATCCGGACAAAGTAGAATCCATCCTGACGTTCCTGGAGCCAAAGAACATAAAGCAATTACAAAGTTTTCTTGGTCTATGTAATTTTTACAGGAAGTTCCAGCGAAACTACGCTCAGACGACGGCAAGACTTAGCGCCGTGCTGCAGAAGAACAAACAATGGAAATGGGGGGAAAATGAAAGAGAAGCGTTTTGCGAGATTAAGAATACGTTCGCCGACATGATCTTAATGAACCACCCAAATTTCAATAATAATTTTTATTTACAGACAGACGCTAGTAATATAGCACTAGGAGCCGAACTGTATCAAGAGGATGAGGCGAGAGAACACCATACAATTGCTTTCGCCAGCCGGACGTTATTAGCATCAGAACGCAACTATACAACCACAGAGGAGCTCCTCAGTATAGTGTTTGCAGTAAAAAAGTTCCGGACATATCTGCTGGGCAGTAAAACCATCATCAGGACGGACCATAAAGCGCTGTCGTTCCTGAACACGTGCAAACTCACGCACAGCAGAATAACAAGGTGGGTACTAGCTCTACAAGAATATAATTTCTCTTGGGAGTATATAAAAGGGGTAGAGAACCGAATACCTGACACATTATCACGGGTAGACACAGACAGAAATAGAACTGGTAGAGATATTAAGGAAATAGAAATTTATAGACTATCCAGGGAAGATAAACATTTTGTGGAAGAGTTAAAAAATATAAATATAATGCAGAGGGAAGATAATAAATTAAATAAGATAATAACTAGTGTAGAATCAGAATTAGATGAGTTTGGGTATAAACAATATTTTCAGGTGTTTAAGGGGAGTTTATTTAATAAAGTAGAGGGGAGAGAAAGGGATTGGAGGTTAGTTATACCTGAAGGGTTGATAGATAAAATAGTATGGGACTGTCATTATAGATATGGCCATTTTGGAGCCAAGAAATGTGTGTGTGTATTGAGAGAGTCTTGTATATTTAAGAACATGGAGAGAAGAGAAAGAAAAATATTGAGAAGTTGTGGACTGTGTCAGAAATTGAAAGTAGTAAATTATCGATTGGAAGGGGAGTTAAACTATATTAAAGTAGAACAACCTTTCGACTTAGTAGCAGTAGATCTGTATGGCCCTTTGCTGAAGGGTAGGGGAGGAGTAATGTATATTTTTGTAGTGCTAGATACATTTTCCAAATATGTAAGGTTGTATAGCGTGAAACGAGCGACAAGTAAGGTGCTGAGCGAAAAGATCACACGCGACTACATGATCAACATGGGGAAGCCGAAGGTAATTCTATCCGACCATGGACCGCAGTTCATCAGTGGCAAATGGCGCCAGACTCTAGGATGGGAAGGAATCATCCCAAAGCACACTGCTGTATATCATCCACAGTCCAACCAGGCAGAGAGAGTCATGAGAGAAATAGGCCGGATCTTAAGAGCATACTGTCATGCAAAACACAGCGAGTGGCCGCTATATGTTCAAAAGATTGAAGACTGGCTAAACTGCACCACCCACGAGTCGACGAGGTTCACACCTTACGAGTTAATACGAGGGACTCGTCCACCGAGGATTTTGGAGCAACTATTTGAGTATCCACCAGAAAACAATATTATTGATCGTGATGTAAAGCTTAGGCTGGCGAATGAAAATTTATTAACGAAGGGGGAGAAGAGAAAACGGAGGCATGATATGAAGGGTAAGTGGACGCAGTATGAGATTGGACAGCTGGTACTAGTACGGCGACATGATCTGTCGAGTGCTCAGGATAAAGAGATCAAGAAGTTTTTCCTACTCTACGAGGGGCCGTACGAGGTAATAGAAGTTAAGATGAAGAATTCATATGTGTTACAGAACAGAGAGACGAGGGAGATAGTTGGGACGCACAATGCTACAAATTTGAAGTTGTATTGGTCATCACAGGAGTTTTAACAATTTATCAATGTAGGTATGAATTTTAATTGAATGTTTTATGTTTTCAGAAGGGATCCTCCCCCATTTTCGGGCGGTCACGACCTTACCAGTCCTGGCCGTGGTTTTCGGCAATTGGAGGCGGGCCATGGTTGGCTGATCTTCCTTTGGGTGGTGAAACAACGATGGTCCGGCTCCACCAAATTGGTAGAAAAGTTGAAATTTACACCACATTTGAACGGGGAGGGGGACCCCTAAAGGTACGTGACAAATTATTTTTTTTTTATACACTCATGGTGCAGCGGTCAGGTGTACCTGTCACGTACCTGCACTGCCTCAGAGTGTTTGTAAATAATGGAGGCTATGTATATATTTATATAGGAAAGGCAGTGTATGCAAATTAAAGTTTTAGTGTCAGTGGCGAAACCAAATTAGCCACTGACCACAGTTACAGTGTAATCTGAAAAACTTGAGTTCCGTGGCTCATGGGGTTGGAGTGAGGCAGACGGCGGGTTGGAATAAATGTAGAATAAGAGGAATAGATCTGAAGATAAAGTGGAAAAAAAGGGGACGTGAATTCACGTAGTGTGTCTGCCTGGTTCCAAGTCCATGCGCTACGAAACCCCATTTTCGGCGATCACAGATTCACCATTAATGATAAGAAGAATTAGCCTCCTAGGTGTACAAAATTTTACTGTTGTATAGTTCGGATTGTTTATGCATGTAAATTTATATCAGTAGCTGTATTTTATTTAGTGTAAAGAGATGACCAAGTATAATTGTAAAGTTTGTAGTATCAGTGAGTGTTGGAACGTGTTGAAGTGTGTGAAATAAATTAGAACTTGTTGTCAGGCAAGATATGTGGGTAATTTTGGGGGGGTAGAGTGGTGTTTATAGAAGTGGTATAATAATGGAATGTAGGGACTGCTATTGTAGAAAGATTTAGTTTAGTTATTAGTGTGCTATCGCTGTGGTGGCATGTGCCACAGTAGATAGCGGAAAGTGTTGGGGGTAACAGAGAGTGTTACCTCCATCGGAGGCCAAAATGGCGTAAAATGCACGGCACACCCTTTTGTACAATTTTATATTGTACCTTGATAGACTGCCGTGCCGTGCAGAAAAATGATGACGATAACATGCCTGAAAGTAGAGTTGATTTCCCCGACTTTTCGGGCGATTACTGCCTTACCAGCACTAATCGTGGTTTTGGCTAGCGGTCAGCTATGGCCATAAATTAAGAACCTTGACCATAGCTGGCTTGAAATTGGTTTATATTAGAAATTGATGGGGGGGTGACATTAGAGGAAATCCCGGAAACTATGGAACAGCGGCTGCCACTCTGTTCGAGTAGGAACAGCAAGGCCAGGTGGTAGACCCGCATTAAGGGTGTGTAATTATGTAACAAAAGATATGTCGATATCTAAATCATTCAAATGTAACGCTGAAGCAAGGACACGGAGATGTTAAATTCCTCCACCTATGCCGTCCTTGTGGAAGCACATGGGAGCAACAGTCCAACAGAAAAAAACAATAGTGTGTGTGGCTGGGTGGTTGCTCAGGGGAGCAACGAATTAGAATTTTGTAACCTAAAGATGATAACTCGCTCTTACACTAATTAAATAATTGTATTATGATTTGATAAATAGGTGTTCGTATGTTTATTATACTGTGTTTATTCTGTCTCATAAATGTATTATTTTATTGTGTTAGAGATAAGGATTGATAGAATGTGTAATTTATATAATTTTGAAATTTGTGTTATATAATTTCCAATGTAACTAATGTTTGAATATAATGATTGTAATGTGTTAAAGATTTTATTTTAAATGATGGACTGAATTGATATATTTAAGAATTATAAATGATTTGTAAAAGGGAGATTTTGGGTGATTTTGTTAGGACATGTAGATCAGTCCAAGTTGAATTTAAAGTGGCAATAGAGAGAATAATATTGTTGTGAAGTAGTGTAATGTAGAATTTGAGATGTAATAGTGACACAGTAGCTAAGGGAAATATATGTAGAGTATTGATTGATATATTGATGTAATAAGTAAATGGAGATATTTTGTTGTAGTTGAAGTGATGTAATGAGAATGGTAATTAGTTGATGGGAATTTTGTAAGAGGGGATAGTGTGGTAGGAGTCCGCAACAAAATGGTTGGGACAGGAAGGAACCGTTTAGCGCCGGAAAGGGTTGCCTTGGGATAAAGTCCTGGAACCAGATTAAGGGAATGAGCTTTTGGGGGGGGAACACACATCCTGTGTACAAAGGGTTAGAGAGTATTTTTTTTTATAAGGGTAGAATGATGCGAATGGAGTTAAGTAGTAAGTTGGGTTTAGAGATGTTTGATAGATGTATTTGATAGAGAGGGGTGTCATATTAGTTAAAGCTGTTAATGAGTGTTAGAGTGTCAGAGGGGTAAAGATTATATACATTGCAACGAATCACAGGATCATGATAGGCAGGGCAAGTTCACATATATTACACAGACAATGGACATTCATATTATATTGGTAGATGGTTAAGTTTGGTTGTTATCAATTGTATTTAGTAAGGTTAAGGGTTTAGTTTAGTAAAACTGTGCATTATTATTTATGGTTATTCATGTACTGTGTTTGTGGAAATGTGCGCGCGTGCGCGAGTGGTAAACGTTTCCCGGGCGGTGCGTGAAGTATTTATCGTTGTGTTGACATTAACTGAACTTAGACATATGTATCGCTACAATCCCTATACCTGTCGGACTATTGTTTACGTTCATGTATATTATTAGTATGTAGGCAGTTATGCATGAGATACGTGTAGTCTGATTACCGCTATGCATGCTGTTACAAAGTAAATGCACTCTACTGCATGAAAAGTGCATTGTCACTATGTAAAAACCATGTGACTTCCATCCACCAATAGAATGCTGACTGGTGGTTGGAAATTTTCTTAAGCCTGTCGTTACACAGGTAGTTCTTCTACGCCATCTACCGCGAACGGGTCGTGCACTCCTTGTACAAGAATTCTACCACTTGCAAGGTGTTGTAAAGACTATTCGTTGTTAGTGAAACGGGAAGGCTCAGAACTGTGTGTGTAGTACACCTGCACACAGTATTGTTTTAACGCATTGCGCGTATAATTATGACAGTTCTTCTACGCCATCTACCGCGAACGGGACGTGCACCCCTTGTACAAGATTCTACCGCTTGCAAGGTGTTGTAAAAACTATTCGTCGTTGGTGAAACGGGAAGACTCAGAACTGTGTGTGTAGTATATCTGCACACATTATTGTTTTAACGCATTGTGCGTAAAATTACATGCAGTTCTTCACTGCTGCTACCGCGAACGGTACATACAATCCTTGTACAAGACTCTACCGCTTGCAAGGATCTGTTAAGACTTTTCGGGGTTAGTAACGCGTGTGACGCATAACAGTTGATATTATCTATTTATACACGGTATTATTAATATTGTAGTATTACGTGTGTAAGAAGTGAGTGTAACTGTATCACTGTGCGAGATTTTCCGCAGTGACAGTATCATTAATTGTAAATAGTTCCATCAAGACGTTTCCGTGCTAGTGCAAGATTTCCTCATAGGGTGGTCTGCTGATCGCGGTAGACCTTGGTATTCGCGAGAACACTTGAAGAAGCCGGAGAGGTATAAGCTCAATATACCGTTATTAGATTAAACTCACTGTCACCTGAGATATTACTTGGTCTTAAACTCTATATAAGTTTTGCGAGTAATAAAATCCGTAGTACCGCTGTGTGTGCGAAGTGTCGGATTCATCGTGGGAATTGCAGGACATCAGACCAGCTATTACAGGACACCAGCCCAGCTGTTATAGGGCACCAGCCCAGCTGTTATAGGACACCAGCCCAGCTGTTATAGGACATCAGCCCAGCTGTTATAGGACCAGCCCAGCTGTTACAGGACGCCAGCCCAGCTGTAAACGTTTCTGGGGAAACGTCTGTCATTTGTAAGCCACACCTGACGAACCAACTACACCGCAAAGACCGGCCTTTCTCTTCAACAACATCATCGTGGGAGTCTTCTTATGTAACGTATCACGTCTTGCGTATGAACATTATTTAACATTTTAAAAGAAAGACTCTATATCAAACATTACAGTCTGTACATTTCAAATATACCATATTAACTATAACTTGTGTTGGTACAATAAATAATCTTAAACCCTCCAATATAGACTTGTAATTTGAAATACACATACTATCATATCCTATGCGCCAATAGTTTAGTAATTTGTGTTGTCGCATAGAGATATTTTGGCGCTTAGCAACGTAGGGCTCGTAAAATAGCGGTAAATTTACGCTATTATATATTTGTCTATGAATATAAAATTTGTTGGAAAAATCCGATGTATAAGTATAATTAACGTAATGATTGTATGTGTATTGTTCATATGAAAATCTGAGGATATAATTTTTCAAGTGTGCATATTCTCTTGTATATCATATATGAACAGATTTTATCAGTATATTGGAGGTAGATTATTAGTTGTATGTTAGATAAGGTATTTACATGTTGATGTTTTGAACTGCTTTCTGTGTGCATATAAACTGGTTACCATATGTTCTAATCTTGTTGTGATAATAATAACTTGCTTTGCATATAAATCAATAAATTTAAATTTACTAAATTTTAAATTAAATTTTAATCATTATGGCGGATACTGCAGAAATCAAGAATGCTTTAGCGGCCTTATTAGCGATGATGAAAGCTGATAGAGAAGAAATGAAAGCCTGGCGTGAGGAGATGAAAGACGAGGAAGAGGAGATGATAGCCATTAGGCAGAAATTTTGGGAAGAAATGGACGCCGATAGAGAGGAGAGGATGGCGAAACTACAGGAAATGTCAGCTGATATTGAAGTAGATTTACCTGTTGAGAATATTGTACCTTGTGATAATTTTGAAGTACCAAATGTCCTTGTGGAACATACTCTCAAAGAAAGTAATATGGAAGTTAACCAAGATGTTACATCTGGAGGATTAACGGAGAACAGTAGCGTAGTAAATGAAATTGAAAGTGATTATACAGAAACAACCTTATTAGGGCCTAGTAGTTCATATCTCGGTAAAGTCGAGTATTTAGATTCTGCATCAAATTGTAGTGAAGATGACAGAAATGAAATTAGTAGTAACAACACTATTAGTCTGGAACATACTTCAGGTAAGTGCTGTGATGAGGTGATAGTTTATAGTGTAACAGATATAGCATGCGAGAACCGTGAACGTATGATAGAATCTGAAGCTATCATGGATGCGGATAGTGTATGCATAACACATAAAAATCCCGAACCAGTAGTAGAGCCTGGAACTAGTATGGGTACTACCGGTGCAGGTATTTCTGACACATGTCGGTATGATGAGATACTTAATGAATCTATATCAGGTACTGAGGTGTTTGTGGAGGACGGAGAGGTGAATGATACGGGTGACAATAAGGTGACAACAATTATGATAAATAATAATGAACCGCCGTGTAATCAGTTTCATGTTCAAACACCACCAAATCAGCCGAAATCACAACAACATAAAAATACAACTCAGAAAATTAATACCAACTTATTAGCAACAGTTACTGAAAATGATTCAGTTGAAAAGCAGTTCAATCAATCAAGTATGAAAAATGTTAGTTATAAGAATAGAACTGTTATGTATGGCCTATATCCTGCCGAAATTAGGGATAATTTAGTATGTAATAATGATAATAGTAATAAACATGAGGGAAATATTAGTATTGAAAATTGCACCGACCTTATTGTCGAAGCAAAAATCAGTGGTTATGTTGACGAGATGTTGTCCGACAGTGGCACAGGAATATCGCTGTGGGACGAGCAGTTACGTAAGAGGTGTAAAAACCACTTTATACAAATGCCGATTCTGCCGGTAAGTCACACAAGGATAAAATCAGCAACATGTGAGTCGCAGATAGTTGAAAAACAGGCATGTATAACAAAATATGTGCAGGGTACAGAAATAGATGCGACCGTACTTGGAATTAGAAAACTCGGACATAATATTATTTGGGAAGTTGATAGATTGAATAAACTGCATGCTGCATTGGAGTGTCAGAAAGAATTATTGCCAGCTAAAGTTGATTGTCGACCTCACGTTATCAGACTGGGACGCTCGAAAGATAAGATAACGAATAACTCACCGACCCCCAAGGTTCAGTTAATGAGTTGCGAGATAAGGCAATTACGGCGTATATTAAACAAATTCAAATCTGTATTTCCAAGTAAACGTGTGCGTTTCAAAGCTGAGAAAAATTTATACAAAAAACTCAGAAATAAATGTCAGGATATAGGGGTAAGAATGTGTAGTGATTTAAATATGTCATTTCAGGTTTAAATGTTGTATGTAAGATGACTCTGTGAATGAACAATAATCTAGTTTTGATAAGGAATGTTGTCTGTGTACTCTGTGACCCTGCATAAGATTTCGTTATCTGTGTGTCAAGAACATGTGTGTTTGTTTTGGTTTGAATGTTACCACGTGTCTTTTGATTTGATGCTTCTGTCAAAGTGACAGTTAGGAAATGTTAGTATTAATTGAGGATGTTTATTTGATTTTAGTTCGAGATTTTAGATCTATTCGAGATTTATTGATTTTAGAACTTAGACATATGTATCGCTACAATCCCTATACCTGTCGGACTATTGTTTACGTTCATGTATATTATTAGTATGTAGGCAGTTATGCATGAGATACGTGTAGTCTGATTACCGCTATGCATGCTGTTACAAAGTAAATGCACTCTACTGCATGAAAAGTGCATTGTCACTATGTAAAAACCATGTGACTTCCATCCACCAATAGAATGCTGACTGGTGGTTGGAAATTTTCTTAAGCCTGTCGTTACACAGGTAGTTCTTCTACGCCATCTACCGCGAACGGGTCGTGCACTCCTTGTACAAGAATTCTACCGCTTGCAAGGTGTTGTAAAGACTATTCGTTGTTAGTGAAACGGGAAGGCTCAGAACTGTGTGTGTAGTACACCTGCACACAGTATTGTTTTAACGCATTGCGCGTATAATTACGACAGTTCTTCTACACCATCTACCGCGAACGGGACGTGCAACCCTTGTACAAGATTCTACCGCTTGCAAGGTGTTGTAAAAACTATTCGTCGTTGGTGAAACGGGAAGACTCAGAACTGTGTGTGTAGTATATCTGCACACATTATTGTTTTAACGCATTGTGCGTAAAATTACATGCAGTTCTTCACTGCTGCTACCGCGAACGGTACATACAATCCTTGTACAAGACTCTACCGCTTGCAAGGATCTGTTAAGACTTTTCGGGGTTAGTAACGCGTGTGACGCATAACAGTTGATATTATCTATTTATACACGGTATTATTAATATTTTAGTATTACGTGTGTAAGAAGTGAGTGTAACTGTATCACTGTGCGAGATTTTCCGCAGTGACAGTATCATTAATTGTAAATAGTTCCATCAAGACGTTTCCGTGCTAGTGCAAGATTTCCTCATAGGGTGGTCTGCTGATCGCGGTAGACCTTGGTATTCGCGAGAACACTTGAAGAAGCCGGAGAGGTATAAGCTCAATATACCGTTATTAGATTAAACTCACTGTCACCTGAGATATTACTTGGTCTTAAACTCTATATAAGTTTTGCGAGTAATAAAATCCGTAGTACCGTTGTGTGTGCGAAGTGTCGGATTCATCGTGGGAATTGCAGGACATCAGACCAGCTGTTACAGGACATCAGCCCAGCTGTTATAGGACATCAGCCCAGCTGTTATAGGACACCAGCCCAGCTGTTATAGGACACCAGCCCAGCTGTTATAGGACATCAGCCCAGCTGTTATAGGACCAGCCCAGCTGTTACAGGACGCCAGCCCAGCTGTAAACGTTTCTGGGGAAACGTCTGTCATTTGTAAGCCACACCTGACGAACCAACTACACCGCAAAGACCGGCCTTTCTCTTCAACAACATCATCGTGGGAGTCTTCTTATGTAACGTATCATGTCTTGCGTATGAACATTATTTAACATTTTAAAAGAAAGACTCTATATCAAACATTACAGTCTGTACATTTCAAATATACCATATTAACTATAACTTGTGTTGGTACAATAAATAATCTTAAACCCTCCAATATAGACTTGTAATTTGAAATACACATACTATCATATCCTATGCGCCAATAGTTTAGTAATTTGTGTTGTCGCAATATATAAATGCTAAGTTGATACAATCACGCTGTTATGAATAATTAAATCACCCAAACTAATGGAGATTGAGAATATTAAAGAAAGAGAGTTATAGCAAAAATATAGAATTTTAATTGAAACAAGTGACAATTTTAATAGAATTTGAGAATAAAGTAAAGTTGTAAAAGATGTAATTTTGAGTAATTTAAATGTCAATTTTATTGGTAATTAAAATAATACTATGTCAATTGTAAATGTCATATTTTATTATGTTTTTGGTGTTTAAAGGTAGAATTTTAAAAGATGTTTAATGTATTTTCTGATGTAGCCTATGTACAATCTATGTAGGTCAAGGCTGTGGACTTGACCCAGTTTGATCAGCTGATGGGTGATGTTGTAAACTAGACCAGTTTTGGCAATGAAGTGATGCCAATTTTGTTTCCTAATTGATTTAAATAAATTTAAAAATTCCTTTTGAATATTGAGAAAAGTATATTTTAATAAATTTAAAATTTTTGGAAAAAAAAATTTTTTTTTGATTTTTTGTGCCTGCCATTTAATTGAGGTTTTAATTGTCAAGTGTATTATTGTTAAGGTGTATTACTATTGTTGTTTATTGAATTGTTTTGGTTAGTATGAATGTACAGTAGAGCGTCAATAATTCGGACGTCAAAAATCCGGACCGTCGATAATCCGGATTCGATTCTGGCGGAAAAAAATCGCATGAAGTGAATATTTGTTTAAAAGCGTCGACACAACTGTAAAACTCGCTGTGCCCTACAGAGTGGAGCACGAATTGCATGTTGTGTGGTGGAGGGAGGGGCAGTGAAAGCGGGAGAGTTGGCCGTCAGAGCTGTTGGGTTGTGCGTCGTGAGACGACCCAATGGGTTCCTAGTACCGAGCCTCCGGTAGGGGCTCCTGCCTAGTGGTCATGTCCAGACGGAATATTATTTATTTAATTTTTTTTTTTATTGGTCGCTACAACGACATGCTCGTACTAGGTCGACTAGTACAGTATTTGTCGAGGCCGTTTCCAAGATTCACCTGGACGTGTTCGGTACTTGCCAAGGCCAGCTATGAGTGGGTTTGTCTGGGTCCTCGCAGCTCGGACGTAAAATTTACGTGCAAGTCGCCTTGCGGTGTCATCCAAGGAGCGGACACCGAGTCCTCTTCTCAAGAGACGAGAAGAAAACCGATAGGGGACTTTGGCCGCTAGCCGAAGACCTCTATCGAGAACGCTTTGCAACCTTTTTTATGAACGGTTGCGAGGTAACCCCAGACGGGAAGAGCATAGGTAATGATCGGCAACAGATACGCGTTGACGATCAGCTTACCCAGCTTGCGGGTCATAGCCTTGTTGACAAGTATCGGAAACAGTTGCGCGAGACGAGCGGACGCTTTCTTTCGCATCGTCTCGGCATGGGCACGCCAGGTGAGCCGATGATCAAGGTGGACACCGAGGTACTTAACTTCTCTCGACCAGGGCAAGTACGTTCTACCGAGTCTCACCCGGCCTCGTGGTTCTTTCCGGCGTTTTGTGAATAGCACCGCGCAGCTCTTGGTTTCGTTGACGGCAACTTTCCAGCTTTCCGTCCACGTCGAATACGCATCGAGTGCGTGCTGAAGTCGTAGGATAGCTCTGTCAGCATTCTGATCGGCGGTATAGACCGCCGTGTCGTCAGCAAACAGAGCCATCTGGACTCCAGGCTCTCTGGGTGCGTCGTTGACGTACACGGAGAACAGAAGAGGCCCTAGCACGCTACCTTGAGGTACCCCGGCTGTAATGCGTCTCTCGGAAGAGACATGGTCATCTATTCGCACGCAGAAAGTCCTCTCCGTCAGAAAGCTAGCAATCAAGCGAAGGTAGCAATCTGGGAGCTGGATTTCCCGGAGCTTGAACAAGAGCCCGTCATGCCAGACACTATCAAAGGCCTTTTCCACATCTAGGAAACAGGCGACAGTCTGCTCTTTCCGACAGCCGGCGTCCGTGATGTATTCCACCAATCTCATCAGCTGATGAGTGGTGGATGCCCCACACGGAAGCCGAACTGTTCGGGGACCAGTACATCGAAATTTCTTAGCTGGTCTAATACTTTCCGTTGTACGAGACATTCGAGAACCTTTGACGTGGCTGACAGTAGACTAATGGGCCGGAGGTTGCCGGGACGGGAAGCGTCCTTTCCCTGCTTCGGGATCACTATGACCGTCGCCTTACGCCATTTCTGGGGAAAATAGGCCAGTCTAAGACACGCGTTGAACAGCGCGACCAAGAAAAGTACTCCTTGCTCCGGGAGTCGAGTAAGAGCGGCGTTCGAGACGCCGTCCGGGCCAGGAGCTTTTCTTGGCACGAGTTCAACGAGCCGATCTGTGACCTCTTCCCTAGTAATGGGTTCGGGCTCCGCAGTGATCGGAAGAGACAGAAAGTCTTCCACTTCGTTCTCGACTTCTTCATCGAAGTCCCAGTCCATGGGCGGGTTAGAAGCGAACTGACGCACGAAACACGCGCCCAAGTACTCGGCCTTCGCCTCCGGGTGAGCCAGGATTTGACCAAAGGGTCCAGCAATGGCCGGGATACGAGGTCGGTGCCTCTTCCCGACCAACGCCGAAGGTATCAGGTAAGGGCTGCTTTCGTCCGATCCGTCCCCTGCTTGGGCCACGGCGAGTTCCCAACAGCGTCTCCGGTAGGCCTGCATTTCACGACGGGAGAGTCAAGGTTGCACAGTCACATGTATACCTGCTACCCTGCCCCTGTCAGTCGCGTCAGGCCACTGACCTCGAGTATTGTTCTCTGTGCGTGCACTAAGTTTTTGTTTACCAAATCGATCGTTTGTGTACAGTAGAGTGTTTGTGTGTGTGTCAGTTTGTCTATGTTTTGTTTTTTGTAACACATTACAGTACTGTTCTGTACCCGTGATGGCGTCGAGTTCGAAGAAAAACACACTTTTTTAACCGTTGAAGCCAAGTTAAAAATTTTAGAAAGGTTAGGAAATGGTGAAACTGGGGTATCACTTGCAAAGATTTATGGGGTAGGAACTTCCACAATAAGTGATATTAAGGCGAAAAGAGCCCAGGTGGAACAATTTGTGTCAAAACTGAACTCTGAAGAAGGGACGCTGAAAAGAAAAACTGCATGTTCAGCAAACAACAAAGCCTTAGAAGACGCAATGTACCACACGTTCACTCAAAGGAGAAGCTTAGGAGAGCCAATTTCAGGGCTTTTGATTTGTGAAAAAGCCTTACAATTTAATGAACAGCTTAATGGTCCGAAAGATTTTCAAAGCCAGTTCTGGCTGGCTTAAGAACTTCAAATCTAGGCATGGGATTAGAGAGTTAGACATCGAAGGAGAAAAACTTTCCTCTGATTTAGCGGCTGGAAGAGTTTTTAAAGAGAAGTTTATTAAGGAAGCACTTGAAAAAGGTTATTCTAGGGATGACATATACAACGCCGATGAGACCGGGATAAACTGGCGAGCCCTTCCACGCAAGTCACTGGCGTCAAGAAGCGAACAATCTGCTCCCAGGCTTAAAGTAAGCAAAGAGAGAATAACGGCTGTGGTATGTGCTAATGCCAGTGGAGAGCACAAGGTAAAATTGTTAGTGATTGGGAAGAGCAAAAAACCACATTGCTTTAAAAATGTGCACACTCTTCCTGTGTTGTACACGTCTCAGAAAAGTGCTTGGATGACTTCAATCATTTTTCTTGATTGGTTTAAAAATGATTTTATCCCTAGTGTTACAAAATTCCGTGAGGAGAAAAAGAAAAGTGGGAAAGTTCTTCTTATCATTGATAATGCACCCACACATCCCCCTCTCGAAGTATTAAACGAAATCGATCAGAATTTTGAAGTGCAATTTCTCCCACCTAACGTTACTGCAACTCTGCAGCCAATGGACCAGGGGCTGATCGAGAAAATTAAGAGGATCTATAGAAAGCAGCTCCTGCGTCGCCTTTTATTGGCAGAAAAGGACGAAGAGAGTGTAGTTCAGTTTATAACAAAGTTGAACGTGATAGCATTTACATGCTTGCCGATGCTTGGGAAACTCTCACCAAAAGTAATTTGCAAAGAGCCTGGAGAAAATTATGGCCTGATGAAGAAAGCAGGATTGAAGAAAATGCAAATGAAAATGAAGACTGCGTTGTAAACGAGGTGACAGAAATCTGCAGCACGATCCCGGGATTTGAACAGTGTGACGAAAATGATGCCAGTGAGTGGTTGGCTGTTGATGACAACGATCCTGGGTACCAGATTTTGAGCGATCAAGAAATAGCTGACATGGTGTCTGAAGGTATGTAGCACTGCTTAAACATACAGTAGGCCTACTGTAACTTTTTTTTATTTTAGCCAAACAAACTGTTTGCATTATCTGACGCTGTACTGTTAGTCGTTTTAAATTCACTGTTCTATTTTTAAAATATTTAGCCAACTTTGCGCTTGTTCATTTTTTCTATAAAATTAGAAAAAGAAAACATTTGTTTCGTTTGTTTATTTAGGCGTACTTTTTCATTTTAAGGGGACGCAGAAACAGTAGAATCTGATGGGGACGAGAATGAAAATGACATTGAAGAAGTAGGGCCGACACATTCCGAAGCATTTATGGCATCAGAGACACTGGATGTCATGGCTTGAAAAACAGACTGAGAGCACACCAACCCAGCTCATTCGCCTAAAACGAATCAAGGACTTAGCTGCAAAAAAACGAACCACTACCGCTGTTCCAAAGTCCATAAAAGATTTTTTTAAAAGCTCAAATACTGTATGATTTACTGTAGGTATTTTATTACTGTACTTTACTGTATTTTGTTGTAGGTCTAGATTTACTGTACATAAAATAAGACAGTCTGTAAATGCAATACTGTACATACAGTATTTTTTTCTGTAATTGAAAAACGTAAAATTTTAACAAAAATTAATGGTTTTATTCATCCGCTCCACTTCTGTAACCATCAGAATGAATTATGAACGATTTTAGCAAGTTTTTTTTTACTGAAGACGTTTACCGGCGCTTTTATTGGTTCATTTCGAAAATCCGGACAATTTGATAATCCGGAAGGGGTCCGGTCCCAATTAATCCGAATTATTGATGCTCTACTGTATAATCAAATGTTAGGATGAAGGAGTTCATGTTTTAAGTAGATGTTCAATTTATTTGTTTTTCTGATTATTGAGAGTAATGAAGAAAACTCATAGATTCAGATAAAAGATTTTATTTTGATTTTGAGGTTAATGCTAATGTGAAAATATGGTTTTAATTTAAATGAAACTTTTAAATTTGAAAATAAATTTTGTTGGTATGTATTAAAGTATATGTACGCGCCCAGTATTTCCCAAAGGCGACCCAGTGTGCATGATAAGGGGGAACATATCGGTTGAGGATCTGGCGTGGTATAAGACCAGGGGTTTGGATTTTGGGGGGGCATGATAGAAGGGTATGTGCGCTGTGGTGCGTGTCTGTTCGATTTTATGGTGTTGGGATCTCGTACAGAGAAGTCCAGTGATCTCGTTCAGATGCGGCCATTGCGCCAAACCAGGGGGGTTGCTAACCCATGATGGATAAGAACAAATGGGGGTTGTTGGCACCACATCCTCACAGATCCTCTTAGGGGTTTAGCAATGAGATTTCTTCCGTTTCGTCAGAAGATCTCTCATTGGGGGGGGTATTGTAACGGGGCTGAAGGGAAGGGTTTTCATTTTATTAAAAAATTATATTATATTTTCCCTCTGCACGGTCAGTCCCTGTGTGAAGTAAAATTGTCGTCCAAGGAACAATGAAGTGAGATTGTGAACGGTGAGTTGGCAATGGAATGCGATGCCTAGTCTAAACACCCGGCGGTAATTAAGCATTGAGGCACGTACAAAGACGCGCAACATGACCATGCGCGCGTAAAGACGCACATCAGACTCCAAAGGGACGCCACGAAAAATGGCGAGAGACGAAAACTTTGTTCCATGCGGTTCGTTGCTGACAGATACTCTTAGAGGCCACGCCTTCCACAGCCTCAATATTTTCGCCAGTCAGCATCGTCAACGCCAGTGCCCAATGCAAAACCATGCTACCTAAACTGTAACGAAAAGCGGTGTAATCGCAGTGGCCGTGTATGTGCCCGGAAACAGTCAGACAAGGTGGGGATTTAATTACCCGTCGTTTCATCAGCTGACGATACACTTCCCCCGGCCGGGGTTCATCAAATAGTTCGTGCTCGAAAAAAAAATTTTCTAATACATGTAAAGAGTGAAAATGTAACTTAAAACAACTTCTCAGCTCGAAAAGTGTACCGTGGAGACCAGAAAGTAAAAAATGTGAAAAAAACTTTCGAACAAATATGTAGTGCGGCGCGTGGTTATCAGAGGCGCCAAGAGTTAGGCAATCAACGAGCTATTTCCCTATTTAATTAATTTTACTAATTCAACGAGCGCTCTAAAATTATGGGTATGTAAAAATTTGTGTGAATGGAATGAATGGGCAAACTGGGTCGTCTTCCTAGACTGTAAGTAAATTTTGTTCTTACGTAAGATGTCTATCATGTTAAAAAATTATAACAATGTACTTCAAAAGTTAAAAATCATGTGGAAAGATTAATATTTTTTATATTTTATACATGGAAGGTAGTGGGAAGAAGAGATGTTTAGTAATCGTAAAATAAAATATTATCTGCTAAATGATATACTTTGTTAAATAAAATCATTTCAAACACCTTATTTCATTTGCTGTACTGTTAAGTTCGCCGTACGAACGGGGTTAGTCCATACTTAGAGATCAGGCCAGATCAAGAATTAAAAGGTAAGTGGAAGTTTCAATTTAATCCAGTACTAAACAAAACATTACATAACTTAATTAAATCACAGTATCAACATAACACTATCTTGTTTTCATTAGTGTCATGAATGTTTCATCATCAGTAAATTTAAGTTTTTTTTACTGTATATTAAATAATTATCTTTATTATGAGCCTGCTGTTTTTACTGTGCCCCTTGATAAATAAACCTTGCCTTCCTAAGTGATATCTGTCAAGTGGAATCTATCTATCTATTCTTCAATTCCATGCAACATGTTTGGTGTGCTGCATTGCTGGAATTCTACATAATTCAAGCAAGAAAATATCAATTCTGTTTTTGTCCTATTACGTTCATTTGCAGGGATCAAGGGAATCTGGAGTGGTAGTACCTTTGTACCGGGTTGACTGGGCACTGGTCCTCACAAATTCCCAGGGTTGGATGAAGTGACGTTAGCTCCTAAAGGAGCCTCAGCCTCTCTCCAACCAAGACCATCCTGCATGGTCAAGTGCCACACCCTATAAGAGGAGACCCCGTTGATGTAGAATAGTACAGCTGTAGACCAGAAGGTTGATAAATATTCCTGGTGGAGGGCAGAAGTAGCCACCAGTACCAAGTTAAGGCATAAGGGAAATGATCCTGGACCGGCTTATCTTTTGAATATTATAGGCGGGTATCTGGTTGGATTTAGTCAGCTGTAATACTACGTACCTGAGCTGCTGCCTTGCAGCTAGGAGTTGACTCTCCTACAGTTAGGGGATGAAAACCCGTATAAAAAAAATAACTTGCCCCTCCAGGTTGGGGGGGTTTTGCATCGGGTTAACATCCAAACCAAGTAAAAATAAAACTGTTATGAACCAACAATCAAGCCTTAGAAACGACTGTCTTATTGGGAAAGAAACTGGAATTGGAATAAGGATACGAGGAATGGATCATGGTAAAATTCAAAAGTAAACCATGAGCTAATGATAGCTACATGGAATGTGAGGATGTGCTAAATGATCTTAGAATCGATGTGAGGGGTTACACTGAGATGGCAATGGACAGGAGACTTTGGAGAAGATTGGTATTGGAAGCCAGGGCTCATGTTGGGCTGTAGTGCTGAAGAAGAAGAAGAGAAGAAGTTCACTTGCACGTTCACATCTCAGAATTTTTTACAAGCCTTGCTAGTGGAACTAATTTGGAACTAGCGGAATTCATTGTGCTCCTTTAAACTTATAAACCCTATTTTTAAATAAATTATCATACACCACTTAAAAAGACTTTATTATTAAATAATTAAATGCTAATCATAGCTTATTTTACAGTACATATAATTAAACATAATTTGGAAAGGCAATTAAAACAAACAATACAGCCAATACAGTAATTATAGAGGGGAATCATGTCTGCTGACTTAGTTTAAACATCACGTTAAAAAGCTATACACAGATTCCCCCCTCCCACTAGCATCTAGCATAACTCACACACCTCTATCCAAATGTCTATCTGATAATTCGCATATACCTGCATGACTGCACAACTGTATTGTGATACCATATTCATGTAATGTTGCATAACATTTAGCTTCCTAAATTAGTTTACTCCCTTTTTAGTTAACCTAGGTAGTTTTCTTAAACAAAAATTATCTATTTAATAAATGAATTATTTTATAAATTATATGGGTAGGCAATGTCTATCCTGTCTCCCCTGATGCTTCACTGCAGAATGCATATGTGTATACACAATAGAATACAAGCAAACTGTTATTCTTTATCTTTTCAACAATTTTGGGAGAAGTGACTTTTATCTCAACCTGAATGTGAACACATATACACACACACACACACTTATACAACATTTATGGCTTTACCTGTAATGCTGTTGATGCACTTCTTACTGCGAGGCAAACAGAATATTCAATTATTTTTCCTGAAGTGCTTGGAGGTGGTTCCCATGACAGATGGGCACCTTCTGGAGACTTAGAAATTTTTATGGCTGATGGAGCACCAGGGAAGCCTGGTAAGCACGTTTTAAAAGCTGAAACCTATAAAATTTTATATTTTAGAAAACACCTTTTAACACCTTATCATGAAATGTCATGCATTTTTATACAAAATCCATTGCATATGGTGGCTGTATATGGTCAAAAAGCATTCTGTGCAATTCTTTGGAATGTTAACTGTAATGTTATGTACTCTTTAACAGAAGAATTTTTTAGTTCAATACAACTGATATAAACAAATTGGTGTTATGCGTTGTTTGGTGTTCATATTTATAGGTTATATATTTTGATGTGTATCACACAGTGCTCAAATATTGTTAGACTAATAAACACTGATGAATTTTACTTTTTTTCATGACAGTAAAATATAAACTACACTCACTATTTTTGTAAAAATGTGCAATGTATTTATAAAGAATTTTCATAAGGGTGGCAAAGTTACTCACGTCCGTAGCATCCTTTAAGCTACACGTGTCACCTGGGTAGTGCTAAATGAGTAACAGCGTTAGGCTGCTTCCCAAGGCCTAGACCAAATGAAGCGACACACAAAGAAAGATAAGCAAATCTGCTCTTTTAAGAGCAAAATTGACTCACGGCAAAGTTGCAACATTCTTCATTGGAATGCTGGAGGACTGTCGTGTCAAAAAATGACTGAAATAAAGAAAATAATTAAGGACAGAAACATGGATGTTCTAATAATTAACGAAGCAAATATAACTGTGGATAACATAAAATATTTCAAAATAAGTCAGTTTACTATGTTCGGATTATACAAAAGTAGGCAAGTGGCCAGTGGTATTCTTGTGGCTGTCAGAGATAGTTTGAAATCCAAATTTAAAATAATAAAAGAAATGAATGAGCAAGACAAGTCAGAAATCATAAAGTTTGAAATCTGGAAAGAAAATAAAAGATTAAATATGTATGGAATTTGCAGCCCACCCAAAAATAAAAATCTTAATCTGGACAACATAAATCTGCAAGAGAAAACTATAATGGTCGGAGACTTTAATGCAGCATCACCATCCTGGGGATACAACTACATAAATGAGGCAGGAAGTGTCGTGGAGGATCTCATTAGCTCCAGAAATATGGAATTGCTTTACAAAACAACAGACATCCCGACATTCTTACACTATTCAGGGACAACAACTAATCCAGACTTAGCCCTAGCCTCAGCAGATATCAGCGGCCACGTTTGTAGAAGAGTAATAGAGGACCCAGGATGCGGCCATAGAGCAGTGCAGCTCACATACAGCTGGAGATGTAGAGTTCAAAATCAAACTGCAAGAACATCATGGAACTTCAAAAAAGCAAAGTGGACAAACTTTGGGGATTACCTGGAAGAAAATATCCATCTGACTGATATAGAGGGTAGACCAGGAGAACTGACCAAACAACTTATCAGTCTAATTCTTTCCTCGGCAAAACAAAACATCCCTAGAGGAAAAACAGTTAAGTACAAGCCATTCTGGACATCACAATTAACAGATTTGAAAAAGGCTAGAGATCAGGCAAGAATAAAGGCAGAAAAATCCCAAAATCCTGCTGATGTGAAAGAGTGGCGAAGATATGCGGCAGTATTAAGAAGAAAAGTATGCGAAGAAAACCGAAAGTCATTCACGACGTTCCTGAACAATCTGAACTACCGCACTGATGCTGCCAAAATTTATAAACATATGAACATGCTAAACAACAAATTCCCCAAGTCAAGTCAGAGACCTATCATAAATGGCAGAGAAATCACAAACAACAGAGAGATAGCAGAAAGGTTTAATACATTCCATTCAACACAATATAAGATTGCTGCAGAGACTAAAGTCAATGAGAAGAAACTTAAACTCTAAGAAAGGCATCATAATACAAATACAACTTCAAGCATACGGGAGTTATTTGTCTAAAAAATTTTACAATGGAAGAATTGAAGGAGGCAATAAAAAAGCTTAAAAATGGCAAACAACCTGGACCAGATAGAGTGCACCCTGAATTTCTCAAGAACCTGAAGCCTGCCACATTAAGTACATTATTAGCAATATATAACAAAATATGGAACTCAACAGAATCTCTCCCTTCAGAGTGGACAAAAGCAACAATTGTTCCCATAATCAAGCAAGGCAAACCAGCAGACTCAATAACATCCTATAGACCCATTGCCCTTACATCACAATTGGCAAAGGTGCAGGAACGAATGATAGCAACTAGATTGAACTATTACTTGAAAAGAGAAGGACTGCTTGCCCCAGAACAGGCAGGCTTCAGAACACATCGATCAACATCACACCAAATAGCCCATTTAACACAAGAAATTAAAAGTGTATTCAACAGAAAGGAAAGTATCCTGGCGGTCTTCGTAGACTTTAAGGGTGCATACGATACGGTATGGAGGGACAAACTGATAAATAAAATAAGGCACCTTAACATCACAGAAAACATGTTTAATTGGTTGAAGAGATTTTTGAAACAGCGCTGGATTTCAAAAAGAGCTGTGAATAGTACAATCCTCTTTAATATCTATATAAATGACTTGGTCAAACGAGTGAAAGTGGTTGAAGGAATACAGACGTGCATGTTTGCCGATGACTTGCTCATCTGGGCCAGGGGATCAAACAAGAAAGGATAGGACATCACTCTACAAAAGAACATGAACAAAGCCCTCCTCGGCCTGCAAAGGTGGGCAGAAGAAAACAACATGCAGATTAATGCAGAAAATTCCGTTTACCAGTACTTCTCATTGAAACATAGAAACCCTGACTTTTCACTAAAAGTAGGCGAGAACTTCCTACAGAAATCTGAAAATACTCGTTACCTGGGTGTTAACCTGGATAATAAGCTTAACTGGACACACCACATTGACAGCATAACTAAGAAGGTAAACAAACGAACAAACCTTATAAAACGTCTCACCGGAGTATCATGAGGATGTTCACAAGAAGTTCTAAACATGACGTATAGAACATACATCAAGCCAGTAATAACTTATGGCAATGAAGGAACCATCACAAGCACTATTGCAAATGAAGGCAGACTAACATCCTAAGACTCATCACAGGTGGTGTCAAATCAACTCCAGTTACAGCATTACAACTATATACAGGCAACAAACCAATAACAGTGTAACGGTACAAACCTATGAGATTTTGTAAATGAAATCTGTTCAATTTTAATTCAACAAAGAATATATGGTGAATGGATTATAGCGTCGAGACTGTCGCTGTGAGGTACAGGAATGTAAAGCTGTCAACGAGGGTGCGTATTCACCCACAAGAGCGCGCACAGTCGGCCAACGTTCCCACAAAAGTAGCACGTAGGAATACATTCTTTCTCGCCCGGTGCGCAGAGAACAAAGACAGTCGGCAAATAACATCTCAATACGACGGACACGAGTATTTGTGTGCGTCCACCGGCTGGACAGTTTTCATCTCGCCTGCATATCAAAATGTGAATAAAACAGTGTCTGTTGTTAAGAGGCGGCGGCGACAGCCGTTTGAACGTAACGGGCTCGCTAGCCGAAAATTGTGGAAATTTTTAAAAAGGTTGTTTACATTATAATTTAAAAATTACATAACAATGTGAGAACAATTCAGTGACATCAAAATTAAAAGTTGGAGAACTAAATTCGGAGACCAATGACTAAATTGTGAAACCAGTGCAACAGGTGGTTGGCCAGAATCATCACAACCAAATAACTGTATAATATATAACCTTTTACAATTGTGGAAAATTAAAAAGAAAAAATTAAAGAGCTCTCTAAATTAAATGGGTTTGTAAATTGGATGACTGTGTGAATGAGCAAACTGGGTTGTCTTAAACTACTGACTAGAATAAGTACAACAATGTTATAGTAAAGGTCCTGTTTTTGTGTATTTTAAAAGAGAAAAGTAATTAAAAGAAATATTAATAGTTTGAGCCATAAGTTGGAAGGCAAGTAAGTTCAAAAGTAGTAAAGAATGTTGAATAAAATTTGAATGAGTTAACCAAAGCAATGAGAGTAATTATTAATAACAATTAACCCTAAATCACTTCTAGGTACGAGTTCATGTGAAGACTGTGGCCCGATGCAGGTAAGGGATTTGTGATTGTGTATGTTTATTGAATATTATGTTCTTATAAATCTGTAAACTCTCAACAGAGAAAATTAAGCAACAGGCAGCACTGCTAAACCTCAGAATTAAGTCACTACCTGAGAAGTCATGGGTTCATGAGAGGATGGAACCACAGAGACTCAAAACGCAAAAGATCTGGCTAAACCAAAGTAGCAACTACCTTCAATACCACAGCATACCAACAGCAGTTAATAAAGTGATCCCCTTGGAAAATCCACTCGACTTTCATAGGTATGAAGTACATCTGTCTGATAGAAGATGTTAAGAAGAAGACAAGATTTCCAGAAGAACTAAAACAGATAACGCTAACAACCATCAATGAGAGATTTCCGGAGGAAAACTGGCTACGTGTATACACTGATGGATCCTTGCTGGATAAAGTGGGTTGTGCTGGAGCAGGAGTGTTCTCCTCATTGTTTTCTCACTACATTGCAGTGGGACAAAATAAATCAAGTTATGACGCTGAAGTAGAGGCTATCAAAGTGGCATTGCAAACCCTCATCTGGAGGCCAAATTCCTTTTCAAAAGCTGTCCTTTTAGTGGACTCTAAGTCTGCCATACAGGCAACGTTCTCTAATACAGGAGCACACTGGAAGCAAGGCGACTCACCAGGCAGCTTACAGGACTTAACAAGGAGATAGTTATTCAGTGGATCCCATCTCATATAGGCATCTCGGGAAATGAGACAGCGGACACCTTGGCAAAGCGAGGGACAATGCTCTACCACTGAGAAAGTACCCATGACTTCAGCACCCTAAGAAGGAAAACAAACTCTCGCTTCCTGGAAGAAGCAAGAAACATATCAAAAAGAAAAACATGGTCAGGGATTGAACAGTTATGGAATAACAACTGAAGAAAACCCAGGAAGGAAGCAGTCACCAACTTTAGACTGGAAACTGGCCATGACTGTCTCTCAGCGCATCTCTACAAATTAAAAATTTCCACCACAGAAGAATGTGTATTGTGCAGGAGAGAATACTCAAAAATGAACAAAAATCATCTATTGGAGTGTGTGAAGCTGAACCGGGAAATGCAAGAACTCAGAAATTACAGTGGTCTTTATTGGGAAGCTCGGTACCAAATGGGTTAAATGTACCAAGGGGGAGCCATTGGAAAACAACAACAACAACAACAACAACAACAACAGAATTTTCATAATTATAATAAAACACAATGTTGAACTTTTTTGAAAAATAAAAACATGACTTCATTTAAGTGACAGTATGCAATTCTTTATTACTGATATATGAATATACAGTAAACTTCCAATCTGTGGAATTGGGTGGTGCACTCACAGTGGATAACCGAATTCCATGGATAATCCACAATATGTACAAAAAAGGACAGAAAGTAATGAATATCCTTTATTAACATTAGCTGTTTACTTAAAGTAAAGCAACAGATAATTAAATTTTTAAAAATTTTACCTTAATCCATCTATGTGACCGCTTGGTTTCTGTCTTCTAACGCGTTTCGGATTAATTTAATCCATCATCAGAGTAAAAATTCGTCGGTTATGACTTTGTTAAAACATTAAAAAGACACTAAAATACATTTATGTATATGTTCTACAAACACAGCGACATACGCGGATGTGAGTGCGCACTCGACACCGGTTGACGCCGTACCGGTTAAATGTATTTTAGTGTCTTTTTAATGTTTTAACGAAGTCATAACCGACGAATTTTTACTCTGATGATGGATTAAATTAATCCGAAACGCATTAGAAGACAGAAACCAAGCAGTCACATAGACGGAGTAAGGTAAAATTTTAAAAAATTTAATTATAATAATTGTGACGCGGATACCAGTACAATGACTTTAAAAGCAACAGAGTAAAACTCCGTTAAGGCGCTCATCAAGGGACTTCGTGAAAACTATATTAAGTGAGATATTAAACTGTCCATGCATGAACCAGCATTTCATCAGAAGAAGTTGTACTGATAAATTGTCTTATGTGTACCATCAGTATCATCTACACTGAGTATTTCTGAAGTCACTACCTATATACATACAAAAGTTATATACAGGGTTATAGAAAATCTGAGTGAATGTCTCTCATGTTTTCATGCCAGCAGGTATTATTCAGCAAAAAATTACTGCAAAAGTATGAATTAAAAAAAATGTCAGAAAACACATGTCAAAGAACTCACTGCTGACCTCTCGGCAAACATCACAGGTGGCGTTCAAAATTAACATGTAATTTTTCACATCCAACAACAATTTTTCACTCTAACAACTAAGCTAGTAGAGTACAATGGATGCTTACACATTCTGTACAGCATTCAGTTTTAGTAATAAAGCAGCCTTCAATTATACCGTGTAAACATAAAGACAAACATACTGAGAAAATTAAATGTTCCAACAGTTTCAGTAAAGTACTGTATATGTGAGAGTAGATTCTATGCAATTCCGTTTTGAACACATTTTACTCAAAATGGTGTATCATGAGAGAGGGATATGAGCATTATAAATGGGGTATTTTACAATAGTCCTGTATGTGAGATGTACAGATACTGCACAACAAAGCACATACTTCATACAGTTTTAAAGAAGAAACCATCGATAGTTTCATGTTCACCTTGTTAACAGCAACCAAAGAATCAATGAATTAACAGTTTTCAAAAAAATCTTAAACTGACTGGTTTTCTAGTTTTAACAGTATTGTAATAGGCCGGCAGTGAACATGTTAACTATATACTTATTCTTCCAAAGCACTTTCATACTACAGATTCAAAAACATACAAAATTATGATATTTTTGTTTCAATTTGTTACATGCAATAATACATGGTTACTACTAATTATATGACGGTCGCTCAGAAAGTAATACAGTCAGCTTGTGCGTGTCTAAGTAGTCTGTGTAAGTTTCTATTGCATTCCTAACCTGTGAATTGTTTTTGTGTGTTTAACATATTAAAAAAAATTGAGAACATACGGTTTGAAAACAGTGAGATCTGCGATTTGATTTCTTCATAAAAGAAATATGCAACTGTGTGAGATTTATAGTCAAATCAGTGAAGTGGATGGTGAGTGATGAATGAATCATCAGTTTGGTGATGGTGTCTCATCTTTAACACAGGAAGAGAGAACGTTCTTGATGATTAACAAACCGGTTGTCCTGCTGTCACTACAGAAGATTTTCTGCGTTGTGTTGAGAAATTCATCAAACAGGATCGGCATGTCACAGTTGACGAAACTGGTGAATATTTTTCACTTGCCTCTTATACTATTATTCATAAAAATGTCATCATTCATCTCAAGTAACAAAATCTGCAATGTGGGTTCTGTGCAGTCTTAATGATAAAAAAAAAACACACACACATGGGCACTATGTTATATTTTTTGATTCATTACTCAAAGGACAGAGATGAATTCCTAATACATATTATAACCGGGGATGAAACCTGGGTTGAATATGCTATGCCTGAGAGTAAACAAACACCTATCTGTAGGCTAGAAGTTCTCTAGTTTAGACCAGAAGAGCCCAGTTCAGTGGTTAATAATAAATATTCCAACTTATGGAAAGTCTTTTCCACCAAACTCTTGCTTGATAAGTCTGTAAAATTCTCTGGTGTTTAGCTTTCTTCTGAGCTTTGATTAGACCATCACCTTCTCTATGGATTTCATTATTATATTTTTCTTGGAAATCAGGAAATCTATCGAATAATTCAAATCAACAAGGCTGTGCACTTTTCTCAGACCACCAGAAGAGTCTGGAATAATGGACACTCTCTGAATTGAGCCTTGTTTTCACACCAAGGGAGATCACATCCATTTAGTGTATCAAAACTGAACTGTTTCAGATGACCAATGAGTACTTTTGGTGCTACATTAATTTTTTCAATTGGAAAATATGCTTCCTAAAGCACATTTCATAAATTACAAAGTTACTAGTCTTATACACACAACAAACTTCATAGTAAATGACTGAAAGGTCTCAAACATTAAAACTATAATAATAGTATCAAAGGTTTCACAATGTGCAATTATATAAAAACTATACAGAGATTGTGAAAGAGAACAAATAACTTGCAAGAATCACATTTACAGCATCTGATACTATTTAATAATAGTCACGTGTTATCAAAAAACAGCTGGTAAAACAAAACCACTATTAAACAGAATATCAATGTCTATAATCAATGAAAGAGACTTACTTCACTCCATGGACCTCGACCACATGTATTGATTGCAGCAACACGGAATTTGTATGCTGTCCCTGGTTCCAAATCAAATTTAATTACAGAGGAGTAATCTGGCAAACGATCCAATGTTAAATTTGTGTGTTCACTGTCCTGACAAGATGAGGGATCATAAAAGTTTGTTACAGTGCATGAAGTTCCATGGATTATTCCAATATCACACCATTGTGATCCTTCTCGTCTTACTGCTTCCTATAAACATTAATAATCATCGTCATTAAATATCTGTCACTTTATAGTACACACACAATAACAGGCATGTCTGTGTCAACCACTTGTTAAACTAAATACCGGATGTTAATAGTTTAAACTGAAACACCTAAAATTATCTAACTTTGATTAAGTTACATAATCATCCACTTAACATCAACAAAGATACAATCCTACAGAACATGTTATCTAACATACATAAAACACCATGTAATGGTACAAACCGATGAGGATATGTAATTTAAATATTTTCATTTTTTATTTCACAAGAGTATATTTTTGGTCACCGACTATAGCTCCGTGACTGGTGCGGTGAGGTACAAAAATGCAGACTATCAGCAAGGGTGCGTATTCATGCATATGCGCGCACGTGTCGGCCAACGTTCACACGGAAAAGTCACGTTTGAAAAAATTCCTTCTCGCCTAGTGCGTAGAGAACAAAGTCAGTCGGCAAATAACATCTCACGATAACAGATGCGAGCAGTTTTGCGCGTCCGCCGGCTGAGCACAATTTTCGTCTCGCCCGCACATAAAAAATGTGAATTTTATAGTTAAAGGCGGAAACCGTGTTTTATAAGCCAGTTAATGGCAGTGACAAATTTAAATGAAAGAACAGTTTCGGCTAGAGACAAAAAAGTGAAAACAGGGAATCAGCTAGGTAGTGCGCGGGAACGAGGGGACATCTTATGAACGTTTTCAACCAAGGACTACATAAGGGAAGTAATCAAAAGTATGCAACGTTAAAAAATAAAAATAAAATGAGCTCTAAGGGAAATTTAAATCATGTAGGGGGTGAGCGTGTGTGAGTATATGAGCGAGCGGAAATTACGTAATTAATGGCACTGGTTAAGTAAATTTTAGAATAATGTTTTTAAGAGTATGTTTTCATTGAATATAATGTAGTGTCAATTTCGTTAACTTCATAAAGAAGGGAAAATTTCAAATGGACAAAAACGAAATAAATTAATGTTCACAGGGTAGATGTGTAGAAGAAGGTGAAGGATATAGTATGTAATTGGGAGTATAACAATGAATGTCATATTAAAGTATAATAAAATCGTATTTTATTTTAACTTGCTATATGTGTGTTAGCATAACTTCATTTTCTGTGCTGGTAAATTCGCTATACGAAAAAGGGTTTCGTATTTTATTTTAACTTGCTATATGTGTGTTAGCATAACTTCATTTTCTGTGCTGGTAAATTCGCTATATGAAAAAGGGTTTCCACCACTAGATGATCTGGCCAAATAAGTAAATAAAATTCGAGGTAAGTGGTAGTGTGTTGATGTTGTTTAAATATTTTATTGTAAAGTATAAAAAGTTACAATGGTGCAGCGTGACCAGGATTTGGGATAAAAATTATATTTATCCCAAATTGGCCTATTTCAAAGCACAGAGAATGGAATCTGGTTGGCGGAAATTGAGAAGAAATTACATAAAAATTTACGTAATGTATACGTAATAAGGTGGTGTTGATAAATTGTGCATGTTTGATTATAAGTAAAATTTAATAATTGATTAGTAAGCCAATAAATAATAACAAGAGAAATGTCTGAGAACGAAAAAGACATTAATTTAATAGACTCAGCTATGAGTGAAAGTGGTTTTGGGTCAATGAACCCGTCACTGAGTGTGAGCGAATTAGAAGGTCAGTTAATCCAAACACCTGATTCGAGCAGTTAATCAGTAACTGAAAATAATGTAACCGAGGCCATAATAATAAATAATGCAGAACCAAAATCTACTCCAGTAGTGACTAAAATAAAAGGAAAAGAGTTGTCGATGAATGATATATTCAACCTTATGCAAACAATGTCTGAAAATATGGTAAAAAATAGTAATTTCAATAATAAGTTTGATGAAGTAAATAGTAAATTTAACGAATTGTAGAGTCGGCTGCCGGCCCAGCGAAATCCATCGCTGGCGCGGAACTGGAGGGCGAAGACGCAAGAACGCCGGTTCTATTATTTGGCCATTCCTTCCGGCTGACTCCGCGCCGATGTCATCGAGAGAGGAGATGAGACGAAGTGCATCCGATGGCGTGGCGATGAAGTGTGCGCAAAATTTTCTGCCGGCCCGGGTTTTATTAACTAACTGGCATTGCTGACTGGCTCGCTTCAAATGCTGATGCCGGGTTGGCTCGCTGTGTCCACCACTGGTACCGGAGAGCAGATGTTCACATACCGCTGCCGTCACAGTTTACAGACAGTTTTAACGTGGGAATTACAATATTTCTGTAATACAGATACTAGAAGCGAAAAGAAAATGACAATTAAAAGCATCCTAGGTTTAAAATCTGCCAATTAGCACACCTTCTACAACTGGAGCCTTTTACAGGTAGATGGTCTCCAACATTTGTCAGACGAGTAGAATTTTCTACCGTTGGATGCTTTCTTTACACCCTTTCCTGTTTGTGCCTTTTTAATTCTGGTACAAAAACCCCTAATCAATTCATTTGCTAAAACGGAAAGAAATTTTAACTGTGTTAGTGGCTTTGTATTTGAGTGCGTCTTTCATTGCACTCTTATATAACATGTATGAATTGACAATACAAGCATCCACTGCATAATAAAAAATTTTTATCTACCATCTTTGTGACTTCCAACTAATATTGTAAGCAGAATGTAGCAGATGGAAACAGTAAACACCACCCATATATCGAATGTAATCATGAATAGCTACTGGGTAGGTTACAGTTTCCTTTTCTCCTTTCATCTTCTTCCTTAGCGCATGCCCATTTCCAAAGAATTCTTGGATTTTGTTGTCCATGACGTGTCCGTTACTTAACTAAATATCACTAAAGTATTGACGACTCGGAACACTAAGTTTTTTATAAGTAAAAACGTAAAGTTTTACCTTACAGCCTAAACCGGCTTTCACCTTTAGAAGGCTTCATCAGAGGCTGCCATAGGTAGCGTTGTCCGTCTTGTTGTTGGCGACGGGATAGTTATTCGAAAGATTGAAACTGTGTGTGTGTGGTGAGATGTGTTCGAATAATGCGTGCGATTTGAATTGTGTCTGTTCGTTTAGGATGTCGTTTTTATTTGTTTTTGTGTGTTTGTATATTTCTAATTGTTCTAGAGTGTCTAGTTTTCGGCCTTTTGTGTGTACGTGTAGAATGTTCATGTTATTGTCGATGTTTTTATATGTGTGGTTTGCTTCAATGAGGTGGTTTGCAAAGGTAGATTCTGTAGTGGTGTGGAGTGCTTTTGTGTGTTCAATGTATCTCTGTTTGAAGCTACGTCCTGTCTGGCCTATGTAGAATTTATTGCAATCTGAACAATTTAGCTTGTATACACCAGGTAGATCGAATTTGTTTTGTGCTTTGGGCATGCGTTTTGATAGTGTGTGTTCTGTTTTGTTGGTAGTTTTGTAAGCGATTCTGTATCCTGCTTTTTTGAATTTGTGGGCGATTTTTTCAGTTTGTTTGTTGATGTATGTTAGTGTTATGAATTTGTTGTTTTCTGTCTTTGTCTGTTGTTTGTTTTGTGTAGGAGTTTACTGACTATTGTTCTGTCGTGATTATTGTTCTATTGTGACAGAACAATAGTCAGTAAACTCCTACACAAAACACAAAACAAACAACAGACAAAGACAGAAAACAACAAATTCATAACACTAACATACATCAACTGTGATGTTACTCACCTTTTACACTTATTTTTACTAAATTACTCTCATCATAAAATAATACTTACCGCTGCCAGAATTTCACTTACCGTCATGGTCCCCGTAAAACTTGCCTTTTGAAACTGTCCAGGTCGCCACGATATTTTTTCTAAAGGTTAAATATCGAAACCTCCTACACTCTTGCCCTTATAAAAAATCCCGCTATCTGACTGTAATAAAATTTCAGAAAACCCCCGATTTCGTTAGACGAGCTTTTCAACACAGAAATGAGAACGTGGTAATAACGAAATAACTTAGTCTAACACATTTTCAAAGTAAACTAAATCACTTTACTGAATTAAGTCAATTTTTATTGTTATTAGTACAAAAGAATTAGTTATAATTAATTGTTATAATTACCAGAATGAGAATGCTACACAACCAAATTTTAATTACATTGAACTACACTTACAACTAAGGCAGCCCACTCTGCTCACGCACGCTTCCATACATTTTTTATACCTTACCCTTTATTTATTCAATTTTAAACATTCCGATTGTTATCCGCGATACCCGTCCACGAACACGATACCTGCCGAACACATGCTTAGTCCCGTAACTTCAATATCTGTTTTATCACTCTAATTCCTCCACATCACTGTCCGGATTTCTCACTGCGATATGTTTATTACCTTCTGGGGTCCCGGTCGGTCTTATTGAATTAAATACATTTACGAAAACTCGACCAACCGGGCCCAAACCGAAACTTTAGATGTCTGTAGCGGTACGCTGTTTTCCGTAGACCGCTTAGCGTCTCTGCTCACTGTAGACTGGGGACGCTAACGTAACAGGTATTACTGTTGTGATCTCATACTTGGTACGGAAATCACTGCCTTGATCTTCGTCGCCGTAGCTTAGTCCTATGCTAAGCATGTAGTCTTGTAAAATAAGGTAGCGAACGATCTCAGCTAGGCACTGGCTAACGTCACAAAAAGGGCCGGACTTAAGACATTATTTCCTGCTGTTCCACGACCATGTGCTCGTATAGTTTCTTGCTTTTAGCCATTTTGAGTTTTTTACGGCGTCACTTCAGCGCTCCACCCGGCTATGTTACGTACGGGCGTCGACATACATATACAAAGTTCTTAGAATTTCGTGGAGGTGGCGCGGATTCCTGGCTGCATTACTCAACAGCAAATTGCATCTATGCTTTGTTACACCACTGTTTCTCAACACGTGTTCTGTTATAATGAAATTGACGTTACACAATAATTTTACAAAATCCCGCACAAACACGAAATAAATAAAAATATAAATACCCCATACTGTAAAAAATAAAATGACCCAAATTTGACACGTTACACAACAAACAAACTGAAAAAATCGCCCACAAATTCAAAAAACCAGGATACAGAATCGCTTACAAAACTACCAACAAAACAGAACACACACTATCAAAATGCATGCCCAAAGCACAAAACAAATTCGATCTACCTGGTGTATACAAGCTAAATTGCTCAGATTGCAATAAATTCTACATAGGCCAGACAGGACGTAGCTTCAAACAGAGATACATTGAACACACAAAAGCACTCCACACCACTACAGAATCTACCTTTGCAAACCACCTCATTGAAGCAAACCACACATATAAAAACATCGACAATAACATGAACATTCTACACATACACACAAAAGGCCGAAAACTAGACACTCTAGAACAATTAGAAAAATTTACAAACACACAAAAACAAATAAAAACGACATCCTAAACGAACAGATACAATTCAAATCGCACGCATTATTCGAACACATCTCACCACACACACACACAGCTTCAATCTTTCGAATAACTATCCCGTCGCCAACAACAAGACGGACAACGCTACCTATGGCAGCCTCTGATGAAGCCTTCTAAAGGTGAAAGCCGGTTTAGGCTGTAAGGTAAAACTTTACGTTTTTACTTATAAAAAACTTAAGTGTTCCGAGTCGTCAATACTTTAGTGATATTCCAAAGAATTGTGCATAGTCCTTACCACACATACACATTTCTTCCCTCTGTCTTTCCACTTGCATACTGCCACATCACTAGCCATAATAGAGTCACTTTCAACCCATTTTTAATCATTTATCTGGTAAAAGGAGAAGTGACAATTTCCACAGTACCCAATAGTTTGTGCAAGTGTATCATTCCTTAGTTGAAATGGCAAGTGGTCTTAAAAAGACCAAGTTATGCTTTTTATAGATCAGTGAATATACATGATTAACGAAAGTAAACAGGAATAATGAAAGTGAACAGGAAAAATTACAGAAGGAATTAGCTAAAGAGCTTAACTGTGTTAGTTCAGTTCGTAGTCCTTCAGTCTTTCGACTGGTTAGTACCCTCCCTGCATATACCTGTTGTGCGTGTGGTACTGAGTCTCTCACAGGTATATGGGACCTACAGTTTAACGCCGGATCCGAACGGAAATTTTTTTTTTTTTTTTTTTGTGGGGGGTTATACTAGGCAGGATACCTCTTGCTGGGTTGCCATTACCTTGCGAGGGGGAACGGTCGTATCTAAATCAGATGGCCCCTGGCGGGAATTGAACCTGCGCCGACAGCGTAGCAGCGTCACAGGCTAGCCACTACCGCTCCCCCCCCCAACTGTGTTAAACGCTTGCTAAACCAAGACCATTATGTTGAATAACTGGAAGAAAACTGCAAAAAAATGCAACGGGGAACCATTTGAGTATAACTGTATTAAATAGTTTAGTCATTTTGTTAACTTACTCTACTTTCTGATATATTTGATAATTATTTTTATGTATTTTATTGTACTCAATTAATATCCACCATACATCTGGTGTACACATGTGTTAGGCTTATTAACATAAATTTGGTTCTTCGGGTCCAGTTTCGTTAAGCGAAAAGACAGAGGTAGTCAGGTTTCTCGAAATGAACATTCACACAATATATGATAAACAGATTAGGCTTTATTTAAATCTCAATGTTTACTTATTCCAGATAATGAGAGTCATTACTCAATCGACAATTACCAAGATGGCGGCTTCATGACTTCCGCCTTCTTGCCATGCTTTCATTTCTACATAGCCTTGTTTTCTTTGTAAAATAATTCTTTAGACAAACATTTTATTGCAGTTAGATTTTCAAATTGCTTATTTCTTTGACATTAATAATTAATATAGGTTTCAACGCAAACCAACACCTCAGATACTGGTTATTGAAAGCCGGCCCACTTTCACTCTCACACACTCACCCAAACCTTTCATACCTTGACATTGATTACATTTTGGTATTAATTATACTTTGAGCTCATTTTTTACTTTATATAATTTAGAAAAGATTTAAAAGGGCTTTCCTGAAACTGATGTGGTGAAGACGCTCCTCAGAAGACTCCCATGCTGGCTGGCAGTTGTTTGGCCGAACTTTAGCTTCTGTCCTTTTCTGAGTGCACTGAATTTTTTATTATTACTACATTTACTGTCCACTGATACCAATTGCTTTGAGATTATATTTTTAACAAAATTTTACATTACTGTGACAAAAAACTGCCCACTACACAATTGAGTGTGTATGTGCTCTGAATTGTTAATGCAGACTGAGAACGAGTTAGACGTAATTGCTGTGTAAGTGGTAGTGTACATGACGTCACCGTCTCTTGTTTTACGGCCACCGCCCTGGTTTGTACGTACTTGGTGTTATGTCATCAGTGTTTAATAATGACGACATAGCTTTGTGGACCAATGAAAGTTCACATTTATAGTTCGTGTTCACATATACCGCCATTATACATATTAGACTTCGCTCGTCCACCGGTGACCTTGAATTCACTCCTCTCTTGTCGAATATGCATATTTATTGTGACATGGGTAAAACTGACCTAGCCCTGGTTGACATTCATAATTATAATAAAAAAGACAATATGAGATCCCTTAATCCTCTTATTATTGTAATAGGTTTTTTATGTACTGTCACAAAACCCCCTCAATGAAAGGTTTGGTGTCGAGACACAAAAACTTTCATTGACTCATTCACACGTTTCTAAAAGGATCAGTTCAGATATGTTGCCACAACCCCCTGTAGTGTTAATATAAAAGAAGTATAATCACTTACCCTTGGTCCAATGATGATGTTCGCACCCTCTGACCTTACTGGACTTCTCCGGAGAGATCCCTACACCATAAGGCCATGAGGCACTGAACGCTCCTGCTCTGACGCTCCGGCCAGCTCAGGACCGCGGTCACAACACCACAAAACTCTGAAACATGTAATACAAAATTTTAAAATATTTGCCTTATCTATCTTCATATCTGCAACTGATATGTCTCCCCTTAGATGTATTGGTTTGCGTTTTGAGGCGTTGGTTTTCTTAATTCTACAATTTTCAAATAACAAAAAAACAAGATTTAAGACAGATAAATTCTTCCATTTTTCAACACTCCTGTATATTTTTTATCAAATTCTCTGACTCTAGTCAACATCAACTTGCTTCTCTCACCACAAGAAAACATATTATTATACTAAGCATAAAACAAATTCTACTCTCAAACAACAACTACTATCTCTGCTAATTTATTCAAATAAAATCAGCACATATAACTATTATGGCAAACACTTCAAAACTATTTATTTTTCTTTACTCAATTTTCTTTACGCTTAATTTTCTTTGCAACAAAATCATTACTATAGATTTGATAACCAACATCAATCTCACTACTAATTCTTTAAAATTTAATATTGTTCTCATTACTACCCTGTAGTAACCTCCCAGCCACACACACTATTACTTTTTTAGGGATGGATTGTTGCGCCCATTTGCCTCCACAAGGACGGCATTGTTGGAGGAATCTATCGCCTCCGTGTCCTTGCTTCAGCGCTACATTTCGAAAGACTTAGACATCAACATAATAAAAACATAATAAAACATTGTACAATACACATTAAACACTAACATTGAACAATTCACATTACTTAATTCACATTTACATAACTTGTAGCAAAACTTTAATAAGACATTACTATTTTTATCAACTCTCTATTCAACTTTTATTATATCATTAGATGCTACAAAACAATTTCAAATTTATCATTACCTTTCCAGTTACATTACCTTTCTGCTATGAATTTTCCTTTTCTAACCCTTTTATCCTTATTAGTTTGGGTGACTCTCTATTATTCACTATTCTCTATCTCTTATTTTGGCATTTGTCAATCTAACCTTACTCACCTCTTTTTACTACTAACAACCGCTTCTAACCATTAACATATTATGACACCAATATCTCTATAATAACCCCCTTCACTAATCCCATTTAAAACCTCTGGCACCGCTCATTTTTTGTACAAGGATGTATGTTCCCTACCTGGCCATATCCATCCCTAACCATTTGCCCTCCACCAAATATCGGCAAACACTCTAACCCAAAATTGCTCCGCCTGCCACAACGCTGCACGCTGATCTCTCCCTACACCGGATCCTTACTACAAAATATCATCATCAACAATTATATATAATTACCATTCACATTACTCACCTCTCTACATATAATCACTAACTACTGTGTCCCTAAAATATCTAACACCTCTTTATATATTATCTGTCTCTCAACTTTCTATTTATCTAACTCCCAATAACTCTGTTTAACTAACTCCAATGCCCTTATTTATCACTATTCCCCAAACTCTTTTACAACTTTTCACCGTAATATACTACTAGAAAATTCATCACTTATCTACTAACAACAATACCTCTCAATATCCAAATATATCACCTGCTTCATCATTTACTAACCATTAGAATCTAAATCTCATAATTGTTTAAATTCCTTAACAATTATTTAAAATTCCACAGTACATAGTTTACAAACAAAAAATACATAAAATACACAACAGCAAAAATACACAAATACATAGACATCAATACACAAAAATATACAATCCAAATTATCATCTTATCATTTACCAAAAATCAGTCATAAACAGTCCATCCTGAAAAACACTGTCCACATAATTAAATGTTCAGAAACACAATAAAATGAAATTAACCTCCATCGTCAAATAATAGTCGAATCTTAAAACTATATACATTGTTTAATATTGAATATCTTATCTTATCATTATACATGTACCAACTATTCAAATTTTTATCCTTTTCCACAAATTCATATAACTCATGATCGGGTATAGTTCTGTCACCTTCAGTATAATCAGTCATAATTAGGTATTTTGTAAAGTCATCATTCTCATTGTCTCCTACTACTTCAGTTCCATTACAAGGTAAGTTCTTATTATATTTATCAATCATCTCTACTCCTAACCTTTCCATAAACTCTTCATAATCTCTACATATCTTAAAAATCTCTACCTCCCTCTTTCTCTCACAATATCTCTCACTTTCAAAACATCTCTCTCTTTTAAAATATCTCTCATAATAACTCTCCCAACAACACTTCTCTCTCTCAATATATCTCTCTTTACACCCTCTCTTTAACCCTTCAACACACACTATCATTCCATTATTATTATATTCTATTCCCCATAAAACCTCATTATTACTACCAACCTCCACACTATTATCTCCTATTATTATATTTTTATTTATTTTATCATCCTTTCCACTACTACTTACCTTGTCCTCTTTGTTCAATTCTAATTTGTCTATTACTTTCTTATTTTCTAATTCTATTTTGTCTAACCGTGTCTCTATTTCACTTAATCTTTTATCATAATTACAGCTTTGTTTCTTAATTTCTTTTTTAATATCATCGAATTGTTCGTCAAATTGGTTTAATTTATCATTAAAATTGTCTAATTTCGTATCGAATTTGATGCTCTGCTCATTAAAAAGCAGTTTCATCATTCTTATGATGTCGTTTTCCTCAACTCTTTTTGTTGGGGCTGGTGTTGAATGAATACTATCACCCATCATTTCTGATTCTGTTCTACTCGTCTCGTTATTGTTTGCCATTTTAATATCACACTAATAATAATAAATTTCGTTTTAGTTGTTGTGTTGTACTCTACTCATACCATACATAAACCTATACAGGTAACCTATATTGTTACGTATATTTCGCTACCTGTCTGCCTCTGCTTTTGGCTTATTTATATAATATAAATTTTATATAAAGTCCACTGTTCGGGGGCCATCTGTTAACCTACTCTACTTTCTGATAATTTGATAATTATTTTTATGTATTTTATTGTACTCAATTAATATCCACCATACATCCAGTGTAAACATGTGTTAGGCTTATTAACATAAATTTGGTTCTTCGGGTCCAGTTTCGTTAAGCGAAAAGACAGAGGTAGTCAGGTTTCTCGAAATGAACATTCACACAATATATGATAAACAGATTAGGCTTTATTTAAATCTCAATGTTTACTTATTCCAGATAATGAAAGTCATTACTCAATCGACAATTACCAAGATGGCGGCTTCATGACTTCCGCCTTCTTGCCATGCTTTCATTTCTACATAGCCTTGTTTTCTTTGTAAAATAATTCTTTAGACAAACATTTTATTGCAGTTAGATTTTCAAATTGCTTATTTCTTTGACATTAATAATTAATATAGGTTTCAACGCAAACCAACACCTCAGATACTGGTTATTGAAAGCCGGCCCACTTTCACTCTCACACACTCACCCAAACCTTTCATACCTTGATATTGATTACATTTTGGTATTAATTATACTTTGAGCTCATTTTTTACTTTATATAATTTAGAAAAGATTTAAAAGGGCTTTCCTGAAACTGATGTGGTGAAGACGCTCCTCAGAAGACTCCCATGCTGGCTGGCAGTTGTTCGGCCGAACTTTAGCTTCTGTCCTTTTCTGAGTGCACTGAATTTATTATTATTACTACATTTACTGTCCACTGATACCAGTTGCTTTGAGATTACATTTTTAACAAAATTTTACATTATTGTGGCAAAAAACTGCCCACTACACAATTGAGCGTGTATGTGCTCTGAATTGTTAATGCAGACTGAGAACGAGTTAGACGTAATTGCTGTGCAAGTGGTAGTGTACATGACGTCACTCTCTCTTGTTTTACGGCCACCGCCCTGGTTTGTACGTACTTGGTGTTATGTCATCAGTGTTTAATAATGATGACATAGCTTTGTGGACCAATGAAAGTTCATATTTATAGTTCGTGTTCACATACACCGCCATTATACATATTAGACTTCGCTCGTCCACCGGTGACCTTGAATTCACTCCTCTCTTGTCGAATATGCGTATTTATTGGGACATGGGTAAAACTGACCTAGCCCTGGTTGACATTCATAATTATAATAAAAAAGACAATATGAGATCCCTTAATCCCCTTATTATTGTAATAGGTTTTTTATGTACTGTCACAATTTCAAAGAAATATCAATATGAGCTCCATACTGGAAGAAAAATGGCATAAATTTGTTTCAGTTCTGGTACCGAGAATATTTTAGTGCAAGTAACGGCTGGTGTCACAGATTTTACATTTAACACAAGTGTTCTAGGCAGTGTGCAGGGAAAGTGTTGACATGAATTAAGTTGTCACTGCTGATTGGAAGACAAAGAGTGCAGCACTCTTGTACCTGTGAGTACTCTGACCAGTACATTATTAATATGGATAAGATGGGACTTGTTTTACAAAGCAGTTCCTGACAAGGCACTAACTTAATGTACCAGTAAATATAGGTTGACAGTAGCACTCTAAGCTATCAAACATATGACTAAGTTTTTATCAGCAAATACATCTTGTCTTCAAGGAGTTATAAATCAATAATCATCAATGGACCAAGGGATTATAAAGGCTTAAAGCCAAAGTTAATTATATAAAAAGCTTTACTTTACTTTATCCAATGCCTGTCCTTGGCCTCTCAGCCATGCGACGTCGAGCCTCCCAGTAGCGATGAACAGGATCCAGGGGTGTATCAGAGAGATCAATGCACGTCATCAGGTGTTCACTATCCATCTGTAACGGTACAGACCGATGGGATTTTGTAAGTGAAATCTTTTCAATATTATTTGCAACTAAGAAATTATGGTGAATAGACTGTAGCGTCGAGACGGGTGTGTATTGGCATTTGGTATGTGGAGGGCGCGCCAGCGCTTTCAACCGCGCACACAGTCGGCCAAGTCTCTCACGCTCTCGGCACGTGTTAATGCATTCTTTCGTGTAGGGTGCGCAGGAAACTCAGCAATCGACTTAAAACCACTCCCCGGGCCGGGTGAATACATAGGCTGACGAGCCTAAATTTTATTAAAATGTATACAAAAGTGAATTCGATAAAACAGTGAGAACAATATATATATATCAACAGTGCGGATGTGAACATTTCAGCTCGCCGTCGGCTGCGTAACTTTACGCCCGCAACTAAAATGTGAACACAACAAGTATAAAATAACCCACGCATAACTTTATCAGAATGCATTGGCAGTTTTAAAATACCTAAATCAGTGAACATTAAAAAACCAACATCCGTAGTGCGCGTGTAACGATGCGACGTCTTCTGGACAGATTTGCAGCTAAGTAGCAAATTTATAAAACCAAAATTTAATATTCTATTTAAATTCAATATAATGAGCTCAGTTAGGGATGTCCATACAATTGTATTGCATGAATGAGAGTGTGAGTGCGTGAATATAATATCAAATATAAAATTTAAGCAGTGCTGGGTTGTGAAATATATATAATTCTATAATTTAAGACATGATTGATTATGTTTATATTTTGGTGGGATTATGTTTACAAAATTATAAAGGGGAAAGAAATTTTAATTTGATTCAATAACTACGCCTCATGGCTAATAGCAATGTGCTTTGTTTCCGAAATGGAATCGCATGTAACTATGTGTGGTTTGTTAATAAAGGTTAATGTTTATGTTTCTTTTTTAGAAACGCAGTAAATCAAATCAAATCTAAATGCAGAATATTTAAAATGACTTTGTGTCGAGACACTTACAGAATTTAAAAACGAAAGTTAACAAATAATTAATTAAGCGGAAGTGTACAGCCGCTGTCTTGTTGTAGGTATAAGATTGCATTGTAATGGTGTAACTGTGAAGAATGATAATTTTAGAAAAATTAAAACAAAAGTTTTCTTTTCACTATATATGTCGTTAGAGTATTTATTTCGTACCCCCACACTGTTTCTGACCTCGCTTACGAACGAACTCTGGGACCCTAGTGAGAAATTAATAGGGGTAAGTACGAAATATGAAACATTATTATTAATAAATAAAAAGTAACAAATTGCATTTGTTAACAAATGGCAGCCCAAACTACGGACTTTATATAAAATTTTTATATAAAATAAGCCAGAAATCAGAAACAGAGTGGGTGTCGAAAGGGTATATAAGACGTAAAGATAAGGTTATGTTGTGACTACATGTGGTAGGGTAAATAGTTTAAATAGAATATTTTTTTTATATATAATAAGGTTGTGTAATATTACAGGATAAAATTTTGAAAGAAATATATTTAAACAAAATTTTTTTCAAAAATGGCAGACAATAAGGAAAATGTCAGCATCACTGACAGTGCAAATGAAAGCCAGACAAGTGTAACTGAATCGCAAATCATGAGTTCTCGTGTTCACTCAACGCCAGTCCCGACTAAAAGGACTGACGAGAATGAGATAGTGAAAATGATGCAAACACTTTTTAATATACAGAATGCTAAATTTGATGAAAAATTTAACGAATTGAAAGAACAGAACAATGAACAACAAAATGATTCCAATGTTAAATATGATAAAATAAATGCTAGACTTGACGTTAGTGACACTAAAATGAATGATAAATTTGAGATGCAAAATAATGAGATAAAGTTGATGAGGGGGGAGATAAAACAGCAAAATTTTAATTTTAATCAACAAATGAATGAAATTCATACACGTTGTAATGAGATGCAAGAACAGATCATAGAATCAGTTAGCGAGAAATTTGATACTCAAATAAACAGATTAGATGAGAGATTAAGTCAAATAAGGAATAAGAAGGTAAGTAGCAGTGACAATATGACGAAAAATAAGGAAGAAAGAATTAATAACAAGGTGAGTAATAATGATGATTTGAATAATGAGTTCACAGGTAATAACAATGATATAGTTAAGAATATGGTGTTAGAAAATGATGATGAGAATATTGGGAGTGATAATGAGATGTTAGAGTGTATTGAGTCAGAGAGAAATGTGAAAGTATATTCATAAGGGGATTGCAGGGGGTAAAATTTTTCCTTAATGTTGTAGTAGGGAGTGAAGAAATGGCTTCACGCGAGTATTTGGAAGACGATATGTCTGCAAATAAATTTCCCTGGGTTTTTTGTGCACTTCATAGGTGGTGCAGTAATGATGAGTTAGTGTCCCCTGCATATTTTGAGAGAGAGAGTGTAGCTTGGTGTTATGGTGAGAAATATATTGAGAGAGAGAGAAAGAGAGAAATAGAGATATTTAAAGTAAAGAGAAATTATGAAGTATGCGTAGAAAGGTTAGGCGGAGAGAGAAGTAATAATAATGAGTACTTACCTTATAGTGAAATTGAGATAGCAGTAGATGATGTTAAAGATGATAATATAACTTACCTGATTTTAACAGAATATACTAAAGGCAACAGGACTATACTCGAGCGTGACCAGGTACATGAGAGAATAATATGGAATAAACCAATTAATTCAAAAGATATTGTGGAAAGATATAAAAAATTAAATAAGTATTATATTGATAGTACTAATATAATGTATTCAATAATAAATGACTTGTATAGACCTAAGATTAGACTGTTATTCGACGATGGAGGGTAATTGTTTTATTGTGTATGAACATTTAATTATGTGAATAGTGTGGTTTTGAAATGGATTGTCTTATGAAACGATTTGTGGTTAATGATAACAAATAATAAGTTGGACTGTATATTCTTTTATGTGTTGATGTCATTCTGTTAAATGTATTTGTGTATTACATTATGGTGTACTATGTGTTATGTAAACAATGTGTATATGTAGTAGAAATTGATAATATTAATTATCAATTAAATTAAAATTTCAATTAATTAGTATAAATTAATAATAATTATAAAATTTTACAGACTAAATAAGCGATGAAAGTAATTGTGAGATTTTAAAGGGATTGAATTAAATAATTGAAAATTAATTACTTAATTAAGGTTTGTACAAAAGAAAGTTTGATAATGAAGTTAAATGATTTTATGAAATTAAGATTCTATAATGATTAGTGGATGATTAAACAGATAATATGTTCAAATTGAGGTATATTATTATAAGGAAAGAAGTGATGAATTTTCTAGTGTTATATCAAGGTGAAATGTAAAAAAGTTTGGGTGATAATTATTAAAATAAAGGCATTTGAGTTAGTCAATTAAAGTTAATGGGTGTTAGATGAAATAAGAATTTTGAAGAAAATAATACACAAAGAGAGTATTAGATATTTTAGGGACACAGTGGTGTAAATTCATGTAGAGAGGTAGAGTATATTGAGAGTTTTGAAGGGGAGTTGAGAGATAATAGTGAAGAATTGTGGGAAGAAAGGGAGGATAAATTTTGTAGTGGAGGGTCCGGTGTAAGGAGTGATCAACGTGCGTCGTTGTGGCAGGTGATTGGGCAGTTTCGAGGAGTGTTTGCCGATATTCCGGGAAGGGCAAAGGGTTATGAATGTGTATTGCAGGTACGGGAACACACACCTTTCATGCAGCGAAGTTATCCAGTTTCTTATTCCAACAGACGAGTGGTGCAAGAGAAGTTAGACAGAATGATGGAGGGAGGCATAATAGAAAGGTGAGTAAGGTTAGATATATAAATGCCTATTCAATTGAATCATTGTGAATAACAGAGAATCGCCCAAACTAATAGGGATGAAAAGGTGAAATAAAAGAAAATTCATAGTTTGTAATAATAACTGAGAGGTAATGTAAAATGAAGGTTAATATTAAATTTGAAATTGTGAAGAATTAGATGGTAGTAAATGATAAATAAATAGTAAATAATTGATGGCTAATTAATAAAAGTTCAATTGAAATTAAAATGTAAAATTTTTATAATTTTATATGCAAATTTAAAAATGTAAGGTGTGTAAATTGTGATCAAAGTTAAATGTGAATTGGTTATTTTAATGTAATAATCGCAATGTTAATTATGAGTGTATCATTATGTATTATGTTTATTATGTATTAGTGTAGGAATTTGCATGTATGTATAACATGTTTTAATTGCGATTCCCTATATTTCGGGCGATCTCGGCCTTACCAACCCAGATCGTGGTTTTGGATGACAATCAGCTGTGGGCAGAATTATTGTAAACTGACCACAGTTGGTTGCCTTTGAAATTGGTCAAACCTAGAAATTTAATGGGGAACAAAAAGGGAATCTAAGATTATTTTTGAGCATAGGATATTTCACCTCAGTAGGGGTGGTAGACCTTAGGGGCATATCATAAGAATAAAAGTAGGGGTACTTACCCTGAAGTTTTTGTAACGCTGAAGCAAGGATGGGAGAGAGAGAAAAGAAAAAAGTGCTCACTCCTTCTGCCTCAGTCCTTGTGGAGGCAACTGAACGCCACAGTTCAGGGGGAAAATAGTGTGTGTGGAGGAGTAAAGGGGATAAGTATTATTAACAGCGCCGGATCACTTACTGTTAATAATAATAATAATAATAGTAACTTTTTCATCTTCTATAAAAGAGAAAATGTTTAAGAATTGTAGAAAGGGGGAGATATAGATGAATTGTATTTGAGTAAATTTTGATAATGTGTTTAAATATTGTGGAAGTATTATTGCATTAGTATAAAGATTTATATTTCTTCTTGTTAATGTGAAAGGATTAATTATTATCAATTGGAATCGAAAAAATTTTATAAAGGTAAGGGTAGTGAATTAAGAGAATGGAACTTCTGTATAATTCTTGTTGAGTTAAAGTAAACCCAGTGCTTCTTAACACAAACCAGCACATAGCTAAGGGGAAACAGATCAGTTAGGGGTACGGTATTATATCAGGCCACTATTTTGATATTTTTGATTTATTTTTTCAGTGTTTGGTGATGTTGTGACGGCGGTCCTGAGCTGGCCTGCGCGTCAGATCAGGAGCGTAAAGCGCCTGATTGGCCTTATGGTGTTGGGATCTCATGGGAGAAGTCCAGTAAGGTCATGCAGGTACTGTCACCATCATCGGACCAAGGGTGAGTTATTATAATTTTTTTTTATAAACAGTAAGGGGGTGGTGGCGACATATCTCGACTGATCCCTTTAGACAGTATGAGAGTTTCAATGAGAGTTTTTATGCTTCGGCATAAAACCTCTCATTGAGGGGGTTTTGTAACGGTACAGACCGATGGGGTTTTGTAAGTGAAATCTTTTCAATATTATTTGCAACTAAGAAATTATGGTGAATAGACTGTAGCGTCGAGACGGGTGTGTATTGGCATTTGGTATGTGGAGGGCGCGCCAGCGCTTTCAACCGCGCACACAGTCGGCCAAGTCTCTCACGCTCTCGGCACGTATTAATGCATTCTTTCGCGTAGGGTGTGCAGGAAACTCAGCAGTCGACTTAAAACCACTCCCTGGGCCGGGTGAATACATAGGCTGACGAGCCTAAATTTTATTAAAATGTATACAAAAGTGAATTCGATAAAACAGTGAGAACAATACATATATATCAACAGTGCGGATGTGAACATTTCAGCTTGCCGTCGGCTGCGTAACTTTACGCCCACAACTAAAATGTGAACACAACAAGTATAAAATAACCCATGCATAACTTTATCAGAACGCATTGGCAGTTTTAAAATACCTAAATCAGTGAACATTAAAAAACCAACATCCGTAGTGCGCGTGTAACGATGCGACGTCTTCTGGACAGATTTGCAGCTAAGTAGCAAATTTATAAAACCAAAATTTAATATTCTATTTAAATTCAATATAATGAGCTCAGTTAGGAACGTCCATACAATTGTATTGCATGAATGAGAGTGTGAGTGCGTGTATATAATATCAAATATAAAATTTAAGCAGTGCTGGGTTGTGAAATATATATAATTCTATAATTTAAAACATGATTGATTATGTTTATATTTTGGTGGGATTATGTTTACAAAATTATAAAGGGGAAAGAAATTTTAATTTGATTCAATAACTACGCCTCATGGCAAATAGCAATGTGCTTTGTTTCCGAAATGGAATCGCATGTAACTATGTGTGGTTTGTTAATAAAGGTTAATGTTTATGTTTTTTTTTTAGAAAAGCAGTAAATCAAATCAAATCTAAATGCAGAATATTTAAAATGACTTTGTGTCGAGACACTTACAGAATTTAAAAATGAAAGTTAACAAATAATTAATTAAGCGGAAGTGTATAGCCGCTGTCTTGTTGTAGGTATAAGATTCCATTGTAGTGGTGTAACTGTGAAGAATGATAATTTTAGAAAAATTAAAACAAAAGTTTTCTTTTCACTATATATGTCGTTAGAGTATTTATTTCGTACCCCCACACTGTTTCTGGCCTCGCTTACGAACGAACTCTGGGACCCTAGTGAGAAATTAATAGGGGTAAGTACGAAATATGAAACATTATTATTAATAAATAAAAAGTAACAAATTGCGTTTGTTAACACATCATGCCTGAGTGGCATAGGGGGCAGTTGATGTCTTCTGCTACCCCGATGCGGTGCATTCATACTTTTTATATAAGTATAAAAAGCTTATGCATTCAATTGTACGTAAAATTGACAATGTCACTTCAGTGCATGAACCAGCTCAAGTTGACGACAATAGCTGATATTGTAGGTTGGCTATGGAGTGCACAGTATGAAGTGAAACCACAATCAGCAAATGCTTCATCACTGTGGTTTTTATCAGCCAATGGTATATGTTTAGTCAATATCGAATAAATCTTTCAATGAAGATGAAAACTGGGACAGGATTTTGGAAGAATTAAATCCACATATTGAGAGTGACAATCAATAAAGCAATAATGAAGATCTCAAAGCTGACACTTCTTCGACCCCGGAAGAGCCCTGGATTGGACGGTGTATCTAACACTGCTCTACAGAGACATCTGGACCAGGGTAAAGCCTGGTTTCTTCTTGCCTGTTGGACTCAATGCATGGCCAGTCACTGTAGTTCTTCAGTGCGTGGTCCTTAATGGTTTATAAACAACATCTAGAACTTGAAGTTAAGAAGTCATTCTCCCAGGGGATATAGCAAGATCAGTGTTCATTTCTGCAACCAGCTTCAATACTTTCTCAGTTGTGTGATCACGAAAGCATCAAGATTAACATGACTCTCTGCCCTATACTCCAGGCCACCTTTTGAGTAGACTAAAGAGGAAGTGAGGGAGTAGGCCAGGGGAGGGTGCGGGTGAAAGGGGCAGCGCCTACGGTGTTGTCAGATGGTAGGAGAGGGGCAGGGGATGAACGCCTGTCAGCACGAGTTATGGCAATGCTGTCGCCAAGGCGGAGCTGCCACACTTACTTACAATCGGTGAGCACGTTGACAGCTGTTGTGTATTGTAGTGCGAGAGCACAATTTTGAATCGCGCGCCGGTTCATTTGGCAACCAAGGCGAGTGTGACAAGGCGACAACATCACTTCCGCTTTAGTCTGTTCAAAAGGTGGCCCGGACAATAGTAAAACACCTGGTCAGCATCCCCAAACAACTTTAAGACAATCTGCCTTAAATTCTTCCATTGTAGAGTCATCCACTCCTTTTCCTGTGCTCTAAAAACAATCCTAGTTGGTAACTGTTCCTTTTGAAGCATTTTTCTGTTCAAAATAACATATGGTGGAAGTTTTCTACCATCAGCAGTTACTCCTAGTATCACAGTAATATGTGATTTTTATTGCCTGTAGATCTAACTATAACCAATTTTCCACCTTTCTTGTACACAGTACCACTTGACAGCATATTAGAGGCTGCAAGGGCTTCAACACTCAGACAACGGTACTGGTCTCGCATTCATATAGCAATTGGTAGCCGAATTATTATGGAAACACCTGTGCTGTGTGTAGGGAACTGTCATGCAGTTGGATGGGAAATCTGCACCCAAATTTGGCCAAACGGTTCATCAATTTTCTCTAAAAGGGGAGTAGGTAAATGGTTGTAAGTCATGCAGAAAATATTTGAATGAATCTGTCCAAACAGATTCGTCAAACTCCCTGGTCAACAGAGCATGGAGTTGTCTAATATCTCACGGAAACTCTACAAATTCGTTCAACCCTCCAGTGGTTCAGGGTTAAGGGAGAGTTGGTATAGCGTTTCACAGACAATCTCTCACAGAATGCAGTGATATGGATTCAGCTGTCTCCTGTTCCCATGTCTTGAGATTGAACTCATTATAAAACACACCTGTTGATTCTCACTACGCACGTGGCAAGCCTGTGCAGCTGCCAAATCATACAAAGTATTGTACACTTTTGCAGGTATAAACATGAAATTTTTGTATGTTGTGTTACACATATAAGACAGGTACAGTTTTCAGAAGGGTATTTTAAGGGGTAAAATCATCATCTTATATCTGGGCCAATACAGTATGTGTGTGTATGTGTCTTACACAGTTACTTATATGTAATGGCCATGTACTTTAAGAATAAATAATATTAGTCTACAAACTTTATTTGTTGGATTAATTTAGTACATAGACATGATAATGAAGTGTACAGAATTACAACAAATCTAAAGTACTGTAAACATTACAACAAATGATTTTGTATTACTACACATATATCATTTAATCGCCTCTTCACTACCAAGTCAACCACCTAAATGTATAAATTTCTGAACTCACAGCATGAATCTAGTAAGTGGCACCTTACTACACATTTAAAAATTCCTTCTTACTAGCTTGAATAGCCTGGAGGTAAAAATATTGTTTACCACTATGGTATTTCTTTTTAAAAAACTGGATGTGGCCTAATAAAAGAAACTAATATACTCTGTCTGTGACTGCAGAATAAGACATGTGCAACCTTCAACTCATTTCGCTACATAAAAATGGATTTTGTATTAAACTGTTACGTGAAATGTGCTTAGTGTTGTTTTGGAATGAGTCAAATGAAATAGAAAACTAGAAATCAATAATTTCATACATTATACACTTTCAATAAACATATACAGGGTCCGCCAGTGAAGCAGGAAATTTTGAAAGTCCAATAGTTCATTTTCTGCTCACGAGAGGGCATGGAGGTTTTTGATTTTTGATTTACATTTAATGCCATTTGTTAAACATGGAGCAGTGGTCCGGTGCACAGCGTGCTTTCTGCATAAAATCGTTTTATAAGAATGGTGACTGTTTGACTTCTGTACAACGATTGTTTCGTAATCATTTCAATATTTCATAACATGGAAGAGTGCCGTCCGCTCATGCAATTATGTCATGGGTGAAAAAGTTTGAAGAAACTGGTTCCACATTAAACTTAAAGCATACAGGAGCAACAAGGTCTGTAAGAACAGAGGAAAACATTGAAAGAGTTCGAGTAGCATTGACGCGTAGTCCACAACGTTCTGCAATGAAACATCCTTCCGCACTAAACATTAGTGACACATCGTTACGACGAATTTTGCATAAAGACTTATCTTTTCATCCTTACAAAATTCAAGTAATCCAGGAGTTGAAAGATAGCGATATGCTGGCTCGCAGGATTTTCAGCGAAGAAATATTGCGACATGTAAATGATGAAAACTTTATTCACCACACGTTTATGTCAGATGAAGCACATTTTCATTTGAATGGATATGTAAACAAACAAAATAGTCGATATTGGAATGATGAAAACCCAGGTGAGTTGCATGAAAAGCCATTACATAGTCCGAAAGTTATGGTGTGGTGTGCAGTTTCATCATCTGGCATTATTGGGCCATATTTTTTCCAAGACGATAGAGGAAATACCACAACTGTCAATGCAGACACGTGGTCAGAACATTTTTGATGCAACAGCTCCCTAGGTTTCCAGAAATTAATTTTTTCCAGCAGGATGGGGCCACAAGTCATACTGCTCGTGTGTCCATGGCTGCTTTAAGAGAACTCTTCCCGGACAGACTCATATCCAGATATGGCGACATCTCGTGGCCTGCAAGATCCCCAGATTTGTCCACATGCGACTTTTTTCTTTGGGGATTTCTGAAGAGCTGGGTGTACATTGATAGACCGCACACCATACCGGAATTAAAAATGAATATCAGACAAGAAATTGCACGGATTCAACCTGACCTGCTTCGTCGAGTGATGGAAAATTTTCGGTCAAGATTAGAAGAATGTTTACACAGAAATGGCTCTCACTTGAGCGGCGTTATTTTTAAAAAGTAAAATAATGGCATACTTTACTCAACTCAAATCTGTAAAAAAAAATTCTGATATTAAATGTTTCATGAAAAAATTGGGTACTTTTAATTTTCCCGCTTCACTGGCGGACCCAATACTTTTCACACATTAACCAAGATCTAGGCATGGGATCTGCCTGCAATGTTACAGTTTAAATAATTAAACTTACATTATACTGCTTCTTGAGTCACAGTGTAACATTAAAATAATCAGAAAGCCAACTGAGCCATTTAGTCACTGTTGCAATCTTTAGAACTTACAATCATAAATAACAAAATGAATACAGAAGGGATTTCTTAAGAAATAAAGTTTTGTCTCGAAATGAACAAACCTGGCGGCTCAGTAGACCAGTGGGTATGGCAACTGGCTACGAATCTGGAGGTCCCAGGTTCAATTCCTGGGCCCGCACCATAAAATCAAGGTGCGTTTTTCAGCCCCCAGGTCGACTCAGCCTGTTAAAAATGAGTACCTGGGATAACATCCTGGGGATAATAATGGGCGGCTGAAGCGTAGTGCTGGCCACACTGCCTTCCTTGTATGCCGTACGGCTCACATTAGGCAGCCTACCCTGCCTACTCCTAAGCTACTTCGGTGGTATACATGGGAGCCATTATTATTATTATGAACAAACCACAAAAATCCATATAAATTTGAAATATACATATTTATATGTTTTCAAGTAACTATTTGCCTCCTGTAACTGTTTTACAAAGTTTACAGAGTTATGTAAACGGACTCAAAAAATAATAATATTAATAATAATAATAATAATGTTGTTTTTCTCCATACAAAAATCGATTTTTAAACATAAAATTAAGTCACTGTGAAATATAAAGATTTAAAACAAAACAGAATTTTAAAATGCAAACTATTTACACTAATTTATGAGGAAAAATAGAGTCCTTAAGATTATTGCCAGTTTAGACAATCAACTGAAAATAGGAAATAATGCTACAAGATACCTGTAACGGGATTTACACTAGATGGTGAAACAAATATTACAAGTATGAACACCTAAAAGAATTTTACAGCTAAAAATCAACTAAATTAAAAATATGGAATAGTGGTGTCCATAACCTTAGAAGGTGTTATAACCTTCTATAAATGCTTTAAATATGCTGAAGAATATTTAACATGTTTATGAAGTTAAACCAGGAATGAAACCTGGAATTGACCTGTTATGTGCTCAATGAATTTTATAATATAAGAGTTTACTTTCTCACATGTTTAATAAAAGCGTAAATGAAGAAGCTCTAAATTTGAGCACAAGTTATTCTTAGTGTCATTAAAGAGATCATAACAGATTAATTACTCAGCAAACATGGTACAGTGCTTGTCACTGAAATAACTTCATACTCCAGTTTATTAAAGGAGTTGACTTGCAGCTAAAATTACCCAACGGTTGATGTAATATGAGAAAGAGCAACTTTTAACAAAAACCATAACTATTAATTGTTTATAATAGAGACCACCATAATAGGTGTCTGTAATAAAAAATAATAAACATAAGAGTAATAATAACAATAATACATGAGTTATATTATTCACTGCAATAACTGAAATAATGAAAAATGGAAAAATTCAATGTAATGCAGAGTATTGAACTCACACTTCCAGTATACACTAAAAAAATTAAAACAGACTACACAATAAGCAAGAATTTTAAAAGTAGCATGTTATTCAACAGTTATTGAATATTTATATGCAGTACCTCTTGCTTGGTTCCATTTGTAGTAGCCTGGTCACAACCTAGGGCAGCTGACGCCAATGTAGCTAGTGCATCATCCTCTTCCTCCTGAAATCAAAGAACACAATTATAATACCTATAATTACCTACAACTTACTGTATCTTTCGGACAGAACATTCCCAAAACATAGTTTTCATCAGTACTACAAGTTAGTGCATAAAACAGAAAGGGTAACAACCACACTTGTATAACTAAAGAAAAGTCTGCTTACACATACAAACTGAAAGAAACATATAGAAATTGATAGAATTTTAGGGTTAGTAACTAAAATTTGACGACGGTCTTTCTCAATTTCAATTATGAACAACACATCTTACTATTAAAAAATAAAATATAAATGTAACTGTCAGCAAGAAATGTGACATTTCAATTATATTTCATTAAATTCATTCAAAACTATTTACAAATATACCAAAACCCTTTATTATTATGAGACAGTTTATAAAAATAAACCTTCCTACTCAGTTTGTAAACCTTTGTGGAAATTGTGTAAAAGCGTGTGTTCATTTACTTACACATATAAGCAGTTCCAGTTTTTGCAACAAACGTCACACACTCTTAAGCAGATACCCAGGCAAACCTAAGTTACACAAATATTACATAAGAAACAGGTACCAATGTAAATTCTTCTTCCATTTGACGGCTCTGATAGGCTAAGTTTCTTTTGCATGTTGAATTTAAGAAACTTTTCTTACCTTGAAATTTTTACCTACAAATATTCAAAGAATGTTAAAAAGTAACCAATTATATGTGATTAAATAAGTAATATTTTTATTTCATACATAAGGAAACAAACACACTGACCTGGCTAAAAAATGCAACATCATGGTACACAAACCAGCATATAAGATCACAATAAATAGACAATGGTGAAATACTATAACAAGAAATGTTTGCAAAAGACTAGTACACTTCAGGCACACTCTACCGGGGGGGGGGGGGGGGGGGGATAAGAAAAAACAGCCCAGTATACTACATTTGGCATATACCAATAAAATAATCTACCACTGTATTTTGACTGGAAACTGGCCATGAGCCATATTCCAGTCATTGGACAACAACATAGTTGTTATTAATTTAAATTGTCATTTGTTTCTTAAATGATCAACTGCATATACCTACTCATCAACACTATTAGATTAGTAGCAGGCAAGAAAAGCAGAACTTCTTTCTTGCACATCCAAAGTTAACAGCATAATCCATTATTACAGTAGATGCCCTCTAGTCCAGCCTCGGTTGGATCGGCCAGCCATATGGTAAGTCACACAGTCTACACAAGGGTCCAGCAACAGGCCCAAACTTGTTAAATGGAAAATATATGTAGCTCAGTTGACTCGCGCTTTTGTTCACGTGCGGATGTATGTCTTATGTTGTGTGTTCTGTGTATATAGTCTGTGTAAATATATCTGTGTATACAGTAATACTGTATGTATCTGTGTAAATAAAAACGTTTTCCAACATGAGTGCGAAACGAAAACACACGTTCGTGACTATGGACCAAAAATTACAAGTCCTCCAGTGTCCCTATAAGGGCGAATCGGTCCAGAGTATTTGCCACGAGTTTTTAATGTAGGCAAGAGTACTGTTAATGACTGGTGCCGAAACAGAAAATCGATTGAGACTTTCTGCACTTAAATTGAAACTGAAGAAGTGCTTCTGACACGATGCACTTAAAAAAAAAAAAATAACAAATTAGTAGACGATGCTTTGTGGTTATGGTTTATGCGCTATTTCATCATTATAGCATTTTTTGGTTCATCCGGCCATTTTGTAATCCGGCCTAGGGTCTGGTCCCGAGGTGGACGGACGAGAGGGCGTCTACTGTATATGCATTTGTCAACTTAACAAATGTAAGGGATTGTATACGAATTAAAATTATATTTACCTGACATAATTATATTTATTATACCTACTATACACATCATATAATACCCAATTTGACTCACTCACTCATCATAATCACTCATCATTGCCTACTTTAGTTATTGACAAAATACCTGAAGGAAAATTTTTAAGGGTAATTAAATCTTGAATTTAATGCGCTAAGAGGGACCAGTCAGCAGAGCTCTAAGGAAAAATCCCACTGTTCCCCTACAAAAAAACTGCTGACTCCAGATTTTACTGATATGCCTTGTGGTGATACTTAGAACACACAGAGTAAAAGAGTTACTAGACAAACTGAAAAAAGACAGAATAATCAACCCTCGAAAACTGTTGGCGTTTCCCACTCGCCAGATACCGTTTCCCAGGGGGGGGGATAAAATTTTATTATTTAATATTTAGCATGTACCGCTACATTATTCATTAGCCCAGTTTATATTCTGATAGTCCCTTATCGAGTTGAAGATGAAAAATAATTGATTAAAAATAATCAAGCTGGACTAGGCTGAGTGTTTCCTCTTGTGGCCACTAACATGGCGAAGTCCCGACGAGAAATACCATTTGTCTATTGCTACACCAGGGTTGAAATCTTCTAAGAGTGGTCCATTTACTGCCAGCTGCATTAGATCTCCTAATGAAGTGATGTCCAGGGAAAGTCTCTGTTTCACTTGTATCCTGTTAACGAAGCTAAATCCCCGTTCACAAGATGCTGTTGTTACTGCCATGCATGCAACGCCGTAAAATACTTTCTTTAGCTCACCAAAACGCTCAGGAAACTTGTACAGTGTTTTTAATAGCTCACCCAGTCCTTTTGAAGATATTTGCTCTTCTTTAACCATCATTTTTAATTGAAGCCATTCCGATAGCAAAACATCCTCATTTATATCACCAGTAATAAAAACATGCGCCAATTGAAGAATCTCCTCATTGCCATATGCAGTTAGGGTGTTATCTTGAGGAAGGCACAAGAAATCCAAAACGTGGCACTTGGTGCCTACTACAGTCTCAAGTGTATCAAGACGGCACTTCAAGTAATGAACTGTGCTTTCGATCAGCTTATTACGGATTGATTTGTATTCTTCCTCACCTTGAGACGTGTTTGTGAGAACAATTCCTTGGTCGCCTTTGTATTTTGAGCAATTCAGTTTCTCTGAGTCTGAAGTGTCAGAAAGGAATTGTTTCACACTGGATCCTTCAGATGAAAGCAAGAGCTGAACCATTTCCACCGTTACCATCATTGACAATCGTACCTGTGAGACCAGTAACTGTTTGAACTGTAAAACTTTACAAAATGGCTCTAGTTTCCTATACAGGTCAATCAAAAAGTTGAATGTTTTTACAAACTTGTATGATGTAAGGATTTTTAGATAGCCTTTTGCTCTAGCTGCATCCGTAGCTTCTCCTGTTGTAGCTTTCCGGTTCGTTATATCCTCAAGATGGATGACCAGAGGTACGAGATCACGCCGCAAAACTTTCAAAGCGTCAGATTTACTACATACCCACCGTACTTTGTGAATATTTCTGAGTTTTACTGTCTCACTTTCTAAAGTTTTCGCGGTGTTTTTAAACTCATGGAGGCATTTTGAGGATCGTTTGTAAAATTTGTATATGTTCTTCACAGTTTTGTCAAGCTTTTCTAGGTAAGGGATGGAATTGGCAGCATCAAGTATGGCCAATTGTAGACGATGCGTGGCGCAGTGAATGCTAATTAAATGCGGAGCTTCTTCTTTCAAACGAAGTACGAAACCTGACTTTGACCCAATCATAGACGACGCCCCGTCAGTTCCCACACTAACCATGTACTTTTCTCTTCTCCAATCAAGGCCTAAGTTATCCAACAGCCCAGTAACAGCAGTGAAATACGACTCTGCCCTACCGCTCTCAAGAGGCACAAGGCCTAAAAGGTCTTCTCTTATCTCCCCTTCACACACATAACGAGCATATACAATCACATGTTCCTCAGCACTTCGGTCCGTGGAACCATCAATCAAAATACTGAAACACTGAACATTTTTTAATTTTTGAACCACATCTTCTTGTAACTGTTTAGCAATAAAATTAATGAAAACTTGGCAGTTTTTATCATTTACATATTGTTTTGTCTCCACATTTACACCTAATTTAGTTGCAAGGGCAACTTGCTTAGGGAAGTCGGTAAATGGTTTTTCATTGATGCCTATAAAATAGGCTATGTTGAATAAAGTTGTTAGATGCTCAAACATAGAAGACTCTATTTTCTTAATACATTTGGTAAGAGGAACTTTTCCTGGTTCTGACTCTACTTCAAACCGCGTTAAATTGTCCATATGTACTAGGCTTTTACCATGAAACACAAAAGTTTCCTTTTTCATGGAACCAGAAAATTCTGCTACCCATTTTGGGTCACTATTTTGAGGGTATTTAGCGCATATAATACATTTTGCGCGGTCGGAATCGTAAGCTAGCCAGGGGAAGATATCCAGCCAAGCTCTTTGAAATTTTCGTTTCCCAGAGGAACCGTGAGTAGGCCTAAGTCCACTAGAACTCGCGTTTTCCACAGTAGGCATTTCAGTTTCCCTACTAGGCCTGGCACTTACATCTCTAGCAGTAGACGTCGCACTCGCAGACTCACTAGGCGTCGTCGTACTGACAGCAGAACTTTTTTTAAAGAAATAATTAAGTTTAATCTGTTTCATTATGAATAAAATAACACACGAAAAATAAAATACACGCTGAACACGATCTTAGAAATTGAGAATACTCTTAGTACACGAAACAATAAATCACACGCATAACACATCCGGTCAACTCAACAATAATTAGCAGACTGTACAACTTGGAAGGAGTGACAAAGGCCGGCGGCCGGCGGCCCGCGCAGAACGGCGTGAAATTTCCCCTCCCCTCTCTCAGCAACACTATTTTGTTCGACGTGTTTTAAGATGTTTATATCCAACAGAGCAGTTTTGTTTATAAAATTCACACGGTGACAGCTAACTGACGGCCTATGACTTCAACACGCGCCTTTACTAAAACAAAAACATGACGTGTTTTGGTTTAATAGACGTCCTTCTTTTTTCCATTTTTCATTCTTGCTCTCCTCTTTTCTCCTTTTTTTCACAGTCAAAACCCACTCGCCACTGGCGAGTGGGCGAGTGCAGTTTTCGAGGGTTGAGAATAATAATGCTATATCTGGATCCATTCTGATCATGTTTGGATACACGATAAGCCAAATTATAGAAAATTTTATAACCTAAAAAACCTATTTGACACTTTTTGATATTCTTGATTACGGGATGTCTGAAAAAAATTCTGCCCTAAAATCTTAAATTGTGGCTAAACCCAACTGGAGTCCCACTAAATTATCCTACACATGCACCTGTGCACGCGCAAACACACACACACACACACACACACACACACACACACAGAGTAAATTTTTACTCTGGCAACAAGGTGTACGAGAATTTTTTAAAGTAATGTACATATATATAATTTTTGTTAAGTATTTTAATATTATTTACGATACATGTTTCACATTCATCAGTCTCTCATAATACTGTTTTTTCATTCATTTTTTTGTCCTCGTTAAAGAAACGTTATTACTCAAAAATAAGAGAAATAACTGAAATCTTATATAAACTGATGGGTCTGCTGCACAATATAAAAATAAGAAAAATTTCCTAAACCTGTGTTATCATGAACAGGATTTTGGTGTACAGGCTAAATGGCCTTTTTCGGCAACAGCTCATGGAAAAGGTCCACGTGATGGGGTCGCCGGCTCAGTTAAAAGACTAGCCGCTAGACCAAGCCTACAACGTCCATATGACAACCAAATTCTGACACCCATCCAACTTTATGAATGGGCAGTAGAAAATGTACCTGGGATCAATACAAGAAGAGTATAGCCAGTCTGCAAATGTTTTGAATGATCCTTTCAGCCAGGCAATAACCATCAAGGGGACACAACAATACCATGCTTATATTCCTGTAGCTTCAAGCTTATCAAAAATTATTGTGAAAAACTTCTGTGAAGATACAACACGAAGAACAGTATCCATACAGATATCTCCAGACAAGCTTCAGATGACAGACGTAAGCGGTTATATAACTGCTGCTTATGACCAAAAGTGGTGGCTGGCATATATTTTGGAAAAGAATGAAGGTGATGATGAATTAAATGTGACATTCCTACATCCTGCGGACCTTCTCCATCATTTTCATATCCGAGGAGGCCAGATGTATTGTGGATATCAATGACAGATGTGCTCTGCAAAGTCGATCCTACAACTCCTAATGGAAGGATTTATGTAATAACACCTGAAGAGACTATGAAAACTACACAGGCTCTGTCAACCATCTCTAACTAACACCCAAGTAAGTATTAAGTGTTATAACATAAAACAATTAATTTACTGAAGCCCATGAGATAAAATAATACTGATGCAAAACTGTACTAGATTTGCTACATAAAGGCTATTGATTTTAAAAAACCACATTGTTTAAAATAATTTTTAACTATGAACCCATTATCCTCCCACTTAAAAATCTGTACAATAACTTAACATAAGTACAGACTATTCACAGAAATTTTTTGGCGATGCACTTTTTTAGAAAATCAAAATCAAAATTTTGATTTTTGAAACAAAATATAATGAGACAATGTATGTTGTGTTATATCATTGGAAAGGGCATAAAAAACTGAGTAAACTGACAAAAGTCTCACCTCTCTAACTAAATTAGGAGACCTGCTATGAAGTACAAAATACACCCACGGTGCGATTTTGGCCATTTTTTGAAAACTTTACACAGCCATATTTTGAAAACCGTTTGAGATATTTAAATAAAAATTTGTGTTTTCCTTAGTCTCCATATAGACTATGTATATACCAAATTTTATTAAAATCTAAGATGTTGAAGTAAAATTTTGAATATAAGTGTGTTGATTTGACATGAAAATTCCTTCCACTTGTGCCGCGACTAGTAAAATAACATCGCGGCGAGTTTTAATTATTTTATTTTTACGTCTATATTTCGCCTAGAGATAGTTTCTGCCGAGAGTTGTCTGCAGTGGCAGCAAGCCGGTCAGTTATGCATTGTCATGCGCTCTGTTGTTGATTAATTGCCGTAACTGCGGTCTCCTCGAACGCTTTCCATGTGGGGGAAAAGCTGAGTTGCCTTTCGTACCTCAAACAAGTACCATCAGCGCTGGCGACGAAAAAGATTTCTGTCTGTTCTTCTACTTCCTGCCATGGGCGAGTAAATTTTATTAAGGACCTCTGGTGAGTTTCTTTTGATTATACTTTGTTATTAAGTAAAATGAAAATGTGCGTAAATGTATTTATAATTCGGATGGAATTGTATCAAGGTGTGTGCGTGTTTCTGTTCTGGTACGAACATGGTAAAGCCACATGGCAAAATCTTTTATAACTGCTTTAAAATTAATAAAACAGCTTCAGTATGATTTATTATATTTGATACTTATTGATTGTAACGTAAAGGTGCCACTGATATATTCACAAACTGGCAATCTATCAAATGACTTAGCGTAATTGAAGCCACATGGCGAATTATTTTATAACTGCCTTAAACTGATTAAAAATATATATTTGTAAACTAATTACATTTGTTAATTACTAAATTGTGAAGTATTAGTGTCAGTGGAATATTAAAATAACCACCGATCAATCGAGATTAACTTAGTGTAATTGAGGCCACGTGGTGAACTCTTTAGATAAAAGCATCTGCTATTATAAAGTACTAGCCTTAACTCTTTGAGTAAGAAATGATTATAGCTTTTACTGTGGCACAGTTAATTAGTAAAATGTAATTGGTTCAATCGTTAAAACTCTGTGCGAGCGACTTGTTGTATCTGAAGTGTGGTGTGTAAGTGCGACACTGGGGTCGAGTTGGCTGTTTGTGAATTATTATAGTGACGTTTTCTACAAAATACATGTGCTTATAGGGTTCCTGAACAAGCCAGGGGCTTGAGACAGAACCGATGGCGATGACTACATCTATCGCCATCAGCTGAGCATTGCGGCATAGTTCCCCGTTTCGTCGCCGGACGTTAGGGATGGGACCCGCAATAAATACAGGATGAATCTCCCAGATCCTGAACCAGCAACTCGCTACACATCGAGGCATGAGCTAACCATCTACCTCAGCACGTGGTAACAGCCTTACACCAGGTGAAACAATTCAAATTATGTAAAGTCGACCTGCGACACATTTTCCCACACTATTGCAGTGAAAATATAAAAGAATAGAGAAGTTACATTCCGTTTTTTGTAAGTTACATTCCGTTTTTTGTGAGTTAAATTGCAGTTAAATAGTACATGATCAAAACTGAACATGTCTGTTCATTATGTGCACATTTATAATTCAGTGGTACTAATCTGTAAATTATTAATAAGTCAATAATTGTATGCCGGACTAGCAAGCATGTGCAGAGCGATTGTTTCATTCCGTTTTCTATTTATTCAAATTCTTTCATTTCGTCGGATTAACTGGTTGTGCGGTTTCATGAATTATCATGCCAGGGCAGCTCATGCTGTCAGCCATATTTAACTGAAAGTCATTTACTATAGTAAATTCGCGGGTTATCTTGCTGTCTTTCTTTTCTCATGTTGTATTTAGTTTGGTTTATGCATTTTCTAGTTTTCAGTCCAATCGGGATGTGCATGCTTGCAGCCTGGGCGAAACTCGAGCTGTTGTGATTGTTTGAGAATTCCATGAAGATTATAGTACATTTATATATAATAGTGATTTATAGTATATTTATATATAATAGTGATTAATATTAAGAATGCCTATAAGAATTTACAAACACTAATTGGTAGCATACCCGTTGGCTCAGTATGAAATTATTATTAATTGTCAGTAGGCATTATGCCAATATAATTTAGTGATGATTAATCATTACATGGAGTGATTGCTATAATTTAAAAGCAATGCTAATTATTGAAGCTTTAAAGTCACCTGAAAAGGGTTTTTCACAATCATGCATTGGCTTGGTGTGGGTGCTGGTTATGTACAGTATTAATTGAACTTGTTGAGTATTATGAGTCCCCGTAAAGCAACAAATAGAATGATTAATCATTGATGGGCTCTCGTTCTGTCACTTAGAGTGAATATTTTTGGTTGGCTGTTGTAATTTTGTAATTTGATTTATGATGCTGAATTACCGAGGGCCTTATGAATGTTTACGCTGAACTATAGAAGATTACTGTCCTAAAATAAATGTATGTATAACATTATTGGATACTGTTGCTATAAGATCTAAGGCAAAATAAATGTTATGTTAATCCTGACTTTTATTTGCAAGTCCTGTCACAATGGGCTCGGTGCATTTTATGCTTCATCTAGGCCATCTGCCTAGTCCTAAAAAGTTACGGGTCGCCTTCCCCTTTTCAAAAAAAAAAAAAAAAAAAAAAAAAATTTAGAGAAGGGGTAACGAGGCGGCTCACACTATATCATACAATGATCAGTTAGACTGCCGTAACAATGGTGTCAGAAGTGGGACAGAACTGTTAACAGTAGACAGTTTGTACAAGACTAGTGTAATTTGTAATTAATCTGTAAACATGGATACCAGTCAGATGATGGAAAATTTCCAGGTGCTGCTGTTGCAGACAGAAAAAGACAGGATGAGAAACACAGACAAAGGTGGAAGACACAAAAAAGAGCACCGACAGGAAAGAGAAGAAGCATAAAAATGATCAGAAAGTATTACAGCAAGACGCTTTCTAAACCAGAGAGAAATTTTTGTGTTACAAAGAGAGAGTTGCTGGCAATCGTCAGAGCTTTGGAGCACTTCCATAAATACCTCTATGAGAGGGAGTTTTCACTATGCACCGACCATGCCACGCTTGCATGGCTCTTGAGATTTTGAAATTTGAAAGTCCGGAAGGGCAGTTGCCAAGGTTGGTCGAACATCTGCAAGAGTACAACTTCAAGGTACTACATTGGAGGGGTGCCTCCATGATAATGCAGATGGCTTATCACGAAGACCATGCCTGGAAGACTACCGACATTACCACAGAAAGGAAGAACAAAACGCAAGCAAACATGTTCAAGCCATCACTATAGATTTCCTGGCAGATGGCTGGGCAGCACTAGATATTCGACAAAAACAGATGACCGATGAAGACATTGGACTGATCTTGATAGCAAAGAAGTGGATCTTGACAGACGGACGAGCGTTGTCATACAGTTGATAGTTCCCCGAAGTAAAGTGCAGTCTGTTTTGAATGAGATGCATGATTGAACATCTGGAAGCCATCTTGGCATTAACAAAACCATTGACAAAATACAGAGCGATTCTATTGGCTTCATCTTCGCCACGACATAGAGGAATGGGTTCGGACCTGTGAAATATATACTGCAAGCAAGGGCCCACAAACCAGAAGCAGAGGGAAAATGAGACAGTATAACGTTCAACTGCCTTTCGAGAGAATTGCCATGGCCATTGCTGGACCTTTCCCAGTTACTGACGATGGAAACCAGTACATCATGGTCATAGGTGACTACTTTACTAAGTGGGTGGAAGCCTATGCAATTCCAAATCAGGAGGTTACCACTGTGGCAAAGGCGTTAGTTCACAACATCTGTTGCCGTTATGGAGCCCCTATGGAAATCCATACGGATCAAGGGAGGAATTTCTAATCAGGAGTGTTTAAAGAATTATGCCATCTACTCAGAATTCAAAAGACCAGGACAACACCTCTCCATCCTCAGTTGGACGGGATGGTTGAGAGATTCGATAAGACACTTGAGCAGCATCTTTCGAAGGTTGCTGACGAGAACCAAACAGACTGGGACCAACGTGTACCACTATTCCTCATGGCGTATAGGTCATCAGTATACGACGCATCAGAATGTTCTAAATGTTTCTCGGATATCCCAGCAGAACCAGCTGCAATTTTTGTGTGCATACGTGATTCTTAACATGTATTAACCAGTGTTCCAGACTCTGCCAGTCCGCGCGCACTGTGTTCAAGGCCGCAAGCAGTTACACTCTAGTGTTTTCCGGTAGTGTTGACAAGTATTATGAATTATTCTAGAATCTCAGCGGGGTATAAATATATAACCATTCAGCGATGCTTGGTTTCAGTTTCAGTGGCGATTTATTTAAGTGAGGTTGGAGTTACTGTCAGGCGATGTACACAGTGCATTTCAAGTGGTGTATTAGTGAAAACTGATTATAGTGCAGAATTCTTTATAGTTGACATTATTATTTGTGTGGACAGATTAATTTGAATTGTTGTACAAGAATAATCTTTTTGAATAACTTATTGATTACAAACTGTTAATTGTGATAAAAAGCTGGTTTTTAATTACTTCATTGGTGTCTTGTATTTCGTTTTCCACTGTACCATATGATGATCAGTTACGCAGTCATAACAATATTGTTTACATTAAAAAAATTATACAATTTTATAACAAACAAAAATAGCTTATTGTATATGTATACTGAACAGTACGTTTGCACCTGTTACTGTGCATTGTCGTAATTATTTAAAAAACTGCTAAATTAGTATGAATAATTAATATTGTCAATATTTAAAAATGCGTATTGAAAGCTGTGAGTAACCAGTGAATGGGGAGACCTAATGTACAGGTCAGTACCAGAATATCATGCCACACACAAGCTGAGAGAGAGAGAGAGAGAGAGAGAGAGAGAGAGAGAGAGAGTGAGTGTGTGTGTGTGTGTGTGTGTGTATGTGTGTGTGTGTGTGTGTGTGTGTGTGGGTGTGTGTGTGTGTGTGTGTGTGTGTGTGTGTGTGTGTGTGTGTGTGTGTGTGTGTGTGTGTGTGTGTGTGTGTGTGTGTGTGTGTGTGTGTGTGTGTGTGTGTGTGTGTGTGTGTGTGTGTGTGTGTGTGTGTGTGTGTGTGTGTGTGTGTGTGTGTGTGTGTGTGTGTGTGTGTGTGTGTGTGTGTGTGTGTGTGTGTGTGTGTGTGTGTGTGTGTGTATTTCCTGAATACGATATTGATATGTATGTACATAAAGCAAAGCAATAATAATAAGAAAAAATATGCAATTTAAAAAGAATACAATCTAAACAAGTCGAGAGCACATTTTTAGATTATAAAAACTTATATTTATTCATGTTTATATATACATGTTTATGTATACATGTCAATTTATATTTTGTGTATTAGATTTATAAATATTTATGTTAATCTTATTTGTACAGTTCCAATAATTATGTGTATGCTGAGCACACACAAAAAAACATATTATGCGAATAATAATGATGAATTTTTAATACGTAATTTTGAGATTTTATTTAATAAATTTTTAAATTATTTTACAAATTCAATATGATATAAGAAGTATTATTATTTAAAAAACACCCTACACATTTTTCTCATATATAGCAAACTCGTTCTATAATTTTTATTATTTACAAATTCCAAGTGTATTTTATAAGTTAACAAAAAAAATTAACCAAAAAATCGTTCTGAAAATCATTTTTTGTTTTTTCCTTAATGTAGAATGACATACTACTAACACATCAGATGTGTCAGATATATTTTGTTTTTAATTTAGGCTTACAGGTTTCACGTCTGGGACTGTCTTAGTTTTTAAACCTGTTGTCCTACGAAGTTTAGTTTACCGGATGGCAACCTAATTTTTGTATCAAAATAAGTAAATAAAATAAATTTGATAGAAATTAATTACATTTTTCCCATAAATATCTTTCTTGGATAGAATCCACCTTAAAAAAATAACAGATAAAAAATGCTGCAGCCATATTTTATATAAATTTGTAAATATAATTTTCTTCCGTTTTTAATTAAAGTATTTCAAAGTAAAATCTCATAGTTTGTACAACTTTTATATACTTATCCCACAACCAGTCCTCCTCTAACATACAGGAAACAACAATCATACAAATCTAGGTAAAAACAGACACATTAATTGTGCAATCTGGTTCTCTACAATGTGCCAGCACAGATCCATTTAACAGTACCTGAACAGTCTTAATAGATTAATATAATTACCTTAATCTTCACAGGTTCATTTTTATTATCCGCAGTATTTACAGGGGCAGCTGGCTGAGAAATGACTGCTGGGACCTCAGGATTCTCTGATTTAACACATGAACCTCGCTCAATGTCAGACAAATAATCATCAATCAAAGATGGTGTTCTCATTAATACTTTTGAAGGGTCCTGCACACTAGTTCCAACCAGAACAGCGTTGTTGGTTATTTCTGAGTGTTGTTTGGGAGATTCTTCAGTTATATCATCCTCTTCTTCTTCTTCTTCCATTATATTTACTTCCTCTTTAACAGAAACTAATCCTGGCTGGTTGTCAAGATCTTCACAGTCACTTTTCATGGTTATGTTTTCACTGCCTACAAATAAAACAGTTACTTTGAAAATTCACAATAAACAATTTATAGAGAATAAATGTATAATGTAATCAATTACAGAGTCATTAAATTATCATTCAATTACTTACATTCATTTATGTCAATATTCAACCACACTAAAAATTGCAAACATTTATTACTATAAATTAGTATTAATATGATTACTACAAATTACTATCAATTAGTAGTGTTCGATATTTCGAATATCGAACCGGTCAATTATTAATTTTCCGAGGTTGGCACTATGGCTTTTGTAAAGTCCATTCATGCATCGGGCCTGAACTTTTTTGTCATGCGTCAACCGCTGTAGTGTCCACATCCACGGGCCGGCTTTGTGTCAGGTAGAATCCATCTCATGTAGCCTATCCTTTATTCCATCCAGTTTTTTCTGCCTGTGTGTCAAGAACCATTCATGAGATTTCGGTAAGTCATTTATTGCTAATTATGTGATTGCTAGCAATTCTGCATGTTGCACTGCTTAACGAGCTCACCAGAGGTTAAAATTATACCGTAAGAATAAACTTCTTACCTGCAGAGTGTCAATCTTTTAAAATAATATCGCACATATTATACTACCAGAGGGTTATGAATTTGCTAGTTTCAATTTAATTGCTTGCCTTTTCGAATGGGAACACGTGCTTTGTAATTTTCATGTTGATGCCGGCCGTGTTGGGTAAATGGGTTACAAGCCAGTTTTCGCTTTGCGATTTTTATTCTAATCACCAACATGCCGTGCTGTTTCGTTTTTTGTGCCTGCTCGTGGATTTTTGCATGCTGTTAGTCTCAAAATTATAACAATGATCGTTATTTGCATGTTGTGGCACGGATACACGTTGGTACGATAGGCTTGTGGACCATTATTTTGCGCCTAATGTTGTTGGGCAGTTTCGTCACGTGTGCGTGGGCCAGGTGAGCGAATATTGTGTCAAATTTTGGCACCTTGATTTCTTTTGGTTATCGTTTGATTACTCGGTCAATTCATCAGAAGTTTGTATCCGTCCTGTTATGGTCTGCTTTACACGTGAAGTCGACGTGTTACGTGCTTGCGAATGTGTAAGGCGTGTGGGGGACGTTTGGTTTCTAGGTTACCCGGTTTTTTCGGTACAGCCTGCATTTATATTTAATTTTTTTTTGAATTGACTATTACCTTTTTGGTGTGGTTTATATTTGGCATATGCGCGATATCCTGTCCATACACACCACGTTGACCATGACAAATTTTTGCATTTAATGTGTCTAAGTTATTGTGTTTGTATCGTTAACTGTGGAATTTTTGTATATTGTACCTTGTTGTGTATTAGTGTATCTTTGTGCATTTATTCTATTTGGTATTACATATGTTCTTTGTGTACAATTTTGTGTACCATTATTTTGCACCGTATGTGCTTTAATATTGTGCAACCTGTTGTTTTTTCGTGCTTTTGCACTGTGCAAATTAATCCTTTGCATTTTTTGAGTATGTGATTTATTGTGTTTTGTACTATTAGCCTTTTGGATTGTGTAAATTGTATTTTGCCTTGCACTAATTTACTTTTGTATTTACTACGTTCGGCATTGTTCATGAAAACTAGTTTATTTCAGAGGCCGATTTCTCTAGATTACTGTTAGGCTAGGTCTGGGTCGTGACTATATTGTTTAATTTCTGATTCTCTCGTCCAGAGTGGTTGTCGGTTGCGCGAACTTCTTTAAATCATAATGCCTGCTAAATTGTCGCTGGCAGCTTTTGACCGGACCACTTCGGTGGGAATACTTGCGCTGCAACACTTAATAAATAGGTTGGAAGGGTTGCCGCAATTGAGAGTCGTGGATCAACATGAAGCCGGTACCTTGGCCTCCAGGTTGTCCGAAAAATATCAGGATCTTCTAGGTAAGGTAGATCCTTACCTATCGCAGAGTCATTGCCCGAGGGATTGGATGAGGACCACATTTTTTCGGTGGTAGCGCAAATTGAAGATATTTATGTCCGGGGAAGCGTTTTAGCGTCAAAGTTACTAAACCAGAGATACCGGTTGGTTCCAGTCAGTGTTCATCGGCAAGTGGCGGGCACTCAGGTGTTCTCGTACATGAGTTGCCGAAGCTTTCTTTACCTTTTTTTGATGGCCAGTCCAAATGTTGGTCCGAGTTTTGGTCGAAGTTTACCACATTAGTGGACGAAAGTCCTGCCCTCACCCCAAAGCAGAAATTGTTATATTTATTGACTCCTCTTTACGGTGAGGCTTATGAGAAGGTTGCCGCGCTTCCCATAGTTGACGATAGTTATCAGCTTGCACTGTCAACTCTTAAAAGCCATTATCACAACCCTCGTTTGGCCGCCCGGGTCCATTGTACCAATCTCCTTCAATTACCAGCCGCTTCTATGCGATCAGCTGCGTCCATTAGAAAATTGGTAGACAGCTTCAATGCTAACTTCTCAGCGTTGTCAGCTCTAAACATTGCTGATATATATCAAGCAATATATGCGTCTTTTGTATTGTCAAGGCTGGATTTATCATTACGTGAACGCTTTGAGGCATATGTTACGGACAAAGAAAATCTCCCTTCTCTAAAAGAAATTATGACATTTTTAACCGCCATGGCGGAACAAAAAGAACAGGCATCTTTGGAATCGGCTTTGCCTGCTCTTCCTAGCATTAGCCACTAAAAACTCAGAAGGTTTCTTTTTCTAAGGCTACTCCTCTTGCTGTGTCCACGTTATCTGCAGAGGTTACGCAACGGGATTCATCTAATTCACGTTGCCTTCATTGCGATTCCCAGACCCATGTGCTTCTCAAGTGTCCGGCGTGGCTGAGTAAGGACCCTAGGACTCGATTTCAAAGTCTCAAGAATAAACAATGTCTTTCGTGCCTCCAACATAAACATTCTGGATGGTGCAAAACGTGTGGCTCTAAGTACCACCACACTTTACTTCATTTCAAAAATGCCCGTCCGTCTCCGTCTCGTTCACAGATTTCTGAAACCGCTGAACTCAAGGCTTCAGGGTCATCGCTTGCTGACCAAGTTGATCTGTCTAGCACTACTTTGACCGTGTCTCTGCCCCATCCTTCAGGGGTTCTGTTAGCCACATGTCTAGCAGTCTTGTCGTCTCCCAATGGTGGTTATATCGTAGTTAGGGCCATCCTGGATAGCGCGTCTCATGCTTCTTTCATCACTGAAGCGTGTGCATCTCGCTTAAAGTGCGCTTGTTTTGACGCTTCAATAAGTATCAATCGGGTAGGTGATATTGCCACCAAAGCAAAAAAGGGTGTGCCATCTTTCCTTGGAAACTTTAAAACGCGAGGTTGTGGCGTCTAACCATGCCTTTGTAATTCTTTCAAAGATCTCATCGGACTCACCTAGGTTCCAGGTGTTGCCTGAAGTTAAGCAGGCTATGAAAGACCTTCTGTTAGCTGACCCTACCTTCGATGTAGCAGCCCCAATTGATGCGTTGTTTGGAGCCGATATTGTAGCGGCTATTCTTTTGGGAGAGACTATTCCCTTGGGTGCTGGTTTGCCTGTTGCAGTTAGGACACGTTTTGGGTTTGTAATTATGGGTAGAGCCCCAATTTCACTTAATTGTGCACTGACTTGTGCTAGCGGTCTTACTGGCCTTCCTTTGGATCTGGTGTCTGCACATCAGCTTCACTGTCATTTCCACCACTTTTATCCTTCAGTCACAACATTATCAACTGATACAACCAACCTACTTGAGCAAGTTCATCGGTTTTGGGAGGTCGAAGAGCCTCCAGCTTTGCCCCACCAGTTATCTGAAGAGGATCACTTTGCTGAAAAGTTTTATATGGAGTCAACAAGTCAGTTGCCGTCGGGTCGTTACCAGGTGCGCTTGCCATTTTTAAAAAATTCTTCTCACACTTTGGGAAATTCCCTTAAGGGAGCTATGTCTCGGTTTTTCGCATTAGAAAGGAAATTTGCGTCTAACAATCAGTTTAAGAGCCAATATGTGCAATTTATAAATGATTATGTTGCTCAGGGGCATATGTCGCTGGTGTCTGACCCCAATTTTCCAAAATATTTCATCCCTCATCATGGTATCTTTAAGGTTAGAGGTGATACTTCAAAAATAAGAGTGGTGTTTGACGCCAGCATGAAGACGTCTTCCAGGATTTCCTTAAATGACGTGTTATGTGTCGGCCCTAAGTTGCAGACCTTACTGTCCGATGTTTTGACTTTGTTTCGGCGTTTTAGCCATGTCTTCACGTGCGACATCGAACAGATGTATCGCCAAATTGCCATGCATCTTGATGACTCGGCGTACCTATGTATTTTATGGCGTGAGGAGGTTACCGCCCCACTGAGGGTTTCCGCTTTGCGTACCGTTACTTACGGGCTGGCTTGCGCCCCTTTTCAGGCGTTGCGAACCTTGCAGCGGCTGGCTCAGGATGAGGCACTTAATTTTCCTGGAGGAGCGGCGGTACTTAACCGTAATATTTTTGTTGATGATATTGCTGCTGGTGCTGATTCAAAACCAGAGCTTTGCGAATTACAACAGGAATTAATCCTGTTGTTATCGTCAGGAGGTTTCAATTTGAAAAAATGGTGTACTAATCAACCTGACTGCCTGCCTGCATCAGCCGCTCAGGGGGATTCCGTCGTTTCTAAGGATATTCTGGGTTTAAGTTGGGACCATTCAACCGATTGCTTCTCATTTCCTCCTTTGGCCTGTTGCAGTAATGCTCAGGTACAATTCACCAAACGTGTCGTGTTATCCCAGATGGCACAATTATTTGACCCATGTGGTTGGCTTTCACCAGTGATTTTCAGGGCCAAGGCCTTTTTCCAAAAACTCTGAGCTGAGGGCTTGGAATGGGATGCTCCTCTCAATGGTGACTTGAATAATTATTGGAGTCAATTCCTGTCCTCTCTGAATCATCTTTCGGTAATCACTATTTCTCGGCCATTCCTCCCTAAAGGTGGGCATATTGAAAAGGTTATATTACATGGTTTCTGTGATGGTTCCCAGTTGGGTTATGCGGCAGTCCTTTACCTGTCCATTTATACTGACTCTGGTCCTCCGGTGGTTTCGTTGGTGTCTTCTAAAACTAAAGTGGCACCTCTTAAAACTTTATCAATCCCATGTTTGGAGTTGTTGGGAGCTTATCTTTTAGCCAAAGTAGTGTGTCATTATGTTGACTTATTCTCTTCATGTTTTCAAATGAGTCAAATTTTCTTATGGACAGATTCGACGATTGTTTTGGATTGGCTGAATATGCCTACTTTTAAATTAAAAACGTTTATTGCTAATCGGGTGGCTGCCATTACCGAGTGGACCAATACTAAGTCTTGGCGTCATGTTCATGGTGTTTCTAACCCCGCTGATTTGGCCTCTAGAGGTACTTCACTCACCAGCCTCCAGTCGTCGACATTGTGGTGGTCAGGGCCAGATTGGCTAAAGCTTGATTCTGCGCACTGGCCCCCTATTAATTATCGACCGAATCACGAGGTGCAAGATGTTGCCTTGGAGACCAAGGTCTCTTCATTTCTTACTCAGGAGCCCCGGGTGGAATTCTTCGATCCCTTGTCCTCGTGGCCCTTAGTGGTGGGGGTAACCTCAGTTATCTTAAGGTGGGCTATACCTTCGCGGGTTGAACCTTCCACAGCCATCGGTTGGAAGAGGTTAGCTGTTAACTATATTTTACGCTACATTCAGCACAGCGTTTGGACACGAGCTCACGGCTGTTCGTTTAGGTAAGCGGCTCCCGGTCCGCATTCAGCGCCTGGTCCCATTTATTGATGATTTTGGCCTCATTTGAGTACGCGGTCGCTTGACCAACTCTACGGTAGCTAGAAATCGTTTTCCGGTTTTACTGCCCAAGCATCACCATCTAGTCGGGTTGCTAATTCATCACACCCATGTGTGGTTGGGTCATACTAGTCCTTTGCAAGTTCAATTTCAGCTGGCTCAAAATTATTGGATTTTGTCCGCACGTAAGGTCATAAGAACCATAATTTGGAAATGTCTTCCTTGTTTCAGGGCGCGTCCTCGCCCCACCAATCCGTTAATGGGGGATCTGCCAATCGGGTTAATCCGGCACCTCCATTTTATTCTTCCAGCATGGATTATGCTGGCCCTTTTTTGGTACGGGCTTACGCTGTTCGGAAGGCGCCTATAGTCAAAACTTACCTATGTATTTTCATCTGCTTAGCCACTAAAGCAGTTCACTTTGAAGTAGCTATGGATCTTTCTACTTCACAGTTTATTGATGTGTTGAGGCGATTTATTAGTCGTCGTGGAGCGCCTCAAACACTGTATTCGGATTGTGGCAGGAATTTTGTGGGGTCGCGCTCCGAACTTAAACAGGAGCTAAAAAATGTTCTTTCTAATCCTGACATGTCAGCTCAGATAACAGCTTTTGCTGTCGATAACAATATTGATTTTAAATTTATCCCTCCGTCTGCCCCTCATCAGGGTGGCTTGTGGGAATGGGCTGTCCAGTCGGCCAAGTTTCATATGAAACGCATGATTGGAACCAGGTCGTTGACTGTAGCGGAATTTTCATCGATATGTATTCGTATAGAAGCAATCTTAAATTCCCGTCCTTTAACTGCCCTATCTTCAGATCCAAGTGATTGCCAGGCTCTAACATCTGGTCACTTTCTGGTTGGCCGCCCCATTACCGCGCCCCCGGAAGCTGAAGTCTCGTTAAATGGTCCCCCATTACAAACAAATTGCCGCTTTGCTCCAAGCATTTTGGAAAAGGTGGCGTTTGGAATAATTGACGGCACTTCATGCCAGATCGAAGTGGTCGTCTAAGTCCAGAAACTTAATGGTTGGGGGACCTGGTTGCTATGGAGGAACAGAATTCTCCTCCCCTGATGTGGCCTCTTGGCCGAGTTTCAGCTGTGTTTCCGGGGAGCGACGGGGTTGTTCGTCGTGTTTTAATTAAAACTTCCGCAGGTTCTTTTGAACAACCTGCTATTAAATTATACAGGTTGCCTATAGCTTCTTGACTGTGTTTGTCTTGTTTTCGGGTGAGCAGAATTAGTTTTAATGATTATGTTGTGGACTTACTTGACACTTTTCTGGGATTTCCCAGGTGGTTCCTTCCAGCTGTTGTCCGCATTGAAGTTTACATTGTGGAATGTTTCTGGCATGGCGTTGTGCCAGTCTATTGTGAGTTATGGATGCTCAACAAATCAACAAACAAAAAAATAAGAAAAAAAAATGATAAAAAATAAAGGGAACAAAAAATAAAAAAGGAAAAAAAATTGTAAAAAAACTAGGGAATGTTAACTAAGTTGATTTGCTGAGTTTTAAGTTCTGTTTGGCTGGGCAATTATTTATTGCAGTTGTTTGGTTTTTGTATGCTCTACCCGAACCTTTCGGATTGCTCGCCTGGTAGAATGCGCCCACGGCGGAGTTATTCGGCATTTTTTCCTAATTAATTGCATGTTTTGTTGTATGTTTTGAATTTTCTCGTGTTTGCGTGTGACCCCCTCCTATGTTGGAGGGTAATTTTTCAGAGTGTGTTCATGTTCACCAAAAAAAAAAAAAAATTGTAATGTATTTTGTGCAGTTCTCTTGGTGTACTTGTTTGTTGACCCATCGTGGTCAACGGGGGCCGGTCTTCAATATTTCGAATATCGAACCGGTCAATTATTAATTTTCCAAGATTGGCACTATGGCTTTTGTAAAGTCAATTCATGCATCGGGCCTGAACTTTTTTGTCATGCGTCAACCCTTGTAGTGTCCACATCCACGGGCCGGCTTTGTGTCAGGTAGAATCCATCTCATGTAGCCTATCCTTTATTCCATCCAGTTTTTTCTGCCTGTGTGTCAAGAACAACCATTCATGAGATTTTGGTAAGTCATTTATTGCTAATTATGTGATTGCTAGCAATTCTGCATGTTGCACTGCTTAACGAGCTCACCAGAGGTTAAAATTATACCGTAAAAATAAACTTCTTACCTGCAGAGTGTCAATCTTTTAAAATAATATCGCACAAGTAGTGTATATATATTTCTAAGCTACTACAATTGCTAATACTCTTACTTCTTACACATAATTAATCCTTTTTAATATTCAACAAGCCTCTAAATAGTATTAGCAGTTCCAAAAATTTACACAGGACATGTTTTAAATGTCCAGCACATAAACAAACTACTTTGAAATATTTTTGAAAAGTTAAAAACACAAAAACAGGCAATAAGAATTTAAAAAAAACTGAGATAGTGCCTAAAAAACTGGTAGGGCACATCCTAAATTAATCTTGAACCAATTGATACTGATCTGAAGATTTCTCAAATAATTTTATTAAAATAATAAAATCATTATTATTATTATTATTATCATCTTTTGTAATCATTAGATGTTACTATTCACTATGCACTGTACTGAGACTAAGTAATGCAAATTTGAACAGTACCAATATATTTTTGTACTAATACCGGTACCAATTAATTATGACGATCGAGTAGACTGACGTAACAATATGTACACTTGTCTTTTATAAAAATTTGGAAGACATGAAAGATTTACTTACTATATGTTTTTCACATAACACAGTAAAACATATAAATCATAATGTATTTTGTTCCAGAAAAGTATAACATTTATTTTGTTCATTCGAAATTTTACACTTTTTCTGATGGCACTTTATCTTTACTTACTTTAATCTATGTAAAATGTTCACATCACAATTACCTTCCTGCGTTTCAACAGCGTCAGGATGTGAATTGTCAGAAATAGTCATTTGTTGATGATCATCTTCTGATATCTGTGGCTCCTCTTTGGATTCATTGTCTTTATCATTTTGTAAATCATTCTGCTTTAATCCTCCCCCTGAAATATCTTCCTCATCTTCTTCTTCTTCATCATCATCATCTTCTTCTTCTAATTCATCCTCTTCATGTTCTTGTTCCTTGTCCTGCTCTATCTCTTCCTGATCAAGTTCATGATCCAACTCTGATTCATGCTTTGGTTCCAGTAAATGTTCATCTTCATGTTCTTGATCATCAAATTCATGTTCCAGTTCTTCTTCGTCTTCCTCTTCTTGTTCTAGTTCTTCATCTTCTGCTTCTTCTTCAAATTCCTGTTCATCTTCCCCATCATCTTCTTCATCCTGCTCCTCACCTTCTTCACCAATTTCGTCGTCATCTTCATCTGTTGGTTCATTTCCATCTCCGTGTGTTGGTGATCCTAAAACATACTTAAATTGATTAAAAACCTTGAAAATTAAAGTGAAGCTATAATATTCATTATTTTTATATTACCTTTATAATTATTAATAATAAATAATTTGTTTTACAATGTTGCAGCAGTATTTTTAATAAAGACATTTAATACAAATAAATGTATTTTACATAATACAAATACTATTTGTTATTAATATTCATTACATATACTAGATGAAAAATGCACTGTAAGTAAAGGCTAGTCCTATACTAACAGTAATTTCAACAAATTTCAAGATTTTATGAAAATTACAAACCAAATACTGTAAGTTCTATAACAGAAGATCTTGGTGTATCAATAAAGTGCACTGTGAAGCTTTAATAACATACATGTTAATTTTAAAAGTGCATTTACACATGATCACACACAAACAAAAATTCAGATCCAATTAAGCTAGACTTCAGCAAATAATATGAAAACTAATGATAATGATAATGAAGGACAAATATTTTCTACTCTATGCAGAAGTTGTTCCATTCTTACTTTACAAATCATCAATTCAACATCTGTAAAAAGGTGTCTTTTCATTCTTGAAGGCAACGTAAACGATAGTGAAGACTTCTTTTTCTATTCTATCCAGTGGTTATTTCATTCTGATTTCACAAATCATCAAGTTATCATTTGTAATGGATCTTTTCAATGTTTCCTCTTCAAATAGAGTTGTTCAAATCACTAATTCAAATCAGGCAATCTATACTTATAATTTCAAGCTCCTTTTCCTCGATACTATCAACTTCCAAAGTTGTATTAATTTCTAACTTTGTACAGGAAGTTACTGCAGCAAAATCAGCTACTGAAGCAAGAAACAACCATGCAGTTAAATCAGAACAAAAAGATAAAATTAGAGACGTACACAAATTAACAGTTCAGGGTAAAACAGTCATCCTGCAATGGATGCCATTTCACATTGGTCTGCAGGGAAATGAACAGGCCAACCTATTGGCTAAAAAAGGTAGCACACCATATACAACAACAATAAATATGAAACAGAACAACAAGAAATGCATGCAAATTAGACTAATATCCTTAGGCAGGCTCCAGCATGAAAAAAAACATAAAAACATACAAAAAAAGCCCAGTATACCACAAATATTTGGCATATAACTAAAAAAATCATCTACTTCAACTGGCCATGATTATCGTAGAGAACAAATACATAGGATTGGGTTAGCATCAACAGCCCAACGTACCATATACAAGGATAATGCTGTCATGAATAAAGACCATCACTTAATCTGCAGACATCCTAATCCAGTTAAACAGAATGAAAAGCATGTTGTGGGTCTCTATTGTTAAACTAGGGAACTGATGGCATAAGCCATACTCCAGCCATTAGACAACAGCAACACTTTGTACAGGAAGTAGCCCATTACAGATTACAAAATTTTATCTCAGAAACCTATATACTGAACTGAGTAGTATATGAGGACTATCTCTACAGTAGAGAGTCCATATTAATTGTCAGTTCATAACAATTTAGATGCTCAATGTAGTGATGTATCACTGAGTCTGTAATGGTACATTCTGTGTGCTGTGATGGCAGCGGTATGCGAACATCTGCTCTCCGGTACCAACGGCGGACACAGCGAGCCAATCAGGGGTCAGCAGCCAATACGTGACCAACTAACGTGCTCGGAGCGAGCCAATCAGCAATCCCAGTTAGTGCATAAAACCTGCACCGGTAGAAAATTTTGGCGCACTCTTCATCGCCACGCCATCGGACGCACTTCATCTCCTCTCCTCTCTCGGACGACATTGGCGCGGAGTCAGCCGGAAGGAACGGCCGAAGCCGAAGAATAGAACCGGCGTTCTTGCGTCTTCACCCTCCAGTTCCGCGCCAACGATAGGACGTTGCTGGGCCGGCAGCCGACTCTACAACCGATGCCGAAAGAAGAGGACTGCAGTACACCATGAACAGCGGACGTAGCCGCCGAACATCTCAGCGCGGCACAACCAACATCAGCTTTCTCGCCACCTGGTCCTTTTTAGGGCCACCAAAAACACTAGAGTGTACGATTGGCGCCATTTGTCATGTGGCAAGCCTTTTGTCCAGTGACAATGCATAAAGATAGTCTATGAAAATTGTATGTAATAAGATTTTATGTACATATTATACAAACTCAAGTAGTGTTTTTTTTTTTCAATTAATACAAGTTTTTTGTAATATCAATTGTGAAGCCGAATTGAAGAATATTCCAGACCTCAACGTTCTTGATACAATCGGCGGATGCCATGCAGTTTTCTCATTCTATGCTGCACTCCACCCAGTATACATCAGGAAGAAACCATGAATCATGAAATTAGTGAAAACGGACAAAATTCCTCAAAGTAAAATGTCTAACAACAAAAGAACTGATATGGGCCATCCCCAACCAAATCACCAAATGTCGTCAATCTCAGAAGGACAATGCTTGAATAAATTGTAATCGCAGAGAAATCAATCAGTTATTTATTTTTACTGTCAAAGACAGTGTAATATATGGAGGGGAGGGAGCAGGAGAGGGGGAGGGGGAGGGAGGGAGGGAGGGAGGGATGGAGGGAGGGAGGGAGGGAGGGAGGGAGAGAGAGAGAGAGAGAGAGAGAGAGAGAGAGAGAGAGAAAGAGAGAGAGAGAGAGAGAGAGAGAGAGAGAGAATATCTATGTGTTGTAACAAAGTTACAAAGTGTTGATTTCGGACTGATAATGTACATACTAAGTCAATGTTACTTACCTTAACCTAACCTGTACTCTGAACGGACCTGGGTGGAAATTTTTTAAAGTAGTTTTAGAGTTGTTTAGTGTTTTGGTGTTTTTTTTAAATGGCAACAGTGAAGTGGTTATCACACACCACCTTTCAAACATGACTGTTGCCCCCGAGTTTTTGGTTTCTGTTTTGTGGACTTATACAGTACATAAGTATTGGAACCCTTATCTTCTTACCTCTGTACTGCTACAAGTCACATCTAATGCTTTAATTCTATAAAACATCTCCTTCCCTTCGTTCTCTATAAAGATCCAAGGAAAAACATTAACAGGTTATAAAAAGTTATAATTTTCTTCATTTAATATGTTAACATACAAACAATTAACTGGTTTCATTTGGGACACATTACTTTATCAGAAAGTTAGTTATTTGAATATGGTGAAGTTAATGAGAGCAAAGCGTCTTCCTATATGCTTACTGACAGTTAATCTGGGCCTTACTATGTATTTTACTGACAGCCCATATACCAGTTATGTATGCTGATATTTAACCAATAATTACTTTATACAAATTCAGCTGTCTCTCCAAGTATTACTATAAATCCAAAGTCTTACTAACAATCTCCATAAATTTTAGATTAAATTTCTAAACTTTGTTTTTTATATCCAAATCTCTGTTGCAAGATAAACATACACAATTAATCAATTACAAGATATACATATATAAATCAATTACTATCTGGCAATTAATATTCCCTATATTCATTTTTAAAGTTAGTGTGTCTTGTTTATAGTTAAAGTTACATAATGTAATATAATCCTCTCCCTTTCTACCCTTTCAAGGATAGAAGTCCCTAGCCACTGAGCAACCATGTGGTCATCTATACTCACATGTGCGACCCTTGACATTTCAGGTGGAGCGATATTGCCAGGTTAAAGCTTTAATCTACTCAATTATTATGCTATCCATCCAAAAGTAAAATACTACATATCAGCTAAAGTTTTATGATATAATTCAATACCTTCATGATATCTATTATATTTTATTAGAATTTCATCTATGTAAAACTTGAAAAAAATGTTTTATATAGAAGATAGTTTTAAATAGATGCTTTACAAAATCTGATGACAGTCTAAAAAGTTTGCTTCTTTTTTCAAACGCCTTCTATAATCTGTCACAGTCACATGTATTTCTAAGTTTACTTAACTTTGTCTTACAACTGTGTGCTTCAACAAAAAGACTCAATACTTTTCACCTCAAGACTGTATATAAACTGTACTTCCACTTTCTAATATAAAAAGATTAATAATAACAATCCCTTTCAAGTTTCATATTTTGTAACATCTTACAGCAGTGGTGGCTCCAGCATTTCACAAGTGGGTGGGCCACACTGTAAGAAATTTGTGTGGATAGGAACGCATAAATGTAATTAACAGATACACATGCATTTTTATAACAAGAATGGGTGGCATCCATACCGTAAAGTTACACAAAGAATATTAATACAGTATATTTACAGTAGTAGGCTACTTTATTTCCAAGCACTTACATATCTTAGTTTTGTCCTCCTGTGTGCTCATGCATGCACACGCACGCATGCACGCGCACACACACACACACACACACACAAACAGGATCTGTTTGTTAAAACAGGTTAATTCTCCTATTATTGTGGCTGACAGCAAAATCATTTTATTACTATACTCATCAGATCAAGTTTTTTGAGCAAGTACCTTTCAATTGGTGTAATAGATATATTGTTGAGTCATTCATCACATTTTTTCTTTAAATTGGTTTTCAATATTTGAAGGGATTTAAATATCCTCTCACAGGATTCAGTTGATACAGAAAAGGTTATTCGTGCCCACTTGTACATTTCACTTAATGCTCATCTGTACCCTTCCGACAGTTAAAGAACAGAAGGTACTATTTTCTTTGTCGTGCCTGTAAAGTAGGTTCCTTAAGATTCTTATTTCTGTATCCAAAGACTCTGTATCACACATGTAATAGACTCTTTTAAGTGTTTCAATAAATGTGTCCATATGAAAGTTTCACATTTTATATCCAGACAACTTATACCAATAAAAATGTCCAAATTGTCATTGACGTTTTTCTGTAGTCCTTGCCTAATTAAACTTAAAATTATAGTATAAACATTAGACCTGAATTCTGTAGAGGTTACTGACTGAGAATAGTGCATACTTGGTAAGTGGCACATATAATCTTACACATACTTTGATAATGTTTCTATTCTTGCTTGTGCATAACAGTCAGTTGAGATGTCAGGACGTACTGGTTTTTGCAACTGTCAACACTTATATCTCACACAGTTTTGCAGACAGAATAAAGAGATGTTTCACAAAAACCAATTGAAAAAGTCAACAGTACTACAATCATTTTTTGAATCACGGTAAAAAGACAAACAGGACAAATGTGGGATATGGAGCCACTTCAAGCCACACCAATTGGAAGAGTACAGCTCCTGAACAGCACTCAGCCTCTACGCTTCTGAAGATGAGTGGAAACTTTACTGTTAATGGATTCACTCAAATTAAACCAGACACTGACAGCTGATATGGCTGCCATAGTATCCATCACACGCACTGATGTAGTGAGCCATCTCTAGTCAGAATGCATTCCTTTACCTTACGGACAGCACCTGATAGCTTTGTTGAAGACTTAGGAAAGGTTGACATATATGCTTATGCCTGTGTCTCTCAAGTTTAGCAACCAAGTGTTTGTTGCAGACATTGTCACTGTAGTGATTCTTGGCATGTGGATATTATGAATTCGTATGGGTGTATAATGGATTTAAAAAATAATCCAGCTAACTCATGCTGAAGTGTCGACACTGAGCTTCTGGCAATCAATGCAGCACTAACCTACTGCCTCACCTTAAACAACAAAAAGGTATGTACCTTCACAGACTCACAGGCTGCACTACTATTACTACATCAACACAAACCATCGGCATACTACTTTAGGACAGTCCACATAATCAAAAAACTGGAAAGAAACAAAACTGACTTAACATAACAATGGATTCTCAGCGATGTAAATATTACTGGTAACAAAAAAGCAGATGAGATAGCTAAGGACACAACTGTGCTCTCCCCAATAGAGGAAAGTGTAACATCACTACTGGCTGCCACTTCGGATTTCAACAGAAGACTCAGACATGGAAGGATGCATTTTTGAATCCCACTAAAAGGTTCAACATACAAACAGCACATCAGTACACAAGATATCTCCATATATAGAAACATCCCTAGAAGTGTTCCTCTGGCTCCAGAGGAAGACTTGGCCATATCGTAACCCAGTCATACTTGTACAAATTCAACTTGACCCAAACTGCTACCTGTCTACTATGTCATCAGCATGAGGATACCTTACAAGATGATCCATATTAGTGGATTGCCAGATGGACATCCCAGGAGTGCCAAGACTGAAAACAAATATGATGCAATATTGAATGACACCTCATATTGGACAGTGGCGGAGAACATCTACAGCAGACATCGTGTCATCGGAGAACAATCCGGAAACATGTAATAATAATAATAAGAAGAAGAAGAAGAAGAAGATGAAGAAGATATTTGTTCCCATAGGCCAAGTCTCAATGCCATTACTACTGCCTACTTCCTTCTTCGAAATCTGGCCTATCCATAACCATTCCACTACCTTAGCATTAAAATCTGCAGAAGCGATGAGGTTTCTTTCCATTTTGTGAAGAGTCCATCTTGTCATGAAAGGATCTCCAAACTCTTGTCATGGGTATATTTGGTGTAATATAGAAAGTGATGTAAGTGGTATATGTAATATGGTTTTGAATCTGCATACTTTTTATAGTTCCTTCTATTTTTGGGTTAATTTGTGAACTGGCTACTAAAATAAGATTCCAGATTACCAGATCCTACTTCAAATACTAATTTTTAATACAGTTTTTTACTTTTATTAAGAACTACTTTCATATTATGTAATCAATTAAACACGTGAATTTTTTTATATGGTAAAAGTTTCAGGAAAAAAAAATTCAAATAAAAGGCTAAATTTAAAACAGTATTTGCCCTCCTAACAGTCAGCAAAATAGGAATCAAAATTAGGAGTCTGACAAATTCCAGCACTTTATCATGTTGTGGTTTGGCACACACACTGGCTCACATATTTCAGAACAGGGGAGAGCAACACAAGCACCAGCTTCTTGTGCTACACCGTAACTATTCTTCAAGTACTTTACAGAATTTGAGACTACAGCCTATATTGTGAATACTGACAACCTCTAATCCAAATTGAAATATGTGGATGTGTGGATCAGGCTTATCACCTGAGGTGAAGACACTAAAAAATAAAAGCCAACTGTTTGCTTCAAAATTGACAAGAACAAGCTTGCAACAAGCCTTTTTTCAAGCCCTACGTTAACTCAGTCTGTAAAAATAAGTTCCAGAGATAAAATCATCCGGTTAAAATAGGGTGTTTTATGTAATGTGGTTGGAGATATTATTTTTATAGATGAAGCATAGCACTGAATGGTATGGCATTTGTGTGCACGACTTGGGCATGGAAAAATACATGTTGGCTGATGTGATACATCCCGAAAGCAAAATTTCACATGCTCAGGAGTGGCAATTCAGACAAAATCCACCCACATGTGTTCACAGTTTGCATGCCATAAACTGAAAAAAAACACAGTTGATAAAAGCATCCAAGATGTGAGACACTAATAGTTACAACAGTCAGTCACAACTCTAACATCATATGTGAAAGATGTAGGCCTATTTTTCAGAAGCCTTATGATGGCTGACTTACAGATGTTCAACATGTGGTGTTAAGTATAACACAAGAGATGAGTGCAAAATAAACCTGTTATACTGTCATTATACGTCAGGTCAGAGCAGTGGCGTAGCTAGGCTTTTTGGCGCCCGGGGCAAAGGAGATCATTGACCACCTCGCCTTCACAATTAAATGGGGACAAAAGAGCAAAAATAAAGGCCCATCCAGTGAACAAAGTACTTAATAAACGAAAATGTGTAGATTTTTGTATGAACGCACGTCAAGCAAACGTCTTAACAATATTTGTTACATATTATAATATTACCGGTATTCAGTTTGTATACATTTATTATTAACAAATGTAGACTACAGCTCATTCCTCCAAACTTTTAATTTGTCCGTTACCGTCTCCAGAAGTGTCAATGTTTTGGAAGATTTTCTAGATTTTGTCCATAGAAGAAAGAATATCTGTTCAGAAAAAGAGCAAGGTCACAAAATTAAAGTTAGTTTTCTATCGCATTAATTATTAATGCTGCATCTTCCCTCATATCAATTGTTTCAGTCGGTGTATCCCTCAGTTTCTCCAGTGTAGCGATCACTTCATCCAGCTGAGTGGATATTGCTTTCAACACATCTGCTTTTCATCTGGTATCACAATGTCCTTTTAGAGTAATATTAACGAAGTCTTTAAGAACACTCCATCTATAAGTGGAACAGGAAAAAAAGGTGAACAGACGTTCTACTGTTCCAAAAAATGTCACTGCCTGAACATTTACATGAGCTGCATGAACTCTAACCAAGTTAAGTGAATGGTTGTGACAGAGAACAAACACAGCTAGTGGATTCAAATCTAATATTTTCTTCTAAACTCCTGAATGGATACCAGCCATTGTTCCTTGATTGTCATACTACTGACCTCTGCAATCACTAAGACTCAGTCCATCTCTCTCAAGGTAACTTGTAATAGCTTCTGTGATCCCCTCTGTTGTTTTCACTTCTACAGGAATAAAATCTATGAAGGCTCCCTTGATATCAACAGAATTGCATTTAATTTCTATAAATCTTATAATCTGAGACATCTGTTCTACACGTGCACCATTTGGTGTTGTGTCAAATATAATACTAAAGTACTTCAGCTTCTTATATGCAGTAATAATATATTTTCGCACTCTTTCTCCTAACAGGCTTATTATTTCTTTTGAATAGTTGCCGAAAGATATGATATACACCCAAATTTACAAGAGACTGAATCCAAATGATACTGCATGACAGGGTAAAATTTAGTCAAGTATTTTAACAAGGCCAGAAGGTTTCCAGGATTTAGATCGTTAGTAATTGACTCTCGATGTCCTCTCAGTGCCAGATTTTGTTGTGCAAGAGTTTGTACTATGGCAATGACCCGTTCGAGCATTTCTTTCTATGTATTAGCTGTTTTACTCATTTGTTCCTAAAGTAAGATTATCAATAAGTCCCCTTTTGTTTAAAGAACGTTCCAATTCCTTCCATTTCAAAAACGCAGAGTGACGATCAGGACTATTTTCATGATACTGAATACAGGGATTTAACTTTTGCCACGATGAAAACCCATTTTTACTATTAAAATGGCTTCTTTGATAGTTTTTTTTGTGTGGAAATAAAGTAAAACAAAAGCAAACTAGAGATTTTTATTTGGAGAAAAACGCATCCAAGTGCGATTTACCTTTTTGCCATTTTGCAAGGTTTTTCCATCTTCAAGAAAATGGCTGCCCTTGTTCTGCAACTGACTTGTTCCTCTATTCACCATTATATCGTGGAAGTATTGAGATATCTCGCTTGGCTAAGCTCCCTTATCTTGTAGAGCAGTGCCAGAAACACGGTCTATATTGTTGCTAGTATGTAATGTTCTGTCGTTCATCGCCTGGAATTTCAAGACTGTACGGTGCAACATTATCCATGGTACTAGAACCAACTGAATCTTTTGTAACTGTACTTTGACACTTTCAATGAAGTACTCATGTCGTTAACTTTACTGTATTTATCAACAGTCTCGTTGCTAACAACATCCATTTTAAGATCGCAAGTTGATTCCTTGTTAATTGAAATATTTTGACACTCAGGGTTTGATTTTCCTTGAATAAAAAACTTCATAAACTCTTTGGAACTTATTGTAGTTGTTAATCTTATAATAAGAAAATATTATATTCCTCTAGTTCTTAAGAAATAGCTATATCAAAGACACAAGTTGTTTGTAGTTTTATAAACTGAAAACAATTTTTTCAAGTTTGTGCTCACTTTGCCGCCCTCCTGGCTATGCTGCCCAGGCATACAACACGACATAATGGGAAAGTCCTAATGGGGTGTATATATTCAAAATGTGAATTCAAAGCACCAATTTGCTTTGATTAAAAAAAAAGTTAATAAAAATATATACATTAATTGGAATTATTCAATTTCTGATAATATATGTACTTATTACGTATGTGAGTAATAAGCCCTGGAGTGGGCTTTACGTGCCCAGCTCAATCCCCGCTCCAGGAGTGACTGAGGCTTTCGCTTATGGGACTTAGCCAAGTAGCCCCACATAGGGATCGAATAGGTAACCATCAGTACCACAAAAGTGGTGATGATGAGATTCCCTAGGTGGCGAGTCATGGAATTGGTGCAAAGCAGAGGACGGAGTTTACACAGAGGATGGGCAGTTTTGCGGGCTACTTAATTGGAGTGTGTCCGCCAGATGAGAGGATGATCCAGGTGGAGCCCGAGGTACTTAACTTCTTGAGACCAGGGCAGGGGAGTATCGCCTACGTATAGTCTGTCTAGGAGCCTCCTGCATCTGGAGAAGACTACGGATGTACTCTTGGCCACGTTGATAGTGACCCTCCATTTCTCTGCCCACTCAACATAGGAGTCAAGATGTTCCTGGAGCCAGATAATGGCCAGCTCAGCTCAACAAACGACGGCATAAACCGCCCCGTCATTGGCGAACATGGCTAACCTGGTTCTGGGCTGCTTGGCCATGTCATTAATGTACACAGAGAAAAGTAGTGGGCCCAAGACGCTTCCCTGATGTATACCAGCCGTAATAGCCCTTTCCAAAGAAAGGGTGTTATCTACTCCCAGAAGGTTTTATTCTGACGAAAGCTACCAATCAAGTGAGTGTAGCAATCCAGAAGCAGAATCTCCATGAGTTTGTACAGTACGCCTGGATGCCAAACACAATCGAACACCTTCTCAACATCAAGAAAAACGGGACGGTCTGTTCCCACAAGCAACTGGCCTCAGCCATGGTCCCCATAAATCGCATCAACTGATGCATCAAGAAGTGTCCAGCTCAAAAACCAAATTGCTCAGGGCTTGCATAGATGACAGCAGGCTGATAGGCCGGAGGTTTTCGGCGAACTTGGAGTCTTTACCCAGCTTCAGGATTACCGTAACCATCGCCTTACACCACTTCAGATGAAAGCAGGTGAATCGGAAACACGCACTAAAAACGTAGTCGACCAGGAAGAGAACCCCCCAAGTCCGGAAGTCCCTGTAGGGCGATGTTTGTGACACTGTCTGATCCAGGGCTCTTCCAGGGTTGAAGTGCTAAAAGCCTGCCTGTAACTTCTCCCTCTGAAGTGAGTTTGGGTTTGGTGGTGATCAGGTTGCCAAGGTACTCCTCAACCTCATTTTTTTATCTCCTCTCAGAGTCTGGGTTGCTGAACGGGTTCGGAGCGACCTCCTGAAGCTCCAAACGCTCGGCAGGAACTCAAGATTTCTTGTCCGGCTTGGCAACAGAATGGCCCCCAAGTCCGTTGATGGCCAGGAGGGGAGGACGGTGCCTCTTCCCGATCAACACAGAAGGTATCTTGTAAACGGAGCCATACTCCAGGGTATTGTCTGCCATTTGAGCGGCCATAAACTCCCAGCAGCGAGCTTATTGTGTTTACTAATTAGATCTTAAATCTAAAATATTACGGCTTACATCTTAGAATATTAAGAATCTATACAGAAAAATCGTTAAAATATTTTTGAAGCTTGAGTATATTTAAAAGAACATAGATAGTCATTACATAGCCCTGAAACATAGTCATTTCCCAGTAGAAGTTAAATGCATTAGTTCAAAAACATATGCCACATTTTGCATTGTTCACAATATCCTGAAGAGAAATCTATCAACATTAGGAATATACACGTTCTTGATAATTTGTTCATAAAAATCTGTTCATGGCTGTTTTCATGCTTTGATGACCCACAAGTACATGTATATATTCTTATGTATATATCACAAAAGATCATGTGACGTATCAAATTATAGGTAATTTTAACCCTCATTTTAGAAAACTTCAAAATTCCTGAATACCATGGCCCAAAAAGTGGGTGGTGCAACTTTCTGATTACGCAAGAATTCATACAGGATATCAAATAAAAGAGAATTTTAACTAACATCTGAGTGTAGTGTTAAGTTACGGAAATGTCAAAATTTTGGGATCCCACAGCCAAAAAAGAGATAGAAAACTTTTTTTAAATTGTGAAAATCCAGCAGGGTATCTGACTATAAGGGGTTGTAGTCTTAATCTGAAATATTTTGAATTTTTAGTGTTTATTTTATGATTGTGAGCTGTACAATTGTTTTATTATTAAATAAATAGTACTCGGGAGTTTTATAATTCTTCCTGGAAACCAAAAATTATCTAATATTGAAATTTATGTAGTAGTACTTCATTTAAAATAGTGAGCAAGTGTTGCACCTCAGAAAGGACACTAGTATTAGATATTTTATAGAAAAAAGTTTTTGTTTATAATGGTTCTTAAACATTCTTATACTTACAGAAAAATATAATACATGCTGTAATTTGTAATTTTAAAACAAACACAAACTGAATGTACATCATCTGCACACACTTTTCTAATATTCATCTTAGATAATGCTATGCTGAGGAAATAAATAGTACCTCATCATAGAGTACACAGGCCCCACGAGTCTGTTCCAGTTGTTTGGAGATTATTCTACATGGCAGAATTGTATAAAATTCTGGATTGTTCAAAACTGTCTGCGCCCCTTCCAGACATTACCTGACTACTCTACCAGCACCCAGGCCCGCTATCTTGGTACAATGCAAGGCGGTAAGACATAAATACTGGATTTCAAAGCGGTCCAGTTGGTTTAAACCTGGCGATATTAGAGTGCGGTTTGAGTCATTGTGGTAGTTCAGTGGTAAGTGATCACTGTGTTAATTAGTACAAAACTGTAATAAGGTGACACTAAGTGTTGTGTGCTGGACTAATTTAACTTGAATTATTGTATAAGAGTGCCCTTGTCGATTCTTAATTGTTGTTTGTGACTAATTAAAGTTAGTAATTAGTGACCTGATAGGTGTTAGTTATTCTGATTCCACTGTACCCACAACACTTGGTGGACTCAATGGTGTCAGAAGTGGGATAAAATGTTTAACAGTGGAAACACAGATACTTGGTGGAGAGGTAGAGATTAGTGCGGATGGTCATTAAAAAAAAACACAATTAATGGAGAGAAAGCATTGCACAGCAGACAGAAAATGACAGGATAAGAAACGCTGACAGGAGGAAGGGAAGAAGCAGGAAGAGCAACAAAAAGAAGAACGTACACAGGAAGCAGATGACATCAAAGTGTTGACACAGGAACAAAAGCATATGCAAGAACACACTGCTGCAGAGCTGGATCCATTACGAGGTGAGTTTAATAACTACATTACTAGACTATCTGATGTAGAAGAATCGATGTTGAATAAAATATCTGAAGTACAAGAGTCTGTAGCAATTGTGAATGATTAACTTTCAACTATAGAAGAGTTAACTGCAAACATAAAAGAACAGATAAAAACAGAAGCTGAACAATTAATGAAAGTTCGGCCATGCCCTACAAAACAAATTGCTGACCAGACTGTACCAATGATACAGACAGAAAAATACATCAAAAATAAAATAGTAAAGACAATCACTTTGCCTGCAGTTGCCCAGTCCATGTCAAGGCCCCAACATTTGATAGAAGCACTTGCTGGGCAACGTATCTTCGGGAATTTGAAACTGCTGTATGCACAAATCATTGGAGAGAAAGATAAAGTAATTTCACTCATCTCGCTGTAAGAGAACCTGCCACAGAGCTAGTACAGACAGTGCCACCTGATAGCCAGAACACCTATGTTGAATTGATAAAAGCTCCAGAATTATGGTGATAAACATTTGCGCGATGTGTACTATGCTCAGTTGAGGGTGAGGTGACTGTTACGGGGAGAGTCTGCAAGAGTTTGAAGCACGTGTCAACAGATTAATTAGACTGGCCTATCCTGAAGCACCAGAGGATTTTTGAATGAGGTTTGTAATGCAGATGTTTACTGATGGCATCAGAGATTGTGAACGTCAGCAAGTGTTACGAATGGCGAGATACCAAAATAGCTCAGAAGCGCTTGTTCATGCCCTCAAGTCTGAAAATGCAAGTGATTGTCCTGCTACATTAATGAGTTTATGTCCATCACACTATAGTCAGTATCACATTGCCGTTACAATGGAGGCAGAAAAGAAATGATATGAGACAAACAAGTAAAAGAATCAAGATTGCCACAATGATCTGAATGATGGGAAACAGATAGAAGACTGAAGTGTTACAAATGTGGACACCTTCACGCAGATCTTCACACAGATTGTTGGGAGAATAAAATACAGAGAGAAGGGTGTGAATGTACAAACTGAAGAAATAAAGCTCCAGAACAGCACTCAGTTTCCACAATTCATAAGAACTTGATCATAAGAAACTTAATCATTAGTGGATTTGTGGTATTTAAAACATCATTTACTGGTAACATAGGTGTAACAGTGTCCATTGTGTGCCCTGACTTAGTCTGCCACCACCAGCCACAATTTCACTCTTGTACCACACAAACTGTGACAGGAAGACCTGTCAAAGGATTGAGAAAGTTAGATATATGTGTACGCCTGGGTCTCCTCGAGTTTAGCCACCAATGCTCATTGCAGACATTGTCGATGAAGTGATTCTTACCACAGACATTTTGAATGCCTACAGGTTCATTGTGGACTTAAGAGAGAATGTCTTGAGATTTGGCCAAGAAAAGATAAAGTTTTCCATGGTTGAAATAATAGGATTAACCAACTATTCAATCAAGCAAACGACAATGGCCAAAAAAGGAGTCACCATGCATGGAGAAAAGGAATGATTTTTTTTAGGTTTGGGTGCAGAAATGGAAGAACTAGTAGATGAAGGACCAATTTGTATGGTGGCAGATGGCAGAAGAGGTGATTGGAAAACCTACTATGGTCATTGAGGAAAGGCTATTGCTTGTTCCTGAGTTAAAGTATGCACCCAGAAGAGAGATTGGTAAGAGGATGTTATGCAAGAGGTTGTTGACAAGAACCAAACAGACGTGGACCAGTATAGTTGGGCGGAGCCTGATGAGCGTAGCGAAATCAGGCATAGCCCTCTATCCACGACTCGGTGCACAACTTAGACCGCGAACTCCTCTGAAACTACTCAACCGAATGTTATAAAATTTTGCATACGTATCCAGACTGTAGTGTAGAGTGCACACATGTAATTTTTATTTCTCTTAATTATTTGGTTCAAAAGATATTACAATTTGTTTAAAAATCTTAGCTTAAACGTGTGAGAGGAAGAGAGATAGAGATATCGTGGCCCAGCTGGCTGTCGCCCGATAAGATAAGATTTTGCTGTACACAAATGCCGGTGCGTGTGCGTGTGTGGCTGTCACTCGATAAGATAAGATTTTGCTGTATACACTTTGTCTCACATGTGTTTAATTCAAACAGTAGTAGAGCATTGTTCTATGGTATAGCCAGATGTACGGATTGGACTTAAGTGAATGAACAAGTGTCAACTTTTAAGCGAGAATCTATGTAGTCGCTGATGCAACTGCATCTTTCCATTACATATTGCAACGAGTATTCTATACATTCTTATTCATCAATTTATATATACGTATTAATTATAGTATGCCTTGATGGAGAAGAGGTCCAAATATTGGTCGGTTTAACTACAAATCAAAGATGGATGAGACAGCGACAAAATGTTGCTGCAGCAACTGTTGAAGGCCCTGCAGAACATAACATGAATCATGTGTTATATGATCAAAACAACACAGGGTATAGGAATCTTCAGAATGGATTTGAAGACAATTTACGATATCTAGAATTCTATGAAAGTAAATTGTTCTCGAGTGTTGATGCAGCAAATATTTTTTGGTATGTGTCCGCAGTGTAAGCGAAACCCAAATAAGTTTACGCAGTTAATCATATGGATCCTAAAGATTTACCTACAGAACTGATGTATCTTACTTATGGAGAACAACTCTTGATAGCAAGAGTACAACCAGTGATGCGTGTGTATAGGGTGAAATCGAGAGGCTTTCCCGGTCAATATGCTTATAAGGGAAATATTATAAATATTTGTCAAAATATAATGGAGACTGTTAGTTCCTTGCCCCCTACACCCGCTTCACTGAGCACTATAGTTGTAAGAAAGGAAAGTGTTAATGGACATCGGGATTTTCATGTGAGACGTGACAAAATTTTAGAAGCACTCAATTTTTTGAAAATGAATAATCCATTCTATAGTGATATCATCATTGATATGGAACAAATATCTCAACTTCCATTAAATGATAGTATTTACGGAATGATACCCACTGTTGATTTACCTGAGGTGAATACAGATGAAGAGAACTTTTCTGAAGAAATTTATGAAAGTATGATCCCAGAGAATATTAGAATCACAGAAGTTGATCGACTCTGATCTGCAGTGAATAATGTAATTCCATGGCCACAAGGTACTGATATCATAAATGAATTCTCGTGCGAAGGATATATAAGCATGACATTTCCCGCTTTACTACCTTACGGATCTGCTGAACTAAATGATAATACTCGAGCAAGTAGTATGAAACTTACAGCACTTGAATATTTTCAGTTTTTGATGCAATATAAAGACCAACGTTTTGCACAAGATCCTAGGTTCAGATTTTTTGCATTGAACACTGTTCAGCATCATCAAGCTATTCAACGTGGGACAATATTTGCTAGAAAATCCCATTTCAATGGAACAATACAGCAACTGAGAAACACCCTGTCGAGTAATCCTCAAATAATAAGAAGTTTATATTATTGGTGTGGAAAAATAAGAGGATCAAAATCTTACTGGTTTCACCGAAGGGGTGAACATGAATCAATGATTGAGCAGTGTGCTAATCTTCCTACGGGTCTTTTTACTTTAAGTGCAGCTGATCTTTTTGTGGCCTGATCTGGCACGACTCATCGGTTGGGTTGTAATGATGAACTCCTGAATCAGTATAATCCTGTCATCGCACAAACATGGAGAGCAAATACTGGTTTTAATATAATCACCTCCTTATACCAGATGATTGAATATGTATCCAAATATGCTTCAAAGTCAGAACCTGCTTCAAAAAATTTGACGGAAATGTTTCAAGAAATCGTTGAATCGACAGCCCTAGATGAAGAATCTCGTTGAACATATACAAGTTTGATGATAAAGAGTGATCGGAGAAAGAGACATCGGGGCTTGCAAAATGTCATTTACTCCATGGAATTCCATTGTATCAATGTACCAGAACTTTTAGAATACTTGTCATAACAATAGAAGACTATGTTGCAATTAATGGAACCAATAGTAAAAATGACAGTAATTCATTCATTCAGTTTTATAGTAGTAGACCACTAGACATGGAAGAAATAACATTATCTGATTGCTAAAAAATTTTCTAAGGGAAAAAATAATTCAATTAGCACAAACAGAAAAGAAAGAATTGTACAAGTTTTTGCTAAAATAACAACAATAACAATGCAGTCAATACTGAATTATATTGTAAACAAAAGTTGATTTTAGATAAGCATTGGCGTAATGAAGAAGACTTGAAAAGTACAGATGAAACTTGGTTCATGGCTTATACTCGACAAAATTTTGGACAGCTTCACGAACAATTACACATATCTTTAATTACAGAAGAAACTGAGATTTATCAGGATAATATTAACGAGTTTAATATTTTTGACAATAGAGACTGGATGGCTATAGCAGCAGTAATGCCTAATGCACTACCAACTCATGTTGGTCTAGGTAATCCGTGATATCGATTTACTTCATAATTGGGAAGCAGCCTATTACAAATATCCAGATATAAAGAATAAAACTTCTTTCATCAAAAGGATTCGAGAAACATTTGGGAATCAGTATGATTCTCATGAATCATACAATGTTATTTTCTACGACCAACAAAATAAGATGTTATCTTTCTTAGAATATCAGCTAAATGACTATTAGTATTTAGAATACTATGATGATTGCAATCAAAGACTTGCAATGATTCACGGAAAAGCTGGAACTGGTAAAAGCTGTGTAATTAATGAAATAGGAGAATTAATTCATATTTTGGCTGCGATGCAACTCTTTTAATGGCTCCTACTGGTGTGGCAGCTAACAATATTGCTGGTCAAACTATTCATTCAGCTCTAAGAATAAATGCTTCAAAGAGAAGGGGAAGAACTTTCAAAGATTTAGAAGGTGAATCCAAAATTACTTTTGAAGAAGAATTAAAAGATGTGAGGTTCGTTATTATTGATGAAGCCAGTATGTTGGGTTTGAATTTGTTTTTCAAAGTGGATATGCAACTCAAACAAGCAAAGCAGTGTCCTTCAGCTGTTCCTTTTGGTGGCCTTTGCGTGTATTTAGTCGGTGATTGGTCCCAACTTCCACCGGTTTGTGACAGGAGTCTTTACAATATTTGTAATAATTTTCAGACCATTCAATCGAATCTTTTATATAAACAGTTCAAAAACGTTTTCTTTTTAACGGAGATTATGAGACAGCAAGGTGATGATCAAAAAAATTTATGAGACACTTTAAATAGAGTCACAAATGGAATAATCACTGAACAAGATTATCAGCTCTTATCTAAAAGATTTTATGTAAACAATATAGCGGACAGTTTCAAAGATACTGTCTGTACAATGTCAAAAAATGCTGAAATCAAACGCTTTAATTATGAAAAACTAGAAAGCAATAAACAACCCGTGGCTCTAATCAATGCAATCCATAATTGCCCAGAAGCCTCTCTAGCAAAATCTGACGATGCTCAGGGATTATTTGCCCCATTACGTTTATGTAAAGGTCCTCGAGTTATCCTTAGAAGAAATCTTTGGGTCACAAAAGGACTAGCCAATGGTTCAGTTCCGACAGTAACTGATATTATTTATGACCCGGCAGTTGAATACGAAAATTATAACAAACACATGCCAATATGTATACTTGTATCTTTCGAAAAATATACAGGACTAGTTCTGTACGAGAATTCAATACCCATTGTACCAGTAGTGGCATCTTTCAAGAAAAATGAAATTTCTTGTACTCGCAAACAATTTCCGTTAATGTTAGCATATGGTGTTAGTATACATAGATCACAAGGGATAACATTAGATAAGGCAATTGTTACTTTAGGAGACAATGAATTTCAGGTTGGATTAACGTATGTTGCTCTTTCAAGAGTGAAAACATTAGAAGGATTATTATTAAAACTGGCGTTTAATTTTGACAGACTGCTAAAAATTAATAGAACTCCATCAATGGTTGATCGTAGACATGAGTTGCAAAGGTTGTGGAATATGTCTAATGACAATTAATGTATATTGTACTATAATGTAGTGTATTCAATAAAAAGTGTGTATCATAAAAGTGTATATATTTTGTTGATTGTAAGAATATTGATGAATAAATTATTACGAATATCAAATGCTCCACGCATTTGTGTCAGTGACATTCCTAGTACTATTATTGCTAATGGCATATAGGTCATTAGTACATGACACAACAGACATGACGCCAGAAAATCTACTGTGTGGATGGGAGATTCGCCTTCCTGGACACTTGTTCAAATCACCCAAGACTCAATTAAAAGAGCCACAGAACTGCTCTTTGCAAGTAGAGAACCAACTGCCTGGACCACCTAGTATTACAGCAAGAGTTTGCCAGTTCGGGACAAACAGGCTTAAGGAGGGGGAAGTGCTACTCTGAGGAAATAAATAGTACCGCATCGTTGAGTGCCTACATGACTCTTGGCACACAGGGTGTGTGAGGTTGGTCCAGTTGTTTGGAGATCATTCTACGTGGCAGAGCTGCATAACGTTCTGGATTGTTCCAGATTGTCCATACCCTTCCAGACATTACTTGACTACTCTACCGGCTACCTGCTATGTAGCTACAATGCAAGGCAGTGAGGTATAAATATTGAATTCTGAAGTGGCACAGTTCAGTTTAGACCCGGTGATATTAGAGTGTAGTTCAGGTTACTGTGGCAGTTTAGTGGGAAGTTATCATTGTGTTAATTAGTGCAAAACTGTAATAAAATGACATTTATTGTTGTGCTGGACAAATTTAACTTGAATTATTGTATGGGTGCTTTTTCGTTGATTCCTAAATATTGTTTATGACTAATTAAAGTTGGTAATTAGTGAAGTCATAGATGTCAGTTATTCTGTTTCCACTGTACCCACGACGACAATTGGTGGACTGTTGTTATTTAACAACAACAACAATATTTACCATGAAAATGTTTTTATTTATACAGGATTTTTAAGCAGGACGTTCAACAGAAAACCATAACCAGATTGCTTATGAATAACCATGATCAACAATTACAATGAATGTCCAGAAAGTAAGTTTTTAACCATTGTCACTGCAGTGCTGGGGTTACAGTGATGTATATATGTGTTGTGTTCATTCACTTGTTTGCAAGGCACTGATGTCAATTTGAGATATTACAACAGCACATATTCATTGTTGTGCATGATTATCATGTTTAAGAAAATTGAGGTGCATGCCATACGTAAATTGCAGTCTAAAATCTGTTTCTTGAATGTGAACAACATTAAATTGGTTGAAATTCGCCATCACATTTGTGACATTTATGGAGAACATGCATGAGTGATTCAATAGTTCAGAGATGAGCGAGACTTTTTAATGAAGGACATGAAAATGTGCATCATGATGAACGGAGCAGGTGATCATCTTTGGAGAATGACGATTTGCTCTATGCAGTTTAAAGAAGATTAAAGAGAAAAGATGATTCATATTATGTCACTTTCACACCATCTACCACAAATTATTCACTTCAACATGAAACTGAGAAAACTGAACTATCGGAAATTGTGTACTTGCTGGGTTACCAAAGATGATTGCCAAACAACACAAAATGAAACAGCACAGCAGAGCATTAATATTTTTGACACATTACACTGAGGAAGGAAATGGCTTCTTAAGTCTTGTAATCACCAAGGACAAGACGTGAGTGTCACATGAAACTCCTGAATTGAAGTGGCAGTCCACGCAATAGAAACACACTTCATCACCAACAAATACAGAATTCAAGGGAACATTTTTATTCAGAAGACCATGTGCACCATGTTTTAGGACAACAAGGAGTTTTGTTTCAAGGCTCCACAATCGATGCAGATGTCTATTATAAAACACTTTAAGAAATTACACCATGCAATCCAAAATACAAATACTCAAGCCATTGTGTTAATTCATAACAAAGCCTCCCTACACACTTCTGCCACAAAACAACACCTCTTCAGGACTCTCAGCTGGGAATAATTTCATCACATTTCTTACACACCAGACTTTGCACCAAGCAACTGTTTATGTGTCTCTGCATTCGAAATCCTTCCTCGCTGACCGACAGTTTCACAATGACAAGGTCAAACAAGCCTTCAACATACGGTTGCATTCAGGTAGCATCTTTTATAATAAAGACATAAAACTCTGGTGTCCCACTACAACAAATTTCTCAACAACAGCAGAAACTACACCAAAAAGTAGTTTGAAGTGTGTATATCAATTACCAATAAATGTGATTTATAAATACTTTTTTTAGCCTGTCAGAACTTACTTTCTGGACTACCATTTAATTAACAAATATTAACAAATACAAGAGTTTACTACTACAATATATAAGTCTGAGGGTACTGGGCCTAATTATACTTAAAAACTGTTTATACAGAAAGACAGTGAACTTACCAGAATTTGTAAACATTAAAACGTGTCTGTCTCTTTTCTTTGTATTTATGTATTTCCCAATGACCAATAAAGCTAGTTATGATAGGGAAGTGTTTAAAACTAATGCTGTTTGGCTACGTGTGTGCGCGCGCAGGCGTTAAAAACAATTTCACAAGGGTACTGGCTATCCTTATAATACTTTGAAATAGAGATAATCTATATCATAATGATGAAGGATAAACAAATCTGTGCTAAAACAATTTAGTCTGCTAAATCCAATTTTAATTCATCATACAAATACTGTTCTTGTTTATTACAAATCTGAACAATGGATATAATACACTAAACACCGTTACATAAATGGTAAATTCTATTTTTGAATACACAAGCTGAATCACCTACGTTTCTAATAATGGTTTATACTGTTTGTTAATAACTTTTGTATTTTAATGAAAAATGTTTGTTATTTATTCATTCATACAGATTCACACAAAAGATTACTGAAGGTAGTCAATGAACTCCATACTATATAATAAAAGGTACTGAAAATAAGCATTTATGTATATCTGAGATACAAACTTTCACCCTTTTCTTAGAACAGAACTTCTTTTTGCTTTTTGGAGCAGTTGCTCAATTTCAATTTTATGGATAATCAGGTGGTAATAGCACAAGTTTCTTAGAGACTATATAATGTCTATCAATGCAGATACAACAGAGTACCTGGTACCAATTTCAGATGCCCAATTTACAGTTCTAATTAAGGACTGAGAACAAATGAAACCCATCAACAAATTCAAATGCCTTGAGGTGATGATCATAAAGTATGGCAGAGGAAACAAGGAGATAAAAAGACAAGCAAAACGAAGATGTGAAGTTACAGAAAGGCTAAATTACAAAGACATCTCTATAGAGGGTAAAAAACACATTGGAAACTCAGTGGTTGAATTAGTGTTAAGCTAAGGATTGGACGTACAGAGCTTAAATACTGCAGCTGAAAGATGAATACATACTGTCAAGGTGGACTACCTTAGACACATTGCAGGGATATCAAGACTGCAAAGAATTTGTAATGAGATCAGATGAAGTGTGCAACTGGGGAAGAGACCATAGTAGCATGTACAGAAAAAAAAGGCTGAAATAGTTTGAGCACATGATGAGAATTGTGTAGTTACCTACTTTTGCACACATAATATATACATAAATATGTAAAAACAATATGTACTTATTGTACTTACTGCATGTTGACAATACTTTCGTAGACTAACGCTACCACACATATCTGTTTTATACCTAAGGTCCAAAATTCGTTAAGTGAAAGTGCAGAAACATTAAGGTTGTACGAAATAACAAAACTGATTACCATTGCCAGGTGTAATAAACTCTGTTTTAATTGCTACTTCATTTGCATAATTAATTTTCACAATACAAATGGCGATTTATATCGTACTTACAACATGGCGGCCAGTTACATTCTGCCCCTTAACAATACCTTACATTTGCCATAATTATTTTCTCCTTATTTCTGTTACATCAAACAAAAATATTTTATACTGCAGTAGTTAATTTTTTCTTTAGTATTATTATTGAAAGGTGTAATTGAACACAAACCAACGCCTATGTTAATCAACACGGCCGGCCTGTTTTCTCCCACTTTCACTCACTCTCTCTCTCTCACATCTTTGACAATTTTGATTTATTAAATTTTCTGTTCACATTATTTCGAGCTCGATTATTTGTAAAGAAAAAGAAACAGTATTTAAATGTGCACTTTCCTGAGATGTTGAGGTTTCCGTGTGGTTCAGATGTTGGCCATGTCTCGCCCGGTGTTCGGCGTATTTTGGTTCTAGTCGTCTAACTTGTTGACACTGATTTTACAATGTTACATAGTTAATTAGTAGTTATATTTTTGTTTACTTTGCCATTTTAAACTACTGACAAAACACTATTACTGGCCTATTTGGGACCAGTACACTCTAATACGTATTCACTGCATGACGCCTTGTAGTTGACTGGGGCGGATGCAAAGCATATATTTTGCGTATGTCTTAGCGCATCCACGTCATTGTCTTTTGTTTCAAATTGGCTCACACCCTGTTGTCATGTCATTGTTTGTAAGGTCATCTCCGATTTTAATGACGTCCCGCCTTATAGACCAATGAGAATTGGATATTGAAAGTCAGTGTGCACATATAACGCCATTGTGTATGCCCGACTCCTCACGTCCGCTCCTGACCTTGGAATCGTTTTGCTCTGTTGAAATCTGCGCCGTTGTCTCTTTACAAAGGGAAATCGTTCTATCCATGCATGTGTGTGTGTAACACAATAAAATACGATAATTTGCTACCACTCATACCATAATTCTGACATCAAGATTTTCGTACTGTCACAAAACCCCCTCAATGAAAGGTTTTATGTCGAAACATAAAAACTTTCATTGACTCATTCACACGTTTTCTAAAAGGATCAGTCCAGATATGTCGCCACCACCCCCTGTAGTGTTAACATAAAAGAAATATAATCACTTACCCTTGGTCCAATGATGATGATCGTACCATCTGACCTTACTGGACTTCTCAGGAGAGATCCCAACACCATAAGGCCATGAGGCACTTAACACTCCTGTTCTGACGCACCGGCCAGCTCAGGACCGCTGTCACAACACCATCAAACTCTGAAACATGCAATACAAATTTTAATATAGTGGCCTTATCTATTCCCATATCCACAACTGATATTTCTCCCCTTAGATGCATTGGTTTGTGTTTTTAGGCGTTGGTTTGCTCCATTAATAAATTTTCAAATAACAAAACAAGATTTAAGATAGAAAAACCCTCTCCATTTTTCAAACATTCCTGCATTTATAAAAACTCTCTGACTCCAGTCAACCATAATTACTCTCTTTACCACATGAAAATAGATTATTATACTAAACATAAAACAAATTTTAACTTCTCTAAGCAACAATCACTAACTCTACTATTTTACTTCATATAACATTGAAACATATACCTATCATGGCAAACAACTTCAAACTCTTTATTTTTCTTTACTCAACTTTCTTTGTTCAAAACCACTGTTATCTTTATATTTTTTACACATTAGCATTTTTATCGTCGCTACCCCCGTAACGACCTCCTAACCACACACTCTATGACCATCTACATAATAAAAACATAATAAGACATAGTACATTAAACATTAACATTGTTACATATACATTAAACAATTTACATTTAAATAACTGGTATCAAAACTTTATAACATTTTTATCATCAATTCTCTATTAACTTTTAAATTAGTTAACATTCATTTATATCAGATTCTATACACACACAAAATTTCAAACTTATTATTCACCTTTCAGTTACATCACCTTTCTACCACGAATTTTCCTTTTCTAACCCTTCATCCTTCCTTGTCTAGTTTGGGTGACTCTCTATTATTCATTATTCTCTATTTCTTATTTTGGCATTGTCTATCTAACCTTGCTCACCTCTCTTCTTTCTACTAACAACCGCTTCTAACCATTAACATATTATGACACCAATAATAACCCCCTTCACTAATCCCATTTAAAACCTCTGGCACCGCTCATTTTTTGTACAAGGATGTGTGTTCCCTACCTGGCCATACCCATTCCTAACCATTTGCCCTCCACCAAATATCGGCAAACACTCTAACCCAAATTGCTCCACCTGCCACAACGCTACACGCTGGTCCCTTGCCACGTCGCACGCTGATCACTCCTTACACCAGATCCTTACTACAAAATATCATCATCAATTATAATTACCATTCACATTACTCACCTCTCTACATATAATCACTAACTACTGTGTCCCTAAAATATCTAACACCTCTTTATATATTATCAGTATCCCAACATCCTTATTTTCACTAACTCCCATTAACTCTATTTAACTAACTCCAATGCCCTTATTTATTACTATCCCCCAAATTCTTTTACATTTCATCTTAATATACCACTAGAAAATTCATCACTTACCTATTAACAACAATACCTCTCAACATCCAAATATATAATCATTTACTAACCATTAGGCTCTGAATTCCATAATTATTTAAAATCATTCTCACAATTAATTATTCTTGAATATTTAAAATTCTACATTACATGGTTTACACAAAAAATACATAAAATACACAACAGCAAAATTACACAAATACATTGACATCAATATACACAAAATATACAATCCACATTATCATTAAATCGTTTCTCATAAATCAGTTCATAAGCAGTCCATTTCAAAACACTGTCCACATAATTAAATGTTCATAAACACAATAAAATATTTACCCTCCATCGTCGAACAATAGTCGAATCTTATATCTACATACATTGCTTAAAATTAACTCTCTTATACTAACATCATAAATACATATACAATTCAACTTTTTATCATTATCCTCAAACTCATATAATTCATGATCGGGTATGGTTCTGTCACCTTCAGTATAATCAGTCATAATTAGGTAATTTGTAAAGTCATTGTTTTCATTATCTCCTACTACTTCAGTTTCATTACAAGGTAAGTTCTTATTTCTATTATATATCATCTCTACTCCTAACCTTTCCCTAAATTCTTCATAGTCTCTACTTATCTTAAAAATTTCTATCTCCCTCTTTCTCTCAATATATCTCTCTCTTTCAAAACATCTCTCTCTTTTAATATTTCTCTCTCTACCACACCAAGCTACATTCTCTCTTTCCACATTTGCAGGGGACACTAATTCACAACTATTGCACCATCTGTGAAGTGCACTACAAAAACCAAGGACAACTTTATTTGTAGACCTATCGTCTCCCAAATATACATCGAAGGCACTCTCGTCCTTCCTAAACACATGTACATCACCCCCTACTTCATCATTAAGGGAAAAATCTAACCCCTGCAACTCTTTTACAATTATACTCTCTTTACACACTCTCTTTAACCCTTTAACACACACTATCATTCCATTATTATTATATTCTATTCCCCATAAAATTTCATTATCACTACCCCTGTTTACATAATCATTTTCTAATATCCTACTTTTATTTATTTTGTCATAATTTTCTCCCCCACTTACCTTGTCAACTTTGTTCAATTCTAATTTGTCTATTCCTCTCTTATTTTCTAATTCTATTTTGTCTAACCGTGTATCTATTTCACTTAATCTTTTATCAATATTACCATTCTGTTTCTTAATTTCTTTTTTAATATCATTAAATTGTTCATCATACTGGTTTAATTTATCATTAAAATTATCTAATTTTATATCGAACTTAATGCTCTGCTCTTTTAACTCATTATTCTGTATCTTTATCAACTGAAAAAGGTCTTCTAGTGACACCTTATTACTTGTAATGGGCGTTGAATTAGCCTGTGGTTCGTTTAATAACAGCGACTCTGTTGCTGTATTATTTATACTAATACTTTCGTTATTGTTTGCCATTTTGCTTATAACAATAATAATTTTTAATAATAAACGATTGTTTATTTTCAGTTGCTTTATATCCTACTCAAGTACTAACATAACCTCTTTTGCAATGTTATTTGTTGTTTTATCATTCGGCACCCGCTTGTCTCTGCTCTTTGACTTATTTATATACTGTAAATTTTTATATAAAGTCTCATGTTCAGGGCGCCACCTGTGTAATTACATACTTTTGCACACATATTATATACATAAATATGTAAAAACAATATGTACTTATTGTACTTACCGCATGTTGACAATACTTTCGTAGACTAACGCTACCACACATATCTGTTTTATACCTAAGGTCCAAAATTCGTTAAGTGAAAGTGCAGAAACATTAAGGTTGTACGAAATAACAAAGCTGATTACCACTGCCAGGTGTAATAAACTCTGTTTTAATTGCTACTTCATTTGCATAATTAATTTTCACAATACAAATGGCGATTTATATCGTACTTACAACATGGCGGCCAGTTAAATTCCGCCCCTTAACAATACCTTACATTTGCCATAATTATTTTCTCCTTATTTCTGTTACATCAAACAAAAATATTTTATACTGCAGTAGTTAATTTTTTCTTTAGTATTATTATTGAAAGGTGTAATTGAACACAAACCAACGCCTATGTTAATCAACACGGCTGGCCTGTTTTCTCCCACTTTCACTCACTCTCTCTCTCTCACATCTTTGACAATTTTGATTTATTAAATTTTCTGTTCACATTATTTCGAGCTCGATTATTTGTAAAGACAAAGAAATAGTATTTAAATGTGCACTTTCCTGAGATGTTGAGGTTTCCGTGAGGTTCAGATGTTGGCCATGTCTCGCCCGGTGTTCGGCGTATTTTGGTTCTAGTCGTCTAACTTGTTGACACTGATTTTACATTGTTACATAGTTAATTAGTAGTTATATTTTTGTTTACTTTGCCATTTTAAACTACTGACAAAACACTATTACTGGCCTATTTGGGACCAGTACACTCTAATACGTATTCACTGCATGACGACTTGTATTTGACTGGGGCGGATGCGAAGCGTTAGCATTAGTATGTAGTTGACATATTTTGCGTATGTCTTAGTGCATCCACGTCATTGTCTTTTGTTTCAAATTGGCTCACGCCCTGTTGTCATGTCATTGTTTGTTAGGTCATCTCTGATTTTAATGACGTCCCGCCTTATGGACCAATGAGAAGTGGATATTGAAAGTCAGTGTGCACATATAACGCCACTGTGTATGCCCGACTCCTCACGTCCGCTCCTGACCTTGGAATCGTTTTGCTCTGTTGAAATCTGCGTCGTTGTCTCTTTACAAAGGGAAATTGTTCTATCCATGTATGTGTGTGTGTAACACAATAAAATACGATAATTTGCTACCACTCATACCATAATTCTGACATCAAGATTTTCGTACTGTCACAGAATGAGGAACAAATAATGGCTGAACTGGATACTTAGGTGGATAACATCCGAATTATAGAAAAGGAAAATACTGCAAAGATCTTGGAATGATGGTGTGAAAGAAAACAGAAGCATATGTATTAGAAGCGTACAATTACTTGGATAGTAACAGGTAGTACATAGGGACAGGGAGATGGTGCAGCATTAGAAATCCCTTTGCAATTGGGAAAACACAACTTTGGTCTAAATTAGGTCTATTTATAAGTAGGCATATTAACAACATCGCACTATATTTATATAGTTATCAATGAAAAATTGCTCCTGAACTACTGTACTCTGGTTATCTCAGATACTGTTTCATAATTTACTAGCCCATACATTTTGTTCAACTTCTCTACAAATGTCAAGAAACTGGTGTATCAAACCAAGCACACCAGTTTTAAAAATCTTGAGACAAAAACTGAACTGTTTCGGAAAAGTTGATGCAACACAAATCAGAAAATAGTTCTTCAAAGTACTCATCGGATAAAAAGAAAAGCAACTGTTTATCACCATCAACTCAGGACTTGGAAAAAACAGGACCTGACATTGGTAGTACTGAAAATAACAAAAATGTAAGAGATCTATAAAATGTGAAACAAGTGACATTGATGCAGCTCTTCTTTCATGCTTTAAAGCACAAATATTGTGTGGTATTTCAGTTAGTGGACCCATGTTCAAAGTTTACAAAATTCAAACTGAAAAGTTTGCCAAACACAATACAAGAACTTATTTGTAACAATGGGTGAACAGATTGCTTTAAAACCACAACAGAATTATACAAACCATTAAAACTCAAGTTCCCATTGTGCTATTGTAACAGTATAATAAGGGCCAAAGACACAAATATTTATCTGCCCAACAAACTTGTAACTGAAAAATTTTTAAAATCGTATGGAAAATTTGTTTTCTTTGCCCTTCACAACTGGATTTCCAAAAATCTCATCTTATGGTACACTACTAATGGCATATTAATTTTTTTTCCAGTAATAGTTTACAATCAAAACCAGCAGTTTTTTTATTTATAGCAAAATGTCTCAATTTTTAGAATTACCTTGGTGAGGAAGGTGGCCAGTGAGTTCGCTGTTATGATCACCATCTGATAAATCATTGTTATGGTCATTACATTTGTTTTCTTCACCGGAAGCACTATCATTGTCGCCTTCAACAGGAATTGTAAACATAGGTTTATTATCTATTAAAAAAAAGACTACTTTTCTATGCCATACATTAGACAGTACTTTAAAAAGGGCAGTTATTTTATAGAAACTAAACTTTAAAAAACATCTCTGCAATCACTTTATGTTACCAGGTTTTATGAAAGAAGTCAAATAAACACCTTACAAGTAAAGTCAGTTGGAGTATTCGCACAACTGTGTTGTTTACAAATGCATATTCTTACTATATACTTCATCATTACCATCATCAAGTTCCCTCCATCAAAGGCTCTTAGCCCTCTAGCCACACCACAGGAAAAGAAGGAACTGGCTTCCATTTAACTAGGGCTACCATATTTTTCAGATCCGAAATGAGGACACCTTTGTAAACTTCTTGGTATTGATCGGGGCAGTGGGACGGTAATATCTGTGTATGTTCTAATTATAACCAATATTTTCCTTCACAGTTTATTATAATTATAAAATATTACTTATAAAATGTATAATAATATATACTGGCATTATTAATTAAACTAAATTAATTAAATTAATTTAAAATCATATTAATAACATTATTAAAACTATATGAAATGTGTGTGCGTGCGCACGTGTGTATGTGTGTGTGTTCCAACAGTACGTCTGCGTATGTTACTGTGCATTGTTGCAGTTGGTTTAAAAAACTGCTAAATTAGAATAAATAATTAATATTGTCAATATTTAAAAAAATCTGTATTGAAAGGTGTAAGTAACCAGCGAAGGGGAACACCGAATGTGCAAGACGGTACTGGCATATCACGCTACACACAAGCTTAAGAGTGTGTACAGTGTTAATGATATGTGTGTGTATGAACCAGTAGAAACCGGCGTAGCATCACCCCTGAATAAATGTGAATTAAATAAGTATTATTTAAATTTTGGTAAGTGCGCATAAGATATGACAACACAAATTATGCCACGTTATTAATAATATAGACGCACACATGTGCAAAATCTAGTGCAAAACAAATAATACATATTAATACAGTGTAAATAAAATTGAATAGAACTAGGAATAATTAAAGTATAGAAAAACTCTTAATATACAATTATACATTAAAAAATTACCGATCATATGAACATCGAGCAATAAACAAAAGACTTCGGGTGTTGTGAATAAAATTAAAATAAATATGAAAAATAAACGAATCTGTAAAGGGATACTTGACAAACGATAACAATATAAATCATGCACAGAATGGTTGAAACATGATTTTTGTGCCCGACAGTATAAATAAGGGAGGACTGCAAGCCTCTACCCTCATTCACTGGAACACATCTGCAGCCGAAGGCTATGCCCGACTGTGGAGCATCCAAGGTCGATACCCCAGCAGAATGGATATAGCACCGTACGAGTCATCTGAATACTGAGTCGACCAGGAGGACCGGACAGACAACAACAGAGGATCGACACAGGACACAGGACTCAAGATCATGACGAGGAATCACTGAGTATCACCACACAAGCAATAAGGTGACATGAAACCATTCTTACTTGTCAACCAATGAGTCATAAAAGACTTTAAAAGGAAAAGAGTAAAGAGACAATGATAAACTTTAATAGTGTAAATATTAATTGTAAAATCTAATTGGTTAAACTATAACGTTAGTAATTTATAATGATATTTAACATTTACAAAATTATTATTATTATTATTTTTGAAATTATAACGTAGCATAAATCTTTATGTAATTCTAAATTTGATTGATGTTTCATGAATACGATATTCATATATAGGCACACAAACCAAAGTAGTAATAATATAAAAAGAAATATGCAATTTAAAAGAAATACAATCTAAGTAAATCGAGACCACATTTTATATTATAAAAATTTCTATTTATACATGTCAATTTATATCCTGTGTATTACGTTTATGAATATTTGTGTAATGTTATTTATATAGTGACAATAATTGTGTGTATGCTGAGAACACACAACAAAAGACAAATTTTATGCGAATAATGACAAAATTTTAATTCGTAATTTTTTAAAAATTATTTAATAAATTTTTGAATTATTTTACAAACTTAAATACGATATAAGAAGTGTTATTATTATTTAAAAAACACACCATACACGTTTTCTCTTTATAATATATACGTTGTAGTAGGCTTTTGGGTATCTCCGTGTATGTGATGTTTATAATGCCAACGTTTCATTCCGTAATCCCGGAACATTTTCAAGGCGTACTGATGATGATTTAACTACAGTGTGCGTTTTATATCTCGCTTCCCTTGTGATTTTTTGCTGTGGGGGGGTTAGAGCATGGGGGGAGTGTGTTGTGCCCATATGTGGCTTGTTGTTAATTTGTGAACTGTCATTTAAGAATTTCCACGTGGTTGCTAGTTTAGTATATTCATTTCTGTCGTTGACCAGTCCCTCCCTCATCCGGTAGATCTCTATGCCCTCTCTGTACTCTCTGATTTTCTTATAGTTACTTCTTGCCAAGATTTTTGTGTTTTTGAAATCAAAAGCGTGTCCTGTTTCTTTGGTGTGTTTCATTAGGGATGTGTTGTCTTCTTGTTTTGCTACAGCCAATTCGTGTTCGCGGATGCGTTGACGGAAATTTCTCCCAGAGTGGCCGATATAAGATTAGTCGCAGTTTTTGCATGGTATTTTATATACACCTTGTCCCTCTAAGTGTATGTGGTCCTTCGGATTTTGTAGAAAGGCATTGATTTTTTTGTGCATGTTGAACGTTATCCTGATGTGATATTTCTTGAGTATTCTCCCTATTATGTCTGTTGTGCCGTTCATATATGGTAATGTTAAGGTGCTGATGTAGTCCTGTGTTTCTTTCTTCGGTTGCGTCTTCTTTTGTTTGAAGGCGTTTAAATCAGATGGGGTGTATCAATTGAAAAACAACGTCTCCTTCAAAGTGTTCAGCTCATGTTTCCTGTGTTCCTCATACGGTAGGTCTAGGGCTGTATGTGTAAGTGTCTTCACTACAGACTGTAACTGCGCTGGGTGGTGATGGGACTGTCTGTGTAAGTATCTGTTTCTGTGTGTGGGTTTTCTATATGTAGAAAAGCTGAGGTGACCGTCTTTCTTCTTTATGAAAAGATCAAGTAATGGAATGCCGTTGTCTGTCTCTGTTTCCATAGTGAACTCTATTTTTGCACGAATGCTGTTTATATGCGTCAATAACTCTGTTAATGTGTCCTTTCCATGTGGCCATATTACGAAGCAGTCGTTGATGTATCTAATCCACAGGGAAGGTTTTAGCTGTGCTGTGCTCATTGTTTTTTTCTCGAGATTGTCCATGAAGAGATTAGCAATAATCAGCAATATCGGTGAGCCCATTGGTGCTCCTTCCATTTGCATGTAGAAGTTATTGTTGTATGTACAGTAGGTGGAGGTCAGACAGTGCCTTTTAGTTCCATGATGTGCTGAGGCAGTTTGTATGTAGTTTGTATTGTATGGAGTGCTTCTAAGATCAGTATATTTGTGAAAACTGAGACTACATCAAAGCTGACCCGGATGTCTGAAGAAGAGATGGCGAAGTCCGAGTGCCGTTCTTTTAAAGTAAACAAGTTTTTATGTACGAATCCATTTTTTCGGCTAATGGTTGGAAGTATTTGGCTAAGATCGCGGCTAGATTTTGTGTGGGCAAAAACTATAGCTCTAACTATTGGTTGAAGTGGGATGTCTGCTTTGTGGATTTTAGGCAGTCCATATAATTTCGGTGTACATGAGGACTTCTCCCGAGGAATCAAGCATTGTTTTGTTTCTTTCTCAAAAGAGAAGAAATAACCAGCAGAACACAACACAAGAGAAGCAAACAAGAAAATCATTCACAACGTAACAGGCATACAACTGGACGCACACACAGAAAAAATCCTGTCAAAAGGATACAACTTTGCAGTTACCCCATCCAGAATCCCGAAAGAAGATATCATATGCTAAGTGGAAGCAGCTCTCACTCCACTGGAAGAGACCGAATCTGAAATAATTCACCAAGAGGTAGCAAGAGTACTGAGACACGCCACACAACCAAACCAGAACATCACATGCGAAGAAATAAATAGCTTGTGAGCAGTGTGAGATAATAAGGACATCATAGTACTTCCAGTGGATAAAGGAAACGCCACCATCATCATATACACACAAGACTAACAGGCCAAGATGGAACAGCTACTTACAGACAACACCTATGCAGAAATGACACAAGACCCCACGACATATCTAGAGAAGAAGACACGATCACTCATCCTCAGTAAACTGATGGAGAAAGAAACAAAACATCGCTCGAGTCCTCGGGAGAAGTCCTCATTTACACCGAAATTATATGGACTGCCTAAAATCCACAAAGCAGACATCCCACTTTGACTGATAGTCAGAGCTATAGTTTTCGCCCACACAAAATCTAGCCGCGTTCTTAGCCGAATACTTCCAACCATTAGCCGAAAAAATGGATTAATACATAAAAAACTCGTTTACTTTAAAAGAACGGCCCTCGGACTTCGCCATCTCTTCTTCAGACATCCTGGTCAGCTTTGATGTAGTCTCACTTTTCACCAATATACTGATCTTAGAAACACTCCAGACAATACAAACTACATACAAACCGCCTCAGCACATCATGGAACTAACAAAGCATTGTCTGACCTCCACCTACTTTACATACAACAATAACTTCTACAGGCAAATAGAAGGAGCACCAATAGGTTCACCGTTATCGCTGGTCATCGCTACTCTCTTCATGGACAATCTCGAGAAAAAAGCAATGAGCACAGAACAGCTAAAACCTTCCTTGTGAATTAGATACATCGACGACTGCTTCGTAATATGGCCACACAGAAAGGACACATTAACAGAGTTATTGATGCATATAAACAGCATTCGCGCAAAAATAGAGTTCACTATGGAAATGGAGACAGACAACGGCATTCCATTCCTTGATCATTTCATAAAGAAGAAAGACGGTCACCTCAGCTTTTCTACATATAGAAAACCCACAAACAGAAACAGATACTTACACAGACAGTCCCATCCCATCACCACCCAGCGCAGTTACAGTCTATAGTGAAGACACACACAGAACTCTATATCTACCATATGAGGAACACAGGAAACACAAGCTGAACACTTTGAAAGAGACGCTGTTTTAAATGAATACACCCCATCTGATTTAAACGCCTTCAAACAAAAGAAGACGCAACCGGAGAAAGAAACACAGGACTACATCAGCACCTTAACATTACCATATATAAATGGCACGACAGACATAATAGGGAGAATACTCAAGAAATATCACATCAGGACAACGTTCAACACACACAAAAAAATCAACGCCTTTCTACAAAATCCGAAGGACCACATACACTTAGAGGGACAAGGTGTATACAAAATACCATGCAAAAACTGTGACCGATCTTATATCGGCCACTATGGGAGAAATTTCCGTCAACACATCCGCGAACACGAATTGGCTGTACCAAAACAAGAAGACAACATATCCCTATCGAAACACACCAAAGAAACAGGACACACTTTTGATTTCAAAAACATAAAAATCTTGGCAAGGAGTAACTATAAGGAAATCAGAGAGTACAGAGAGGGCATCAAGATCTTCCGGATGAGGGAGGGGGCGGTCAATGACAGAAATGAATATACTAAACTAGCAACCACATGGAAACTTCTAACTGACAGTTCACAAATTAACAAGCAACATATGGCCACAACACACTCACCCCCATCCTCTAACCCTCTAATGGCAAAAATCACAAGGGAAGCGAGATATAAAATGTGTGCCGTAGTTAAATCAACATCAGTACATCTTGAAAATGTTCCGGGATTACGGAACGAAACGTTGGCATTATAAACATCACATACTTATAATGTTCAGGGGAACAAATCTTTTAATAATTGTAATAAGTTTTACACCCAGTGTTCAACCTTTGGGGAACCTCTTTTAACCAAAATGCGTAAATTTTATTGTGAAACCCCGTTAGTGTCTGGAGCCAGTACGTCGAGACGAGTTGAGAAACTGTCTGTGCATCACGAGTGGGGAAACCCAGGATGTCTGTGAATCACGAAAAAACACGTAATCGTCATACGTTAATTTCATCAGGCGGAAAAAATTGCAGAATTTGCTGGCCCAATTTCCAGAACATTTTAAACCAGCCAATCAGAGAAGGTGTTATAAAACTCGCCAATGCCCGACATTTTGTGTGTATGCAACCCGCAGGAAATAACTGATGAAATAACCCTCAGTCGACACTCAGCTTCATGACCATGCGGTCATATAACCAAGTGCTCGCGAGCAAGTTACGTTGGCCAACAAAATTTCAATCTAAATGAAGTAAACCAGTAATGTGATATACAGCCGGGGAACATTTAACGTTAATAACAAAATTTAAACATTTTTTTTTAACGTATTTGGAGTGTATGGTGATAGCAGTGACTTAACCGTGATGGTGAAATAACCAGACATCTACAGTCAGGATGAGTACAAAACTAACCAATGTCTAATATTAAATTCATGAATATTATTTAAATCCAGTCACGGAAATAATAAAAATCACAAGATAACAGAGCTCTTAATTAACACTGGGGGTAGTGAAAAATTGTAAAGTGTAAGAGATAGAGAGAGAGAATGCAAGTACTGTGTTGCGTCTTAGAAGCTCTCGATGAATCTTGAGTTGATCTTAGAACGTTAGTTGGAGTTAGCTGGTCAGAAATGAAATAATAAAGTGGACTGTATATGTTTTTAGAGATAATTATTTATTGAAAATTAATAAGACATAATTGCTGGCCCGTGCAGTTTTAGCGCGGCATAAGTGCCGGAGAATTAAGATAGAATTAAAATATTGAAGTACATAATAGTATGTAGAGGCCGAGATCGCCTACGTAAATTACCGCATGATGATCATGCTAAATTATGAAATATTGAAAACTTTATGTAGCCGTGGCTGGCGAACTGAGCGAGATGCCTGCTCGGAGTCTTGCAAGGAACTAACTTAAATTTGGCTGCTGCTAGCCTGTGTCAAACCGGCAGCAGATAGCAGAGAGACAAATGATGTCACTACACGCGCCTGCAATGCGGCATTTTACAGTACAAAGTTTAGCTAGGTACAAAGTTTGACCATACTGCCCGCACAAAATCGGGGCGATTTTGCAACTTAAGTCATTGTGTGAATAGTACATGGTAATTGACATTACATGATAACAAATTCAATAATAAATAACAACTGCTAATACAACAACAACGACATAACAATTGACATGTATAACAGTAGAGCAATGACACCCAGAAAATTAATAGTAGATAACAATATGATTAACATACCAAATTCATGTAAGGATACATAATACATAATGATTTACGTTACATAGTAATAGAACAATGATAATAAAATTCCACAACAAATAACAACATGGTAATGATACATAATAATACAATAATCAGGCAGACATAATAGTTGGCAGTACATAATAATAGGATAATGATCCCAAAAAATTCAATAATAAGTAACAGGTAATAATACAATGACAAAGACATAATAATTTACATGCATGATATTGGAATAACAATCCCCAAAAAATTAAAAAATACATAACCAAAAACATGATAGTGATACTGTAACGGTACAGAAGTGTGTGATCCCAGTTTTAATTTTATTTTGTATCAATTCAGTTAATTTTCAAATTGTCAGACTTCACCTGTGAGGTGCCCCAGTAACCAGCAATACACACTGTTAGCCTAAACAATTGTCCAGACGTACTGCGTAACCGCCCCAGTAAGCAGCAGTCCTTGTGAAACAGTATGCAGTTTGTCATCAGAGAGTGAATTACAGACAGCCAGCAGCAGCATACAGTTCAGATAGCTAAACAGTGGCCTCGGGTGCAAGATAGGCCGTAATAATAACTAATAGTCGGCCTATCTTTTCAAGCATTAAAAACAAGTATAAAAAGTGTATAAACAGTAGCGCGCGGCCAACCTAAAAGATCTAAGTGTTCGCAAAGTTACGTCGGCCGACAAAATAAAAAGAAATGTTATTCTAAATTGGATTAAAATAATAGTGACGCATCAACATAATACGAACCAATCAACAACAGTACCGCAGTTAAACAGTGTCAAAACTAATTTATGGTGTGTTAACCAAAAAACCAGTGCATTCACAGCAAAGATGCAACACAGCGGAGTTCTTCAGTCGTTAAGTATCAACTGAGTTTTAACTAAAATCATTTTACCCTTTTTTCCAGAGTATAATTTAACATAAATAAATTGTAAATTTAAAATGTATATCAGAGATCTCAAAGTGGGCTTTAAATAGAATGACAAAGTCAAAGAACGAATGTGTGTGAGTGTGGGGTTAAATCACATATTGGTTCATTACAAAAAATAAATAGTTGTCATAAGCTAGTTAAGTAAGAAATCTTGTCAATTTGTTTGATTTCTACTAACTGTTACTCCTGCAATGAGTATTTTAATATAACAGAAAAGAAAGAAGAAATTTAAGTGTCATAAAAGAGAGACGAAGTAATTATTTTGCATAATAAACCAGAAGCAATTTGTTTTAGCATAAACTGTGTAGTGATTTTTATACCGTGTATCACAAATAATCCTTTCTGCAGCAGTTTCGTCTGTACGACTCTGGAAAACCCCTAAGGTAAGAATTAATTATTAATAAGAATTCATTGAGTAGTTTCATTGGCCACGAACTAGGGACCCGAGTAAAATGTATTTGTAGTAATTGAGTAGTTTCAATACACAATAGTACAATAGACATAATAATAATGTAGTAATCATAACAATGTAAATCATGTGATCGCCCGGGGAATATCCCGGGCGTTAAGCACGATAATGCTATAAAATTCACATCATTGAAACGTGTTGCATGAATGCTCATGCGATTAGTCTGAGGCCACTGGAAGTGGACATAATTTATGAATGGGTTGACGTAGGAAACCATTTGCGGTGCGAACATCCGTGACGCGCACTATTGAATCCTGACCCGAATAGACATTCATGACCGCCCCGTGTTTCCACTGAAGTGGGGGGGAATTGTCATCTAGAATAAGGACGAGTTGTCCGGGAGTCAAATTTTTTGACGGGATGTGCCATTTGTTGTGCTGTTGCAACTGGTGCAAATAATCTATCAACCACCTGTTCCATATTGACTGGGTGAATCTTTGGAGCAGCTGCCATCAGCCCAGATGACTAATATTGACTTGGGAATAGTCAGGTTCCGGGAGTGCAGTGAGCGGAGAACCAACCAGGAAGTGCGCTGGAGTTAAAGGTTCAGGGTCCCTAGAGTCATTGGAGATGGCGAACAAGGGGCGTGAGTTAAGGCAGGCCTCTATTTGAGTTAGGATAGTGTAATACTCCTCAAATGTAAGGATGATTCCACCGACAACGCGCCGCAAATGAAACTTGACGCTCTTGACTCTACTTTCTCACAGGCCGCCGAAATGCGGTGCTGAGGGGGGAATAAAGGACCATTTGATGCCTTGGGCACTGGTAAAATCCTGGGTGGTCTGTTCAAAATCATTAGATTGAAAAAGTTTGTATAATTCGAGAAGTGTGCTACTAGCACGACGAAAGTTTGTTCCATTGTCGGAGAATATCTGATCAGGGATACCTCTACGCGCTATAAACCGTTTTAAGGCCGCTATGAAGGCGTCTGAGGTAAGATCTGAGACTAGTTCCAGGTGAATAGCTTTAGTGACCATGTGTATAAATAGAGCAATATAAGCCTTTGACGTCGCCTTTGAACGCTGCCCACCATGACGTATAAGTACGGGACCGGCATAGTCGACTGCAGATTGAGAAAATGGCTTAGCAGGCGTAACCCGGGAAGGGGGTAATTGTCCTAATAATTGGTTTGCGCCCCTAGCACAGAATCGAAAACAAGTGATACATATGCATATTACTAAACGTATATAAGACCTACCATTAATTAGCCAATATTTCTGCCGTAGAGAATACTGAGTCAATTGTACACCAGCGTGTAATAGACGAAGATGCTCGCTTTCTATGATTAATTTGCTGAGATGAGAATGCGGGTGGAGTATGATTTGGTGTTTGCTCTCATAGGTAAGCTGGGAGTGCTGAAGACGTCCGCCCACGCGCAATATCCCCGCATCGTCCAGAAAGGGGTTAAATGAAAGAATTTTACTATTATTAGGGATGCAGCGTTGTGCCTTCAGTTCCTTAATTTCGATGCTAAAGTGCGATTGCTGGGACTGGCGAATAAAAACCAAAAGTGTACCATGTAACTCATGGGAAGTTAAAAAGGAAGTGTCTCTATCCGCTATAGGGAGCCTAGAGTTCCGAATGAATCGACGGCAATACGAAAATACGCGAACGAGTTTTGAAAGCGAAGAGTAGTTTTCAAAATAACTAGACGTAGATGAAGCAACAATCAATGAGGTTTGGACCTGCTTACGTTGTTCCTGCTCAAGATCGGGATGAGTGCAGGGTGAATGGGCATCGAAAGCGCAGATGAGCCATGATGATGACTCATGGGACAACCAGGATGAACCATGCCACCATTGTGGGTGGCCGTGTAACACCCGAGGGAGACAACCACGCGATAAAATGTTGGCAGGGTTGTCCAGTGACGAGACATGATGCCAGGTACCCTTTGTAGTGAGACGCTGTATCTCCGCAACAAGGTTGGTGGACAGTAATGTGAGAATTTCATATTCAAAGGTTGGCTAATCTGTACGCTCAGGCTTCGCGCTCTTTAGCGTTCAGGCTCAAACACAGTGCAACGTACGTCCGTGGGCGGCAGACGTAATCGCGTTTGCTGCTTCGTCCTGTAATTTCTTCATTCTTATTTGTTGTCGAGACAAATTTATGTAGGCCTTAGGCCCTACAGTACAGTACTCATTACTGTAGTTTTGAGTGTAGAGTACTTGCGCCTCAATTTACGATGTAACATTTTTTACCCGACGGGGTTTTTCAAAATTCAAAATGCTTACCAGACTTAGCCAATCTTACAATTCAACTTAAATGTACAACTAAACATCAATAAATGTATTAAATTACAGTCCACGCTCATCATTATTTTCTGCATCCTGGCAAATACGTTTACAGCATTAACTTCCTAACATTTTTTTGGTCGCTCCGTGCCTGGATTCATCATTTTTTCTTCTTTCAACTTATACCAGAGCGGCTTTCATCATTTTTTCCACCTCAATTTCTGGCCATCACGGGCGATTCAGCATGTTCGCTGATCCGACCATGTCGGGAGTTATTCAGCATTTCTTTCGTCGCCATTGAGCCTCGTGACAACACCACTACAAGACCATCCATGTGTTAACGCCTACACACCAGATTGAGCAGTCATCTATCCAGTCCGTGCGTGTCTGCCATCTATTCCACGGCCTCAACACTCCAGGACATCTCATAGAAGGTACGACATCAACGACATCACTAACAGGTGCGTAGAATGGCGGAAGAAGGCCTAAAAGTGTTGGTTAGAAAGAGAGGCGGTTTAAAGTCTGCCATAGTGCGAATCAATTCGGCTATAATTAATTTTGATGAAAAGAGTAACACTAAACATTTTTTAACTGTTAGATCGGAAAGTCTAAAGAGTTTAGCAACAAAATATGACGAGGTACAGTCTGAAATTGAATTAATTTCTAAGGACATAAACGCTGCTCAAGAAGACAGAATTGAGGTTGAAGAACTTTTATATTCAACCGAAGCTAACATCTTGCAATTAATACAAACTTTCAACGTTCAGACTGAATCTCGAGTATTAACAAGTAATATGCAATTAACACCTATAAGTTTGCCCTGCTTCACAGGCAACATTTTAGGATGGCAGCACTTTTATTCAATATTTCTGGACTTGGTACATGCCAGATCTGATCTAACTTCAGTGCAAAAACTACATTATTTGTATTCATCTCTCAAAAATGAGCCATTAGATCTAATTAAGGCCTTGCCTATTTGTAATGAGAACTATTCAATAGCGTTAAGTTTGCTGTCCGCTAGATATGATAACAAATTCATATTAGCAAAATATTATATTCAAAATTTACTAGAAGTGAAGTCTACAATCAAAGACTCTGTACAGAGCTTAGCAGAATTTATAAATACAATAACGTCTTCTGTCAATTTGCTGGCAGCTATGCAATTGTCAGTGGATTCATTTGAACTCATTACTGTACAACTATTGTCAGCAAAACTTGACCATTCCACATTTAAATTATGGAAGGAGTCTATAGATCCCGATAATCTTCCTAACTTTCAGAGCTTTACACAGTTTTTAAACGCACGTAGACAATTATTAGAAAATACATTACCGATAGACGCTGGACAGCAGCTTAACAAGCCGACTTTAAAATTTAATAATAAGTCTGAAAAACATAAATTACGAAACTCTGCTGGCAGCACTGCATTTAAAAGTTATCATTCAACTTCAAATAATTATTTATGCCCATGCTGCAAGGCCAGTCACCCAATTTATATATGTGACAAATTTTGTGAATTAAGCATATCGGAATGAGGGCAATTTATATTAAAGCATAAATGCTGCACTAATTGTTTAAGACCAGATCATTTTTCACCTAATTGTAAGGTAAAACAATCATGTAAGATCAGTTCAAAACGACACCATACATTGCTGCACATAAATAATGTGTCAAAACAAGGTTCTGCCAGCAGCAGTAATTATTGTTCATTCAAGCTTCAATCAGCAAACCATGTTCTCTTGTCGACAGCAGTTGTGTTCGTCATCGACCGTGCTGGTAACAGACAGCTTGCAAGAATTTTGTTAGATGCTGGGTCACAAGTGAACTTTTGTACTGAATCATTTGCTAAAAAATTGCAACTTAACTTGACCGAATCTAATATACCAATTTCAGGTATTAATAATGCGACATGTTGTGCCACTAATTTTGCATCAATTCGTATTGTTTCTCGCTATCAAAGGTTCAGCTTTAATGCTCCGTGTGCAGTCTTATCTGCGCTGACCCATAAACTTCCAGCACAATCTTTCGACATAAATCATTTTAATATCCCAGATAACATTTTCCTCGCTGACCCACATTTCAACATATCAGCTGACATAGACATACTTTTAGGAGCGCAGTTTTATTTAGATTTGATTTTAGCTAACAAATATGTACGTGGTCCTAACTTTCCTATTATACAAGAAACAAAGTTAGGCTACATTCTAGCAGGCAATCTGCCCAAACATTGTCATTCTAAGGGTCCTGCTGTTTCGTTCTTGGCAAGAAACAACGACAGTCAAATTTTAGCGTCTCTTGAGAAATTTTGGGAGACCGAAACCATCCTTGATAATGCACCCCTTAGTAACGATTCAGTTTGTGAGGAACATTTTGTTAAGTCCACTCATCGCAATGATGAGGGTAGGTTCGTTGTCTCATTACCATTTGGGTCTGATAGTCCCCAGTTGGGTGAGTCCTACGCTACCGCAGAAGTGAGATTTTTAAGTTTAGAACGCAGGTTCAAGCGTGATTCTGAGCTTGCGCGTGAATACACAAACTTTATTCAAGAATATAGGGATCTTGGCCACATGGCGCTAGTCGACGATTGTTCTGTCAATTCCAGGGTTTCAAATGCCTACTATTTGCCTCACCATGCCGTTTTTAAACATTCTAGTTCCACGACAAAACTTCGCGTCGTTTTTGATGGCTCGGCCAAAACTACCAATGGTCTTTCTCTCAATGATATTTTGTTAGTAGGCCCAAATGTTCAACAAGATCTTTTCTCTATTCTTTTCCGATTTCGCATACACAACTATGTTCTGATCGCCGACATCGAGAAGATGTATAGACAAATTCTAGTGTCTGATAACGATTGTCATTACCAATGTATTCTGTGGCGTAATTCTCCGCTTGAACAGTTTAAACATTTTGTACTGCGATCTGTAACATACAGGTACTGCTAGTGCCTCGTTTTTGGCCACTCATTGCCTTATTCAGATTGGTAAGGATCATGAAGCTTCTTTTCCTGACACTGCTTCAGCTATAATTAATGATTTTTATGTCGATGATTTGTTAACCGGTGCAGACACCATTTCTAATCTGACCAAGTTGAAATCTGACTTGGGTACGTTGTTGAGTCAATATGGCCTTACTCTACATAAATGGGCATCAAATGAACCAAATGTGGTCACAGATCATAATAATTTATCACTTCCATTAAACAAACAAGGCAATGTGCGTACGTTGAGCATTCTTTGGAACAACTCTACAGATTCATTTTTGTTTGACATCAAGTCATTTCCAGTTGAGTCAAGCATCTATCCTGTCAATTATAGCAGGTATCTGCGACCCACTTGGACTCGTCAGTCCAATTGTTTTTCTGTATAAACAGTTTATGCAGCAACTGTGGCTGTGCAATCTTGGTTGGGATGAGCCAATTTCTGAGCAATTATATTTGTATTGGCGTTCATTATGTAACAAGTTGTATCTAATCGGTAAAATTATTGTCCCACGCTCTATTCCTAGCAAGTCCAAGGCAAAGATAGTTGAATTACATGGTTTTGCGGATGCCTCTGAAAAGGGCTATGGGTGTTGTGTTTACGTTAGAGTCATTTATCAAGATTTAACGGCCTCTTGTCACCTTTTGTGTTCCAAATCTCGCGTAGCTCCACTACGACAGGTGTCATTACCCCGCATTGAACTCTGTGCTTGCTTGTTGTTATCGCGACTTCTATTCAAGGTCACCCCTGCTCTTCATTCCTTTGTCAATAGCGTTCACCTGTACTCCGACTCCATGGTATCTCTCTATTGGATTCATGCTCAGTCTTCTAGGTGGAAGACCTACGTCGCTAATCGTGTTGCTGAGATTCAGCGTCTCACTGAAACCTACACATGGCATCATATCAATTCGCAACATAATCCTGCTGACATTATTTCTAGGGGACGTCACCCTGACGTTTTGCGCGATTGTTCGCTTTGGTGGCATGGTCCCGCTTGTCTGTCTCAATCTTCTGAGCCCAATCCTTTTTCACCTTTCTCACCTTCTAATGTGCCGCTTCCTGAATGCTCCATCGAGGAGAAACAAACCCCCAAACTTTCTCTAATTTCTACCCTACCTATTGATCTTTCAAAGGACTTTTCTTCATTGCACTGTCTGACTCGCGTGTACGCTTACTGCTTTCGATTCACCAAAAATACTAGACCCTCTAGGGCTGAGAAAATCTCGGGTGTTCTTACCCCCGCCGAAATTCATTCTACTCTTAATTTCTTCATAAAGCAATCCCAGTCCATCCATTTCGCTGCTGAGCTTAACTGCCTTCGTAATGGGGCTTCTGTCTCTATTAGGAGTAAGCTGTCTTCTCTGGACCCGTTTCTTGATGAGTTTGGAATCATACGTGTCGGCGGATGCTTACAGCAGTCGCAACTACCCTATGACAATAAGCATCCTACTGTCTTGCATCCATCGGCTCACATCACTCACCTTATAATCGAGTGCGAGCATATTCGTCTCCTCCATGCTGGTGCTCAACTTGTCCATCATTCACTTCGTCAACGTTGGTGGATCATTAACGCCAAGATAGTCATTCGTTCCATCATTCGTAGACGCGTCAAGTGTCTCAGATTTAACACCAAATATCAGGTTCAAAGGCTTGGCATTTTGCCATCTCCTAGGGTTACTCCTTCGCGGCCGTTTCTATTCTGTGCAGTTGATTATGGTGGTCCCTTCATGATTCGTCATGGCGGGCAGAGATCTAGGACTCTGTCAAAATCATACGTGTCTTTGTTCATTTGCTTAGCCACCAGGGCCATTCATTTGGAATTGGTTTCCGACCTTACGGCCAATGCGTTTATAGCAGCCTTGCGTCGCTTCATGGCTCGTAGGGGCATACCTAGCCAGTTATATTCTGACAATGGCACGAACTTTAGGAAGGCCCGCAACGTTTTGCATGACCTTTACAATCTCTGGCATAAAAAAGATGCCACCTCATCAATCCAATCCTTTACGACTTCTCATGGTATTAAGTGGTCATTTATTCCGCCCTCGTCACCTCATTTTGGTGGTCTTTGGGAGAGCGGTATAAAAAGTTTAAAGTATCATTTGCGCCGCGTTGTCGGCAAGTCCATACTCACTTTCGAGGAGTTTACTACGGTTCTGTCACAGGTAGAGGCCTGTCTAAACTCACGTCCATTATTTGCCGTTTCATCGGATGTAAACGATCCAGTGCCACTTACCCCTGGCCATTTTTTAATCTGTGCACCATTAACGGCAATACCCGATCCTGACTTATCTCATGTTCCCCTCTCTCGTCTTGGACGTTGGCAACTTCTCCAGAAGTTTGTCCAAGCTATTTGGAAATCATGGTCTCGCGACTACCTACACCAACACAACAACATCACAAATGGAAATTCGCAAAGGAAAACGTTTCCATTGGTGACCTGGTTTTGCTGATCGAGGGTAACTTGCCTCCATTAGCATGGAAATTTGGGGTAATTACCGCCACATTTCCCGGACCAGACAATTTAACCAGAGTAGTTGACGTTCGTACGCCTACTGGTACCTATCGCAGACCAATTCATAAGTTATGTTTGGTGCCAGTGAGGGACGAACAGTAAAAGAGAAGATATTTTCTTTATAAAACTAAATGTATGTATTTGTCAAACATGTGTTAAATCAAATGTTCTAAGAAGATTGTGTTAGTTATAAGCACTTTTATTTTTAGCATAAGCTTTAATTTGTATATTTTCAATTCAGAAATTGCGTCTTTTACTTGAGCAAGTGTCAATTTGTTTAATATGCAAGGCTTCAATTATTTTTTGTATTTTCGTGTATACAACATTTGATTTATGCGTCATGTCTTTGCTTAGTATTTGTTCTTATGTCATAAATTTTGTTATATAATATTCACATGGTTTGCAGCTATACAAACCATGTATGCATCTTTCTTGCACATTTTTTGTTAATATGTGTGCTATTTTATTACTCTATGAATTTATGTGTTACTTGCAATTGTTCAACACATGCGTTACATTTTGTATAAACACATTTTCTGTACTTGTCACTTATGCTATTATGCCTTGTATTCATGTATTTGTAATTATCCAAACATATTTCTATTGTATTTTATTATGTATAACTTTGTATCTATGTAAAACACATTATTCTACCCGCATTTTTTACTGTCTATAATCATGCGCCACGCACATATTTTTATATTTTGTATTTGTATTTTGCGATCACGTATTGCACAATTATTATTCATGCTTTCAATTATGACATACATGTCATTACACTTATGTACTTGCAACTATTCAACAATGTGTAATCTGTTTTCACATGTCAATTTATTGTGCATTCCTGCAACTGGCAGGTATAGCATGCACCATTTAATTATTATATTACAGCGTTATGCTAAAGCTATGTTTTTACATGCATAATTTTGTAATAATTTTTGTCTATTCATTTTACACTCAATACTATTATGTATAAGTCAACTGGCCTTGACTGGTTTAGGCTGTCAATCATGACTTGCATAAAATATTTGCAATTTGTATCGGGCCCATCATGTGATGAGTCACCGATTATTCATCATCAAACATTGTCAAACTATTTATTATTCATGTTTTATATTGTCTTATATTGTATACATATAATATATATTGTATACATTTTGCTAATTCATGCATTTATACTCATGTATAAATCAGTTTGTAAGCCAACTGTGGCCTGTTCAACTGTTATCATCATTATTCAGGTTTTATCTCTGAACAGTTTAATGTTATAACTGTTATCTAACATTTCAATCTCAATGTTCAATACAATTTACTGAGGTTGATATCTATTATTAAGAACGTACATTGTTTTTTCTTATAATAAATTATTAAAATGTATTAAAAAATCTTTTGATTTTTTGCGGGCAGCTATGGACAGTAATGTGGGAATTTCATATTCAAAGGTTGGCTAATCTGTACGCTCAGGCTTCGCGCTCGTTAGCGTTCAGGCTCAAACACAGTGCAACGTACGTCCGTGGGCGGCAGACGTAATCGCGTTTGCTGCTTCGTCCTGTCATTTCTTCATTCTTATTTGTTGTCGAGACAAATTTATGTAGGCCTTAGGCCCTACAGTACAGTACTCATTACTGTAGTTTTGAGTGTAGAGTACTTGCGCCTCAATTTACGATGTAACATTTTTTACCCGACATGGTTTTTCAAAATTCAAAATGCTTACCAGACTTAGCCAATCTTACAATTCAACTTAAAATGTACAACTAAACATCAATAAATGTATTAAATTACAGTCCATGCTCATCATTATTTTCTGCATCCTGGCAAATACGTTTACAGCATTAACTTCCTAACAGTTGGCGACAAATACCTTCTATCTGGAAGATTGCTGGTGGATCCAGTGTAAGGCTATCATCGAGTCCGAGTAAAAATATAAGTCGTCGAATTTGTAACTCACGGCGTCTATAACCTTGGAAGCCAATTGAGCCAACAAGAGACAGGCGCAAAGTTCAAGTCTGTGTAATGTTATCTGCTTCAAGGGGGCGACTCTAGATTTAGAACATAACAAGTTTGATGAGATGACGTAGTTTGAATAGACCGTACGCACATAAATACAACACGCGTAACCTTTTGCTGACGCGTCGGCAAATCCATGGAGCTGGAATGAAATGATTTGCGAATTATTTAAACTCTTTACAGACCTTGGAATTTTAAAGTAAGTGTCTGAAATCAGCTGAGAATAAAGCTCTACCCACTGATTAGATGAGTCTGATAAGGGGTCGTCCCAACTTGTACCTGTTAACCACAATATCTGCATAGAATGCTTACACCAGAATGTGACCGGGCCAATGAGTCCCAAAGGGTCGTAAATTCCTGCGATAACTGATAATACCCTTCTCTTGTTGAATACCTCTACATTGACATGTCTTTGGACACTATATACGAAACTATCTTCGTCAATGTTCCATTGAATACCCAAGGTACGCACAGTTTGATTTTTGCTAAGGTCGAGGGAGGAATGAGCGTGCGAAGCTATAATGGTCTGATCATTTGAAAACCATTTGTGCAAGGTTAAACCGTATTGGCTTAATAAATCTATGATGTCGGATTTCATTTTAGATAGGATGTGCGGGTTATCTGAACCGGTCATGAGATCGTCCACATAAAAATCGTTTGCGATGGCTGAGCAAGCTATAGGGTATTTAGTTTTATTTTCCTGGGCTATTTGAGCCAGACATCTTGTAGCAAGAAATGACGCACTTGCAGTCCCATATGTGACTGTCCTCAAGGCGTAATGTTGGAGTTCCCTATAGGGGGCGTCGCGCCAGACAATACGCTGCAAATTAGAATCCTTAGGATTAACTAAAATTTGACGATACATCTTCTCAATGTCCGAAATGAGGACATATCGGTGAGTGCGAAACCGAGACATAATAGAGAACAGATCTTGCTGGACCGTGGGACCAACCATCAATGTGTTGTTCAAGGACAAATTATTTATCGTTTTGACAAAGCCATCGAAAACAACTCGCAATTTGGTAGTTATACTAGAGCCTTTAAAAACTGAGTGGTGCGGCAAGTAAAAGGTGTCTGACTTGTCCACTGACAAATCGTACGCATCAAGTAAAGACATGTGACCAAGAGTTAAATATTCATGCATGAATGCGCTATAGTCTTTGTGAAGGGCAGGGTTCTGCTTGAACTTAATTTCCAGTGATTGAAACCTGCGAATAGCTCCGTGAAGAGAATCGCCCAAATGAGAACTGTATGACCTGCAAGGTAGGGATACCACAAATCTGCTATCATTATTACGGAAAGTATTAGATACAAAATGACTTTCGCATTCCGAGTCCTCAACGGAGGGAGCACGAATAGCAACGTCCTCTAACTTCCAGAAGTCCTTTAGTTGCGAGGAAATGGCATTATTATCTTCACATGCTATGAAGGATGAGACAGGTTTTGTCATGTCGACATTAAATGGCAAGTTACCCGCGAGAATGAATCCCAATTTTGTCTCCTGTATTATGGGAAAATGTGGGCTACGGATAAATCTGACAGGTTCAATTAATTGTAAGTAATACTGAACACCAAGCAATAGGTCGATGTGTGAAGAGAAGTTCAGTTGTGGGTCGGCTAGGAATATGCCTTTTGGTAAATTTAGGGACGAGATATCAAATGATTCTGCAGGGAGATTATTCGTGATTCTGGGAAGCACAGGGCAATGTATGTTTAAACTAAAATTCTTATAACGTGAATGCAACCTTACCCTAGTACTGAAGTCAGCTTGTGATACGGAATTGTTAATACCGGTGATGGGTAATTGAGATTTAATTAGTTTTAGACCCATGCGATGTGTGAAACTCATGGTGCAGAAGTTAGCTTGCGATCCTGAGTCCAATAAAATCCTTACTGGGTGCTTCCTACTGGCATGGTCAGTTGTCATGCAGACAGCGGTGGATAATAATATAGATTTGTTTGTTTGCAGTTTTAGTGAAAACTGATTGTTCCTGCACGAAGCGTTATTGCCTGATATGTGGATCATTGTGTGGTGGCGTTTAGCACATGTCCGGCAAGTAAATTTGGAAGGACAGTGTGCGAGATCATGGCCTGGACGTATGCAATTTAAGCAGAGTTTATTTTTAATTAAAATTTTTTTTCGTTCCAGGGTAGATATAGCCACGAAATGTGGGCATTCAGATAGGCGGTGTTTACCTCTGCACAGCTGACAGATGTTGCTGCTGATATGAGAATGGAATGTCGACCTTGTAATATCAACCGGTTTAATAGCTTTGCGATAGGGAGTCTTATCGCTAACGTGTATCTTGCTTACCGAGCTGGTCGCGCCGTCGACGTATTGCAATAACTGCCTTCTGTTATTTAAAAATTTAATAAAATTACTGAAATTAGGAAATCGCTCATCGGACAAGCATTCTTTCCAGAGCCGACATGTATGGTTATCGAGTTTTTGCGTTAAGTATTGAACGAAAATGATTTCAAATGTATTTACCGGTAAACTTAATGAATTTAAGGCATTTATATTCGCGATGATCTCGTCAATGAATTTGGAAATGCTAACACTGGACTCTTGTTGAATGGACTTCACGCCCAAGACATTCCCTATGTGATAGGCTGAGACAATTAATTTGCTGTCGTACCTGGCTCTTAATAGATCAATGGCTACCGCATAATTTTCATGGGTGATTGGAAGAGATTTTATTACATTTAACGCCTCGTCCCTTAATGAAGAGTGCAAATAGTGTAATTTCTGAATGTCCGTCAGGTCAGTCCTGACGTGTACTAATTCCACAAACATATTATAATAGTGTTGCCAATCAATAATGCTGCCTGAGAAGCAGGGCAATTTAATTGGCTCTAACTGTATGGGGGGGGTTTAATTGGCGTAACTTCAGCTTGAATCAATGGCTTCTTGTTCGCCTCCTCTACTTGCTCTAATAAATGGTGTAACTTGCACTCAATATTACAGAGATCATCCCCTGTTTGAACTCTGTCACTGACTGATGCAAAATCGGAATCATCAGCCTCAATTTGAGTCTGAATTTCGTCATATTTCGCAGACAGTTCCATCAAATGGCGGAGCTTAATTTTTAAGGCATGATGATCGCTTGTATCCGGATCGAAATTGTCAGCGAAAGTATTCACACGGGATATAGAAGCTTTAATTGTGCCCCGTTTCTTAATTAGCGCCTTCACATCAGCCATGACTAAATGCAAATGTGATTCAAAAACGATAGTTAAATATAGAGCAGGTGAACAATTGTTGTAATTTTGAATAATTTGCTAAAATCTGATATGATGCGGGAGCCAGTGATCGGTATACACCTTAATATATTACTTACTATAATAGGGAATAATATATTACGTAATATAATATTACTTAATTTTCTTTTTTTTTTTTTTAAGAATAGTTATGAAAGTTATTGAAAATATGAATTATTCAAAATGACAATATACATATAGTCTTATCACATCACTTAAGTTTCTTAATGCATTATTGTACAGCTGCGTAAATGAAAATTTATGTACATATGAAAATCTAGATAAAAATACAAGTTTATGGCCACTTGACAATAATATCTGTTTATGTAAAAATCATTAATGAGGTTATATTAAATGCTATTAAATCTGTGCAAAAAATGCAAAAAATCAATGACTGTCCGACAGACTTCTCGCAAAAGGGCTAACTATTGAGCGATTCTTGTTAGTAGCGTCTTCTTTATGAAATATATGGGACTTGAAAAACGCAAGAATTTCAGGATTGAAAGAAATCTTTTAGGACCCATAATTTTATAATTCAAGACCTTCGGACCACTACAGAATATGTTTGGTGACCAACAGTCTATCATTCCTGGCAGCGTTACAATTTTAGTCTGTACACTTTTATAGACTTATAACTTGTTGATCAGCTGTTATTGCCAACTTATGAAAACATAAAAGAAATTAATAAGTTTTATAAGTTATTTTTCAAATTTATTTTATGATTTTTTAGCATTTTTACAAAAATCTTTATTTTGTTTAAAATTGTAACACTTTTTGGCACATTTTAGTCTATTTTGTTTTTAATTAAAGTCAAATTTCTCTATTTGTATTTGTTTTTAATAGACTTTATACACATAAATTTTCTCAGAATTAAATTCTCTGCAAATTGAGTTAGAAATTTTTATTTGTTTATTGACAAATTAATGAAATTATTTTATCCCAAATCTAAAAAAGTGTGTTTTCAGCTCCAATTTGTTGTTTTACACAGTTTTCTTAGAAACTGATTGATATAGGTTTCTGGGACATCTTTTATTCAACTTTTCAGATCAAAAACATACGAAACCATCAAAGTTACCCTTTACTTTATACCCCAAGAATTTCAGTATGGCTTCACTTTACCGGGGGAGCAGAAATCAGGGCGAAATGTTTCCTTTTTGGACCTATGTTTATACGAACGTTTTTCTTATTTTTAGTTGTAGAATCAGCTCCAAAGAGACTGCCATGCAATTCTGAATCACCCTGTACATGTTAAGTATAAATTGTAGGTCATTTAGACAAAATTTCCTATAACTATTAAGGAAGTTTAAGTGTTGAAACTGTTGGAGAAGCATATTCTATTGGAGGTAAAATAGACACGGAAAGTAAAACATGCATAGTAGATATCAAAGAACCAACTTTCAAAACAAAAAACTTCTAGCTGGCTAACTTTAACCATGATAGTGAGTATTTGGCATGTTGTCATACTGGGTGTAAGTACTGATATTCATCAACACTATAAACAAACTAACTAAACAAAATATGAAAATAAAAATATATGCCCATGAAGGCAGTACACTGTATTCTGACCCATAGTGGGGATACCGAATAACAGAATTAGTGAGTATATATCTGTCCCATTTCAAGGACAACCAGTGGCATATGCAGAAATCAATCTGTGGGGGGGGGGGGGGCTCAACCTTAGTCCATATATTAGCCTACTCTTCTACAATTTATAGTATAAGATAGAGTACATATGCCAGTTAATGGTTACAATTTATTAGTAGGCGTATTATTTTCAGTAGGTTTCACATTTTCTTGATTAAAAATGTATTATTCGTGATTGGGGGACTTATCCAAAAATTAAAAAAACAATTACCCAAAAATTTCGTATAAATGTAAAGTGTTTTTAAAGTATTTTTTTCATTACTCAGGATTTGAAATTACGAACATTATTAAAATTATCGTTTTATTTATCGACTGATATCTGCAAGAAAGAGCTGAATTTAAATTAAGTATTAAAAAATATTTTTATGAAAAAGGTTTATGTACTTATCTGAGTTTCATAAAAATATTATTTAATACTTAAGTAAGAATTCTTAGGCTTCACTGGCAGTAGTGGCCAGTGGCCGGTGTGGCGTGCGTGTGGCCGCACCATCAAATGAGAGCGAGAGAGAAAGAGAACTGGTAGCTTACTGAACGTTATACTCAGCGTAATACACCGCTCAATGTACTACAAATTATAACTGAAGTAATAATTGTTATTATAAACTACTTATTTTGTTAATATTTATATCCCCGTCCAAATCGGCCAAAATATGCAATTTTGTAATTTTAAACGAGAGACTAAGTAAATTAAGGAAATGTACGATTACATTTTTGCAGTTGGGGGGCTTGAGCCCCCTGAGCCCCCCCCCCCTGCGTACGCCACTGAGGACAACCACTAATATAATTTGTACACCTTGATACAGTTGGTGAAAAGAAAATTCATATGGAATAATACATATGTGAGTGTTGTGGTATATGTGGTGCCAGCTAATTGAAGATTCAGACACTTCAGACAAAATACACTCTCATACTTTAAAATATAACTTATTGCTTTGAAATACTGGCCCACAACAAATACTAATGGCTTCAACTGGTACGTAAAACAGTGCGTATTCACACATAAATTACTATTTCTTCCAAAATTACAGTGGCACCTGTCTAATACATATGACCCTCTAATTTTTTCAACTGGACAACACACAATCCTATATTATATACAATGTGTTCTTACATGTTTCTTCGAAGAACACCATTTTGTGATTCTACTGTCCATAACTTTCAAATAGTACATATTAACTAGCCACTGTCCTTCTAACTCCCATACTATATCTGTCTAAACAAGAAAGATTCATTATGCATACATACCTTTAACAGGAAGCTGATTTTCAGTGAGGAACATTTCATCCACTGGATTATCAGAAGTGCTGCTATCTTTGTTTGGTATAACCATCTGTATTAAAATGCGGTGCACTATTCCTAGGCCTAAACTATTCCTTAACAGTTCTAAAAACAAAAACAAGATAATTTTATTGTATCAATGATTTCTTGGACAATAGACATATAAACATAAGTCACAAAGTAAAGTGAACAAAACATTTACACATGGATAAGACACGGTCAAGGCAAAATATAATGAAGCAAACCTACTGAATAAAAATCTACAGTTATACACAGACACAGGATTGCTTATAACTGGAATTCTGAGACAGATTCTGAAACTAAAGATGCTGCATTTACTTCATAAGAATATGTTTGAGATACACAAATTTCTGCACAGATGTTTGGACTTACAATTTATTATAAAATATTGGGAATACAGTGAGTTTCCTGATTATGCAGACATGGTTTTTTGTTGTCTCTTGGCACTAGTGTCTTGAGGTTTATTGCAATTCGTAAATGGTTTCATCATGTAGGAATTTGGTTAACCACAGTTTCTCATGTGGTAGTACCATGAATTCCTAAATCGAACAAATAGTAAATATAGTGCACTTTTTTTGTATAGTTTTGTGCTTAAGTTCACAAAAAGGTTTTAGCAAGCAACTTCTCAGAATTTCCATGCAGCCAATGGCACTATCCACTGTGTCATCAATACACAGCCATACATCTCAGTACTGATAACATATAGGCTGTCTGTTGTTGCAATTTCACCAATCAAAACAATCGACCAGACCTGAAATATCGAGACAATCTATTAATTGTCAACAAACTACTGGTATCAGCTACAATTCTCTGTCCACCAATACCTAACAAACAAAGGCCACCCTTTCCTGAGGAAATATCAAGCCATAGCCTCTTTGGCACTGGAACACACAAAACTTATAGGACTACCTACTACCTGTGGCATCCCTGATCAGGACAAAAACTATTATAGCTGCCTCTCAAATTTCCAACCAACGCATTTGTATATATTTCGACAGTAAAAACAAAGTAGAAAAGTTCATCAAACAGCACATCAGCATTGCTGTCAACCAATTGTTAACTGGAAAGAGGCTACGTGAAGTGTCCAAAAAAATTATCCCTTCTAATGTGGACACATGTACACCAATTCATATATTCTGAAAGCCTTACTTCAGCATGATGTTCGAACTACCTCAGCACTGACTACCATGAAAGTCCAGATCATTACTCATAGTGAACTTGATCATATTTTCTAGTTTCATAGTTTATAGTTCTCATAACAAACAATCCTAGGTGATGTCCCATCATCTACTAGTTCTGAAGCTTTCAACAACTCAGATCCTGTCAATTTAAGTCTTGGTAGAAATCAACATAATTCGCCTTCCACACTGAGTCTTCAAAGGCGGAATCTAGCTGCCACTAGGGAAATTTCTGCAGCAGCTAGCACCTCCAAGTCACCTGTTAAAAAACTTCAGTTGGCACACACTGATGGAAATGAACTTACAATAAATAACCATTGTACAAATAAAAAATCTCAAAAACAAGACAAATAATTTGCCCAAAGAATCAACTGATTTGACCATACAACACGTCTTGTAACTTACTCGAGGCAACTTGACTGTTAAATAACACCAACACATAATATCTAATTTTGCCACTGAATTTTTCTATTTTTAATGAATATGGTCAGTGGTAATAAAAATCCCTTAGATACAGTGCTACAATTCAGAGAGGACATCTCACGAATTACTAAAGTGGTTGGCAATTATAGCCTCCTAACAAAATGTTCAATTAAATTTACAAAACTCAAGAAACAATTTCTACTGAGCTCAGAGCTAGTCACACATTCACCAAAAATGGGAGTGAGGCTGACTCAAGAGTCTTCAACTACTCCCTTACTTAACTAACCTCATTTAATACATATCTTAATCATATCATTGTATAACATATTCTGATATTATGTCTGTTCCAAAATTTCCACTTCTTGCTATGCAAAAATACCAATCTTCATTACTATGAGCTTGAACTTTTAATCACCAAGAACAATCCAGCTGTTATCTACTTACAGGAAATGCATTTAAAACAGAATCAATCTTTTAATCTTTGGCCACACAATGTTTTCATCACATTCATTCTACCCCAAGAACACACGCATAAAGGGATGTTAAAAGCTATTCACTCCAACCTTCATTGCCAGGAAATCCCAATGATTTCAGATTCATGTATTGGCAGTAACAATTTTCTCTAACACCCCAATCTCTAACTGTATATTCATCTGTCTCCTCAGGATAATAAACTATTTGAAGACTTCATGTAGTTGATACGCTCATCTTCTCCATTATCAACAGTAGTCAGTGACTTCAACAAGGATAGTCCTCTGTGAGGTGGTCATATCCTTAATGCAAAAGGTAAAGTTGGTGAGCACATAATAAACACCTTTGACTCGACCATATTTTGACTTGACAAGGGAGGCAACTGCTACAGTTTTGCAAGTAGCAATCATTTTCTAATATCAGTTATTTTCTCTATGTTAGCAGTCTTCATAACAACTTTGTCAAATTTTGTTGCTTCCCTGCTATATACACTTTTTCCTCGAACGACGCCTTTCGGTTCCGCAACCATTATCAAGTTCTTCCTACAACGGTTGTAGGAAGAATTTGATAATGGTTGCGAAACCGAAAAGCCTCATTCAAGGAAAAAGTGTATATAGCAGAGAAGCAACAAAACTTGACAAAGTCATTTTCTAATAGTGCACCCAACTTAAGGCAACCAACTCACTGCTGATCTGACCATAAAATAAAACATATCTACATAGGTTTTATTTTGTAAAATAAAACAGTTTACATATATCAGACAGATATGAAACAGACTGGATCAAACATAGCGAAACAATGAATATAAAACAGATTACGATAACCCTAGATATAGACATCACACTTATGGTTAGTGAGTTTACTGACAGTTTGGTTAAACATGCCCATTCTCCACTCTTTCATCAAAGAATAAAAAAATTTAATCAAACTATATAATACACATCATAAGACATTTGCTTGAAGGATGAAAGAACTACATATAATTAAATCACTACAGACTCGGAACACACATAACTGAATTAATACACCACACAAATGACTGGACAAAAAACAAATACAAAACATACGGACAAAACACGAGAAAAAAAAACATTGTGTTCTGAGTCAGTAGTGATTTAATTATATTTAGTTAATCAACGGATATGTCATGGACAACGAAATCCAAGGATGAAAGAACGTTCAAGTGCTATAAGGGATTGATGTAAGTCACTAAAAAATTAAAACGTAATCCTACTATTGAAAATTATATTCAGTTAACAAAACCTTCAACCTTCATTCAACAAAACTAGAGCGATAGAAAAATCATATTTTATTACTAGCAACATTTTAGTCAATAACAACATAATTACAAACCTTAAAAATAAATTTGAATTGTTCACTGAATTCTTCTCTAAACCAAATAACAGGTATATACTCTTCTTACAAATAAACAGAATACAATAAAAATTCTGTTTGTTCATAAAGTTCGCTTAATTTATTCATTCAATATTTCTTCTTCACTGTGTGGTAGAGGTTTTTTATTCAGACCTCATATAAATGAATAAAGACCCTATTTACCTGGTTTGATTCTGGCTATTCCTCCTCCTTGTCTTCTGGACGTGTTCAACACATGTAGATTGAAGATGAATTTACTTGGTGTTGTCTACACATTGTTACACTCAAAAACCTTCGGCACAAACCTAGAGAACAAATCATTTTTATAAAAATCCAAAAGAAAATATAATTCACCTTCTTTTAAAAACTGTTTCACATGGGTAAGATAACTGGACTGTTGATCAGCTACAAACAAAAACTATTCCACTCTTGAAAATTTATCAATAAACGAATAAATTCTTCAGTTGGCTTCATTAACTATACTTTGCCTAATATTCCGTAATGATAGCTCATGTGTTAGGAATATGGTGCTGCCATGTTATGAAGGGCAACCATGTGATCCACTGCTTGGCAGTGTGCAGCAGCAGTCTAGCAGGAGACTGTTGTTACAACAGAAGTTTAAACATTTGACAGAGTTGAAGTAGCTGAAATAAATTCTCTTTCTAACATATATAATTTGGGCTATGATTAATTTTGTAATTTACTAACAGAGAAATAAGCTATTGTAGGCACTACAAGAGTTTAAGCATTTCATTTCTTTATAGTGTTCAAGGCTTAGTTAAATTTAACCAATTTTGTATATAATATTTTTCAAACAAACGACAGAAATACACAAATTCTTTTTCCTACCTTGCATTCAAGTTTATGTTCAATCACTGGGTTTCCTGGCGATATACGGTACTTTCGTTTGTAATTTTTGGGACAAAGTTGCCATCCAACTTGTGCCACTGTCACTTAAAAATCTGTCTACTCACGGACACAGCATCGATTTCCTCCTGGACTTCTACAATTTTGTGAACAAAATTACAAGAACTCATTATTTCCTACTTATTTTGTTGTAATCAAAAAGGTAAGTGTGGAAACATAAGGATTACAGTAATAGATATCTAAAATTTAACGTCATGAAACAGTAAACATGACATATTACATTACATGATAAATAAAAAAATCGATACCAGGAACTGGTACAAATTCTCTCTGGTAACAGGTCAGTAGTGTTAAATGTTTTGTATAATTTTTTTAAAGCTTTGCCTTAGTGAGTACATACCTATAAATATTTGCAACAAATGAAATTAAATTGGACTACACATTTTCCACTGCACTGAATAAATGATTTTCAAAAAAAGCACTGCAAATCCTTAAAATCAAACATTTCACATCATGCTATAGATGTTGACTACACATTTTATTGATTTTGCCACACGGTAAATACACCATATGCCAGGGTTGACATATACGCCACTGTGAAGTAGTGACATCATGCGAACCTATGGCTATGTATGACATACATTTTATGTTCATCTTTGCTATGTTCTTTAACGAGCCATACTTTTACTTCAATCCATGGTGTTCACAATAAGAAATAATCATGTTTTAATAGTTTAAATGATCACATCATGGTATTTTTTACATTATACTAAATTTAAAGCAAGACACCAATAAATCAAAAACAATATGTTTTCTAACAAACTCATCTAATAAAAAAATGAACAATTTATTTCAATTAAATAAATTAAATAACGTTTATAAAATATCTTTAAACAAAAATTTAGCTACAGATTCATATAAACTACTGTATATTGTCATGATGTAATGAAGTAATAAAAAAGACAGGCTACGACGAATTTTAATACCCATAGTTATATATTTAGAAGACTAATTTTTACTTCTTTTTCATATTGTTACTGCCAAGCGGAAATTAACTCTTCTACTTTGATAATGATATTTTTTTTTAATTGTAACAACTGAACTAGAAGACACTAGTTGATAGAGAAGAACTTTATTTTTGTCGTTTAAGGGAAGAACATTATAACTCAATTCCACTGAATCTCTATTACTTAATACATACTCATTGGCTTCATTATCATTTTATTCAGTGATTTCAGGTGGAACACTCTGAGTGGAACTCACAAGCAAAGATTTTATTACTAGTTTATTTTCTTGAATTAGACAGCACATGGTTAGCCCCTTTACACATGAAACTTTCTGTTAGGTTTCAGACTGGGAAACGTATTTTTTTCTTTAAATCATGTTTTTGCTGAATGTTCAATAATGCCGATATTAAATCTTTTTCAGAATCATACAGAAAAAATCCATCCATTGTCTTGGAATTAAATGCAACCTTCCCCTTGCAAAAATTAGCCCAATGTTTGTGTATGAGACTACCTTTCGGAGAACGCGCGCCCGCGCGCGCGCGCGTGTGTGTGTGTGTTCATTGTATTGGACATTAGAGTCTCAATTACCCGGCCTAAACAGGACCAGCAGTTGGTTAGATATTAGAAAAGTCACATAATACGAAATACAGAAGAGCCCCAACCTGTGAGACAATATTAAATAATACATTGTCATTTTCTTAGTGCAGCAACATCATGCTAATGTCTGAGTAGTATGACGTCTGTTGCAGTTGCATCCATTACTATTTAATGTAGGATAAGGCTGCCCCAAGACTTTTCGGTGCAAGGCTGCTCCCAGCCAGTGTTATTATTTTTAATTCTGACTTGGCATCACCATCTCCATTGTCTTCAACATCAGAATCATTTGCCACTACCATCGCAATTATGTTATCATCAGTCAGTTCAAGTTGATTGTCATTCTTCAATGTCCCTATCTTCAGCTCCCTCACAACCTGACATTTATTGTAGCAGGTGAAGCAGATTATTTTTTAGTTTATTATGTCTTCTATCTTGTGATCTTCTGAATCATCTGAGAGTAAAATTTTCCATGACTTGGCATATGATGTATGAGTTTCAATCTCATCCCAACATTCTGAAATCCAAAAGATCAGAATACATATTGACTTATTTCAACATTTTATTAATACTATACCCCTCATCCATTGGATGTGTGAGTTCTGAAAGAAGTTTGCGGCAGTATTTTTTCCAACATTCCTTGATCCATTTGTTGACACAATGATCAACATTTGGCAGCAAGAACACTGCTTTTATATAACTACCTCTCAATTCTTCAATATTTGGATGGCTTGGTGCCATTATCTATGAGGCCAGCTTTCCTGGAAAGACCCAGCATCGTAATAAATCTTTCAACCGATGGCACAAACTCATCTAAAAGCCAATCTCAACAAATTTCATAGTCCTGGGTCTTCTGGATTGCCAATAACAAATAACTTTAATTTATGGTTGCCAGTGATACTACTACAGGCAAGCACTGTGACAAGCTCCTTTCTTCTTTTGAAACCAGGGGCTGACTTTCTTGTCTGGATGTTAACATTTTAGTTGGTAACATCTGAAAATGTAAACCACTTTCATCACAATTATATAGCTGCTCTCCTGTTATTCCATATTTTTCAATTATTGTCGTCTGCTTTTTAATTCAAAGACAGCTTGGGGTCTGCTGACAAATTTTCACAGCACACATTAAGTTGTCTTATTCTGTACATTTCTTCCAACAATCCAGCCAACCCAGGCTTACTGTGAAATCTTGACATCTCTAAATTCTTTCTGTGAAGGTGAGAGCTTTCTCCTGTAGACTAGGCCCAAAAGAGGCACTCCTCTAGCTTGTTTCTTCGTATTCATATTTATTTGTATCTTTTCTTCCTTTCAGGGCATCTTAGAATTACAATGACAGCTCCATTTTTCTAACTCATGACTCTTTCTCTTCTAGTTCCCTACTGTAACTCTTTTTACATCAAGGTCATAGGCAATTTACAGCAGTGCTTTACATCTGACTAGTCACTTTAATTCTTCTAGCTTAGTCTCAATTGAAACAACTTTTTTTTCTTTTCTTACTCGACACAATGAAAAATTAAATAGGTATTACTGAACTAACAAACAACACACATGGTATGATAAATAAACCATGTGTGTGTGTGTGTGTGTGTGTGTGTGTGTGTGTGTGTGTGTGTGTGTGTGTGTGTGTGTGTGTGTGTGTGTGTGTGTGTGTGTGTGTGTGTGTGTGTGTGTGTGTGTGTGTGTGTGTGTGTGTGTGTGTGTGTGTGTGTGTGTGTGTGTGTGTGTGTGTGTGTGTGTGTGTGTGTGTGTGTGTGTGTGTGTGTGTGTGTGTGTGTGAACAATAAACTATGGTATCACACACATAAATAAACAATCATGCTCAGTCTGTTACAGCACCAACAGTAATGAGGCTGCATGTGGTAAATAGAAATGGTGGGATTGGCAGTGGTGCCACAACACGTAAAACAATAACTGTGAAATTTAAAACAATTTATCAAGCACACTTTAATTTCAAATTCTGGAAACAAAGTTAGATAATCCAGAATGTCGGGTAACCGAATGTCAGAAAATTGGGATTCTACTGTCATTTTTTTTTTATTATTATTTATTTATTTGCATTATGTGTTTTATTACTTATATTTACATTTATTTTTATATATAGTTTTGATGTGAGTGCAGGTTTATTTTATTTCTTTATTTGCTAATTTACGTATTGTTCATTGCTACGTTTGCAAAACACAATGCACACATTTGCATTCACATCCCATGTCAGTGTGATCATATTGCCCACCATAATTGCAGAACACGGGATTTTAACATAAACAAAAACAAATGAATAGAAATAGCAATGGTATATAATATCGTGACATACTGAGCACTAACTGATTCAATGAGACAAAAGAGAGCACTGGGTTCTCATGAAGTCACAGCCGCACCAATCCACTGTGCATCCAACTTGTATTCTAACTACTGTGAGTGCCATACAAATCAATCAATTCCTTGGTAGGGACTTTGGAGTGATTACAAAAACAGCATTCTGAATGCAGCATTCGGTTTTAAATATATGCATATATAGAATAATAGACACATTTTAAGATTTTAATTGTTAATTTGTTTTCAAAATTGTAATAAAGCAATGAATTAACAAATACAAACAGAAATATTAAATACATAACAAAATCCGTGTACAACGATAGGCACGTCTGTTTAAGATTTTAACAGCAAGAAAAACACTGTTTAATATAGAACTTTTTTAAAACTGCTGTGAAATAAGTTTCTGCACAATAAATATCATAAACTGAATTGGATACACCACAGACTAAATAAATATTAGAAGGCTACCTCTTTTCTACCTGCTTAGAGAACTTTACCTCAAAATTAGGATAAAAATATGAATCATCATCAACCAACAGAGAACTAGCAATGATTACACAAAGCAATCTGGTAAATGCAAATCAGTCACAGCATATCGCAATTTAAAATATCTGTATCCCTGTATCCACATCACTAATTAGCCTAATTACTTAATTAATTTTATATCCACATTTTTACCAGCACATTTTACTACTGTCTGCCTGAAAATTCTTAGTAACAAAATCCAATTTCTTGAAGTCGGTTACTTAAAGATGAAATGCTGCCAGTGAAAGGATCTGCATGTTTCAAGGAAACAAGTAACCTGTCAAGTGTTGGATGTTCTTTCTGCTGACAATATGCACAGATATGGCATCTTATGGTGTCTTTCTGGAATAGATCTAATTTTATCACCACTCTTGGACGAGATCTTTCTTTTTACCAGGCGTAACAAGTATTGGTGGCCCTTCTAGATTACCTTCCCATTCCTATTGAAGTATATTTCTCTTTACAAATGGTTACAATTGTAATTTTGTTTATTTTAAGAACAGCAGCTGTTTTTTTCTGTAAATGCACTGACTGTAATTAGTGACCCAGTGTTGTCTCTTTCCTTTCAACATATTCTTGCACAACCACACTTACTTAACATTAAGAACGTCCAATTAGTGTAATTTTTAAAGTTTACTTATCAGTCTAATAACACGATTATTAATATAGTAATAACAAGCATAAACATAATAATTTCAAATAATAACAAACAATAAAATCTGTTAGCAAGTAAAATGCACAAACACAAAAAACTAACTCTGAGATGCAAAATGGAATCCCTTGTATCCATTCAAAACAAAGGTGTGTTAACTGTGTGGTGATAAGAAATGGCAATACATGTCCACTAATATGAAGGAGTGTCTAAAATACCAAATTCCTAAGCCTTCTATTTTCCCAAATGTCAACTTGAACAGATCTTGGTCTCTCTATATGTGCCCTTTCATTGTACATGAAGTTGTTTGCAGTGACATTTTCTCTACATTTAAATAGCCCTGTATTATAGGTTATGTATTCTTGTGTGAAGCACCATTGTACGCCTAATATTCCAAGTGCAACATAATTTCAAACTATACTCGCATGTTATATAAGTATAACTCTCTCTCTCTCTCTCTCTCTATATATATATATATATATATATATATATATATATATATATATTGTAACGCAACAGAAATGGGGTCCTCAACGTTACATAAATAGAATATTAGAAATATAATAAGTAAATAAATATTTAACTCCCATGATAATACAAAGGTCTAATAAATACATTTATAATTGTGTAAAAATGAATAAGGATGCAAGGTAGGGATAACAATAAAAAACAAACCTGTAAAATAGACAATAGTAAGAAATCAATGTTCAGTGAAACGTAAATAAATCAAATATACTGATAAGAATTGTAAAAAAGAAACCAATATAGAAAATGTTAAAGTAAATGACAGTGAAATTAGATAAAAATGAGTCAATAATTTACATTACTGATTAATCGAAAGTAATGATTCTGAATTGAATGATGTTATTTTGTTACCATGAATGTTATGTTAAAGTTTGTGTTAGATTATGCAAATTACTTGTTGAAGTAATAGCAAGTAGGTAATGAAGCAAAATGTATTATTTGATTACTGTTATAGAAGGGTGGAGGAAAGCAGTTAATTAGTGTTAATGGATCTCAATTTTCTTATATGTGATCCATAGATCAAGATAAAGTTGTTGTTAGTTATAAAAAGAATAATTATTTGTGTAAATGTAAATAGTTAAGGTTTGGTTATGTGTATAAACTTATGTAAGAAGGCTATAGTTGTTCACCAGTTATAATCAAAGGTAGGTCCATATACAATAAAAGGCCTAACAGCCAATAACACTATATAACAACTCAAAACATAAAGGTTAGGTACGGAAGTTAATAATAATTAATGAATACAGTTCAAGGAGTTAGAAAAAACATTTGATAATTAATAATATATAATAAACCAACTCAATATAAACAAATTATGATAATGCCATAGTGCAATGATATCGATTGATAACGTTTGATATCGGAAAAATAATAAATATAAAAAGAAACAGACTAAGATTGAAAAACCAGCAGAATATATGTAGAAATTAGTAAACAAACTATAAATATATTCCGATATAATGGAAGTTTAATAAGGAATGGAAGAATAATATATGAAATAATCACTATATACAAAACATTGAAAAAGAATAAAAATAAATTTGTTGCTAGGGACAACAAAAATTAATATAATTTGTTGATTTTGATTATTGCAATTGATGATCTGAACGTGATGAGATTAAAACCCAAAGAAATGGTTAATGTAATTCAACTATTCTAAATTATTTCGATACATTTACAAACCACAATATATTAATAATTATTTGTCTGAATTATGCCAGCAAAATTTAACCAAATTATATAATGGGATCGTCTCATCATAATAAATAATTGAGTTCCACAAGGAAGGACTTGGATTGTCCAATATCAGAAGAAGAATTAATGAAATATTAATCAAATATAAAGAACCAACTGTGTAAAGAACTAATACTACACACCACACTGAAAATCATAACCATTTAAATACATGGGACATCACTATTTACTTCATACGATAGAAAAAACGTATTTGGATCCAGAATTTGCCGAAGAACACAACCACCAGTCTGGCCGTAAATAAACCAAGGGAGCTGTATTTCCGAGTTAACCAGGACTAAGGATTCCACTTTATTGAACTGAAGAAAAGAATAAAGAAAATCATCTCCATTCTGATCGACACGAGGTTAAAAACCAGCTGCCTGCCAGAGCTGCTTCGTTCTAAGTCTAGTAATTTACAATTGTATAAATAATATTAAACAACACAACACTTTAAATTTGTAATATCTTCCATTCTTATCTATATATTTTTAATCTTCCCCGCAGTTACAAGAACCTTCACACCCTGAACTAAATTAAATATAAAAAATATATATATTATAACTCTACTTATATGCGTTATTGTTGTGTCGTGTTGTGTGTGAGTACCTACCTGCTGTCCGATCTTGCGGATTCTTCCGACTAGGGCATGTGGATTTTGGATTTGAAGTTTGCAAGCTAGTAATCTCAAATTTATTACAACAACACACAAAATAGGTTACTTTAAAGGGGGAGAGTTTTGTGAGACTGGTAGGCTTTATCGTACAACAATAAAACACTGTAATATGGGGTAATAAAACGTTGTTTATTACTCCAACAACACACAAGAATAAAATGGTTATTGTATTATGAATTTCTTACAGTCTAAACAATGAATCAATGTTTTTCGATCGGTTAATGATTGAAAGAAACTAAACTCGTTCTTTGGCGAGTTAATTGCAATTTAAATTTTAATTAATTAATTGATTTGATTTAATTAAAATTTCTTTAATTAAATTGAATTTAAATGTTCATGAAACAAAATATAAAACTCTGAAGTTAATTAGAATAATTTTCCAAAATAAATTAGACGTGACAGTCTAGTTCACGTTATTTCATTTCTAGTGATTCGACTTCTGTTATACTGCAGTATGAACTAATAATTAGATTGTTAGTTAAGATTTGTATAGCGCTTTTATACTACTTCTATTTCTTAACTATAGCTTACTAATGACTTAAACTGCAATACAGATTATCACAATGAATTTATTCTTTAATTACTAGAGTCTTTGCTTTTTGTTTGGCACCTGAATTATTTGAATTACAATGTTTTAATTGAAAAATAGAAAATTTGATGTGAAAAATAAATAAGTGGATTTTGCTTTCCTGTTATTGAAGAGGATGTCGTTCCGATTTTCCCTCGTCGATTCGAGTCCTTCGCTAGAGAAAATAATCTGCTTAGAGCTGCTGGATTCGGTCGTGGAGTTCAAAAATTCGGCAACACTCTGCTTCCTTGCTGTTCGTGAATATTTTAACGTCTGCGGCTGTCTGCTGGAACTGGTTCCTGTCCCTCGTCGATTCGCACGTTGCACGTCAGCGTGTGTGTGTGTGTGTGTGTGCTTCGTTTGAGTGGTAGCTCTGCTCGTCAGCTGTTCACCAATGATTTAGACGGCCTCTCTGCTGTATTCCTGAAGTCTGGTCTTGAAGTCTGGTGGATCTCTTGCGTGCTTATGACTAACTGGTAGTACACAATAAGCTTGGTTGATGTACTGAAGAGTATCTCGCCTTTACGCAACAATTACGAGCTATACAGTTGATCTGTAATTACTGTGTTCGTAATTGCGTGTGTGTTGACCACGTAGAGTCTTCTTGTTGATCTTCACCACTATGGTTACTAGACGATCGAAGAATTACGTCTTAACTTCGTGAGTACTGGCAGAAGAGTGATGTTTCAGCCTGAAAACACCTCGCTGGTCGGGGCTCGCGTCAAGTGATTTGATTGGCTGACACACTCTCCCTACTACATAAAATTTGAATTCCCTTGGTCCGTGAGAATGAAGTTAGGTTCCCACAGACGGAGAATTAATATTATTTTTAATACTATTAATTCTTATTATCCGGCGGAACCAATTTGTTGCTCCGGATTTCCTGTGCTTATTTAATTTTGCAATAACTTGGTTGCAAACCAAGTTGTGTGAAATCTAAAATATACAATCTGTCAGAAATTATTATCTTTATAACATACTAAAATCTCATTAATGTAACTCTATTTTTACAGGAGTTATTCAATTATATTTAATTAACTCTTTCATTTGTTAATTATATTGCGTAAAACTTGCACACGTCATTATTAATATTTCGGTAAACATTTTGGCTATCTTGGATTTCGCCTTTATTCATTCGTTTCCGAGATATTAATAATTAACAGATTGGGTGTGGCCGCTTCCTTGTACAGCGAACTGATTACATAATGACCACGTGTGCGTTGCTTTACAAAGCATTATTTTCAACGTTCTACACTCAAATGGAGTTTTGACAGTTATAATTTATTTAAATATGCTTTCGGTATGCAGGCAACATATAACCCCAAATAATTAATATTTGGTGCTGTTATATATTCCCACACCCGTTTAAAAAAAAAATGAATGTAATAATTACAGTTATTTTTTTTTTCTTAATCATTACACACGTATTCTGTAATCACTATACTTATTACCTATACATTGTATTACTTATTCAAAAGAAAACATACATGTGTGTTATTGTTATTCCATTATATACAACTTAATTCTAAATACATTTACTAATGATATTATATTTGCAATTTATTGTGTATTAATGTTTTTATAACGGTTAATAGCTAACTGCAGCGTTTAAAAGGTTTGTTTGTAAACAGTGGCACGCGCACGAAAGAATTTGCTGACACTGTCTTGTTTACAACCGTTATCGCCTGCCACGCGGCTAATTGCTTGACCTACTTTCAAACGTGGGTCGGCTAGTTACCGCGTGTGTCTTAACTATTTCCTGCTGTGTGTTTGTTTCGTTGTACACGCCCGTTATTCATCGCTTTATAAATGCGTTATTATTAATACACAAGCTATCTACAATTATTATTAATAATATTATAAAACACAAGTTATTTATTTTAATTTTACTTATTATAATACAATTATTATTAATTCTAAATATTATTTATTTTTTTTCTAAAGTCTTATTATTTCGTCGCGACGCGCTTTGGAATGCCATGCTACTCAAAGAGCTCGCATGGTATTTACCGATCGTTTTCGTTCGGTCGAGCGTCGTAACGATAAACGTGGCGCGTGTTGTTGAGCCAAAAGATACGGACCATTATATAAGCGAAAAAACTTTGCGGCTACATTTATGTCTCTTCGGCCTACAGGATTCGCTTTGAGCAGTACTTTCTCACCTACTACAAAGTTAGTTAGTTTATGAGTAGTATTGAATTTGTCCGCTCTCTTTCGCCCTTTTTCAACTATTCTTTCCCTCACAAGTTGATTTTTACACTGCACCGGCAGAGGTAGATTATAAGTCTTAATTATAAGGTAGATTATAAGGTAGATTATCACGTGGTATCGTGATAATTCTCGTTTATTGCCTTTTCGAAGAATGGTAGGAAGTCGGGCCATTTACTTTGTTCCTTATAGCAATAGATACGGAACATTTTACCGCTTTCCCGATTCACCCTTTCGGCAAGGTTGCCCTGTGGTCGTCGTATCGAGGTTAGGATTGCTTTGATACCATTACGCTCCAGGGTAGCTGCCCAGTGTTTATTTTGGAATTGCTTTCCCTGGTCACTAAGTACGTTCCTTATTGGTCCATGCTGTGGAATATACTTGTTAAGTATAATATTTAAAACGGACTTTGTGGTGGGCCTAGGGATCGCGTAGAGGCTAACTTTTTTAGTAAAGACATCGACACAAACTACCATGTGTTTTAGATTTCTGGTAGCCTTGGGTAATGGTCCCAGAAAGTCGATGGCGATCATCTGTCCCTTACCTTCCGTTATCACATTGGCCATGGGAACATAAGTGTGCACGTTTGGTACTTTCGCAGTTTGACACGGATGACATGTTTTTAACAATTTCTTTACCCTACGATACATGTTTGTAATTGTAAAATCCTCCTGCAATATTTTGACACATTTTACAGGAGATGCGTGCGCCATCTTTATATGTAATGATTGTGTTACACACGCAACCATCGCTGGAGACAATACCACTTTCCATTCGCCCTGTAACAATTTATACAATTTATTGTCTTGTATAAGATAATGCGGATTCGGGTGAGCTGCTAACCTTAGCTTTTTAGCAAGGAGTGCAAGGTTATCGTCCTGCTCGCGTCCTAAGTTCTGTAGCATATTGGTGGCTTCAGGCGCGACAGTGTATTGCATATTTAACACTCTCAACTCGTCGTCAGCTGCTTCATATACCTCCTCCTTTTCTACGGGCGGATATCTACTTAGAGTGTCTGCGGTGGTATTCTCTGATCCTTTGCAATATTTAATAGTAAACGAGTACTCCTGAATAGCTAACACCCATCGTGTTAGTCGGGAATTTGCTAATCGACATTTTAATATAAAAGATAACGCCTGATTATCTGTGTGGATCTCGAAATGGGTACCATATAGGTAGTGTCTGAATTTTCTGAGTGCGTTTATTATGGCGAGTATTTCTTTCTCAGAAGTACAATAGTGCAACTCAGCGCCTTTGAGCGTTCTATTGGCGTATGCTACAACATGAAGACTACCTTGTTCGTCTTCCTGATGCAACACGGCGCCGATAGCGTACTCGCTAGCGTCAGTGTACATTACGTACCTCCTACCCTGCTGTGGATGGAACAATTGTAAATTAGATTGGAACAGGCCCTTAACCCTCTCAAACGCATCGTTCTGTTCAGAACCCCATTTCCACTTTATATTTTTGCGTACCAGCTGTAGCAAGGGGACTGTATATTCGGCGTATTTGCTGGTGAATTTCCTGTAGTATCCCGTGAGTCCAAGGAATGCTCGTAGTGCTTTGAGGTTCTTGGGCACCGGGAACTCCACAATACTCCTGAGCTTCTCTGGGTTCATACTGATACCTGTAGCTGAGATTATATGTCCCAGGAATTTCATTTGAGACTTTACAAACTCGCACTTGTGTATCTTGAGCTTGATGTTGGCTAGCCTCAGCTTCTGGAAGACGCTCCTCAGATGCTCGAAGTGTTCCTCCAACGTGCGGGATATCACGAGGATGTCGTCGACGAATATTACAGTGTATGGGTCTACCTCAGGTCCTAGAGCTCTCTCGAGGCATCTTACAATCGCAGCGAGACTCGTGCTAAGGCCAAAAGGTACCACCTTGTGCTGATAGCATTTGTTATTGAATATAAATGCTGTATACTTTCGATCTTGCTCACACAGCGGGACCTGCCAGAAGCTTGCTGTTAGATCGAGCTTCGTGAGGTACCTGGCTCCTTCACATTTAATGAAGAGGTCCTCCGCTGTCGGTGCGCAGTCAAACTCTTTCTCTACCAGACTGTTTAAGTTCCTCATATCCAGGCAGAGTCGGATCTCTCCAGTCTTCTTGCGGACGACTAGCAGTGGGTTGAGGAAGCTGCTATTGGATCTCTCTATAATATCTTCCTCCAACATCCGCTGTATCTCCTGCTGGACCTCGGCCTGGTATTTTATAGGGACCTGGTAGATTCTCCTTATGAACTTCTCTGGCTCTGTGAGGTGGATTCTGTGTTCATACACTGACGAGATTGAGTGCTCTTGACTGAAGATATCGCTGAACTCTTCTTGCAGCGACGACAATCTCCATTCAGTTTGGGAATCTAAGGTTGTCTCCCCCTCTTCACAGTCTTTATAATGAATCACTTGTTTTGGTGGCCGTGTGATTTTAATTGGGTCACCATGATTTTGTGTGTGTGTATGTGTGTTCAATTTAAAGGTGTAACTAACATTGTCAATGGTACATTTTAATAAGTGTTCACTGGTGTTTATTTCCGCACGTATTTGTTCTAATAATCTACCCCCAATAACATATCACATATTAAATTGTTTATACCCACTACACACACTTCAAATTGCACTTTTTCTAGCATGATAGTTAGATAGTATTGAGTGTCAATTTTTTCTTTTGTATCGGTAGTGGTTCGTATATAAAATTGATTTATTGGGAGTGATGGGGCCGTACGAAAATATTTTTTATTGGCACGCAGGAATCTTTCACTGACGCCGGAAACAACGCTGCCGGTGTCCAACAAAATTTGTGTGGGAACGCCGTTGACAAAGGCGTGTAACACCGGACACGCCGCGCTCACTGGCCTTTGTTGCGTGGGACCGGATTCTAGCAACGGATCCCTGACGTCCGGTGGGAACACATTATTAACGGGCACACAAGTTACATAATTAAAAGTACACATTTCACACAATATACAATCCTTATAATTAGCATGCTTACTTTTACAAAATTTTCCCAAATTTATAGCGCGTCCTTGCTGGATGCGCATTTTGGCACGTTTTTTGTAGATTGGTAATTTTTTGATTTATTGTTAGAATCTTTATTGCTTTGGGAGTCGCCGTCTTTTGCAGTTGTATCAGCCTTGGCTAATTCGACCGTTTGAATCGCTCTAATTGGGGCCCCGTCGTTGCCCTTACCCTGCCCCTTTGGTCTACCAATATTTTGTTTACCTTTGTATTCAAAGGTTTTATTTGGCGGTTTTGACGGTGTTTGGGGTGGAGTAGAACTGGTACTCGGTCTTTGATCAGTTTGCTGATGGTACTGTACCCGCGTATTCAGCCCTTCATTATTTCGGCGAAAATCGGGATTATAACGCCACCCGCCCAAATCAAAAACCGTCTCACTTTGGGACACTAGAATGAGGAGTTCGTCTACCGTGCGAATACCCTGCGTAAACACGGCTACTCTAATGTTATGATTAAAGTGATAGGCAAGTTTCGTGAATATGTCAATCTCCGAAAATGCTGGGGTTAAATGCTTGGCACGTTCGACCTGCTTGATTATATAATTTTCCGCGGTAATACCCAATTTTCTATCAAATCTGCCATACTCAAGCTCATTGCGTAGAAGTCTTTGGGTATGCGAGTTCCAGTACCGGCTTTCAAATTTTTGTTTGAACTCCGCGTATGTGGACACTCTATCGCGTACAATGTTATACCACTTACGCGCCGAATCACGCATCGCGTTAACTACCCACTGTATTTTGTCTTGATCTTCTAATCGGGAACCTACTCTAGCCATTTCACTCTCACACGCTAACAAAAATTCAATAGGGTTTTCGTTATTTTCCCCCGTAAAATACACGCGATTTTTCTCGTCAACAGGACCTTGTACCAAAATATTAGGAGCAGATCTCCTCCGTACCTCCTGTCGTACTTTCAAAATCTCGTCGTTTAACGTTTGTAAGACACTCTCTTTATTAGAGTCTATGTTAGATCGCGTCTCTACAATTGAAGCGTCTAATCTATCTACTCATCGTTGCGTTTCGGTCACGTCGGCCTGCATCTTTATCTCAAGAGATTCGACCTTTTTTGAGACGTCTTGCATTTGCTTTTCGCAGCGGCTTATATTGTCCTTGAACCGGCCCTCCATACGTGTTACTTGTTCAATAAACGATTTTTGCATAGTGGTCTCAAAAACCTTAAACCGTTCATTGATTTTGGTATCAACCGTATTTACTTTTTCACCGATTTCAGCGACTTTCACCGTTAACTCGTTTATGCTTTCGTCTATTTTCGTGGTGGTTGCTTTATTACATTGTTTAATTTCCGTATTTATGTCGGCGTTGCTTTGGTCTAATTTCTCGGTTAGACTAACTCTCTGCACTTCGATGTTAGATTTTAATTCTGCTATATTCATTTCAGCATTGGCTGTTATTTGTTCAAATTTCACGTTCATATTTTCCGTTAAATCGCGTTTCATTTCCGCGTTCATTTGCTGTATTTGTTTAAGTATTTTATCCATATCCATTTTAAATACACAACAATTTCAAATATAAACAATTTAAAATACACAGAACAGTTTCAAATACACACAATAATTTCACTGCTGTACGAACACCAGTCACAAAACTCTTTGGGGATTGTTTAGTTGGACGCCAGCTGTTTTATGAGTTAAAACAGCAAAGTTTGTTTTAACGTGAAAATTAACTTTAAATTGATTTTAATTAATTTTATCGAGCCCCACGAGATTGGAGCGCCATTTATAACTCTATTATAAATGTGGCGTTTCAATCTCGTTGTGATTTAATTAATTTAATTCAATCGCGCCCCACGTTCCGGGCAACATTTATAACTCTTGTTCGGAACGTGAATTCAATTTGAATTTAATTTCTGGCCCCACGTGCAGGGCGACATATACTTATGTCGTTCTGAACGTGAATTTAATTTAATGTACGTTTGCCGGGCCCCACGTTGGCCGACATTTATAACTCTACTTATATGCGTTATTGTTGTGTGTGAGTACCTACCTGCTGTCCGATCTTGCGGATTCTTCCGACTAGGGCATGTGGATTTTGGATTTGAAGTTCGCAAGCTAGCAATCTCAAATTTATTACAACAACACACAAAATAGGTTACTTTAAAGGGGGAGAGTTTTGTGAGACTGGTAGGCTTTATCGTACAACAATAAAACACTGTAATATGGGGTAATAAAACGTTGTTTATTACTCCAACAACACACAAGAATAAAATGGTTATTGTATTATGAATTTCTTACAGTCTAAACAATGAATCAATGTTTTTCGATCGGTTAATGATTGAAAGAAACTCTCGTTCTTTGGCGAGTTAATTGCAATTTAAATTTTAATTAATTAATTGATTTGATTTAATTAAAATTTCTTTAATTAAATTGAATTTAAATGTTCATGAAACAAAATATAAAACTCTGAAGTTAATTAGAATAATTTTCCAAAATAAATTAGACGTGACAGTCTAGTTCACGTTATTTCATTTCTAGTGATTCAACTTAGATTGTTAGTTAAGATTTGTATAGCGCTTTTATACTACTTCTATTTCTTAACTATAGCTTACTAATGACTTAAACTGCAATACAGATTATCACAATGAATTTATTCTTTAATTACTAGAGTCTTTGCTTTTTGTTTGGCACCTGAATTATTTGAATTACAATGTTTTAATTGAAAAATAGAAAATTTGATGTGAAAAATAAATAAGTGGATTTTGCTTTCCTGTTATTGAAGAGGATGTCGTTCCGATTTTCCCTCGTCGATTCGAGTCCTTCGCTAGAGAAAATAATCTGCTTAGAGCTGCTGGATTCGGTCGTGGAGTTCAAAAATTCGGCAACACTCTGCTTCCTTGCTGTTCGTGAATATTTTAACGTCTGCGGCTGTCTGCTGGAACTGGTTCCTGTCCCTCGTCGATTCGCACGTTGCACGTCAGCGTGTGTGTGTGTGCTTCGTTCGAGTGGTACCTCTGCTCGTCAGCTGTTCACCAATGATTTAGACGGCCTCTCTGCTGTATTCCTGAAGTCTGGTCTTGAAGTCTGGTGGATCTCTTGCGTGCTTATGACTAACTGGTAGTACACAATAAGCTTGGTTGATGTACTGAAGAGTATCTCGCCTTTACGCAACAATTACGAGCTATACAGTTGATCTGTAATTACTGTGTTCGTAATTGCGAGTGTGTTGACCACGTAGAGTCTTCTTGTTGATCTTCACCACTATGGTTACTAGACGATCGAAGAATTACGTCTTAACTTCGTGAGTACTAGCAGAAGAGTGATGTTTCGGCCTGAAAACACCTCGCTGGTCGGGGCTCGCGTCAAGTGATTTGATTGGCTGACACACTCTCCCTACTACATAAAATTTGAATTCCCTTGGTCCGTGAGAATGAAGTTAGGTTCCCACAGACGGAGAATTAATATTATTTTTAATACTATTAATTCTTATTATCCGGCGGAACCAATTTGTTGCTCCGGATTTCCTGTGCTTATTTAATTTTGCAATAACTTGGTTGCAAACCAAGTTGTGTGAAATCTAAAATATACAATCTGTCAGAAATTATTATCTTTATAACATACTAAAATCTCATTAATGTAACTCTATTTTTACAGGAGTTATTCAATTATATTTAATTAACTCTTTCATTTGTTAATTATATTGCGTAAAACTTGCACACGTCATTATTAATATTTCGGTAAACATTTTGGCTATCTTGGATTTCGCCTTTATTCATTCGTTTCCGAGATATTAATAATTAACAGACTGGGTGTGGCCGCTTCCTTGTACAGCAAACTGATTACATAATGACCACGTGTGCGTTGCTTTACAAAGCATTATTTTCAACGTTCTACACTCAAATGGAGTTTTGACAGTTATAATTTATTTAAATATGCTTTCGGTATGCAGGCAACATATAACCCCAAATAATTAATGTTTGGTGCTGTTATATATATATATATATATATAACTGAATCTAACATAAAATATTGGACCGAACAATAATCGATTCACGCAACATATAGCCTTTCGTATGTCAGTTAAAAACAATCTCATTGAATGTTAACAAGTTGAATTAATAAAGAAACCTTGTATAATTTCAGGATCTTATTATTTGGGTATTATTTAATGAGTTGGGAATAAGAATTAACAGACTAAGTGTATAATAACTAGTTACCGTACACGGTGAATTAACCTATAAATTTCGTTTGTTCCGGAACTGCAGCGCTTGCTGCGGAATTCTCTGACACCAAAGAGAATAGCATTAAACACGAAATTTCAATAATTCTCTGCAAGGTATACTAGGGCTGAGCGAAATTTTAGAATAAAACACTAATTATTTAAGTTACAGTCACACTAACACTGGTATTTTAATTAGAGAGATAAGTTAATCCCACAACGTCCATAAAATAACGAGAGTCCATAAGTAAGTCCATAGTAATTAACGAGATTACTATATCCCACAACTCCAGATATCTAAGAAATTGAATTATATTAACAACATCCAAAGAGAGGAAAGACAGAGAGACATACTCGGTCTAATTACAAATTGGCTCCCATCGCGGGGCTCGAACGTGACGCACGTACTCGTCAAATTACAAATTGGCAAACCCAACAGTGGGGCTTTCAAACATCCTCGAATATAATTAAACACCCGCAACAACATTGCAATTTGTTTTAATTACAAATTGACGCCGGCAACATTGGGGCTGAAAGAACGAAAATCCCGTAACCGTAAGAGACCGAGAGTCGAATTACAATATATATATATATTGTATCATGGTTTTCATTAATCTCATTTATCATTTCCACTACCGTATTCATATAAGATTTTGTAGTAAAATGTCATTCATAATTGCTTAATGTGTACATACTTGTGCACAGTGATAATGGCTGTTGGTTTTATACAATTTATGTTTGTCACAAACTTATAATGTATACATGAATTAGCATGTGCACACACACACACACACACACACACACACACACAAGATTAATTTGGTTTTACAGTACACCACCCTACAGTAATCTTTCATGCCATGGATTACATTATACCTGCTATAAGGCTCACATTTAGATTCGTCTTCTCTTTCAGTCTGACACTTTCGTGTTGACACACTTTACTAAATACCTATATAATATAATATTAATAGGTAATATAAAAAAATTATACAATGATGAATGAAATGCCTAAAAACTGTTTAATACAACATTACATAAATTTAATATCTACTTTTATTACAGAACAAAATATAGGCCCTAAATTTCCTTACTTTTGGAAAGCCAATTAAAAAAAGGGTAACCATAACTCTAGGATGTGGACTACCACAAGTCATTACGGACTTGCCTAACATTTCAATTATATGACAATCCACTTCTATTAAAAGACCTCGCCATTTTATAGTTTAAACCTTTACTTACTGGATTTCGCTTTATTGAAAAACTACAAATGCATATAAAGCTATGTCTTTCGAACAATGCTATAGGGAAATTAAAAATCACTGCACGAAAGTAGTGCTTAAATTAAAAACTAATAAAACTACATTATGAAAGAATGTGCCATCATCTGTACCACAATTGTTTTTTTAACTTTACCTGAATTTAAAATTTTATGACACAAATAACCACTGGCACATAAATATACTAGTCGGTCTCCATCTTCATTACAACCTAAAGGAATTTTCTTTCACTTAATATCATTTTCCAAAATTCCCAATACAAAATGCAAATTCTCGGGTAACATGTCTCCTTATAAATGTCCTAATTAAAATAACTTGATTAAATTATTCTTAGCTCAAAAGTTACTACAGTTAGTTATACTATACCTGACAACATCTACTGAACTGTCAATTAAGAACGCGTTAACAAAAATGTAAATTACAACAGCACAAATACTTAGTTTTCCAAAGTTATTCATTTCCTATAACCAAAAATTTACTCACCTACTAATATACACACAAACAACCGACAGTTAACTCAGGCTACCAATAATAAATACAATTTTCAGCCGCTGCCAACATACTTTTCAATTAATGCTGAAAAAGAGTATATATTCAAAATATATAGTATACGCTGAAATATTAAATTTTTTTCAACTAACACTTATATTTGTTTTTATAAGATAAAAAAGGTCAAAAATATTACAGTAGTTAAACTTATAAGTTTACAATTTTCCGAAGTAAAACTCTGCCATAGCTATGCTCTTATTGACGTCTGCGATATCGTACTTAGGGTCTTGGGGGAATAGTCGGGTCTTGGGGAATATTCTGGGTCTTGGGGAATATTCAGCGGCAAAATGTAACTTCCGGCGCCGCGCGTGTACTATATTTCGGTGTCCGATGTGTACATCCAACTGTTTTCTTCACAAGTAACTAATGCCAGCTTATGGAGGTTATGTACGACAATGTAACTTAAATAAAATTTACTTTGTCACTGTACATTAAAAGGGTGTATTTATTGGAAGTACAGAAATTAGTTTACATTTATCGCACATAATTACGGTACAGAGACGATTTTGGGAGGTTGTTGCTACGTTTAACAATATAACTTAACCTTTTACATTTTGAAAAATTAATTAGACTTAACAAACGTTTCCTTAGTTAGTGTACATTCAAAGGCTGTATTTATTGTATGGATAAAAGGCTGTATATAACATTAACGGCTGTATTTATTCGAAGTAAGTAATGCCAGCTTATGGAGGTTATGTACGACAATGTAACTTAAATAAAATTTACTTTGTTCGTGTACATTAAAAGGGTGTATTTATTGGAAGTACAGAAATTAGTTTACATTTATCGCACATAATTACGGTACAGAGACGATTTTGGCAGGTTGTGGCTACGTTTAATTATTTAACTTAACCTTTTAGATTTTTAAAATTAATTAGACTTAACAGACGTTTCCTTAGTTAGTGTACATTCAAAGGCTGTATTTATTGTATGGATAAAAGGCTGTATATAACATTAACGGCTGTATTTATTCGAAGTAAGTAATGCCAGCTTATGGAGGTTATGTACGACAATGTAACTTAAATAAAATTTACTTTGTTCGTGTACATTAAAAGGGTGTATTTATTGGAAGTACAGAAATTAGTTTATCGCACATAATTACGGTACAGAGACGATTTTGGCAGGTTGTGGCTACGTTTAATTATTTAACTTAACCTTTTAGATTTTTAAAATTAATTAGACTTAACAGACATTTCCTTAGTTAGTGTACATTCAAAGGCTGTATATAACATTAAAGGCTGTCTTTATTCAAAGTACCGGAATTAAAACGTACTTCCAATTTAGAACCTAGTACAATCTAATGTATAACCAAACAAGTACATTAAAATCCTTTTTTCAACATAATGCAATAATAAGCAATGTGTAGTTTCTGTTAACATGCAAATGATTAAGTATTAATAATGGGTTACAGTGGAATTTAATGTTACTACGGTCTGAATTAATGCAAATAAAATTGGGAGAATCTCGTAAACATATTAAAGAATGCTTGTATATTACACACAAAATTATTACAGTACGGACCTTTGTTAATGAATAGAAACAAATTCGACTCTATACTTTAGTATGTACCAATAAAATTCACCTTTTTTCAAATATCAATATCTGTTGTTGTTTTTCATACCCTTAAAAAAAGGTCATTAACAACATACATTATGAGAAAACGTGATCACAAATAACCAGCCATTAGTTACTTGTGAAGAAAATAGATATAACATTTACAAACATCAAATCTTCGATTCTCTCCCTATTTGTTTTATAAAAACTGGAGTTTCTACTGCAGGTTTTAAGTCCACTAACTACTTAATTAAATATACATAATTGTTCCTGTATCTTGTTGGGTAACATTATATTAATACATCTGCTTCCTACTCATATGTGCAAACAATGTTTTTAATGTATGGTCCTAAAATCTTTATCAACACTTTATATCTTTAAAATTTAGACAAAGTCTAATGAGCAACTTGGCCTAACCTGAATTTACATGACCTGCCTCAGAACAACTTTATTTTGGCAAATACAAAGATGAAGACTGGTTGCAATTTCTTCAGGGCTCACACCTGCTGCCAGGCCTAGTTCTATAACATGATAAGGAAGAAATAAATCAGCCCAAACCTGCAACCGCTGTGGGAAGGCTTTTACACCATTACCAATAAGATTAATGATGTCATCTAAGAATAACTCATTAGCTTTATTTTTAACTTTCATTAGTTTTATCTTTTTTAACAATGTTTAATGCAGTTTACTGGAGTAAAATCTTCTTATTGATAATGTTCTTATCAGTTTCATTACATTATTCGGGTTATCTCTTTTTTTTACCGTATCTCAGACAATATTTATAGTATACAATTTAGTTAATGACTTAGTATTTTGTTCTTCATGTATCATGGTCATGAAATGGTTTAAGTTGGGGCCTATTTTATGTAAGGGGAAAACATAACATTACAATATTGTAATTACTTTTATTTCTATAATTATTTATAAGTATTACTTTGTACAAACAAAACTGGCTTAGAAATGGGTCTACTTAGGAAATTATGGAATTCTGCTGAAATTTCGAATAGTTCTGGAGGGGAATTGATCCCCTGATAACCCCCCTCCGCAAGTTACTCCACTGATCCCCACTCTACACAGTTCCAAGAAATCCTGTATTTAGTAGAGCTTCCCTTATGTTTGCCTGGTAAGTGAAGGAGAAGGGATCTATTTAACGTGCAAGTTGAAGAATATATTTAATTATTGCACTTAACTTGATATAAGTACTGATTACATTTCAGGATTATTATTTTCAGAAATAATGTATGTAAACCAGTTTTCCCCATATAAAGTTAATTAAAATTCTTTAATGCATAGCATTCCAGGCATTTACAGTAGTAGATTCGTTTTACTAAATTTGAATTTACACAAATAATTCTCTTTGATTAACCAGAGTTACACACACAAACTAAATGCTGAGTGTCCTCCTAGTGTATAAATTCAGCTAAAACAGTATTCCAAAAACTTACCTTGTTACTAGAATATGTGACATGATGAACTTTTCATCATGTGTTCAACTTTGTGTTGGGAGTTAAGCATTTTAATAATTTATATTTATGCAGGCGTATAGCAAAATCTGATCATCATGGAAAAGGAATAAGGCATTTTGTAATAGCAATTAACTGATTAGTTCCTGCTGTATTACCGAATTATATTACAAGACCAATTTTTGTTTAATTGAAAAGATATATTTTAATTGTTTCTTTTGGTGCAATCTGTAAATTCCATGACACACGTCCATAAAGGTTTGAAAATATGCTTACTCCAGTTTGATAGGAATAAATTTTCAAAAAACTAATACAAATTTGTTATGTCTGATCACACCAGCTATCCTGTCTATTGGCAATGAGACTTTTATCCAAATTTATCATATAGTATTGTGCTAAGATGTTACACTACATTTGTATACTGTAATACAGTGTATTATTTGCAGACTGACAGGGTTATAAAAAATTCTGAAAGAATTGTTGCTTTTACAACACCATCCTTTATCAAGTGACTACTCAAATCTGCCAGTTTTTCACAGATCCCCTAGTGATGCTCCAAACTTTTCAAGGATTCTCCTGGCCTTAAAAAACTGACTGGCCTCATTGATTGACATGACTAATGTTAAATTTACTTTGGGATACTTCCAAACATAATACAGTTTACAATAAACAAACAAAATATTATGCCTGTCTAATTTTTTCCAGAACTGTATACACATAATTTGATCTGGATAGAACATTTATTAAACAATAATACTATTTGATGCAAATAATTAAAATATCAGTATGGAGAACCATACATGACTACCATGTTCTAAGATTTATATTTGAAATCATTTTAGAAACGAAATATTTCTATAGAAACTACTTCTACCTTCAGCCTCAACCACAGAATTGTGATCACTAACATATACCACCTCTTGTTCATAAAACAGTATTCCAAACACTTACCTTGTTACTATGGTGTCTTCAACAGGTACATTGGTGTATAAATTCGTTATGTCAAATGATGCTAATGTTGAGTTGTGTGGTATATGGATGTGTTCTAGTTTTTTGACAAGTTCTATGTTGTTTTTAACAGAAGTGTTGTTTGTTGGTTAGATTTATGTTGTTTGTTGGTTAGATTTATATGTTTTCTGATTAGTTTATCTAGGTGTCTGGCGATTTTGTGGGAGGGTGCTTGTGTGTTATTTATCAAAGGTCAAATGGGTATATTGGGTTTGTGTATTTTTGGTAATGCGTTTAGTTTTGGGGGGTTAGGTTTAATTTCTTTTTAGGTATTTTATGTTTTCTGTTTGGATTATGTATTTTGCATTATTTATGAATTTGTTTTTGGTATTTTATTGTGGGATCTTTGGTTATTTGAGTTATATTGTTTTCGGAGAAGAATTTCTCAGTTTTATTGTTTATTTCTTAAATATTAGAATTACCTTGGTTCCTTCTTTGCAATTATGTTTATTTCTTGTTTGTTCATTATGACTGTTGTAATTTCTATAGGTACTTTTGGTGTGTTTGTTGTAATTTTGTGTTTTACATAATCTTTTGTGATTAAATCATTTGGTGTAAAATGTTCCAGATTATAAAATACACCTAACAGTTTTAACATACAATATATATAGTAACACCTCTATACATAGTAACAGGTATATCAATATACCTGTAATCACAGGTATGGGAAAGTAATGGCAAATCTTGCATAATCTTGTTATCAGTTATTGTTATTATTCGGCTAGTGCTATTAAATTCATATTGGCCCAAAGTGATCACAAAAGGAATTTATTATATTTGTTTACAGTCATCGGTGTTGATTCCAAGTGGATTTGAAATTTATATAAATTAATTTTCACTCACATGAATGAAGTTGCAACCGTAAAGAAATACAGAATATATTTTCTATGACAGCAGACAAGACAGGACACTTGTATTTTGCCTTTTATGTGTGTACATACATTCAGACATCATTTATTTGGATTGACTTCTGCAAACTTGAAATCAAATACTAATAATGTTTTATGAATATTAATTACTACACTTTCACATGTGAAACTTACTTTGTTTATTTTCCTCGTACGACATTTCAGTGTGGTGTTCGCCTTCATCAGCGGGGTATGATACAGAATGTCCGGAACTTGTAACGGTTTGTTTAGTTGGTAGGTTGTGTGGGGGAGTGTGGAGGTGGAAGGGGGTTATGTAAAAATTATAATCCTCAAAGTATAATATTGAATTAATTGGGATGTTTTGTTAAATTGTTACGACGGTCTCACCGATCGTCACATAGTACAGTGGAAACCAAAATAAAACACTTATGAATTTGCAAATTACATTTATTATATTTTTAATTGGTGTTGTTACATGCTTGTTCACTTCTTTTGTTACATTTTAAATCAGTGTTGTGTTGTGATTAGCTATGATGGTAGTGTTATTAGTACAGACGAGGATGCTGCAGTTTCTTTCTTAAAGAAAAAGATTTGGTTCACAATCCTCGTCAATGTGGTAATGAACATGATATGATTTTAGCGCTTGGGCAGCAACAGCGTTGGTGTTGTAATAAGAAGACTTGCCGTGAGTATAAGCCAGTTTGCAAGGACACATTTTTAGAGGGGTCCAGATTACCCCTGAGAACAATAATAAAATTTATTTATGACTGGTATGAAGGCCGTAGTAGTGTGAAAAACAGTAAAAATCAACTGAAAATCGACAACAAAACACACACACATTGGACGGCTTACTTAAGACATATCTGTGCTGAAGACATCATGAGCAACCCAAAGAAAATTGGAGGACCAAATTTAACTGTTGAAATCGACGAGAGTCTCTTTGCCAAGAGAAAAAATAATGTTGGCCGGGTGTATCCACAACAGTGGGTTTTCGGAGGATTCTGTCGAGAAACAAAGGAATGTTTCTTGTGTCCTGTCGAAGATCGATCAGCAGGTACTCTCCTACCTCTCATAGTGGCAAATATTGAACCAGGGTCCATTATAATGTCAGATGAGTGGCGTTCATACCGTCAAATTGTTAATTTGCCACAACAGTACACTCATTTGACTGTAAACCATAGTTATAACTTTGTGGATCCTCAAACTGGAGCGCATACACAAAGCATAGAAAGCATGTGGCGGTCCTGTAAACGCCGAAACGTGATTGAATGTGGTGTGAGAAGGGAACGCTTAGATTCCTATTTAAGTGAGTTCATGTGGCGAACAAGAAATGCAAACCAGGATTTGTTCTGTGACGATTTTAAATGTATCAAAAATCGCACAGATTAAAATTTTTTAATTTTAATAAGTAAGAGTATCATACACCCTTACCTATACCCAGATTCCTGAATCAACTTGAAACCTTCCAGTACCAACACGCCAAGAAAAGTATTAAGTAGTAAATAATAATAATAATTACTTAAATAATTAAGAAATGCGACTAGAGAAATAAAGAAATCCCTAAGTCATAATAAAATAAACATAAAGTATTTATCTTCTAATTAATGAATAAATAATAATAGAAAAGTACAAACTATTTTCTTAGTGCGTAAATACGCCCTAGCTTACTGAGCCCTCTCCCCTAAACCGTACGCGCATTCGGCCGTAGAACGTCGCAATGAGTAGACGTGAGTTTTGGTGTTGTACACATATACGTATGTGTAAGTTCTCTAGAAGCATATCCAGCGTGAAATCTTGTTATTGTGAATAATGTAGTGTCTAGAGTTTGTGAGAAAATATATAAATAAAATAGAAAAAGGTAGCCAACACATCTCTTAAAAACAAAATCAAATGTAAGTGTAACATAGTTAACTACTAGACTGTAGTACTGCAAAGTGAGAACTATAACTGTAATTAAAATAAAGAAAATGTGAACTACAAGAATCTGCACTAAGAAAAGTGAAATTACAACATTTGGAACTTCAAGTAAACAACCTATCTTCGAGAGCTTCCAGTTAACAAAAATCAACCCGATGTAGATGCACCAAGAACAACGTACTCAACCCGTAGAAGACAACTGGAGATGTCCCAAGAATACAACAACAACCTCAGGTGATATCAAACCACAACTTTTGTAAATTTCCCCTTAATAAGAAGTAACAAAGAACTTTAAAGAACTTTCGCAATGTAATGAACAAATTATCAGATTTGTATATTTTGTAATTTTGTAAGAAGTAATAGTAACCGTAATGTATATATTGATAAATTAATAATTTTGAGGAAATTGTGACCCGGATCCGTGGTATTAAAACTAACAGTTATATGAATAATTTTTGATATAACAAGAATAATATAATTAAGATCTTTGAAGCAGTAAAAGCACTATTTACATAAATAACTTTCTTTAAAATCAGTAATAATGTTTGATTAATATTTCAATAGCAATAAAGAGATGTTTTAGCTAATACCTAGTGAGTGAATAAGTTTATGCAAACCTTGTCAGTTTCCTATATCATACTTGTTTTGTAATTTGTTAGTAAAAGTTTTACTAACAACGGCAGCTGGTTTAGTTTACTGATAAAGAATTAAACTAGTTCCCGATTTTTGTGTTGTCTTGCCAAGGGGCGGCACAAAATTGCGCCACTCTGCTGAATTTAAAATTGTGTAATTTACTTGGTAAAAAAAAAAAAAAAAAAAAATTGTTTACAGAGTGTCACGTACGGAAAATTGCAACATAATTATGTAATTGTTGTTGTGTAAGTTTATAAGTCGTTAACGGAAAAAAAAAGGACAAACATAAATTTATTCACTCAGAAAAAAAAAAATAAATAAATAAATGAGTAAAATTTTAATTATGTAATAATAATATTAGTATCGCGAGTTTGCCGTGTTAAGCAAGTAATAGCTGGTAGGGAATCCATTCCAAACAAGTCAATTCCAAGCCAGTTGGTTCATGTTAAATATGTGTTGAGGAAGGTAAACTCTCCCCTTTGTAAGAACCCATCTCATTCATAACCCCTCCACCCTAAAGCAAACAAAGCCACGTTAGACAAGCTCTTTCCTGTTTTTGTATTGTTCTGAATTACCACCCTATGCAACTAGACGACACCCCAAAACAGCTGATTCTTTGTGCTGTTTGTTAAATCAATGAACTTTCCGTATATGAAATTTCTCTCTACTAAAATAGTATTATCGTTTTGTTTTGATTAATTATATATGTCAATACTGAGAATTTAATTGTTGTGAAATAAGTTATTAATTAAGATAAGATTACATCCCAAAGCTTAATATGAAATAAGATATATGTGTATGTGTTTAAATGAATTAATGTTATCTATTTTTAAACATTGAGAAAACGAAGTAAAGTAAGTGACATAAGATTTGTCGTTCGTAATACGTCGTGTGTGTAAAGTGGTTATTATCAAAAATGACTCAATTTAACCCCGATTTCTTGTTGAAAGATGAATTAACCTATGAAGCATTATGGCATGGTCTCCCCTACTCTAATGTAACTGTCGCGGAACTTCGCAAGACGTTACGCGAAAATAAACCGGACAAACCTTCATTATTAAGTCGTTTGAGTGTTTTAGATTTCAATAGCGAAAAAGACACGTGTTATCGTAAGTATACAGAACTAACTTCGTACGCACAAACCCTGCATGATGAAAAATCCCCCGCAGTAATATTACGCACCACCCAAAGAATTGAGCATCTATACCGTCGTATCACCAATCTGTTGACCTGGCCCGGTGATAAAGATATCCCTCCTGATGTAAAAAAATTCGCCGAGGAAGCATTAAAACAATTACCTGAGATAATACGCGAATTACGTAGATGATCCGAATTGTTTAGATTAGACGAAATCGAAGAAGCAATGACGAAATTAAATATTTCACCTACCCAATCGCCGACTCAAGAACAACCAAACGGTACTGCAAAAATTCAGATTCTGCAGGAATCCAATATAGATCCATTCAAGGAACGGTTAAGTGGTAGTCAAGTAAATATTCAAGCAGTAAACGTTACGTCACTCCCTAATGAACTAGAAAATATGACCCATACCTACGAATTACCTTCTCATTCGCGGACTAATCAACCTGCGGAAAATCCTAGAATGATGACTCAAATAAATTTAACTCCCGAGCTCTATGGAAAAATAACCCACCCTGTAGAAAGTATTTTGTCCAATATCCAAATCACTGATGGGCTGAATATTACAAAGCTCCTTAATTTTATCAAACATATATTAGAATTAAAGGAACTGCAACAACTAAGAGATAACCAGATTTTGCAAGTTATTTTGCCTAAGTGTAGATCTCCATTAAAAGATAGAGTGTTAGAATCCCTAAGGTATAATCAATCGGTAGAAGAACTTCATACCACACTAATAAGACATTTCATTCCCACCGGTATCTACGAAGAATTGAAGCGAAACTTAGTACTTCGTGCACAAGGTACATACGAGAGACTAGCTCATTATATTTCTGAAGTAAGAGAATCTGCTTTATTGTTACAAGTTAAATGGAGCGAACAACAGTTAGTAGACACTATCATAGTAAGACTATCCCCCGAGGAGCGATCTCGACTAGCACTCGTGAAGCCACCTACAACTTTTACGGAACTAGAACTATGTTGTATACATTCGTCCGACGTCTGGTATTCTGACCAGAATAGAAGTGTTTCTATGTCCCAGAGTCAACAAAGAAATTCATTCCAAACTAGACCTATTGGAAATGATACCCGAAACTACCGCGATAAGCGATTCGTAAGTACACATAAAACCCAAAACTATCCCCATGTTTCATACTCTAAACCAAAACCCCGACAACCTACGAGCGAAGTAAGTGAGGAAAGAAGATGTTATAACTGTGGAAAGGCCGGACATATTAGCAAGTTATGTAAACAAAAGCGTTATCTACAGAAAACCGACCAATCAAAAAATGTGTGAAGCTGGAAGACCGAAAATCCTACGTCTTCCGAAGCATCAAAAGGAAAGGTAACAACAATACTAAGCGTCAAATAAAGATGAGTAAAAATAAACGCAGAGATCCTTATTTAACAAAATTTATCGAGAAGTGCAACTCTATTGGTGCATGTAAAACAAGTATATGCCAACTACCCTATGTACAGATAGACCTTGGAGCATCGAAAACCCTTGGTTTAATTGATTCAGGATCTACCCGTAGTATAATTAGTAAACAGTTAGCCACCTTTTTAGCTAATCATAAACTGATTAAACGTAGCCAAATGGTGAACATAAAGTGTACCACCGCAAATAAACAAAACCTAAAAATATCTCACAGTATTACGGTGAAATTAAAAATTCAGAATTTTACTTGGTACATTCCCCTGCTAGTAGCTGAAGAGTTAGGACAGAACTTAATATTAGGCGCGGATTTTATAAGAAAAACTGCTTTAATCCTTGATATATATGCAAAACAATATTTTTTCAGATTTGATCGTACTCAAAAATATCAGTTCGACTCCGAATTAAGTAACGACACTGTTAGTGAAACCGCAAATATTCATTCAGAGCCTAATGAATCGAGTCTAAGTCATTTAAAAGGAAATGAGAGACTAAGAATCCAAAAGTTAATAAAAGATTTTTCTGCTGTACTCACCCCCAAGTTAGGATTAACTCATTTAATTGAATATAAAATAAATCTTAGTGACAACAAAGTAATACGACTCCACCCATACAAACTATCTCCGCCCAAGATGGAAATCATGAGAAACCACATTAACAAACTCCTTGATCAGCACGTCATTGAACCATCAACGTCTCCATATTCATCGCCTGCATTCCTAGTACCAAAAGGAACTGACAAACATAGACTAGTCGTGGATTATAGACAACTAAATAAGAGTACAGAATTTGAATCGATACCACTGCCAGACATACACAGTGCGTTTCACTATTTTACAAAAGCGAAAATCTTCACCATAATGGATCTTAACCAAGCATTCCATCAAATTCCACTAGCTGAGGAATCAAAACATTTAACTGCTTTTGCTGTCCCATTTAATCTATATCAATTTACGAGAGTACCATTCGGTATATCACAAGGAAGTTCAGTATGCAGTCGACTGTTAGAAAAAATTTTCCATGATGTTAAATTTAAATTTGTATATCATTATCTCGACGATATAGTAGTATATAGTGAGTCAATGGATCAACATATTGATCACTTGCGTGAAGTATTATCCTGGTTAAAGAAAGCCGGACTGACCGTAAACCCTAGTAAAGTTAATTTCGCAGTGAAACAATTCTCATTTTTAGGTCACATAGTATCAGCCGAAGGTAAGGTTACCATCGATCCCGAACGTACACGCGCAATCCGAGAATTTTTACCTCCCAGAGAAGTCAAAGGTGTAGCTAGATTTTTAGGTATGATTAATTATTTTCATAAGTACATACCCCACTTAGCAGATATAGCAGCCCCACTGAATGCCTTAAGAAAGAAAGGAACGAAATTCGAGTGGACTACTCAACATCAAGAAGCGTTTGAAACACTTAAAGAAAGTATTATATCCCCACCTGTATTGCAGTTAGCGGATTTCAGTAAACCATTTATCGTACAGACCGATAGTTCAAGTGTAGCATTAGGAGCCGTAATATACCAGGAAATAAATAATACTAGACTCCCGATCAGTTATGCATCCCGGACACTGACCGAGCAAGAAAGGAAGTTCTCAGCCTATGAACTGGAATGTTTAGCCGTAGTATTTGCTTTTGATAAATTCAAACCATTTTTGGAACACAAAGAATTTCTACTAGAAACCGATAATCAAGCTTTATCATGGTTATTAAATCACCCAAAGCAATTAGGTCGTATCGGACGATGGGTGTTAAGATTAAATTGCTACAAGTTCAAAGTGCAACATATTCGTGGAACTCAAAATGTAGTGGCCGATACTCTATCCCGCATGTTCCAACTACCCAATACAAGATCTGGAGAAGACAATATTGAAACCACTATCGTTAATACACTAATTACTAATTTTCCCCTTGCATTTAAGGATATAGCATATCACCAACAACAAGATCCGAAATTGTGTAAAATAATCGAACAAATAGAAAAAGGAAATAAATCTGACAAATATATCTTGAGTAAAAGAGTACTTTGTTTTAAGAAGGCAAACGGAAAATTACTAAGAATAATCGCCCCGGAAATAATCAAACCCATGTTAATGGAGTACTACCATTCATCTACAATTGGAGCTCATATGGGAATTAGGAAAACGATACATCGTATTCGCAAGGAATACCACTGGGAAAACATGAATAGTGAAATAAAAAAGTTCGTGAAAGAATGCGAAATTTGTGCGCTGAGCAAACCAGCAAGAACCAGTCAAGTCGGAAAACTAATCTCCGAAATACCTACCACTCCCTTCTCGAAAATATACATCGACTATTCTGGACCTTATCCCCGCTCTAAATCCGGAAATACTATGCTGTTAATTTGTGTAGACTCATTCACTAAATTCGTGTGGATGTATCCTATGCGTCGTGCATTAGCATCTACGACAATTAAAATTCTACAAGAACAACTATTTAAAGACTATGGCACACCTTTAAGCTTAATATCTGACAATGGACCCCAGTTTAAATCGAAAGAATTTAATGACATGTGTTTTAAATTAGGTATAAATCATATTACCGTGACCGAGTACAGACCGCAAGGAAATATAGCAGAAAGATACTTGCGTAACTTAAAATCAGCATTAATATCTTATCATGCTAAAGACCAGACAACCTGGGATCAAAATATTTCGTGGATACAATTTGCATTCAATTCAGCGTATCACGAAGGTCATAAATCAACACCATTTGATTTACTGTACAAGTACAAACCCAACCATCCTTTAACCACAAAGTGGAAAATCAATGAGTTATTACCCCGCGACGTGAATGGGAATAACATACGAAAAATATGGAACGAAGCTCGTGCAAATCTGAGAGCTAATTTACAGAAATCAAGGAAGTATCATGAGAATAATAATAAGCTAATAAAGTATAAAATAGGTGATTTAGTCATGTATAAAACTCATCCTATGAGTAAAGCAGTTGATAAGATCACTTCGAAACTATCTTATCGATGGTGTGGCCCCTACCAAATTCGTAAGTTCATCACCCCAGTTACTGTAGCTCTGTATGAACCCAATACAGAAAATTACGTTCGCAGAAGTCATTTGTCTCAAATAAAAAAATGTTTTTCGTGTCAAGATACAGAAGGAAGACTACGAGAAAGATAGAAAACCTAGAATACTATCTAAGTATTAAGAATAAAATATGTTATATAGACTTATACCGAAATAGGATAAGATTGTGTAACATCCTATACTATAGGTAACTATAAACTCAAAACCCCCTCGTACGAATACAAGCGAGGCCTGATCAACCTTAGCTAATGTCCTGCGAGAATGGTATTATACATGAGAAATCTGATGACAAGTATAATGAAGATGAAGAGAAAGAAAGAAAGAAAAATAATCTTTAGCGCTGTAAACTAAAAGTAATTCTATTGTTCTTACAATACGGTATTATTATTAGTAAAATACTCATGAGTATAACTCCGTAAAACGAGTGACCAATTCAAGAAAAAACCGGTAGTAGATATAAGAATTAAAATAAGGTAGATTTACGTTTTGTGTATTTTATATAGTAGATGTAGTAGAATTTAGATGTGACATAAGTATAAGATAATCGATTGATGAATAGAAATAAGCTGAGAGAGAGAAATTTCAGTATGAAATATAATTGTTTATTAGAATTATATTATTACACCCCCCCGTTTTTCATAGTTAAGTGCAGGAGGATGTGACGATTTTAAATGTATCAAAAATCGCACAGATTAAAATTTTTTAATTTTAATAAGTAAGAGTATCATACACCCTTACCTATACCCAGATTCCTGAATCAACTTGAAACCTTCCAGTACCAACACGCCAAGAAAAGTATTAAGTAGTAAATAATAATAATAATTACTTAAATAATTAAGAAATGCGACTAGAGAAATAAAGAAATCCCTAAGTCATAATAAAATAAACATAAAGTATTTATCTTCTAATTAATGAATAAATAATAATAGAAAAGTACAAACTATTTTCTTAGTGCGTAAATACGCCCTAGCTTACTGAGCCCTCTCCCCTAAACCGTACGCGCATTCGGCCGTAGAACGTCGCAATGAGTAGACGTGAGTTTTGGTGTTGTACACATATACGTATGTGTAAGTTCTCTAGAAGCATATCCAGCGTGAAATCTTGTTATTGTGAATAATGTAGTGTCTAGAGTTTGTGAGAAAATATATAAATAAAATAGAAAAAGGTAGCCAACACATCTCTTAAAAACAAAATCAAATGTAAGTGTAACATAGTTAACTACTAGACTGTAGTACTGCAAAGTGAGAACTATAACTGTAATTAAAATAAAGAAAATGTGAACTACAAGAATCTGCACTAAGAAAAGTGAAATTACAACATTTGGAACTTCAAGTAAACAACCTATCTTCGAGAGCTTCCAGTTAACAAAAATCAACCCGATGTAGATGCACCAAGAACAACGTACTCAACCCGTAGAAGACAACTGGAGATGTCCCAAGAATACAACAACAACCTCAGGTGATATCAAACCACAACTTTTGTAAATTTCCCCTTAATAAGAAGTAACAAAGAACTTTAAAGAACTTTCGCAATGTAATGAACAAATTATCAGATTTGTATATTTTGTAATTTTGTAAGAAGTAATAGTAACCGTAATGTATATATTGATAAATTAATAATTTTGAGGAAATTGTGACCCGGATCCGTGGTATTAAAACTAACAGTTATATGAATAATTTTTGATATAACAAGAATAATATAATTAAGATCTTTGAAGCAGTAAAAGCACTATTTACATAAATAACTTTCTTTAAAATCAGTAATAATGTTTGATTAATATTTCAATAGCAATAAAGAGATGTTTTAGCTAATACCTAGTGAGTGAATAAGTTTATGCAAACCTTGTCAGTTTCCTATATCATACTTGTTTTGTAATTTGTTAGTAAAAGTTTTACTAACAACGGCAGCTGGTTTAGTTTACTGATAAAGAATTAAACTAGTTCCCGATTTTTGTGTTGTCTTGCCAAGGGGCGGCACAAAATTGCGCCACTCTGCTGAATTTAAAATTGTGTAATTTACTTGGTAAAAAAAAAAAAAAAAAAAAAATTGTTTACAGAGTGTCACGTACGGAAAATTGCAACATAATTATGTAATTGTTGTTGTGTAAGTTTATAAGTCGTTAACGGAAAAAAAAGGACAAACATAAATTTATTCACTCAGAAAAAAAAAAATAAATAAATAAATGAGTAAAATTTTAATTATGTAATAATAATATTAGTATCGCGAGTTTGCCGTGTTAAGCAAGTAATAGCTGGTAGGGAATCCATTCCAAACAAGTCAATTCCAAGCCAGTTGGTTCATGTTAAATATGTGTTGAGGAAGGTAAACTCTCCCCTTTGTAAGAACCCATCTCATTCATAACCCCTCCTCCCTAAAGCAAACAAAGCCACGTTAGACAAGCTCTTTCCTGTTTTTGTATTGTTCTGAATTACCACCCTATGCAACTAGACGACACCCCAAAACAGCTGATTCTTTGTGCTGTTTGTTAAATCAATGAACTTTCCGTATATGAAATTTCTCTCTACTAAAATAGTATTATCGTTTTGTTTTGATTAATTATATATGTCAATACTGAGAATTTAATTGTTGTGAAATAAGTTATTAATTAAGATAAGATTACATCCCAAAGCTTAATATGAAATAAGATATATGTGTATGTGTTTAAATGAATTAATGTTATCTATTTTTAAACATTGAGAAAACGAAGTAAAGTAAGTGACATAAGATTTGTCGTTCGTAATACGTCGTGTGTGTAAAGTGGTTATTATCAAAAATGACTCAATTTAACCCCGATTTCTTGTTGAAAGACGAATTAACCTATGAAGCATTATGGCATGGTCTCCCCTACTCTAATGTAACTGTCGCGGAACTTCGCAAGACGTTACGCGAAAATAAACCGGACAAACCTTCATTATTAAGTCGTTTGAGTGTTTTAGATTTCAATAGCGAAAAAGACACGTGTTATCGTAAGTATACAGAACTAACTTCGTACGCACAAACCCTGCATGATGAAAAATCCCCCGCAGTAATATTACGCACCACCCAAAGAATTGAGCATCTATACCGTCGTATCACCAATCTGTTGACCTGGCCCGGTGATAAAGATATCCCTCCTGATGTAAAAAAATTCGCCGAGGAAGCATTAAAACAATTACCTGAGATAATACGCGAATTACGTAGATGATCCGAATTGTTTAGATTAGACGAAATCGAAGAAGCAATGACGAAATTAAATATTTCACCTACCCAATCGCCGACTCAAGAACAACCAAACGGTACTGCAAAAATTCAGATTCTGCAGGAATCCAATATAGATCCATTCAAGGAACGGTTAAGTGGTAGTCAAGTAAATATTCAAGCAGTAAACGTTACGTCACTCCCTAATGAACTAGAAAATATGACCCATACCTACGAATTACCTTCTCATTCGCGGACTAATCAACCTGCGGAAAATCCTAGAATGATGACTCAAATAAATTTAACTCCCGAGCTCTATGGAAAAATAACCCACCCTGTAGAAAGTATTTTGTCCAATATCCAAATCACTGATGGGCTGAATATTACAAAGCTCCTTAATTTTATCAAACATATATTAGAATTAAAGGAACTGCAACAACTAAGAGATAACCAGATTTTGCAAGTTATTTTGCCTAAGTGTAGATCTCCATTAAAAGATAGAGTGTTAGAATCCCTAAGGTATAATCAATCGGTAGAAGAACTTCATACCACACTAATAAGACATTTCATTCCCACCGGTATCTACGAAGAATTGAAGCGAAACTTAGTACTTCGTGCACAAGGTACATACGAGAGACTAGCTCATTATATTTCTGAAGTAAGAGAATCTGCTTTATTGTTACAAGTTAAATGGAGCGAACAACAGTTAGTAGACACTATCATAGTAAGACTATCCCCCGAGGAGCGATCTCGACTAGCACTCGTGAAGCCACCTACAACTTTTACGGAACTAGAACTATGTTGTATACATTCGTCCGACGTCTGGTATTCTGACCAGAATAGAAGTGTTTCTATGTCCCAGAGTCAACAAAGAAATTCATTCCAAACTAGACCTATTGGAAATGATACCCGAAACTACCGCGATAAGCGATTCGTAAGTACACATAAAACCCAAAACTATCCCCATGTTTCATACTCTAAACCAAAACCCCGACAACCTACGAGCGAAGTAAGTGAGGAAAGAAGATGTTATAACTGTGGAAAGGCCGGACATATTAGCAAGTTATGTAAACAAAAGCGTTATCTACAGAAAACCGACCAATCAAAAAATGTGTGAAGCTGGAAGACCGAAAATCCTACGTCTTCCGAAGCATCAAAAGGAAAGGTAACAACAATACTAAGCGTCAAATAAAGATGAGTAAAAATAAACGCAGAGATCCTTATTTAACAAAATTTATCGAGAAGTGCAACTCTATTGGTGCATGTAAAACAAGTATATGCCAACTACCCTATGTACAGATAGACCTTGGAGCATCGAAAACCCTTGGTTTAATTGATTCAGGATCTACCCGTAGTATAATTAGTAAACAGTTAGCCACCTTTTTAGCTAATCATAAACTGATTAAACGTAGCCAAATGGTGAACATAAAGTGTACCACCGCAAATAAACAAAACCTAAAAATATCTCACAGTATTACGGTGAAATTAAAAATTCAGAATTTTACTTGGTACATTCCCCTGCTAGTAGCTGAAGAGTTAGGACAGAACTTAATATTAGGCGCAGATTTTATAAGAAAAACTGCTTTAATCCTTGATATATATGCAAAACAATATTTTTTCAGATTTGATCGTACTCAAAAATATCAGTTCGACTCCGAATTAAGTAACGACACTGTTAGTGAAACCGCAAATATTCATTCAGAGCCTAATGAATCGAGTCTAAGTCATTTAAAAGGAAATGAGAGACTAAGAATCCAAAAGTTAATAAAAGATTTTTCTGCTGTACTCACCCCCAAGTTAGGATTAACTCATTTAATTGAATATAAAATAAATCTTAGTGACAACAAAGTAATACGACTCCACCCATACAAACTATCTCCGCCCAAGATGGAAATCATGAGAAACCACATTAACAAACTCCTTGATCAGCACGTCATTGAACCATCAACGTCTCCATATTCATCGCCTGCATTCCTAGTACCAAAAGGAACTGACAAACATAGACTAGTCGTGGATTATAGACAACTAAATAAGAGTACAGAATTTGAATCGATACCACTGCCAGACATACACAGTGCGTTTCACTATTTTACAAAAGCGAAAATCTTCACCATAATGGATCTTAACCAAGCATTCCATCAAATTCCACTAGCTGAGGAATCAAAACATTTAACTGCTTTTGCTGTCCCATTTAATCTATATCAATTTACGAGAGTACCATTCGGTATATCACAAGGAAGTTCAGTATGCAGTCGACTGTTAGAAAAAATTTTCCATGATGTTAAATTTAAATTTGTATATCATTATCTCGACGATATAGTAGTATATAGTGAGTCAATGGATCAACATATTGATCACTTGCGTGAAGTATTATCCTGGTTAAAGAAAGCCGGACTGGCCGTAAACCCTAGTAAAGTTAATTTCGCAGTGAAACAATTCTCATTTTTAGGTCACATAGTATCAGCCGAAGGTAAGGTTACCATCGATCCCGAACGTACACGCGCAATCCGAGAATTTTTACCTCCCAGAGAAGTCAAAGGTGTAGCTAGATTTTTAGGTATGATTAATTATTTTCATAAGTACATACCCCACTTAGCAGATATAGCAGCCCCATTGAATGCCTTAAGAAAGAAAGGAACGAAATTCGAGTGGACTACTCAACATCAAGAAGCGTTTGAAACACTTAAAGAAAGTATTATATCCCCACCTGTATTGCAGTTAGCGGATTTCAGTAAACCATTTATCGTACAGACCGATAGTTCAAGTGTAGCATTAGGAGCCGTAATATACCAGGAAATAAATAATACTAGACTCCCGATCAGTTATGCATCCCGGACACTGACCGAGCAAGAAAGGAAGTTCTCAGCCTATGAACTGGAATGTTTAGCCGTAGTATTTGCTTTTGATAAATTCAAACCATTTTTGGAACACAAAGAATTTCTACTAGAAACCGATAATCAAGCTTTATCATGGTTATTAAATCACCCAAAGCAATTAGGTCGTATCGGACGATGGGTGTTAAGATTAAATTGCTACAAGTTCAAAGTGCAACATATTCGTGGAACTCAAAATGTAGTGGCCGATACTCTATCCCGCATGTTCCAACTACCCAATACAAGATCTGGAGAAGACAATATTGAAACCACTATCGTTAATACACTAATTACTAATTTTCCCCTTGCATTTAAGGATATAGCATATCACCAACAACAAGATCCGAAATTGTGTAAAATAATCGAACAAATAGAAAAAGGAAATAAATCTGACAAATATATCTTGAGTAAAAGAGTACTTTGTTTTAAGAAGGCAAACGGAAAATTACTAAGAATAATCGCCCCGGAAATAATCAAACCCATGTTAATGGAGTACTACCATTCATCTACAATTGGAGCTCATATGGGAATTAGGAAAACGATACATCGTATTCGCAAGGAATACCACTGGGAAAACATGAATAGTGAAATAAAAAAGTTCGTGAAAGAATGCGAAATTTGTGCGCTGAGCAAACCAGCAAGAACCAGTCAAGTCGGAAAACTAATCTCCGAAATACCTACCACTCCCTTCTCGAAAATATACATCGACTATTCTGGACCTTATCCCCGCTCTAAATCCGGAAATACTATGCTGTTAATTTGTGTAGACTCATTCACTAAATTCGTGTGGATGTATCCTATGCGTCGTGCATTAGCATCTACGACAATTAAAATTCTACAAGAACAACTATTTAAAGACTATGGCACACCTTTAAGCTTAATATCTGACAATGGACCCCAGTTTAAATCGAAAGAATTTAATGACATGTGTTTTAAATTAGGTATAAATCATATTACCGTGACCGAGTACAGACCGCAAGGAAATATAGCAGAAAGATACTTGCGTAACTTAAAATCAGCATTAATATCTTATCATGCTAAAGACCAGACAACCTGGGATCAAAATATTTCGTGGATACAATTTGCATTCAATTCAGCGTATCACGAAGGTCATAAATCAACACCATTTGATTTACTGTACAAGTACAAACCCAACCATCCTTTAACCACAAAGTGGAAAATCAATGAGTTATTACCCCGCGACGTGAATGGGAATAACATACGAAAAATATGGAACGAAGCTCGTGCAAATCTGAGAGCTAATTTACAGAAATCAAGGAAGTATCATGAGAATAATAATAAGCTAATAAAGTATAAAATAGGTGATTTAGTCATGTATAAAACTCATCCTATGAGTAAAGCAGTTGATAAGATCACTTCGAAACTATCTTATCGATGGTGTGGCCCCTACCAAATTCGTAAGTTCATCACCCCAGTTACTGTAGCTCTGTATGAACCCAATACAGAAAATTACGTTCGCAGAAGTCATTTGTCTCAAATAAAAAAATGTTTTTCGTGTCAAGATACAGAAGGAAGACTACGAGAAAGATAGAAAACCTAGAATACTATCTAAGTATTAAGAATAAAATATGTTATATAGACTTATACCGAAATAGGATAAGATTGTGTAACATCCTATACTATAGGTAACTATAAACTCAAAACCCCCTCGTACGAATACAAGCGAGGCCTGATCAACCTTAGCTAATGTCCTGCGAGAATGGTATTATACATGAGAAATCTGATGACAAGTATAATGAAGATGAAGAGAAAGAAAGAAAAATAATCTTTAGCGCTGTAAACTAAAAGTAATTCTATTGTTCTTACAATACGGTATTATTATTAGTAAAATACTCATGAGTATAACTCCGTAAAACGAGTGACCAATTCAAGAAAAAACCGGTAGTAGATATAAGAATTAAAATAAGGTAGATTTACGTTTTGTGTATTTTATATAGTAGATGTAGTAGAATTTAGATGTGACATAAGTATAAGATAATCGATTGATGAATAGAAATAAGCTGAGAGAGAGAAATTTCAGTATGAAATATAATTGTTTATTAGAATTATATTATTACACCCCCCCGTTTTTCATAGTTAAGTGCAGGAGGATGTGACAATTTTAAATGTATCAAAAATCGCACAGATTAAAATTTTTTAATTTTAATAAGTAAGAGTATCATACACCCTTACCTATACCCAGATTCCTGAATCAACTTGAAACCTTCCAGTACCAACACGCCAAGAAAAGTATTAAGTAGTAAATAATAATAATAATTACTTAAATAATTAAGAAATGCGACTAGAGAAATAAAGAAATCCCTAAGTCATAATAAAATAAACATAAAGTATTTATCTTCTAATTAATGAATAAATAATAATAGAAAAGTACAAACTATTTTCTTAGTGCGTAAATGCGCCCTAGCTTACTGAGCCCTCTCCCCTAAACCGTACGCGCATTCGGCCGTAGAACGTCACAATGAGTAGACGTGAGTTTTGGTGTTGTACACATATACGTATGTGTAAGTTCTCTAGAAGCATATCCAGCGTGAAATCTTGTTATTGTGAATAATGTAGTGTCTAGAGTTTGTGAGAAAATATATAAATAAAATAGAAAAAGGTAGCCAACACATCTCTTAAAAACAAAATCAAATGTAAGTGTAACATAGTTAACTACTAGACTGTAGTACTGCAAAGTGAGAACTATAACTGTAATTAAAATAAAGAAAATGTGAACTACAAGAATCTGCACTAAGAAAAGTGAAATTACAACATTTGGAACTTCACGTAAACAACCTATCTTTGAGAGCTTCCAGTTAACAAAAATCAACCCGATGTAGATGCACCAAGAACAACGTACTCAACCCGTAGAAGACAACTGGAGATGTCCCAAGAATACAACAAAAACCTCAGGTGATATCAAACCACAACTTTTGTAAATTTCCCCTTAATAAGAAGTAACAAAGAACTTTAAAGAACTTTCGCAATGTAATGAACAAATTATCAGATTTGTATATTTTGTAATTTTGTAAGAAGTAATAGTAACCGTAATGTATATATTGATAAATTAATAATTTTGAGGAAATTGAGACCCGGATCCGTGGTATTAAAACTAACAGTTATATGAATAATTTTTGATATAACAAGAATAATATAATTAAGATCTTTGAAGCAGTAAAAGCACTATTTACATAAATAACTTTCTTTAAAATCAGTAATAATGTTTGATTAATATTTCAATAGCAATAAAGAGATGTTTTAGCTAATACCTAGTGAGTGAATAAGTTCATGCAAACCTTGTCAGTTTCCTATATCATACTTGTTTTGTAATTTGTTAGTAAAAGTTTTACTAACAACGGCAGCTGGTTTAGTTTACTGATAAAGAATTAAACTAGTTCCCGATTTTTGTGTTGTCTTGCCAAGGGGCGGCACAGTTCGAGTTCATGTGGAGGTCCGCAGAGGTCCAGAATATCTTTCCAGGTGATGCATCGACAATAATTGTGTAGTTACTGGAACAATCTGGGGATTCACAGACACTTAACTCGCTGTATTAATGTAGAAGTGTGTAGAGTCACCTCCTTACCACTCACGACTACCTGTAACAATATTGTAAATAATTATAAGCTGAACACTGTGGGAAAAAGTGCTAAGTGAAGGAAGAAAAAGTGTAATATAATGAATGATCAGTAATAACAGAAAAGACTGTTAAAATTAATGATTCACCCCAAATGTATGAAACAAATGAAACGTAGACTATAAGTAAGATTAAGGGAGACATGATTTATATTATTCTGAATGTTCAGCAACATTGTATTAATTAGGATTTAAACCCAAGTCCCATATTTGTTTCAAGGGAAAAGACTACAATTAGAAGGTTCAATTTGTTTAATTAATTGTATTAAGAGTTAATTATGTTTAAATATGTTTTGTGTGTAATAATGTTAGTAATGTTGCTATTAAGAATATTATGCTATTATGGCTATTATGAATTGTCAAAGAAGAAAAAGGTTGTAAGAAAATAGACACACTGTTATGTATAAAATACCATAGATACCTAAATTAGGCTCAGACACACTAAATAGAATTAATCAGTCAACAAAATTTGGCAAACTAAGGAAAAAATTACTACTATGGAATGTAAACCAGTTTGTAATAAGTAATAATCCCATCAATCAATGTAATCCCAGCCATAAAGACACAACTCTACAGTAGCATGTCTATAATTCCTGTTTTAAGGTAATATTAGTGTTGGAAGGTAATAGAAGCATTAATTTCAGATAATCAAACCACAGTCACAAGCATTAATCAAATCACATAATCAAACTACTCCTTTCCCTTAACCGATCTTCACAAAGAACAATACGTCTTGAGTACTCTACACAGGGCTGTACGCAGAAAATTATTTTATTCAGTTTGAATTTGCGGCTCTTATCGTTTGCCACAGAAAATACCCTTGTTAAAATGTTGCAGGTAAACTACCCCTTTCCGTTAACCGATCTTCACCAAAACCAATAGGTCTTGAGTACTATACAAATCAGGGCTGTATGTAAAAAAATATTTGATTCTAAATATAATTATTACACTACCATTGTGTTCCGAGTCGTAGTGTAATAATTATATTTAGTTAATTAATGGACACGTCATGGACAACGAAATCCAAGTATTCGATTCTGTTTGAATTTTTGGCTGTTATCGTTTGCCATAGAAAAAATTCTACACACAAACACACACACACACACACTTTTCGAAAAATGACTTTTCATGTTTTGAGGGTAGTACAATCAGAATCTGCAAAAATCTCGAACACGATTTTTTTTTTTGCCATCACCATACTTCCATTTCCTTAAGGACATGGAAGTAAAAGGTAAGGGGCTTAACAATATCTACCACTTTTTAGATAAAGAAGGAGTATGCACTACGGTTAATAGCTTATGCTACAAGATACATAAGTGTTTATTTTAAAAATTAGTACAGTAACATACAAGACAGGTTACATGAACAACCGCTGGAAGAAACGGAGAATAAACAGTTACAGTGAGGTTGAAAGACGTAGAATTGAGCACTACAGAGTCAATTGGGTTTGTAAAGAAACATCAAACCCAATGTACTATCATTACACACAACAATGTACTATCATTACCTAACCAACCACAACACTCATGTAGAGTAGATGTATTATTTAGGAAGTATCTGTGCCTCAACTAAGTACTAAGTCCAGTATACTGTAACAGGATCTACTGTTCCACACTGTAAATAAAGAAGATGGGCAATAATATATATTGTAACATTTATCCCTTTTTCTTACCTTTAAATCTGTAGTATCTTGTCCTTGTAGTATTCTATATTGTAATAGATGTATTGGTATTGTTTTTGTATTCGTCAGTCTCACCTAACGTTATAGTTAAATTGTGTACCTTTAATTCAATTGTAAAGAAGACTGTTTGCATTAAATGTAATGTAATAATGTAACAATATGTATGTGTAGGCTGATTAGAATGGAATGGCTGTTTACTTACCACTTTACCTAGTATTTTGGTCACTTAACCAAAAATTTGTCCATTTTAAGTACAGACTCTAACCTATCAGATTGCAATGTAACTGGAATTTGTTGAAAACAAGATTAAACTATCACTCATATATTCAACCCCCCCCCCTCACAGAGAGTGGGAGGGGGAAGAGAGAGAGTTATATATCATTGTTGAATAATTAAGATATTCCTTTTAACAAAAATATACTTTTTAATTAAATTATTACAACTATTTATTTTTACTTTAATTATATTTATGTTTCTGAATAATTGAATACAATACAATAATTAAAATAAAAGTATATTGTTGTTAAAAAGTATTTTATTTTTTATTGAATAATAATAATAACATAAGAATATAAAATAAAGTAATTTGTAAATATATCGTTATACTTCTGACATGTAAAGTAGTATACATCAATAGTCTACTCTCATACAGTATACGAATTTGTTGGAAAATATCATGCACACTACTTGGCAAAGGTTCAACACTGATTTAAAAATGTTTTGTTTAATGCAAACACTGAAACACACTATACACAAGAAATAGAACTCATCATGAACATAACGTGATTATATTACTTCTTGTGGTATAAGAATATGATATCGGTTTTTTATTTAATACCCACTTGTAAAGGAAAAAATACAGTTATTATTTTATAAATAACTTTGTTACAGCTGCTGTGAAGTTGTTTAGATTAAATAATGTAACCTAACCAACTTTTAAGTATTTAATATTAAGTATAAGTATATTTAATCCTCAGAGAAAATGAACAATTAACACCAGTTTTTGAAAGAACCATGAAAGGAGAGAAGATGAGCTTGTGTAAGAAATGCAAAGTGGAGTATCTTATGTAGAGATGAAAGCTCAACAGTTCAAACCAAATACATATGAATGGAGATGATTGGTAATATCTGGGACCTGTCACACAACAGAACACCATACAATGATGATAGTGTGTATCACTTATTTCATCACATCTCTTACCATGTAATGTGCCTACTTTTAATAATATTTTCAAAGGATTTTAATACTTTGTTTTGACTGGTTTCACTGTGTAAATTACAAACCTGAATATAGTCCTGGAATACATACGGTAATCAATTTTTCCATTCACAGCCACGTTTCGCATTAAATCACGAATGCCTGCAAAGAAAAATAAATTACATCACCGGACACACCAAGTACTGACATATGAACATTAATCAATTATTTTGTTTAATCAGTCAACATTCTAAGAGACCAATATTAAAGGGTTTACAGATTATTGACGCATCCACCAAAACACACACACACAGGTTGTGGTATGTGTTACAATTGTGTCTTATTTTCAGCTAACCGTTCTTTTACAGGTGAAATCAGTACAATTGTACCTCGTGAGTATAAGGTTAGTTTAAGCTGTACCTATGATATTAAACATAATAATACACTGAACATGATTATTACACTTTATATGATATCAGCTTTTTGGCTTAATATCCACTTGTAAAAGAAAAAATACAAAATGATTATTATTTTATAATTAACTTTGTTACAGCTGTTGTGAAGTTATTTAGAATAATAATGTAACCTAACCTACTTTTAAGTACTGAATACTTTTAATGTGTCATGTACTGTGTTCAATAAGGAAACGAAATACTTTTACAGAGTACTTAAAATCCTTGAAAATGGTATTGGATTAAGCTTGAGCAATGAATAATTAAACTAAGCACATGATTTCAAAGTCAATATCATAATTAACTACATATTCTAAATAGAACATACCAAATTGATAATACTTACCAAAGTCATGTAAAACAAGAATCATAAAGGGGCTTCATATTTTTTTATATCTTCAAGCATTTTCTCGAACAAATCCTGGTTTGCATTTCTTGTTCGCCACATGAACTCACTTAAATAGGAATCTAAGCGATCCCTTCTCGTACCACATTCAATCACGTTTCGGCGTTTACAGGACCGCCACATGCTTTCTATGCTTTGTGTATGCGCTCCAGTTTGAGGATCCACAAAGTTATAACTATGGTTTACAGTCAAATGAGTGTACTGTTGTGGCAAATTAACAATTTGACGGTATGAACGCCACTCATCTGACATTATAATGGACCCTGGTTCAATATTTGCCACTATGAGAGGTAGGAGAGTACCTGCTGATCGATCTTCGACAGGACACAAGAAACATTCCTTTGTTTCTCGACAGAATCCTCCGAAAACCCACTGTTGTGGATACACCCGGCCAACATTATTTTTTCTCTTGGCAAAGAGACTCTCGACGATTTCAACTGTTAAATTTGGTCCTCCAATTTTCTTTGGGTTGCTCATGATGTCTTCAGCACAGATATGTCTTAAGTAAGCCGTCCAATGTGTGTGTGTTTTGTTGTCGATTTTCAGTTGATTTTTACTGTTTTTAACACTACTACGGCCTTCATACCAGTCATAAATAAATTTTATTATTGTTCTCAGGGGTAATCTGGACCCCTTTAAAAATGTGTCCTTCCAAACTGGCTTATATTCACGGCAACTCTTCTTATTACAACACCAATGCGGTTGTTGCCCAAGCGCTAAAATCATATCATGTCCATTACCACATTGACGAGGATTGTGAACCAAATCGTTTTCTTTAAGAAAGAAACTGCAGCATCCTCGTCTGTACTAATAACACTACCATCGTAGCTAATCACAACACAACACTGATTTAAAATGTAACAAAAGAAGTGAACAAGCATGTAACAACACCAATTAAAAATATAATAAATGTAATTTGCAAATTCATAAGTGTTTTATTATGGTTTCCACTGTACTATGTGACGATCGGTGAGACCGTCGTAACAATTTAACAAAACATCCCAATTAATTCAATATTATACTTTGAGGATTATAATTTTACATAACCCCCTTCCACCTCCACACTCCCCCACACAACCTACCAACTAAACAAACCGTTACAAGTTCCGGACATTCTGTATCATACCCCGCTGATGAAGGCGAACACCACACTGAAATGTCGTACGAGGAAAATAAACACAGTAAGTTTCACATGTGAAAGTGTAGTAATTAATATTCATAAAACATAATTAGTATTTGATTTCAAGCTTGCAGAAGTCAATCCAAATAAATGATGTCTGAATGTATGTACACACATAAAAGGCAAAATACAAGTGTCCTGTCTTGTCTGCTGTCATAGAAAATATATTCTGTATTTCTTTACGGTTGCAACTTCATTCATGTGAGTGAAAATTAATTTATATAAATTTCAAATCCACTTGGAATCAACACCGATGACTGTAAACAAATATAATAAATTCCTTTTGTGATCACTTTGGGCCAATATGAATTTAATAGCACTAGCCGAATAATAACAATAACTGATAACAAGATTATGCAAGATTTGCCATTACTTTCCCATACCTGTGATTACAGGTATATTGATATACCTGTTACTATGTATAGAGGTGTTACTATATATATTGTATGTTAAAACTGTTAGGTGTATTTTATAATCTGGAACATTTTACACCAAATGATTTAATCACAAAAGATTATGTAAAACACAAAATTACAACAAACACACCAAAAGTACCTATAGAAATTACAACAGTCATAATGAACAAACAAGAAATAAACATAATTGCAAAGAAGGAACCAAGGTAATTCCAATATTTAAGAAATAAACAATAAAACTGAGAAATTCTTCTCCGAAAACAATATAACTCAAATAACCAAAGATCCCACAATAAAATACCAAAAACAAATTCATAAATATTGCAAAATACATAATCCAAACAGAAAACATAAAATACCTAAAAAGAAATTAAACCTAACCCCCCAAAACTAAACGCATTACCAAAAATACACAAACCCAATATACCCATTTGACCTTTGATAAATAACACACAAGCACCCTCCCACAAAATCGCCAGACACCTAGATAAACTAATCAGAAAACATATAAATCTAACCAACAAACAACATAAATCTAACCAACAAACAACACTTCTGTTAAAAACAACATAGAACTTGTCAAAAAACTAGAACACATCCATATACCACACAACTCAACATTAGCATCATTTGACATAACGAATTTATACACCAATGTACCTGTTGAAGACACCATAGTAACAAGGTAAGTGTTTGGAATACTGTTTTATGAACACGAGGTGGTATGTGTTAGTGATCACAATTCTGTGGTTGAGGCTGAAGGTAGAAGTAGTTTCTATAGAAATATTTCATTTCTAAAATGATTTCAAATATAAATCTTAGAACATGGTAGTCATGTATGGTTCCCCATACCGATATTTTAATTATTTGCATCAAATAGTATTATTGTTTAATAAATGTTCTATCCAGATCAAATTATGTGTATACAGTTCTGGAAAAAATTAGACAGGCATAATATTTTGTTTGTTTATTGTAAACTGTATTATGTTTGGAAGTATCCCAAAGTAAATTTAACATTAGTCATGTCAATCAATGAGGCCAGTCAGTTTTTTAAGGCCAGGAGAATCCTTGAAAAGTTTGGAGCATCACTAGGGGATCTGTGAAAAACTGGCAGATTTGAGTAGTCACTTGATAAAGGATGGTGTTGTAAAAGCAACAATTCTTTCAGAATTTTTTATAACCCTGTCAGTCTGCAAATAATACACTGTATTACAGTATACAAATGTAGTGTAACATCTTAGCACAATACTATATGATAAATTTGGATAAAAGTCTCATTGCCAATAGACAGGATAGCTGGTGTGATCAGACATAACAAATTTGTATTAGTTTTTTGAAAATTTATTCCTATCAAACTGGAGTAAGCATATTTTCAAACCTTTATGGACGTGTGTCATGGAATTTACAGATTGCACCAAAAGAAACAATTAAAATATATCTTTTCAATTAAACAAAAATTGGTCTTGTAATATAATTCGGTAATACAGCAGGAACTAATCAGTTAATTGCTATTACAAAATGCCTTATTCCTTTTCCATGATGATCAGATTTTGCTATACGCCTGCATAAATATAAATTATTAAAATGCTTAACTCCCAACACAAAGTTGAACACATGATGAAAAGTTCATCATGTCACATATTCTAGTAACAAGGTAAGTTTTTGGAATACTGTTTTAGCTGAATTTATACACTAGGAGGACACTCAGCATTTAGTTTGTGTGTGTAACTCTGGTTAATCAAAGAGAATTATTTGTGTAAATTCAAATTTAGTAAAACGAATCTACTACTGTAAATGCCTGGAATGCTATGCATTAAAGAATTTTAATTAACTTTATATGGGGAAAACTGGTTTACATACATTATTTCTGAAAATAATAATCCTGAAATGTAATCAGTACTTATATCAAGTTAAGTGCAATAATTAAATATATTCTTCAACTTGCACGTTAAATAGATCCCTTCTCCTTCACTTACCAGGCAAACATAAGGGAAGCTCTACTAAATACAGGATTTCTTGGAACTGCGTAGAGTGGGATCAGTGGAGTAACTTGCGGAGGGGGGTTATCAGGGGATCAATTCCCCTCCAGAACTATTCGAAATTTCAGCAGAATTCCATAATTTCCTAAGTAGACCCATTTCTAAGCCAGTTTTGTTTGTACAAAGTAATACTTATAAATAATTATAGAAATAAAAGTAATTACAATATTGTAACGTTATGTTTTCCCCTTACATAAAATAGGCCCCAACTTAAACCATTTCATGACCATGATACATGAAGAACAAAATACTAAGTCATTAACTAAATTGTATACTATAAATATTGTCTGACATACGGTAATAAAAAGAGATAACCCGAATAATGTAATGAAACTGATAAGAACATTATCAATAAGAAGATTTTACTCCAGTAAACTGCATTAAAAATTGTTAAAAAAGATAAAACTAATGAAAGTTAAAAATAAAGCTAATGAGTTATTCTTAGATGACATCATTAACCTTATTGGTAATGGTGTAAAAGCCTTCCCACAGCGGTTGCAGGTTTGGGCTGATTTATTTCTTCCTTATCATGTTATAGAACTAGGCCTGGCAGCAGGTGTGAGCCCTGAAGAAATTGGTAATGGTGTAAAAGCCTTCCCACAGCGGTTGCAGGTTTGGGCTGATTTATTTCTTCCTTATCATGTTATAGAACTAGGCCTGGCAGCAGGTGTGAGCCCTGAAGAAATTGCAACCAGTCTTCATCTTTGTATTTGCCAAAATAAAGTTGTTCTGAGCCAGGTCATGTAAATTCAGGTTAGGCCAAGTTGCTCATTAGACTTTGTCTAAATTTTAAAGATATAAAGTGTTGATAAAGATTTTAGGACCATACATTAAAAACATTGTTTGCACATATGAGTAGGAAGCAGATGTATTAATATAATGTTACCCAACAAGATACAGGAACAATTATGTATATTTAATTAAGTAGTTAGTGGACTTAAAACCTGCAGTTTTTATAAAACAAATAGGGAGAGAATTGAAGATTTGATGTTTGTAAATGTTATATCTATTTTCTTCTAAGTAACTAATGGCTGGTTATTTGAAATCACGTTTTCTCATAATGTATGTTGTTAATGACCTTTTTTTAAGGGTATGAAGAACAACAACAGATATTGGTATTTGAAAAAAGGTGAATTTTATTGGTACATACTAAAGTATAGAGTCGAATTTGTTTCTATTCATTAACAAAGGTCCGTACTGTAATAATTTTGTGTGTAATATACAAGCATTCTTTAATATGTTTACGAGATTCTCCCAATTTTATTTGCATTAATTCAGACCGTAGTAACATTAAATTCCACTGTAACCCATTATTAATACTTAATCATTTGCATGTTAACAGAAACTACACATTGCTTATTTTTGCATTATGTTGAAAAAAGGATTTTAATGTACTTGTTTGGTTATACATTAGATTGTACTAGGTTCTAAATTGGAAGTACGTTTTAATTCCGGTACTTTGAATAAAGACAGCCTTTAATGTTATATACAGCCTTTGAATGTACACTAACTAAGGAAATGTCTGTTAAGTCTAATTAATTTTAAAAATCTAAAAGGTTAAGTTAAATAATTAAACGTAGCCACAACCTGCCAAAATCGTCTCTGTACCGTAATTATGTGCGATAAACTAATTTCTGTACTTCCAATAAATACACCCTTTTAATGTACACGAACAAAGTAAATTTTATTTAAGTTACATTGTCGTACATAACCTCCATAAGCTGGCATTACTTACTTCGAATAAATACAGCCGTTAATGTTATATACAGCCTTTTATCCATACAATAAATACAGCCTTTGAATGTACACTAACTAAGGAAACGTCTGTTAAGTCTAATTAATTTTAAAAATCTAAAAGGTTAAGTTAAATAATTAAACGTAGCCACAACCTGCCAAAATCGTCTCTGTACCGTAATTATGTGCGATAAATGTAAACTAATTTCTGTACTTCCAATAAATACACCCTTTTAATGTACAGTGACAAAGTAAATTTTATTTAAGTTACATTGTCGTACATAACCTCCATAAGTTACATGTAACTTCCGGCGCCGCGCGTGTACTATATTTTGGTGTCCGATGTGTACATCCAACTGTTTTCTTCACAAGTAACTAATGCCAGCTTATGGAGGTTATGTACGACAATGTAACTTAAATAAAATTTACTTTGTCACTGTACATTAAAAGGGTGTATTTATTGGAAGTACAGAAATTAGTTTACATTTATCGCACATAATTACGGTACAGAGACGATTTTGGCAGGTTGTGGCTACGTTTAATTATTTAACTTAACCTTTTAGATTTTTAAAATTAATTAGACTTAACAGACGTTTCCTTAGTTAGTGTACATTCATAGGCTGTATTTATTGTATGGATAAAAGGCTGTATATAACATTAACGGCTGTATTTATTCGAATTAAGTAATGCCAGCTTATGGAGGTTATGTACGTCAATGTAACATAAATAAAATTTACTTTGTTCGTGTACATTAAAAGGGTGTATTTATTGGAAGTACAGAAATTAGTTTACATTTATCGCACATAATTACGGTACAGAGACGATCTTGGGAGGTTGTGGCTACGTTTAACAATATAACTTAACCTTTTACATTTTTAAAATTAATTAGACTTAACAAACGTTTCCTTAGTTAGTGTACATTCAAAGGCTGTATTTATTGTATGGATAATAGGCTGTATATAACATTAACGGCTGTATTTATTCGAAGTAAGTAATGCCAGCTTATGGAGGTTATGTACGACAATGTAACTTAAATAAAATTTACTTTGTTCGTGTACATTAAAAGGGTGTATTTATTGGAAGTACAGAAATTAGTTTATCGCACATAATTACGGTACAGAGACGATTTTGGCAGGTTGTGGCTACGTTTAACAATATAACTTAACCTTTTACATTTTTAAAATTAATTAGACTAAACAGACATTTCCTTAGTTTGTGTACATTCAAAGGCTGTATTTATTCAAAGTACCGGAATTAAAATGTACTTCCAATTTAGAACCTAGTACAATCTAATGTATAACCAAACAAGTACATTAAAATCCTTTTTTCAACATAATGCAATAAAAAGCAATGTGCAGTTTCTGTTAACATGCAAATGATTAAGTATTAATAATGGGTTACAGTGGAATTTAATGTTACTACGGTCTGAATTAATGCAAATAAAATTGGGAGAATCTCGTAAACTTATTAAAGAATGCTTGTATATTACACACAAAATTATTACAGTACGGACCTTTGTAAATGAATAGAAACAAATTTGACTCTATATTTTAGTATGTAGCAATAAAATTCACCTTTTTTCAAATACCAATATCTGGTGTTGTTTTTTCATACCCTTAAAAAAAGGCCATTAACAACATACATTATGAGAAAACGTGATTACAAATAACCAGCCATTAGTTACTTGTGAAGAAAATAGATATAACATTTACAAACATCAAATCTTCAATTCTCTCCCTATTTGTTTTATAAAAACTGGAGTTTCTACTGCAGGTTTTAAGTCCACTAACTACTTAATTAAATATACATAATTATTCCTTTATCTTGTTAGGTAACATATTATATTAATACATCTGCTTCCTACTCATATGTGCAAACAATGGGTTTTTAATGTACGGTCCTAAAATCTTTATCAACACTAAAATCTTTAAAATTTAGGAGTGGTCGTGGCGTAGTGGCTAGCGTGTGGCGCTGCTACGCTGTCGGCGCGGGTTCAATTCCCGCCGGGGGCCATCTGATTTAGATACGACCGTTCCCCCTCGCAAGGCAATGGCAAACCAGCGAGAGGTATCCTGCCTAGTAGAATCCCTCCCCAACTATGCCGTTCGGATCCGGCGTTAAACTGTAGGTCCCATATACCTGTGAGAGACTCTGTAACACACGCACCACGGGTATATGCGGGGAGGGTCCAAACCAGTCGAAAGACTGAAGGACTACGAAACGAAACTTACATATGATACAGTGTTGTAAGTTATTAATGAATTTAATCCGGAAAGTTTAAAATTTAGACAAAGTCTAATGAGCAACTTGGCCTAACCTGAATTTACATGACCTGGCTCAGAACAACTTTATTTTGGCAAATACAAAGATGAAGACTGGTTGCAATTTCTTCAGGGCTCACACCTGCTGCCAGGCTTAGTTCTATAACATGATAAGGAAGAAAGAAATCAGCCCAAACCTGCAACTGCTGTGGGAAGGCTTTTACACCATTACCAATAAGATTAATGATGTCATCTAAGAATAACTCATTAGCTTTATTTATACATTTAATCCATCTTAATTAGTACACTAACAGCACTGCTCTGTCTTACAGTAACACAACACATTACACTAACTCAAAAGAATTTCTTGTTTTCAGTTTAAGAAAGTTGAAATCGTGTATTTTCTTTTCCATTCACTATTTGTAAAACGTGCTTAAAATTAATATGTGTACGCTTACTATATTGAAATCCAATGTTCACTATCCAATAATTACAAATTTTGTGGAATTGTGAAATTAGTAACACTATGTACTAATGTGTGATTATCAGTTGAATTTCTGAATTCCTTTGATTCATTAATAAATCTTACTAATTTGTTTCTTTATGTCTATAATGATTTCTTATTAGTTTTTAATCTTTGTGTTTTCATTATTCATTTGTAAATTTTTGCATTTTGTTGTCCATGACTTGTTCATTGGTTAACTAATTATCATTAAAACACACAGAGGACTGATCCTCTTTTGCAAGATCACAAGTATGTTTTTAATTTTTTTAATTGTATGCAATGTGGACACATACAGAGGAGTGTCAGTTTTTTTATGTTTTTTCAATAAATAACAATGAGAAAGGGGGGAGAGAGAGAGAGATATAGAGAGAGAGACAAAAAATAACACGTACAGAAACTACATCAGAACTTTTCCTGACAGTAAAAAAATAACTAAATAATGAATGGCAAAGAACATTAACAAAATTAATGGAAATTATAGTTATTATTTGTTGTCTAATGAACAGGTACTAGTAAAGGCAAACTAATTATTGAATTAATAATTTTCTTTATTGAGTATCCAGTTTATTACTGCAGTATAGAGTATAGGTTTTATCTTTTTTAACAATTTTTAATGCAGTTTACTGGAGTAAAATCTTCTTATTGATAATGTTCTTATCAGTTTCATTACCCCATTATTCTTATCTCTTTTTATTATCTCAGACAATATTTATAGTATACAATTTATTTAATGACTTAGTATTTTGTTCTTCATGTATCATGGTCATGAAATGGTTTAAGTTGGGGCCTATTTTATGTAAGGGGAAAACATAACGTTACAATATTGTAATTACTTTTATTTCTATAATTATTTTTAAGTATTACTTGTACAAACAAAACTGGCTTAGAAATGGGTCTACTTAGGAAATTATGGAATTCTGCTGAAATTTCGAATAGTTCTGGAGGGGAATTGATCCCCTGATAACCCCCCTCCGCAAGTTACTCCACTGATCCCACTCTACACAGTTCCAAGAAATCCTGTATTTAGAAGTTCAAAAGAAAGTGATACAGACTCTAAAGATCTCATTGTAGCATTCACTACTGGGACAGTTCATGGTTTAGACCTTCCCTTATGTGCCTGGTAAGTGAAGGAGAATGGATCTATTTAACGTGCAATTTGTAGAATATACTTAATTATTGCACGTAACTTGATATAAGTACTGATTACATTTCAGGATTATTATTTTCAGAAATAATGTATGTAAACCAGTTTTCCCCATATAAAGTTAATTAAAATTCTTTAATGCATAGCATTCCAGGCATTTACAGTAGTAGATTTGTATTACTAAATTTGAATTTACACAAATAATTCTCTTTGATTAACCAGAGTTACACACACAAACTAAATGCTGAGTGTCCTCCTAGTATATAAATTCAGCTAAAACAGTATTCCAAAAACTTACCTTGTTACTAGAATATGTGACATGATGAACTTTTCATCATGTGTTCAACTTTGTGTTGGGAGTTAAGCATTTTAATAATTTTTATTTATGCAGGCGTATACCAAAATCTGATCATCATGGAAAAGGAATAAGGCATTTTGTAATAGCAATTAACTGATTAGTTCCTGCTGTATTACCGAATCATATTACAAGACCAATTTTTGTTTAATTGAAAAGATATATTTTAACTGTTTCTTTTGGTGCAATCTGTAAATTCCATGACACATGTCCATAAAGGTTTGAAAATATGCTTACTCCAGTTTGATAGGAATAAATTCTCAAAAAACTAATACAAATTTGTTATGTCTGATCACACCAGCTATCCTGTCTATTGGCAATGAGACTTTTATCCAAATTTATCATATAGTATTGTACCAAGATATTACACTACATTTGTATACTGTAATACAGTATATTATTTGCAGACTGACAGGGTTATAAAAAATTCTGAAAGAATTGTTGCTTTTACAACACCATCCTTTATCAAGTGACTACTCAAGTCTGCCAGTTTTTCACAGAAACTGAAGTTTGATGATTAGATCCATCATGACCTAGTGATGCTCCAAACATTTCAAGGATTCTCCTGGCCTTAAAAAACTGGACTGGCCTCATTGATTGACATGACTAATGTTAAATTTACTTTGGGATACTTCCAAACATAATACAGTTTACAATAAACAAACAAAATATTATGCCTGTCTAATTTTTCCAGTACTGTATACACATAATTTGATCTGGATAGAACATTTATTAAACAATAATACTATTTGATGCAAATAATTAAAATATCGGTATGGAGAACCATACATGAACCATGTTTTAAGATTTATATTTGAAATCATTTTAGAAATGAAATATTCCCACAGACACTAGTTCTATCTTCAGCCTCAACCACAGAATTGTGATCACTAACATATACCACCTCATGTTAGCGCACTCGATTTTCACTGATGATGGCAGTCGATGGCACTTCCGAAACGTCTGGTTTTGCAGAAAACATTGGACCACGGCCAAACAGCCTGGGAAGGAATTTTATCAACAAACTACTTCAATGTTGCTGATAACGTAGTACACATAAAAAATTATCCCCTCCCCTTCACCTATCATTTTCATTTATAGAAAATCATCCACTCCCCTACCCCTTTTCATTTATAGATATTTCATCTACCCTTCTACAGTGGATTATTATAACCTTTTCAGGATACTTTATTTATCAAAATTAAGTACTTTACTCTTGTTAAAACAAAATGTTGCAGGTAAACTACCCCTTCTCCTTAACCGATCTTCACCAAAATCAACAGACCGTGAGTCCTCTACAATATGCAAAAAATTATTTGAATTTGCGGGAGTTATCATTCGCCATAGACAAAATTCTACACACAGACATCTTTCTAAAAATTACTTTTCTTTATGTTTTGAGGGTAGTACAATCAGAATCAGCCCTCACAGGACACTAATTATTAGATACAATTTTTACCTTCATTTAAGCCAGCTTCCACTCACTGTGTACTTTCTCAGAGGCCATAACATGTTATTTTTAACGTTGCCGAACATAAATTGATGTTAAATTAAAAATAAAGTAAAGGCTTAGCACCTTAAGTTTGCAATGTGCAAGTTGAAGAATCTATTTAATTATTGCACTTAACTTGATATAAGTACTGATTACATTTCAGGATTATTATTTTCAGAAATAATGTATGTAAACCAGTTTTCCCCATATAAAGTTAATTAAAATTCTTTAATGTATAGCATTCCAGGCATTTATGGTAGTATATTTGTATTACTAAATTTGAATTTACACAAATAATTCTCTTTGATTAACCAGAGTTACACACACAAACTAAATGCTGAGTGTCCTCCTAGTGTATAAATTCAGCTAAAACAGTATTCCAAACACTTACCTTGTTACTATGGTGTCTTCGACGGGTACATTGGTGTATGAATTTGTTATGTCAAATGATGCTAATGTTGAGTTGTGTGGTATATGGATGTGTTCTAGTTTTTTGACAAGTTCTATGTTGTTTTTAACAGAAGTATTGTTGGTTAGATTTATATGTTTTCTGATTTGTTTATCTAGGTGTCTGGCGATTTTGTGGGAGGGTGCTTGTGTGTTATTTATCAAAGGTGAAATGGGTATATTGGGTTTGTGTATTTTCGGTAATGCGTTTAGTTTTGGGGGGTTAGGTTTCATTTGTTTTAGGTATTTTATGTTTTCTGTTTGGATTATGTATTTTGCATTACTTATGAATTTGTTTTTGGTATTTTATTGTGGGATCTTTGTTTATTTGTGTTATATTGTTTTTGGAGAAGAATTTCTCAGTTTTATTGTTTATTTCTTGTTTGTTCCGTATGACTGTTGTAATTTCTATAGATACTTTTGGTGTGTTTGTTGTAATTTTGTGTTTTACATAATCTTTTGTGATTAAATCATTTGGTGTAAAATGTTCCAAATTATAAAATACACCTAACAGTTTTAACATACAATATATATAGTAACACCTCTACACATAGTAACAGGTATATCAATATGCCTGTAATCACAGGTATGGGAAAGTAATGGCAAATCTTGCATAATCTTGTTATCAGTTATTGTTATTATTCGGCTAGTGCTATTAAATTCATATTGGCCCAAAGTGATCACAAAAGGAATTTATTATATTTGTTTACAGTCATCAGTGTAGATTCCAAGTGATGATTTGAAATTTATATAAATTAATTTTCACTCACATGAATGAAGTTGCAACCGTAAAGAAATACAGAATATATTTTCTATGACAGCAGACAAGACAGGACACTTGTATTTTGCCTTTTATGTGTGTACATACATTCAGACATCATTTATTTGGATTGACTTCTGCAAGCTTGAAATCAAATACTAATTATGTTTTATGAATATTAATTACTACACTTTCACATGTGAAACTTACTTTGTTTATTTTCCTCGTACGACATTTCAGTGTGGTGTTCGCCTTCATCAGCGGGGTATGATACAGAATGTCTGGAACTTGTAATGGTTTGTCTAGTTGGTAGGTTGTGTGGGGGAGTGTGGAGGTGGAAGGGGGTTATGTAAAATTATAATCCTCAAAGTATAATATTGAATTAATTGGGATGTTTTGTTAAATTGTTACGACGGTCTCACCGATCGTCACATAGTACAGTAGAAACCAAAATAAAACAAACTTATGAATTTGCAAATTACATTTATTATATATTTCATTGGTGTTGTTACATGCTTGTTCACTTCTTTTGTTACATTTAAATCAGTGTTGTGTTGTGATTAGCTACAATGGTAGTGTTATTAGTACAGACGAGGATGCTGCAGTTTCTTTTCTTAAAGAAAAAGATTTGGTTCACAATCCTCGTCAATGTGGTAATGGACATGATATGATTTTAGCGCTTGGGCAGCAACAGCGTTGGTGTTGCAATAAGAAGACTTGCCGTGAGTATAAGGTAGTTCGCAAGGACACATTTTTAGAGGGAACCAAATTACCGCTGAGAACAATAATAAAATTTATTTTTGACTGGTGTGAAGGGCGTAGTAGTGTGAAAAACAGTAAAAATCAACTGAAAATCGACGCCAAAACACACGCACATTGGACGGCTTACTTAAGACATATCTGTGCCGTAGACATCATGAGCAACCCACAGAAAATTGGAGGACCAAATTTAACAGTTGAAATTGACGAGAGTCTCTTTGCTAAGAGAAAAAAATAATGTTGGCCGGGTGTAAAATTGAAAATGAAAAATTGATTACCGTATGTATTCCAGCACTATATTCAGGTTTGTAATTTACACAGTGAAACCAGGCAAAACAATATCCCAGATATTACCAATCATCTCCATTCATAAGTATTTGGCTTGAACTTTTGAGCTTTCATCTCTACATAAGATACTCCACTTTGCATTTCGTACACAAGCTCATCTTCTCTCCTTTCATGGTTCTTTCAAAAACTGGTGTTAATTGTTCATTTTCTCTCAGGATTAAATATACTTATACTTAATATTCAATACTTAAAAGTTGGTTAGGTTACATTATTTAATCTAAACAACTTCACAGCAGCTGTAACAAAGTTATTTATAAAATAATTATCTGCTGTATTTTTTCCTTTACAAGTGGATATTAAACAAAAAACCGATATTATATTCTTATACCATAAGAAGTAATATAATCACGTTATGTTCATGATGAGTTCTATTTCTTGTGTATAGTGTGTTTCAGTGTTTGCATTAAACAAAACATTTTTAAATCAGTGTTGAACCTTTGCCAAGTAGTGTGCATGATATTTTCCAACAAATTCGTATACTGTATTCTCATATGTATATCTCATTGAAAAAACATAAAAACTGACACTCCTCTGTATGTGTCCACACTGCATAAAATTAAAAAAAATTAATCCAAGAAATTAAAAAAAAAATTGTAAACTCTGAAAACATTTGTTCTAATACAGAATTCAAATTAAATAAAGAAAAAAGGAATTGTGTGCGTGCTAGTGTGAGAGTGTGTGTGTGTGTGTGTGTTTTAATGGAGACATCTTACCCCTTGCTCCTCAACCCCTTTCAGCAAGTGAACGGACAGAACAATACCTGACCTGCAAATGGTCTTGAAACATACTTGTGATCTTGCAAAAGAGGATCAGTCCTCTGTGTGTTTTAGTGATAATTAGTATAACCAATGGTCATGTCATGGACAACAAAATCCAAGAATTTACAAATGAATAATGAAAACACAAAGCTTAAAAACTAATAAGAAATCATTCAATAGACATAAAGAAACAAATTAGTAAAATTTATTAATGAATCAAAGGAATTCAGAAATTCAACTGATAATCACACATTAGTACATAGTGTTACTAATTTCACAATTCCACAAAATTTTTAACTATTGGATAGTGAAAATTGGATTTCAATATAGTAAGCGTACACATATTAATGTAGGTTGTTTCACAAAAAGTGAATGGAAAAGAAAAGAAATACACAATTTCAACTTTTTAAACTGAAAACAAGAAATTCTTTAGAGTTAGTGTAATGTACTGTGTTACTGTAAGTTAGAGCAGTGCCGTTAGTGTACTAATTAAGAATAAAGCTAAATGGCATAATGAGTTATTCGTAGATGACATCATTAATCTTCTTGGTGATGGTGTACAAGCCTTTCCACAGTGTTCGAGCTGATTCCTTTCTTCCTGATTATGTTATAGAACTAAGCCTGGCAGCAGGTGTGAGCCCCGAAGAAATTGCAACCAGGGTGTACAGAGTCTTCATCTTTGTATTTGCCAAAATAAAGTTGTTCTGAGCCAGGTCATGTAAATTCAGGTTAACCCAAATAGCTCATTACACTTTGTCTAACTTTTAAAGATATAAAGTGTTGATAAAGATGTTTAGGACCGTAATACAGTAAGGGTACACATATTAATGTAAAGCATGTTTCCATAAAAAGTGAATGGAAAAGAAAAGAAATACACAATTTCAACTGTCTTAAACTGAAAGACAAGAAATTCTGTTGAGTAAGTGTAAGACAGAGCAGTGCTGTTAGTGTACTACTTAAGATGCATTAAATATATAAATAAAGCTGAATGACCTAATAAGATATTCTTAGATGTAGTAAAACAGGTTAGGTCAAATTGCTCATTAGACTTTGTCTAAATTGTAAAGATGTTTAGCACCATACATTAAAAACATTGTTTGCACATATGAGTAGGAAGCAGATGTATTAATATAATGTTACCCAACAAGATCAGGAACAATTATGTATATTAAATTAAGTAGTTAGTGGACTTGAAAACCTGCAGTAGAAACTCCAGTTTTTATAAAACAAATAGGGAGAGAATTGAAGATTTCTTGTTTGGAAATGTTATATGTTTTCTTCACAACTAAAATGTTGTTAATGGCCTTTTTTTAAGAGTATGAAAAAACAATAGATACTTTACTTGAAAAAAGGTGAATTTTATTGGTACATACTAAAGTATAGAGTCCTATTTGTTTCTATTCATTAACAAAGGTCTGAACTGTAATAATTTTCTGTGTAATATACAAGCATTCTTTAATATGTTTACGAGATTCTCCCAATTTTATTTGCATTAATTCAGACCGTAGTACGGTAACATTAAATTCCACTGTAACCCATTATTATTACTTAATCATTTGCGTGTTAACAGAAACTGCACTCTGCTTTTTATTGCATTATGTTGAAATTGGTTTTTAATGTACTTGTTTGTTTATACGTTCGATTGTACTAGGTTATACGTTCTAATAATGATCTTTGAATAAATACAGCCTTTAATGTTCTATACACCCTTTTATCCATACAATAAATACAGCCTTTGAATGTACACTAACTAAGGAAATTTCTTTTAAGTCTAATTAATTTTAAAATCTTTGGATTTCGTTGTCCATGACGTGTCCGTTACTTACCTAATATCAATATTGTTTGACGACTCGGAACACTAAGTTTTTTATAAGTAAAATCGTAAAGATTTACCTTACAGCCTAAACCGGCTTTCACCTTTAGAAGGCTTCATCAGAGGCTGCCGTAGGTAGCGTTGTCCATCTTGTTGTTGGCGACAGGATAGTTTTCCAAAAGATCGATGCTGTGTGTGTGTGGTGAGATGTGTTTGAATAATGTGTGCGTTTTGAATTGTGTCTGTTCATTTAGGATGTCATTTTTATTTGTTTTTGTGTATTTGTATATTTCTAATTGTTCTAGAGTGTCTAGTATTCGGCCTTTTGTGTGTACGTGTAGAATGTTCATGTTATTGTCGATGTTTTTATATGTGTGGTTTGGTTCAATGAGGTGGTTTGCAAAGGTGGATTCTGTAGTGGTGTGGAGTGCCTTTGTGTGTTCAATGTATCTCTGTTTGAAGCTATGTCCTGTCTGGCCTATGTAGAATTTATTGCAATTTGAGCAATTTAGCTTGTATACACCGGGTAGATCGAATTTGTTTTGTGTTTTGTGCGTGCGTTTTGATAGTGTGTGTTCTGTTTTGTTAGTAGTTTTGTAAGCAATTCTGTATCCTGCTTTTTTGAATTTGTGGGCAATTTTTTCAGTTTGTTTGTTGATGTATGTTATTGTTATGAATTTGTTGTTTTCTGTCTTTGTCTGTTGTTTGGTTTGTGTTTTGTGTAGGAGTTTACTGACTATTGTTCTGTCATATCCGTTAGATTCTGCTAGATATTTTATCATGTTTAGTTCGTCTTTGTAGTCTTTTTCATCTAAGGAGATGTTGTTAAGTCTATGTATCATGGTTCTAAAAGCAGCTAGTTTGTGTTGTGTTGGGTGATTGGAGGTGTTGTGTATTAGTATGTCAGTTGTAGTTGGTTTTCTGTATATACTGAATTTGTGCTTGTGTTCTAGTTTTGTGATGGAAAGGTCTAAGAAGTTTATGGTATTGTTGTGTTCGTATTCAGCAGTGATAAACAAAAGCCCTACATGAAACAAATCCGACCATCAGCACCTACCCTCCAAGCGCTTCCCAAAATCCATAAAGAAGACATTCCGATCCGCCCCGTTATCAACTACCGTAATGCCCCTGCACACAAACTCGCAAAATATCTAGACAAAATTATTAGACAACACACACAAATAGACAACAACATTGCAGTATACAACAAATTTGACTCTATACTTTAGTATGTACCAATAAAATTCACCTTTTTTCAAATACCAATATCTGTTGTTTTTTTAATACCCTTAAAAAAAGGCCATTAACAACATACATTATGAGAAAACATGATTACAAATAACCAGCCATTAGTTACTTGTGAAGAAAATAGATATAACATTTACAAACATCAAATCTTCAATTCTCTCCCTATTTGTTTTATAAAAACTGGAGTTTCTACTGCAGGTTTTAAGTCCACTAACTACTTAATTAAATATACATAATTGTTCCTGTATCTTGTTGGGTAACATATTATATTAATACATCTGCTTCCTACTCATATGTGCAAACAATGTTTTTAATGTACGGTCCTAAAATCTTTATCAACACTTTATATCTTTAAGATTTAGACAAAGTCTAATGAGCAACTTGGCCTAACCTGAATTTACATGACCTGGCTCAGAACAACTTTATTTTGGCAAATACAAAGATGAAGACTGGTTGCAATTTACTACCATAAATGCCTGCAATGCTATGCATTAACTTTATATGGGGAAAACTGGTTTACATACGTTATTTCTGAAAATAATAATCCTGAAATATAATCAGTACTTATATCAAGTTAAGTGCAATAATTAAATTGATTCTTCAACTTGCACGTTGCAAACTTAAGGTGCTAAGCCTTTACTTTATTTTTAATTTAACATCAATTTATGTTCAGCAACGTTAAAAATAACATGTTATGGCCTCTGAGAAAGTACACAGTGAGTGGAAGCTGGCTTAAATGAAGGTAAAAATTGTATCTAATAATTAGTGTCCCGTGAGGGCTGATTCTGATTGTACTACCCTCAAAACATAAAGAAAAGTAATTTTTAGGAAGATGTCTGTGAGTAGAATTTTGTCTATGGCGAATGATAACTGCCGCAAATTCAAATAATTTTTTGCATATTGTAGAGGACTCAAGGTCTGTTGATTTTGGTGAAGATCGGTTAAGGAGAAGGGGTAGTTTACCTGCAACGTTTTGTTTTAACAAGAGTAAAGTACTTAATTTTGATAAATAAAGTATCCTGAAAAGGTCACAATAATTCACTGTAGAAAGGTAGATTTAATATCTATAAATGAAAAGGGGTAAGGGGGAGGGGATAATTTTCTATAAATGAAAATTATAGGTGAAGGGGAGGGGATAATTTTTTATATGTGTACTACATTATCAGCAACATTGAAGTAGTTTGTTGATAAAATTCCTTCCCAGGCTGTTTGGCCATGCTCCAATGTTTTCTGCAAAACCAGACGTTTCGGAAGTGCCATCGACTGCCATCATCAGTGAAAATCGAGTGCGCTAACATGAGGTGATATATGTTAATGATCACAATACTGTGGTTGAGGCTGAAGATAGAAGTAGTTTCTGTAGAAATATTTCATTTCTAAAATGATTTCAAATATAAATCTTAAAACATGGTAGTCATGTATGGTTCCCCATACCGATATTTTAATTATTTGCATCAAATAGTATTATTGTTTAATAAATGTTGTATCCAGATCAAATTATGTGTATACAGTTCTGTAAAAATTAGACAGGCATAATATTTTGTTTGTTTATTGTAAACTGTATTATGTTTGGAAGTATCCCAAAGTAAATTTAACATTAGTCATGTCAATCAATGAGGCCAGTCCAGTTTTTTAAGGCCAGGAGAATCCTTGAAATGTTTGGAGCATCACTAGGTCATGATGGATCTAATCATCAAACTTCAGTTTCTGTGAAAAACTGGCAGATTTGAGTAGTCACTTGATAAAGGATGGTGTTGTAAAAGCAACAGATTTTGCTATACGCCTGCATAAATAAAAATTATTAAAATGCTTAACTCCCAACACAAAGTTGAACACATGATGAAAAGTTCATCATGTCACATATTCTAGTAACAAGGTAAGTTTTTGGAATACTGTTTTAGCTGAATTTATACACTAGGAGGACACTCAGCATTTAGTTTGTGTGTGTAACTCTGGTTAATCAAAGAGAATTATTTGTGTATATTCAAATTTAGTAATACGAATCTACTACTCTAAATGCCTGGAATGGTATGCATTAAAGAATTTTAATTAACTTTATATGGGGAAAACTGGTTTACATACATTATTTCTGAAAATAATAATCCTGAAATGTAATCAGTACTTATATCAAGTTAAGTGCAGTAATTAAATACATTCTTCAACTTGCACGTTAAATAGATCCCTTCTCCTTCACTTACCAGGCACATAAGGGAAGCTCTAAACCATGAACTGTCCCAGTAGTGAATGCTACAATGAGATCTTTAGAATCTGTGTCACTTTCTTTTGAACTTCTAAATACAGGATTACTTGGAACTGTGTAGAGTGGGATCAGTGGAGTAACTTGCGGAGGGGGGTTATCAGGGGATCAATTCCCCTCCAGAACTATTCGAAATTTCAGCAGAATTCCATAATTTCCTAAGTAGACCCATTTCTAAGCCAGTTTTGTTTGTACAAGTAATACTTATAAATAATTATAGAAATAAAAGTAATTACAATATTGTAACGTTATGTTTTCCCCTTACATAAAATAGGCCCCAACTTAAACCATTTCATGACCATGATAGATGAAGAACAAAATACTAAGTCATTAACTAAATTGTATACTATAAATATTGTCTGAGATAATAAAAAGAGATAAGAATAATGTAATGAAACTGATAAGAACATTATCAATAAGAAGATTTTACTCCAGTAAACTGCATTAAAAATTGTTGAAAAAGATAAAACCTATACTCCATACTGCAGTAATAAACTGGATACTCAATAAAGAAAATTATTAATTCAATAATTAGTTTCTAAGTACTAAAATAATGAAATCAAGTTTTATTTATGATTATGAATAGAATAATGTAAATCAAAAAGAGTATTATAAAAATGTGATAATAAAACAACAATAGAGCTAAATGTAAGCCAACAAGTAAGGTTAGGTAACATTATAATGTTTTAAACAACAGAAAGAACAAAAAAGCATTGTAAAATCCATGAATTGTAAACAGAAGGTGAAAACTACTTAAGAAGTAGTAAATAAGCTTATAATAGCTAGATGATAATGGTTATAATTTGAATTATAACATGAAGAAGAAGAAATATGAGAAACTAAAACTTGTCAATAATTGTATGTAAAAAGAACAGTTTTAATGTAAACTTATTAAACAAACTATACTGTATAAATAATACTAGAAGTGTTATTATTAGAATAATATTCTAGTAAGGAAGATATGATTAACCAATAAGTATAAACAAAGTAAATAATGAAACAAGATACATGGACTAAACCTTCAGAATACTGATACTGAAGATAATAACAACTAGAATAAGTAAGAAAAACAATATTAAAGGACAAACTATGTTGTCAAAGCTTCAGTAAATTGTGAAGAATGTTTTAGAATAATGATGTAATAGGAAGAAACATGTATTTTCAAGGTATGAATGAAATTAAGGGTCAATATCATAGGCAAATGAGCCTAGAACATTTGTATGTTATTCATAGTAAATAATTGTTAAGTTATGTCATTATTATTGTAGTGAAAGTTGAATAAGGGTATCAAGAACAATGTAAAGTAATTGTCTGATAGCAAAAGTAATTATTTTAAACGTACGAAAGAAACTAAGGTGTCCACTACAATGGGCCAGTAGGCCCTATACCTGAATAACTTATTTCTACTATTTGTAAACAATTATTGCTAATAATTGTCATTATTAGTGTAACAAAAGTGAAAGCCAAGGATCAAGAACAATTTAGAATAGTTGTCTTGTATTAAAAACAAGAATTGTTAAAATATGAAAAAATAATGTTCAAACTATAATAGGCCAATATGCCTAGACAAATTATGTATGTTAATTGTAAGAAATTATTATTGATTTTTGTCATTAGTATTGTTGTAAAAGTTGTAGGGAGTTATAAGGAACAATTGTGATCAGTTATATCACAATAAAGTTAAGTAATATTATTAGAAGAAAGAGAATTAGGATGTCAGGAACACAGGTTGGGTTATGCCTAGTTAGCCAAACATGACTTATAAATTGGGACATTATTAATTACTGTAAATAATGTTACACTCAATGGTTAGTAAGTAAATATCATTCTTTAATTTTCTTAATTCTTAACCTCATATTATGAGTACAAATGTATGCCTACTTATAAGTAACTTTACTAATGAAAAGTCTTTTTAAAAAATAGACTTGTGTCCATGTTAACAGCAAAGATGACTATTACTGAAGCTCTGAGAACTGTCATATGATAATGGGATGACAGTGTATCAGTTAGAATAATCAACAACTTATTAAGGCACACTGTAAGGAGGTATGTTTTAATCATTTTGCACACATCATTCCAGAAGTCTGTTCTAAAAACAATTATAATCAAACTGCTGTTTCAACAGTACTAATAATGCAGCATGGCAAAATTTAAACCATTTTTATTGGTCTGAACGTTTGTTTCAAGCTGAATATACCAAATATGTTTGTAATAGGTTTATAATTTAATAGACCTTCAGCAGATTTAAACTTTTCTTATTCGTGTTAGCAATATATCATCTAGAAGTATGGAATACAAAGACAAGTCGAGCATTGTACATTTTTAGGTTAGGTACACTTTACAAAACCTTTTCATCAGATGTTCAAAAGAGCAAGCGTGTAATTGTTGTTTTTCTTTTTTTTTATACGTCTCTTAGTAAGGTTTCTCAGCAACAGCTACTGGATGTCAAAGTTTGCTTCTAGGATATGTTTTATAAAGTAGTGGAAACTTGCTACTTGAACACAATACACTACTTGCACACATCATTCCAGAAGTGTGTTCTAAAAACAATTATAATCAACCTGCTGTTTCAACAGTACTAATAATGCAGAATAGCAAAATTTAAACCATTTTTGTTGGTCTGAACGTTTGTTTCAAGCTGAGTATACCAAATATGTTTGTAATAGGTTTATAATTTAAGATGTGAAGTATATGAAGCCTTTACTAGTACCTGTTCATTTGACAACAAATAATAACTATAATTTCCATTAATTTTGTTAATGTTCTTTACCATTCATTATTTAGTTATTTTTTTACTGTCAGGAAAAGTTCTGATGTAATTTCTGTACGTGTTATTTTTAGTCTCTCTCTCTCTCTCTCTCTCCCCCCTCTCATTGTATTTATTGAAAAAACATTAAAAAAACTGACACTCCTCTGTATGTCTCCACATTGCATACAATTAAAAAAATTAAAAACATACTTGAAACATACTTGTGATCTTGCAAAAGAGGATCAGTCCTCTGTGTGTTTTAATGATAATTAGTTAACCAATGAACAAGTCAAGGACAACAAAATGCAAAAATTTACAAATGAATAATGAAAACACAAAGATTAAAAACTAATAAGAAATCATTATAGACATAAAGAAACAAATTAGTAAGATTTATTAATGAATCAAAGGAATTCAGAAATTCAACTGATAATCACACATTAGTACATAGTGTTACTAATTTCACAATTCCACAAAATTTGTAATTATTGGATAGTGAACATTGGATTTCAATATAGTAAGCGTACACATATTAATTTTAAGCACGTTTTACAAATAGTGAATGGAAAAGAAAATAAATACACGATTTCAACTTTCTATCTTTCTAAACTGAAAACAAGAAATTCTTTTGAGTTAGTGTAATGTGTTGTGTTACTGTAAGACCGAGCAGTGCTGTTAGTGTACTAATTAAGATGGATTAAATGTATAAATAAAGCTAATGAGTTATTCTTAGATGACATCATTAATCTTATTGGTAATGGTGTAAAAGCCTTCCCACAGCGGTTGCAGGTTTGGGCTGATTTCTTTCTTCCTTATCATGTTATAGAACTAAGCCTGGCAGCAGGTGTGAGCCCTGAAGAAATTGCAACCAGTCTTCATCTTTGTATTTGCCAAAATAAAGTTGTTCTGAGCCAGGTCATGTAAATTCAGGTTAGGCCAAGTTGCTCATTAGACTTTGTCTAAATTTTAAAGATATAAAGTGTTGATAAAGATTTTATGACTGTACATTAAAAACATTGTTTGCACATATGAGTAGGAAGCAGATGTATTAATATAATATGTAACCCAACAAGATACAGGAACAATTATGTATATTTAATTAAGTAGTTAGTGGACTTAAAACCTGCAGTAGAAACTCCAGTTTTTATAAAACAAATAGGGAGAGAATTGAAGATTTGATGTTTGTAAATGTTATATCTATTTTCTTCACAAGTAACTAATGGCTGGTTATTTGTAATCACGTTTTCTCATAATGTATGTTGTTAATGACCTTTTTTAAGGGTATTAAAAAAACAACAGATATTGGTATTTGAAAAAAGGTGAATTTTATTGGTACATACTAAAGTATAGAGTCAAATTTGTTTCTACTCATTAACAAAGGTCCGTACTGTAATAATTTTGTGTGTAATATACAAGCATTCTTTAATATGTTTACGAGATTCTCCCAATTTTATTTGCATTAATTCAGAAAAGTAGTAACATTAAATTCCACTGTAACCCATTATTAATACTTAATCATTTGCATGTTAACAGAAACTGCACATTGCTTTTTATTGCATTATGTTGAAAAAAGGAGTTTAATGTACTTGTTTGGTTATACATTAGATTGTACTAGGTTCTAAATTGGAAGTACATTTTAATTCCGGTACTTTGAATAAATACACCATTAATGTTATATACAGCCTTTGAATGTACACTAACTAAGGAAATGTCTGTTAAGTCTAATTAATTTTAAAAATCTAAAAGGTTAAGTTAAATAATTAAACGTAGCCACAACCTCCCAGAATCGTCTCTGTACCGTAATTATGTGCGATGAATGTAAATTAATTTCTGTACATCCAATAAATACACCCTTTTAATGTACACTAACAAAGTAAATTTTATTTAAGTTACATTGTCGTACATAACCTCCATAAGCTGGCATTAGTTACTTGTGAAGAAAACTGTTGGATGTACACATCGGACAATGAATTATAGTTCAAGCGCGGCGACGGAAGTTACATTTTGCCGCTGACTATTCCCCAAGACCCTCTAAGGGTGATAAAGTTAATGGAAACTAATTTCGGGTACCCCTAATTTCTGTACTTTCAGTAAATACAGCCTTTTAATAAAATATGCACCAATAACGTACTAGGTTATACGTTCTAAATTGGAAGTAGGTTTTGGGTCTTTCACTAAATCCTGCGGCCAAAGCAACTTCCGTCTCCACGTTTGTATTTGCTTTCCGTGTTCGATGTGTACTAGAACTGTTTTCTTCACAAGTAACTAATGCCAGGTTATGGAGGTTATGTAGACAATGTAACTTAAATAAAATTTACTTTGTTAGTGTACAATAAAAAGGTGTATTTACTGGAAGTACAGAAATAATTTTCCATTTATCGCACATAATTACGGTACACAGACGATTTTTGGAGGTTGTGTCTACGTTTAACAATGCAACTTAACCTTTTAGCTTTTTAAAATTAATTAGATTTAACAAAAATTTCCTTTGTTAGTGTACATTAAATTATTGTATGGATACAAGGCTGCTGTACATAACATTAAAGGCTGTATTTATTCGAAGTACCGGAATTAAAACCTAGTTCCAATTTAGAACGTAGACCTATAACCTATTTGCATATTTTATTGGGGTTTATTGGCACATATTTTATTAAAAGGGTGTATTTATTGGAAGTACAGAAATTAGTTTCCATTTATCGCACATAATTACGGTACAGAGACGATTTTGGGAGGTTGTGTCAACGTTTTAATTATCTAACTTAACCTTTTAGATTTTTAAAATTAATTAGACTTAACAAACATTTCCTTACTTAGTGTACATTCAAAGGCAGTATTTATTGTATGGATAAAAGGCTGTATTTATTCGAAGTACCGGAATTAAAACCTACTTCCAATTTAGAACACAGTACAATCTAACGTAGGCCTATAACCCAACAAGTACATTAAAATCCTTTTTTCAACATAATGCAATAAAAAGCAATGTGCAGTTTCTGTTAACACCCAAATGATTAAGTATTAATAATGGGTTAGAGTGGAATACTGTTAGCCAATTCATTTTTAATAGCTAAAATTGCCAAATTATTAAGCCTTTCTTGGTAGGTAGTGCTTCTCTGCCAAGTTTTCAGTGAATTCGCTATACTGCTCAAAGATTTTTCAGGAGACGAAACTGTAACTGGAATAGTACAGAAAAGCCTATAGGCAAGACAGAAGTTCACAAATACAGTTTGAAGGTTTTTGGAGTAGGCTTAGTGGATTCTTTTCTGATTCAAACTCTGTTTTATAAATGTTCTTCAAGTGTAATATTTCTTCAAATAGATCCATTGCCAATTCCTTTTTAAACTTGCTAATGAGAACTTTTACTTTCAATTCTAATTCATCATTTTCCATGTCCGTAAATTTCAATACTGGTGGAAACAAGTCACGAATTGAACTAATTGCAGTGAATCGTGTTTTTATGTTGCCCATTACAAACTCTAATACTGGGTACATGACTGAGGTTTTAAATTTATTTTCTTGATCTTTGTTTACTGAAAAATCACTATTGGATTGATCTGTACTTTTTTTCCACCTTTTGGGAGATTCAGGAGGAACTTTTATTAGTTCTTTTGCAATTAAGTTTGGTTCTTCAATTATGCTGTCTGGGTTATCACACAACAATTTCAATTCTGTCAGCAAATCTTCCACTAGAGTTATTTCAACGAGTGTGATTCCTTTGCTTTGAATAACAACATTTTTTTAGTCAATATATGAAAGCACTGTGAACCAAAAAGATGCCAACATTAAGCTCTTTGTGGAATTGAAATATTTCTTAAGCCCTAATATGATGTTGTAGGCAGAGGGAGTTAGACTAGAAGACATCTCTTCTAAAATATATCCAACAATTTAAGTACTCCTGGGTAGTGCTTAACTATCGGTTTGACAGCTTGGATCCTCTCACTTCATCTTGTTTCAGGGAAGCTCTGCAGTGATAAAGGAATGTGCTTTTTCAAAACTTCCCAACATTTTTCTCTAGGGCTGCTAGAGAAAAATGAGTAAAGACTTGCAACATGCCCGAAAAATGTCATCACATCTGCATTGAGTTTTGCAGCATTAACACCCACATGTTTCAAGGAATGCGCCCCACATGGTAAAAATATTATGGATTCGTTCTTTTCAAGAATTCTACTTCCAATTTAGAACCCAGTACAATCTAACGTATAACCAAACAAGTACATTAAAATCTGGGTACCCTAAAATCTTTTTTCAATTTCAAGAGGAGTGTCAGTTTTTTAGTTTCAAAGGATAAAGAAAACACTTGTTTACAATTACTTCTAAGATGTCAAGGGTAATTGTAAATTGGGGTACCCGTAAATTGAATTTTAGAGCTGTATTTATTATTTATATTTAAACAATTTTTTGTACGCAACATAATAACAAGAGGTTGAAATAGTTGCAGTTATTTCAATTTTAAAACGTATACACAATTTTTAATCAATCAAAATGTTTCAATCCATTTTCCGTTTACAATTACCCCACCTAACCGCAAATGTATGGTGTGTCGCTATCTTCAGTTAGCACTTTTAATTTTAATTGCTATGAAAATAAATTGAAATAACATGTATGAAAAAGAAACGTTAATTTTAGTAGACTTTAAAATACTTAATACAGGGAGTCTTTAAATTTGTTTTAAAGTTTTTTCCTAAAGCTCTTGAATTTTGCTTAGACTAGCCAAAGACACCACGTGGTCTTTTATTTTACATTACACTTTACAGCACGTGGTAAAATTGTGTTGTTACAATGGCTGATGCGCGAATAAGTATGACGCTTGTTCGCTTGTTTCATTACATTTTTAATCAGTGTTGTGTTGTGAGTTTTACATTCATTTAATTAAAAAATGATTAGCTATGATGAACTGTTGAGTGTTATTGGTACAGAAGAGGATGCAATTTCTTTTCTTCAAGAAAAAGGTTTGATTCACAATCCTCGTCGATGTGAACAAGGACACGACATGGTATTAGCTCTTGGGCAGCAACAGCGTTGGTGCTGTAATAAGAGGACTTGCCGTGAGTATAAAGTAGTTCGCAAGGGCAAATTTTTAGAGGGGTCCAAATTACCGCTGAGAACAATAATAAAATTTATTTATTTGTGGTGTGAAGGCCAAAGTAGTGTGAAAAACAGTAAAAAACAACTGGAAATCGGCGTCAACACACACACAGAGTGGACGGCTTACTTAAGATATATCTGTACCGTAGACGTCATGAGAAACCCAAAGAAAATTGGAGGGCCGAATTTAACAGTTGAAATTGACGAGAGTGTGTTTGCCAAGAGAAAAAATAATGTTGGCCGAGTGTATCCACAACAATGGGTGTTCGGTGGATACTGCCGAGAAACGAAGGAATGCTTTCTGTGTAGTGTGGAAGATAGATCAGCCGCTACCCTCCTACCTCTCATAGTTGCAAATATTGAACCAGGGTCTACTATAATGTCAGATGAGTGGCGTTCGTACCGTCAAATTGTTAATTTGCCACAACAGTACAGTCATTTGACTGTAAACCATAGTTATAACTTTGTGGATCCTGAAACTGGAGCTCATACTCAAGGCGTAGAAAGCATGTGGCGCTCCTGTAAATGGCGAAACATGATTGAATGTGGTACGAGAAGGGAACGCTTAGATTCCTATTTAAGTGAGTTCATGTGGCGAACAAGAAATAGAAATGAGGATTTGTTCCAGAAAATGCTGGAAACCATCAACAAATATGAGGCCCCTTTTTACTACCAAATATGATTTTGGTAAGTATTATCAATTTTGGTAAGTATGTTCTATTTAGAATACATTTTCATAATGATATTGACTTTGAAATCACTTGCTTAGTTTAATTATTCATTGCTCAAGCTTAATCCAATACCATTTTCAAGGATTTTAAGTATTCTGTAAAAGTATTTTGTTTCCTTATTGAACACAGTACATGACACATTAAAAGTATTCAGTGCTTAAAAGTAGGTTAGGTTACATTATTTAATCTAAACAACTTCACAGCAGCTGTAACAAAGTTAATTATAAAATAATAATCATTTTGTATATTTTCTTTTACAAGTGGATATTAAGCCAAAAAGCTGATATCATATAAAGTGTAATAATCATGTTCAGTGTATTATTATTTTTAATATCATAGGTTACAGATTAAACTAACCTTATACTCACGAGGTATAATTGTACTGATTTCACCTGTAAAAGAACGGTTCGCTGAAAATAAGACACAATTGTAACACATATCAGAACCTGTGTGTGTGTGTTTTGGTGGACGGGTCAATAATCTGTAAACCCTTTAATATTGGTCTCCTAGAATGTTGACTGATTAAACAAAATAATTGATTAATGTTCATATGTCAGTACTTTGTGTGTCCGGTGATGTAGGCTTAATTTATTTTTCTTTGCAGGCACAAGAAAAGGGTAGAAACATTTAGGCCTACATCATCATTACGCAGGCTGAGGAACTGAAACTTCCAGCACTATATTCAGGTTTGTAATTTACACAGTGAAACCAGTCGAAACAAAGTATTAAAATCCTTTGAAAATATTAAAAGCAGGCACATTACATCATACATACACAGTATCATCATTGTATGGTGTTCTGTTGTGTGACAGGTCCCAGATATTATGTATCATCTCCATTCATATGTATTTGTCTTGAACTTTTGAGCTTTCATCTCTACATAAGATACTCCACTTTGCATTTCGTACACAAGCTCATCTTCTCTCCTTTCATGGTTCTTTCAAAAACTGGTGTTAATTGTTCATTTTCTCTCAGGATTAAATATACTTATACTTTAATATTCAATACTTAAAAGTTGGTTAGGTTACATTATTTAATCTAAACAACTTCACAGCAGCTGTAACAAAGTTATTTATAAAATAATTATCTGCTGTATTTTTTCCTTTACAAGTGGATATTAAACAAAAAACCGATATCATATTCTTATACCATAAGAAGTAATATAATCACGTTATGTTCATGATGAGTTCTATTTCTTGTGTATAGTGTGTTTCAGTGTTTGCATTAAACAAAACATTTTTAAATCAGTGTTGAACACTTGCCAAGTAGTGTGCCTGATATTTTCCAACAAATTCGTATACTGTATGAGAGTAGACTATTGATGTATACTACTTTACATGTCAGAAGTATAACGATATTTACAAATTACTTTATTCTATATTCTTATGTTATTTCTTGGATTTCGTTGTCCATGACGTGTCCGTTACTTAACTAAATATCACTATTACATTAACGACTCAGAACACTATTTTTTTTATAAGTAAAAGCGTAAAGTTTTACCTTACAGCCTGAACCGGTTTTCTCCTTTAAAAGGCTTCTTCAGAGGCTGCCGCTGGTAGCGCTGCCCGTCTTGTTGTGGGTGACGGAATCGAATTTCGAAAGATCGATGCTGTGTGTGTGGGGAGAGATATGTTCGAATAATGCGTGCGATTTGAATTGTGTCTGTTCATTTAGGATGTCGTTTTTATTTGTTTTTGTGTGTTTGTATATTCCAATTGTTCTAGAGTGTCTAGTTTTCGGCCTTTTGTGTGTACATGTAGAATGTTCATGTTATTGTCGATGTTTTTATATGTGTGGTTTGCTTCAATGAGGTGGTTTGCAAAGGTGGATTCTGTAGTGGAGTGGAGTGCCTTTGTGTGTTCAATGTATCTCTGTTTGAAGCAACGTCCTGTTTGGCCTATGTAGAATTTATTACACCGGGTAGATCGAATTTGTTTTGTGCTTTGTGTGTGTGTTTTGATAGTGTGTGTTCTGTTTTGTTAGTAGTTTTGTAAGCGATTCTGTATCCTGCTTTTTTAAATTTGTGGGCTCTTTTTTCAATTTGTTTGTTGATGTATGTTAGTGTTATGAATTTGTTGTTTTCTGTCTTTGTCTGTTGTTTGTTTTGTGTAGGAGTTTACTGACTATTGTTCTGTCATATCCATTAGATTCTGCTAGATATTTTATCGTGTTTAGTTCGTCTTTGTAGTCTTTTTCATCTAAGGGGATGTTGTTAAGTCTATGTATCTTGGTTTTGAAGGCAGCTAGTTTATAACATTCTGTAACAATTACATTCAGTATTTACTCCCACTGAAGAAGAGGCACATCACCTTGAAACGTATGGGAAAATGATAACCAAAGTAAGTTCATATGTGAAAGTTTATATATATAATAATAAGAGTAAAGTACTTAATTTAGATATAAAGTATCCTGATAAGAAGATCTTAATAATCCACTGTAGAAACGTAGATGAAATATCTATAAATGAAGAGGCTAGTTGAACGGGGTGGGGGTAATTTTCTATAAATGAAAATTATAGTTGAAGGGGGAGGGGATAATTTTTATGTGTACTACGTTATCGGCAACAAAGTAGTAGTTTGTTGTTAAAATTCCTTCCCGGGCTGTTTGGCCTTAGTCCAATGTTTTCAGCAAAACCAGACGTTTCCGCAGTGCCGTCGACTGCCATCATCAGTGAAAATCGAGTGCGATAACGTGTGGTGGTATACGTTTGTGACTACAGTACTGTGGTTAAGGCTGAAGCAATAAGTGGAAAGAAGTAGTTTCTATGGAAACATTTCATTTTGCATTTTAAATATAAATCTTAGAACATGGAAGTCACGTATGGTTCTCCATACCGATATTTGGTTAAGTGACCAAAATACCAGGTAAAGTGGTAAGTAAACAGCCATTCCAATCTCCTCAGCCTACACATAGATATATATTATTGCCTGTCTTCTTTATTTACAGTGTGGAACAGTAGATCCTGTTACAGTATACTGGATTTAGTACTAGGTTGAGGCACAGATACTTCTTAAATAATACGTCTACTCTACATGAGTGTTGTGGTTGGTTAGGTAATGATAGTACATTATTGTGTGTAATGATAGTACATTGGGTTTGACGTTTCTATACAAACCCAATTGACTCTGTAGTGCTCAATTCTAAGTCTTTTGACCTCACTGTAACTGTTTATTCTCCGTTTCTTCCAGCAATTGTTCTTGTAACCTGTCTTGTATGTTACTGTACTAATTTTTAAAATAAACACATGTATCTTGTAGCATAAGCTATTAACCGTAGTGCATACTCCTTCTTTATCTAAAAAGTGGTAGATATGTAATACTAACCTATTAAAACTGTGTAGTTAATAATACTAACTTATTAACCATAATGCATGTTCCTTCTTTATCTAGAAAATGTTAGACGTTGAATATTGTTTTTACAGAAACACCAGCTAGCCACAGGTAGTCGTGAGTGGTAAGGAGGTGACTCTATACGCTTCTCGATACATCACCTGGAAAGATATTCTGGACCTCTGTGGACCTCCACATGTACTCACTTAAATAGGAATCTAAGCGTTCCCTTCTCGTACCACATTCAATCATGTTTCAGCGTTTACAGGACCGTCACATGCTTTCTACGCCTTGTGTATGCGCTCCCGTTTCAGGATCCACAAAGTTATAACTATGGTTTACAGTCAAATGACTGTACTGTTGTGGCAAATTAACAATTTGACGGTACGAACGCCACTCATCTGACATTATAGTAGACCCTGGTTCAGTATTTGCCACTATGAGAGGTAGGAGGGTAGCGGCTGATCTATCTTCCACACTACACAAAAAGCATTCCTTCGTTTCTCGGCGTATCCATCGAATACCCATTGTTGTGGATACACCCGGCCAACATTATTTTTTCTCTTGGCAAACACACTCTCGTCAATTTCAACTGTTAAATTCGGTCCTCCAATTTTCCGTGGGTTTCTCATGACGTTACGGCACAGATATATCTTAAGTAAGCCGTCCACTCTGTGTGTGTGTTGACACTGATTTCCAGTTGATTTTTACTGTTTTTCACACTACTACGCCTTCACACCAGAAATAAATAAATGTTATTATTTTTCCCAGCGGTAATTTGGACCCCTGTAAAAATGTGCCCTTGCGAACTACCTTATACTCATGGCAAGTCGTCTTATTGCAACACCAATGCTGTTGCTGGCCAAGGGCTAATACCATGCCGTGTCCTTGTTCACATTGACGAGGATTGTGAACCAAACCTTTTTCTTGAAGAAAAGAAACTGCAGCATCCTCTTTTGTACCAATAACACTCAACCATCGTAGCTACTTACAACACAACACTAATTAAAAATGTATGAAACTGAACAAGCAAATGAAAATGTAACAACACCAATAAATTAGCAAATTCATAAGTGTGTTTTATTTTGGTTTCCACCGTACTAAGAGACCGTGAGAGACGGTGAGACCGTCGTAACAATTTAACGAAACATCCCAATTAATTCAATATTATACGTTGAGGATTATAATTTTACATATACACTAATGTAAAATATAAAACATTATTGTTATCTGATTTCAAGCTTGCAGAGTCAATCCAAATAAATTATGTCTGAATGTAAGTACACACATAACAGGCAAAATACAAGTGTTCTGTCTTGTCTGCTGTCATAGAAAATATATTCTGTATTTCTTTACGGTTGCAACTTCATTCATGTGAGTGAAAATTAATTTATATAAATCAAATCATCACCGGAATCTACACTGTTGACTGTAAACAAATACAATAAATTCCTTTTGTGATCACTTTGAGCCAATATGAATTTAATAGCACTAGCCGAATAATAACAATAACTGATAACAAGATTATGCAAGATTTGCCATTACTTTCCTATACCTGTGATTACAGGCATATTGATATACCTGTTACTATGTATAGAGGTGTTACTATACATATTGTATGTTAAAACTGTGAGGTGTATTTTATAATCTGGAACATTTTATACCAAATGATTTAATCACAAAAGATTATGTAAAACACAAAATTACAACAAACACACCAAAAGTATCTATAGAAATTAAAAAAAAACAAAATTATATAAATGACAAATTATTCAATAAATGATTAAATATGTACCATAATTTATTAGATACTGCAATTATTTTTTATAGAAACAAACATCCACTAGCAGCTACAAAACCAATTTTCTCTATAATGTACTTAGCAAGATCCTGATCTTTTAGATACATTGTTGGATTGTTAATGCTAGCATTTTTTTATTCTTTTCCCTAAACATTTTGAAACCATAATTTCAAAGTGATACTACCTGAGATGCCTTTCCATTGTGTTTCCTTTTGCTCCAAAAAAAATATTTTGTTGTGTTGATGTCTTTATTCTTTACAATTTTGTGTGAGGGAGATTGCAAAATTTTTAACTGAACTGTAGCATTTCATTGTCTCAGTTTTTTGTAATTTTTTGTGCTACTGTAAAGTGTTCACTTTTTATTTACACCTAAGTCATGCCGTTTTTATTTTACATTTTTACACTTTCTGTCAAGCTACTGTAAAGCTACATTAAAATATACAATTTTATTTTAAAAAAATTATCAAATCAAGCACTTGTCTGTAATAACTGAAATATATGTGAGTTTTATTTAAGGTTATTGCTGGCTCTCACATCCTACCTTCCAGTATTTGCGTATCATCCGTCAGAAATGTGAATAACTCAACAGGATACTAAGTCATTCTTACTACTGTTCAGATGCATTTAGCATGTACACCAGAGGCAGATTTATGCATAGGCAAAGTAGGCTACTGCCTACGGGCGGCAAATTTTGTAAAGGTCGTTATGTTGTTTTTATACCTAAGAGATGTTTCAAATGCCGCTCCATTTCATCTCAATATGATAAGAAGCTTTTAAAAATATATATTGTTTAGTAACAAGGCTTATTACATAAAGAGAATAGTTCATCATTTACTTCTGATCTGTATATGAAGTAGGCCCTACATCGTTTTTTCACAATTACATTTACATACATTATATATGTGATACTTCCATTATATTAATTATTTAACTATTAATTTGTTTACATTCAAATTTCGAACATCCTTTACCGACTCTGTAATTTGACATGAGTGAATGTCAATAGATGCCACTAGCTGCTAACAGACAGATTATGAGCATAGTATAATTTCATACCCAACTCTAGTGCCAGTTGAGCTTCAACCTGCTGAGGAGGGAAATAAGAGGTCTACACATAGTACGTGTCCGTTAAACACCTGTTGTATATTACATAAATCGTTAAATATATATTCATCAAATAAATTGATAAGCAAAAAGTGATAAGTGAAAGGATGATTATGTCAAAAGATGTGTATATAATGTATTTTCATTTATTATGTTAGGGTAATATTAGTGGAATGATAATATTCTACCACTACTGTATTACAGTATACAAATGTAGTGATATATCTTGGCACAATACTATGTAATAAATTTGGATAAAAGGCTCATTTCAAATAGAAAGGATAGCTGGTGTGATCAGTCATAACAAATTTGTATTAGTTTTTTGAGAATTTGTTCCTATCAAACTGCAATAAGCATATTTTCAAACCTTTATGGATTTGTGTCAAGGAATTTACAGATTGCACCAAAAGAAACAGTTAAAATATATCTTTTCAATTAAACAAAAATTGGTCTTGTAATATGAGTCAGTAATACAGCAGGAACTAATCAGTTAATTGCTATTACAAAATGCCTTATTCCTTTTTCATGATGATCAGATTTTGCTATACGCCTGCATAAATAAAAATTATTAAATTGCTTAACTCTCAACACAAAGTATTTAAACTATTTAACATGAAAAGTTCATCATGTCACATATTCTAGTAACAAAGTAAGTTTTTGGAATACTGTTTTAGCTGAATTTATACACTAGGAGGATACTCAGCATTTAGTTTGTGTGTGTAACTCTGGTTAATCAAAGAGAATTATTTGTGTAAATTCAAATTTAGTAATACAAATCTACTACCATAAAGGCCTGGAATGCTATGCGTTAAAGAATTTTAATTAACTTTATATGGGGAAATCTGGTTTACATACATTATTTCTGAAAATAATAATCCTGAAATGTAATCAGTACTTATATCAAGTTAAGTGCAATAATTAAATAGATTCTTCAACTTGCACGTTGCAAAATTCAGGTGCTAATCCTTTATTTTATTTTTAATTCAACATCAATTTATGTTCGGCAACATTAAAAAAAAAACATGTTATGGCCTCTGAGAAAGTACAAAGTGAGTCGAAGCTGGCTTAAATGAAGGTAAACATTTTATCTAATAATTAGTGTCCCGAGTTAGAAAACATGTGCAATACATATTATAAAAAGAAGGATATTGTTTTTACTTCCATGTTCCATAAGGAAATGGATGGCAAAAAAAATCGTGTTCGAGATAAGGGCTGATTCTGATTGTACTACCCTCAATACATAAAGAAGTAATTTTTTGAAAGATGTCTGTGTATAGAATTTTGTCTATGATGAATGATAATTGCCGCAAATTCAAATAATTTTTTGCATATTGTAGAGGACTCAAGGTCTGTTGATTTTGGTGAAGATCGGTTAAGGAGAAGGGGTAGTTTACCTGCAACGTTTTATGTTTTAACAAGAGTAAAGTACTTAATTTTGATAAATAAAGTATCCTGAAAAGGTCATAATAATCCACTCTAGAAAGGTAGATGAAATATCCATAAATGAAAAGGGGTAGGGGGAAGTTGAAGGGGAGGGGATAATTTTTTATATGAGTACTACATTATCGGCAACGATGAAGTAGTTTGTTGATAAAATTCCTTTCCAGGCTGTTTGGCCGTGGTCCAATGTATTCTGCAAAACCAGACGTTTCGGAAGTGCCATCGACTGCCATCATCAGTGAAAATCAAGTGCGCTAATGTGAGGTGGTATATGTTAGTGACCACAATTCTGTGGTTGAGGCTGAAGATAGAAGTAGTTTCTGTAGAAATATTTCATTTCTAAAACGATTTTAAATATAAATCTTAAAACATGGAAGTCATGTATGGTTCTCCACACCGATATTTTAATTATTTGCATCAAATAGTATTGTTTAATACACGTTCTATCCAGATCAAATTATGTGTATACAGTTCTGGAAAAATTAGAAATACAATTTTTTTTGTTTTTTTTAAACTGTATTATGTTTGGAAGTATCCCAAAGTAAATTTAACATTAATCATGTCAATCAATGAGGCCAGTCCAGTTTTTTAAGGCTAGGAGAATCCTTGAAATGTTTGGAGCATCACTAGGTCATCATGATGGATCTAATAATCAAACTTCAGTTTCTGTGAAAAGCTGGCAGATTTGAGTAGCCACTTGATATAGGATGGTATTGTAAAAGCAACAATTCTTTCAGAATTATTTTATAACCCTGTCAGTCTGCAAATAACTATCACTCCTTTAGATCATCAGCAGATTTAAACTTTTCTTATTCGTGCTAGGAATGTATCATGTAAAACTGCTGGAAGTATGGAATACAAGAACAAATCAAACATTGTACATTGTTTGATCCAAGAAATTTAAAAAAAAAACTTGTAAACTCTGAAAACATTTGTTCTAATACAGAATTCAAATTAAATAAAGAAAAAAAGGAATTGTGTGCGTGCTAGTGTGTGTGTTTTAATGGAGACATCTTTGCCCTTGCTCCTCAACCACTTTCAGAAAGTGAACAGACAGAACAATGCCTGACCTGCAAATGGTCTTGAAACATACTTGTGATCTTGCAAAAGAAGATCAGTCCTCTGTGTGTTTTAATGATAATTAGTTAATCAATGGACATGTCATGGTCAACAAAATCCAAGAATTTACAAACGAATAATGAAAACACAGAGATTAAAAACTAATAAGAAATCATTAAATAGACATAAAGAAACAAATTAGTAAAATTTATTAATGAATCAAAGGAATTCAGAAATTCAACTGATAATCACACATTAGTACATAGTGTTACTAATTTCACAAGTCCACAAAATTTGTAATTATTAAATTCCACTCTAACCCATTATTAATACTTAATCATTTGCGTGTTAACAGAAACTGCACATTGCTTTTTATTGCATTATGTTGAAAAAAGGATTTTAATGTACTTGTTTGGTTATACGTTAGATTGTACTGGGTTCTAAATTGGAAGTAGAATTCTTGAAAAGAACGAATCCATAATATTTTTACCATGTGGGGCACATTCCTTGAAACATGTGGGTGTTAATGCTGCAAAACTCAATGCAGATGTGATGACATTTTTCGGGCATGTTGCAAGTCTTTACTCATTTTTCTCTAGCAGCCCTAGAGAAAAATGTTGGGAAGTTTTGAAAAAGCACATTCCTTTATCACTGCAGAGCTTCCCTGAAACAAGATGAAGTGAGAGGATCCAAGCTGTCAAACCGATAGTTAAGCACTACCCAGGAGTACTTAAATTGTTGGATATATTTTAGAAGAGATGTCTTCTAGTCTAACTCCCTCTGCCTACAACATCATATTAGGGCTTAAGAAATATTTCAATTCCACAAAGAGCTTAATGTTGGCATCTTTTTGGTTCAAAGTGCTTTCATATATTGACTAAAAAAATGTTGTTATTCAAAGCAAAGGAATCACACTCGTTGAAATAACTCTAGTGGAAGATTTGCTGACAGAATTGAAATTGTTGCGTGATAACCCAGACAGCATAACTGAAGAACCAAAATCCTCCTGAATCTCCCAAAAGGTGGAAAAAAAGTACAGATCAATCCAATAGTGATTTTTCAGTAAACAAAGATCAAGAAAATAAATTTAAAACCTCAGTCATGTACCCAGTATTAGAGTTTGTAATGGGCAACATAAAAACACGATTCACTGCAATTAGTTCAATTCGTGACTTGTTTCCACCAGTATTGAAATTTACGGACATGGAAAATGATGAATTAGAATTGAAAGTAAAAGTTCTCATTAGCAAGTTTAAAAAGGAATTGGCAATGGATCTATTAGAAGAAATATTACACTTGAAGGACATTTATAAAACAGAGTTTGAATCAGAAAAGAATCCACTAAGCCTACTCCAAAAACCTTCAAACTGTATTTGTGAACTTCTGTCTTGCCTATAGGCTTTTCTGTACTATTCCAGTTACAGTTTCGTCTCCTGAAAAATCTTTGAGCAGTATAGCGAATTCACTGAAAACTTGGCAGAGAAGCACTACCTACCAAGAAAGGCTTAATAATTTGGCAATTTTAGCTATTAAAAATGAATTGGCTAACAGTATTCCACTCTAACCCATTATTAATACTTAATCATTTGGGTGTTAACAGAAACTGCACATTGCTTTTTATTGCATTATGTAGAAAAAAGGATTTTAATGTACTTGTTTGGTTATAGGCCTACGTTAGATTGTACTGTGTTCTAAATTGGAAGTAGGTTTTAATTCCGGTACTTCGAATAAATACAGCCTTTTATCCATACAATAAATACAGCCTTTGAATGTACACTAAGTAAGGAAATGTTTGTTAAGTCTAATTAATTTTAAAAATCTAAAAGGTTAAGTTAGATAATTAAACGTTGACACAACCTCCCAAAATCGTCTCTGTACCGTAATTATGTGCGATAAATGGAAACTAATTTCTGTACTTCCAATAAATACACCCTTTTAATAAAATATGTGCCAGTAAACCCCAATAAAATATGCACCAATAACGAAGCCTACTATCTAAGTTAGATAATTAAACGTAGACACAACCTCCCAAAAACGTCTCTGTACCGTAATTATGTGCGATAAATGGAAACTAATTTCTGTACTTCCAATAAATACACCCTTTTAATAAAATATGTACCAATAAACTCCAATAAAATACTGTATGTACGAATAACGTATCCTACTAGGTTACACGTTCTAAATTGGAAGTACCGATAGGTTTTAATTCGAATAAATACAGCCTTTAATGTATATACAGCCTTTTATCCATACAATAAATACAGCCTTTGAATGTACACTAACAAAGGAAATTTTTGTTAAATCTAATTAATTTTAAAAATCTAAAAGGTTAAGTTGCATTGTTAAACGTAGACACAACCTCCAAAAATCGTCTGTGTACCGTAATTATGTGCGATAAATGGAAACTAATTTCTGTACTTCCAATAAATACACCCTTTTAATAAAATATGTGCCAATAAACCCCAATAAAATATGCAAATAGGTTATAGGTCTACGTTCTAAATTGGAACTAGGTTTTAATTCCAGTACTTCGAATAAATACAGCCTTTAATGTTATGTACAGCAGCCTTGTATCCATACAATAATTTAATGTACACTAACAAAGGAAATTTTTGTTAAATCTAATTAATTTTAAAAAGCTAAAAGGTTAAGTTGCATTGTTAAACGTAGACACAACCTCCAAAAATCGTCTGTGTACCGTAATTATATGCGATAAATGGAAAATTATTTCTGTACTTCCAGTAAATACACCCTTTTATTGTACACTAACAAAGTAAATTTTATTTAAGTTACATTGTCTACATAACCTCCATAACCTGGCATTAGTTACTTGTGAAGAAAACAGTTCTAGTACACATCGAACACGGAAAAAAAATACAAACGTGGAGACGGAAGTTGTATTTGGCCGCAGGATTTAGTGAAAGAACCTAGGTTTTAATTCCGGTACTTCGAATAAATACAGCCTTTTAATGTACACTAACAAAGTAAATTTTATTTAAGTTACATTGTCGTACATAACCTCCATAACCTGCCATTAGTTACTTAGACAATCACGGTACACCGTCACGACGCAAACAGCACAAAGTTGAAAGAGAAAGAGAGGCGAGAGTAGACGCTGCGTGAACTTATAAAACTTAAAACCCTGCTGCATAAATCTCGTTGTCAAAGCACCAACGCCACTGCCAACCAAATGACGTCACCGATCAAGGTCGCGGCGACCGATTAATTCTAGATATCGAAGGCGGGCATTGTAACATGCCGTGATAACGCACCGAAAGTACGGAAATACAGTTAAACTGGCCGTGGTGTTTACCTTTTAATATAACCACGGCACAATACTACGAGTAAGGTACTATGACAGCACCCATTCTTGATACAAAAACTTATGGTGTAGTTTTTAATTCTCTTTATGAATTTACATCCACGCAAAAAAAATCTTATGATGTGACCAAGGAAGAGACTGAAGCATTATGACCCACTGGACCTAACTCAATGACACCTTTGTTGAATTTTTAGTGCATACATATTGTTACATAATGCAGAAAAAGTGTTAGGGTATTACGGAACATTCTGGTACATTGGAGAACGATCCTGCAGCTGTAATGCATACGTGACACTTGACATGTGAGGCAGTATTATGTAATGCGGCACGTCTCGTACATTCGATGTGTCACGCTATTTATTCTCCTTCCATCCAAACATAGTCACACATTTCCATCCTTTTTGATTAGTGTGACCACTGGATTAACATACGGGCTATTACATCTCTCTATCATGCCATACCTTAACATTTTGCTGATTTCGGCGTCCACCTTTTCCTTGTACGCTATCGGGATCGGCCACCCGCATTAGAAATATGGTGTTTCATCAGTCACCTTGAACTCATGTTCATAACAATCCATTCGTCCTGGACTCTCCCGAAATAAATTTTTACATTTTAGCAAGATACTTCTAAGTTCCTCTCTCGTCGCTTCATCTTCACATGTCATACTGTCAACATTCTCATTAATCCTTCTCTTGATCCCGTCCAAGTCTTCTTCTACTAGTTCAATGTGTATGATAGGTAATTGCAGTTCCTGTTCACCAGTCCTCCCTCTGAATTCGACGGTTCCCTTATTCATATCAATAACACATCCCTCTTCTTTTAAAAAACTAATACCTAGTATGCAGTCCCTAATTAAATTCGGTATTAGTAAGAAAACACAATCTAATTTAGCATTATCAATAATAATTTCGCACATAATTTGCTTACGGATTAATTTTGACTTCCTGCCAACTGCACTTACGATTAGTGTGTTATTCATGCGGAGTTCCTTGTAAGGGCACAAGCGTTGTTTGTTCCTCTCAAACCAATCCTCGGCTAACCCGTTGATGGCACTCCCTGTGTCTATTAAGGCGTTTACCATAACCTCATTATTGAATTTTATTACTACTTCTGGACATTTAGAAATGCGTCTTTCTAATTGTGTCTGTTCATCAAGGATTAATTCTTGTCTCAAGTCAGGTAAAAGTATGTCAGTATCGTAACATTGTAACGTGGGCTCGTGTGTGGCTATCTCCCTAGACGACCCACTTAATTTTTTTTTCTTTCACCTCGCTCCCCTTACCGTTTGACGTGGAAGCGCTATTGTTAACAAATTCTATAGTATTTACAGTCGGCTTTTCACCGAATTTTTGGAATTGTCTATAATTACCACCATCACCCTTTCTGTGTTGCCAGTGGGTTGGCTTCGGTTCTGTGACCTTGCTTACAGCGGCGTGTTGATTCTGCGCCACCCCTCTCATATTTCGGTCATTCAACTTCTCTCCGTGTCGTACGAATCCGTCTTCTCTATGATTTCGCTGTCGAATCATCGCATATTCTGAAATTAATGACTCCAAGTTTTGAATAGTTCGTACGTCTCTCATCACGCAGGCAATTTCCAATTCACGTCCGTAATGACGCGTAATTTTCCTAATTAATTGGTGGTCCGTGAGTGTAGGTGTTAATTGTCGGCTCTCTAAGAGTTGCCGCTCCATGTATTGGACTGCGCTCATACTTCCTCTCCCATCAAAATGACCGTACACTAGATTATTCCTGACATCATCTTGTTTCTCCGGGCCCCAATATGTTTGCGTGAAGATCTCCTTGAATTCTTCAAAGTTCTTTATTTGATCACGTACTACACGCCACCATATCGCTGCATCCGCCTCAAGATGTTTTCCGATCCATTTAACGTTGTCTGTTGGATAGTACATGTGTTGGAGTTCGGACAGTTCCTTCAAAAACTCAATGGGAAAACGGTCCGTTCCGTTGTACTTAAGCTCGCAGTTGTTGTTCCCGTTCACTATCGTAGACGGTCCAACTTCGGCTTCAGCTATTTGTCGCTGTAGCCTCTCTTGTCCGCTTTTAATGTGGTTGATGTGGCTTTTTAATTCTTCAATTATTACGTCTTTCTCTTTGTCCGTCATCGTGGTCTTTTGTTCTGCTGTACGCTGTCGGTCGTCAACTTCAACGATTTTCTGTTTAAGTACATTGACGGCTTCTCCCTGTTCTTGTTGCTGTTGTGTTATGTTATTCTGTATTTCTCTCCTCCATTCTTCGTTTCTGTTATTTGTGTCTTTGATATGGTTATCTAGTTTTTGATCAATCTGTTCAACTGTTTTCTGTGTATGATTTATGGCTTCCTGCCACTCATGATGGTCCTTCTCTCTCACTTCTTTATTCACTCTCACCTGTTTCTTCAGTTCATCTTTCAACTCTTTTATTCCACTTTCACTCTTCTTTTGTAGATCGCTGATCTTCTCCTCCCACTTCTTAGCGTAATCTTGTAAATCTAGTTTTATTTTGCTAATCTGTTCTTCATTATGCCATTTTAATCCTCCTGCATTTGTTTTTGTTCTTTGCTTTGCTGCTCTAATTTCTCTGTGATTAATTTATTCTGTTTTTCGTTTTGCTGCTCTAATTTCTCAGTCATCTTCTCATCTCGTTGTTTAAAGAATTCAAATAGCATTTGTAAATTCATTTCACCGGGTTGGGACATCAGTCCCCTCGCCCTTGTCTCTGATTCTCCCGCGCTGACGTCGTCGCTTGGCATCGTACTCTCCTCCTGTCCTTCTATATTCAATTCGTTGTTGATATCAAACTCCTGGCTTTCGGGATTATTAGTCGCCATTCTTGACTGACTTCGCGTAATCATTCAGAGTTATTTTGGTTTATAATAATCTGTCTTATATTAGTACTTATACTATTGTTCTGTCAAACTACAAACTACTCTAGCTTACCGCTGCCTGCACTTAACCAGCTTATTAATAAGAATTGACCTTATTAATCGGCCTTCAGGTTGGGCGCCATATACCACGTTATATTTATGCAAATTTTATTAATTGCATAAATTAAATTAATTGTTAATTTTATAAATTTTATCTAGGTTTATGCAAGTGAGGCACACACGAACTCCATCGTATATCTCTGCTTTATTTAGCCCCGCAGTTGGAGCTCCATATACAACGTTATGCCTATTGATTAATTAATAAATTTTGATCAAATTATTCACTTATGTAATCAGCAATGCTATCAATCGAGTGGTCTAATTATCGATAAAGAGTAACTAATCTTGTCTTCTACTACTAAATAAAACTTCAAGAATTAAAACATTTATGAATATGGTATCTGTTACATTATATTGAGTCTAAATCTTTAATTGTGGATTTTACTTTGAAAGAATTGTCTGGTCTGCCAGGTCTTAAAATAAATTAACTCAACACTATTGAATCCATTATAAATTATATTTATTATAATATTGCATTTTGCACGTATTCATTGCATAAAAGAAATTATGTAACAAGAGTATATACTACTATTTCAAAGAGATAGTTAAACTCTATATATCTAAAATATTTTATAATATATAAACTTTCACTAATGAACTTACTGTTGTCACTTCCCAAACGTTTTGAGATGTTGTTTCTCTTCTTCAGTGGGTGTATACTGATTGTCGATTACAGAATAACCGTTCAATTACAGAGAACGGTTATTCTGTAATCGACAATCAGTATACACCCACTGAAGAAGAGAAACAACGTCTCGAAACGTTTGGGAAGTGACAACAGTAAGTTCATTAGTGAAAGTTTATATATTATTAAATTAATAAAGTGAACGAAGAGGATGCAACAACAAGATAATCTAAAATATCTTAAAGAAAAACAATCAAATGCTTACACATACTCCTGTGTAGTTGTTATATAATGAAATAAGACATAGTTGATGACGTTAAGAACTATCAATGTTGCGTGCTTGAGATTTGCACTAAGTGGTATACTTAACATATTTAAACACATATACACATGGAATACTCATATACCTGTAGTAACCATATTAAACACATACACATCTGAAATACTCACATACCTACACTAATAAGATAATACATGTGTAATATTCTATAATAGTATTTATTCTTAACCATGGATTCGTATTTATAATGACTCTATTTTGAAATATCTCAGGCAGTTAGTTCTAAGTGACAGGTCAGCGGTATTACGATAAACTAGGAATTATAATAAATGGTTATTTTGGTACATTACTCAAGTCATCGTAGTGTCTCGCTCCCGTTGCATGTGTCCGCTTGGATCCGCTGGGTGACGATTGATGCTAGTCCTGGAAACACTTGTAACTCGCACTTCCAATTGTCATAAGTACATTGTTTCGGTACGCTAGTTCGCACTTCATGACATCCGTTATAAGTTTTATAATATTATTACATTTTAAGTCGCGATACTTGCACTAGGGATTATATTGACTATTCGTATCACGTCAGTCTATTTATGCGTATTTTAGTTCGATACTTCCACGCACTTTGGTATTGTTTGAATACATGTTTGACTCTTCCGTAACGCCTAGATTGATTTCAAGTTCATTAGACGCATATAAAACATCATCGGCACTTGTCTCTATTCTACAAAATAACTTTGTATCACAAATTAAGTCTTATGTTGTATACCGATTCATTTCGTTTATAAGAATTCAAGTATACTACTACTGTATTATACAACTTCTCACGGCACTACTTGTTTTAGTGTAATACTTAGTGTTTTACAAAGTTCATTAGTCGCGCATCGTTGCGAATACCACTGTTTCGGCTCAAAGCTACAAGTCTTACTCCCAAACTTCCACTAATACCGAACACTAGTTTGAATATCCCAAAACAAAATTTTTATGAAAACTGAGAGAAAATTAGAGTAATACTGAGGGAGAATTATAGTAATACTGAGGGAGAATTATAGTAATACTGAGAGAGCGTCTCCTCTTGCATATAGTTTTTATGCCCTCTGCTTTCCCACTCTCGCTACTCCTTCGAACACTTCATTTTCCCACCAAAATAGTTCTGATAGGACAATTGCTCGGATTTCCCTCGGTACTCATGCCTCAAGTCTGTGATTCTTATGAATTCTCCACCCAGCGCCGTTTGGAGAGGGACGTTCTTCTTCGGGATTTGTTCTCTGGTCGTTGGTTCCCGTCGAGACCATCACCTACAGTTACTCCCTTCGGAATCCTCGTTTCTAATTGGCTGGCTGGCTTCTCTACTCGAAATTCTCATAGTCCACGTTGACCTGACGCGTTGCTGTCATCAGGACGTTGCCACTTTCTCGGAATCTGCATCAAAACCTTGCTACTGAAGTCACATCTGCCCCTTTTGGTGTAGCGTGTCAAAATAAAGTATTGTTCGGACTCTGACGACTTCCTCTAGCGAACTTACGGGTGGCAAACATCTGTGTACGTCGCAGACGCCACCTTGTTTCCTGCTACATTGTCCGTGCTCCAGCTATTGTTTTTCTGTAAGTTTCACATATGCTTGGAACAATGCTCTTAGCGATGCCTATCTATTCTCTCGCTACTGAAACGGATGCAAGGGTAATGTTCCTTTGTCATATTTGTAAAGTCAAGTGTTCCCATGTATGACCCTTTTCGTCGTAACATGTGTTGCAGCACGCATTGTCTTTTAATGGCTTCTATGTTATTTAAGTAGAAAGGAAAGGTTTGTTCCTTCCGTCGCTCACCCTCGAACAATTCTAACTTGTGTCACTCTTGACGGGCTCTAATTGCTAGTGTACCTCCCTCGGAATATCCAAAAAAAATCAAAACAATTTCAAAGCAATAAGTACGTTATAGTTCAAATGGTTAATGGCGAATTGTTGTGATTTATAATCGGGCGGTATATTGTAATACAATTGTGTTTTAATATTAGCTGAATTTTATTGTGTGTGAACAATTATTATTTGATTTGTTGTAACAGACTGTGTTGTTAATTATGAACTGTTTAACTCTGAAAATCAAAACTGGTAATTAGTGACTTAATTGATGTCTTGTATTTTGTTTCCACTGTACCTACGACGATCAAGTAGACTGTCGTAACAATATAATGGACACAAGCAATAATAACATTTTCCATGGCAAACCCTAGCATGCCTCGGGCTATGTTTTAGTCAGCTGTGCCATGTCTGTGTCCAGCTTGGACTGTCATTTACGATCTTGTAGCTATACTTGGCCAGAAAGCATTGTACTCACTTCCTTTGATTGTTAGGTTAATAGATGTATAGAATATTACATTGACATAATGAAACCCCTACTTCATTTTGAGTAGTTAAAACAAAAAGAATATTTCTTTTTGTAAAGAGGGGTTACAAGTTAATTAAAACTAGGCTAAGGCCTAGAGAAGCTAAAAATTGCGCTGGATCCAGTAAGACGGGACTTGCAATAAAAACTCAAGAATTAAATAATTAACAATGGTTTTATTATTCTATCTCATAATATTAATAACAAAAAACAACAGTGATTTAGAATTCCCCTTTTAAATGGTTAACTAAAGAAGTATACCCTCTCAACAAGGCCACCTGAAAAATATTAACTGAGTCCATGAAAATAATTGCTATGTCACCATCAATGAATTGAAAATGTAAAATAATCATTAACCTCAAAATAAAACTCCCATTAAACTATTTCTTAAAATATAAAATTTATATCATATGTTTCTTTTAAAATGCAGTATATAAATTGATGAAGGTAAATAATTTCATTCACAGTTACTATTAATAATTAAAATAATTATTCATCCAATTTAAATGAACTTTAAAGGTGACACTTACTATACTTGTTAAATAAAATAATTAATTTTCATAAAGAAATGATCAGCCACGATTATTGAGATAGAATACTCGTCTACTGGTGTATATAAATTCTAATAATAATAAAATCCCTATATCCCACCAAAAGTACAGCAATGCATAATATTTATATATATATATATATATATATATCCCCCAAAATGTACACAGAAATATACAGACATACACGTTCCACAAGACAAATTACATATACAATAGTATACAAATACATAAAGGTCTCTTGCCACGCCCTTTTTTATATTACCCTTCTGGTGTATATAAATTCTAAACTTCTTTTTTATAGGAATCCCAATTAGGATTAAAGATTTATTTCTATAAATGTACCCCCATGGTGTGGGTTAATTGCACGTCATGTGTATCATAAAGTATTGCATACAAATGTCCCCAGGACATTAAAATTTAAAACCAAGTGCCTAAGTGGCTAAGTGCTAAAATACTTAATTAAGGTGAGAAATAAAAATAGTTTAAAATAATTAACGCCCCCCAGTTACCATGATTAAAATAAAGAATTTATATAGACTAAAATAGGGCCAATTAATGAAAGGGAAAAATTGCACAATATTAGCACCTTATATAAAAAAATACATTTGTGTGTCAGAGACGGACATGTTTCTTCAATTTATAACCAGTCCCAACAACCTTGTTTCAACAACCTTGTTTCGACAAACAAGTTGAAAAGTGTCTCGACATGCACAGCTTGGTTGAAACTAATTTAAAATAACACCTACCTCCCCAGTAATCTTTTTATACAAATGACATAACCAGATTTTAAAAATAAGAGAAAATGTATGTTTTTATGCATAGTAAATTAAACTTGAGAAAATTGGTAATAACAAAACTGACTTTAAATCTGTAGCGAAAGTACTATAAAGAAATGAGTGGAAATCTAAGTTGGATGCTGTGTTGTAGACATGTCAGTCTCTGAACTGACAATTTACTATACATGTATTGAAATTTACAATTAATACTTAGTGTTCACACTAAACTGTCCCATCAATTGGGGATCCAAATGAATGTATACTTGAACGGTAAAACTGATGATTATGTATAACTGGTGCCATGTTGATTCTACGTGTGAATATAAATGGATATTTTTCACCTGCTTATATGTGCCCAGAAGGATGATCTCTTATTTGTAGCGTGGCGATCTCATGATTGGCATGTTGTTGTGATCTTATTCTCTTCGGTGTCGAGTGTGGGGCTTTTAGGATGTCATTTCGTTCAGTGGTAGCAGGACTTGTCTCTGTTCAGTGAACCCTATTGTCACACATTACATTTTTAGTGAGAGACCACACACAAATGCCCCCACTGTTTGGACACCCTCCAAAATACATAAATAAAAACAACACCTAGTTGTGTTGTACATAATAAAACTTGGTAACATTATTTTGGCCAACATGCCTTACTTAAAAAAAGTTCTCTAACAATGATTCTTTATAACGCTTTATAACTTGAACCTCACTGAATGCGAGTTGCTTTTGCAATACGATAATTTATCTTGGCTCTGTAACACCTTATGAACTTATCACTTTGAGTGAAATTGAGGTTACCACGTGGCGAAGAATTTATTTAAAACACACAGTTTTTTACTCCATAGAATCTGAGAATACTATTACTTTGAATGAGATATGATTTACGTTTACAACGTGCCTGAGTAAGTTCCCAATTATTTATGTATAAAGTTTTACTGTCATTGTAGCAAAACTTTATACCACTTAATGACGACACATTGTGTAATAGGTTAAGTGAACAACACAATCTCGTTACATCAGTGTTAATGAAAGTGCAAAATTAAATATATTGTGGTTATTGTACCTTAGGTATTAAAGCCGAGATTCTGACACTCCAATAATCAAGCTTTATTGGTTTATAAAAACTTTACGAACAATTACGTCTTTCACCATGCATGATTCAACAAGTGGGCACGCTTACTCAAGCTTACTAAAAAAACGTTTTCTCCTTTAAAAATTCAGTATATAATTAATATAATGAAATCAAAACTCACCGCAGTCGTGAAGAAACTTATCTCTCCATAGTAGTTAGAGGATTTTGGAAAATTACCTCTCCACCGAAGAGAAAAAGCGTCCGTCAACCCTGAAGTATTTTGCCAGACAAAACTTAGGTAATTCGGCATTGTCTCGTTTGCGTACCGCAATTAACGCCAGGGAGCAGCACTGTTGTTTAAAACTGCTGGAAAAACTCAAATCAAACGGTGAAAACTCGAAAACGGTAGCCTCTCCTATCCGCGGGTAGAGAGCAGCACTCCTTATTACATTAACTTTTGTACTGTCTTTACCGTCAAAAATGCCAATAAACTCGCGCTGAATCATTTGACTCAGCACAATAAATCCAGAGATTCAAAACCCTAACTGGTGGGCATTAAAGAAAAGAGTCAACATGGTGTAACGGGACAAACTAGGGGATACATTTTAGTACCATAATAATTGTAATAATGTGGAATCACCCACACTGAGCCCCGGTTTTGATAACCAAAGCTTAACTTTTGTGAACACCCAGTCTCTTAACAATCAAGGGAAGTTGCGACGTAATCTGGAGCATTGGAATGTGTACGAGCGTGCGTGTGCCGCTTTTAGCAGCATGAATAACACATACAAATTTTCCTTGCCGCCGCCTACGATAGTACGAGAAATAGCGAGATGCTCGTCAGCCAAACAAATACCAAGTTGCCAAGCTCAGAGGGATGGTCGCCATTTTGAGACCCAAGTAGTCGGCGTCTAAACTCGGAACCGTGCAGATGCGTTAACGTGTGGTTCGCCAAACATACTCAAAAAACAATGTAAACCAACCGACCAGGCATAAACATGTTATCTAAGTGGTGTTAAAAACAGTGGCGAGTAACTTACACTAACATTTCGGTAAAATTCACTTAGCGTCAGTCACCGGAACCGCGCGGTTCGATGTAATAGTGCTTGCGAGCCAAAAATGTAATCAATCATCAAAATGCGTCTGTTACTATACGGAAATCATGGAAGTGTGAAATATCGTCGACGAAAAAAGTGTTAAAATTAAAAACCCGGTAAAACAACTTTCGGAACATTGACGCAAAACAGTGGCAGACAACATGCAGTGGAACCAGTGAGCACGTGCAGTAAGAATACCCAATTTCAATATTTGGCCAAACCAGAAAGAATTTAATTTTAAATTTGTGAAAATTGTCCATTATAATGGGAGTGGGAAGATAAAAAAGGTATGACAAGTATGAGAGAGAGAGAGTGAAGTAAAGTACTGGATAGCCTTCTATTAGAAACCTATATACAGGTGATAAATAAGTTAACATATATTATTAAAAGATGTATAAGAGACTAGCTGTATACCCGTGCTTCGCTACGGTTTTTACTGAATAAACACATTGGTTCGGTGGTTTTTTTTTTTAACCTTGGGTAACCAAGCACATTGTATAAATGTAATATTTACAAATTTTTAAAAGCATAAATGGGTGCTAATGCTAAGTCTACTGAAATCGTTTTGTGAAACGAAATACGGCACTTATAAAACTTCCTTGTAGACAACGTTCTTTGTTTGACCCTGTGGCTGAAGGATAGTTAAACTCTCAGAAGAGCTAACTCATGAGCAAGCAACATACAACTGGCCATGGGAGAAGCAGTCTTCCCTCAGATCAACACCGGCCATTTTCAAAGACTGCCCTTGTGATTTATTTATTGTCATAGCAAAGCAGAGCTTGACAGGGAACTGGAGTCTTTTAAACTGAAAATGGTAATCCGATGGAATTAAGGGAATGCGTGGAATGAAGACTGCTTCCCCCGACCACATCCAGTGAATATTGTTGCTTCTATGACGTTGTTGTGCAACGATTTAATCTGCAGCCTAGTACCGTTACAAAGCTTAGGCGGTACCAGGTTTCGTAGCAGCATTATTGGAGCTCCAACTTTAAGGCAAAGATTGTGCGGTGGAATGCCTGGAGGATTAAGCGTGTGCAAGAACTCTACTGGGGAATGGACCGCATCTTCTACTTCTACCACAGAGTCCACGGATTGGTACTGGACAATCTCAGTTGGCAGTTTTTCCAATAATGTGTTATTGATATTTGCAGCAGTGTCATTATTTGGAGTAAGGATAGCTCTTTCTTTCAGCCAAGATACATCTTTCAAGTAAAAATTAGTTAAATCTGGGTAAATTTTTTCAGCCAACGTTGTCAAGTCGCATACAACTTCACATAAGTCTTTTGTAATATTGACTTTGCCATTTTCTTCAGGTAGATTTCCATTACCGATCTGTAAAAGTAAACTTGAAAACTCGTCTGCCTTTAAGATGCACCCGCATGTTGACTCTCAAGGAACAAACTTGGACTTTAGGCCACAGGACAGAACTCTTTAGACAGGCTTTAACTTCATCTGCTCGAGTTCCCCTAGGTACAACAGGTAAAGTCTGTCTGAAGTCTCCGGCCATTAAAAGTGTGACTCCACCCATCAGGTTTTTATTGCTTCTAATGTCCTGCAGAGTTCTATCCAAAGCTTCAATTCCTCCCTTGTGAGCCATGGTGAACTCGTCCCAAATTATTTCGGAAATATTAACCATGGAAATGGTATATTCTCTGCAAGCTTCATCATCTATTTCGAGTCGTGTACAAGTCTGGAGAAGTTAGTAACTGTAGTTAGGCCTATATGATGTACATCATACGCAGCCAGTTTTTCTTCTATTACAATTTCTCCTTCTATTACACCTTCTGCTAGGGTAGTTTTAATTAAAATTATTTAAGATTGACCTTTGTGTTCTTTAAAAGAGGGTTAAGTTAACTTGTAGAACAAATTTCATGTTTCTATCTCATCTAGAAGCTGCCTAACAGTTGTCACGTTTTAACTGTCATGTATTTCTTATGAGAATATTCGGTCACTTTGACCCCTCCAAAACCCCCCTAAAATTTTGAATTTTGTCAAACCCCGTCTTATTGCACATCTACAGTATCTAGTGAATATTTATGTAAAGTTTCATCTTTCTAGGCCTTGTCATTGTTGAGATACAGTGATGAGTGAGTGAGTGAGTATGAGAATAATCGGTCACTTTGACCCCTCCAAAACCCCCCTTAAATTTTGAATTTTGTCAAACCCCGTCTTATTGCACATCTACAGTATCTAGTGAATATCTATGTAAAGTTTCATCTTTCTAGGCCTTGTCATTGTTGAGATACAGTGATGAGTGAGTGAGTGAGTATGAGAATAATCGGTCACTTTGATCCCTCCAAAACCCCCCTTAAATTTTGAATTTTGTCAAACCCCGTCTTATTGCATATCTACAGTATCTAGTGAATATCTATGTAAAGTTTCATCTTTCTAGGCTTTGTCATTGTTGAGATACAGTGATGAGTCAGTGAGTGGGCTTTGGCAAATATATTATAGATAATATAGATATTATATTATAGACCTTTTGATGAAGAAAGCAGATAGAGATGTTAAAGTATGTTAAAGTTAGTAATAAACAAAGTTGTTTAATTGTAGTAAATGAGAATTAGTATTTATTACGTAACAAAACCCAATAACCACTCTTACAGGTCACGAGTTCGCATATAAGACCCTGGACCACTTCAAGGTAAGAATTTTGGAAGTTGACAGTTTTTAGATATTTTATGTTTCCAAATTTTATTAATTAAAAAGTTAAAAATCACAATGGCGCCCGAACTGAGGACGGTTTGTACAAATTTATTTGGTACAGACTATGCCTACTCGTGAATGCAAGAAAGGTGAATTGAGGTTAAGGCAGATTACGTGTTAATTACGTACAAATAAATGATGTTATGTTATGTTATAATTAAGTGATTGATAAAATAATCTTAAGTGTGAGTTTTTTAGTACATGAAAATTTCATAATTTAAAATATGGAAAATACAGAGAGTAAAATAAATGAAACTGATGTAACCGTCAGCGGTGAATCTGAAAATAAGTCAATGATTGTAAACAAAGAAAATATGTCAACCGAGTCAGCTGATATGAGCGACTTGGGAATCCAAACAGCTTTAATGCTAACAAATGAAAGTAATTTTACCGAATCAAAAATAATGGATGAAGTTGAAATTCATTGAACGCCAATTTCAATTAGTCAAAATAAGAAACCTGATGACAGTGGTATGTTAAAAGATTTGTATAGTATAATATGTAGTATGAAAGAAAGTTCAGAAAAGCAACACACAGTGTTAAATAATAAGTTTGATGACAAGTTTGATAAAATAAATAGTCGTTTTGACGTAAATGATACCAAATTCGATGAAGTAAATGTCAAATTAAATGAACAAAATACCAGATTCAATGAACTAAGTAGTAATATTAACGAAGTAAAGACTCGAGTCAATGGAGTAAAGAGTGAGGTCATAAATGAGATTAACGAACATTTAAAGAACAAGTGATAGAATCAATAGAGGAACAGACTAACAAAATGAATAAAAATTTAGAAAGTAAATTAAATCAGATAGTGAATAAGAAGGTAAGTGACAGTGTTAGCGATATGACGAATAATAATGAAGAAATATGTAACGAGGTAAGTAGTAATAATAGTACTGAGTTTAATAGCGAAATAAAAAGTGATAAAAATGTGGTGTTAGGGAGTAAAGTGGTGACTAATGATAGTGGCGATGAAGTTTTAGTGGAAAGAGAAAGTAGTAATGAGATAGTGGTTGATGAGATTGAGAGAGAGTGTGAAGAGAGGTTAGGTTGGCAAAGGGCAAATTTTCCCTGTTGTTTAAATGGAGTAAAGACTCCACTAGTGATTTACGAGGACAGAGTTTCCTCCAGTAGTTATGTGAGAGACAAGGTGTCTCTAAGTAGGTCCCCTGTGTATCATGATTTCCCTGGAAAAGCCAGGATGTGTAATGATAATGTTGTGTTGCCCTTTGTGTGGATTGAGAGAGAGAAAGGAAAATGGGGTTGGGTAAGCGATTTTGAGAAAGTGAGAGAGATAGAATTATTTATGTTGAGAGAGAGAGAGAGGTGGTGTTATTTGATGTTATTAGAAGTTATGAAGAATTATTAGAGAGAATAAATAGTGAGAGGGTGAATAAAATAAAAAACTTACCTTGTTGTGAGAATAGTGTAGCAATGGATGATGATAACGTTGATAATTATATTGAATACTTACCTGTACATAGGATGGGGATATTAATAGCAGCTGATTCGGATAGTAAGGAGATGATAAAATGCTTAATTGAGACAGATAATAATACTGACGATGACAAGAACCAGAATTACTGATGGAGACAGGTCATATGATGGAATAATAATGTGGAGTAATCCAGTAGATTATTATGTGGGTATAACGGAACAATTTAAAAAATATTGAATAGTTATAATAATAGTAATAACAAAATAAAAGTAATTAAAAATGAATTGTGTTATATTAAGAAAAGATTATTGTTTGATGATGTAGGGTAAAGAGTATTGTTCATGAACATTTAATTATGTGAGTGTAGTGGTTTTTAAAATGGACGAATTATGAAATGATTTGTGGTAAACTATAACAGATAATAGTGTGGATTGTATATACTTTTGTGGTGATGTCAAATGTATTTGTGTAATAGGTTATGTTGTACTCTGTATGTTAAGTAAACAATGTATGTATGTAGTAGGTAGTACTATTATTATATAATATAATATAATAATAATACAATTTTACCAGACTAAATAAATAACGAGAATAACTGTGAAGTTTATAATGAAAGTAACTGAATTGAAATTGTTTTGAATAAGGTAATCAAAGTAACTTAGTGTTTTAGAAACTGATGGAATTAAATAATTGCAGATGAATTAATTAATTTAAAATGTTGGATAGATGAAGTTTGGTAATAAATTTAAATGATTTTTCTGAGAGTTAGACTTTATAATAAATAGTAAATGATTACACATAAACTGTGTTTAGGTATTGAGTTATATTGTTATTATAAGGTATCAGAAGGTACACATGGTTATGTACGTTATATTTGTTGGGATAAATGTTGATAGTTTTGGGTTTATGACAGCAATCATGTTTTATTTGATTGAATGATTGACCATATGTAAATATGAATTTTATAATGAAATTGAAGTAAGGTAAAATGTTTTAATAAGGAAATGAAACGAGTTTGAAAGAATTTAAATTAGGTGATTAAATTAATTTGAGGTAGTTATGAATTTTCTAATGTAATTTTCAATGATTAACTTAATGTAAAGGGTTGTAAAAGATGGAGTTTGGGTGATGATTATTTCAATAAGGCAGTAAGTCAGCCAGAGTTAATTTAAAATGGGTATCAGACAAAATAAGAATTTTTGGAATAAAAGTAATACAGAAACGGGTCAGTAGTAGGGACACAGTAGCGAGAGTAAATGTGTGTAGAGAGAAAGGGAGTGATGAGAGTGGAGAGTAAATAGGTGAGAGCAGAGTACATAAATTTGTAGTGAGGATGGAGGTGTAGGGAGTCCCCAACGCAAGGCGTTGTGGTGGGACATGAAAAGTTTAAAGAGGTTTGCAGAGTTACCTGGAAGGGCCAGGAACTAATAAGGGAATGAGTATAAGGGAAGGGAACACACATCCTATGTACAAAGAGGGTATCAGGTGTTTTGTTTTAAGAGGAGAATGATTTAAGTAGAGTTAGATAAAAGGTTAGAGGGGGATAGTATCGAGAGATCGGTGTCACCCTATGCAAATCCGTTAGTGGTTGTTAGAAGGAAGAAGGTGAGTAAGGTTAGATCTAAATGCCCATTCAATAAATGAGATCATTATTAATGACTGAGAGTCACCCAAACCAATTGATGATGAAAATGCTTAATAGAAATTCATAGTTGAATTTATAATGTAACAAGTGAAAGATTTAATAGAATTTGAAACTAAAGTAAAGCTGTAAGGTGTGTAATTTTTGGTCAAACTTAAATTTGAAATGTTTGTCTTGATGTAATAATAGCAATGTGCATTATGAGTGTTTGTTATATAGTATTATGTTGATTAGGCAAAACATATAGGGTATAATTGAGTAGTATGTAACTATGTAATTATCAAAATGTTTTCAGAAGGGACTCTCCCCCATTTTCCGGCGGTCACGGCTTTACCAACCCTGACCGTGGATTTTGGCTGTTTGGAGGCGGACCATGGTTGGAGGTAACGTCCACATAGGGGTGGAAACAACGATAGTCCTACTCCACAAATTGGTGCAAGGTGCAAGTACAAATTTTGTTTTGTTTTAGAACGGGGAGGGGGACTCCTAAGGTTCGTGGGTGAAGATTACTGTAAGAGGTGCATAAATTGGCACGGCCCCACGAACCAATGGTTGCCTGATTTCTTTTCTTTTTTCTTTCTTTTTAAAACAAATGTATTAGAAGGCAACCTTCAAGTAAAAACATGTGTTATTTGCGGTTCGGTATCCAATTCTAACATGATGGTGGTGTAATGTAAAAGTTGTTGTTGAGGAACGAATCGCAAATCACAAATTCTCAGTGTAGCCTAGCAGAAACATGGCTTATAGAGATGGGGTCGGCGATGGGCAGACCCCATACGTGAATGAATATTAACTGAAAGCACGTTTGGCAGCATTGAAGGAATTGTATAAAGAGGCTTCAAAAATGGCGTTCGTTATTAAACTAGAGAATTGAATTTTGTGTCTAAATTAATTTTATGATGTTAAATTTGTAGTGAGGTTAAGTGTATTTTGTTAAGGTTATGTACATTGTATTTTGTGTAGTTAATTTACGGGGTCGAGTTCATGACAGTAGTATTTTGTTTGAAGTGGATGATTGACGGTGTAGTCATGAATCTTTACAATGAGAATTAAATTGATGTAAAATATTTGAAAGATATAAATCTTAGTAGGCCGTTTGAAAGTTTTGATTTGAAGGTTATAAAAATGATAAATGAATTATATTATGAAGTAAATAAATACAAGATGAAATTAAATTAACTGAATCATTTTGAATAATGCAATTAAAGTAATTACTTAAAAGAGATGGTCTAATTAATTTAAAATGTGAATTTTAATAATGAACTTAGATTTATTTTGATTTGAATGGGAAAATAAATGGTAACTGAGGAAAATGCAATAATTGCAAGTTTGAATGTAAAAACAACATTGAAATAATAATGGGAGATAAACAACTCAAATGTTTAATCAATGGAAATTGAAATTAAAATTTATGTAATGTTAGTGAATTTTATTCAAATTCAGAGATGATATGTTTTATGTTAACCTGAGGTTAGTAATGTATTTTGAGTCTGGGTTTTTGTGAAATAGGAATGTAATATGTTTATATTAAGAAGGCACATATATACGCAACCAGTACTTTGCTAAAGGCAATCCAGTACGTCTAAGAGGGAAATAAATCAGTTGAGGATCTGGTTTGGTGGAAGTCCGATTACGGACATTTTGTTTTGTTACAGAGCCTGGTGATGCTGTGGCGGGTGCCTGTCTGACTTTGCGGTGTTGGGATCTCGAGTGGGAAGTCGAGTAAGGTCATTCAGATGCAGCCATGGTCACCGGACTAGGGGGGTAAGTTACCCATGATTTTAATAAGGATTTACGGGGGGTCAATGGCGCCATATCCTAGCTGGTCCTCTTAGGTTTTTAGGCAATGTAGGTTTTTCTGTTTCAGCAGAAAACCTCTCATTGGGGGGGGGGTATTGTAACGGGACAAACTAGGGGATATATTTTAGTACCATAATAATTGTAATAATGTGGAATCACCCACACTGAGCCCTGGTTTTTATAACCATAGCTTAACTTTTGTGAACATCCAGTGGTCAGTCTCTTAACAATCGTAACGACGTAATCTGGAGCATTGGAATGTGTACGAGCGTGCGTGTGCTGCTTTTAGTAGTGTGAAGAACATGTACAAATTTTCCTTGCCGCCGCCTACGATAATACGAGAAATAGCGAGACGCTCGTCAGCCAATCAAATACCAAGTTGCCAAGCTCAGAGGGATGCTCGCCATTTTGAGACCCAAGCAGTCGGCGTCTAAACTCGGAACCGCACAGATGCGTTAACACGCGGTTCACCAAACATACTCAAAAAACAATGTAAACCAACCGACCAGGCATAAACATGTTATCTAAGTGGTGTTAAAAACAGTGGCGAGTAACTTACACTAACATTTCGGTAAAATTCACTTAGCGTCAGTCACCGGAACCGCGTTGTTCGATGTAATAGTGCTCGCGAGCCAAAAATGTAATCAACCATCAAAATGTGTCTGTAACTATACAGAAATCATGGAAGTATTGAAATATCATCGACGAAAAGACAGTGTTAAAATTAAAAACCCGATAAAACAACTTTCGGAACATTGACGCAAAACAGTGGCGGGCAATATGCAGCGGAACCAGTGAGCATATGCAGTAAGAATACCCAATTTCAATATTTGCCCAAACCAGAAAGAATTTCATTTTAAATTTGTGAAAATTGTCCATTATAATGGGAGAATGGGAGTGGGAAGATAAAAAAGGTATGACAAGTATGAGAGAGAGAGAGAGAGAGAGAGAGAGAGAGAGAGAGAGAGAGAGAGAGAGAGAGAGAGAGAGAGAGAGAGAGAGAGAGTGAAGTAAAGTACTAGATAGCCTTTTATTAGAAACCTATATACAGGTGATAAATAAGTTAACATATATTATTAAAAGATGTATAAGAGATAACCTTTTGATGAAGAAAGCAGATAGAGATGTTAATTACATTTGTATATATTGACAAGTGATTTGTTTAAAAAAAATTTGAATTTGTAAAAAAAATATAGTTACTTTTTTCAAAAATAGAAAACATGGTTCAGTTATGGTACAGTAACAAATTATTTTGTATGAATAAACATACGTGTTTAATGTTTTAAAGAGACAACTATGCCTGCTATAACGTGTATCATTAACATTCACAAAAAATTAACTTAATTATTAATTTTTTAAAAACGTTTTAAACAAAGGATATAATTGAGGCAGGATCAGCTTTTGCAGCAAGCAGCTCTTAAGATAATGTAGAAAGCATATAATCTCTCACTGCGACAACCTAACTTGTTGAACAGCAGAGGTCTCTTGAGAATGTGATTTAGCATTTTTTAATAGACCATTTTTTTTCTGTTTTCAGGTTATTTAGCCCAATCTCTTCTCATATGTGATACATCCTTCATTCTTCTGCCCATGATTTAAAATATTTGTTTCAGGCTTACTAGATACAAATTTTATTTATGAAAAAATAATTTAACCAAGTGTGTAAGCAAAATTATCAAATTAATACTAAACACTGAAAAATAAAAGTTTTTGAAAAAATTTAAACCAACTTCAAATAGGAGAAAATCCAACTTTGTCATGTTTACTTCCTGAACTGCTACTTGTCATGTTCCGGATGAGGCCTTTCAGTGTTTCCACCATTTTCAAATCCTAAACCACGACCTACGTCTTGAAAATGGTGGAAACACTGAAAGGCCTTGTCCGGAACATGACAAGTAGCAGTTCAGGAAGTAAACACGACAAAGTTGGAATTACAGAGACTGCTAATTCAAATAGGAGAAAAGTGTTTTACTCACACGCCTGAAATTATTTTATAAAACACCCTAAAAGTGTAATGAGGAAAAAGGGGCGAGACAGGTTTTGATAATTTTAACCAGTAAACCAATCTATTTGAAAGTTACTATTCAGTAACAGTCAGTACAAGGTACGCATTGGTAATTGTGACAGTTATCAAGGAATGTGCAGTTATCAACGAGGGTGCATATTCACTTTCATGCGCGCACTCCCTCGGCCAACGTTCTCATGGTTTTGGCACATATGAATACATTCTTTCGCGCCGTGTGCGCAGAAAACAGCCTCAGTCGACTTACACCCGCGGCGGCGGCCGGATGCAACAACGGCTCGCGGAGCCGAAAATTTATTAAAAGTATTAAAATGTGAGTTCAACTTAACATGGACTAACTGTGAGACATTAATTCATCATCAGTGATATCAAAATTAAACAGTGAGAACGTAATTCGGACAAATGACTAAAACAAACCAGTGTAGCAGGAGGTCGACCTGATCATCAAAACCAAGTAACCATATAATATATAAACTTTTACCATCATGAAACTTTTAATATAAAGAGATCTCTATATTGGGGGGGGGGGTTTAAATATTGTGTGAGTGAGTGTATGAGCAACTACTGGGTTTTCTTATAAAAAAGAAATATTTCTCATAATATTTAATATCATTATAGTAGTAAATATATCTAATTTTGCAATGTTGCATCAGAATCAGTAATTGTTCCAAAAAATGAAAATATAAAGTGTTAAATAATTAAATATTTAAATGTTAAATAAAAGTGAGTTAAATTAACAATACCAATGAGACTTGAGTACATTAATGAAGCAACCCTAAATCATACTTAGAGTTCACGAGTTCGCGTGAAGAATCTTGGGACGCAATAGAAGGTAAGAAATGGAATATGTGTATTTTTATTAAATATTATGGTTTATAATTTTATTATAAACAAGTAATTTCTCAATGGCGCACCGAACTTGGACTGTTTGTACAAATTAAATTTGGTACAGACCACGTTTACTCGTGAACATAAGCGTGATTTGGAGGTTAAGCAGTAATACGTATAAATTACGTACAATGAGTAGTTGTTAGGTTAAGTGAGTAGTAAAACAATAGTAAGTGTGAGGTTTTGTTAGTATACAAAAATTCCGTAAAATATGGAGAATAAAACAGATGAGATTAGCGTAATTGTCGGCGATGAGGCCGAAAATAAATCAATGTTGGGAAGTAAAGAAAATGTGTTAACTGAGTCGGTTAATAGAAGCGACTCAGGAATTCAAAAAAATGAAATGATAATGAGTGAAAGTAATTTTACCGAGTCAAAAATAATGAATGAAATTGAAATTCATTCAACACCTATTTCAGTTAATCAAAATAAGAAGTCCAATGACGATAATATGTTAACACGGTTGTATAGTATGATGTGTAACAATTTTAGTGAACTAAGAGGGAACATGAATGAATTGAAAGAACAAAATAAAGAAGTCAAGAATGATTTCGATAAAATAAATTGTCGTTTTGATAGTAATGATGAAAAATTTAATGAATTAAGGGGTGAGATTAACGAACGTTTTGATATTAATGATAGTAAATTGAATGAACAGAATAATAAGTTTGATGCTAAATTTAATGAAATAAAGGGGGAGATGGAACAGCAAAATATAAGAAACGAAAGTAATTTGAATAAACATCTGAGCGAGATTAATGAACAGTTAATGACATTTAAGAAACAAGTGATAGAGTCAGTGGAGGAACAGATTAAAAGTAAAGTAGCTCAGATAATTAATGACAAGGTAAGTGGTAATTACGGTAGTGATTCTAATAATGAGTTAACAAGTGATAACAATGATATAATTAAAAATGGTGATGTAATTGAAAATGTGGTATCAGAGAGTGATACATTGAATAATGATAGTGACGATGAGAGTTTAGTAGGAGTAGAAATTAGTGATGAGGTAGTAGTTGTTAATGAGATTGAGAGAGAGCGTGAAGAGAAGTTAGGTGAGTATGGAGGGCAGAGGGCAAATTTTCCCTGTGGTATAAGTGGAGTAAAGACTCCACATGTGTTTTATGAGGACGAAGGTTCCTCCAGAGGTTATGTGGGAGACATGGTGTCTCCAAATGGTCCCTTAAGTTTTTGTGGTGATGTACCTGGTAAAGCCAGGAAGTATTTTAGTGATCTTGTGTTGCCCTTTGCATGGAATAAGACAGTTCAGGGGGGTTGTGAGAGGTATTGTGATAAGAGAGAGAGAAAGAGAGAGATAGAGATTTTTGAGATTAATAGAGGTTACGAAATGTTAGTGCAGAGTTTAGATATTGATGATACCGCTGTAGATGATAAACACTTACCTTGTACAGTTATGGATATAGTAGAAGAATATGATAACATAAATTACCTTATGTTGACCAAAAATACTGACGGAGACAGGACGAAAATTACCAAGGTAGACGGGTTTTATGAAATAATGGGAGACAAATATGTAGTTAATTACTGTGTTAATATAATTAACAAAAGCAGTCATTACGATAATAATTATAATGTAATGTATGTCGATAAGAATGAGTTGTGTTATAAATACATCAGGTTAATATACAATGATGGGGGGTTAAATAAAAAATCAGTGAATGGACATTTTAAATATTTTAGTTTATGGTTATGACCTAGCTAACTTATGAAATGAGGTGTGGTAAACAGGAAAATAATGACAAAAAATTGTAAATAAATTTATAGTGAGATTAATTGTTTGTGTTGTAAAAGGTATTTTGTGTAAACATTGTATGTATGTAGTAGAAATTGATTTTAATAATAAGAATATTTTAGCAGACTAAATAAATAATGAGAGTTTGTAATAAATGAATTGTAATTGTTTTGGGTAAGGCAATTAAAATAACTTGTGTTTTGAATAATTGATTGAATTAAAGAATTTGAGATTAATTAGTTAATGAATGTGGTAGAAATAGATTTTGACAATGAATTTAAATGATGTTTCTGAGATGTGAACTTGAGAATAAATAGTAAATGAATAAATGTAAAATGTGTTTAGTTGTGGAGTCATATGATTGTTATGTTTCAGAAGATACATGGAGTTATGTACATGATTTGGTGGTGATAAATGTTTATATTTTTTGTGTCTGTGACAGTAGGTAATCATGTTGTATTTGAGTATATGAGTGATGTAATGTAAGTATGAAGTTTATAATGCAATTTAAATAAAGTAAAATGTTTAAATGTTTGAACAGTCAATTTTAAATGAGTTTTAAAGGTTTGAATTAAATGATGAAATTAATTTGAGGTAGTAATTAATGTAAAATGTTGTAAAAGTTAGAGTTTGGGTGATAATTGTTTCAATAAGGCATTTAAGTCAGTCAGAGTTAACTTAAATGGGTGTTAGACAGAATAAGAATTTTGGAATAAACGTAATACAGAAACGAGATAATAGTAGTGACACAGTAGCGATAGCGCATATATGTAGAGTAATGGGAGTAATGTAATTGGAGAGTAAATAGATGATGGTGAAATTTTGTAGTGAGGGTGGAGGTGTAAGGAGTCTTCAAAATAAGTTGTGGCGGGAGGTGAATAGTTTTAAATGGGGTTTGGCGGAGTTACCTGGGAAAAGGCCAGGAACTAATAAGGGAATGAGTATAAGAGAGGGAACACACTCCTAGGTACAAAGAGGGTAGCAGGTATTTTGTTATAAGAGTAGAATGATGCAAGGTGAGTTAGCGTATTAAGTTAATGGAGGTAAATATTTTGAGAGATTGGTGTCACCCTATGTAAATCTGTTAGTGAGTGTTAGAAGGAAGAAGGGGGGTAAGGTTATATTTAAATACCCATTTTATAAATTGAATCATTATGAATAACTGTGTAATATAAACTTTACAGTCACTGTTCTGGGCGGCAATTGTAATATAACACTCTTACTCTACTCTTTACTAATATTATTACATATATCTAACAAGATATGTATGACAAATACCATAATTTGGTATTTCTGGGTACTTACCAAATTCATTATTCGCCGGGCTTATTTTCTTCTTTTATAAACTGTTTTATACCTAAGGGGTTCCAAGGTTCGGGTACAGGAAGATTTCGAAACACAGTTGACGACACAATTGATAACAAAATATTCTGGAGGTTAACCATCAATTTTAATTCACTCTAAGTTAATACATACATAACCATGTGTTCACAATAATGACGTCAGGTGATCTGACCCAAAACAAAATGGCGGTTACTTTCTATATCTCTTGGTATTCTTTTGATTTCTTTATTTACTGGATTGATATCAATTTAACGTTACTGCTGCAGCTTCAACATTATTAATTAATAGTTAATGATTTCTTACACAAACCAATGCCCTCGGCATATGTATTTATGGCCATACATTCACTCTCTCATTCGCACATTCAATTTTAGACCTGTACATTCTTTTGATTAACAATTTGATATTAATGAGCTCATGAGATATAAAATAATAAAAGGAACTTCTCTGATTAGTCGGTGTTGATGTCCATCCGTTGGTTGTGGGTGCTGCCCATGGTGATGGCCGGTGTTCGCCTTTTAGTCTGCCGTTCAATTAGATTGATGTTTACACTGAATTTACATATTTTGTATCTTTATATTATCAAGTTATATGAGCCTTTCTTGCTCCGCTACTGTGGCTAACATTTTGCCAATTATATTTAAACTATTGTGAAATTTTATGCACACAACGATACATCGCTGTGGCTGCTATGAAGAATGGCGTTGAAATGAGATCGAGGCAAATGTAAAATTGCGCTTGTGTGTGTAGTTCTTACATCATCCAGCTTTGTCTTGCTGGACAACACCTCGTTGCACACATTGTACTCAGTGCGTCATTGTTCTTAGCGATGACAGAGCTGTGCTATAGCCCAATCATAATTCATATTGTAGTACTTCGTCATAAACACCGCCATAGCCTTTGTTAAATTCAGCACGTTCATCGGCGACCTTGGTGTCTTCCGCTGGCTGAAATTGCGTTGTTCCTTTTTCCAGAGGGACAATGGACCTAACCATTCTGTATGTTTTAATAATTACATAATACAAAACATTGCAAATCACCCTTAATTCCCATAATTCTGGTACTGGGTCATTATGTACCGTTACAACTGAAAATCACCCAAACCAATTGATAATGAAAATGATTAATAGAAATTCATACTTGAAGTGTAATAATAAAGTGTAACAAGATAAAAAGTTAATAGAATTTGAAACTAAACCTAAAATTTGAAATGTTTATAATTTTTATTCAGATGCAAAGTAGATGTTTATTTTAATGAAGTGAGAGAGAGTAAATCTTTTTTATTAAATGGTCAATTATATTGTCATTAAAGATTCAATCGTTAGTTGGTGATAGCCTAATCTACAGCTTGGCAACTCTTTCTGAAGCCCTGGCTGGCAGCGCTAGCTCCGCGTCTGTGGGGAGGGAGTAACCCTACTTTGGAGTGAGAGAGAAGGCAATACGAAAGCGCTGTTGGCAAGTCAACAGTGAGTTACAGACATGCCAGTCACAGTCAAAATGCAGTTAATTATATAAGTAATAAATAAATATTAATAATAAAATAAAATAAAAACCCCGTACCTTCACTATTCCAGAGCTTCAATTCCCAAGATTCCGCTAGCTACTGAATCGCTGCTGGAGTCATTTCCGTCCAACTCAGTACTGCTGTCCGAATTGCTGTCACTCTCATTGCCAAGTCGGATGATCAGCTGCTCCTGGACTTCATCCACCAAAGCATCGTTCACCCAATAACTAGACCGCAGTTCATCCACATGCCCACATACTTTCTTCCATTCATCACCTGTTACACTGGCAAACCCTTCTTTGGTAAGCTGCATTTGACTGGGCAACATTATTCTCGGCGACTCTTCTTTTCACGGTACTCCAGATGTATTCTATGGGGTTTAAGTCACAATGATACGGGGGTAATCTAACAACAGTATGTCCAGCAGACTTCAGGAATTCGTCCACAGCGAACGTAGGAGTCGATTTTTTACGGCGTATAATGTCAAGTAATTCGCACTTCTTGGCGTCAAGTGGAAATTCTATGTTATTCTGTGACAGCCACGCCTTCATTTCTGCTGTTCGAAGTGGGTGGTTTATTTATCTGTTGGCTGTGATATGGTGCATTGTCCATAACAATTATAGAAGCCTCTGTAATGTTCGGCAGTAATTGCATTTTGAGCCACTTTGTGAAGTTTCCACTGTTCATCTCGTCGTGATAATCCCCCGATTTTGTTTTTGACTTGAACATGCAGAGTGCACCAGGGACAAAACCTTCCTCACTGCCAGCATGAACAATAATCCACCTTTGGCCGGCACTATCAGATGTTAAAACGCCATCCATATCATCATCTTGCCAACACTTTTTAACTGTATAGGACGGATGGATGTAAGTTTCGTCGAGGTATATGACAGGTCTTTTCTTCTCCCCTAATTTGTCATTTGCCCGCAGACTTCTTAGGTAACACGATCGCTTGAACACAATGTCATTTCATTCCATGAGAAGTTTCCTTTTGTTTTGACACTCCTTAAATCGAAAACCGATTGCATGCAATGTCTGTCTAAGATGTTCCTTGCTTCCTTCGTAATTTATAGCTTCTTGTAGAATCGCGCGCAGTTTCCATAAGGTCGGAACTTGTTTCTTTACCGAATAAAACTCCTGTACTTTTCTACGAATGATATATTTGCTCATATCATCCAAAGCAATGCGTTTTCCGACATTTCGTTTCTTCCCGGGGGTGTTTAATTTCGTTCCACTCTCCTGGGACACTTTAAGTTCTCTTCTAAGTTTCTTAATGAAACTAACCGACTTGCCAGTTGCTTCAGCAGCTCTCTTTGTTGCTTGGGTAATTGGCAAGATAAACGAATTACTTTCTTTCTCAGCATCGCAGAAAGCTATAACACTCGCCACAATTACTCTTCCCTGGCTATGAACGACTTTATTCTTGTCAGTGGACATTGTAATAAGAACACTTTCATGAACCAAATATTCCTTAATTATATTAAAATAAATCGTTAAAGAAAATACACTTTCTATGACACTCGGTTTTAAGGCAGAGTAAGCAAGAATGCAATACAACTGACATCGTTGGAAACACATCAGCATGTCACACCCAGCGCCTGGCCTGCAGTGTTGTCAGACTGCCGTAAATCAACACCAGAGCGTGATGTAGCCACAATGCTCGCCTTACGGACTTTTACCGTGGGACGACTTGGAATGGAATGAACATATTGTAGTATCTGACAGCGCTGCATGAACAGCACACGAAATGAGCTCCTATTGGCTCGCGTGGCAACAAATAGAGTGGCTCAAGTAACATGTGGACTGGAAGGGCGAAGGGAGGCTCTTCAGCTTCGAATTTCGTCCAGGGACGCAGATAAAGTTGCCAGACTGTAGTAGGAATAGATTAGTTCAGATGAATAAGTAAATATTTTGTTGTACTCACTATTTTAAGTTAATGAAGGAGTGTAGGAAAAGTTAAGAAAGAAATGTATGGTGTTAAGACACACAACCACGACTAGAAATTTCATGCAAGCAAATTGTAAATTTTAAATGTAACTATATCATAAACAGATATATATTTTACTTGTGATTCCCCAACTTTCGGGCGGTCATTGGTAACCAGTGTGGTTGGGCAGATTGTATCCTAGCCATACTGGTTATTATTTTCAAAATAGGTGAATTTAGAAATTAACCGGGGGGGTCAATTCAGGGGAATCACCGAACTATGGAACAGCGGCTATCATCGTAGGGGGTGATAGTGCCGTGTTAAGGGTGTGTAAATAATATTTAGTAGGATTACTGGTGTCCTCGGACATCAGTAATGCCAAATTTTTTTTATAATGTTGAACCAAGAACGGTATAGGCAGCGTCTATACCCTATATATATATATATATATAAACTTCAGTTCTTGGGGATGCAAATGGGCGTTACAGTCCACCCTCAGGAAACAATAGTGTGTGTGGAAAAGGAGCTGGCCATTACAAGCCAGTGGCACAGATAACGCATCTGTGCATAAGGCAAATGCTCGATCCGGTTTATCCGGCGGATGGTTACCTAATTGTAACTGGGTATAAGGGGGGAATTAAGAAAAATGATGTAGTAGGAGAGTAACTGAGCAATCAGTGAGAGGGTGACGACCTCTGTAAACAGCGGGACATTCAATTTCACTTACTCTAAAGAGAGAGTTGGTGGTTGGTGACCCAGTTCCTGTTCAGTAACAGTTGCTATAACTATGATTCGATGATCAGTGATGTATTTCACTTATGAGAACGAACGATTTTAAGTGCTAGGCTCAATAGTTAGGATTTTAATCCACAAGAACATTTTATGATTGTAACTATATAATTTTGTGTATTTGTGTTAGTTGTATACAGTGTGTCTAGAGAAAGGTCATTCACCTGTTAGTAAGACATCATCTGATGGATGGTATGAACTGTATAATGGTCAATGTAACCAATTCCTATGTTCTTTTAATAATCAATGTAAGTTCAAGTTATATTTTATTTTATAATTTTCTTTTTATTGTCAGAATATATGTTTAATAAAACATTATTACATTTTATTACATTATTATTTAATATGAAGAAACAAAAATTATTTTTTTGTTTGAAGTACAGATTGTGTTGTTTTTATGTTCAGGATATATTGCTAATTACGTGTATTGCTAATGTATTAACTGATTTATATTGTGTTGTAAACAAATGTAGTGATAAGGGAATTTATGATAAAATAAGGTGTTCATTTTATTTTGTTTATTATGATTGTTTGCATTCAGTTAAGAGGAGTTGTAAATTCATTTAAAGGATATTGGAATTTTGAGAGTCAATGGAAAGAGATAATCAAATTAATGGTAATATGAATCTTTGATAATGGACTTAGATTAATTTCTCTAGGTGAACCAAATTTAAATGATTTAATTTGATTTGAAACCGTAACGTCAAGCCGATAAAAGTTGAGAAAAGGAATTGAATTTAAAATATACAGTATTTTTATGAATTTTAAATCAAGAATTAATGTGGAGATGTTGTGTTTAATATAATAATGAGTATGTGTATGCACCCAGTACTTGCTAAAGGCAACCCAGTATGTATGTAAGGGGAGATATATCGGTTGAGGATCTGGTATGGTATAAGTCCAGTTTTGGAATTTTATTTGGAATGTTACAAGGCTAGGGGTACTATGGTGGGTGCCTGTCCGATTTCATGGTGTTGGGATCTTGCACAGAGAAGTCCAGTGATGTCGTTCAGGTGCAGCCATAGTCACCGGGCTAGGGGGGTAGTTTACCCATGATGTATTAAGAATTAAAGGGGGTTGTTGGCGCCATATCCTCACTGATCCTCTTAGGGTTTAGCAATGAGAGTTTTTCTGTTTCGGCAGAAAACCTCTCATTGGGGGGGGTATTGTAACGGGGCAAAAGGGGCGAGACAGGTTTTGATCATTTTAACCAGTAAACCAATCTATTTGAAAGTTACTATTTGGTAACAGTCAGTACAAGGTACGCATTGGGAATTGTGACAAAGGAATGTGCAGTTATCAACAAGGGTGCGTATTCACTTTCATGCGCGCACTCCCTCGGCCAACGTTCTCATGGTTTCGGCACGTATGAATACATTCTTTCGCGCCGTGTGCACGAAACCAGACTCAGTCGACTTACACCCACGGCGGCGGCCGGATGCAACAACGGCTCGCGGAGCCGAAAATTTATTAAAAGTATTAAAATGTGAGTTCAACTTAACATGGACTAACTGTGAGACATTAATTCATCATCAGTGATATCAAAATTAAACAGTGAGAACGTAATTCGGACAAGTGACTAAAACAAACCAGTGTAGCAGGAGGTCGACCTGATCATCAAAACCAAGTAACCATATATTACAGGGCTGCAAACTGGTTTTGATGTCTAAATGACTGATTTTACTGACTAAAATCACTGAAATACTGACTTCTTACTGACCTAAGATAAAATAACTGACCTCCATCGACCATATTAATATTAATTTACAAGTAATTAGAGACAGTTTAAAACATATTTTTTATAATTGGCCACCCTTCTCCCCACTGAGCAGCTGTAAAACAAAATCTAACATACAACGGCATTATTTTAGTTTGAGACTTATTAAAAAACATTAAAAACTAAACATTGTTCAAGTAAAATCAGCAGGCATATTGTTAACTGGTTTACAGCTACTCAGGCCAATTTCCCTTGCCACCATTATAAGTTAATTTTGTATATTTATTTTATTGACATATTATTCAGCGCTTAACTTACATCTTATAGCTAATAAAACTATAACATAATTACCCATCTTAAATATTCCTAGAATAATATAATGTAAATACCAAGAGAACGTTAAATATCCTTGGTACTCTATGATCAGTCTGCTTAAGAATTGTAATTGAAACTCATTGCTTGGGTTTTTTTTATTGAAAAATGAAGTAATTAGTGAAGATTTTCTTTTCTCAACATTTTTCTGAATTTTTTCCGCATCATGGTTTTTGATGTCAGCTTCTTCTTTAACTTTCTGAGCACTTTCCAGGATTGCCTGTGCAACATTACCCGCAACAAGATCCTTATTTTTAATAGCCTGCTTTAATCTTTCATTTGCATCTTTTAAAAGAGTATCAGCTACTTTTCTTTTCTCTTCTTCATCACTTTTCAGTTGTTTTAATACTACTTCTTTATCATCAATACCTTTCCTCTCAGCTGAGAGTTTTTTCTCTAATTCGTTTTCGGCAATACGCTCTTTCTCCTTAGCTTCTTCTTCTTTCTTTTCCTGTTCTTTCTTTAAACGTTGTTCTTCTAGATACTGCCTATGATGTATATAGGCTGACTGAGCGAGATTCATGAGCTCTTTGTTTATATGAACCAAATGTACTTTTCCATCATAGAGTTTATGCAACGCGCCCTTAACGTGAAGATAGTCATCCAGAGTTCTTTCACACATACTTGCCCGATCAGAGGTCATAACTCTCTGTGAGCTTGAGAAGCCTCTTTCCACATCTCCTGAACCATGAGAAAGAGATAAAGCTGCTTTGACAACCTTAGAAACAAGTGGGTACTTCATCTCACCTGCCTTATCAGTTTTCTTAAAAAACTGGTTCCAAATGCGATTGCTCTTGCTATGGAGCTCATCTTCTTCCAAACTCAGTAACTTCCATTTATCAATAAGGGAGGCTATGACTTCCAACTATTGTCTTTTGTTCTTTCAGATGGGATCAAACATTCAAAATGCTTCAATAAAGGTTTTGACGTCAAGGAAGACTTGGTAAAAATGTGTTTACAACTAGCAATGAAATGCTTTTCTGCTTGGAGCAGAAATGCAAGTTTGTCCTTTTCTGGTAACATTTGTAATTCTTTTACATCTAATCCACAGTTTACTTCTTTAAGAGGAAGAAAACTTTTCTCATCATTCAAGGAATCTAATGAGAAGATAACCTCAGAATGACATATACGAGTCATTAGTCTGCTTGTTAGAGTTTTGAAGTGATCATACAGAAGGTGAATCAAAGGTTCTTCTTTCTGAAAGTGACCAGTAAACTGTGAAAATATGTGAGCACTGGAGCAAGCAAAGTTTATTTCCACTTTCATTGTGTTAACTTTCAGAAGACTAACAATGTTCTTGTATTTGGATGATATCATTAAATCACTTTTATATTTTGGCACAAATACCATGAAATACTATGTACCTGCTGGCCACTGTTCTAGGAGTCTTAAACCAATCTCACAATCTGCTTTTCATACCCAATCTTAATTATTTTTTTTTTGACAAAAAAATTTTTAATTATCATGTTAGAAAGTAAGGAAATAAAAAAATGAATTGCCGGTATTGAGTAAAAACCCTTTCTTAAGAACCACTAAATTCTGCTTTAAAAAACTGACTTTACTGACCAAATTAAAAAATACTGGCTTTTTACTGACTTGCTCAAAAGTACTGACTTTTCTGACCAGTTTGCAACACTGTATATTATATAAACTTTTACCATCATGAAACTTTTAATATAAAGAGATCTCTATATTGGGGGGGGGGATTTTAAATATTGTGTGAGCGTATGAGCAACTACTGGGTTTTCTTATAAAAAAGAAATATTTCTCATAATATTTAATATCATTATAGTAGTAAATATATTTAATTTTGCAATGTTGCATCAGAATCAGTAATTGTTCCAAAAAATGAAAATAGAAAGTGTTAAATAATTAAATGTTAAATAAAAGTGAGTTAAATTAACAATACCAATGAGACTTGAGTACACTAATGAAGCAACCCTAAATCATACTTAGAGTTCACGAGTTCGCGTGAAGAATCTTGGGACCCAATAGAAGAAATGGAATATGTGTATTTTTATTAAATATTATAGTTTATAATTTTATTATAAACTTGTAAATTCTCAAAAGTTGAAAAATAATTTTTACATTCAATGCTATGCAATATGAAAATTATAAAATTTTGTAAAAAGACTGTACTGGGAAATTTATTATGAATTTGTGTACTTAGTATCTATGCTACATGGCTGGAAGAACAAGCTTTCACATAACTTTTATCTCAATACATTTTTTGAAGTCAGTGCCAAGTCACAGTTACTTTAGAAACCGCTAGGGGTCATGTAGTGTGAACAGCATTAGCGAGCGATGGTCCCACACTCGTAAGAGAATAATGACTGGTAGGGTACGAATTTGAACTCATCTTTTCTACCTTATGACAATATCAATAAACAACTATTCATTTTGAAAGCCACAAAAATCTGTATAAAACAGCTAGCACATCCAGAACATTTTTATTGAATTGCATGAATCAGTACTTACTCCCAAAATTGAAAAACTTAAACTACAAAGTCCTTTCCATATAATTTGTATAACCAAAAGTTTGTTTAAAAAAAGTGTTGCCAATATTTATGGTTCCTGGAAACAATGAAACATTTCTGCAACTTTACAAATACCTTAAAGAGATTTAAGAGACAGTTCTAACAGAACGTGAGCACTTTGTACTACAGCAACAACTAAATGACAACCGATACAGGTCACTGTGAAAAACTACATAAACCAAAAAATGTACACTCTACTGTCAACACAGCAACTGTGAGTGACACTTCCAAGGTGCCCCTGTGGCCTCATATTTGGCAATCAATGCTAATTTCTGATGGCTTTCTGAGAGTTCAAGAACCAACTCAGAAATGTACTACTTTTGAGTGCATAGGGTAACCCTTCCATCGCCAGCATCAGTACTGATGATTGTGAAAAGTATGTCACTGCAAGAAAGGGAAACAGGGCTAGCGATTCTCCTGGAAGTAGCCGTTTGGGCCCCTACTTCCAGTTCTGCAATGTATGTTGGAAACAGATGAAAACTTATTGCACTTCAAATCCCATCTGCTTATGCTCCCCTCCTTGAAGGACATTGGTAACCCCTCAGGAGTTACATAGTGAAGTAGATGAGAGGGGGGGAGATAAATGTGAGGCATTATTATTCATTACCTGGCAGGGTATTGTTTCCTTGCCTGTGCTAAAGGCAAACTGTAGGCCTTCGAGTACAAATCCTGGGTTCACACTCAAGAGGTCAGGTCTGCAACCTTTATGCGGACTGGGGGTTGTTGTGTTGTGCGACATACCCAAAAATGGTACCACAGCATTGCAATTGCCTGGCCCCTATCATTCATGAGATGGAATGATTTCACGCCAAGCTAGATTGGGATTGTTCCGTCATACCTTTCTGAGGGCGATAGTATGAATGGTATGCTACTTTTGGGTTCTTCTGAATCACAGCTTCCAGCATGCACGTTCTTCATCTATACATATTCTCAAACTGTCAACATAGCAACAATGGCACAGGAAAAATTCAGTACTACTGTATCCTCAAATGCTGGTATTCCAAGCTGCAATGTAACCACACAATATGCTTTTATATTGTAATACCATTATGTTTCTGTTGTTGCTCATGAACAAATTAACAGTGAAACTGTATAATTGGTGAAAGAAATAACACAAATGGTCTCATCCACCCTATTGTGCAGTTATGCTGTTGTGTGGTTACACAGTACACACAGCAGTTTGAGCAGGCAGTGAAAACATTTCTATTCTCTCACTGCTTGTAGAAACGTGACAGCCTTTCTTGGTTGCTGAGCTGCACTGACCCAGCGAATTAATTACCCCCCCCTCACACTTAAAAAAAAGTATAGCTAAGTTGTCTAGAGAGGAGCGAGGGGAGACAATGGAATAAGTTTGCTGTCTCACTTACGCACTCTCTATCTCTGTCACACACATGCTTCCATTGTTCTTGCCAGTCTCGTTGCAGCTGATGTTCACACTCTGAAACACTGTACAAGACTTGTGGGCATGTGCGAAATAAATGAAAATTTTTTAGCTTTGCAATGACGTGTTTATCCACTGCGCATCTCAAAGTCAGTGTTCAATTACTATTGTTAGGTCTATACCTGTAACCTATGTACGTTCAAAAAGTGTGAAAATATTTAAATTGTATTACCATGCACTAACCATAATAAATTATGACACAACAGACTTTAGTTCTAGTAATGACCTGCCAAGAGATATAATTCTCACCTGTTGACAGATAAGTGGCAACAATGATGTCAGTATCACATAACAGCAGGCAATAGAAACATGACCTTATCCTTCATGAATGGAACTGGTAAACTTCACCTGATAACAAGTTTCTCTGTGCTGAAATTACTTAAAGAACACAACTGCAATTCTATATTTGTATTACAAAATTATATATATTTATTGTTTTTTATAAACATGTGAAATTATTTGGTACCCAGAGGTGTATTTTTTTATTGGATAGGTGGATAGATCATTTAATTTTGATAGCAGCAATCGATAAATACTTTCCTTTAGCAAGTATGCATGTTCCCTTCTTCATGCATCTAAATGTTTTATCACAAAGTTCATACTGGGAGTTTGATTTACTATTTATTTTGTAAAAAAAAAAAAAAAAAAAAAAAAAAAAATACAGTTGGTCACTTATTAATTAATAAGAATTAAATAAAGCAATAAACGATTTGAGATGGAGTTAGAGAGTGATGAATATGTAGGGCAAGGATGTCAGTTGTATGTCTGTATAAAAATATGTGCAAAAACTGTCAAAAATACTTATGGACTTACCGCAATATAAATCCAGAATCATACGTTAAAAAGAAAAACTTTTAAGTAGAATTGGGAAAATAGATAAGGGAATGCCTGCTTTCATGGTAAGTCCATAAAGTAAAGTGTGCATTCAGATTCTCAGTTTGAAATAGTAACAAAGCTATGTTGAACGTTGTTCCAAACACATTGCTTGTTTGTGGTTTTGACCGAGTTGCACATGAAAGTTACAACAGTTGAAATTTTGTGTTGTAGCTCATAGGCTTCTCATATAGCTGACAACTTCGTTACTGAATAAAAAAGGCAGATTTTTCTAAAAACAATAAATATTAAGAAATGTGACAACAAAGCTTAATATGCGTTGTAACACCTAAAATATGAATTTTTATGTAAAAATTTAACCCTACATAAGTCAACTAAAAACATGCAATAGTAAAGAAAATTATGGAAAGATATGATGTGGTCAAAGCAATCAACAACAGAACTTAAATGTACTGGTGATGAATAGGGACTTCATTGCCAACAACACTATTAGGTTTAACATATGGATTTTTTTTAACACCACAAATGTTTTGCCTATTCTGTGTTGAGATGCCTACAGCCTCTGATGACCCACTCGCAGTACTTTATCCTACAATAGCCAGAATGTTAAAGAACAAAAAAGTGTGCTATACCTAAAAATCAGCATTTTTTTAACCATAAAAACTATGAATTTTAATTTTACTGACTATTTTTGGACTTTCAGTTTTCATGAACCACAACAATTCAACTTTATTTTAAAAGTTCATCAAAATTTTCAATTTTTGATTACTTAAAATTGCAATTGTGTGTTGTGTTCCAACAAAATATAGAACTTGACTTCCATATCATGTTGCCCAAAGTCAACAATCTCTTCAATCACGATTAGTAATTTATTTTATTGATCAGTGATAACATCCAGTAATGTATTTTAGCATGCTTTCCCGAACAAAAAACTTTTGGTACAGACTATATTCATAATACAAATTAAATCTTCACATCTTTCATAGTTTTTGAAAATCTAAATGTTTATCTGTAAAAGTTTTGTTTCAGTAGATGGGTTTCATAAGGACTTGAAGTCACATTATTAATTTGTACAGTACATGTAGTGCTATGACAAACACCTATTTTGAAACACACTGCAATTGAACATAACTTTATTTCTGACATGTAGTTACAAAGTACAATAAAATAGGCAGATTAATTTTGATCAATAATCTGCACAGCTAGGCAACTAACATTTCCAATGTTTGAAAATGTTTCTTACAGTAAGTTATATAGTTGATATAAAAATAAGTTCAGCTACTTTTTATATACAAAATTTACATTTGTGGAATTACTCACACATTCACTAATGGACTGAAATGCAGTAAAGCTCTCACAGCACAAGTGTTGTACTATACAAACTAACAGGGTAAAATAACTTACTCAGAAAACACAATATTCTATAACACATATTTAATATAATTATTTTCAAATGGAAGTATTTAGGTAATAACACACAATCATATAATAAAATTAGAACACTGAAATTATTTTTATTATGTCATCAAATATTTTTATAAAATATGAGTATATAAACATTTTTATTCATTACTATTAACAACCCACTGATTACAATTTGTACAAATACCGACTAAAATACTCTTTTTTATTACAAAATCATATTTTAGGTAACAAAATTTTTACACATGAGAAGTTTATATCAGCAGCAAATACAACAAAAGGTAAACATCAGTTATAAAGTTATATTACAAAACAGAAGATTTAATAGATTTTCTCACATTATTTTCTACACATATTTTACTTCCCCTTTTAAACAAATAAATAACTTAAATTACAATACAGAAGTTTTAATATAGTATCTCAGCTTACTTTGCTTTTGTATGAAAGCCTCTTTTTTAAAGTAAATTATTTGTCACACATACACACACACACACTTGTGTTTTTACACTCTGAAAATAATGACTAAAACTGGTCAGCATATTAATATAACAGGGTATAATATTTTAAATGAAAGAAAATGACAGTGAAGACCCTTTACATTACATTCAGTAAGAACATAGTCACAGACTTACATAACTCTTTAATACCATTTATGACTACCCAAATTTCTAGTACCGCCCCTTCAATGTGGTCGTACCAGTCGGGAAACTCTCATACTGACCATATGAATACCGTTCTTTTTCACATTTCTTATTTTATCCTACAAGTAACCTGCAGTTGTTTGCATAGATTTTAATTTCATGTTTTAGTTTTTATGCCTTCTTTTATTCTTAAGAGGCATTTTCACCACCACACATGTAACTGATTTAAGCAATTACTTCTGGAATATCTTTGTATTTTCTCATTCCTTTCTTCATAATTAAGATTACAATACCTTCCACCACATACCTTTTCGATGATAATAACTCCTTGTGCATTTCATACACTCAGCAAATGGCCTGTTATCATATCTTGGTCGCCAGAAGCTTCTCTTAGTTCAAACAAGCAAACACTTTTGATATTAGCATTACAGATACTCTTGTCACTGTTCACCTCTTCAAGATGTTTGACCTAGTTTTCTTATTTTTGTATGCACAATAAGACAGTTAATCCAAAATACAAACAATCCAATTATTTAGCTTACAGGTTATCCTGATTTCAATTGTGATTGCATATTTTTCTGAAAAGATAATTTTTCTGTCTCAGTTTGTCTCCATTTTGCTTGATTCACCATCAACTGTTTCACTAGCAATAATTTCATATTTTTTAAAGTGAACTGAGATTTTACTTTCAATTTATGTAAATATATTGTCTATGTGTACGAGATTGTATAATAAATAATGTCAGAAGATATGGCTATACATAAATGTTTTCATTAATAGTACAGAAAATGTTAAAAACATCAAATGGATTTTAGTCAATATACCTATGACACATGTTAGTGCAAATGTTTCGGTTTTTTTTTACAAGAGCATGGACTTCATCTTCTACAGTACTTTTACATTTTCTATATGAAAAACATTATGTATTCCTTGTATGGTGTATGAAATTCAGTTTCCACATTTTTCTTATAAACGCAAAAAATAAGAAAAATGTTTTTTATCCCTACATATTCAGAAAAAAGGAATTTTTAGAAACCATGACTTTGGATAAGACTCCTCAACCACTACTTTAAAATAAAAACACAATTTTTGACTATAAGAAATTTATAAACTACACATGCAAACCTAACAACTAATAAAACTGTCATTCACTAACATTAGTTATAATAATTTAACCGGAAACAGATACACAAATAATAATAAATATTCATCTAGAAAACTTATACAAAACCTCAATGAGAATAGTATAGTATATATTAATGTAGTCAGTGAAATTTTATGCTTCAATTTTTGTACTTGATACTGATTGTGATTATGCTGCTCAAATATTTGAAACACGACAATCACTCACTATAGTTATGTTCTAAATGAAATTTAACACACACCCATCCCAATTATACAAACTGAACTCAAAACCAAATGATACAAACTTCTCATTTGAAAGATACTCATATTCATTTCAATACAATTTAACGGGAAATATTTTTGCATGCCTAGGAATATTAAAAAATGTACAGAATTTCTCAACTCACAATTTTCTTGAGTTGTATTTTTACACAAACAATAATGTATGAAAATGAACAGACAGGGTTGTACAAGTATACTTGGAATACATTCTAAAGTAATCTGCATTACATCATTGCCATATGAGAGGCAAACAATATTATTTTTCAGCTTAATGGCACTATGTAATATTTAAACAATTTTAGCTCATAAGAGCGGAACATTATATGTCAACATATATAAACTGAAAATAGCTTCTAGATCCAAAAAAAAACTAATAACAAACTTATCAAAATAATATTTCAGGAGAAATTATCACCAACAATGAATAAAAACAGAAAGACTGATATTGTGGCAAAACACATTAATAAAACAAGAAATATCTACTAAATGAATAACTGTATCAAAAATAGTACACAATAAGCAACTCTTGACAAGACAATGCACACTTCTTTCAGTGCACAATATCTTCAGAGCATGGCAAGATTTTCATTGTTTTTATGCCCTCCAAGTATCTAGGCATCATAGGACAATTTCTACTCACACACAATTTCATGATTAGAATTTATGAATAGTAACAATTCTCTTTACTCCACCTAATGAAGGAAAAGTATTTCAGTGTTTCCTATCGCTCTGCCAAAATTCTTTTAAGATTCATCAGTTAGATTATGTTGGCCATATTAACACCACTATCCACTTATAAACTTTAATTCCAGTCATAAATGAAATACATTGTAGACACTTCACCATATTTAAGTAAATCTTCCTCTTTCCATTTTACATTTAAGCCTTAAACTTTTTTTGACGGACTTTTATTTTAGGTATGCAGTGGATTTCGGTTAATGCTGTCACCGGCTATTGAGGCCATCCGCTTTATTGGGCCAATTTTCAAAATAAAAAAACAAAACAGGGTTACACATAGAAAGATGCTTTGATTAATAGGTCCGGATTGCCGGTTATTCGGTCCAGTATTGGCTCAGCTTTCCTCTTCTTAAACAGAAGAAATAAAGCCAATTTTTTTAAGCACGTAATTTATATAGAAATAGACCCCTGTGTACAATACATACCATAAACAACTACACCCACAGCTACAAGATTGTTATGTCTAATAATCGTTAATAATAATAATGGTTATGTCGCTTTGTATCAGTCACTTCGACTACCTACTGTCTTCTTCACAGGTCACTACTGATGTAGCATATTACTGTACAGCTTGTCATTTTGGGTAAACACATTCTGTCTTAGTTCGTTACTTGATGTCCATGATATATGTATCAGAGTGTTAGTGTTAACTTATCCAACATCTAACTTCGTCGTGCTTGTTTGCTAAACTGCTAAATGTCATGTTCTGGACGAGTCTTTCAGTGTTTCTACCATTTTCAAGTCCTAAATCACAACAAGCAGGACGAAGTTGGAGTTACAGAGACTGCAATTCAAATAAAAAGATTAACAATTATCCACCATCGATTAAATTTTTGTTTTAACTATGTATATGGTATGAAATGATATGACTTTGGCTGAAAGAAGTCAATTACTTAACCACCTAACACTAATCAACAAAAACTCATGGAACTAACTGGAATACCAAAAACTACAATTTATCGTGTCTTGCAACATGAAGAAAAATTATGACCACATGTGTCTTAAGAGACGGGCTGCTTCAAGAGGCTTCTCAAAAACGGAATGTGACAGAAAGTATCCGCTTGTTGAAGACGTTTTAAGTAAATGGCTCTACACTGTAACCGCTCAGTTTGTCTTTCAGCGGTACAATGTTATAAAAATAGAGGAATTTGCCAAGAAATAAAAATCATAAATGTTTTAAAGCCATAGATGGTTGGCTACCTCACTGGAAATGTATGAAGCAAATTCTGTTCAATAAAGCCCATGGGGATAAAGCTAGCACTGACGTCGAAAATTGGAAGATTAATATCACGCAAAATGCTTCAGAAATTTTCTGTGGATGGTATTTATAATACTAAGAAAACTGGTTTGTTTTACCTAGCCACACTAGACTGTTCTCTATATACAAACATACAAAATTATCAGGTTCAAAAAAAAAGGACTGTATTACTATGCTCTTTTGCATGAATATGTCTGATAGTGATAAACACAAGTTACTTGTGATGGGCAAGTCGGCTAAACCTAGTCGTTTTAAATGACTCAGAATGGACAGTTTACCAATTCAATATTTTAACAAAAATTCTGGGATGACAAGCCTAATTTTTTTTAGAAATGGCTTGTAAATTGGGACATGGAGTTTACTGTCAACTTTTTACCACCTAATAAAAGCGTGGTTCATGGCTAATACAAACCAACTGACATGGGTATAATAAAAAAATTTTAATCAATATACAGGGGTAAATTAGTGAATAACATTCTACTTGAAATAGAAGGAAACATTTTAACTTCATCCTCTGCAGCTACAGAAGTCAGTGGAAGAGTCACTTTACTTCAAGCAATACAGTTTGTGGCAGACAGCTGGCAAAAAGTAAGTACAGTGGAGTCGCGATTAACCGAGCTTCCCTGTTATCCCAGACTAAAGCAATAAATAATGATAAAACAGTTGTTGAAAGTCTGAAACAAATTAACCTAAAAGATGTGATTTATTGGATGCCGGAATCATGCGACGATGTGAAAGAATCTATTGTCCTGAAAAGGTGGACAAACATTTCACCAAAAAGGGATAACACAAACGACGGTGAAGAGAATGAAGATGATGTAGAACTAGTGGAACTTTTAAATCAGCTACCAGTTACTGAGGCAGTGACGAATCAAGACGTTAACAACTGGATGAATGACGAAGAACTATGTGAACTATCCGAAGAGGCCATTGTAAATTTGATTACTCAAAATAAAAACAGCGATGATGATGATGATGACACTACTACTGTGGACAAAAAGATAAACCACGCTGACGGCTTAAGTGGAATCGAGAGGGCATTGTTGTACCCCGAGCAACAAGAAGTCACATCACCAGCTGACATTCTGGTCCTGCAGCGTCTACGTCATATGGTGGCAAAGAAGAGAGGCAGCGCTATCAAGCAAAAAACTGTTAAAGACTTTTTAAAGAAATTATGAGATTTAATTGTTTAAGATTTTAATCTGACGAGAGTTGTACTGTTACTGTTTTTGCCGCTTAGTGTAGTTAATAAAGGATTACGTAAGTCATAGAATCAGCTCAGTTTCTTATTTTTCCTTTTTTTCCAATTATTAAATGTTTTTGTACAAATTAACACTTACAATATGAAGCAATTACGTGTATTTCAGCAAATAGGTGCAGTAGAAGAAAAGAGCTTATACTAATGCAATTTTTCTTTGAACCTTCCGTTTTTTCCGAGTTTATGATTATCCGAGGAGGTCTCGGTCCACATTATCTCAGTTAATCGCGACTCCACTGTATAATAAACAATTCAAAATTGCTTTGTTCACTGTGGTTGTTCTGTCAGTCAACCAGCGACTCTTCTGCTCCTAGAGGCAACAGTTATGGATAAAAATGCAAGCTGTTTATTACAAGTTCAAAACCAATAAGAATTTATGCAGATTAATAAAAGTACAAAATATTTTAACGAAAACGAAGAATGTGGCAATGTCATATTAGAAATGACTGTAGTAGGCCTAAATGCAGCAAAATAAAATGATGAATATGAACCAGAAATTCAGCATGTAACAACACTAGAGATGAGAAACTTTGTAGCTAGACTTCAGCGGTATTTTATGCATGAACCAATGCAACATCACTTTATAAGAACTGGAAATTTCTTCAAAAAATGTAGAACCAGTCATTAAAAAGAAAATGACAATGCAAACAAGACGAATTTTTTAAAAAACAATAAACGTGACTTTAAGTCTATTCATGTTATTTTATTGTACTGTCAGTACAGAATTACATATTTATTATCGTATTTTCTTACCCATACTTCATTAATAATACATATTACAACTGTGGTGTTTACTGTAGATACGAGTTGTTTGGTTTTTCGTTATTAAGTACTCTTGCTTACTTTTTAGAAATTTCTGTTAATAGGGGCAATCCCTAAATTGGACCAACTTAATACAGTCCTGATTAAGCGAAATCCACTGTATATTGAACCTCTAAAGTTCAGTTTAGTCAAAGTTTGGCCTTTCATACACTACACTTTGGGTTACTGTTAGCTCTGCAATTTTCTCATCTTTACTTGAGGAAGTATTGTAAGTACGTTTTCTGTAATTATTACAGCAAAACATATTACATGTTTTTAAATTACTTATTTGAAAATGGAAAAGAAAATTGGTCTGGAGGAATACAGCTCAACTTTGCATTTATAAGTTTTTCAAATTAAAGTCTATATTGCTTTACATCTGGAAAATCAGAAGATAAGGTCACTGCAATATGTTTTTTGTGATATCACTTGATACTTTCTGACCAGAATACATCATTCCGTTGTCAATATTATGTAAGGAAAGTAATGCAAGTAAAGATGAAATATCTTTAAAAAACTCTCAGCAGCTAATTTTTTTTAAATTTAGCTCAGCTGTGACAACACATGTGACAAAATGTGATGAAATACTGCAGATAACTTTATGATTGTGAAATGACTAGAATTATGTAACATATATAATTTTGAAGACGATCCAATTAATTTGGTTAATAAGTAAGCATATACAAAAGTTGACTGATTTACTGGTAAGGTGTAACAGACTTGACACAGACAACTGCATAATAGATTAATGTATCCCCAAATATTGTGTGTGAAAGAAATAGTCTGTATAAAAAAAAAAAATACACACAACAAAAAGTAAAATTATTTAAAACTGAATAGTTAAAAATGAGGTCAGTTGATAAAAAAAACTTATTCATTTATATATTACGGCAAACATTCACAAAATTTTTAAAGAAAGCAAATTACAGTAGTATTTTATGAGTTAAATTATAGTAATTGTCTATGTAATACCTAATGCAAAATATTACATGACTATTTTCTTTTTTCTTATAAATAATATATAAAATCTTTTAAATTATGTCAATCAATAAAAATCTCCAAACATAGATTCATCATTTTGCATGCATGTGAGCTTAGAATTTAATAATTTTATTTAAAAAGAAGACAGAAAATGTTTCTGCTCCGAACATAAAATTTTCATCTTACACTTCAATAAGAACTGTTATTGTAACTTCTCATTTGGTTTGAAGAATACTATAAAATATTATATAAACTTGGAAGATGAATTAAATGATCACATGACACCAATACATTAATTAGAAAACATCTACCAGTCTTCAAAAAATTATATTCTTCAAACTGACATTTTATGAAGTAGGTAAATAACAAGTTTACATATATCTTAAATTTCAAAAATTATAATTAAACAAACTGAATGAGAACATAAGAAGTCTAAAAATATTATCAACAACTTAAAAACTAAATGTTAACACTGAATTCTTTGAAAAACAGTGTTAAATTGGAATATTAAACATTGTAATGCAGTATTTATTAACATGAATTGTATGGAAAAAGTGTGCAACTTGATTGAGTGTACGCATTCACTGATAATGTAATGCGTCACTCATATTATGGATATAAATAATATTATTATGTCCACAATGTATCAGCTTAGACTACTCAGATAACATTTAATTTCACAAAACTTCCTCCTAAAAGAAAAGCACACGCATGAAATATAACTTTTTGTGATATAACTAAAAAATAAAAATCATCATAAGCTATTAATAACCATCTTATCATTTGTTATATCGTTCGTGAGTGAGACTCAATCAACCAGTTAACTGTATCTGTTGAGTAAAAATGTTTAAAGTAATACGGAATAACATAAATACAACAAAAAAATAAGACAGAAAAATATACAGGTACAGTAGAAGAACAGGTTTACTAAAGTAGTTGTCAGAATAGTTTTTAACACTTAAATTATTTAAAAAATTTTAATCACTATAATTATGTGAATCTCTGTACATATTAAGTTTCATGACGAGTATAGATTATAAATAATATCACCTATATTTCATCATGTGTTCCTATTAGACACCTCAAATATAGCCTATATACAAAGTCACTACTACTTACAGTATATAGGATACAAAAAACAAATGTGAGGCATATATCATACAAGGACATATATTCGGGTATAATCATACGAGGCAGTTGTGTGCAGTGCGCAAATGGCGCAGAATTCACATACTGCCGCTAATATAAATTTTGGTGCACAAATTCCACCAATCATTAGCCCTCGTTTAAAACTCAATGGGCTTGAGATAAATGTTCAGTTTATTGGTACTAAAACTATACCGTCATAAATAATGGACAAAACTTGAACCAAAATGTTAACAATTATTACAATCCATCATAAATAACCTTTACATCACACAATATGTATAACTGGATGCTGATCTTTCCTTACTAAACCATGACGGTGTCAACATTATGGAATTACATATCGTCTTGTTTAAATCTCTTTGCCGCTGGATTTATATTTCCAGTTACTTCCCGTTTGCTTGTTGCTTTCGTGACACCACTTGGTGATGCAACAACGTCTACAAAAAAAGTCACATTTATTATTTTCAATTTACCTGTTACACTCTAACGTTTACCCAGTTAGATATTATAAACTAACACAAGACATAAATTTTTAACAACATATAAGGCCAAATCTCAAAATATAGAAACATTTCTACGTGCAGCCCAAACATACAGAAAAAAGAAAGACAGGAAAAAAATTAAAAGGAAGAACAAATGATTTCCAACCTAAGATAAATGGTTGTAAAGACCAAGGAAATGTTTTAGTAGAAAGAAATTAAATTACGTAGAGATGGAAAGGATACCGGTGACCTAATGGAAACAACAAAGAAGAAATAAAAAATGTAATTAAACGCTAAAAACTATAAGGCACCAGCAAGTGATTGAATAATGGGAGAGCTACAAAAATATTGAGGAGAATATATGATCTGATAATGCTTACATGGAAGGAAGAGGGAATCCCATGTAACGGGACAGAATCGGATGAGGGATTTTAATTTAATTGTAAATGCGACGCACAAGAGCTACCCACACAGGGCCTCAATTTTAACCATAGACATTCCTTGTGGAACACCCATTTGCACGTTTGTCCAGAAAGTCTGTCAACATGCACCGTTTTCAGGTGCTCTGGAATGTGCACAAGTGCGCGGATGCTGGCCCGAACATGTAAGAGGCTCACTGGTCACTTAGAGTGAAGATACTATACATTGTGTTAACTAATTATTGTGTGACGTGATGCCCTTTTAGCCAATCACAAAGCAAGTTGGTCAGCATGAAGAACGCCCTGGCCATTTTGTGAGCATCGGTTTTGGCGTCTGTCATCTTACAGCCGCGGCTTCAGCCGGTTGAACGTAAAAGGCTCGCGAGCCGAAAATTCATTAAAATATCAAAATATGTTTTAAATTACAAGGAAGTGATCTAAAATGCTGCGATAACAGTGAATCTTCAGTAATCAAAATTTAATGATGACTTAATTTGAACAAACCAGTGAACCAAAATGACATAAGTGCAACACGTGGTCGGCAGGAATATCCACAGCCAAGTAACAGTATAATATAAAATAATCATCATTCAAATCTTGTCAAAAGCGCTTAATCTAAATTAAATGGGGTAATAAAATGAATGACTGTGTGTGCGAGTAAATACTGGGTTGCTTTTCTTAAGTAGTTAACATATAATTAAATTTTAATTATAAGAAGTAGTAGATATAATTGGTTTTTGTGTTTTCAATGTGGTTGTAAATTTTGTCAGATGGGGTCGACATACTCCAACAGTCATTAATGTTGTTCATTTCAATATGGAGAATAGAGAAGGAGGGAGCATGTTGTATTGAATCATAAAAAGATGATAAAAAAGAAATAAATCAAGTTGAATTAGTTAACTATAAAATGAGCGTAGTTATTACAAAACATAATCCTAAGTCACGCTTATAGATCACGAGTTCGTGTTCAGAACCCTGGACGACGCAAGGTAAGAGAAGTTAGTTTTATTATTCATTAAAAATGTGGTAGAGAGGTAAATGTAATATTACACCCATAGGAATGCGTGTATGGAATTACAGTGAAACCTTGATATAACGCTCTTCTGCGGACCAGCTAAAAAGCACTTTATATAAAAGCCCCAAGTTTAACTATTTAATTTGCCAAGACTGTGAAAAATGAGTGTTACATAAAGGGTAACGTTTTATCACAGGCGCGTTATATCGAGGTTCCAATGAATACAGTTATTATAAAATAAATGCAATAAATTACTCTGCACAAATTACAGAGGTATAACACTACTGAATATAACATGTTGTAACGGTACAGAATTGTGTGCTACCCCAGTTTTAATTTTTAATTGTTAGTATCCACCTGTGAGGTGCCCCAGTGTAACCAGCAACACACTGTTAGCATAAACAACAGATGTCTACACAGCTAGACTAGACGTATTACGTAATAGCCCCAGCAGCAGTTTTTGTGAATCACAGTAGGCAGATTATCACCACAGAAGTAACATCAGACAGCAGCAGGAAGCAGTATACAGTTCGTAAATCAGTGGCCTCGGGCGTGCAAGATAGGCCGTAAAACAAATTCTGCCTATCTAATAAAGGGGGAAAACATTTATATAAAGTGTACCAGCAATATAGCGCGGCCAGCCTATAACACATCTAAGTGCGAGTAAAATTACGTCGGCCGACTTTATCTTACATTTATAATGTGGAACCATTAAACAAATCAGAGAGAACTTAATTAAACAAAAAATAGTAACCTGTTGAATACGGTTTTAAAACTACTCAATACGGAATGTGAGAGACGTATAAATGTGTGAAACATTGAAGTGCGCAGTGCTCGAGGAAATGGTAATTTACACGTGGTGGTGGTGAAAGCAGCGAGAACTTCTCAGGATTTGGTTAAGTACCAATAAACAGACTATTAATTAAAGATTTCAAGCAAAATTTTCTAATATTATCTAATAAAAGTTTAAAGAGCTCTATAAAAAAACAGTAAAGGGAAAAGATATAAACGTATTGGTTCATATAAAAAATAAGTAAATTATAAGAGGTTAGTAGTAAGGAAGATTTCCTTTGTTAGTCTGTTTGATTTCAAGTTATTCGTTATCGATTTGTTGTATTACTAATACAACCCAACATACTAATATTTTATTGCTATCACAGTAAGAATGTGTTTAATAAACCAGAAGCAATTTGTTTTAACATAAACTGAGTATTTATATTTCACCGTCCTTCCTAAATAACCTATCTGCAGCTGTGTTCGTCTGTACGACTCTGGAATACAACCCTAAGGTAAGAGTTTAATATTGAATTAACTTATATTGTTTCAATGTAAGGTTCTCTCAGGTTTTATAAATAATAGACTGGCCATGCATTCTTGAGAAACTGTAGGTGAATATCAGTGTGACATTCGAGCTAACTGTTCAACCTCTGATCATAAACTTACATTAAGACAAGTACAAGGAAAATAATGAGTGCAACACAGATTTATATATTCTATATGTAGACTTTAAATAAGCCTTGACAGCCTGAAGAGGAAAAAAATGATAAAACTTTCCACATTCTAGGTATACCATCAAAATATATAAAATTGATAGAAGCAACTTTGAATAAGAGTTGAAGGAGAGCTAACTGCTACCTTTGGTATACGTAAATGCTGAGGTATAACAAGGGGATGCACTATCCACTATGTTGTTTAATCTGGTTTTGTAAACAGTTGTTTTGTGCCCATCCAAAAATTAGATATAACTGGGCACATAGGAGTTAACAAAAAAACAGGTGTGTGCCTACACTGATGACATAGCTATAAAATAAAATGCCTCTGCTCAACAGTCCGTTAAGGACCAAGGCACACCGTGCAGTTTTTGTTTTTAGTGTGGCGGCTGTATGGCTAGAACGTGCTGCCAGCCGCTAGTTGCGGTGTTCACAGCTAGGGATGACATAGCTATTATCAACAAAAATAAAAGAGTATAGGAAAATTTAGTTAAAGTAAACAGTGAGGCCACAAAAGAGGGATCTGAAAAATAAATGAGGACAAAACTGAGTATATGGAAGTTTGTGGAAGAAATGTGACAAAGAACAGTGCTAACCTAACTGTTGGAAACTATACATCATGTTCAACAGTTTTCTTACTTAGTATCGCAGATTATCCAGAATAACTCTTGTAGTAACGAAATCAAGCCCTGTATTAAGTGGAAATAGGTGTTACTACTACTATATAAGTTCCTCAAATTCAGGACACTAAAGCTAAACCACATCCTGGTCTTATTCAGCCAACAGATTAGAATATATATGAGCATAAAATCTCCATGATTTGGCACACAGAAGATGAGGCCTGGAGGACAAATTAATTATAATTTGGATCAAATAATACATGGTTTAGATGCACAGTCTGGTTTATCAAGAGCAGAAGATTAGAATGGCTGGGTCATGTAAGATGAAGGGACGACAGCAAACCATATAAAATAATTTTGCAGGAAGACCTAGAAAAAGATCAGACAGATGATGCAGAGGATGATTTGAGAAGTATGAATGGTGATGTTGAGAGATGGTTGTGTGGTGAGAGGACAGAATAGAAGAAAATGACTGTGCAAGCTAAGACCCACACTGGGCTGTGATGGAAGAAGAGGGATGAGGAGAAGATCAACAACAAAACTTCTATTAAAAAAATTCACTTGCCAATGTTTTTTTACTGATGGACTATGGTCTGCTAATGACGCCTAGCAGCAATTGTACTGGGATGTAATTAAGAGTTTCTGGATTTTGCCATTGTAGTTTTCTTAGTAATTTTCATACAAAAGTGTGCTAATACTGTTTACGATTGATTATTAACAGGTTAGTTGAATTTAAAAACTTCAAAATATATGACAGGTAGTTAGTTATGAACAAATCTGTTGGAACCAGCCATCTTATAAAACAGAATTTACCAGACTAGGGTCTCCCAAAGGATGCGAATCTCTGCCCTATATACTACACTACCATTCTGGATTCCTGATGAGGGGGGAGGAGTAAAAAGATATTTTTCCTACTGGTAGTACACACAGAGTAAAACAGAAATTGTTGAACATAATTTATATAAAACAATTTTGGATCTAATGAGGATACGATTCTGAAGGGACAGTATTAAAGAACTTCCTGTATATGTAACAGGCACCTCGTCTTTCATATATGAGAAAGCTGGTTCTTGTTTTGACGATGTTTACAGGCTGTGTAGCCATAGTAATGTTACAATGAAAGAGATTAGTTGATGTCACATGTTGTTAATTATCTCATTTTCTCTCGACTGGTGGTGGACCAGGCTACTAATTTTTACCAAGAGAATTTTACTAATAAGACCAAAATGAAATAATAAGACATAGCAATAAATATGGCAGAATGACTGTTCTCAGTAAGGATTTGTCTTGAGGATTCTTACTAGTGATTGCTATACATACATTTCAATTTTTGCAAGAAGCTGTAATACTCCACTAGCCAAAAGAAAAAAAGTCAGCATAAAGCACCTGTTATGAGTAGAAATTAATTTTTTATCTTGCCATCAGTGTAATTACAGTGTTGACATGTTTCTCCACATCATTAAACAATGCTTATACCCAAAGCAAAATGACAATTACATGACAGGTTGGGCTTGAAAAACTTTTTGTTAAAAATTTGGTCACATCTATAATGGTTTTTGCATAAAAGTAGAAATCTGACAAAAAGATTAATAGACTTTGAAACATTTCCTGTTCCGTATAAATAAGCATAAAAATCAAATTAAGTAGTTATACTTACTTAGTCAGTAAATAAAAAAGTAAACTTGGAATTCAATAACAAAGACATTTACCTTGAAGCCACCTGACTTGTGTGGCAGGTCCATATCCTTTCTCATTCTTTGCTGCTATCCTGAAGATAATTGCCGGCTTTGTAGTCGTGTCTATGTGTGCTGCTGCTAATGATGTATTTGGTACAATAGCTTGATTATGTGGGCCGCAATACACTCTCACAAAGGCCAACTGATTAGCATTGCTTGACAATGTCCTTGTGTCCCCCTACATTAAACATCAATAACGTTACTGCCACACACACACACACACACACACACACACACACACACACACACACACACACACACACACACACACACACACACAAAACTATCTTACATCTCTTCACTACTCTACTGTTCATGCTTGCACATGTGAGATGAGTGTATAAAGCTACATTCAACACACAAGATGAATCCAACCACTGCTGCTTCAAATGGCTGTCAATATGCGTTTTCAAATGTTAACTTGTCCTCAGATCAATGACAATTTGTTAATTCTGAGGGTGCGGCACGAGGGCATACATCGCCCGCGCTAGCCACTAGACCACCTGGAGGCTCATTGCTGTTACATAATATCCACAATATCACATGTACAATACTCAGGGAATGTACAACAAAAAGAAAATAACATACTTTTAAACAATAATTGTAGCCTAAACTTTATAAAAATCGTTCTTTTGCATTTGCTGTGACTGATGTAATGGACTATGGTGTTTTTGTGTAAACCTAAATTTCTGCCCACAGGACTGTATACTACTAATATTACCATGACTGTTGGTAAAAAAAAGTATTTCCTCACCATATAGACAGAAATTTAACACTCTTTGGCTAGTAGTCTACACTTCTCAAGTACTTAGTTGAGATTCCTGATAGACATCAGTTTCTATTGTGGCAAATTCATAAACTGAATAACTCGAACCATAATAACCTGACTTTTGAGTTTTATAATTAAAAAATGCCTACTTTATCTTTACATATCCTAATAATTGTAGAAAGGGCACATGTCCGTGACTGAAAAATGAGAAGGGGCTATACTCAACTTAAGGATAGAATTTTTTGATTATTTTTATGCCAACTTAAAAATAGTGGTATAACACATATCTAATAATTTTTTGAAATTTTTATATCACTTCAAAATTATGAAGTTTTTAGTGTTTCATAAAAATGTATTTTTATGGACACATGGCCATTCTGCATTTAGCGATTCACATATTCTTTTGCCATATGCCTTATACCAAAACACACTATAAGACCAACCAACCCAAATAGGACCACAATAGTGGCAACATAGTACAAATTATGTACACTGTCTATACGCTCTTCAGTCATCTATGTCACCTCCTTAAAAACTATATTAAATGACACATTGTTAATATAAATGCATTCAAAATGAACTGAATAGGCCCAAAAAAAAACATTGTTGTAGAGGTTATTTTACAAATTTATAAACGATATTATTAAATTCTCATTCAATTCACACAAAACAAATACCTAATGCAGCTGTGTACTGTGAATTGCTGACATTTCCATAAGGGACTAAAAAAAAATTTCAGGATTTAAATGTATTAGAAATGTAAATCGTGTTCACGATTCTAAAAACATAATTAAACCAATTTATTAAGTTATTGCGAACATTCAATCATTTTTCTGAATGCAAAAATCAACTGACTCATGCAAAATAATTTTGTTTATTCAAGAACAAATATATGTATACATACAACTTGAGTCTGCGCAGTTGCATTTCGCACAGCTAGGCATACTGAATATTCCACTATTTTCCCTGAATTGCTTGGAGGAGGCTCCCAAGAAAGATGGGCACCTTCGGCAGACTTTGAGATCTTTATAGCAGATGGAGCTCCTGGGTAGCCAAGCATGTTGGTTTTGTAAGCCGCAACCTACACAAATTTTACTCTATATTTTTCAAAAAATAATTTCAAATAAAAATATTGCAGAAAGTTGAAAAATGTCTTTCACGTGTACAGAACCTATCCGTAGTATTTTATGAAATGGATGGGAGTGTTAATTTTCCCCTGCTCCACACACAATTCTACCATAGTCCATATAATTTACATACCTGCCAACTTTCCAAAAGGCCAATCAGTAAAAATCCTGCGTGTCGAAAAACGCAAGAACCCGCGCGTCAAAATGCAGTTTAACAACACAAAATGCATGCATATTTTTCACTTCAGATAATTAAGAGTTCTATAGCATTAATACAATATTCTAAAGGACAAAATATTTAATGTGAATTAAACGACCACAAGTACTTGTAAAATTTATCAATGAAATCCACTTACCCAACGTTATTCGTAGGCTATGCACACAACCGAAGAAAATTTTGCAGAAAAGAGTATCTTGCTGCACTTCAAACCAAAAAGACAATTATATACAGTACACTGAAGTTATTTATATTATTTACAATCACATGCACTTCCTTTAGTCCGATTTAAGGGATAAACTTGTAGCTTGTTTAGCTTTCTTTAAAAAGTCTTTAGAAAAAGTGCTTTTATGACATGGTTCAAAACTGTTCGTCTTCAAAATGGAAATGGCTTCCAGAGTTCCACTGGACATAGATGACCTGAACTGAGTCCTATTCTTCTTAACTAGGCTAAAAATCCGCTCGCATTCTGCATTACTATGCGGTATTGTAAGAATAGGCAACATGAATCTAGAGATTGTCGAATTTATGATGTCCATCAGCTTCAACGATGTTTGACACCTGAGCCCATTTAGAAACAACCGAACCCTGTTTACCTTCAACAGAAGACAAGTCATCTATCTGAAGGGCTCAAACTGCCTTTGGAGTTCGTTGACAGCATCATCTCTTGTTTCATTTCCTTTCCGCAACAGAATAATGGGAAACTTCTCCAAAAAGAAATTAACGGAAGAAAACTGAGCTTCTTCAATGCTGTCAAGTTTTGCAACCTGTGCATGCTTCAGGACATCACTCCTGAAAGGGAACTTATTGATCATGTAATCACAGGCAGTACAGAAATAGTTTCTGACAGACAAAAAAAACAGATTTGTCTTCATCTTTCAGTGTCTTAACCAAGTTTTGGGTTTGAGTGCCAATAATCAATTCCTCGTCAACTTTCTGGTTCTGGATAGGGTGATACTGGACATCAAGCAATGCAGAGCCTTTAATTACACTTGGTTTCACAAACTTAGTGAGCGTCTGTTTCAACAGATCCATCATCAAGTCGAATAATATGTGAATATGCGGGGAAGCACTCTGAAGGACTGTATTAACTCTTTCAAATGATGGGATAGTCACACGCAGAAAAGTGCAAATAGCCTTGTTAAGGTCCGAAGAAAGAAACATGAACAGCTTTTCTTCGCGAGATGTAGTGGGATTCACGTTTCGCAGAACTGGCGTGTCACATTTGGAAGAACGTGCCATTCTTTTGGCTTCAGATGAGGAGGAGCAATCGAGAAGTCTCTTTTTCTGGTTGTCATCAGATCTACTGCGGCCTGCTTTAGGAATGGTGAAGAATGACAAACTGGCAGAAACGTTTGGAGCACTCACTACTTCATCCTTGAAAAACGAAAGAAATGGATCCCACTGATCTAATAATCTGTCTAAACACCTGCCTAAGGATAGCCATCTTGTGCACACGTGCTTCAACAATTTTTTTTCCATGCAAACTTTGAAATTTCTGAAGCCGTTCTTTTCTCTTGGCACTCTTCTCCAGGTAATAGAAAAGGTCAACAAGAATCTCATCGATTCTGAGTGGTAAACTTGCTGCAGCTTTCTCAGCAGCTAAATTAATGAGATGGCAGCTGCAACCAATGCCAAAAATATCTGCATGAGCTTCTTTCAGAACTGCAAGAACTCCATTTTTCTGTCCAATCATAACAGGAGCATTGTCCGAACAGAATGCAAGACAGTTTTTAATTGGTATTTTGTAGAATTCCAATTGCGATAGTAGCAGCTTACCTATGTTGCGTCCAGTCGAATCTCCTTCCAATGCTGGTACCGATAGTACACTACTTGTAACATTTTCTTGCACAGCATCATAAAATGTAACCACTATTGGATACAGCTTCGAACTAGTGTCATTGCTTCCATCTGTGGACAAACAAAATGGTCCATTCTGTAGACGTGTGACAATTTCTTGGGTTGTACAACGTGCCATTTTGTTCAAAACACATGTTGTTTTCGTGCGACCACAGCCATACGTTTTAGCAATTTCCGATGTAGGGAACATCCTTCTGAACAAGGCTCCCGCATGATCAGCTGCAGCCAGTGATATGTTGTGCTCTATTAGAAAAGAAGTAAACAAACACTCGGCTTGAATAACATCATAATTACTATCTCTAGCTTTGGTAAAGAAACTATGTATTTTCTGATTCTCTGCCTTTGACTTCAAATTACTGAGATGTTTAGCACACTTAATATGATTTGTAATGTCGTTTTTGCCGCCATGTGCTATATTAATATCACACGCACACACGGTACAAAACACAAATTTTTCTCCTTTTCTGGATTTCAAGATGCATGGGAATTCCAAAGAATAGGATTCCCTGAACACCTGAAAATACTGTATTTTCGTGGATTCACTCATGATTTCTGATAAACAACACAGTCATAAAGCGACAAACACAATTCACGTTATCCCACAACTCACAACACAACCTTTGAATCGAAATAAGTGAAGACAAAAATGAAGCAAAAATAGCGATAAGCACAATTCACGTTTTTTTCAAAGTTGCAGCATAACCTCGACTTCCCAACGCGTTGAGAAAAATACGATGCAAAATAAACGATGAGCACGATTCACAAGGTCTTTCCCCAATTACAACACAACATATTCTCAGCTTCCAAACACATGGTGCAAATAAAATTAAGATAAACAAGCGACGAGCACAATTCACGATTTCTTTAAAAACAATTCCAGCACAACCTTGACTTCCCAACACGTTGCGTAAAACACGAAGATAATGCAACGAACGAAATTCACACGTTATTCCGTAACTATAATATACAATCTCAGCTACGTAACTTGCATCCAACCACGCCAAGTCAGCGAAACAAAGAATACTTTAACCACGCTTCAATCGGAGTGGCTTGTGAACCAACTAGTCGATCTTGCAACTCAAATATATCGATATAGAACGACTGCATTTCAACCGGAAAGCATTGTATTCATATAGGAATGTATTCATGGTCGAAAACTGTAACGACCGGAAAATGCGATGTATCGAATACTCACGGGTCACACACATCGAGATAATATATTATATCGATGGTCACACAACATGTACCGGTAGCATGCGGAAGCTCGTTCTGACGCGAATTTTGAAAATAAGGTCTTCGTACATAAAATCGTAAAATATCGTAGTTCATCCGTAAAGCCGTAAAACACACGTTATTCCATAAATTTTACGGAAAAACCGTAAAAGTTGGCAGGTATGAATTTATATTTGAAATTAATCCATCTGTTTAAACACAGCATGTACACATAATGCATTAGGAAAATCCTACACATACTAGGATGCTAAGAAAAAGGCTGACCACAACTCTGCTCGTGTATAAATGTATGAAAAAATTTAAAAATTTTAACTGCAAAGCATAAGAGTTGATGTGAATTATTCCAGACAATACTACGAACTAGCCATATATTCAGAGACATTTTTTTTGTAACTGTCATTGTACAAATAACACTTTTTTCACCAAACTGTATAGTTCAAACTTGAGAAAAAATATCAGCACCTCGCAAATGTAGTAACTTTCTAATTCATTAGAAAGCATAGTTTTTATTAATTCATTTACTGATCAATATGGATAAATATAATGTTCAAATTAGATGACAGATAAGAGTAAAAGTTTAGTCAATTTTTTTTGTGCTGTAACACACCAAATCACAATGCTTCAAAATTTTATTCATATACTTTCAACTGAATTAACCATTTACATCAATGCGAAAACTTCTATCCTATTGTTTTGCCTAAATGAGGTGTGTATACACTGTGGATGTGCTGGGCCAAAATAATTTTTGTATACTATTTCATGTTCATATTGTACGTCCATTCTCTCATTGCTTCATTTCTCAAGTTACAGACGTCAAAGGGTCAATCCATGTGAAATCATCCAGCAGGATGTTACTTGTTTTTGAAATTTTTGATTTTTTTCCAGTTAATTTTACTAGTACACTGAGAGTTCAAAAACAAGGGTTAAAAAATGTTTAAACCCTTGGATTTTTTTGACAATTTTTAAAGAAACTGCTTAAAATTTACTTAAAAAACTTCACTTCACCATGCAAAAATTACATTTTTGACATAAAAATTTCAGGAAGAATCAACTTTATAATTTTTCCCCCAGAATAGATATCTTTTAGTACTACTTTCAGGGGAAGTATGAAAACTTAAAAGGTTCTCATTTTTTAATATGCGAGGGCAATTTGAAAAGTTCGTGGCCTTCCATAGAAATGAATGTGTGACTTTCCGGTTTTTTACCACAACGTGGCGCCAAGTTCGCCCCACGAACAGCAGTGAAGCGTCAAGTCATTACCCCGTTGAGGAAGTCTGATTCTTCTAGGTCCTCAAAATAACTGTTTATTGCCGTTTTCAGCTCCTCATCAGAGGAAAATTGCTTCCCCCCCCAAAATTTTTTCGGTTTGGGAATAGATGAAAGTCAGATGGCGCTAAATCAGGCGAAAAAGCCGGATGGTGCAACAAAGCATACTTCAACTCGGCGATTTTTGCCATAGACATAACGCACATGTGAGAGCGTGCATTATCCTGATGGAAAATGACCTTCTTCTTTGCTAAGCTGGTCTTTTTCTCAAATTTTTACATTTAATTGAGCCAAACGGTTAGCGTAATACTCTCCATTTATCGTTTGACCCTTTTCAAGGCAATCTAGTAACAATATCCCCTTAGCATCCCAGAAAAATGGATCCATACACTTCCCAGCTGACAAAATTGATTTTACCGTTTTTGGAGGTGGCGAATCACTATGCATCCATTGTTTCGACTGTTGTTTTGTTTCTAGAGTGAAGTAATGAACCCAAGTTTCATCAGGTGTTACAAATCTACGATTAAAATTTTTCAGATTTTTCTTAAAACGGTCCAAACATTCCTGAGAAGATTGCATTCGCATGCGTTTTTGGTCACTTGTCAACAAACGCGGCAGACAGCTTTTTCATACCTAATTCCTCAGTAAGAATGTGATGTACTCTTTCATCTGAGATGCCCACCACAGGCTTAACAATTTCAGACACCTTCAAATGGTTATCTTCCAAAACAATATCGTGCACTTTGTTGATGATTTCTGATGTAGTAGCACTTTCCGGACTCCCAGTATGTGGATCATCTTCCAAACTTGCACGACCACGTTTAAATTCAGTAGCCCATTTTTTCACTGTAGTAAATTAAGGTCGAGCATCACCCAACACATTCTTCATCTCATTAAAAATTTGTTGGCATTAATAAACCTTTCTTAACAAAAAATTTGATGTTCAGAATTCTCCATTTTCAGTGTTGTTGTGAGACAACCTTATTTATACAGCTGTTTCTCCGCAACAATGACTTGACGCTTTACAGGTGTTCGTGGGGCGAATGTGGTGCCACAATTAAATGATGAAATTTTGACAGGATAATCCTCTCACAAGTGGAAACTTACATAGCATAATTTAAAGTGTGATACGTGATTTTTGGATTACAGAGTCACAAAACAGGCTTAAAAATCAAGTTTATTTACGTGAGTTATTGCAGTCAAGAAGTCTATATAGTGCATCGTGCATAGTTCATCACTTAAATAAAATACAGTAAACCCTCGATTTAACGGACCTCGGTTTAACAGGCTTCGGATTTAACGGACAGAATTTGGAAAAAAAAAAAAAAAGATGCATGATAATGTTTTTAGGCTTTTGAAACGTATAATATGCATAAACTACAGACTCTCCTGTTCTGGCTATATTGCTTGGCTATCGCAGCATTCTTTCGTTTCTTTACTTCTTGTTTCTTGTTTTGAAACACGCGAATTTTCTCATCTTCAGTTGTATTTGATGAGAACGGAGTATTCATCAAGAATTCATTTAATTCTTCACGATCCCTGTCTTCGCATTGTCGTTGACGCAGGCGTCGCACACGTTCAGTGGAAGACATCACGACTAACACTGAACAATATACAATGATATGCATCTTATTTCACTGTGACCAAATTTATTTATGACTAACATCACCTGGAGCATTACATTTTTCGATGACTTTACACATTTTGCATCACACATTATGTGGAATGAACCCCAGCCTAAAAACATTATCATGTTAAAAAAATTTTGAGAAGAAAAAAATCACGATTAAAGTTTTTGAAGTCCATGGTTGTGATTTAAATTTGGCGGTAGTTCATAACCATAGCAACGCATTTTCACTCTTGAATATTCGGCTATCTTTGTGATAATTCGTATGCACGCGCGGTTCACGTTCGTACAGTGTCGCATCAGTTTATTCAGAGAACGCAGCGTGTACGCTACATGTGTTCCTATAGTACGAACATTGCACGTGTTAAATAGAGAGTGTTAATGAGTTTATACTTGCATTGTTACAGCAAGGTCCGTTACTTTATTAGTGAATTACAGCATAAGTATGTCTGGCGTTAAGAAAAAACGTGTGAACTTGAGTATAAAGCAAAAGCTTGAACTAGTAAGTAAACTTGAAGGTGGCACGTCTGTTGCACATGTTTGTTAACTGTACGGCGTAAAGAAACAAACCGTTTCAGACATTCGAAAGAATAAAGGTAAACTTATTCAGTTTTCGCTAAAGTACAGTGTTGATAGTTCAAAGAATGAGGGAGAAAGAAAACACATTAAATTAGCCAAACACAAACAATTAGAGGATGCTGTGTACAAATGGTTTATTCAACAACGTTCTAGTGGCGTCGTTCGTAGTGTGGAGTTGCGGGCTGGTGTTGATAAACTGGCGAAACATATGGGCATCCAGTTTCAGGCGAGTGATGGGTGGCTTTGGCGTTTTCGTAAATGGCATGGCATCACAAATACATCAACATGTGGTGAAGTGCTGAGTGCAGACACTGAACAAGTTGAGCCTTTTCGTCAACATATAAAGGAAACGATCGAATCTGAGGGTCTCATTTTTGTCACAGGTCTACAATGCTGATGAGACTGGTCTCTACTTTCGTGCTGTGCCTGAAAATACTCTGGCACACAAACATGAAACTAGCACACCAGGCCGTAAACTCAACAAGGAGCGGATTTCTGCCCTACTGTGTGCGAATGCTGATGGTTCGCATCGACTTACTCCAGTCATAGTCAGACACGCAAAGAAACTTCGTGTGATAAAGAACATAATGAACCAGTTGGCAGTCATTTATGAAAGTTCAAAAAATGCTTGGTTTACCTTCAGTATTTTTCAGGCTGGTTTTTTAATCATTTTGTGCCAGAAGTGTGACGTTTTCAATAAGAGACTGAAAATTCCACCACATGCAGTGAAAGCCGTCTTACTACTGGACAATGCATCGGCCCATCGCAACTCCAAGAAGTTAGTTAGCAACGACGGAAAAATAAAATGCGTCTTCCTCCCTCTGAACACCACTTCAATTTTACAGCCAATGGGCCAAGGAGTCACTGTTGCCTGCAAAAGGCTGTACAAGAAGTTTCTTGAAGAGGTGATGGTTGTCTTGGAGGACGAACAAGACCGTGAAAACGACATGAGAGGAGCTAGAACGCTCCAAAATCTGCGTGCATACAACATCAAGTCCGCCATCTTTAATTTTGCTGCCGCATGGACGGAGATGAAGGAAACAACATTGGCTAATGGGTGGACACAGTTACTGAATGGGACTGAACCGGAGTACGATTTCAGAGGATCTGAAACATCCGATTTCTGCGAAACCGTAAAGAAGGCTGGTGAAGAAGTAAACAAGAATGACATACAACAGTGGCTAAACTTGGACGAGGGTGATTCAGGCTACCAAATCCTGAGTCAGGAAGAGATCGTGGAATCTGTTCTACATGACGATCAAGAAGATGGAGATGATGATGAAGACGACGATGAAGAAACATCTGTTACAGGAGGTCCTAAATTATCAGCGATAAGAAACAGCATGGACGAAATTATTGCGTACATAGGGGGAGTCTTCAGATCCGGAAGTGTGTGCTTATTATGATCATTTTAGACAGTTTAGATCTTTAATAATAAAGAAGCAACGTTCTGGTGGAAAACAACTGACTCTTGATGCTTTTATCCAGCATAAATAAAGGTGTGTACATAACAACATATATTTGCATGAGATTAATAGTATTAAAATTTCAAGTGTTATAGGCCTATTTGATTTAAATATATCCTCAAAAAACAAAATTTGCGATTTAACGGACTTTCGATTTTACGGACACCCCTCAGCCCCAATTAGTCCGTTAAATCGAGGGTTTACTGTGCAGTGGAACCTTGATATAACACCACTGTGATAAAACGCGACCCTTGATGTAACACTCATTTTTCATGGTCCCAGCAAATTAAATAGTTAGTTAAACTTGGGACCTTTATATAAAGCGACCGTCGATATAAAGCGCTTTTTGGCCAGTCTACAGAAGAGCGTTATATCAAGGTTTCACTGTATATACTGCTTTTTAAAGTAGAAATTATTTTTCTACATAAACCATTTTAAATAAAAATTTACTTTGCACTCTCAGAAATAAATATTTTGGTAATTTTATTGCACAGTTTATCGGTAATATTGTAGATATGCCTATTGACTGTAGTGATTTCCAATGGAGTTAGTTTCCAAAGCACTTTCCTTACTGGCACCCAAACTGTATCATTTTTGGACAGTTGGAAAGATGTTTTTGGTCCACATGGGTAAAAAAATTAACTGACTAGTCACTGTTTTCTTCATTCACCTCAAGAACTTTCCCAATCTATCATTTTTTATCACAGATGATGCAACGTGGTCATTCTTTTGAAACGATGGCGAACTTTCCTTAACTTTGGAAATGTTATGGTCATACTGTTCACATGCAGACATCACACAAAGCTTCTGATAACAGTTTCACTCCGTGGCATAAATCGGTGATATCCCTGTGTGACAGAACTGGAATAGATTTTCTAATTTTTTCTTTCTCTTATATTTCTTCATAGACACGTGCAGATAAGCAATTCCTGAATTTTTTCAGTCCTATTCTATCACAGGTGTTTTTCCCTGGGAAAAGGTGAAGAAGAAATTCCATTCAGTTTTCATCCCAAAATCTTTGACATGGTGGCAAACATTCACAAACACTTTTTATTTTTATACTGACTACTAGAATCAATATTTTTAATGCCATCAATTAAGTGTTTTTGGAAATAGTAAAAAGAAATTGTATTTGATATAAATAAAAATACGTCAAAACTAATGGTATAAATAAATCTTTTTTTAAAATACCGTTTAACAGATACCGTTGGTTACTTTAACTGTTGCAAAAAATACCTTCAAAAAACTTTAAATGCTAGTAACGATGAGCCACTGAACATTTTTGACAATAAAAACAATGTAATGAGTTGAAAAAATTTAATAAAGAAATTTCTCAGTAGACATCTATATTGTGTTTACACATATATAGGCTTTTTGATATTTTGAAAAAGTTGAGATTCATTACCATGGGGTCATAAATTTTTTCACCATTAATATATGTGAAATATGGCTAAGAAGACTCTTCTTGACTGCAATAATGCATGTGAATAAACATGATTTTTATGCCAATTTTGAGACTCTGTATCCCTAAAACCACAGGAGTATCACTCGTTTACACTTATTCTACAAGTTTCCACCTGTGAAAGGATTATCCTGTGAAAATTTCATAATTTTTCACACAGTACATTTTCAAACATTCAACCTTAAACTTTGCATTTTTATGCCAAAGTGCCACATTTAAAAAACTATATAAGAAAAGGAGAAGCTTCTAAGATTTCATACTTCTCCTGAGTGTAGCACTGCTAGAAAGACATTCAGGAAAACAATTATAAAGTGAGTCTTAAGGTACGATTTCGAACCATGCTGCCTCCGCCAAGGCCGCGCGCTGTCTTGGTGGCGAACGATCACTACTGCTCCAGTCCAATGCATTTTAGTAGGGATACTTTTCAAACTCCGCCGCCGCCGCCTAAGCAGCGCTGCCAGTCCGTCGCCGCCTTTGCAGCAGCGCTGCCGGGCGGCGTCAGGAGCGGTCTGGCAGCTTGGCGGCGTGCAGCACATGCATTCAGTATGTCTTTTTTACCTTCTAGTGATGAAAAACTTGTGGATTAAGCTCTTAGAAAAGAGAGATCAACGAGAAAATGGATATGAAGAATCTGACCAAATTCAATTCCGCGATAGAAACCCGTTAAATCAGTGCTGAGTAGCCTACCTCCTTTACAAACAAAATCCGACATTTTCAAAACTTTAACAAAGTTTGAACTTCAAGATGCCGAAATCAATTCTTTATCTACTCAAGGGACTGAGGAATCGATGCCAATCAATTTGCCAGCGAGTACCGTATCATCACATGATAGCACCAGACATGACTTTTCTGGTGCAGATAAAGCTCTAAGTCTGGAAAATCTAACAAATATATACATTATTTAGACTACACACATTACGAAATGCAATAAACATATGAACCCTTGTATATTTTGTTAATAATAAAATTGATATTTAATTGTGTGCATTTTAACTGGATATGAATAGAAAATGGAAAACGTGTGTTGTGTATGAAGATCATGCCAAACCCAAATCCCTAATGTCAAATACCTTACAAACATACAGTGAAAGTCGTGTCTCTGTTGTGTTTACTAAATTAAGGAACCTCTTCAAATTTGTGCAGTAATCACAGATAATTGCAGTCTAGTCCACCATCCATCCATCCATCCATCCATACATACATAGGCCTACATACTTACTACACAGAGTCGAATGAAAAGCTGCGTACGTATACTACCTACACATGTAAGGCCTACATACTTGCATTACTTGTCGAATATCGGTTTAAAAGTTTACTTTTTTTAGGACGTTTATTTACCGTAGGGTTATGAAAAGTTTCTGTTGGGCACTAATACACTCTCGTGGTGTAGAAGGCTTCATGTCTTCAGCAACCAAACTCAGCACCATACCGACTAATTATAATTGAGTTTGCAGTATTGTCTAAATACGAGATCTTCATCCCGCTGAAATTTCCTTTCTACCAATATTTTAAAACATCCTTCTTCTTATTCACGACTTTTGAAGACATCTTTGGTGGCTTTCCTTTTCTGTTTGTGGATAAATAACGCTATCATTAGCAAAGTGTCGTCGTCTTCTTCTCCTTGGAGTAGGCCTACTTTCATTAATCGTAGTTTCTTAAAAGCAATGAATGAACCAAAGTATGTACTCGTACTGTATTAACGTCGGTATGAACTACTTAATAAGCGAAATATGAATGTAGTATCACCTTCCCTCAGACAGTGCTGCCGCCGCTTTGGCAGTGACAAACGAAATCACCAAAACCGCCGTGGCAGCGCCACCAATGCTGCTCCGTCCTAGCAGCGGGAGCGAGCTGCCTTGGCGGCGAGTTTCGAAATTGTACCTTTACTTCCTTACACTGAAATTTGTATGTCAATTGTACGCAATTTCTTTAACAGTTAGCAGAAAGTACTGATTACCAAAAACTTCGTTCATGTCTTGCTGAATATAATGGTTCTTTTTAATCATTTTGTTATCTTTAAAAATAATAAAGTTATGAGGTTTTACATGAAACACTATTTTCACCAGAAAAACTCATGGCACCGTTTAAAAATGGGTGCCAAAAACACCCAGGGTTAAAAACTTGTTTGCTTCGTTTTGAACTCGCAATATACTGATACATTAACTGCAAAAAAATCAAAATTTTAAAAAAACATTGAGCACCATTTAATTTTTTTCTCGACGAGTCCATATGGAATCCTAAAGTAGCAGCACTTTGCAGCTTTTCAATGAACACAACCTTGGGGACTTGCTTGGCCCTTTAATTTCTCTTCAAGCACAAGACTCTCCAATGAGGTGAGTTGTTTTTTGTTTAACGTAGTTTTCCATTTGCTCAAGCCTCATCAGAGGGAATATTATTAAAATTAACATTGCATACGGGTAAGTACAAAATATTTGAAATTCACGTACTTAATTTGTTAACCTAAAAGCTCCATGGTAATAAAAAATACAATTTTTACACCTACCATGTATGCTGACATCACTGAAGTTGCTTCCAACCTGATAATATACCATTTGCACAACATTACAAAAACATTGTTCAAACTTCAGTTTGTCGAACAATTGTACAATACAAAAATTACCTTATCCATTAGACTTCTCTATTACATGCTATGCATTCTTATCCTTCAAGTCTATTCAGTTTCCTGATACTTCAATACAATTTACTGTTGATTTGCGATATTACTGTACTTCACATCAAGTACAGTTGATTTTAATGAGTTAATTTTTCCTTTATAAGCGGGTGTTTTAAAATTATTTTTTTATTTGTTGTAAACTTTTGTGAGCACTCTACTTATTTAAGATTCTCTTTCTTACTTTCACTTGGCTACTAGTCTAGAGGTCCCGGGCCCACACCATAAAATCAAGGTGCGTTTTTCAGCACCCAGGTCGACTCAGCCTGTTGAAAATGAGTACCTGGGATAACATCCTGGGGATAATACAGCCTACCCTGCCTACTCCTAAGCTACTTTGGTGGTATATATGGAAGCCATTATTATTCTTACTTTAGTTGCATGTTTGGTTGGCACCTATTCAACAACCCTGAGTTCAAATAAAACATCAAGGAATGGAAAATTATTTAAAAGCAAAAAAATGAAGGACATAAAAATTGCTACTAAAAATGGCATGAATTTTTTTAATGGCATTCAGACAATTCCAAAAAAATCTTAAAACAGTAGAAGTGAAGGATGAAGTCATAAAGTCAGATGAGGAGTTTCTACAATTCAACCAGTGATTCCCGAAAAAAACTGAAATGATTACTTAGGAGATTATCTTGAATTTTTTAACTCCACAACATTAAAAAATGTGCCTGATTCAGTGAAGAAAAGTAGCATTTATGGGTTATTAATATTGGACAGTAATGTTGGTATTTAATGTGGGAATTATGTTAATGGAAGGTTGGCTAATCTGATCATATGCCAATTCTGCTTGCAAAGGCAGACATGACGACACAGTGCTCTGAGCGTCCGATTACAACAGACGTGACTTACGCTTCTTGCGTTCGGCTGTCATCTTAATTATTTTCATATCACGACTTATTTATGTAGGCCTTAGGCCGAAATCATTTCATTTAATGTATTATTCAAGTGTTGCATAAATTGCGTCCTTTTTCTATAATGTAAATTTTTTCTAATCTGATTTCTCAGACGTCATGATGCATAGAAGGCTTAGCTAACCTTCTCAAATTCTAAATTCAATTGTACCATTTACGTATAATAAACGTATAAAATTACAGTCCGCTTATCCACAATTATTTTCACCATCCTGGCCAATTTAACTCCACGACATTATCAAAAATGATCAACCAAGGAATCTACACGTCAAGGTTTATAGTTCAACAAAAATATTAATCAAACACAATTCTTAACATTTTTTGGTCACTCCGCGCCTGGATTCATCATTTTAACCTTCTTTCACAACTTTATACCTTACCGAGCGGCTTCACACCTAATCATTTTTTTACTCCAATTTCTGGCCATCACGGGCGATTCAGTATGCTCACTGATCCGACCGTGTCGGTATTTATTCAACATTTCTTTCGTCGTCGTGATTGAACTTCATAGACAGCACCAGTACATAAAAAAATCCATGTGTTAACGCCTACACGCCAGGTTTTGAGCAGTTTCAAGTTGAGAGTAGTCGTCCATCCAGTCCGTGCGTATCTACCATCTGCTCCACGGCCTCAACGCTGCAAGACATCTCATCGAAGACACGACATCAACGCCATCAGTAAAAGGTGCGTAACATGACGGAAGAAGGCTTAAGAGTGTTGGTTAAAAAGAGAGGCAGCTTAAAGTCTGCCATAGTGAGAATCAATTCCGCAGTAGTTAACTTTGATAAAAATAGCAATACCAAGCATTTTCTAACTGTGAGACTAGAAAGTTTAAAAAGTTTATCAATAAAATATGATGAGGTCCAGTCTGAGATCGAACTAATTTCTAAAGACATAAATGCTGCCCAAGAGGACAGAGTCGAGGTTGAAGAGCTTTTATATTCAACCGAGGCTAAGATTTTACAACTAATAGACACTTTCAACATCCAGACTGAATCTCAAACATTAAGCAGTAACATTCAATTAAAACCTATAAAGCTGCCCTGCTTCACAGGTAACATTCTTGAATGGCAGCATTTTTACTCGATATTTTTAGACTTGGTACATGCTAGATCTGACTTAACTTCAGTGCAAAAATTACATTACTTATATTCATCTCTCAAAAATGAACCACTGGATTTAATCAAGGCTTTGCCTATTTGTAACAAAAATTATTCAATAGCGTTAAGTTTGCTGTCCGCTAGATATGACAAATTCATATTAGCTAAATATTATATTCAAAATTTATTAGAATTGAAGTCTACAACCAAGGACTCTGTACAGAGCTTAGCAGAATTTACAAATACCATAACGTCTTCTGTCAATTCTCTGACAGCCATGCAATTGTCAGTGGATTCATTTGAACTTATTGTCATACAGCTATTGTCAACAAAACTTTATCATTCCACATTTAAATTATGGAAAGAATCTATAGATTCTGAAAATCTTCCCAACTTTCAGAGTTTTATAGTTTCTAAATGCCCGTAGACAATTACTAGAAAACACGTTACCGCTAGAAGCTGGACAGCAGCTTAACAAACCAATTCTAAAATTTAACAATAAGTCTGAAAAATCTAAGTTACGAAACTCTGCTGGCAGCACTGCATTTAAAAGCTATCATTCTATTTCAAATAATTATTCATGCCCATGCTGCAAGGCAAGTCACCCAATTTATATGTGTGACAAATTGTGATGGTACAATCATGGTACATTTATAATTAACTTTAAATATGGTAAATAGAACATAACTATTGTATTTTTCTATTTTTGTCATACTAAACCCAACCTTAAACACCCGATACGAATATACCGTGAGTGGAGTGTATAACAATATTTGTCAGGATTTGAACCAATTCATAGCAAAAACTGTGAAACATCACAACAAAGTGTGCAGTTATTGCGATAAGCAAGCCGAACCTTAATTACGTCAGAGGCGGAGAATGTGTTGACATCAACAACGACGCTGTCAACAGTTTTAACAATGGGATTGTGACGTAAGTTCACCCCACTTCCGCAAAATCTAACAAAGATTCTTGGTCATTTAGTCTGCAGCTGTGATCAACGCCGGCCGGCAACCCATTCACTTACGGGTGAATTTTAACTTTTTAGACCACCGTAGGTGGTTAATAAACAATATAAATATATTCAAAATGTACTAAGGAAAATCAGACAGTTCGGCTTTGTGTAGGCGTCCTCGGCCGATGAATCGTCCATAAAGATCGGTGTATAGAATCGGTCCCACGACGGTGGGTTACGTAGGTCGACACGACAGTGCCCCGTCAGACGCCGTAAAATTATACCGATTGTGCCGATGTCGGGACGATGCTAGAAGTGCGAGGAGGCCGACACGAAATGGGTGAGAACGTTCCTTGTGTATTTTAAATCCTTATTTCATTATTTCCCAGTATAAAATTTTGTTGCAGAAATCAATTATTTAAAATTTCAATTATTTATAAGGAGCTCCAACATTAATAATAAAAAATTGTACCATGAGTGTGAAAGAGAGAGAGAGGTTGAGTGTGTGTGTTATAATTTCTAAGTGCTGGATTGTGCGGAAATCTATATAAAAATGTTTATCATATCTATATCATAATTAGCTAAGACAACACATTTTTTTATATATGTAAGGATTTTGGAGGGTAAATTGATTCTTGAAACGCCCATGGCAATATGTGGGTCATATATATTTCACTATGTAGTAACTATCACTTTAAATACTAATAAAATACTTTATATATGTTATTTGGTGTATGTTTTTATTTCAGGTAAATTGTTTCACTAAACTGGTTCGTGTTACACGAATTCTGGCCCTAAAAGTAGATTTCGATCATGTTACCTTTTACAAACATGGCGACCGAGATTATTTACTAGTATAGACGAAAATACATTTTTCACTATAAGTAATAAAACGATAAAAGTAAAAGATTACAAAATTTCGCGATTTCAGCGTATCGGAACGAGGGCAATTTATATTAAAACATAAATGCTGCACTAATTGTTTGAGACCAGATCATTTTTCTCCTAATTACAAGGTTAAGCAGTCATGTAAGATCTGTTCCAGACGACACCATACATTACTTCACATAAATAATGGGTTAAAACAGTCCTGCCAGCAGTAGTAATTACTGTTCATTTAAGCTGCAATCAGCAAACAATGTTATCTTATCTACAGCCGTCGTATTCGTTATCGACCGCACTGGTAACAAGCAACTTGCGCGAATATTGCTAGATGCAGGGTCTCAAGTTAATTTTGTACTGCATCATTTGCAAAAAAACTGCAACTTAACTTATCTAAATCTAATATACCAATCTCAGGTATTAATAATGCAACATGTTGCGCTACTAATTTGGTATCAGTTCGTATTGTTTCTCGTTATCAAAGGTTTACTTTTAATGCTCAATGCGCAGTCTTATCTACTTTGACCCACAAACTTCCAGCACAATCTTTTGACGTAAAACATTTTAATATCCCAGATAATATTTTCCTTGCTGACCCAAATTTTAATGTATCAGCTGACATAGACATATTGTTGGGAGCGCAGTTTTATTTAGACTTGATTCAAGCTAACAAATATGTTCATGGTCCTAACTTTCCGGTTATACAAGAAACTAAGTTAGGCTATATTCTAGCAGGCAATTTGCCTAAGCATTGTCATTCAAAGGGTCCTGCCGTTTCGTTCTTGGCAAGAAACAACGATGATCAAATTCTAGCGTCTCTTGAGAAGTTTTGGGAGACTGAAACCGTCCTTGATAAGGCACCCATTATTAACGATTCAGTTTGCGAAGAACATTTTGTTAAGTCTACTGATCGTAATAATGAAGGTAGATTCGTCGTTTCACTGCCATTTGTTGCTGATAATGCCCAGCTGGGTGAGTCCTATGCTACCGCTGAAGCGAGATTTTTAAGTTTAGAACGCAGGTTCAAGCGTGATTCTGAGCTTGCGCGTGAATATGCAAATTTTATTCAGGAATATAAGGATCTTGGCCACATGACGCTGGTTGACGATTGTTCTGTTGATTCCCAGGTTTCAAATACCTACTATTTGCCTCATCATGCCGTTTTTAAACATTCTAGTTCCACGACGAAGCTTCGCGTCGTTTTTGATGGTTCTGCTAAAACTACCAATGGTCTATCTCTCAATGATATTTTGTTAGTGGGCCCAAACGTCCAGCAAGATCTTTTCTCTATTCTTTTGCGATTTCATATACACAATTATGTTCTAATCGCTGACATCGAGAAGATGTATCGGCAAATTCTAGTGTCTGATAACGATCGTCATTACCAACGTATTCTATGGCGTGATTCTTCGCTTGAACAATTTAAACATTTCGTGCTGCGAACTGTAACATATGGTACTGCTAGCGCTTCATTCTTGGCAACTCGCTGTCTTATTCAGATTGGTAAGGATAATGAAGCTTCCTTTCCTGACGCTGCTTCAGCTATAATTAATGATTTTTATGTCGATGATTTGTTGACCGGTGCAGACACCATTTCTAATCTGATCAAGTTAAAATCTGACTTAAGTACGTTGTTGAGTCAATATGGCTTTACTCTACATAAATGGGCATCAAATGAACCAAATGTAGTCACTGAGCATAGTAATTTATCACTTCCATTAAACAAACAAGGCAATGTGCGTACGTTGGGCATTCTTTGGAACAACTCTGCAGATTCATTCATGTTTGACATCAAGTCATTTCCAGTTGAGTCAAGTATTTCTAAGAGGAGAATCCTGTCAATTATAGCGGGTATCTACGACCCATTGGGACTCATTGGTCCAATTGTTTTCCTTTATAAACAGTTTATGCAGCAACTGTGGTTGTGCAATCTTGGATGGGATGAGCCAATTTCTGAGCAATTATATTCGTATTGGCGTTCATTATGCGACAAGTTGTATTTAATTGGTGAAATTATTGTTCCACGCTCCATACGCAGCAAGTCTGAGCCCAAGCTAATTGAATTACATGGTTTCGCAGATGCCTCTGAAAAGGGTTATGGATGTTGCATTTACATTAGAGTTATTTATCAAGATTTAATGGCCTCTTATCACCTTTTGTGTTCTAAATCTCGTGTGGCTCCACTACGACAGGTCTCATTACCCCGCAATGAGCTCTGTGCTTGTTTGTTGTTATCGCGACTTCTATTCAAGGTCACCCCTGCTCTCTCTATTCCTTTGTCAATAGCGTACACCTATACTCCGATTCCATGGTATCTCTTTATTGGATTCATGCTCAGTCTTCTAGGTGGAAGACTTACGTCGCTAATCGTGTTGCTGAGATTCAGCGTCTCACTGAAACCCACACATGGCATCATATTGATTCCCAACATAATCCTGCTGACATTATTTCTAGAGGATGTCACCCTGACGTTTTGCGCGATTGTTCGCTTTGGTGGCATGGTCCTACTTGTCTGTCTCAATTTTCTGAGCCCAATGTTTTTTTCACCTTTTTCACCTTCTAATGTGCCGCTTCCTGAATGCTCTGTTGAGGAGAAACAAACCCCCAAGCTTTCTCTAATTTCTACCTTACCTATTGATCTCTCTAAGGACTTTTCCTCATTTCACCGACTGACCCGCGTGTACACTTATTGCTTTCGATTTATCAAAAATGCTAGACCCTCAAAGGAAGAGAAAATTTCGGGAGTTCTTACCCCTACCGAAATTCATTCTACCCTTAACTTTTTCATAAAGCAATCCCAGTCGATCCATTTCGCTACTGAGCTTGATTGCCTTCGAAATCGAGCTTCTGTCTCTATTAGGAGTAAACTTGTGCCGGTGTTTGCATAACCCGGCAATGGAAGGTTTTATAAAATTTGTTTTAATATAAACGTGAGTATCAGTGTCGGTTAGCGCGACGATATTGGATGGCTCTGGGATACTGCACGCGCCATCTCGCATCGAAATTTTGCTGGTTGTTGCATTGTAACTGCACGTTCAGTTCGACTCCAGCTCTCAAAAAGGAATCAACAGGCTCCCCTACCTCGGACAGACAGTGATTGCGTAGTTTCTTCTCAACCTAATGGCAAGCTAGATTTTTGAGACTTCCCGGTGAGTAATTTACAGCATGCTATAGAATGCTTCAATAATAAGAAAATAATTTAACGTAAATATATTCAGCCGAATGCAAAAGGAGAATGTACTTGGTGCGATCGGGCAGTGTGTGTGTTGTAAGAAATTTATTTGATGTTCAGTATATACAGCCAGTATTTCCTTTAATTATTGTACAACAGTCACTGTAATCATTTGTTAAAGCATTATATAAAATTATAGCTAAAAGTCAGTACGTATAGACGGAGTTGAATTGTGTGGGGTTATGCACGTGCATGCACTAGACTGCAAGAGTGTTCTTTTTTAATTAATTAGGGCAGTTAAAATAAATTGTGAGACCACCCTTAGATGAAACACTATTTATATTTTGTTTGTGTGTAACTGTAAGTGCCTTTAATGTGGTCATTTTCCGACAAATTACGATAATTGTGTCTCCACGTGGCAAGGCCAACTTGTTTGTCGGCCACTGGTCAGATCAAGTGCAAGTGACGCTTTACTAGACACTCTTTAATTTTATTTTTTTTATTTAGTGCATTCATTATCACCTTGCAGACTTGATTACTCAGGCAATTTAAAAAAAAAAAAAAAAACTGTATGCATGTATCTTGTGTTGGTCGGGAGGCCCGTTTTGAGGTTATTACCTGGAACTAGGGTGCACATTTTAGCAAACAGAATTTCTAATCTTTTGTGAATTCTTAGGGTTCTCGCTCCTAGTCGGAGATTCTGGTCTCTGCTGGTGTACAGACACCTTCACCAGCCATGAACCATCCTACACGAACCTGTTCGGAGGAGGGAGTTTGTTGACCAGCCATAAGATGCATCCTACGCCTGCTATTAAGGTGATATAAACTCTTTTTATTTTTCATTGGCCTGGCCCGCCGTTCATCTGAGTTACAAATTGTTTTCTTTTTAAACCATGTGCCCACGCTGCTAGACAGTCCGCTCTGGGGTGTGTCAACGGAACATTCATTATGAACATTATTTGACTTTTATAATATTACTCAATAACTCTTAAAGTACTATGATTGTAATTGTGTGCTGCACTGGGGGAGCGTGCCATTTTTTTTTTTTACTCTTATATATATTTTTTTTATATATATCCAAGGGCCATAGTCATTATACTTTCGATATAAAAATTAAGTCATATGTTATTGGTTCTGTTCCGGCTGGTTCAGAACGGGGTTCATATATTATTCTCATTTTGGTTTAACATTTAAGGGCTGGGGGGTTTCGTTTTTTTTTTCAGGCTGTTTTCGGGTGTAAAATGGACATAGTTTTTTCCCTCAAGTTAGGCACATGTTGATACAGTTTTAGGCAGGTCTGATACCTGTCTCATAGTCTTGCACATGCTGGCGCGCTTCCACATCTGCTAGGATACAACAGGCTGTTATTGTAAAATCAATTATACACAGATGTCTGACTTTAAGAGAAAGGAAATTTTATATTTTGGGGCATATACTGATAATTTTGACATTGTAAAAGCATACTGATGCTACTGATTATTGTCTGTTGAATTAAATCATTTTCATTAAGGAACAATTTCCTGATACATGTATACATCTGTATTTGTAACACAGGAATTAACATTTTAGAAAATTATGCCGATTGCTTAAACTTAGGTAATAAGGGTTTTTCACATTTGTATACATTTCAAGAAACTTAAAGATTTTCATATGCTCATAATGGGCAATTTATGAGATGTTATCAATTCATATGGGCTGTCCGGCCTATCATTATGCTTTTGTTAGTCATTATCATCCTTTTGGGGTTTTTAACATTTTTTTTTTGGTTTCATTTAATGGAGTAAATGAATTATGGGTCTTAAAGGATTAATTCCAATTGTGGCTGGAAGTTAAATATTTATGATTGCTGGTTTTGGGGCTTTATAAAAATACTGCCTGTCGGCCAGGTCGAACATGAGTATTGTGATGCTATTATGAGTCTATGTGTCTTTGTGTTTCTATATGTGATGTCAATGTTAAGTGTTATTAAAGGGGGGGGATTTATATAATTTATGGGATGTTGCTCGATATATATATTGTCTATTTATGCAATTTAAGGAACATGTGGACACTACTTATTTATTATGTATTTTGTTATTTATTGCTGATTGTGATACTTGCATGTAATGAATTATGGGGGCAACAATAAAAATTGTTATTGTTAATTAACAGCCGAGTTTAATTGCAAGTCCCGTCATACTGGACCCAGCGCATTTTTGGCTTCTCTAGGCTCTCGCCTAGTTTTAAATAACTAGTGGCTTCTCTTTCAAAAAAAAATAAATACAAAAAAAAAGGTTTTTTTTTAATAAAGCATAAAAAGGAAAGAGGGGTTACAAACTGTCTTCTCTTGACGAGTTTGGCATCATACGTGTCGGCGGACGTCTACAGCAGTCGCAACTACCCTATGATAATAAGCATCCTACTGTCTCGCATCCTTCTCACATCACTCGCCTCATAATTGAGAGTGAGCACATTCGACTTCTCCACGCTGGTGCTCAACTTGTCCATCATTCACTTCGTCAATGCTGGTGGATTATTAACGCCAAGATAGTGATTCGTTCCATCATTCGTAGATGCGTCAAATGTCTTAGATTTAATACCAAATATCAAGCTCAAAGGCTTGGTGTTTTGCCATTGTTAAGCTACGAATTAACCACCATAATTTAAATAACTAGAAATAATAATAAATAATTAAATAAATAATTATTTAAATAATTTAGATAAATAGAAAACGATACAATAAAAAAAAACTTACACTTACCGTTCTTGTGTGTTCTTGGGTCCAGGGTCTCATACGTACTTTGGGATACAAGCGTAATTTTCAAGGTGGCGTGAACAACTTATACAATGCATCTTGGAAGAGAAATTATTTTCTGTTTATTAATCAAAAGTGTTGAATTTATAAGTTTTCTCCAAAATAGATTTTTACATGTTTCAAAGGTTGTGCAACTCTTACATCTTAGTTCCTATACTTACATACTTTAAGATAGCCCAGCCTGCGCACTCACTACTCACATCCTTAAAACCCCTTATTAATATGAAAAACACCCCCTTTTAAGTATAAATTACTGATCATAATGCTTTCAGTGTGAAACGTTACGCGTGTGGCGTCCTCTTCCCCGACCACGTGGTGCGTCTTCCAAAGTCTTTCATTCTCCGGATGTTCACAAGGTTTATAATACTTAATCACGTTCAATATTCATTCTTCGTCACTAGAGGCACTGTTATACATGTTTTTGTAAAATCACATAGGTATTTTGTCGGCCGACTTAAGAAAAATATGAAAATTTGCCCGGGCACAAAACTGATAGCTGCCATGCATGGCTTGGGTTGCTAGTCGACTGGGAAGAAAATTATCAATCTGCCTCCCTCCAAACACTCGGACATAGCGGAAGTTTCACTGCCTCATGATTGGATCTTCCGTCACTGTTCACTCAACACATGTTTTTTGTGTGGTAACCGTGGACGATCTTTGTTAAGCACTGGTTGACGTCACCAAAGAGGCCGGACTTAAACTTTATTTCCTGCCGTTCAGCCAAGGAGACGGTGAATAAATTCGTTCTCCAGACATCTTGGTTTTCGGATGACGGCGTCCCCCGAGCGCGGACTTGTACTGCTCGTGGGTGCGTGGTCACATTTATGCAAAGTTCTGAGAAATTTTAGGGTGGTGCAAATTCCTTGCCGAGTTACACAACAGAAACTGCGTCTCACTGCTTTGTTCTCCACTGTACTACTTGCCACGTGGTCTGTTATAATGGAAATAGCGTTGTCGGAAAATAAAACTTTCACAATATCTTTTATAAAATCCCGCAAAATGAAATAAATAAAATACAAAGACCCCATAACAGCAATAAATGAAATTACCCAATTTTGACAAGTCCCAGGGTTACTCCTTCCAGGCCGTTTTTATTCTGTGCAGTGGATTGTGGTGGTCCCTTCATGATCCGTCATGGCGGGCAGAGATCTAGGACTCTGTCCAAGTCATATGTGTCTCTATTCATTTGCTTAGCCACTAGGGCCATTCATTTGGAATTGGTTTCCGACCTCACGGCCAATGCGTTTATAGCTGCCTTATGTCGCTTCATGGCCCGTAGGGGCATACCTAGCCAATTGTATTCTGACAATGGCACGAACTTTAGGAAGGCCCGCAACGTCTTGCATGACCTTTACAATCTCTGGCATAACAAGGATGCCACCTTAACAATTCAATCATTTGCAACTTCTCATGGTATTAAGTGGTCATTCATTCCTCAATCGTCACCTCATTTTGGTGGGCTATGGGAGAACGGTATAAAGAGTTTGAAATATCATTTGTGCCGCATTGTCGGCAAGTCCATACTCACGTTTGAGGAGTTTACTACGGTTTTACAACAGGTAGAGGCCTGTCTAAACTCACGTCCATTATTTGCCGTTTCATCGGATGTAAACGATCCAGTGCCACTTACCCCTGGCCATTTCTTAATCTGTGCACCATTAATGGCAATACCTGATCCTGACTTGTCACACGTTCCCATCTCTCGTCTCGGCCGTTGGCAACTTCTCCAGAAGTTTGTCCAAGCTATTTGGAAATCATGGTCGCGCAACTACCTACACCAATTGCAACAGCGTCACAAATGGAAGTTCGCTAAAGAAAACGTTTCCATTGGTGACCTGGTCCTGCTAATCAAGGATAATTTGCCTCCATTAGCATGGAAATTTGGGGTAGTTGACGTTCGTATGCCTGTTGGCACCTTTCGCAGACCAATTCACAAGTTATGTTTGGTGCCAGCGAGGGACGAACAGTAAACACTACATCAATGTAGCTACTTAACACAAGTATTAAGTGTTGTGTTAAGTCATTATATCAATACTATGCAGTCAATACTATCCATGTACATTATTATGTTCTTTCTTTATTGTATTTACTATTATGTCTCTATCATTATATTACTATATTGAGTCAGTTTTAGAGGACATTTTCTTTATATAAATTAAAGGATGTCGTTTATTTTCTTTTAAAATTAAATGTATGTATTTATCAAACATATGTTAATGTTTCAAGAAGATTATGTTAGTTATATAAGCACTTTTATTTTTACCATGAGCTTTAGTTTGTATCTTTTCAATTCAGAAATTGCTTTGTTTTACTTAAGCAAGAGTCAATTTATTTAATATGTAAAGCTTTAATTATTTTATGTATTTTCTTGTATACAACATTTGATTTATGTATTATGTCTATTGGTGGTATTGGTTTTTGTTATGTATTTTGTTATATGATATTCACATGGATTTTGGAACTATACAAGCCATGTATGCATTTGCTGCACATTTTTTTATTGATATTTGTGCATTGCTATTTCACTATTCTATGAATTTTTATGTGTTACTTGAGATTTTCAACACATGCATTACATTTTTGTATGAACACATTTACTGAATTTGTCACTTGTGCTATTATATTGTATTTTATGCCTTGTATTCATGTATTTTGTAATTATGCAACACATATTTTGTACCTATATACTTTGTATCTATGTAACACATATTATTGTACCCGCATCTATTGTCTATGATTATGCACCACGCATATATTTGCTCATATTTTTGTATTTGTATTTTACGATTATATATCGCACATATATTATTATTCATGTATTTTTTATTATGACATACATGTTATTACGTTTACATACTTGTAACTACTCAACAATGTATCATCTATTTTTGCATGTCAATTTATTTGTGCATTCTTGCAATTGTTTGGTATAGCATGTGCTATTTAATTATTATACTACAGCGTTATGCTTAATCTATGTTTTTATATGCATATAACTTTTTGTAATAATCTTTGTCTATTCATTTTTTATTGAATACTATCATGTATAAATCAGCTGGCCTTGACTGGCTTGGATTGTTAATCATGACTTGCATAAATATTTGCAATTTATATCTGGCCCATCAAGGGATGAGTCACAGATTATCCATTATCAAGTTTCATGTTTTGTATTGTATGCATCTCTGCTGATACATGCACGTATATAATCATGTATGAATCAGTTTGCAACCCAACTGTGGCCTGTCTAACTTTATCATTATCATTAAGGTTTTATCTCTGAGCAGTTTAATGTTATAATCTTTTTGTTATCTAACATTTCAATGTCGACAATTAAGACATCGAACTACTAATGGTTAATATCTATTAGTAAGAACGTACATGTTTGTGTTTTCTTTATAATATAAATTGTTAAAAATGTATTACAAAAAAAAAAAAAAAAAATCGCTCGATTTTTGCGGGCAGTTATGGACAGTAATGTTGGTATTTAATGTGGGAATTATGTTAATGGAAGGTTGGCTAATCTGATCATATGCCAATTCTGCTTGCAAAGGCAGACATGACGACACAGTGCTCTGAGCGTCCGATTACAACAGACATGACTTACGCTTCTTGCGTTCAGCTGTCATCTTAATTATTTTCATATCACGACTTATTATGTAGGCCTTAGGCCGAAATCATTTCATTTAATGTATTATTCAAGTGTTGCATAAATTGCGTCCTTTTTCTATAATGTAAATTTTTTCTAATCTGATTTCTCAGACGTCATGATGCATAGAAGGCTTAGCTAACCTTCTCAAATTCTAAATTCAATTGTACCATTTATGTACAATAAACATATAAAATTACAGCCCGCTTATCCACAATTATTTTCACCATCCTGGCCAATTTAACTCCACGATATTATCAAAAATGATCAACCAAGGAATTTACACGTCAAGGTTTATAGTTCAACAAAAATATTAATCAAACACAATTCTTAACAAATATACTATGAAAAAGAGTCAAAATGATTTATCATAAGTAACAAATGGTTCCAACAATTAGGCAACACATTAGATTCCACAGTTTAAAACTAACTGGAGCAGTCCCTGCTGCTGATAAAAGACCTGCCACCACTTTTTTCAGCAAATTAAAGCACACAACTGCTGAAGAAAATTACTATCCCAGGCAAGTTCTTAATTTAAATGAAATCAGTTCCTGGAAACATATAGCTAGCTGTACATTTAGATCTATCAAGGAGAAATTTGCTTCAAGTTTCAAAGTCCTAAATATGGATGCACATTTTATTGGCCTACAATATGCTTCTGGCAATTTCAAATAAAACCGTTAATGATTTTTCATTCACAAAATCCTAGGCGCTCAAAGGCATCTAAAAACACCACTGATAGTAAAATAAACAGAGTTGGTTTACAAGTGCTGTACTCAAAGAACGTTTTCCCAATTTACTGTGAAGAGAATCAGAGAGAATGTTTGCTGCCTCAATTAAAATCATTCTATACTCAACACACACCATTCAAAGTATTCATTTTAATTGATGTTCCTGGGCACCCACACATGGTTGAAAATACTCATGAGATTATTAAGGGAAATTGTTCTAACTTCCTGATAGACATACCGAATTCAACCTTTAGATAAACAGGTAATTTTATATAAAGTTTTGATATTTACAGAATATTTAAAAAATATTTCAAGATATGGGTTCAAAGGATTAAGAAAATATTGCATGTTTCTGGAAAAGATTCAGTATAAAATTAGCTGCTCACAAATTCATACTTTCAGCTTGTCTACTATTATAGCTGTAAGGCATTGTAATTATTACAGCCAAATCTTGCATAACTAGTCTCAATGGAGTTTGAAAACAATGTACTTGTCCTTAACCCTTTTGCCGCGTAAGCTGACTATAGTCGATCTGGGTTTTATACTGATAGCTGTGTACATTGACTTCAGTCATACGGCAGTATCAGAATTGCCTTCTGATTTGTGTCATGTTCTGTGGAAGCCTTCAAAACGAGGTATTAACAGCTGAGATTGACTGTGTCATTGTTCTTACTACAGAAGTGTGCACTGTTATTTATAAATGCTCCACACGTTTTGTTCATGTGTGTGTGTAAACATTCTATGGGCCTTGTTCCTTTTATATTCTTATGTTTAATGTCTATTTACAGTTATTAAATGTATTCAGTGTATGATTTTATGATTAGTACAAATATATAGTTTTCATCAGTGCAACAGTGTTTTCGGAACTTAGTATATGCATACTGGGTGTTAGGTTATATTTGTCAACATATTTCATTTAATTTTGACTACTATTTATCAAGTCCACACTGGTATTTCACATACAGAAAGTCCAGTATAAGTTTTTTAAAGGTAGGTGTTTAATTAAAGTTTACATTTGGTAAGATAGCAGTCACCTATCACCTATGTCTATGTTTTCAGACTGTCATTAACAGTGATTCTTTTTTTGTGTGTGGTGGAATTCTAAATTCACACTAGCTACAACAAACAATTGAAAGTTTTTTAATGCTTTTTATCAAAATTAGATGTACAATTTTCATTTGTAAATAAGAGTATCTACTACACATGATTTAAGATAAAAAGAACACCAATTATGAAGTAACCAAGTTCACAAATCACAGTTATAAACACCATAGGTAGTGATGGAATAAAAATTAGGAGGTACCAAACTTCTCTGCAGTGTGTGTGTGTGTGTGGAGGATTCCTGAATATACTTGAACATATTATTATTAACTTGTTACACATCATGGTATTTTTCAAAGAGATATCATTATTAAAAAACAACATGGTCAGTTTACATTTTCTCTGTTATAGTGACAAAATATATCATTTACTTTACACGTCAACCAACCTGACTACTGCAAACTGAAAATTAAAACTGTCCTAGTTTTATTTTATTTAATTTACAATAACAATACTAAATATACAACTGTAAGTTCTGCATTACTCTTTTTGCTAGACAATGAGATATAAACTGAACAGAGCATGCATATAGAAAACATAAATTTTACTCACTTCTGGTTTTATTGTAGCCTTTAGCTGTTCTAGAGCCCTCTTTTCTTCAGGAGTCATATATGATGGAGAAGGAGGGTGAATGGGTGTACATTTGTTTATTGTTGGTGGATGAGGATTTGTTTCTGTGTCGGACACTCCAGTGTTTGAATCCTCTTTGCCAGAAATACCATTTGAACTCCGTTCGATATCAGACAGGTAATCATCAATCAGAGACGGTGTTCTCAGTTTTGAAGATTTCATTACATCTGAATCGTCCATTGAATCATCTTCACCCTTCTCGCCACTTTCATCATCTTCAGTATCATTTTCTCCCTTTAGTTTTGATTCTTGGTTGCTGTTTTCACCTTCACTGCTGCAAGTGTTTCCTGCAGAATCAAAAATTCAGAAGTATGTCTTAATTTATTTTCTATAGCAAATGCTGCTTACCACACAGGCATACTATTTATGTGAATACTCTGCTATAATGCTTACTTGTTAGTTATTATAATTATTAGAAATGGTTTTCACTATAACAGTTTCATGTCAAATAACCAGAACTATTAAAATAATATTAATATTAAATTTTCATATTTATATTAATTAATATACAATAATATTCATTTTAATATTAAATATTTATAATCTAATATGACTTACAAGCCGCATCAAGTCATGCAAAGGGGGTGTGAAGTTGACACGCCATCAAATTTTATAATAAACAATGACAACATTTAATTTCTGTCTCCAAAATGGGGGGTGGATGGGAAGTTTAAGAAACAAAATGTACTCGCCACAGAGACAGGTTTGGCCTATACTGGGCTGCCATGGCATCATGACTGGACATTTTATCTTATGAATGTTGAACAGAAATTGTTTAGATATAACATTTTTGCAGGCTGATCGCTTTTAACAACATGAACTGTTTTAGTCACTTATAAGGCATGAACGCTTATTTTTCATTTAGGCCAATAACTTCAGCACATAGTGCATTAGTCACATGTTTGTTTCATAAGGATATATGATTTAAGATCAACCAGTTTGTTGCCTGATGTTTTAGTAAATATTTAAGTATTTAATCCCAAAATTTAAATGTACAAGGAAGGAAAGCTACTGGTACACAGAACTGTATCTTATGGGACAGTTACAGAATTAGAGACAAATTTTGACTATGTGGCTGATATCACATATACCATGTAACAGGACGAAATGGGGAGTTTTATTTTATTAATTTCTGTACTAAAATTAACATTGCTAATTCCCATGACAGCTTGAACAAAGAACCACAGCAGAGCTTTTTAAACGTACGTTAGTCTGGAACGGTGTGCGAGGTACAAAATTCGAGAATTGTCACGTACAGAATGTGAGTCCACACGCACGGACGCCTCACCTGTGCTGAATGATTAAAAAGGACGCTAAGACGCCGTAACAAAAAAATGGCGTGAGACAACAAATTTACACCACATGTCTTTGAAGACGAGGGAAATGGTAAACCACAGTAAGGAGCTTAGACGTCTTCGTATTTCCGCCAACATCTAGTGGGCAAGGTCAAGAAAAATCTTCGCCAGCCATTGTTGCGAGGCGTCACTCTACACACAGTGTCAGGACCGACCGGTCGCGTGTGTAAGTCGTCTAAATAATTCAAGTCGAATTATTAATAAAATGTGTTCAATCTCTAAAGAAAATAACAAATTACAAAATCAAACTCATTTTGGAACAAGATCTAGAAACGGGGTAATTGGAATGTGAGTGGTGTGTGTAATTACAAAGTATTGGTTCGTCTTATGAATATAGAAGATATTTCTAATTTTAGTAATTAAGAATTTATAAAATGTAAATTGCTGGTATTACTGGGAGTTGCGAGACGCAAAAGCCCAGTACATGCGTGTTAAGTAATTCGATGATGAGAGATGGGAGTATAACAACAGATTCAGTAAAGAGAGAATGTCATGTTTAAAAAAAAAAAAAAAAAATTTATTTTAACTTTATAAATACGTATTTGTTTAATTGTATTTGCCTATTATTCTCTGCCAAGTACACTAAACGATATCCCTGGTTAACCCTTGCAAAAGGTTTCACACAATATTTTTAATGTTTTATGGTACCTTAATGCGTAAAGTCAATTATTACATAATTTTAAATACTGAACCACTAAAGCTGGCGCTCAATAACAGTGACGTAAATTAAATTTAAATTTACAACTTAGTCGAAAATTGCAGAGAAAAATACAAATACAAACTTGTACGAGAATGAGGAGGGAGATGAGAATGCATCTGTGGAATCCATATTGGATGCCACACAATATGATGTAATAACCACAAATAACTTGACACAAAATGAAAATGTCAATGAGAGTGTAGGCGAGATAGCAACAGATGTAATTGAGACGGTAGAAGCTGAGAGTAGTAAAAGTAATGATGTAAATATACTTAATCAATTAGCAATGATTATAGAAATGATGAATAATAAATTTGACCAACAAAACAAGAATTTGAATGAATTTAAAACTGAAATAAAGTCAGAGAATATAAAAATGATGTGTGTGATGAATGCAAGTAACATAGAGCTGAAAACTGAAATAAAAGCAGAGATAAATGAAATAAATAATAGATTTAACAAACAAGACGAGAAATTGGGAGACATAAATAACAAATTTGTGAATATAAGAAGCGAAATAAAAATGAGTAATTTAAGTATGAATAACCAATTTAAAAGTATAAGTGAGAGTTTTAATGGAGTGAATGAAAAGTTCGTTGAAATAAATAATAACTAGAGAAACAGAGTGAGACTATTGCTAGAGTGAAAGGTGAAATGACGATAAATATAAATAAAATACAAACCGAGATAAAAAATGATATAAAAACAATTAGTGAAAAGCAGGATGAGAAACTGCTAGAGACAGACAAAAAATTTGATGCGTTAACTAATAAATTTAAAGATAAACTTAAAAAACACAATGAAAAAATTGACGGTAATGTGGAGAAGCTAAAAGCTGAGTTTGAGATGGACATGAACAAGAAAATTGTTACAAAGATACAGGAATATAAAGTAGAAATTGAGAGTAATGTTCAAGGTGTAATTGATGAATGTGAACAGATTAAAAAAGCAAATACGCTACAAGAGGGTGTTAATAATGAATTCAAAAATAACATTGAACAAATTGATACAATTAAAGCTAGTGTAACTAATTTAAAAAGTAAACAAACAAAACATGAACAAGAAATAATTAAAGTTAGAGAAGATCTAAGCTTAGCAATTAATCAAAAACTAACCAATGTGAGTGACAGAGTGAACGTTGACGTTGAGTTAGGTTATTTCAGTAATGAGCGTAAGGGGGTGAACCCCATACAATTTTTAAATTCAATAAAAAGTTTCAATAAGTATAACAAAGAAAGTTGGGAAATAAAATTGGTATGAATTTTGAAATATTTTAAGGTGGACGCTCATAATGATAATTGGGCAGATTTTGATGAATTTGCACGAGCGTTTAAAAATAAATATTGGTCAGAGGAAAAACAAGAGGGTTTGCGTAGCACAATAATGGGATTTGGGGGTTGAAAAAAAAAAATTGGAGGAGATTTGAACTAGCTATAAGGTTAGTCAATAAATGATTATTGTGGTCATATTGATGATCACCTGATACTGATAATAAGGCAGTATCATTGTAGTCCCAGGTTGTATTGACATTCTGATTATCGCTGTAATTGCTGTTCTGTATTACTCTTGATGTATATTATATTAACTTGACAGACATGATTGATTTTGTGCTCATGACATGGAGAATTGAAATATAAAATATTTTTGAAATGTAATAATAATGTGTGTTAAATTAAGTTGTTTTTTTATTTTATGCATATTGTATGTAACGTAACCTGTGTTTACAAGTTTGTTTAATTTTGATGTTTTTACTATGTTTTTTTTTTTTAATTATAGGGATTTTACAATGTCTAATATGTAAATATGGATATTTCAATGAATTTATGTAAGGGTAGCCGGTTTGAAAATTCATTTGAAAATTATTTGATGTAAAGACTGTAATAAATACTAAATGAATTTTGAGATGAAATTAACTCAATATGAGAGGTTTTTAAATAATTGTAAAGGATTTAATGAAAAGGAAAGTTTTAAATAACATAATTAAATTAAATGTAAATGATTTAATTAATTAAGAGGGATTTGATGATTTTAATAATTATTGTTGGAAAAAAATGATTAAAATATTTTAATGGAAAATTATATTTGAAGAAAAGATAAAATTTTAAGTCAAGTTACTAAATGAATTAGAGTAATTTTGAAGTAAATGTGGAGATTGTAAAATTTTTCCAAGTTTCGGACTTGACACGTCAAAAAATGGTGTAGATGTCAAGAGTTTATGCAAAGATGTCCCTGTATGGGCATACTCTGTTTACATTGCTGTTAAGAATATATATAGATATAATCAACTGTTTTTATGTACTAGAATTAAAAACAAGAACCAATGCTTTGCCTAAGGCGAACCAATACAATTAAGGGGAAACGCATCAGGGGAGGATATCGAAGATTAAAAGAACCATTTATTTAAATATTTTGACGTAATGTTTAAGAGTCAGGTGGTACTGTGGGGCATACCTGTTCTGGCCGGGTGTGTCAGAGCAGCGACGTCTCGTGTCTGTTCGGCTTTGCGGTATTGGGATTCTCAGGTAGAAAGTCCAGCAAAGTCAGATAGATACCTCCATAGTCATCTGACTAGGGAGGTGGCTAAACCAATAATGATTATAATAAGAATTAAAGGGTGTAACGGCTCCATGTTGACACTGGTCACTTTAGGTTAGGCAATGAGAGTTTTTAGGCTTTAGGGCATAAAACCTCTCATGGGGGGGGGGAGGTACTGTAACAGGACAAAATGGGGAGGTTTATTTTATTAATTTCTGTACTAAAATTAACATTGCTAATTCCCATGACAGCTTGAACAAAGAACCACAGCAGATCTTTTTAAACGTACGTTAGTCTGGAACGGTGTGCGCGGTACAAAATTCGAGAATTGTCACGTACAGAATGTGAGTCCACACGCACGGACGCCTCACCTGTGCTGAACGATTAAAAAGGACGCTAAGACGCCGTAACAAAAAAATGGAGTGAGACGACAAATTTACACTGTGTGTCTTTGAAGACGAAGGAAATGGTGAACCATGGCCTGTGGTATCACCACCGAATATCGTTGATGGTAGAAAGAACCAATGAACCATCGAAACATCACAGTAAGGAGCTTAGACGTCTACGTATTTCCGCCAACATCTAGTGGGCAAGGCCAAAAAAAATCTTCGCCAGCCATTGTTGCGAGGCGTCACTCTACACACAGTGTCAGGACCGACCGGTCGTGTGTGTAAGTCGTCTAAATAATTTGAGTCGAATTATTAATAAAATGTGTTAAAAAACTAAAAGTGATCACGAAACAACTCATAATGAGTAGTGCCAAATTTATAAAAAGACCAAACTAATTTCCGAAACTATAGTGAAAGCAGTGCGTGACACGTGGTGGTGTAATAATGTAGAACCTACGAAAGGATGAGTACTCAACATTTTATATAAAGGCCTAGATATAATCAATCTCTAAAGAAAATAACAAATTACAAAATCAAACTCATTTTGGAACAAGATCTAGAAACGGGGTAATTGGAATGTGAGTGGTGTGTGTAATTACAAAGTATTGGTTCGTCTTATGAATATAGAAGATATTTCTAATTTTAGTAATTAAGAATTTATAAAATGTAAATTGCTGGTATTACTGGGAGTTGCGAGACGCAAAAGCCCAGTACATGCGTGTTAAGTAATTCGATGATGAGAGATGGGAGTATAACAACAGATTCAGTAAAGAGAGAATGTCATGTTTAAAAAAAAAAAATAATAATATTTAATTTTAACTTTATAAATACGTACTTGTTTAATTGTATTTGCCTATTATTCTCTGCCAAGTACACTAAACGATATCCCTGGTTAACCCTTGCAAAAGGTTTCACACAATATTTTTAATGTTTTATGGTACCTTAATGCGTAAAGTCAATTATTACATAATTTTAAATACTGAACCACTAAAGCTGGCGCTCAATAACAGTGACGTAAATTAAATTTAAATTTACAACTTAGTCGAAAATTGCAGAGAAAAATACAAATACAAACTTGTACGAGAATGAGGAGGGAGATGAGAATGCATCTGTGGAATCCATATTGGATGCCACACAATATGATGTAATAACCACAAATAACTTGACACAAAATGAAAATGTCAATGAGAGTGTAGGCGAGATAGCAACAGATGTAATTGAGACGGTAGAAGCTGAGAGTAGTAAAAGTAATGATGTAAATATACTTAATCAATTAGCAATGATTATAGAAATGATGAATAATAAATTTGACCAACAAAACAAGAATTTGAATAAATTTAAAACTGAAATAAAGTCAGAGAATATAAAAATGATGTGTGTGATGAATGCAAGTAACATAGAGCTGAAAACTGAAATAAAAGCAGAGATAAATGAAATAAATAATAGATTTAACAAACAAGACGAGAAATTGGGAGACATAAATAACAAATTTGTGAATATAAGAAGCAAAATAAAAATGAGTAATTTAAGTATGAATAACCAATTTAAAAGTATAAGTGAGAGTTTTAATGGAGTGAATGAAAAGTTCGTTGAAATAAATAATAACTAGAGAAACAGAGTGAGACTATTGCTAGAGTGAAAGGTGAAATGACGATAAATATAAATAAAATACAAACCGAGATAAAAAATGATATAAAAAAAATTAGTGAAAAGCAGGATGAGAAACTGCTAGAGACAGACAAAAAATTTGATGCGTTAACTAATAAATTTAAAGATAAACTTAAAAAACACAATGAAAAAATTGACGGTAATGTGGAGAAGCTAAAAGCTGAGTTTGAGATGGACATGAACAAGAAAATTGTTACAAAGATACAGGAATATAAAGTAGAAATTGAGAGTAATGTTCAAGGTGTAATTGATGAATGTGAACAGATTAAAAAAGCAAATACGCTACAAGAGGGTGTTAATAATGAATTCAAAAATAACATTGAACAAATTGATACAATTAAAGCTAGTGTAACTAATTTAAAAAGTAAACAAACAAAACATGAACAAGAAATAATTAAAGTTAGAGAAGATCTAAGCTTAGCAATTAATCAAAAACTAACCAATGTGAGTGACAGAGTGAACGTTGACGTTGAGTTAGGTTATTTCAGTAATGAGCGTAAGGGGGTGAACCCCATACAATTTTTAAATTCAATAAAAAGTTTCAATAAGTATAACAAAGAAAGTTGGGAAATAAAATTGGTATGAATTTTGAAATATTTTAAGGTGGACGCTCATAATGATAATTGGGCAGATTTTGATGAATTTGCACGAGCGTTTAAAAATAAATATTGGTCAGAGGAAAAACAAGAGGGTTTGCGTAGCACAATAATGGGATTTGGGGGTTGAAAAAAAAAAATTGGAGGAGATTTGAACTAGCTATAAGGTTAGTCAATAAATGATTATTGTGGTCATATTGATGATCACCTGATACTGATAATAAGGCAGTATCATTGTAGTCCCAGGTTGTATTGACATTCTGATTATCGCTGTAATTGCTGTTCTGTATTACTCTTGATGTATATTATATTAACTTGACAGACATGATTGATTTTGTGCTCATGACATGGAGAATTGAAATATAAAATATTTTTGAAATGTAATAATAATGTGTGTTAAATTAAGTTGTTTTTTTATTTTATGCATATTGTATGTAACGTAACCTGTGTTTACAAGTTTGTTTAATTTTGATGTTTTTACTATGTTTTTTTTTTTAATTTTAGGGATTTTACAATGTCTAATATGTAAATATGGATATTTCAATGAATTTATGTAAGGGTAGCCGGTTTGAAAATTCATTTGAAAATTATTTGATGTAAAGACTGTAATAAATACTAAATGAATTTTGAGATGAAATTAACTCAATATGAGAGGTTTTTAAATAATTGTAAAGGATTTAATGAAAAGGAAAGTTTTAAATAACATAATTAAATTAAATGTAAATGATTTAATTAATTAAGAGGGATTTGATGATTTTAATAATTATTGTTGGAAAAAAAAATGATTAAAATATTTTAATGGAAAATTATATTTGAAGAAAAGATAAAATTTTAAGTCAAGTTACTAAATGAATTAGAGTAATTTTGAAGTAAATGTGGAGATTGTAAAATTTTTCCAAGTTTCGGACTTGACACGTCAAAAAATGGTGTAGATGTCAAGAGTTTATGCAAAGATGTCCCTGTATGGGCATACTCTGTTTACATTGCTGTTAAGAATATATATAGATATAATCAACTGTTTTTATGTACTAGAATTAAAAACAAGAACCAATGCTTTGCCTAAGGCGAACCAATACAATTAAGGGGAAACGCATCAGGGGAGGATATCGAAGATTAAAAGAACCATTTATTTAAATATTTTGACGTAATGTTTAAGAGTCAGGTGGTACTGTGGGGCATACCTGTTCTGGCCGGGTGTGTCAGAGCAGCGACGTCTCGTGTCTGTTCGGCTTTGCGGTATTGGGATTCTCAGGTAGAAAGTCCAGCAAAGTCAGATAGATACCTCCATAGTCATCTGACTAGGGAGGTGGCTAAACCAATAATGATTATAATAAGAATTAAAGGGTGTAACGGCTCCATGTTGACACTGGTCCCTTTAGGTTAGGCAATGAGAGTTTTTAGGCTTTAGGGCATAAAACCTCTCATGGGGGGGGGGGAGGTACTGTAACAGGACAAAATGGGGAGGTTTATTTTATTAATTTCTGTACTAAAATTAACATCGCTAATTCCCATGACAGCTTGAACAAAGAACCACAGCAGATCTTTTTAAACGTACGTTAGTCTGGAACGGTGTGCGCGGTACAAAATTCGAGAATTGTCACGTACAGAATGTGAGTCCACACGCACGGACCCCTCACCTGTGCTGAACGATTAAAAAGGACGCTAAGACGCCGTAACAAAAAAATGGAGTGAGACGACAAATTTACACTGTGTGTCTTTGAAGACGAAGGAAATGGTGAACCATGGCCTGTGGTATCACCACCGAATATCGTTGATGGTAGAAAGAACCAATGAACCATCGAAACATCACAGTAAGGAGCTTAGACGTCTACGTATTTCCGCCAACATCTAGTGGGCAAGGCCAAAAAAAATCTTCGCCAGCCATTGTTGCGAGGCGTCACTCTACACACAGTGTCAGGACCGACCGGTCGTGTGTGTAAGTCGTCTAAATAATTTGAGTCGAATTATTAATAAAATGTGTTAAAAAACTAAAAGTGATCACGAAACAACTCATAATGAGTAGTGCCAAATTTATAAAAAGACCAAACTAATTTCCGAAACTATAGTGAAAGCAGTGCGTGACACGTGGTGGTGTAATAATGTAGAACCTACGAAAGGATGAGTACTCAACATTTTATATAAAGGCCTAGATATAATCAATCTCTAAAGAAAATAACAAATTACAAAATCAAACTCATTTTGGAACAAGATCTAGAAACGGGGTAATTGGAATGTGAGTGGTGTGTGTAATTACAAAGTATTGGTTCGTCTTATGAATATAGAAGATATTTCTAATTTTAGTAATTAAGAATTTATAAAATGTAAATTGCTGGTATTACTGGGAGTTGCGAGACGCAAAAGCCCAGTACATGCGTGTTAAGTAATTCGATGATGAGAGATGGGAGTATAACAACAGATTCAGTAAAGAGAGAATGTCATGTTTAAAAAAAAAAAATAATAATATTTAATTTTAACTTTATAAATACGTACTTGTTTAATTGTATTTGCCTATTATTCTCTGCCAAGTACACTAAACGATATCCCTGGTTAACCCTTGCAAAAGGTTTCACACAATATTTTTAATGTTTTATGGTACCTTAATGCGTAAAGTCAATTATTACATAATTTTAAATACTGAACCACTAAAGCTGGCGCTCAATAACAGTGACGTAAATTAAATTTAAATTTACAACTTAGTCGAAAATTGCAGAGAAAAATACAAATACAAACTTGTACGAGAATGAGGAGGGAGATGAGAATGCATCTGTGGAATCCATATTGGATGCCACACAATATGATGTAATAACCACAAATAACTTGACACAAAATGAAAATGTCAATGAGAGTGTAGGCGAGATAGCAACAGATGTAATTGAGACGGTAGAAGCTGAGAGTAGTAAAAGTAATGATGTAAATATACTTAATCAATTAGCAATGATTATAGAAATGATGAATAATAAATTTGACCAACAAAACAAGAATTTGAATAAATTTAAAACTGAAATAAAGTCAGAGAATATAAAAATGATGTGTGTGATGAATGCAAGTAACATAGAGCTGAAAACTGAAATAAAAGCAGAGATAAATGAAATAAATAATAGATTTAACAAACAAGACGAGAAATTGGGAGACATAAATAACAAATTTGTGAATATAAGAAGCAAAATAAAAATGAGTAATTTAAGTATGAATAACCAATTTAAAAGTATAAGTGAGAGTTTTAATGGAGTGAATGAAAAGTTCGTTGAAATAAATAATAACTAGAGAAACAGAGTGAGACTATTGCTAGAGTGAAAGGTGAAATGACGATAAATATAAATAAAATACAAACCGAGATAAAAAATGATATAAAAAAAATTAGTGAAAAGCAGGATGAGAAACTGCTAGAGACAGACAAAAAATTTGATGCGTTAACTAATAAATTTAAAGATAAACTTAAAAAACACAATGAAAAAATTGACGGTAATGTGGAGAAGCTAAAAGCTGAGTTTGAGATGGACATGAACAAGAAAATTGTTACAAAGATACAGGAATATAAAGTAGAAATTGAGAGTAATGTTCAAGGTGTAATTGATGAATGTGAACAGATTAAAAAAGCAAATACGCTACAAGAGGGTGTTAATAATGAATTCAAAAATAACATTGAACAAATTGATACAATTAAAGCTAGTGTAACTAATTTAAAAAGTAAACAAACAAAACATGAACAAGAAATAATTAAAGTTAGAGAAGATCTAAGCTTAGCAATTAATCAAAAACTAACCAATGTGAGTGACAGAGTGAACGTTGACGTTGAGTTAGGTTATTTCAGTAATGAGCGTAAGGGGGTGAACCCCATACAATTTTTAAATTCAATAAAAAGTTTCAATAAGTATAACAAAGAAAGTTGGGAAATAAAATTGGTATGAATTTTGAAATATTTTAAGGTGGACGCTCATAATGATAATTGGGCAGATTTTGATGAATTTGCACGAGCGTTTAAAAATAAATATTGGTCAGAGGAAAAACAAGAGGGTTTGCGTAGCACAATAATGGGATTTGGGGGTTGAAAAAAAAAAATTGGAGGAGATTTGAACTAGCTATAAGGTTAGTCAATAAATGATTATTGTGGTCATATTGATGATCACCTGATACTGATAATAAGGCAGTATCATTGTAGTCCCAGGTTGTATTGACATTCTGATTATCACTGTAATTGCTGTTCTGTATTACTCTTGATGTATATTATATTAACTTGACAGACATGATTGATTTTGTGCTCATGACATGGAGAATTGAAATATAAAATATTTTTGAAATGTAATAATAATGTGTGTTAAATTAAGTTGTTTTTTTATTTTATGCATATTGTATGTAACGTAACCTGTGTTTACAAGTTTGTTTAATTTTGATGTTTTTACTATGTTTTTTTTTTTAATTTTAGGGATTTTACAATGTCTAATATGTAAATATGGATATTTCAATGAATTTATGTAAGGGTAGCCGGTTTGAAAATTCATTTGAAAATTATTTGATGTAAAGACTGTAATAAATACTAAATGAATTTTGAGATGAAATTAACTCAATATGAGAGGTTTTTAAATAATTGTAAAGGATTTAATGAAAAGGAAAGTTTTAAATAACATAATTAAATTAAATGTAAATGATTTAATTAATTAAGAGGGATTTGATGATTTTAATAATTATTGTTGGAAAAAAAAATGATTAAAATATTTTAATGGAAAATTATATTTGAAGAAAAGATAAAATTTTAAGTCAAGTTACTAAATGAATTAGAGTAATTTTGAAGTAAATGTGGAGATTGTAAAATTTTTCCAAGTTTCGGACTTGACACGTCAAAAAATGGTGTAGATGTCAAGAGTTTATGCAAAGATGTCCCTGTATGGGCATACTCTGTTTACATTGCTGTTAAGAATATATATAGATATAATCAACTGTTTTTATGTACTAGAATTAAAAACAAGAACCAATGCTTTGCCTAAGGCGAACCAATACAATTAAGGGGAAACGCATCAGGGGAGGATATCGAAGATTAAAAGAACCATTTATTTAAATATTTTGACGTAATGTTTAAGAGTCAGGTGGTACTGTGGGGCATACCTGTTCTGGCCGGGTGTGTCAGAGCAGCGACGTCTCGTGTCTGTTCGGCTTTGCGGTATTGGGATTCTCAGGTAGAAAGTCCAGCAAAGTCAGATAGATACCTCCATAGTCATCTGACTAGGGAGGTGGCTAAACCAATAATGATTATAATAAGAATTAAAGGGTGTAACGGCTCCATGTTGACACTGGTCCCTTTAGGTTAGGCAATGAGAGTTTTTAGGCTTTAGGGCATAAAACCTCTCATGGGGGGGGGAGGTACTGTAACAGGACAAAATGGGGAGGTTTATTTTATTAATTTCTGTACTAAAATTAACATCGCTAATTCCCATGACAGCTTGAACAAAGAACCACAGCAGATCTTTTTAAACGTACGTTAGTCTGGAACGGTGTGCGCGGTACAAAATTCGAGAATTGTCACGTACAGAATGTGAGTCCACACGCACGGACCCCTCACCTGTGCTGAACGATTAAAAAGGACGCTAAGACGCCGTAACAAAAAAATGGAGTGAGACGACAAATTTACACTGTGTGTCTTTGAAGACGAAGGAAATGGTGAACCATGGCCTGTGGTATCACCACCGAATATCATTGATGGTAGAAAGAACCAATGAACCATCGAAACATCACAGTAAGGAGCTTAGACGTCTACGTATTTCCGCCAACATCTAGTGGGCAAGGCCAAAAAAAATCTTCGCCAGCCATTGTTGCGAGGCGTCACTCTACACACAGTGTCAGGACCGACCGGTCGTGTGTGTAAGTCGTCTAAATAATTTGAGTCGAATTATTAATAAAATGTGTTAAAAAACTAAAAGTGATCACGAAACAACTCATAATGAGTAGTGCCAAATTTATAAAAAGACCAAACTAATTTCCGAAACTATAGTGAAAGCAGTGCGTGACACGTGGTGGCGTAATAATGTAGAACCTACGAAAGGATGAGTACTCAACATTTTATATAAAGGCCTAGATATAATCAATCTCTAAAGAAAATAACAAATTACAAAATCAAACTCATTTTGGAACAAGATCTAGAAACGGGGTAATTGGAATGTGAGTGGTGTGTGTAATTACAAAGTATTGGTTCGTCTTATGAATATAGAAGATATTTCTAATTTTAGTAATTAAGAATTTATAAAATGTAAATTGCTGGTATTACTGGGAGTTGCGAGACGCAAAAGCCCAGTACATGCGTGTTAAGTAATTCGATGATGAGAGATGGGAGTATAACAACAGATTCAGTAAAGAGAGAATGTCATGTTTAAAAAAAATAATAATAATATTTTATTTTAACTTTATAAATACGTACTTGTTTAATTGTGTTTGCCTATTATTCTCTGCCAAGTACACTAAACGATATCCCTGGTTAACCCTTGCAAAAGGTTTCACACAATATTTTTAATGTTTTATGGTACCTTAATGCGTAAAGTCAATTATTACATAATTTTAAATACTGAACCACTAAAGCTGGCGCTCAATAACAGTGACGTAAATTAAATTTAAATTTACAACTTAGTCGAAAATTGCAGAGAAAAATACAAATACAAACTTGTACGAGAATGAGGAGGGAGATGAGAATGCATCTGTGGAATCCATATTGGATGCCACACAATATGATGTAATAACCACAAATAACTTGACACAAAATGAAAATGTCAATGAGAGTGTAGGCGAGATAGCAACAGATGTAATTGAGACGGTAGAAGCTGAGAGTAGTAAAAGTAATGATGTAAATATACTTAATCAATTAGCAATGATTATAGAAATAATGAATAATAAATTTGACCAACAAAACAAGAATTTGAATAAATTTAAAACTGAAATAAAGTCAGAGAATATAAAAATGATGTGTGTGATGAATGCAAGTAACATAGAGCTGAAAACTGAAATAAAAGCAGAGATAAATGAAATAAATAATAGATTTAACAAACAAGACGAGAAATTGGGAGACATAAATAACAAATTTGTGAATATAAGAAGCGAAATAAAAATGAGTAATTTAAGTATGAATAACCAATTTAAAAGTATAAGTGAGAGTTTTAATGGAGTGAATGAAAAGTTCGTTGAAATAAATAATAACTAGAGAAACAGAGTGAGACTATTGCTAGAGTGAAAGGTGAAATGACGATAAATATAAATAAAATACAAACCGAGATAAAAAATGATATAAAAACAATTAGTGAAAAGCAGGATGAGAAACTGCTAGAGACAGACAAAAAATTTGATGCGTTAACTAATAAATTTAAAGATAAACTTAAAAAACACAATGAAAAAATTGACGGTAATGTGGAGAAGCTAAAAGCTGAGTTTGAGATGGACATGAACAAGAAAATTGTTACAAAGATACAGGAATATAAAGTAGAAATTGAGAGTAATGTTCAAGGTGTAATTGATGAATGTGAACAGATTAAAAAAGCAAATACGCTACAAGAGGGTGTTAATAATGAATTCAAAAATAACATTGAACAAATTGATACAATTAAAGCTAGTGTAACTAATTTAAAAAGTAAACAAACAAAACATGAACAAGAAATAATTAAAGTTAGAGAAGATCTAAGCTTAGCAATTAATCAAAAACTAACCAATGTGAGTGACAGAGTGAACGTTGACGTTGAGTTAGGTTATTTCAGTAATGAGCGTAAGGGGGTGAACCCCATACAATTTTTAAATTCAATAAAAAGTTTCAATAAGTATAACAAAGAAAGTTGGGAAATAAAATTGGTATGAATTTTGAAATATTTTAAGGTGGACGCTCATAATGATAATTGGGCAGATTTTGATGAATTTGAACGAGCGTTTAAAAATAAATATTGGTCAGAGGAAAAACAAGAGGGTTTGCGTAGCACAATAATGGGATTTGGGGGTTGAAAAAAAAAATTGGAGGAGATTTGAACTAGCTATAAGGTTAGTCAATAAATGATTATTGTGGTCATATTGATGATCACCTGATACTGATAATAAGGCAGTATCATTGTAGTTCCAGGTTGTATTGACATTCTGATTATCGCTGTAATTGCTGTTCTGTATTACTCTTGATGTATATTATATTAACTTGACAGACATGATTGATTTTGTGCTCATGACATGGAGAATTGAAATATAAAATATTTTTGAAATGTAATAATAATGTGTGTTAAATTAAGTTGTTTTTTTATTTTATGCATATTGTATGTAACGTAACCTGTGTTTACAAGTTTGTTTAATTTTGATGTTTTTACTGTTTTTTTTTTTAATTTTAGGGATTTTACAATGTCTAATATGTAAATATGGATATTTCAATGAATTTATGTAAGGGTAGCCGGTTTGAAAATTCATTTGAAAATTATTTGATGTAAAGACTGTAATAAATACTAAATGAATTTTGAGATGAAATTAACTCAATATGAGAGGTTTTTAAATAATTGTAAAGGATTTAATGAAAAGGAAAGTTTTAAATAACATAATTAAATTAAATGTAAATGATTTAATTAATTAAGAGGGATTTGATGATTTTAATAATTATTGTTGGAAAAAAAATGATTAAAATATTTTAATGGAAAATTATATTTGAAGAAAAGATAAAATTTTAAGTCAAGTTACTAAATGAATTAGAGTAATTTTGAAGTAAATGTGGAGATTGTAAAATTTTTCCAAGTTTCGGACTTGACACGTCAAAAAATGGTGTAGATGTCAAGAGTTTATGCAAAGATGTCCCTGTATGGGCATACTCTGTTTACATTGCTGTTAAGAATATATATAGATATAATCAACTGTTTTTATGTACTAGAATTAAAAACAAGAACCAATGCTTTGCCTAAGGCGAACCAATACAATTAAGGGGAAACGCATCAGGGGAGGATATCGAAGATTAAAAGAACCATTTATTTAAATATTTTGACGTAATGTTTAAGAGTCAGGTGGTACTGTGGGGCATACCTGTTCTGGCCGGGTGTGTCAGAGCAGCGACGTCTCGTGTCTGTTCGGCTTTGCGGTATTGGGATTCTCAGGTAGAAAGTCCAGCAAAGTCAGATAGATACCTCCATAGTCATCTGACTAGGGAGGTGGCTAAACCAATAATGATTATAATAAGAATTAAAGGGTGTAACGGCTCCATGTTGACACTGGTCACTTTAGGTTAGGCAATGAGAGTTTTTAGGCTTTAGGGCATAAAACCTCTCATGGGGGGGGAGGTACTGTAACAGGACAAAATGGGGAGGTTTATTTTATTAATTTCTGTACTAAAATTAACATTGCTAATTCCCATGACAGCTTGAACAAAGAACCACAGCAGATCTTTTTCAACGTACGTTAGTCTGGAACGGTGTGCGCGGTACAAAATTCGAGAATTGTCACGTACAGAATGTGAGTCCACACGCACGGACGCCTCACCTGTGCTGAACGATTAAAAAGGACGCTAAGATGCCGTAACAAAAAAATGGAGTGAGACGACAAATTTACACTGTGTGTCTTTGAAGACGAAGGAAATGGTGAACCATGGCCTGTGGTATCACCACCGAATATCGTTGATGGTAGAAAGAACCAATGAACCATCGAAACATCACAGTAAGGAGCTTAGACGTCTACGTATTTCCGCCAACATCTAGTGGGCAAGGCCAAAAAAAATCTTCGCCAGCCATTGTTGCGAGGCGTCACTCTACACACAGTGTCAGGACCGACCGGTCGTGTGTGTAAGTCGTCTAAATAATTTGAGTCGAATTATTAATAAAATGTGTTAAAAAACTAAAAGTGATCACGAAACAACTCATAATGAGTAGTGCCAAATTTATAAAAAGACCAAACTAATTTCCGAAACTATAGTGAAAGCAGTGCGTGACACGTGGTGGCGTAATAATGTAGAACCTACGAAAGGATGAGTACTCAACATTTTATATAAAGGCCTAGATATAATCAATCTCTAAAGAAAATAACAAATTACAAAATCAAACTCATTTTGGAACAAGATCTAGAAACGGGGTAATTGGAATGTGAGTGGTGTGTGTAATTACAAAGTATTGGTTCGTCTTATGAATATAGAAGATATTTCTAATTTTAGTAATTAAGAATTTATAAAATGTAAATTGCTGGTATTACTGGGAGTTGCGAGACGCAAAAGCCCAGTACATGCGTGTTAAGTAATTCGATGATGAGAGATGGGAGTATAACAACAGATTCAGTAAAGAGAGAATGTCATGTTTAAAAAAAATAATAATAATATTTTATTTTAACTTTATAAATACGTACTTGTTTAATTGTGTTTGCCTATTATTCTCTGCCAAGTACACTAAACGATATCCCTGGTTAACCCTTGCAAAAGGTTTCACACAATATTTTTAATGTTTTATGGTACCTTAATGCGTAAAGTCAATTATTACATAATTTTAAATACTGAACCACTAAAGCTGGCGCTCAATAACAGTGACGTAAATTAAATTTAAATTTACAACTTAGTCGAAAATTGCAGAGAAAAATACAAATACAAACTTGTACGAGAATGAGGAGGGAGATGAGAATGCATCTGTGGAATCCATATTGGATGCCACACAATATGATGTAATAACCACAAATAACTTGACACAAAATGAAAATGTCAATGAGAGTGTAGGCGAGATAGCAACAGATGTAATTGAGACGGTAGAAGCTGAGAGTAGTAAAAGTAATGATGTAAATATACTTAATCAATTAGCAATGATTATAGAAATGATGAATAATAAATTTGACCAACAAAACAAGAATTTGAATAAATTTAAAACTGAAATAAAGTCAGAGAATATAAAAATGATGTGTGTGATGAATGCAAGTAACATAGAGCTGAAAACTGAAATAAAAGCAGAGATAAATGAAATAAATAATAGATTTAACAAACAAGACGAGAAATTGGGAGACATAAATAACAAATTTGTGAATATAAGAAGCAAAATAAAAATGAGTAATTTAAGTATGAATAACCAATTTAAAAGTATAAGTGAGAGTTTTAATGGAGTGAATGAAAAGTTCGTTGAAATAAATAATAACTAGAGAAACAGAGTGAGACTATTGCTAGAGTGAAAGGTGAAATGACGATAAATATAAATAAAATACAAACCGAGATAAAAAATGATATAAAAACAATTAGTGAAAAGCAGGATGAGAAACTGCTAGAGACAGACAAAAAATTTGATGCGTTAACTAATAAATTTAAAGATAAACTTAAAAAACACAATGAAAAAATTGACGGTAATGTGGAGAAGCTAAAAGCTGAGTTTGAGATGGACATGAACAAGAAAATTGTTACAAAGATACAGGAATATAAAATAGAAATTGAGAGTAGTGTTCAAGGTGTAATTGATGAATGTGAACAGATTAAAAAAGCAAATACGCTACAAGAGGGTGTTAATAATGAATTCAAAAATAACATTGAACAAATTGATACAATTAAAGCTAGTGTAACTAATTTAAAAAGTAAACAAACAAAACATGAACAAGAAATAATTAAAGTTAGAGAAGATCTAAGCTTAGCAATTAATCAAAAACTAACCAATGTGAGTGACAGAGTGAACGTTGACGTTGAGTTAGGTTATTTCAGTAATGAGCGTAAGGGGGTGAACCCCATACAATTTTTAAATTCAATAAAAAGTTTCAATAAGTATAACAAAGAAAGTTGGGAAATAAAATTGGTATGAATTTTGAAATATTTTAAGGTGGACGCTCATAATGATAATTGGGGGCAGATTTTGATGAATTTGAACGAGCGTTTAAAAATAAATATTGGTCAGAGGAAAAACAAGAGGGTTTGCGTAGCACAATAATGGGATTTGGGGGTTGAAAAAAAAAAATTGGAGGAGATTTGAACTAGCTATAAGGTTAGTCAATAAATGATTATTGTGGTCATATTGATGATCACCTGATACTGATAATAAGGCAGTATCATTGTAGTTCCAGGTTGTATTGACATTCTGATTATCGCTGTAATTGCTGTTCTGTATTACTCTTGATGTATATTATATTAACTTGACAGACATGATTGATTTTGTGCTCATGACATGGAGAATTGAAATATAAAATATTTTTGAAATGTAATAATAATGTGTGTTAAATTAAGTTGTTTTTTTATTTTATGCATATTGTATGTAACGTAACCTGTGTTTACAAGTTTGTTTAATTTTGATGTTTTTACTGTTTTTTTTTTTAATTTTAGGGATTTTACAATGTCTAATATGTAAATATGGATATTTCAATGAATTTATGTAAGGGTAGCCGGTTTGAAAATTCATTTGAAAATTATTTGATGTAAAGACTGTAATAAATACTAAATGAATTTTGAGATGAAATTAACTCAATATGAGAGGTTTTTAAATAATTGTAAAGGATTTAATGAAAAGGAAAGTTTTAAATAACATAATTAAATTAAATGTAAATGATTTAATTAATTAAGAGGGATTTGATGATTTTAATAATTATTGTTGGAAAAAAAATGATTAAAATATTTTAATGGAAAATTATATTTGAAGAAAAGATAAAATTTTAAGTCAAGTTACTAAATGAATTAGAGTAATTTTGAAGTAAATGTGGAGATTGTAAAATTTTTCCAAGTTTCGGACTTGACACGTCAAAAAATGGTGTAGATGTCAAGAGTTTATGCAAAGATGTCCCTGTATGGGCATACTCTGTTTACATTGCTGTTAAGAATATATATAGATATAATCAACTGTTTTTATGTACTAGAATTAAAAACAAGAACCAATGCTTTGCCTAAGGCGAACCAATACAATTAAGGGGAAACGCATAAGGGGAGGATATCGAAGATTAAAAGAACCATTTATTTAAATATTTTGACGTAATGTTTAAGAGTCAGGTGGTACTGTGGGGCATACCTGTTCTGGCCGGGTGTGTCAGAGCAGCGACGTCTCGTGTCTGTTCGGCTTTGCGGTATTGGGATTCTCAGGTAGAAAGTCCAGCAAAGTCAGATAGATACCTCCATAGTCATCTGACTAGGGAGGTGGCTAAACCAATAATGATTATAATAAGAATTAAAGGGTGTAACGGCTCCATGTTGACACTGGTCCCTTTAGGTTAGGCAATGAGAGTTTTTAGGCTTTAGGGCATAAAACCTCTCATGGGGGGGAGGTACTGTAACAGGACAAAATGGGGAGGTTTATTTTATTAATTTCTGTACTAAAATTAACATTGCTAATTCCCATGACAGCTTGAACAAAGAACCACAGCAGATCTTTTTAAACGTACGTTAGTCTGGAGCGGTGTGCGCGGTACAAAATTCGAGAATTGTCACGTACAGAATGTGAGTCCACACGCACGGACCCCTCACCTGTGCTGAACGATTAAAAAGGACGCTAAGACGCCGTAACAAAAAAATGGAGTGAGACGACAAATTTACACTGTGTGTCTTTGAAGACGAAGGAAATGGTGAACCATGGCCTGTGGTATCACCACCGAATATCGTTGATGGTAGAAAGAACCAATGAACCATCGAAACATCACAGTAAGGAGCTTAGACGTCTACGTATTTCCGCCAACATCTAGTGGGCAAGGCCAAAAAAAATCTTCGCCAGCCATTGTTGCGAGGCGTCACTCTACACACAGTGTCAGGACCGACCGGTCGTGTGTGTAATTCGTCTAAATAATTTGAGTCGAATTATTAATAAAATGTGTTAAAAAACTAAAAGTGATCACGAAACAACTCATAATGAGTAGTGCCAAATTTATAAAAAGACCAAACTAATTTCCGAAACTATAGTGAAAGCAGTGCGTGACACGTGGTGGCGTAATAATGTAGAACCTACGAAAGGATGAGTACTCAACATTTTATATAAAGGCCTAGATATAATCAATCTCTAAAGAAAATAACAAATTACAAAATCAAACTCATTTTGGAACAAGATCTAGAAACGGGGTAATTGGAATGTGAGTGGTGTGTGTAATTACAAAGTATTGGTTCGTCTTATGAATATAGAAGATATTTCTAATTTTAGTAATTAAGAATTTATAAAATGTAAATTGCTGGTATTACTGGGAGTTGCGAGACGCAAAAGCCCAGTACATGCGTGTTAAGTAATTCGATGATGAGAGATGGGAGTATAACAACAGATTCAGTAAAGAGAGAATGTCATGTTTAAAAAAAAAAAATAATATTTTATTTTAACTTTATAAATACGTACTTGTTTAATTGTATTTGCCTATTATTCTCTGCCAAGTACACTAAACGATATCCCTGGTTAACCCTTGCAAAAGGTTTCACACAATATTTTTAATGTTTTATGGTACCTTAATGCGTAAAGTCAATTATTACATAATTTTAAATACTGAACCACTAAAGCTGGCGCTCAATAACAGTGACGTAAATTAAATTTAAATTTACAACTTAGTCGAAAATTGCAGAGAAAAATACAAATACAAACTTGTACGAGAATGAGGAGGGAGATGAGAATGCATCTGTGGAATCCATATTGGATGCCACACAATATGATGTAATAACCACAAATAACTTGACACAAAATGAAAATGTCAATGAGAGTGTAGGCGAGATAGCAACAGATGTAATTGAGACGGTAGAAGCTGAGAGTAGTAAAAGTAATGATGTAAATATACTTAATCAATTAGCAATGATTATAGAAATGATGAATAATGAATTTGACCAACAAAACAAGAATTTGAATAAATTTAAAACTGAAATAAAGTCAGAGAATATAAAAATCATGTGTGTGATGAATGCAAGTAACATAGAGCTGAAAACTGAAATAAAAGCAGAGATAAATGAAATAAATAATAGATTTAACAAACAAGACGAGAAATTGGGAGACATAAATAACAAATTTGTGAATATAAGAAGCAAAATAAAAATGAGTAATTTAAGTATGAATAACCAATTTAAAAGTATAAGTGAGAGTTTTAATGGAGTGAATGAAAAGTTCGTTGAAATAAATAATAACTAGAGAAACAGAGTGAGACTATTGCTAGAGTGAAAGGTGAAATGACGATAAATATAAATAAAATACACACCGAGATAAAAAATGATATAAAAACAATTAGTGAAAAGCAGGATGAGAAACTGCTAGAGACAGACAAAAAATTTGATGCATTAACTAATAAATTTAACGATAAACTTAAAAAACAATTAAAAAATTGACGGTAATGGGGAGAAGTTTAAAGCTGAGTTTGAGATGGACATGAACAAGAAAATTGTTACAAAGATACAGGAATATAAAGTAGAAATTGAGAGTAATGTTCAAGGTGTAATTGATGAATGTGAACAGATTAAAAAAGCAAATACGCTACAAGAGGGTGTTAATAATGAATTCAAAAATAACATTGAACAAATTGATACAATTAAAGCTAGTGTAACTAATTTAAAAAGTAAACAAACAAAACATGAACAAGAAATAATTAAAGTTAGAGAAGATCTAAGCTTAGCAATTAATCAAAAACTAACCAATGTGAGTGACAGAGTGAACGTTGACGTTGAGTTAGGTTATTTCAGTAATGAGCGTAAGGGGGTGAACCCCATACAATTTTTAAATTCAATAAAAAGTTTCAATAAGTATAACAAAGAAAGTTGGGAAATAAAATTGGTATGAATTTTGAAATATTTTAAGGTGGACGCTCATAATGATAATTGGGGGCAGATTTTGATGAATTTGAACGAGCGTTTAAAAATAAATATTGGTCAGAGGAAAAACAAGAGGGTTTGCGTAGCACAATAATGGGATTTGGGGGTTGAAAAAAAAAAATTGGAGGAGATTTGAACTAGCTATAAGGTTAGTCAATAAATGATTATTGTGGTCATATTGATGATCACCTGATACTGATAATAAGGCAGTATCATTGTAGTCCCAGGTTGTATTGACATTCTGATTATCGCTGTAATTGCTGTTCTGTATTACTCTTGATGTATATTATATTAACTTGACAGACATGATTGATTTTGTGCTCATGACATGGAGAATTGAAATATAAAATATTTTTGAAATGTAATAATAATGTGTGTTAAATTAAGTTGTTTTTTATTTTATGCATATTGTATGTAACGTAACCTGTGTTTACAAGTTTGTTTAATTTTGATGTTTTTACTATGTTTTTTTTTTTAATTTTAGGGATTTTACAATGTCTAATATGTAAATATGGATATTTCAATGAATTTATGTAAGGGTAGCCGGTTTGAAAATTCATTCGAAAATTATTTGATGTAAAGACTGTAATAAATACTAAATGAATTTTGAGATGAAATTAACTCAATATGAGAGGTTTTTAAATAATTGTAAAGGATTTAATGAAAAGGAAAGTTTTAAATAACATAATTAAATTAAATGTAAATGATTTAATTAATTAAGAGGGATTTGATGATTTTAATAATTATTGTTGGAAAAAAAATGATTAAAATATTTTAATGGAAAATTATATTTGAAGAAAAGATAAAATTTTAAGTCAAGTTACTAAATGAATTAGAGTAATTTTGAAGTAAATGTGGAGATTGTAAAATTTTTCCAAGTTTCGGACTTGACACGTCAAAAAATGGTGTAGATGTCAAGAGTTTATGCAAAGATGTCCCTGTATGGGCATACTCTGTTTACATTGCTGTTAAGAATATATATAGATATAATCAACTGTTTTTATGTACTAGAATTAAAAACAAGAACCAATGCTTTGCCTAAGGTGAACCAATACAATTAAGGGGAAACGCATCAGGGGAGGATATCGAAGATTAAAAGAACCATTTATTTAAATATTTTGACGTAATGTTTAAGAGTCAGGTGGTACTGTGGGGCATACCTGTTCTGGCCGGGTGTGTCAGAGCAGCGACGTCTCGTGTCTGTTCGGCTTTGCGGTATTGGGATTCTCAGGTAGAAAGTCCAGCAAAGTCAGATAGATACCTCCATAGTCATCTGACTAGGGAGGTGGCTAAACCAATAATGATTATAATAAGAATTAAAGGGTGTAACGGCTCCATGTTGACACTGGTCACTTTAGGTTAGGCAATGAGAGTTTTTAGGCTTTAGGGCATAAAACCTCTCATGGGGGGGGGAGGTACTGTAACAGGACAAAATGGGGAGGTTTATTTTATTAATTTCTGTACTAAAATTAACATTGCTAATTCCCATGACAGCTTGAACAAAGAACCACAGCAGATCTTTTTAAACGTACGTTAGTCTGGAACGGTGTGCGCGGTACAAAATTCGAGAATTGTCACGTACAGAATGTGAGTCCACACGCACGGACGCCTCACCTGTGCTGAACGATTAAAAAGGACGCTAAGACGCCGTAACAAAAAAATGGAGTGAGACGACAAATTTACACTGTGTGTCTTTGAAGACGAAGGAAATGGTGAACCATGGCCTGTGGTATCACCACCGAATATCGTTGATGGTAGAAAGAACCAATGCACCATCGAAACATCACAGTAAGGAGCTTAGACGTCTACGTATTTCCGCCAACATCTAGTAGGCAAGGCCAAAAAAAATCTTCGCCAGCCGTTGTTGCGAGGCGTCACTCTACACACAGTGTCAGGACCGACCGGTCGTGTGTGTAAGTCGTCTAAATAATTTGAGTCGAATTATTAATAAAATGTGTTAAAAAACTAAAAGTGATCACGAAACAACTCATAATGAGTAGTGCCAAATTTATAAAAAGACCAAACTAATTTCCGAAACTATAGTGAAAGCAGTGCGTGACACGTGGTGGCGTAATAATGTAGAACCTACGAAAGGATGAGTACTCAACATTTTATATAAAGGCCTAGATATAATCAATCTCTAAAGAAAATAACAAATTACAAAATCAAACTCATTTTGGAACAAGATCTAGAAACGGGGTAATTGGAATGTGAGTGGTGTGTGTAATTACAAAGTATTGGTTCGTCTTATGAATATAGAAGATATTTCTAATTTTAGTAATTAAGAATTTATAAAATGTAAATTGCTGGTATTACTGGGAGTTGCGAGACGCAAAAGCCCAGTACATGCGTGTTAAGTAATTCGATGATGAGAGATGGGAGTATAACAACAGATTCAGTAAAGAGAGAATGTCATGTTTAAAAAAAAAAAATAATATTTTATTTTAACTTTATAAATACGTACTTGTTTAATTGTATTTGCCTATTATTCTCTGCCAAGTACACTAAACGATATCCCTGGTTAACCCTTGCAAAAGGTTTCACACAATATTTTTAATGTTTTATGGTACCTTAATGCGTAAAGTCAATTATTACATAATTTTAAATACTGAACCACTAAAGCTGGCGCTCAATAACAGTGACGTAAATTAAATTTAAATTTACAACTTAGTCGAAAATTGCAGAGAAAAATACAAATACAAACTTGTACGAGAATGAGGAGGGAGATGAGAATGCATCTGTGGAATCCATATTGGATGCCACACAATATGATGTAATAACCACAAATAACTTGACACAAAATGAAAATGTCAATGAGAGTGTAGGCGAGATAGCAACAGATGTAATTGAGACGGTAGAAGCTGAGAGTAGTAAAAGTAATGATGTAAATATACTTAATCAATTAGCAATGATTATAGAAATGATGAATAATGAATTTGACCAACAAAACAAGAATTTGAATAAATTTAAAACTGAAATAAAGTCAGAGAATATAAAAATCATGTGTGTGATGAATGCAAGTAACATAGAGCTGAAAACTGAAATAAAAGCAGAGATAAATGAAATAAATAATAGATTTAACAAACAAGACGAGAAATTGGGAGACATAAATAACAAATTTGTGAATATAAGAAGCGAAATAAAAATGAGTAATTTAAGTATGAATAACCAATTTAAAAGTATAAGTGAGAGTTTTAATGGAGTGAATGAAAAGTTCGTTGAAATAAATAATAACTAGAGAAACAGAGTGAGACTATTGCTAGAGTGAAAGGTGAAATGACGATAAATATAAATAAAATACACACCGAGATAAAAAATGATATAAAAACAATTAGTGAAAAGCAGGATGAGAAACTGCTAGAGACAGACAAAAAATTTGATGCGTTAACTAATAAATTTAACGATAAACTTAAAAAACAATTAAAAAATTGACGGTAATGGGGAGAAGTTTAAAGCTGAGTTTGAGATGGACATGAACAAGAAAATTGTTACAAAGATACAGGAATATAAAGTAGAAATTGAGAGTAATGTTCAAGGTGTAATTGATGAATGTGAACAGATTAAAAAAGCAAATACGCTACAAGAGGGTGTTAATAATGAATTCAAAAATAACATTGAACAAATTGATACAATTAAAGCTAGTGTAACTAATTTAAAAAGTAAACAAACAAAACATGAACAAGAAATAATTAAAGTTAGAGAAGATCTAAGCTTAGCAATTAATCAAAAACTAACCAATGTGAGTGACAGAGTGAACGTTGACGTTGAGTTAGGTTATTTCAGTAATGAGCGTAAGGGGGTGAACCCCATACAATTTTTAAATTCAATAAAAAGTTTCAATAAGTATAACAAAGAAAGTTGGGAAATAAAATTGGTATGAATTTTGAAATATTTTAAGGTGGACGCTCATAATGATAATTGGGGGCAGATTTTGATGAATTTGAACGAGCGTTTAAAAATAAATATTGGTCAGAGGAAAAACAAGAGGGTTTGCGTAGCACAATAATGGGATTTGGGGGTTGAAAAAAAAAAATTGGAGGAGATTTGAACTAGCTATAAGGTTAGTCAATAAATGATTATTGTGGTCATATTGATGATCACCTGATACTGATAATAAGGCAGTATCATTGTAGTCCCAGGTTGTATTGACATTCTGATTATCGCTGTAATTGCTGTTCTGTATTACTCTTGATGTATATTATATTAACTTGACAGACATGATTGATTTTGTGCTCATGACATGGAGAATTGAAATATAAAATATTTTTGAAATGTAATAATAATGTGTGTTAAATTAAGTTGTTTTTTTATTTTATGCATATTGTATGTAACGTAACCTGTGTTTACAAGTTTGTTTAATTTTGATGTTTTTACTATGTTTTTTTTTTAATTTTAGGGATTTTACAATGTCTAATATGTAAATATGGATATTTCAATGAATTTATGTAAGGGTAGCCGGTTTGAAAATTCATTCGAAAATTATTTGATGTAAAGACTGTAATAAATACTAAATGAATTTTGAGATGAAATTAACTCAATATGAGAGGTTTTTAAATAATTGTAAAGGATTTAATGAAAAGGAAAGTTTTAAATAACATAATTAAATTAAATGTAAATGATTTAATTAATTAAGAGGGATTTGATGATTTTAATAATTATTGTTGGAAAAAAAATGATTAAAATATTTTAATGGAAAATTATATTTGAAGAAAAGATAAAATTTTAAGTCAAGTTACTAAATGAATTAGAGTAATTTTGAAGTAAATGTGGAGATTGTAAAATTTTTCCAAGTTTCGGACTTGACACGTCAAAAAATGGTGTAGATGTCAAGAGTTTATGCAAAGATGTCCCTGTATGGGCATACTCTGTTTACATTGCTGTTAAGAATATATATAGATATAATCAACTGTTTTTATGTACTAGAATTAAAAACAAGAACCAATGCTTTGCCTAAGGCGAACCAATACAATTAAGGGGAAACGCATAAGGGGAGGATATCGAAGATTAAAAGAACCATTTATTTAAATATTTTGACGTAATGTTTAAGAGTCAGGTGGTACTGTGGGGCATACCTGTTCTGGCCGGGTGTGTCAGAGCAGCGACGTCTCGTGTCTGTTCGGCTTTGCGGTATTGGGATTCTCAGGTAGAAAGTCCAGCAAAGTCAGATAGATACCTCCATAGTCATCTGACTAGGGAGGTGGCTAAACCAATAATGATTATAATAAGAATTAAAGGGTGTAACGGCTCCATGTTGACACTGGTCCCTTTAGGTTAGGCAATGAGAGTTTTTAGGCTTTAGGGCATAAAACCTCTCATGGGGGGGGAGGTACTGTAACAGGACAAAATGGGGAGGTTTATTTTATTAATTTCTGTACTAAAATTAACATTGCTAATTCCCATGACAGCTTGAACAAAGAACCACAGCAGATCTTTTTAAACGTACGTTAGTCTGGAACGGTGTGCGCGGTACAAAATTCGAGAATTGTCACGTACAGAATGTGAGTCCACACGCACGGACCCCTCACCTGTGCTGAACGATTAAAAAGGACGCTAAGACGCCGTAACAAAAAAATGGAGTGAGACGACAAATTTACACTGTGTGTCTTTGAAGACGAAGGAAATGGTGAACCATGGCCTGTGGTATCACCACCGAATATCGTTGATGGTAGAAAGAACCAATGCACCATCGAAACATCACAGTAAGGAGCTTAGACGTCTACGTATTTCCGCCAACATCTAGTAGGCAAGGCCAAAAAAAATCTTCGCCAGCCGTTGTTGCGAGGCGTCACTCTACACACAGTGTCAGGACCGACCGGTCGTGTGTGTAAGTCGTCTAAATAATTTGAGTCGAATTATTAATAAAATGTGTTAAAAAACTAAAAGTGATCACGAAACAACTCATAATGAGTAGTGCCAAATTTATAAAAAGACCAAACTAATTTCCGAAACTATAGTGAAAGCAGTGCGTGACACGTGGTGGCGTAATAATGTAGAACCTACGAAAGGATGAGTACTCAACATTTTATATAAAGGCCTAGATATAATCAATCTCTAAAGAAAATAACAAATTACAAAATCAAACTCATTTTGGAACAAGATCTAGAAACGGGGTAATTGGAATGTGAGTGGTGTGTGTAATTACAAAGTATTGGTTCGTCTTATGAATATAGAAGATATTTCTAATTTTAGTAATTAAGAATTTATAAAATGTAAATTGCTGGTATTACTGGGAGTTGCGAGACGCAAAAGCCCAGTACATGCGTGTTAAGTAATTCGATGATGAGAGATGGGAGTATAACAACAGATTCAGTAAAGAGAGAATGTCATGTTTAAAAAAAAATAATAATAATATTTTATTTTAACTTTATAAATACGTACTTGTTTAATTGTATTTGCCTATTATTCTCTGCCAAGTACACTAAACGATATCCCTGGTTAACCCTTGCAAAAGGTTTCACACAATATTTTTAATGTTTTATGGTACCTTAATGCGTAAAGTCAATTATTACATAATTTTAAATACTGAACCACTAAAGCTGGCGCTCAATAAGAGTGACGTAAATTAAATTTAAATTTACAACTTAGTCGAAAATTGCAGAGAAAAATACAAATACAAACTTGTACGAGAATGAGGAGGGAGATGAGAATGCATCTGTGGAATCCATATTGGATGCCACACAATATGATGTAATAACCACAAATAACTTGACACAAAATGAAAATGTCAATGAGAGTGTAGGCGAGATAGCAACAGATGTAATTGAGACGGTAGAAGCTGAGAGTAGTAAAAGTAATGATGTAAATATACTTAATCAATTAGCAATGATTATAGAAATGATGAATAATGAATTTGACCAACAAAACAAGAATTTGAATAAATTTAAAACTGAAATAAAGTCAGAGAATATAAAAATCATGTGTGTGATGAATGCAAGTAACATAGAGCTGAAAACTGAAATAAAAGCAGAGATAAATGAAATAAATAATAGATTTAACAAACAAGACGAGAAATTGGGAGACATAAATAACAAATTTGTGAATATAAGAAGCGAAATAAAAATGAGTAATTTAAGTATGAATAACCAATTTAAAAGTATAAGTGAGAGTTTTAATGGAGTGAATGAAAAGTTCGTTGAAATAAATAATAACTAGAGAAACAGAGTGAGACTATTGCTAGAGTGAAAGGTGAAATGACGATAAATATAAATAAAATACACACCGAGATAAAAAATGATATAAAAACAATTAGTGAAAAGCAGGATGAGAAACTGCTAGAGACAGACAAAAAATTTGATGCGTTAACTAATAAATTTAACGATAAACTTAAAAAACAATTAAAAAATTGACGGTAATGGGGAGAAGTTTAAAGCTGAGTTTGAGATGGACATGAACAAGAAAATTGTTACAAAGATACAGGAATATAAAGTAGAAATTGAGAGTAATGTTCAAGGTGTAATTGATGAATGTGAACAGATTAAAAAAGCAAATACGCTACAAGAGGGTGTTAATAATGAATTCAAAAATAACATTGAACAAATTGATACAATTAAAGCTAGTGTAACTAATTTAAAAAGTAAACAAACAAAACATGAACAAGAAATAATTAAAGTTAGAGAAGATCTAAGCTTAGCAATTAATCAAAAACTAACCAATGTGAGTGACAGAGTGAACGTTGACGTTGAGTTAGGTTATTTCAGTAATGAGCGTAAGGGGGTGAACCCCATACAATTTTTAAATTCAATAAAAAGTTTCAATAAGTATAACAAAGAAAGTTGGGAAATAAAATTGGTATGAATTTTGAAATATTTTAAGGTGGACGCTCATAATGATAATTGGGGGCAGATTTTGATGAATTTGAACGAGCGTTTAAAAATAAATATTGGTCAGAGGAAAAACAAGAGGGTTTGCGTAGCACAATAATGGGATTTGGGGGTTGAAAAAAAAAAATTGGAGGAGATTTGAACTAGCTATAAGGTTAGTCAATAAATGATTATTGTGGTCATATTGATGATCACCTGATACTGATAATAAGGCAGTATCATTGTAGTCCCAGGTTGTATTGACATTCTGATTATCGCTGTAATTGCTGTTCTGTATTACTCTTGATGTATATTATATTAACTTGACAGACATGATTGATTTTGTGCTCATGACATGGAGAATTGAAATATAAAATATTTTTGAAATGTAATAATAATGTGTGTTAAATTAAGTTGTTTTTTATTTTATGCATATTGTATGTAACGTAACCTGTGTTTACAAGTTTGTTTAATTTTGATGTTTTTACTATGTTTTTTTTTTTAATTTTAGGGATTTTACAATGTCTAATATGTAAATATGGATATTTCAATGAATTTATGTAAGGGTAGCCGGTTTGAAAATTCATTCGAAAATTATTTGATGTAAAGACTGTAATAAATACTAAATGAATTTTGAGATGAAATTAACTCAATATGAGAGGTTTTTAAATAATTGTAAAGGATTTAATGAAAAGGAAAGTTTTAAATAACATAATTAAATTAAATGTAAATGATTTAATTAATTAAGAGGGATTTGATGATTTTAATAATTATTGTTGGAAAAAAAATGATTAAAATATTTTAATGGAAAATTATATTTGAAGAAAAGATAAAATTTTAAGTCAAGTTACTAAATGAATTAGAGTAATTTTGAAGTAAATGTGGAGATTGTAAAATTTTTCCAAGTTTCGGACTTGACACGTCAAAAAATGGTGTAGATGTCAAGAGTTTATGCAAAGATGTCCCTGTATGGGCATACTCTGTTTACATTGCTGTTAAGAATATATATAGATATAATCAACTGTTTTTATGTACTAGAATTAAAAACAAGAACCAATGCTTTGCCTAAGGCGAACCAATACAATTAAGGGGAAACGCATCAGGGGAGGATATCGAAGATTAAAAGAACCATTTATTTAAATATTTTGACGTAATGTTTAAGAGTCAGGTGGTACTGTGGGGCATACCTGTTCTGGCCGGGTGTGTCAGAGCAGCGACGTCTCGTGTCTGTTCGGCTTTGCGGTATTGGGATTCTCAGGTAGAAAGTCCAGCAAAGTCAGATAGATACCTCCATAGTCATCTGACTAGGGAGGTGGCTAAACCAATAATGATTATAATAAGAATTAAAGGGTGTAACGGCTCCATGTTGACACTGGTCACTTTAGGTTAGGCAATGAGAGTTTTTAGGCTTTAGGGCATAAAACCTCTCATGGGGGGGGAGGTACTGTAACAGGACAAAATGGGGAGGTTTATTTTATTAATTTCTGTACTAAAATTAACATTGCTAATTCCCATGACAGCTTGAACAAAGAACCACAGCAGATCTTTTTAAACGTACGTTAGTCTGGAACGGTGTGCGCGGTACAAAATTCGAGAATTGTCACGTACAGAATGTGAGTCCACACGCACGGACGCCTCACCTGTGCTGAACGATTAAAAAGGACGCTAAGACGCCGTAACAAAAAAATGGAGTGAGACGACAAATTTACACTGTGTGTCTTTGAAGACGAAGGAAATGGTGAACCATGGCCTGTGGTATCACCACCGAATATCGTTGATGGTAGAAAGAACCAATGAACCATCGAAACATCACAGTAAGGAGCTTAGACGTCTACGTATTTCCGCCAACATCTAGTGGGCAAGGCCAAAAAAAATCTTCGCCAGCCATTGTTGCGAGGCGTCACTCTACACACAGTGTCAGGACCGACCGGTCGTGTGTGTAAGTCGTCTAAATAATTTGAGTCGAATTATTAATAAAATGTGTTAAAAAACTAAAAGTGATCACGAAACAACTCATAATGAGTAGTGCCAAATTTATAAAAAGACCAAACTAATTTCCGAAACTATAGTGAAAGCAGTGCGTGACACGTGGTGGCGTAATAATGTAGAACCTACGAAAGGATGAGTACTCAACATTTTATATAAAGGCCTAGATATAATCAATCTCTAAAGAAAATAACAAATTACAAAATCAAACTCATTTTGGAACAAGATCTAGAAACGGGGTAATTGGAATGTGAGTGGTGTGTGTAATTACAAAGTATTGGTTCGTCTTATGAATATAGAAGATATTTCTAATTTTAGTAATTAAGAATTTATAAAATGTAAATTGCTGGTATTACTGGGAGTTGCGAGACGCAAAAGCCCAGTACATGCGTGTTAAGTAATTCGATGATGAGAGATGGGAGTATAACAACAGATTCAGTAAAGAGAGAATGTCATGTTTAAAAAAAAAAAATATTCTATTTTAACTTTATAAATACGTACTTGTTTAATTGTATTTGCCTATTATTCTCTGCCAAGTACACTAAACGATATCCCTGGTTAACCCTTGCAAAAGGTTTCACACAATATTTTTAATGTTTTATGGTACCTTAATGCGTAAAGTCAATTATTACATAATTTTAAATACTGAACCACTAAAGCTGGCGCTCAATAACAGTGACGTAAATTAAATTTAAATTTACAACTTAGTCGAAAATTGTAGAGAAAAATACAAATACAAACTTGTACGAGAATGAGGAGGGAGATGAGAATGCATCTGTGGAATCCATATTGGATGCCACACAATATGATGTAATAACCACAAATAACTTGACACAAAATGAAAATGTCAATGAGAGTGTAGGCGAGATAGCAACAGATGTAATTGAGACGGTAGAAGCTGAGAGTAGTAAAAGTAATGATGTAAATATACTTAATCAATTAGCAATGATTATAGAAATGATGAATAATGAATTTGACCAACAAAACAAGAATTTGAATAAATTTAAAACTGAAATAAAGTCAGAGAATATAAAAATCATGTGTGTGATGAATGCAAGTAACATAGAGCTGAAAACTGAAATAAAAGCAGAGATAAATGAAATAAATAATAGATTTAACAAACAAGACGAGAAATTGGGAGACATAAATAACAAATTTGTGAATATAAGAAGCGAAATAAAAATGAGTAATTTAAGTATGAATAACCAATTTAAAAGTATAAGTGAGAGTTTTAATGGAGTGAATGAAAAGTTCGTTGAAATAAATAATAACTAGAGAAACAGAGTGAGACTATTGCTAGAGTGAAAGGTGAAATGACGATAAATATAAATAAAATACACACCGAGATAAAAAATGATATAAAAACAATTAGTGAAAAGCAGGATGAGAAACTGCTAGAGACAGACAAAAAATTTGATGCGTTAACTAATAAATTTAACGATAAACTTAAAAAACAATTAAAAAATTGACGGTAATGGGGAGAAGTTTAAAGCCGAGTTTGAGATGGACATGAACAAGAAAATTGTTACAAAGATACAGGAATATAAAGTAGAAATTGAGAGTAATGTTCAAGGTGTAATTGATGAATGTGAACAGATTAAAAAAGCAAATACGCTACAAGAGGGTGTTAATAATGAATTCAAAAATAACATTGAACAAATTGATACAATTAAAGCTAGTGTAACTAATTTAAAAAGTAAACAAACAAAACATGAACAAGAAATAATTAAAGTTAGAGAAGATCTAAGCTTAGCAATTAATCAAAAACTAACCAATGTGAGTGACAGAGTGAACGTTGACGTTGAGTTAGGTTATTTCAGTAATGAGCGTAAGGGGTGAACCCCATACAATTTTTAAATTCAATAAAAAGTTTCAATAAGTATAACAAAGAAAGTTGGGAAATAAAATTGGTATGAATTTTGAAATATTTTAAGGTGGACGCTCATAATGATAATTGGGGGCAGATTTTGATGAATTTGAACGAGCGTTTAAAAATAAATATTGGTCAGAGGAAAAACAAGAGGGTTTGCGTAGCACAATAATGGGATTTGGGGGTTGAAAAAAAAAAATTGGAGGAGATTTGAACTAGCTATAAGGTTAGTCAATAAATGATTATTGTGGTCATATTGATGATCACCTGATACTGATAATAAGGCAGTATCATTGTAGTCCCAGGTTGTATTGACATTCTGATTATCGCTGTAATTGCTGTTCTGTATTACTCTTGATGTATATTATATTAACTTGACAGACATGATTGATTTTGTGCTCATGACATGGAGAATTGAAATATAAAATATTTTTGAAATGTAATAATAATGTGTGTTAAATTAAGTTGTTTTTTTATTTTATGCATATTGTATGTAACGTAACCTGTGTTTACAAGTTTGTTTAATTTTGATGTTTTTACTATGTTTTTTTTTTTTAATTTTAGGGATTTTACAATGTCTAATATGTAAATATGGATATTTCAATGAATTTATGTAAGGGTAGCCGGTTTGAAAATTCATTCGAAAATTATTTGATGTAAAGACTGTAATAAATACTAAATGAATTTTGAGATGAAATTAACTCAATATGAGAGGTTTTTAAATAATTGTAAAGGATTTAATGAAAAGGAAAGTTTTAAATAACATAATTAAATTAAATGTAAATGATTTAATTAATTAAGAGGGATTTGATGATTTTAATAATTATTGTTGGAAAAAAAATGATTAAAATATTTTAATGGAAAATTATATTTGAAAAGATAAAATTTTAAGTCAAGTTACTAAATGAATTAGAGTAATTTTGAAGTAAATGTGGAGATTGTAAAATTTTTCCAAGTTTCGGACTTGACACGTCAAAAAATGGTGTAGATGTCAAGAGTTTATGCAAAGATGTCCCTGTATGGGCATACTCTGTTTACATTGCTGTTAAGAATATATATAGATATAATCAACTGTTTTTATGTACTAGAATTAAAAACAAGAACCAATGCTTTGCCTAAGGCGAACCAATACAATTAAGGGGAAACGCATCAGGGGAGGATATCGAAGATTAAAAGAACCATTTATTTAAATATTTTGACGTAATGTTTAAGAGTCAGGTGGTACTGTGGGGCATACCTGTTCTGGCCGGGTGTGTCAGAGCAGCGACGTCTCGTGTCTGTTCGGCTTTGCGGTATTGGGATTCTCAGGTAGAAAGTCCAGCAAAGTCAGATAGATACCTCCATAGTCATCTGACTAGGGAGGTGGCTAAACCAATAATGATTATAATAAGAATTAAAGGGTGTAACGGCTCCATGTTGACACTGGTCACTTTAGGTTAGGCAATGAGAGTTTTTAGGCTTTAGGGCATAAAACCTCTCATGGGGGGGAAGGTACTGTAACAGGACAAAATGGGGAGGTTTATTTTATTAATTTCTGTACTAAAATTAACATTGCTAATTCCCATGACAGCTTGAACAAAGAACCACAGCAGATCTTTTTAAACGTACGTTAGTCTGGAACGGTGTGCGCGGTACAAAATTCGAGAATTGTCACGTACAGAATGTGAGTCCACACGCACGGACCCCTCACCTGTGCTGAACGATTAAAAAGGACGCTAAGACGCCGTAACAAAAAAATGGAGTGAGACGACAAATTTACACTGTGTGTCTTTGAAGACGAAGGAAATGGTGAACCATGGCCTGTGGTATCACCACCGAATATCGTTGATGGTAGAAAGAACCAATGAACCATCGAAACATCACAGTAAGGAGCTGAGACGTCTACGTATTTCCGCCAACATCTAGTGGGCAAGGCCAAAAAAAATCTTCGCCAGCCATTGTTGCGAGGCGTCACTCTACACACAGTGTCAGGACCGACCGGTCGTGTGTGTAAGTCGTCTAAATAATTTGAGTCGAATTATTAATAAAATGTGTTAAAAAACTAAAAGTGATCACGAAACAACTCATAATGAGTAGTGCCAAATTTATAAAAAGACCAAACTAATTTCCGAAACTATAGTGAAAGCAGTGCGTGACACGTGGTGGCGTAATAATGTAGAACCTACGAAAGGATGAGTACTCAACATTTTATATAAAGGCCTAGATATAATCAATCTCTAAAGAAAATAACAAATTACAAAATCAAACTCATTTTGGAACAAGATCTAGAAACGGGGTAATTGGAATGTGAGTGGTGTGTGTAATTACAAAGTATTGGTTCGTCTTATGAATATAGAAGATATTTCTAATTTTAGTAATTAAGAATTTATAAAATGTAAATTGCTGGTATTACTGGGAGTTGCGAGACGCAAAAGCCCAGTACATGCGTGTTAAGTAATTCGATGATGAGAGATGGGAGTATAACAACAGATTCAGTAAAGAGAGAATGTCATGTTTAAAAAAAAAAAAATAATATTTTATTTTAACTTTATAAATACGTACTTGTTTAATTGTATTTGCCTATTATTCTCTGCCAAGTACACTAAACGATATCCCTGGTTAACCCTTGCAAAAGGTTTCACACAATATTTTTAATGTTTTATGGTACCTTAATGCGTAAAGTCAATTATTACATAATTTTAAATACTGAACCACTAAAGCTGGCGCTCAATAAGAGTGACGTAAATTAAATTTAAATTTACAACTTAGTCGAAAATTGCAGAGAAAAATACAAATACAAACTTGTACGAGAATGAGGAGGGAGATGAGAATGCATCTGTGGAATCCATATTGGATGCCACACAATATGATGTAATAACCACAAATAACTTGACACAAAATGAAAATGTCAATGAGAGTGTAGGCGAGATAGCAACAGATGTAATTGAGACGGTAGAAGCTGAGAGTAGTAAAAGTAATGATGTAAATATACTTAATCAATTAGCAATGATTATAGAAATGATGAATAATAAATTTGACCAACAAAACAAGAATTTGAATAAATTTAAAACTGAAATAAAGTCAGAGAATATAAAAATCATGTGTGTGATGAATGCAAGTAACATAGAGCTGAAAACTGAAATAAAAGCAGAGATAAATGAAATAAATAATAGATTTAACAAACAAGACGAGAAATTGGGAGACATAAATAACAAATTTGTGAATATAAGAAGCGAAATAAAAATGAGTAATTTAAGTATGAATAACCAATTTAAAAGTATAAGTGAGAGTTTTAATGGAGTGAATGAAAAGTTCGTTGAAATAAATAATAACTAGAGAAACAGAGTGAGACTATTGCTAGAGTGAAAGGTGAAATGACGATAAATATAAATAAAATACAAACCGAGATAAAAAATGATATAAAAACAATTAGTGAAAAGCAGGATGAGAAACTGCTAGAGACAGACAAAAAATTTGATGCGTTAACTAATAAATTTAACGATAAACTTAAAAAACAATTAAAAAATTGACGGTAATGGGGAGAAGTTTAAAGCTGAGTTTGAGATGGACATGAACAAGAAAATTGTTACAAAGATACAGGAATATAAAGTAGAAATTGAGAGTAATGTTCAAGGTGTAATTGATGAATGTGAACAGATTAAAAAAGCAAATACGCTACAAGAGGGTGTTAATAATGAATTCAAAAATAACATTGAACAAATTGATACAATTAAAGCTAGTGTAACTAATTTAAAAAGTAAACAAACAAAACATGAACAAGAAATAATTAAAGTTAGAGAAGATCTCAGCTTAGCAATTAATCAAAAACTAACCAATGTGAGTGACAGAGTGAACGCTGACGTTGAGTTAGGTTATTTCAGTAATGAGCGTAAGCGGGTGAACCCCATACAACTTTTAAATTCAATAAAAAGTTTCAATAAGTATAACAAAGAAAGTTGGGAAATAAAATTGGTATGAATTTTGAAATATTTTAAGGTGGACGCTCATAATGATAATTGGGCAGATTTTGATGAATTTGAACGAGCGTTTAAAAATAAATATTGGTCAGAGGAAAAACAAGAGGGTTTGCGTAGCACAATAATGGGATTTGGGGGTTGAAAAAAAAAAATTGGAGATTTGAACTAGCTATAAGGTTAGTCAATAAATGATTATTGTGGTCATATTGATGATCACCTGATACTGATAATAAGGCAGTATCATTGTAGTCCCAGGTTGTATTGACATTCTGATTATCGCTGTAATTGCTGTTCTGTATTACTCTTGATGTATATTATATTAACTTGACAGACATGATTGATTTTGTGCTCATGACATGGAGAATTGAAATATAAAATGTTTTTGAAATGTAATAATAATGTGTGTTAAATTAAGTTGTTTTTTTATTTTATGCATATTGTATGTAACGTAACCTGTGTTTACAAGTTTGTTTAATTTTGATGTTTTTACTGTTTTTTTTTTTTAATTTTAGGGATTTTACAATGTCTAATATGTAAATATGGATATTTCAATGAATTTATGTAAGGGTAGCCGGTTTGAAAATTCATTTGAAAATTATTTGATGTAAAGACTGTAATAAATACTAAATGAATTTTGAGATGAAATTAACTCAATATGAGAGGTTTTTAAATAATTGTAAAGGATTTAATGAAAAGGAAAGTTTTAAATAACATAATTAAATTAAATGTAAATGATTTAATTAATTAAGAGGGATTTGATGATTTTAATAATTATTGTTGGAAAAAAAAATGATTAAAATATTTTAATGGAAAATTATATTTGAAGAAAAGATAAAATTTTAAGTCAAGTTACTAAATGAATTAGAGTAATTTTGAAGTAAATGTGGAGATTGTAAAATTTTTCCAAGTTTCGGACTTGACACGTCAAAAAATGGTGTAGATGTCAAGAGTTTATGCAAAGATGTCCCTGTATGGGCATACTCTGTTTACATTGCTGTTAAGAATATATATAGATATAATCAACTGTTTTTATGTACTAGAATTAAAAACAAGAACCAATGCTTTGCCTAAGGCGAACCAATACAATTAAGGGGAAACACATCAGGGGAGGATATCGAAGATTAAAAGAACCATTTATTTAAATATTTTGACGTAATGTTTAAGAGTCAGGTGGTACTGTGGGGCATACCTGTTCTGGCCGGGTGTGTCAGAGCAGCGACGTCTCGTGTCTGTTCGGCTTTGCGGTATTGGGATTCTCAGGTAGAAAGTCCAGCAAAGTCAGATAGATACCTCCATAGTCATCTGACTAGGGAGGTGGCTAAACCAATAATGATTATAATAAGAATTAAAGGGTGTAACGGCTCCATGTTGACACTGGTCCCTTTAGGTTAGGCAATGAGAGTTTTTAGGCTTTAGGGCATAAAACCTCTCATGGGGGGGGGGAGGTACTGTAACAGGACAAAATGGGGAGGTTTATTTTATTAATTTCTGTACTAAAATTAACATTGCTAATTCCCATGACAGCTTGAACAAAGAACCACAGCAGATCTTTTTAAACGTACGTTAGTCTGGAACGGTGTGCGCGGTACAAAATTCGAGAATTGTCACGTACAGAATGTGAGTCCACACGCACGGACGCCTCACCTGTGCTGAACGATTAAAAAGGACGCTAAGACGCCGTAACAAAAAAATGGAGTGAGACGACAAATTTACACTGTGTGTGTCTTTGAAGACGAAGGAAATGGTGAACCATGGCCTGTGGTATCACCACCGAATATCGTTGATGGTAGAAAGAACCAATGAACCATCGAAACATCACAGTAAGGAGCTTAGACGTCTACGTATTTCCGCCAACATCTAGTGGGCAAGGCCAAAAAAAATCTTCGCCAGCCATTGTTGCGAGGCGTCACTCTACACACAGTGTCAGGACCGACCGGTCGTGTGTGTAAGTCGTCTAAATAATTTGAGTCGAATTATTAATAAAATGTGTTAAAAAACTAAAAGTGATCACGAAACAACTCATAATGAGTAGTGCCAAATTTATAAAAAGACCAAACTAATTTCCGAAACTATAGTGAAAGCAGTGCGTGACACGTGGTGGCGTAATAATGTAGAACCTACGAAAGGATGAGTACTCAACATTTTATATAAAGGCCTAGATATAATCAATCTCTAAAGAAAATAACAAATTACAAAATCAAACTCATTTTGGAACAAGATCTAGAAACGGGGTAATTGGAATGTGAGTGGTGTGTGTAATTACAAAGTATTGGTTCGTCTTATGAATATAGAAGATATTTCTAATTTTAGTAATTAAGAATTTATAAAATGTAAATTGCTGGTATTACTGGGAGTTGCGAGACGCAAAAGCCCAGTACATGCGTGTTAAGTAATTCGATGATGAGAGATGGGAGTATAACAACAGATTCAGTAAAGAGAGAATGTCATGTTTAAAAAAAAATAATAATAATATTTTATTTTAACTTTATAAATACGTACTTGTTTAATTGTATTTGCCTATTATTCTCTGCCAAGTACACTAAACGATATCCCTGGTTAACCCTTGCAAAAGGTTTCACACAATATTTTTAATGTTTTATGGTACCTTAATGCGTAAAGTCAATTATTACATAATTTTAAATACTGAACCACTAAAGCTGGCGCTCAATAAGAGTGACGTAAATTAAATTTAAATTTACAACTTAGTCGAAAATTGCAGAGAAAAATACAAATACAAACTTGTACGAGAATGAGGAGGGAGATGAGAATGCATCTGTGGAATCCATATTGGATGCCACACAATATGATGTAATAACCACAAATAACTTGACACAAAATGAAAATGTCAATGAGAGTGTAGGCGAGATAGCAACAGATGTAATTGAGACGGTAGAAGCTGAGAGTAGTAAAAGTAATGATGTAAATATACTTAATCAATTAGCAATGATTATAGAAATGATGAATAATAAATTTGACCAACAAAACAAGAATTTGAATAAATTTAAAACTGAAATAAAGTCAGAGAATATAAAAATGATGTGTGTGATGAATGCAAGTAACATAGAGCTGAAAACTGAAATAAAAGCAGAGATAAATGAAATAAATAATAGATTTAACAAACAAGACGAGAAATTGGGAGACATAAATAACAAATTTGTGAATATAAGAAGCGAAATAAAAATGAGTAATTTAAGTATGAATAACCAATTTAAAAGTATAAGTGAGAGTTTTAATGGAGTGAATGAAAAGTTCGTTGAAATAAATAATAACTAGAGAAACAGAGTGAGACTATTGCTAGAGTGAAAGGTGAAATGGCGATAAATATAAATAAAATACAAACCGAGATAAAAAATGATATAAAAACAATTAGTGAAAAGCAGGATGAGAAACTGCTAGAGACAGACAAAAAATTTGATGCGTTAACTAATAAATTTAACGATAAACTTAAAAAACAATTAAAAAATTGACGGTAATGGGGAGAAGTTTAAAGCTGAGTTTGAGATGGACATGAACAAGAAAATTGTTACAAAGATACAGGAATATAAAGTAGAAATTGAGAGTAATGTTCAAGGTGTAATTGATGAATGTGAACAGATTAAAAAAGCAAATACGCTACAAGAGGGTGTTAATAATGAATTCAAAAATAACATTGAACAAATTGATACAATTAAAGCTAGTGTAACTAATTTAAAAAGTAAACAAACAAAACATGAACAAGAAATAATTAAAGTTAGAGAAGATCTAAGCTTAGCAATTAATCAAAAACTAACCAATGTGAGTGACAGAGTGAACGCTGACGTTGAGTTAGGTTATTTCAGTAATGAGCGTAAGCGGGTGAACCCCATACAACTTTTAAATTCAATAAAAAGTTTCAATAAGTATAACAAAGAAAGTTGGGAAATAAAATTGGTATGAATTTTGAAATATTTTAAGGTGGACGCTCATAATGATAATTGGGCAGATTTTGATGAATTTGAACGAGCGTTTAAAAATAAATATTGGTCAGAGGAAAAACAAGAGGGTTTGCGTAGCACAATAATGGGATTTGGGGGTTGAAAAAAAAAAATTGGAGATTTGAACTAGCTATAAGGTTAGTCAATAAATGATTATTGTGGTCATATTGATGATCACCTGATACTGATAATAAGGCAGTATCATTGTAGTCCCAGGTTGTATTGACATTCTGATTATCGCTGTAATTGCTGTTCTGTATTACTCTTGATGTATATTATATTAACTTGACAGACATGATTGATTTTGTGCTCATGACATGGAGAATTGAAATATAAAATGTTTTTGAAATGTAATAATAATGTGTGTTAAATTAAGTTGTTTTTTTATTTTATGCATATTGTATGTAACGTAACCTGTGTTTACAAGTTTGTTTAATTTTGATGTTTTTACTGTTTTTTTTTTTAATTTTAGGGATTTTACAATGTCTAATATGTAAATATGGATATTTCAATGAATTTATGTAAGGGTAGCCGGTTTGAAAATTCATTTGAAAATTATTTGATGTAAAGACTGTAATAAATACTAAATGAATTTTGAGATGAAATTAACTCAATATGAGAGGTTTTTAAATAATTGTAAAGGATTTAATGAAAAGGAAAGTTTTAAATAACATAATTAAATTAAATGTAAATGATTTAATTAATTAAGAGGGATTTGATGATTTTAATAATTATTGTTGGAAAAAAAAATGATTAAAATATTTTAATGGAAAATTATATTTGAAGAAAAGATAAAATTTTAAGTCAAGTTACTAAATGAATTAGAGTAATTTTGAAGTAAATGTGGAGATTGTAAAATTTTTCCAAGTTTCGGACTTGACACGTCAAAAAATGGTGTAGATGTCAAGAGTTTATGCAAAGATGTCCCTGTATGGGCATACTCTGTTTACATTGCTGTTAAGAATATATATAGATATAATCAACTGTTTTTATGTACTAGAATTAAAAACAAGAACCAATGCTTTGCCTAAGGCGAACCAATACAATTAAGGGGAAACGCATCAGGGGAGGATATCGAAGATTAAAAGAACCATTTATTTAAATATTTTGACGTAATGTTTAAGAGTCAGGTGGTACTGTGGGGCATACCTGTTCTGGCCGGGTGTGTCAGAGCAGCGACGTCTCGTGTCTGTTCGGCTTTGCGGTATTGGGATTCTCAGGTAGAAAGTCCAGCAAAGTCAGATAGATACCTCCATAGTCATCTGACTAGGGAGGTGGCTAAACCAATAATGATTATAATAAGAATTAAAGGGTGTAACGGCTCCATGTTGACACTGGTCCCTTTAGGTTAGGCAATGAGAGTTTTTAGGCTTTAGGGCATAAAACCTCTCATGGGGGGGGGAGGTACTGTAACAGGACAAAATGGGGAGGTTTATTTTATTAATTTCTGTACTAAAATTAACATTGCTAATTCCCATGACAGCTTGAACAAAGAACCACAGCAGATCTTTTTAAACGTACGTTAGTCTGGAACGGTGTGCGCGGTACAAAATTCGAGAATTGTCACGTACAGAATGTGAGTCCACACGCACGGACGCCTCACCTGTGCTGAACGATTAAAAAGGACGCTAAGACGCCGTAACAAAAAAATGGAGTGAGACGACAAATTTACACTGTGTGTGTCTTTGAAGACGAAGGAAATGGTGAACCATGGCCTGTGGTATCACCACCGAATATCGTTGATGGTAGAAAGAACCAATGAACCATCGAAACATCACAGTAAGGAGCTTAGACGTCTACGTATTTCCGCCAACATCTAGTGGGCAAGGCCAAAAAAAATCTTCGCCAGCCATTGTTGCGAGGCGTCACTCTACACACAGTGTCAGGACCGACCGGTCGTGTGTGTAAGTCGTCTAAATAATTTGAGTCGAATTATTAATAAAATGTGTTAAAAAACTAAAAGTGATCACGAAACAACTCATAATGAGTAGTGCCAAATTTATAAAAAGACCAAACTAATTTCCGAAACTATAGTGAAAGCAGTGCGTGACACGTGGTGGCGTAATAATGTAGAACCTACGAAAGGATGAGTACTCAACATTTTATATAAAGGCCTAGATATAATCAATCTCTAAAGAAAATAACAAATTACAAAATCAAACTCATTTTGGAACAAGATCTAGAAACGGGGTAATTGGAATGTGAGTGGTGTGTGTAATTACAAAGTATTGGTTCGTCTTATGAATATAGAAGATATTTCTAATTTTAGTAATTAAGAATTTATAAAATGTAAATTGCTGGTATTACTGGGAGTTGCGAGACGCAAAAGCCCAGTACATGCGTGTTAAGTAATTCGATGATGAGAGATGGGAGTATAACAACAGATTCAGTAAAGAGAGAATGTCATGTTTAAAAAAAAATAATAATAATATTTTATTTTAACTTTATAAATACGTACTTGTTTAATTGTATTTGCCTATTATTCTCTGCCAAGTACACTAAACGATATCCCTGGTTAACCCTTGCAAAAGGTTTCACACAATATTTTTAATGTTTTATGGTACCTTAATGCGTAAAGTCAATTATTACATAATTTTAAATACTGAACCACTAAAGCTGGCGCTCAATAAGAGTGACGTAAATTAAATTTAAATTTACAACTTAGTCGAAAATTGCAGAGAAAAATACAAATACAAACTTGTACGAGAATGAGGAGGGAGATGAGAATGCATCTGTGGAATCCATATTGGATGCCACACAATATGATGTAATAACCACAAATAACTTGACACAAAATGAAAATGTCAATGAGAGTGTAGGCGAGATAGCAACAGATGTAATTGAGACGGTAGAAGCTGAGAGTAGTAAAAGTAATGATGTAAATATACTTAATCAATTAGCAATGATTATAGAAATGATGAATAATAAATTTGACCAACAAAACAAGAATTTGAATAAATTTAAAACTGAAATAAAGTCAGAGAATATAGAAATGATGTGTGTGATGAATGCAAGTAACATAGAGCTGAAAACTGAAATAAAAGCAGAGATAAATGAAATAAATAATAGATTTAACAAACAAGACGAGAAATTGGGAGACATAAATAACAAATTTGTGAATATAAGAAGCGAAATAAAAATGAGTAATTTAAGTATGAATAACCAATTTAAAAGTATAAGTGAGAGTTTTAATGGAGTGAATGAAAAGTTCGTTGAAATAAATAATAACTAGAGAAACAGAGTGAGACTATTGCTAGAGTGAAAGGTGAAATGGCGATAAATATAAATAAAATACAAACCGAGATAAAAAATGATATAAAAACAATTAGTGAAAAGCAGGATGAGAAACTGCTAGAGACAGACAAAAAATTTGATGCGTTAACTAATAAATTTAATGATAAACTTAAAAAACAATTAAAAAATTGACGGTAATGGGGAGAAGTTTAAAGCTGAGTTTGAGATGGACATGAACAAGAAAATTGTTACAAAGATACAGGAATATAAAGTAGAAATTGAGAGTAATGTTCAAGGTGTAATTGATGAATGTGAACAGATTAAAAAAGCAAATACGCTACAAGAGGGTGTTAATAATGAATTCAAAAATAACATTGAACAAATTGATACAATTAAAGCTAGTGTAACTAATTTAAAAAGTAAACAAACAAAACATGAACAAGAAATAATTAAAGTTAGAGAAGATCTCAGCTTAGCAATTAATCAAAAACTAACCAATGTGAGTGACAGAGTGAACGCTGACGTTGAGTTAGGTTATTTCAGTAATGAGCGTAAGCGGGTGAACCCCATACAACTTTTAAATTCAATAAAAAGTTTCAATAAGTATAACAAAGAAAGTTGGGAAATAAAATTGGTATGAATTTTGAAATATTTTAAGGTGGACGCTCATAATGATAATTGGGCAGATTTTGATGAATTTGAACGAGCGTTTAAAAATAAATATTGGTCAGAGGAAAAACAAGAGGGTTTGCGTAGCACAATAATGGGATTTGGGGGTTGAAAAAAAAAAATTGGAGATTTGAACTAGCTATAAGGTTAGTCAATAAATGATTATTGTGGTCATATTGATGATCACCTGATACTGATAATAAGGCAGTATCATTGTAGTCCCAGGTTGTATTGACATTCTGATTATCGCTGTAATTGCTGTTCTGTATTACTCTTGATGTATATTATATTAACTTGACAGACATGATTGATTTTGTGCTCATGACATGGAGAATTGAAATATAAAATGTTTTTGAAATGTAATAATAATGTGTGTTAAATTAAGTTGTTTTTTTATTTTATGCATATTGTATGTAACGTAACCTGTGTTTACAAGTTTGTTTAATTTTGATGTTTTTACTGTTTTTTTTTTTAATTTTAGGGATTTTACAATGTCTAATATGTAAATATGGATATTTCAATGAATTTATGTAAGGGTAGCCGGTTTGAAAATTCATTTGAAAATTATTTGATGTAAAGACTGTAATAAATACTAAATGAATTTTGAGATGAAATTAACTCAATATGAGAGGTTTTTAAATAATTGTAAAGGATTTAATGAAAAGGAAAGTTTTAAATAACATAATTAAATTAAATGTAAATGATTTAATTAATTAAGAGGGATTTGATGATTTTAATAATTATTGTTGGAAAAAAAAATGATTAAAATATTTTAATGGAAAATTATATTTGAAGAAAAGATAAAATTTTAAGTCAAGTTACTAAATGAATTAGAGTAATTTTGAAGTAAATGTGGAGATTGTAAAATTTTTCCAAGTTTCGGACTTGACACGTCAAAAAATGGTGTAGATGTCAAGAGTTTATGCAAAGATGTCCCTGTATGGGCATACTCTGTTTACATTGCTGTTAAGAATATATATAGATATAATCAACTGTTTTTATGTACTAGAATTAAAAACAAGAACCAATGCTTTGCCTAAGGCGAACCAATACAATTAAGGGGAAACGCATCAGGGGAGGATATCGAAGATTAAAAGAACCATTTATTTAAATATTTTGACGTAATGTTTAAGAGTCAGGTGGTACTGTGGGGCATACCTGTTCTGGCCGGGTGTGTCAGAGCAGCGACGTCTCGTGTCTGTTCGGCTTTGCGGTATTGGGATTCTCAGGTAGAAAGTCCAGCAAAGTCAGATAGATACCTCCATAGTCATCTGACTAGGGAGGTGGCTAAACCAATAATGATTATAATAAGAATTAAAGGGTGTAACGGCTCCATGTTGACACTGGTCCCTTTAGGTTAGGCAATGAGAGTTTTTAGGCTTTAGGGCATAAAACCTCTCATGGGGGGGGGAGGTACTGTAACAGGACAAAATGGGGAGGTTTATTTTATTAATTTCTGTACTAAAATTAACATTGCTAATTCCCATGACAGCTTGAACAAAGAACCACAGCAGATCTTTTTAAACGTACGTTAGTCTGGAACGGTGTGCGCGGTACAAAATTCGAGAATTGTCACGTACAGAATGTGAGTCCACACGCACGGACCCCTCACCTGTGCTGAACGATTAAAAAGGACGCTAAGACGCCGTAACAAAAAAATGGAGTGAGACGACAAATTTACACTGTGTGTCTTTGAAGACGAAGGAAATGGTGAACCATGGCCTGTGGTATCACCACCGAATATCGTTGATGGTAGAAAGAACCAATGAACCATCGAAACATCACAGTAAGGAGCTTAGATGTCTACGTATTTCCGCCAACATCTAGTGGGCAAGGCCAAAAAAAATCTTCGCCAGCCATTGTTGCGAGGCGTCACTCTACACACAGTGTCAGGACCGACCGGTCGTGTGTGTAAGTCGTCTAAATAATTTTAGTCGAATTATTAATAAAATGTGTTAAAAAACTAAAAGTGATCACGAAACAACTCATAATGAGTAGTGCCAAATTTATAAAAAGACCAAACTAATTTCCGAAACTATAGTGAAAGCAGTGCGTGACACGTGGTGGCGTAATAATGTAGAACCTACAAAAGGATGAGTACTCAACATTTTATATAAAGGCCTAGATATAATCAATCTCTAAAGAAAATAACAAATTACAAAATCAAACTCATTTTGGAACAAGATCTAGAAACGGGGTAATTGGAATGTGAGTGGTGTGTGTAATTACAAAGTATTGGTTCGTCTTATGAATATAGAAGATATTTCTAATTTTAGTAATTAAGAATTTATAAAATGTAAATTGCTGGTATTACTGGGAGTTGCGAGACGCAAAAGCCCAGTACATGCGTGTTAAGTAATTCGATGATGAGAGATGGGAGTATAACAACAGATTCAGTAAAGAGAGAATGTCATGTTTAAAAAAAAAAAATAATAATATTTTATTTTAACTTTATAAATACGTACTTGTTTAATTGTATCTGCCTATTATTCTCTGCCAAGTACACTAAACGATATCCCTGGTTAACCCTTGCAAAAGGTTTCACACAATATTTTTAATGTTTTATGGTACCTTAATGCGTAAAGTCAATTATTACATAATTTTAAATACTGAACCACTAAAGCTGGCGCTCAATAACAGTGACGTAAATTAAATTTAAATTTACAACTTAGTCGAAAATTGCAGAGAAAAATACAAATACAAACTTGTACGAGAATGAGGAGGGAGATGAGAATGCATCTGTGGAATCCATATTGGATGCCACACAATATGATGTAATAACCACAAATAACTTGACACAAAATGAAAATGTCAATGAGAGTGTAGGCGAGATAGCAACAGATGTAATTGAGACGGTAGAAGCTGAGAGTAGTAAAAGTAATGATGTAAATATACTTAATCAATTAGCAATGATTATAGAAATGATGAATAATAAATTTGACCAACAAAACAAGAATTTGAATAAATTTAAAACTGATATAAAGTCAGAGAATATAAAAATGATGTGTGTGATGAATGCAAGTAACATAGAGCTGAAAACTGAAATAAAAGCAGAGATAAATGAAATAAATAATAGATTTAACAAACAAGACGAGAAATTGGGAGACATAAATAACAAATTTGTGAATATAAGAAGCGAAATAAAAATGAGTAATTTAAGTATGAATAACCAATTTAAAAGTATAAGTGAGAGTTTTAATGGAGTGAATGAAAAGTTCGTTGAAATAAATAATAACTAGAGAAACAGAGTGAGACTATTGCTAGAGTGAAAGGTGAAATGACGATAAATATAAATAAAATACAAACCGAGATAAAAAATGATATAAAAACAATTAGTGAAAAGCAGGATGAGAAACTGCTAGAGACAGACAAAAAATTTGATGCGTTAACTAATAAATTTAACGATAAACTTAAAAAACAATTAAAAAATTGACGGTAATGGGGAGAAGTTTAAAGCTGAGTTTGAGATGGACATGAACAAGAAAATTGTTACAAAGATACAGGAATATAAAGTAGAAATTGAGAGTAATGTTCAAGGTGTAATTGATGAATGTGAACAGATTAAAAAAGCAAATACGCTACAAGAGGGTGTTAATAATGAATTCAAAAATAACATTGAACAAATTGATACAATTAAAGCTAGTGTAACTAATTTAAAAAGTAAACAAACAAAACATGAACAAGAAATAATTAAAGTTAGAGAAGATCTAAGCTTAGCAATTAATCAAAAACTAACCAATGTGAGTGACAGAGTGAACGCTGACGTTGAGTTAGGTTATTTCAGTAATGAGCGTAAGCGGGTGAACCCCATACAACTTTTAAATTCAATAAAAAGTTTCAATAAGTATAACAAAGAAAGTTGGGAAATAAAATTGGTATGAATTTTGAAATATTTTAAGGTGGACGCTCATAATGATAATTGGGCAGATTTTGATGAATTTGAACGAGCGTTTAAAAATAAATATTGGTCAGAGGAAAAACAAGAGGGTTTGCGTAGCACAATAATGGGATTTGGGGGTTGAAAAAAAAAATTGGAGATTTGAACTAGCTATAAGGTTAGTCAATAAATGATTATTGTGGTCATATTGATGATCACCTGATACTGATAATAAGGCAGTATCATTGTAGTCCCAGGTTGTATTGACATTCTGATTATCGCTGTAATTGCTGTTCTGTATTACTCTTGATGTATATTATATTAACTTGACAGACATGATTGATTTTGTGCTCATGACATGGAGAATTGAAATATAAAATGTTTTTGAAATGTAATAATAATGTGTGTTAAATTAAGTTGTTTTTTTATTTTATGCATATTGTATGTAACGTAACCTGTGTTTACAAGTTTGTTTAATTTTGATGTTTTTACTGTTTTTTTTTTTAATTTTAGGGATTTTACAATGTCTAATATGTAAATATGGATATTTCAATGAATTTATGTAAGGGTAGCCGGTTTGAAAATTCATTTGAAAATTATTTGATGTAAAGACTGTAATAAATACTAAATGAATTTTGAGATGAAATTAACTCAATATGAGAGGTTTTTAAATAATTGTAAAGGATTTAATGAAAAGGAAAGTTTTAAATAACATAATTAAATTAAATGTAAATGATTTAATTAATTAAGAGGGATTTGATGATTTTAATAATTATTGTTGGAAAAAAAATGATTAAAATATTTTAATGGAAAATTATATTTGAAGAAAAGATAAAATTTTAAGTCAAGTTACTAAATGAATTAGAGTAATTTTGAAGTAAATGTGGAGATTGTAAAATTTTTCCAAGTTTCGGACTTGACACGTCAAAAAATGGTGTAGATGTCAAGAGTTTATGCAAAGATGTCCCTGTATGGGCATACTCTGTTTACATTGCTGTTAAGAATATATATAGATATAATCAACTGTTTTTATGTACTAGAATTAAAAACAAGAACCAATGCTTTGCCTAAGGCGAACCAATACAATTAAGGGGAAACGCATCAGGGGAGGATATCGAAGATTAAAAGAACCATTTATTTAAATATTTTGACGTAATGTTTAAGAGTCAGGTGGTACTGTGGGGCATACCTGTTCTGGCCGGGTGTGTCAGAGCAGCGACGTCTCGTGTCTGTTCGGCTTTGCGGTATTGGGATTCTCAGGTAGAAAGTCCAGCAAAGTCAGATAGATACCTCCATAGTCATCTGACTAGGGAGGTGGCTAAACCAATAATGATTATAATAAGAATTAAAGGGTGTAACGGCTCCATGTTGACACTGGTCCCTTTAGGTTAGGCAATGAGAGTTTTTAGGCTTTAGGGCATAAAACCTCTCATGGGGGGGGGAGGTACTGTAACAGGACAAAATGGGGAGGTTTATTTTATTAATTTCTGTACTAAAATTAACATTGCTAATTCCCATGACAGCTTGAACAAAGAACCACAGCAGATCTTTTTAAACGTACGTTAGTCTGGAACGGTGTGCGCGGTACAAAATTCGAGAATTGTCACGTACAGAATGTGAGTCCACACGCACGGACCCCTCACCTGTGCTGAACGATTAAAAAGGACGCTAAGACGCCGTAACAAAAAAATGGAGTGAGACGACAAATTTACACTGTGTGTCTTTGAAGACGAAGGAAATGGTGAACCATGGCCTGTGGTATCACCACCGAATATCGTTGATGGTAGAAAGAACCAATGAACCATCGAAACATCACAGTAAGGAGCTTAGACGTCTACGTATTTCCGCCAACATCTAGTGGGCAAGGCCAAAAAAAATCTTCGCCAGCCATTGTTGCGAGGCGTCACTCTACACACAGTGTCAGGACCGACCGGTCGTGTGTGTAAGTCGTCTAAATAATTTTAGTCGAATTATTAATAAAATGTGTTAAAAAACTAAAAGTGATCACGAAACAACTCATAATGAGTAGTGCCAAATTTATAAAAAGACCAAACTAATTTCCGAAACTATAGTGAAAGCAGTGCGTGACACGTGGTGGCGTAATAATGTAGAACCTACAAAAGGATGAGTACTCAACATTTTATATAAAGGCCTAGATATAATCAATCTCTAAAGAAAATAACAAATTACAAAATCAAACTCATTTTGGAACAAGATCTAGAAACGGGGTAATTGGAATGTGAGTGGTGTGTGTAATTACAAAGTATTGGTTCGTCTTATGAATATAGAAGATATTTCTAATTTTAGTAATTAAGAATTTATAAAATGTAAATTGCTGGTATTACTGGGAGTTGCGAGACGCAAAAGCCCAGTACATGCGTGTTAAGTAATTCGATGATGAGAGATGGGAGTATAACAACAGATTCAGTAAAGAGAGAATGTCATGTTTAAAAAAAAAAATAATAATATTTTATTTTAACTTTATAAATACGTACTTGTTTAATTGTATCTGCCTATTATTCTCTGCCAAGTACACTAAACGATATCCCTGGTTAACCCTTGCAAAAGGTTTCACACAATATTTTTAATGTTTTATGGTACCTTAATGCGTAAAGTCAATTATTACATAATTTTAAATACTGAACCACTAAAGCTGGCGCTCAATAACAGTGACGTAAATTAAATTTAAATTTACAACTTAGTCGAAAATTGCAGAGAAAAATACAAATACAAACTTGTACGAGAATGAGGAGGGAGATGAGAATGCATCTGTGGAATCCATATTGGATGCCACACAATATGATGTAATAACCACAAATAACTTGACACAAAATGAAAATGTCAATGAGAGTGTAGGCGAGATAGCAACAGATGTAATTGAGACGGTAGAAGCTGAGAGTAGTAAAAGTAATGATGTAAATATACTTAATCAATTAGCAATGATTATAGAAATGATGAATAATAAATTTGACCAACAAAACAAGAATTTGAATAAATTTAAAACTGAAATAAAGTCAGAGAATATAAAAATGATGTGTGTGATGAATGCAAGTAACATAGAGCTGAAAACTGAAATAAAAGCAGAGATAAATGAAATAAATAATAGATTTAACAAACAAGACGAGAAATTGGGAGACATAAATAACAAATTTGTGAATATAAGAAGCGAAATAAAACTGAGTAATTTAAGTATGAATAACCAATTTAAAAGTATAAGTGAGAGTTTTAATGGAGTGAATGAAAAGTTCGTTGAAATAAATAATAACTAGAGAAACAGAGTGAGACTATTGCTAGAGTGAAAGGTGAAATGACGATAAATATAAATAAAATACAAACCGAGATAAAAAATGATATAAAAACAATTAGTGAAAAGCAGGATGAGAAACTGCTAGAGACAGACAAAAAAATTGATGCGTTAACTAATAAATTTAATGATAAACTTAAAAAACAATTAAAAAATTGACGGTAATGGGGAGAAGTTTAAAGCTGAGTTTGAGATGGACATGAACAAGAAAATTGTTACAAAGATACAGGAATATAAAGTAGAAATTGAGAGTAATGTTCAAGGTGTAATTGATGAATGTGAACAGATTAAAAAAGCAAATACGCTACAAGAGGGTGTTAATAATGAATTCAAAAATAACATTGAACAAATTGATACAATTAAAGCTAGTGTAACTAATTTAAAAAGTAAACAAACAAAACATGAACAAGAAATAATTAAAGTTAGAGAAGATCTAAGCTTAGCAATTAATCAAAAACTAACCAATGTGAGTGACAGAGTGAACGCTGACGTTGAGTTAGGTTATTTCAGTAATGAGCGTAAGCGGGTGAACCCCATACAACTTTTAAATTCAATAAAAAGTTTCAATAAGTATAACAAAGAAAGTTGGGAAATAAAATTGGTATGAATTTTGAAATATTTTAAGGTGGACGCTCATAATGATAATTGGGCAGATTTTGATGAATTTGAACGAGCGTTTAAAAATAAATATTGGTCAGAGGAAAAACAAGAGGGTTTGCGTAGCACAATAATGGGATTTGGGGGTTGAAAAAAAAAAATTGGAGATTTGAACTAGCTATAAGGTTAGTCAATAAATGATTATTGTGGTCATATTGATGATCACCTGATACTGATAATAAGGCAGTATCATTGTAGTCCCAGGTTGTATTGACATTCTGATTATCGCTGTAATTGCTGTTCTGTATTACTCTTGATGTATATTATATTAACTTGACAGACATGATTGATTTTGTGCTCATGACATGGAGAATTGAAATATAAAATGTTTTTGAAATGTAATAATAATGTGTGTTAAATTAAGTTGTTTTTTTATTTTATGCATATTGTATGTAACGTAACCTGTGTTTACAAGTTTGTTTAATTTTGATGTTTTTACTGTTTTTTTTTTAATTTTAGGGATTTTACAATGTCTAATATGTAAATATGGATATTTCAATGAATTTATGTAAGGGTAGCCGGTTTGAAAATTCATTTGAAAATTATTTGATGTAAAGACTGTAATAAATACTAAATGAATTTTGAGATGAAATTAACTCAATATGAGAGGTTTTTAAATAATTGTAAAGGATTTAATGAAAAGGAAAGTTTTAAATAACATAATTAAATTAAATGTAAATGATTTAATTAATTAAGAGGGATTTGATGATTTTAATAATTATTGTTGGAAAAAAAAATGATTAAAATATTTTAATGGAAAATTATATTTGAAGAAAAGATAAAATTTTAAGTCAAGTTACTAAATGAATTAGAGTAATTTTGAAGTAAATGTGGAGATTGTAAAATTTTTCCAAGTTTCGGACTTGACACGTCAAAAAATGGTGTAGATGTCAAGAGTTTATGCAAAGATGTCCCTGTATGGGCATACTCTGTTTACATTGCTGTTAAGAATATATATAGATATAATCAACTGTTTTTATGTACTAGAATTAAAAACAAGAACCAATGCTTTGCCTAAGGCGAACCAATACAATTAAGGGGAAACGCATCAGGGGAGGATATCGAAGATTAAAAGAACCATTTATTTAAATATTTTGACGTAATGTTTAAGAGTCAGGTGGTACTGTGGGGCATACCTGTTCTGGCCGGGTGTGTCAGAGCAGCGACGTCTCGTGTCTGTTCGGCTTTGCGGTATTGGGATTCTCAGGTAGAAAGTCCAGCAAAGTCAGATAGATACCTCCATAGTCATCTGACTAGGGAGGTGGCTAAACCAATAATGATTATAATAAGAATTAAAGGGTGTAACGGCTCCATGTTGACACTGGTCCCTTTAGGTTAGGCAATGAGAGTTTTTAGGCTTTAGGGCATAAAACCTCTCATGGGGGGGGGGAGGTACTGTAACAGGACAAAATGGGGAGGTTTATTTTATTAATTTCTGTACTAAAATTAACATTGCTAATTCCCATGACAGCTTGAACAAAGAACCACAGCAGATCTTTTTAAACGTACGTTAGTCTGGAACGGTGTGCGCGGTACAAAATTCGAGAATTGTCACGTACAGAATGTGAGTCCACACGCACGGACGCCTCACCTGTGCTGAACGATTAAAAAGGACGCTAAGACGCCGTAACAAAAAAATGGAGTGAGACGACAAATTTACACTGTGTGTGTCTTTGAAGACGAAGGAAATGGTGAACCATGGCCTGTGGTATCACCACCGAATATCGTTGATGGTAGAAAGAACCAATGAACCATCGAAACATCACAGTAAGGAGCTTAGACGTCTACGTATTTCCGCCAACATCTAGTGGGCAAGGCCAAAAAAAATCTTCGCCAGCCATTGTTGCGAGGCGTCACTCTACACACAGTGTCAGGACCGACCGGTCGTGTGTGTAAGTCGTCTAAATAATTTGAGTCGAATTATTAATAAAATGTGTTAAAAAACTAAAAGTGATCACGAAACAACTCATAATGAGTAGTGCCAAATTTATAAAAAGACCAAACTAATTTCCGAAACTATAGTGAAAGCAGTGCGTGACACGTGGTGGCGTAATAATGTAGAACCTACGAAAGGATGAGTACTCAACATTTTATATAAAGGCCTAGATATAATCAATCTCTAAAGAAAATAACAAATTACAAAATCAAACTCATTTTGGAACAAGATCTAGAAACGGGGTAATTGGAATGTGAGTGGTGTGTGTAATTACAAAGTATTGGTTCGTCTTATGAATATAGAAGATATTTCTAATTTTAGTAATTAAGAATTTATAAAATGTAAATTGCTGGTATTACTGGGAGTTGCGAGACGCAAAAGCCCAGTACATGCGTGTTAAGTAATTCGATGATGAGAGATGGGAGTATAACAACAGATTCAGTAAAGAGAGAATGTCATGTTTAAAAAAAAATAATAATAATATTTTATTTTAACTTTATAAATACGTACTTGTTTAATTGTATTTGCCTATTATTCTCTGCCAAGTACACTAAACGATATCCCTGGTTAACCCTTGCAAAAGGTTTCACACAATATTTTTAATGTTTTATGGTACCTTAATGCGTAAAGTCAATTATTACATAATTTTAAATACTGAACCACTAAAGCTGGCGCTCAATAACAGTGACGTAAATTAAATTTAAATTTACAACTTAGTCGAAAATTGCAGAGAAAAATACAAATACAAACTTGTACGAGAATGAGGAGGGAGATGAGAATGCATCTGTGGAATCCATATTGGATGCCACACAATATGATGTAATAACCACAAATAACTTGACACAAAATGAAAATGTCAATGAGAGTGTAGGCGAGATAGCAACAGATGTAATTGAGACGGTAGAAGCTGAGAGTAGTAAAAGTAATGATGTAAATATACTTAATCAATTAGCAATGATTATAGAAATGATGAATAATAAATTTGACCAACAAAACAAGAATTTGAATAAATTTAAAACTGAAATAAAGTCAGAGAATATAAAAATGATGTGTGTGATGAATGCAAGTAACATAGAGCTGAAAACTGAAATAAAAGCAGAGATAAATGAAATAAATAATAGATTTAACAAACAAGACGAGAAATTGGGAGACATAAATAACAAATTTGTGAATATAAGAAGCGAAATAAAAATGAGTAATTTAAGTATGAATAACCAATTTAAAAGTATAAGTGAGAGTTTTAATGGAGTGAATGAAAAGTTCGTTGAAATAAATAATAACTAGAGAAACAGAGTGAGACTATTGCTAGAGTGAAAGGTGAAATGACGATAAATATAAATAAAATACAAACCGAGATAAAAAATGATATAAAAACAATTAGTGAAAAGCAGGATGAGAAACTGCTAGAGACAGACAAAAAATTTGATGCGTTAACTAATAAATTTAACGATAAACTTAAAAAACAATTAAAAAATTGACGGTAATGGGGAGAAGTTTAAAGCTGAGTTTGAGATGGACATGAACAAGAAAATTGTTACAAAGATACAGGAATATAAAGTAGAAATTGAGAGTAATGTTCAAGGTGTAATTGATGAATGTGAACAGATTAAAAAAGCAAATACGCTACAAGAGGGTGTTAATAATGAATTCAAAAATAACATTGAACAAATTGATACAATTAAAGCTAGTGTAACTAATTTAAAAAGTAAACAAACAAAACATGAACAAGAAATAATTAAAGTTAGAGAAGATCTCAGCTTAGCAATTAATCAAAAACTAACCAATGTGAGTGACAGAGTGAACGCTGACGTTGAGTTAGGTTATTTCAGTAATGAGCGTAAGCGGGTGAACCCCATACAACTTTTAAATTCAATAAAAAGTTTCAATAAGTATAACAAAGAAAGTTGGGAAATAAAATTGGTATGAATTTTGAAATATTTTAAGGTGGACGCTCATAATGATAATTGGGCAGATTTTGATGAATTTGAACGAGCGTTTAAAAATAAATATTGGTCAGAGGAAAAACAAGAGGGTTTGCGTAGCACAATAATGGGATTTGGGGGTTGAAAAAAAAAAATTGGAGATTTGAACTAGCTATAAGGTTAGTCAATAAATGATTATTGTGGTCATATTGATGATCACCTGATACTGATAATAAGGCAGTATCATTGTAGTCCCAGGTTGTATTGACATTCTGATTATCGCTGTAATTGCTGTTCTGTATTACTCTTGATGTATATTATATTAACTTGACAGACATGATTGATTTTGTGCTCATGACATGGAGAATTGAAATATAAAATGTTTTTGAAATGTAATAATAATGTGTGTTAAATTAAGTTGTTTTTTTATTTTATGCATATTGTATGTAACGTAACCTGTGTTTACAAGTTTGTTTAATTTTGATGTTTTTACTGTTTTTTTTTTTAATTTTAGGGATTTTACAATGTCTAATATGTAAATATGGATATTTCAATGAATTTATGTAAGTGTAGCCGGTTTGAAAATTCATTTGAAAATTAGTTGATGTAAAGACTGTAATAAATACTAAATGAATTTTGAGATGAAATTAACTCAATATGAGAGGTTTTTAAATAATTGTAAAGGATTTAATGAAAAGGAAAGTTTTAAATAACATAATTAAATTAAATGTAAATGATTTAATTAATTAAGAGGGATTTGATGATTTTAATAATTATTGTTGGAAAAAAAAATGATTAAAATATTTTAATGGAAAATTATATTTGAAGAAAAGATAAAATTTTAAGTCAAGTTACTAAATGAATTAGAGTAATTTTGAAGTAAATGTGGAGATTGTAAAATTTTTCCAAGTTTCGGACTTGACACGTCAAAAAATGGTGTAGATGTCAAGAGTTTATGCAAAGATGTCCCTGTATGGGCATACTCTGTTTACATTGCTGTTAAGAATATATATAGATATAATCAACTGTTTTTATGTACTAGAATTAAAAACAAGAACCAATGCTTTGCCTAAGGCGAACCAATACAATTAAGGGGAAACGCATCAGGGGAGGATATCGAAGATTAAAAGAACCATTTATTTAAATATTTTGACGTAATGTTTAAGAGTCAGGTGGTACTGTGGGGCATACCTGTTCTGGCCGGGTGTGTCAGAGCAGCGACGTCTCGTGTCTGTTCGGCTTTGCGGTATTGGGATTCTCAGGTAGAAAGTCCAGCAAAGTCAGATAGATACCTCCATAGTCATCTGACTAGGGAGGTGGCTAAACCAATAATGATTATAATAAGAATTAAAGGGTGTAACGGCTCCATGTTGACACTGGTCCCTTTAGGTTAGGCAATGAGAGTTTTTAGGCTTTAGGGCATAAAACCTCTCATGGGGGGGGGGGGGGAGGTACTGTAACAGGACAAAATGGGGAGGTTTATTTTATTAATTTCTGTACTAAAATTAACATTGCTAATTCCCATGACAGCTTGAACAAAGAACCACAGCAGATCTTTTTAAACGTACGTTAGTCTGGAACGGTGTGCGCGGTACAAAATTCGAGAATTGTCACGTACAGAATGTGAGTCCACACGCACGGACCCCTCACCTGTGCTGAACGATTAAAAAGGACGCTAAGACGCCGTAACAAAAAAATGGAGTGAGACGACAAATTTACACTGTGTGTCTTTGAAGACGAAGGAAATGGTGAACCATGGCCTGTGGTATCACCACCGAATATCGTTGATGGTAGAAAGAACCAATGAACCATCGAAACATCACAGTAAGGAGCTTAGACGTCTACGTATTTCCGCCAACATCTAGTGGGCAAGGCCAAAAAAAATCTTCGCCAGCCATTGTTGCGAGGCGTCACTCTACACACAGTGTCAGGACCGACCGGTCGTGTGTGTAAGTCGTCTAAATAGTTTTAGTCGAATTATTAATAAAATGTGTTAAAAAACTAAAAGTGATCACGAAACAACTCATAATGAGTAGTGCCAAATTTATAAAAAGACCAAACTAATTTCCGAAACTATAGTGAAAGCAGTGCGTGACACGTGGTGGCGTAATAATGTAGAACCTACAAAAGGATGAGTACTCAACACTTTATATAAAGGCCTAGATATAATCAATCTCTAAAGAAAATAACAAATTACAAAATCAAACTCATTTTGGAACAAGATCTAGAAACGGGGTAATTGGAATGTGAGTGGTGTGTGTAATTACAAAGTATTGGTTCGTCTTATGAATATAGAAGATATTTCTAATTTTAGTAATTAAGAATTTATAAAATGTAAATTGCTGGTATTACTGGGAGTTGCGAGACGCAAAAGCCCAGTACATGCGTGTTAAGTAATTCGATGATGAGAGATGGGAGTATAACAACAGATTCAGTAAAGAGAGAATGTCATGTTTAAAAAAAAAAAATAATAATATTTTATTTTAACTTTATAAATACGTACTTGTTTAATTGTATCTGCCTATTATTCTCTGCCAAGTACACTAAACGATATCCCTGGTTAACCCTTGCAAAAGGTTTCACACAATATTTTTAATGTTTTATGGTACCTTAATGCGTAAAGTCAATTATTACATAATTTTAAATACTGAACCACTAAAGCTGGCGCTCAATAACAGTGACGTAAATTAAATTTAAATTTACAACTTAGTCGAAAATTGCAGAGAAAAATACAAATACAAACTTGTACGAGAATGAGGAGGGAGATGAGAATGCATCTGTGGAATCCATATTGGATGCCACACAATATGATGTAATAACCACAAATAACTTGACACAAAATGAAAATGTCAATGAGAGTGTAGGCGAGATAGCAACAGATGTAATTGAGACGGTAGAAGCTGAGAGTAGTAAAAGTAATGATGTAAATATACTTAATCAATTAGCAATGATTATAGAAATGATGAATAATAAATTTGACCAACAAAACAAGAATTTGAATAAATTTAAAACTGATATAAAGTCAGAGAATATAAAAATGATGTGTGTGATGAATGCAAGTAACATAGAGCTGAAAACTGAAATAAAAGCAGAGATAAATGAAATAAATAATAGATTTAACAAACAAGACGAGAAATTGGGAGACATAAATAACAAATTTGTGAATATAAGAAGCGAAATAAAAATGAGTAATTTAAGTATGAATAACCAATTTAAAAGTATAAGTGAGAGTTTTAATGGAGTGAATGAAAAGTTCGTTGAAATAAATAATAACTAGAGAAACAGAGTGAGACTATTGCTAGAGTGAAAGGTGAAATGACGATAAATATAAATAAAATACAAACCGAGATAAAAAATGATATAAAAACAATTAGTGAAAAGCAGGATGAGAAACTGCTAGAGACAGACAAAAAATTTGATGCGTTAACTAATAAATTTAACGATAAACTTAAAAAACAATTAAAAAATTGACGGTAATGGGGAGAAGTTTAAAGCTGAGTTTGAGATGGACATGAACAAGAAAATTGTTACAAAGATACAGGAATATAAAGTAGAAATTGAGAGTAATGTTCAAGGTGTAATTGATGAATGTGAACAGATTAAAAAAGCAAATACGCTACAAGAGGGTGTTAATAATGAATTCAAAAATAACATTGAACAAATTGATACAATTAAAGCTAGTGTAACTAATTTAAAAAGTAAACAAACAAAACATGAACAAGAAATAATTAAAGTTAGAGAAGATCTAAGCTTAGCAATTAATCAAAAACTAACCAATGTGAGTGACAGAGTGAACGCTGACGTTGAGTTAGGTTATTTCAGTAATGAGCGTAAGCGGGTGAACCCCATACAACTTTTAAATTCAATAAAAAGTTTCAATAAGTATAACAAAGAAAGTTGGGAAATAAAATTGGTATGAATTTTGAAATATTTTAAGGTGGACGCTCATAATGATAATTGGGCAGATTTTGATGAATTTGAACGAGCGTTTAAAAATAAATATTGGTCAGAGGAAAAACAAGAGGGTTTGCGTAGCACAATAATGGGATTTGGGGGTTGAAAAAAAAAAATTGGAGATTTGAACTAGCTATAAGGTTAGTCAATAAATGATTATTGTGGTCATATTGATGATCACCTGATACTGATAATAAGGCAGTATCATTGTAGTCCCAGGTTGTATTGACATTCTGATTATCGCTGTAATTGCTGTTCTGTATTACTCTTGATGTATATTATATTAACTTGACAGACATGATTGATTTTGTGCTCATGACATGGAGAATTGAAATATAAAATGTTTTTGAAATGTAATAATAATGTGTGTTAAATTAAGTTGTTTTTTTATTTTATGCATATTGTATGTAACGTAACCTGTGTTTACAAGTTTGTTTAATTTTGATGTTTTTACTGTTTTTTTTTTTAATTTTAGGGATTTTACAATGTCTAATATGTAAATATGGATATTTCAATGAATTTATGTAAGGGTAGCCGGTTTGAAAATTCATTTGAAAATTATTTGATGTAAAGACTGTAATAAATACTAAATGAATTTTGAGATGAAATTAACTCAATATGAGAGGTTTTTAAATAATTGTAAAGGATTTAATGAAAAGGAAAGTTTTAAATAACATAATTAAATTAAATGTAAATGATTTAATTAATTAAGAGGGATTTGATGATTTTAATAATTATTGTTGGAAAAAAAATGATTAAAATATTTTAATGGAAAATTATATTTGAAGAAAAGATAAAATTTTAAGTCAAGTTACTAAATGAATTAGAGTAATTTTGAAGTAAATGTGGAGATTGTAAAATTTTTCCAAGTTTCGGACTTGACACGTCAAAAAATGGTGTAGATGTCAAGAGTTTATGCAAAGATGTCCCTGTATGGGCATACTCTGTTTACATTGCTGTTAAGAATATATATAGATATAATCAACTGTTTTTATGTACTAGAATTAAAAACAAGAACCAATGCTTTGCCTAAGGCGAACCAATACAATTAAGGGGAAACGCATCAGGGGAGGATATCGAAGATTAAAAGAACCATTTATTTAAATATTTTGACGTAATGTTTAAGAGTCAGGTGGTACTGTGGGGCATACCTGTTCTGGCCGGGTGTGTCAGAGCAGCGACGTCTCGTGTCTGTTCGGCTTTGCGGTATTGGGATTCTCAGGTAGAAAGTCCAGCAAAGTCAGATAGATACCTCCATAGTCATCTGACTAGGGAGGTGGCTAAACCAATAATGATTATAATAAGAATTAAAGGGTGTAACGGCTCCATGTTGACACTGGTCCCTTTAGGTTAGGCAATGAGAGTTTTTAGGCTTTAGGGCATAAAACCTCTCATGGGGGGGGGAGGTACTGTAACAGGACAAAATGGGGAGGTTTATTTTATTAATTTCTGTACTAAAATTAACATTGCTAATTCCCATGACAGCTTGAACAAAGAACCACAGCAGATCTTTTTAAACGTACGTTAGTCTGGAACGGTGTGCGCGGTACAAAATTCGAGAATTGTCACGTACAGAATGTGAGTCCACACGCACGGACCCCTCACCTGTGCTGAACGATTAAAAAGGACGCTAAGACGCCGTAACAAAAAAATGGAGTGAGACGACAAATTTACACTGTGTGTCTTTGAAGACGAAGGAAATGGTGAACCATGGCCTGTGGTATCACCACCGAATATCGTTGATGGTAGAAAGAACCAATGAACCATCGAAACATCACAGTAAGGAGCTTAGACGTCTACGTATTTCCGCCAACATCTAGTGGGCAAGGCCAAAAAAAATCTTCGCCAGCCATTGTTGCGAGGCGTCACTCTACACACAGTGTCAGGACCGACCGGTCGTGTGTGTAAGTCGTCTAAATAATTTTAGTCGAATTATTAATAAAATGTGTTAAAAAACTAAAAGTGATCACGAAACAACTCATAATGAGTAGTGCCAAATTTATAAAAAGACCAAACTAATTTCCGAAACTATAGTGAAAGCAGTGCGTGACACGTGGTGGCGTAATAATGTAGAACCTACGAAAGGATGAGTACTCAACATTTTATATAAAGGCCTAGATATAATCAATCTCTAAAGAAAATAACAAATTACAAAATCAAACTCATTTTGGAACAAGATCTAGAAACGGGGTAATTGGAATGTGAGTGGTGTGTGTAATTACAAAGTATTGGTTCGTCTTATGAATATAGAAGATATTTCTAATTTTAGTAATTAAGAATTTATAAAATGTAAATTGCTGGTATTACTGGGAGTTGCGAGACGCAAAAGCCCAGTACATGCGTGTTAAGTAATTCGATGATGAGAGATGGGAGTATAACAACAGATTCAGTAAAGAGAGAATGTCATGTTTAAAAAAAAAAATAATAATATTTTATTTTAACTTTATAAATACGTACTTGTTTAATTGTATCTGCCTATTATTCTCTGCCAAGTACACTAAACGATATCCCTGGTTAACCCTTGCAAAAGGTTTCACACAATATTTTTAATGTTTTATGGTACCTTAATGCGTAAAGTCAATTATTACATAATTTTAAATACTGAACCACTAAAGCTGGCGCTCAATAACAGTGACGTAAATTAAATTTAAATTTACAACTTAGTCGAAAATTGCAGAGAAAAATACAAATACAAACTTGTACGAGAATGAGGAGGGAGATGAGAATGCATCTGTGGAATCCATATTGGATGCCACACAATATGATGTAATAACCACAAATAACTTGACACAAAATGAAAATGTCAATGAGAGTGTAGGCGAGATAGCAACAGATGTAATTGAGACGGTAGAAGCTGAGAGTAGTAAAAGTAATGATGTAAATATACTTAATCAATTAGCAATGATTATAGAAATGATGAATAATAAATTTGACCAACAAAACAAGAATTTGAATAAATTTAAAACTGAAATAAAGTCAGAGAATATAAAAATGATGTGTGTGATGAATGCAAGTAACATAGAGCTGAAAACTGAAATAAAAGCAGAGATAAATGAAATAAATAATAGATTTAACAAACAAGACGAGAAATTGGGAGACATAAATAACAAATTTGTGAATATAAGAAGCGAAATAAAAATGAGTAATTTAAGTATGAATAACCAATTTAAAAGTATAAGTGAGAGTTTTAATGGAGTGAATGAAAAGTTCGTTGAAATAAATAATAACTAGAGAAACAGAGTGAGACTATTGCTAGAGTGAAAGGTGAAATGACGATAAATATAAATAAAATACAAACCGAGATAAAAAATGATATAAAAACAATTAGTGAAAAGCAGGATGAGAAACTGCTAGAGACAGACAAAAAAATTGATGCGTTAACTAATAAATTTAACGATAAACTTAAAAAACAATTAAAAAATTGACGGTAATGGGGAGAAGTTTAAAGCTGAGTTTGAGATGGACATGAACAAGAAAATTGTTACAAAGATACAGGAATATAAAGTAGAAATTGAGAGTAATGTTCAAGGTGTAATTGATGAATGTGAACAGATTAAAAAAGCAAATACGCTACAAGAGGGTGTTAATAATGAATTCAAAAATAACATTGAACAAATTGATACAATTAAAGCTAGTGTAACTAATTTAAAAAGTAAACAAACAAAACATGAACAAGAAATAATTAAAGTTAGAGAAGATCTAAGCTTAGCAATTAATCAAAAACTAACCAATGTGAGTGACAGAGTGAACGCTGACGTTGAGTTAGGTTATTTCAGTAATGAGCGTAAGCGGGTGAACCCCATACAACTTTTAAATTCAATAAAAAGTTTCAATAAGTATAACAAAGAAAGTTGGGAAATAAAATTGGTATGAATTTTGAAATATTTTAAGGTGGACGCTCATAATGATAATTGGGCAGATTTTGATGAATTTGAACGAGCGTTTAAAAATAAATATTGGTCAGAGGAAAAACAAGAGGGTTTGCGTAGCACAATAATGGGATTTGGGGGTTGAAAAAAAAAAATTGGAGATTTGAACTAGCTATAAGGTTAGTCAATAAATGATTATTGTGGTCATATTGATGATCACCTGATACTGATAATAAGGCAGTATCATTGTAGTCCCAGGTTGTATTGACATTCTGATTATCGCTGTAATTGCTGTTCTGTATTACTCTTGATGTATATTATATTAACTTGACAGACATGATTGATTTTGTGCTCATGACATGGAGAATTGAAATATAAAATGTTTTTGAAATGTAATAATAATGTGTGTTAAATTAAGTTGTTTTTTTATTTTATGCATATTGTATGTAACGTAACCTGTGTTTACAAGTTTGTTTAATTTTGATGTTTTTACTGTTTTTTTTTTTAATTTTAGGGATTTTACAATGTCTAATATGTAAATATGGATATTTCAATGAATTTATGTAAGGGTAGCCGGTTTGAAAATTCATTTGAAAATTATTTGATGTAAAGACTGTAATAAATACTAAATGAATTTTGAGATGAAATTAACTCAATATGAGAGGTTTTTAAATAATTGTAAAGGATTTAATGAAAAGGAAAGTTTTAAATAACATAATTAAATTAAATGTAAATGATTTAATTAATTAAGAGGGATTTGATGATTTTAATAATTATTGTTGGAAAAAAAAATGATTAAAATATTTTAATGGAAAATTATATTTGAAGAAAAGATAAAATTTTAAGTCAAGTTACTAAATGAATTAGAGTAATTTTGAAGTAAATGTGGAGATTGTAAAATTTTTCCAAGTTTCGGACTTGACACGTCAAAAAATGGTGTAGATGTCAAGAGTTTATGCAAAGATGTCCCTGTATGGGCATACTCTGTTTACATTGCTGTTAAGAATATATATAGATATAATCAACTGTTTTTATGTACTAGAATTAAAAACAAGAACCAATGCTTTGCCTAAGGCGAACCAATACAATTAAGGGGAAACGCATCAGGGGAGGATATCGAAGATTAAAAGAACCATTTATTTAAATATTTTGACGTAATGTTTAAGAGTCAGGTGGTACTGTGGGGCATACCTGTTCTGGCCGGGTGTGTCAGAGCAGCGACGTCTCGTGTCTGTTCGGCTTTGCGGTATTGGGATTCTCAGGTAGAAAGTCCAGCAAAGTCAGATAGATACCTCCATAGTCATCTGACTAGGGAGGTGGCTAAACCAATAATGATTATAATAAGAATTAAAGGGTGTAACGGCTCCATGTTGACACTGGTCCCTTTAGGTTAGGCAATGAGAGTTTTTAGGCTTTAGGGCATAAAACCTCTCATGGGGGGGGGGAGGTACTGTAACAGGACAAAATGGGGAGGTTTATTTTATTAATTTCTGTACTAAAATTAACATTGCTAATTCCCATGACAGCTTGAACAAAGAACCACAGCAGATCTTTTTAAACGTACGTTAGTCTGGAACGGTGTGCGCGGTACAAAATTCGAGAATTGTCACGTACAGAATGTGAGTCCACACGCACGGACGCCTCACCTGTGCTGAACGATTAAAAAGGACGCTAAGACGCCGTAACAAAAAAATGGAGTGAGACGACAAATTTACACTGTGTGTGTCTTTGAAGACGAAGGAAATGGTGAACCATGGCCTGTGGTATCACCACCGAATATCGTTGATGGTAGAAAGAACCAATGAACCATCGAAACATCACAGTAAGGAGCTTAGACGTCTACGTATTTCCGCCAACATCTAGTGGGCAAGGCCAAAAAAAATCTTCGCCAGCCATTGTTGCGAGGCGTCACTCTACACACAGTGTCAGGACCGACCGGTCGTGTGTGTAAGTCGTCTAAATAATTTGAGTCGAATTATTAATAAAATGTGTTAAAAAACTAAAAGTGATCACGAAACAACTCATAATGAGTAGTGCCAAATTTATAAAAAGACCAAACTAATTTCCGAAACTATAGTGAAAGCAGTGCGTGACACGTGGTGGCGTAATAATGTAGAACCTACGAAAGGATGAGTACTCAACATTTTATATAAAGGCCTAGATATAATCAATCTCTAAAGAAAATAACAAATTACAAAATCAAACTCATTTTGGAACAAGATCTAGAAACGGGGTAATTGGAATGTGAGTGGTGTGTGTAATTACAAAGTATTGGTTCGTCTTATGAATATAGAAGATATTTCTAATTTTAGTAATTAAGAATTTATAAAATGTAAATTGCTGGTATTACTGGGAGTTGCGAGACGCAAAAGCCCAGTACATGCGTGTTAAGTAATTCGATGATGAGAGATGGGAGTATAACAACAGATTCAGTAAAGAGAGAATGTCATGTTTAAAAAAAAATAATAATAATATTTTATTTTAACTTTATAAATACGTACTTGTTTAATTGTATTTGCCTATTATTCTCTGCCAAGTACACTAAACGATATCCCTGGTTAACCCTTGCAAAAGGTTTCACACAATATTTTTAATGTTTTATGGTACCTTAATGCGTAAAGTCAATTATTACATAATTTTAAATACTGAACCACTAAAGCTGGCGCTCAATAACAGTGACGTAAATTAAATTTAAATTTACAACTTAGTCGAAAATTGCAGAGAAAAATACAAATACAAACTTGTACGAGAATGAGGAGGGAGATGAGAATGCATCTGTGGAATCCATATTGGATGCCACACAATATGATGTAATAACCACAAATAACTTGACACAAAATGAAAATGTCAATGAGAGTGTAGGCGAGATAGCAACAGATGTAATTGAGACGGTAGAAGCTGAGAGTAGTAAAAGTAATGATGTAAATATACTTAATCAATTAGCAATGATTATAGAAATGATGAATAATAAATTTGACCAACAAAACAAGAATTTGAATAAATTTAAAACTGAAATAAAGTCAGAGAATATAAAAATGATGTGTGTGATGAATGCAAGTAACATAGAGCTGAAAACTGAAATAAAAGCAGAGATAAATGAAATAAATAATAGATTTAACAAACAAGACGAGAAATTGGGAGACATAAATAACAAATTTGTGAATATAAGAAGCGAAATAAAAATGAGTAATTTAAGTATGAATAACCAATTTAAAAGTATAAGTGAGAGTTTTAATGGAGTGAATGAAAAGTTCGTTGAAATAAATAATAACTAGAGAAACAGAGTGAGACTATTGCTAGAGTGAAAGGTGAAATGACGATAAATATAAATAAAATACAAACCGAGATAAAAAATGATATAAAAACAATTAGTGAAAAGCAGGATGAGAAACTGCTAGAGACAGACAAAAAATTTGATGCGTTAACTAATAAATTTAACGATAAACTTAAAAAACAATTAAAAAATTGACGGTAATGGGGAGAAGTTTAAAGCTGAGTTTGAGATGGACATGAACAAGAAAATTGTTACAAAGATACAGGAATATAAAGTAGAAATTGAGAGTAATGTTCAAGGTGTAATTGATGAATGTGAACAGATTAAAAAAGCAAATACGCTACAAGAGGGTGTTAATAATGAATTCAAAAATAACATTGAACAAATTGATACAATTAAAGCTAGTGTAACTAATTTAAAAAGTAAACAAACAAAACATGAACAAGAAATAATTAAAGTTAGAGAAGATCTCAGCTTAGCAATTAATCAAAAACTAACCAATGTGAGTGACAGAGTGAACGCTGACGTTGAGTTAGGTTATTTCAGTAATGAGCGTAAGCGGGTGAACCCCATACAACTTTTAAATTCAATAAAAAGTTTCAATAAGTATAACAAAGAAAGTTGGGAAATAAAATTGGTATGAATTTTGAAATATTTTAAGGTGGACGCTCATAATGATAATTGGGCAGATTTTGATGAATTTGAACGAGCGTTTAAAAATAAATATTGGTCAGAGGAAAAACAAGAGGGTTTGCGTAGCACAATAATGGGATTTGGGGGTTGAAAAAAAAAAATTGGAGATTTGAACTAGCTATAAGGTTAGTCAATAAATGATTATTGTGGTCATATTGATGATCACCTGATACTGATAATAAGGCAGTATCATTGTAGTCCCAGGTTGTATTGACATTCTGATTATCGCTGTAATTGCTGTTCTGTATTACTCTTGATGTATATTATATTAACTTGACAGACATGATTGATTTTGTGCTCATGACATGGAGAATTGAAATATAAAATGTTTTTGAAATGTAATAATAATGTGTGTTAAATTAAGTTGTTTTTTTATTTTATGCATATTGTATGTAACGTAACCTGTGTTTACAAGTTTGTTTAATTTTGATGTTTTTACTGTTTTTTTTTTTAATTTTAGGGATTTTACAATGTCTAATATGTAAATATGGATATTTCAATGAATTTATGTAAGTGTAGCCGGTTTGAAAATTCATTTGAAAATTAGTTGATGTAAAGACTGTAATAAATACTAAATGAATTTTGAGATGAAATTAACTCAATATGAGAGGTTTTTAAATAATTGTAAAGGATTTAATGAAAAGGAAAGTTTTAAATAACATAATTAAATTAAATGTAAATGATTTAATTAATTAAGAGGGATTTGATGATTTTAATAATTATTGTTGGAAAAAAAAATGATTAAAATATTTTAATGGAAAATTATATTTGAAGAAAAGATAAAATTTTAAGTCAAGTTACTAAATGAATTAGAGTAATTTTGAAGTAAATGTGGAGATTGTAAAATTTTTCCAAGTTTCGGACTTGACACGTCAAAAAATGGTGTAGATGTCAAGAGTTTATGCAAAGATGTCCCTGTATGGGCATACTCTGTTTACATTGCTGTTAAGAATATATATAGATATAATCAACTGTTTTTATGTACTAGAATTAAAAACAAGAACCAATGCTTTGCCTAAGGCGAACCAATACAATTAAGGGGAAACGCATCAGGGGAGGATATCGAAGATTAAAAGAACCATTTATTTAAATATTTTGACGTAATGTTTAAGAGTCAGGTGGTACTGTGGGGCATACCTGTTCTGGCCGGGTGTGTCAGAGCAGCGACGTCTCGTGTCTGTTCGGCTTTGCGGTATTGGGATTCTCAGGTAGAAAGTCCAGCAAAGTCAGATAGATACCTCCATAGTCATCTGACTAGGGAGGTGGCTAAACCAATAATGATTATAATAAGAATTAAAGGGTGTAACGGCTCCATGTTGACACTGGTCCCTTTAGGTTAGGCAATGAGAGTTTTTAGGCTTTAGGGCATAAAACCTCTCATGGGGGGGGGGGGGAGGTACTGTAACAGGACAAAATGGGGAGGTTTATTTTATTAATTTCTGTACTAAAATTAACATTGCTAATTCCCATGACAGCTTGAACAAAGAACCACAGCAGATCTTTTTAAACGTACGTTAGTCTGGAACGGTGTGCGCGGTACAAAATTCGAGAATTGTCACGTACAGAATGTGAGTCCACACGCACGGACCCCTCACCTGTGCTGAACGATTAAAAAGGACGCTAAGACGCCGTAACAAAAAAATGGAGTGAGACGACAAATTTACACTGTGTGTCTTTGAAGACGAAGGAAATGGTGAACCATGGCCTGTGGTATCACCACCGAATATCGTTGATGGTAGAAAGAACCAATGAACCATCGAAACATCACAGTAAGGAGCTTAGACGTCTACGTATTTCCGCCAACATCTAGTGGGCAAGGCCAAAAAAAATCTTCGCCAGCCATTGTTGCGAGGCGTCACTCTACACACAGTGTCAGGACCGACCGGTCGTGTGTGTAAGTCGTCTAAATAGTTTTAGTCGAATTATTAATAAAATGTGTTAAAAAACTAAAAGTGATCACGAAACAACTCATAATGAGTAGTGCCAAATTTATAAAAAGACCAAACTAATTTCCGAAACTATAGTGAAAGCAGTGCGTGACACGTGGTGGCGTAATAATGTAGAACCTACAAAAGGATGAGTACTCAACACTTTATATAAAGGCCTAGATATAATCAATCTCTAAAGAAAATAACAAATTACAAAATCAAACTCATTTTGGAACAAGATCTAGAAACGGGGTAATTGGAATGTGAGTGGTGTGTGTAATTACAAAGTATTGGTTCGTCTTATGAATATAGAAGATATTTCTAATTTTAGTAATTAAGAATTTATAAAATGTAAATTGCTGGTATTACTGGGAGTTGCGAGACGCAAAAGCCCAGTACATGCGTGTTAAGTAATTCGATGATGAGAGATGGGAGTATAACAACAGATTCAGTAAAGAGAGAATGTCATGTTTAAAAAAAAAAAATAATAATATTTTATTTTAACTTTATAAATACGTACTTGTTTAATTGTATCTGCCTATTATTCTCTGCCAAGTACACTAAACGATATCCCTGGTTAACCCTTGCAAAAGGTTTCACACAATATTTTTAATGTTTTATGGTACCTTAATGCGTAAAGTCAATTATTACATAATTTTAAATACTGAACCACTAAAGCTGGCGCTCAATAACAGTGACGTAAATTAAATTTAAATTTACAACTTAGTCGAAAATTGCAGAGAAAAATACAAATACAAACTTGTACGAGAATGAGGAGGGAGATGAGAATGCATCTGTGGAATCCATATTGGATGCCACACAATATGATGTAATAACCACAAATAACTTGACACAAAATGAAAATGTCAATGAGAGTGTAGGCGAGATAGCAACAGATGTAATTGAGACGGTAGAAGCTGAGAGTAGTAAAAGTAATGATGTAAATATACTTAATCAATTAGCAATGATTATAGAAATGATGAATAATAAATTTGACCAACAAAACAAGAATTTGAATAAATTTAAAACTGAAATAAAGTCAGAGAATATAAAAATGATGTGTGTGATGAATGCAAGTAACATAGAGCTGAAAACTGAAATAAAAGCAGAGATAAATGAAATAAATAATAGATTTAACAAACAAGACGAGAAATTGGGAGACATAAATAACAAATTTGTGAATATAAGAAGCGAAATAAAAATGAGTAATTTAAGTATGAATAACCAATTTAAAAGTATAAGTGAGAGTTTTAATGGAGTGAATGAAAAGTTCGTTGAAATAAATAATAACTAGAGAAACAGAGTGAGACTATTGCTAGAGTGAAAGGTGAAATGACGATAAATATAAATAAAATACAAACCGAGATAAAAAATGATATAAAAACAATTAGTGAAAAGCAGGATGAGAAACTGCTAGAGACAGACAAAAAATTTGATGCGTTAACTAATAAATTTAACGATAAACTTAAAAAACAATTAAAAAATTGACGGTAATGGGGAGAAGTTTAAAGCTGAGTTTGAGATGGACATGAACAAGAAAATTGTTACAAAGATACAGGAATATAAAGTAGAAATTGAGAGTAATGTTCAAGGTGTAATTGATGAATGTGAACAGATTAAAAAAGCAAATACGCTACAAGAGGGTGTTAATAATGAATTCAAAAATAACATTGAACAAATTGATACAATTAAAGCTAGTGTAACTAATTTAAAAAGTAAACAAACAAAACATGAACAAGAAATAATTAAAGTTAGAGAAGATCTAAGCTTAGCAATTAATCAAAAACTAACCAATGTGAGTGACAGAGTGAACGCTGACGTTGAGTTAGGTTATTTCAGTAATGAGCGTAAGCGGGTGAACCCCATACAACTTTTAAATTCAATAAAAAGTTTCAATAAGTATAACAAAGAAAGTTGGGAAATAAAATTGGTATGAATTTTGAAATATTTTAAGGTGGACGCTCATAATGATAATTGGGCAGATTTTGATGAATTTGAACGAGCGTTTAAAAATAAATATTGGTCAGAGGAAAAACAAGAGGGTTTGCGTAGCACAATAATGGGATTTGGGGGTTGAAAAAAAAAAATTGGAGATTTGAACTAGCTATAAGGTTAGTCAATAAATGATTATTGTGGTCATATTGATGATCACCTGATACTGATAATAAGGCAGTATCATTGTAGTCCCAGGTTGTATTGACATTCTGATTATCGCTGTAATTGCTGTTCTGTATTACTCTTGATGTATATTATATTAACTTGACAGACATGATTGATTTTGTGCTCATGACATGGAGAATTGAAATATAAAATGTTTTTGAAATGTAATAATAATGTGTGTTAAATTAAGTTGTTTTTTTATTTTATGCATATTGTATGTAACGTAACCTGTGTTTACAAGTTTGTTTAATTTTGATGTTTTTACTGTTTTTTTTTTTAATTTTAGGGATTTTACAATGTCTAATATGTAAATATGGATATTTCAATGAATTTATGTAAGGGTAGCCGGTTTGAAAATTCATTTGAAAATTATTTGATGTAAAGACTGTAATAAATACTAAATGAATTTTGAGATGAAATTAACTCAATATGAGAGGTTTTTAAATAATTGTAAAGGATTTAATGAAAAGGAAAGTTTTAAATAACATAATTAAATTAAATGTAAATGATTTAATTAATTAAGAGGGATTTGATGATTTTAATAATTATTGTTGGAAAAAAAATGATTAAAATATTTTAATGGAAAATTATATTTGAAGAAAAGATAAAATTTTAAGTCAAGTTACTAAATGAATTAGAGTAATTTTGAAGTAAATGTGGAGATTGTAAAATTTTTCCAAGTTTCGGACTTGACACGTCAAAAAATGGTGTAGATGTCAAGAGTTTATGCAAAGATGTCCCTGTATGGGCATACTCTGTTTACATTGCTGTTAAGAATATATATAGATATAATCAACTGTTTTTATGTACTAGAATTAAAAACAAGAACCAATGCTTTGCCTAAGGCGAACCAATACAATTAAGGGGAAACGCATCAGGGGAGGATATCGAAGATTAAAAGAACCATTTATTTAAATATTTTGACGTAATGTTTAAGAGTCAGGTGGTACTGTGGGGCATACCTGTTCTGGCCGGGTGTGTCAGAGCAGCGACGTCTCGTGTCTGTTCGGCTTTGCGGTATTGGGATTCTCAGGTAGAAAGTCCAGCAAAGTCAGATAGATACCTCCATAGTCATCTGACTAGGGAGGTGGCTAAACCAATAATGATTATAATAAGAATTAAAGGGTGTAACGGCTCCATGTTGACACTGGTCCCTTTAGGTTAGGCAATGAGAGTTTTTAGGCTTTAGGGCATAAAACCTCTCATGGGGGGGGGGAGGTACTGTAACAGGACAAAATGGGGAGGTTTATTTTATTAATTTCTGTACTAAAATTAACATTGCTAATTCCCATGACAGCTTGAACAAAGAACCACAGCAGATCTTTTTAAACGTACGTTAGTCTGGAACGGTGTGCGCGGTACAAAATTCGAGAATTGTCACGTACAGAATGTGAGTCCACACGCACGGACCCCTCACCTGTGCTGAACGATTAAAAAGGACGCTAAGACGCCGTAACAAAAAAATGGAGTGAGACGACAAATTTACACTGTGTGTCTTTGAAGACGAAGGAAATGGTGAACCATGGCCTGTGGTATCACCACCGAATATCGTTGATGGTAGAAAGAACCAATGAACCATCGAAACATCACAGTAAGGAGCTTAGACGTCTACGTATTTCCGCCAACATCTAGTGGGCAAGGCCAAAAAAAATCTTCGCCAGCCATTGTTGCGAGGCGTCACTCTACACACAGTGTCAGGACCGACCGGTCGTGTGTGTAAGTCGTCTAAATAATTTTAGTCGAATTATTAATAAAATGTGTTAAAAAACTAAAAGTGATCACGAAACAACTCATAATGAGTAGTGCCAAATTTATAAAAAGACCAAACTAATTTCCGAAACTATAGTGAAAGCAGTGCGTGACACGTGGTGGCGTAATAATGTAGAACCTACAAAAGGATGAGTACTCAACATTTTATATAAAGGCCTAGATATAATCAATCTCTAAAGAAAATAACAAATTACAAAATCAAACTCATTTTGGAACAAGATCTAGAAACGGGGTAATTGGAATGTGAGTGGTGTGTGTAATTACAAAGTATTGGTTCGTCTTATGAATATAGAAGATATTTCTAATTTTAGTAATTAAGAATTTATAAAATGTAAATTGCTGGTATTACTGGGAGTTGCGAGACGCAAAAGCCCAGTACATGCGTGTTAAGTAATTCGATGATGAGAGATGGGAGTATAACAACAGATTCAGTAAAGAGAGAATGTCATGTTTAAAAAAAAAAAATAATAATATTTTATTTTAACTTTATAAATACGTACTTGTTTAATTGTATCTGCCTATTATTCTCTGCCAAGTACACTAAACGATATCCCTGGTTAACCCTTGCAAAAGGTTTCACACAATATTTTTAATGTTTTATGGTACCTTAATGCGTAAAGTCAATTATTACATAATTTTAAATACTGAACCACTAAAGCTGGCGCTCAATAACAGTGACGTAAATTAAATTTAAATTTACAACTTAGTCGAAAATTGCAGAGAAAAATACAAATACAAACTTGTACGAGAATGAGGAGGGAGATGAGAATGCATCTGTGGAATCCATATTGGATGCCACACAATATGATGTAATAACCACAAATAACTTGACACAAAATGAAAATGTCAATGAGAGTGTAGGCGAGATAGCAACAGATGTAATTGAGACGGTAGAAGCTGAGAGTAGTAAAAGTAATGATGTAAATATACTTAATCAATTAGCAATGATTATAGAAATGATGAATAATAAATTTGACCAACAAAACAAGAATTTGAATAAATTTAAAACTGAAATAAAGTCAGAGAATATAAAAATGATGTGTGTGATGAATGCAAGTAACATAGAGCTGAAAACTGAAATAAAAGCAGAGATAAATGAAATAAATAATAGATTTAACAAACAAGACGAGAAATTGGGAGACATAAATAACAAATTTGTGAATATAAGAAGCGAAATAAAAATGAGTAATTTAAGTATGAATAACCAATTTAAAAGTATAAGTGAGAGTTTTAATGGAGTGAATGAAAAGTTCGTTGAAATAAATAATAACTAGAGAAACAGAGTGAGACTATTGCTAGAGTGAAAGGTGAAATGACGATAAATATAAATAAAATACAAACCGAGATAAAAAATGATATAAAAACAATTAGTGAAAAGCAGGATGAGAAACTGCTAGAGACAGACAAAAAATTTGATGCGTTAACTAATAAATTTAACGATAAACTTAAAAAACAATTAAAAAATTGACGGTAATGGGGAGAAGTTTAAAGCTGAGTTTGAGATGGACATGAACAAGAAAATTGTTACAAAGATACAGGAATATAAAGTAGAAATTGAGAGTAATGTTCAAGGTGTAATTGATGAATGTGAACAGATTAAAAAAGCAAATACGCTACAAGAGGGTGTTAATAATGAATTCAAAAATAACATTGAACAAATTGATACAATTAAAGCTAGTGTAACTAATTTAAAAAGTAAACAAACAAAACATGAACAAGAAATAATTAAAGTTAGAGAAGATCTAAGCTTAGCAATTAATCAAAACTAACCAATGTGAGTGACAGAGTGAACGCTGACGTTGAGTTAGGTTATTTCAGTAATGAGCGTAAGCGGGTGAACCCCATACAACTTTTAAATTCAATAAAAAGTTTCAATAAGTATAACAAAGAAAGTTGGGAAATAAAATTGGTATGAATTTTGAAATATTTTAAGGTGGACGCTCATAATGATAATTGGGCAGATTTTGATGAATTTGAACGAGCGTTTAAAAATAAATATTGGTCAGAGGAAAAACAAGAGGGTTTGCGTAGCACAATAATGGGATTTGGGGGTTGAAAAAAAAAAATTGGAGATTTGAACTAGCTATAAGGTTAGTCAATAAATGATTATTGTGGTCATATTGATGATCACCTGATACTGATAATAAGGCAGTATCATTGTAGTCCCAGGTTGTATTGACATTCTGATTATCGCTGTAATTGCTGTTCTGTATTACTCTTGATGTATATTATATTAACTTGACAGACATGATTGATTTTGTGCTCATGACATGGAGAATTGAAATATAAAATGTTTTTGAAATGTAATAATAATGTGTGTTAAATTAAGTTGTTTTTTTATTTTATGCATATTGTATGTAACGTAACCTGTGTTTACAAGTTTGTTTAATTTTGATGTTTTTACTGTTTTTTTTTTTAATTTTAGGGATTTTACAATGTCTAATATGTAAATATGGATATTTCAATGAATTTATGTAAGGGTAGCCGGTTTGAAAATTCATTTGAAAATTATTTGATGTAAAGACTGTAATAAATACTAAATGAATTTTGAGATGAAATTAACTCAATATGAGAGGTTTTTAAATAATTGTAAAGGATTTAATGAAAAGGAAAGTTTTAAATAACATAATTAAATTAAATGTAAATGATTTAATTAATTAAGAGGGATTTGATGATTTTAATAATTATTGTTGGAAAAAAAATGATTAAAATATTTTAATGGAAAATTATATTTGAAGAAAAGATAAAATTTTAAGTCAAGTTACTAAATGAATTAGAGTAATTTTGAAGTAAATGTGGAGATTGTAAAATTTTTCCAAGTTTCGGACTTGACACGTCAAAAAATGGTGTAGATGTCAAGAGTTTATGCAAAGATGTCCCTGTATGGGCATACTCTGTTTACATTGCTGTTAAGAATATATATAGATATAATCAACTGTTTTTATGTACTAGAATTAAAAACAAGAACCAATGCTTTGCCTAAGGCGAACCAATACAATTAAGGGGAAACGCATCAGGGGAGGATATCGAAGATTAAAAGAACCATTTATTTAAATATTTTGACGTAATGTTTAAGAGTCAGGTGGTACTGTGGGGCATACCTGTTCTGGCCGGGTGTGTCAGAGCAGCGACGTCTCGTGTCTGTTCGGCTTTGCGGTATTGGGATTCTCAGGTAGAAAGTCCAGCAAAGTCAGATAGATACCTCCATAGTCATCTGACTAGGGAGGTGGCTAAACCAATAATGATTATAATAAGAATTAAAGGGTGTAACGGCTCCATGTTGACACTGGTCCCTTTAGGTTAGGCAATGAGAGTTTTTAGGCTTTAGGGCATAAAACCTCTCATGGGGGGGGGGGGAGGTACTGTAACAGGACAAAATGGGGAGGTTTATTTTATTAATTTCTGTACTAAAATTAACATTGCTAATTCCCATGACAGCTTGAACAAAGAACCACAGCAGATCTTTTTAAACGTACGTTAGTCTGGAACGGTGTGCGCGGTACAAAATTCGAGAATTGTCACGTACAGAATGTGAGTCCACACGCACGGACGCCTCACCTGTGCTGAACGATTAAAAAGGACGCTAAGACGCCGTAACAAAAAAATGGAGTGAGACGACAAATTTACACTGTGTGTGTCTTTGAAGACGAAGGAAATGGTGAACCATGGCCTGTGGTATCACCACCGAATATCGTTGATGGTAGAAAGAACCAATGAACCATCGAAACATCACAGTAAGGAGCTTAGACGTCTACGTATTTCCGCCAACATCTAGTGGGCAAGGCCAAAAAAAATCTTCGCCAGCCATTGTTGCGAGGCGTCACTCTACACACAGTGTCAGGACCGACCGGTCGTGTGTGTAAGTCGTCTAAATAATTTTAGTCGAATTATTAATAAAATGTGTTAAAAAACTAAAAGTGATCACGAAACAACTCATAATGAGTAGTGCCAAATTTATAAAAAGACCAAACTAATTTCCGAAACTATAGTGAAAGCAGTGCGTGACACGTGGTGGCGTAATAATGTAGAACCTACAAAAGGATGAGTACTCAACATTTTATATAAAGGCCTAGATATAATCAATCTCTAAAGAAAATAACAAATTACAAAATCAAACTCATTTTGGAACAAGATCTAGAAACGGGGTAATTGGAATGTGAGTGGTGTGTGTAATTACAAAGTATTGGTTCGTCTTATGAATATAGAAGATATTTCTAATTTTAGTAATTAAGAATTTATAAAATGTAAATTGCTGGTATTACTGGGAGTTGCGAGACGCAAAAGCCCAGTACATGCGTGTTAAGTAATTCGATGATGAGAGATGGGAGTATAACAACAGATTCAGTAAAGAGAGAATGTCATGTTTAAAAAAAAAAAATAATAATATTTTATTTTAACTTTATAAATACGTACTTGTTTAATTGTATCTGCCTATTATTCTCTGCCAAGTACACTAAACGATATCCCTGGTTAACCCTTGCAAAAGGTTTCACACAATATTTTTAATGTTTTATGGTACCTTAATGCGTAAAGTCAATTATTACATAATTTTAAATACTGAACCACTAAAGCTGGCGCTCAATAACAGTGACGTAAATTAAATTTAAATTTACAACTTAGTCGAAAATTGCAGAGAAAAATACAAATACAAACTTGTACGAGAATGAGGAGGGAGATGAGAATGCATCTGTGGAATCCATATTGGATGCCACACAATATGATGTAATAACCACAAATAACTTGACACAAAATGAAAATGTCAATGAGAGTGTAGGCGAGATAGCAACAGATGTAATTGAGACGGTAGAAGCTGAGAGTAGTAAAAGTAATGATGTAAATATACTTAATCAATTAGCAATGATTATAGAAATGATGAATAATAAATTTGACCAACAAAACAAGAATTTGAATAAATTTAAAACTGAAATAAAGTCAGAGAATATAAAAATGATGTGTGTGATGAATGCAAGTAACATAGAGCTGAAAACTGAAATAAAAGCAGAGATAAATGAAATAAATAATAGATTTAACAAACAAGACGAGAAATTGGGAGACATAAATAACAAATTTGTGAATATAAGAAGCGAAATAAAAATGAGTAATTTAAGTATGAATAACCAATTTAAAAGTATAAGTGAGAGTTTTAATGGAGTGAATGAAAAGTTCGTTGAAATAAATAATAACTAGAGAAACAGAGTGAGACTATTGCTAGAGTGAAAGGTGAAATGACGATAAATATAAATAAAATACAAACCGAGATAAAAAATGATATAAAAACAATTAGTGAAAAGCAGGATGAGAAACTGCTAGAGACAGACAAAAAATTTGATGCGTTAACTAATAAATTTAACGATAAACTTAAAAAACAATTAAAAAATTGACGGTAATGGGGAGAAGTTTAAAGCTGAGTTTGAGATGGACATGAACAAGAAAATTGTTACAAAGATACAGGAATATAAAGTAGAAATTGAGAGTAATGTTCAAGGTGTAATTGATGAATGTGAACAGATTAAAAAAGCAAATACGCTACAAGAGGGTGTTAATAATGAATTCAAAAATAACATTGAACAAATTGATACAATTAAAGCTAGTGTAACTAATTTAAAAAGTAAACAAACAAAACATGAACAAGAAATAATTAAAGTTAGAGAAGATCTAAGCTTAGCAATTAATCAAAACTAACCAATGTGAGTGACAGAGTGAACGCTGACGTTGAGTTAGGTTATTTCAGTAATGAGCGTAAGCGGGTGAACCCCATACAACTTTTAAATTCAATAAAAAGTTTCAATAAGTATAACAAAGAAAGTTGGGAAATAAAATTGGTATGAATTTTGAAATATTTTAAGGTGGACGCTCATAATGATAATCGGGCAGATTTTGATGAATTTGAACGAGCGTTTAAAAATAAATATTGGTCAGAGGAAAAACAAGAGGGTTTGCGTAGCACAATAATGGGATTTGGGGGTTGAAAAAAAAAAATTGGAGATTTGAACTAGCTATAAGGTTAGTCAATAAATGATTATTGTGGTCATATTGATGATCACCTGATACTGATAATAAGGCAGTATCATTGTAGTCCCAGGTTGTATTGACATTCTGATTATCGCTGTAATTGCTGTTCTGTATTACTCTTGATGTATATTATATTAACTTGACAGACATGATTGATTTTGTGCTCATGACATGGAGAATTGAAATATAAAATGTTTTTGAAATGTAATAATAATGTGTGTTAAATTAAGTTGTTTTTTTATTTTATGCATATTGTATGTAACGTAACCTGTGTTTACAAGTTTGTTTAATTTTGATGTTTTTACTGTTTTTTTTTTTAATTTTAGGGATTTTACAATGTCTAATATGTAAATATGGATATTTCAATGAATTTATGTAAGGGTAGCCGGTTTGAAAATTCATTTGAAAATTATTTGATGTAAAGACTGTAATAAATACTAAATGAATTTTGAGATGAAATTAACTCAATATGAGAGGTTTTTAAATAATTGTAAAGGATTTAATGAAAAGGAAAGTTTTAAATAACATAATTAAATTAAATGTAAATGATTTAATTAATTAAGAGGGATTTGATGATTTTAATAATTATTGTTGGAAAAAAAATGATTAAAATATTTTAATGGAAAATTATATTTGAAGAAAAGATAAAATTTTAAGTCAAGTTACTAAATGAATTAGAGTAATTTTGAAGTAAATGTGGAGATTGTAAAATTTTTCCAAGTTTCGGACTTGACACGTCAAAAAATGGTGTAGATGTCAAGAGTTTATGCAAAGATGTCCCTGTATGGGCATACTCTGTTTACATTGCTGTTAAGAATATATATAGATATAATCAACTGTTTTTATGTACTAGAATTAAAAACAAGAACCAATGCTTTGCCTAAGGCGAACCAATACAATTAAGGGGAAACGCATCAGGGGAGGATATCGAAGATTAAAAGAACCATTTATTTAAATATTTTGACGTAATGTTTAAGAGTCAGGTGGTACTGTGGGGCATACCTGTTCTGGCCGGGTGTGTCAGAGCAGCGACGTCTCGTGTCTGTTCGGCTTTGCGGTATTGGGATTCTCAGGTAGAAAGTCCAGCAAAGTCAGATAGATACCTCCATAGTCATCTGACTAGGGAGGTGGCTAAACCAATAATGATTATAATAAGAATTAAAGGGTGTAACGGCTCCATGTTGACACTGGTCCCTTTAGGTTAGGCAATGAGAGTTTTTAGGCTTTAGGGCATAAAACCTCTCATGGGGGGGGGGGGGAGGTACTGTAACAGGACAAAATGGGGAGGTTTATTTTATTAATTTCTGTACTAAAATTAACATTGCTAATTCCCATGACAGCTTGAACAAAGAACCACAGCAGATCTTTTTAAACGTACGTTAGTCTGGAACGGTGTGCGCGGTACAAAATTCGAGAATTGTCACGTACAGAATGTGAGTCCACACGCACGGACGCCTCACCTGTGCTGAACAATTAAAAAGGACGCTAAGACGCCGTAACAAAAAAATGGAGTGAGACGACAAATTTACACTGTGTGTGTCTTTGAAGACGAAGGAAATGGTGAACCATGGCCTGTGGTATCACCACCGAATATCGTTGATGGTAGAAAGAACCAATGAACCATCGAAACATCACAGTAAGGAGCTTAGACGTCTACGTATTTCCGCCAACATCTAGTGGGCAAGGCCAAAAAAAATCTTCGCCAGCCATTGTTGCGAGGCGTCACTCTACACACAGTGTCAGGACCGACCGGTCGTGTGTGTAAGTCGTCTAAATAATTTGAGTCGAATTATTAATAAAATGTGTTAAAAAACTAAAAGTGATCACGAAACAACTCATAATGAGTAGTGCCAAATTTATAAAAAGACCAAACTAATTTCCGAAACTACAGTGAAAGCAGTGCGTGACACGTGGTGGCGTAATAATGTAGAACCTACGAAAGGATGAGTACTCAACATTTTATATAAAGGCCTAGATATAATCAATCTCTAAAGAAAATAACAAATTACAAAATCAAACTCATTTTGGAACAAGATCTAGAAACGGGGTAATTGGAATGTGAGTGGTGTGTGTAATTACAAAGTATTGGTTCGTCTTATGAATATAGAAGATATTTCTAATTTTAGTAATTAAGAATTTATAAAATGTAAATTGCTGGTATTACTGGGAGTTGCGAGACGCAAAAGCCCAGTACATGCGTGTTAAGTAATTCGATGATGAGAGATGGGAGTATAACAACAGATTCAGTAAAGAGAGAATGTCATGTTTAAAAAAAAATAATAATAATATTTTATTTTAACTTTATAAATACGTACTTGTTTAATTGTATTTGCCTATTATTCTCTGCCAAGTACACTAAACGATATCCCTGGTTAACCCTTGCAAAAGGTTTCACACAATATTTTTAATGTTTTATGGTACCTTAATGCGTAAAGTCAATTATTACATAATTTTAAATACTGAACCACTAAAGCTGGCGCTCAATAACAGTGACGTAAATTAAATTTAAATTTACAACTTAGTCGAAAATTGCAGAGAAAAATACAAATACAAACTTGTACGAGAATGAGGAGGGAGATGAGAATGCATCTGTGGAATCCATATTGGATGCCACACAATATGATGTAATAACCACAAATAACTTGACACAAAATGAAAATGTCAATGAGAGTGTAGGCGAGATAGCAACAGATGTAATTGAGACGGTAGAAGCTGAGAGTAGTAAAAGTAATGATGTAAATATACTTAATCAATTAGCAATGATTATAGAAATGATGAATAATAAATTTGACCAACAAAACAAGAATTTGAATAAATTTAAAACTGAAATAAAGTCAGAGAATATAAAAATGATGTGTGTGATGAATGCAAGTAACATAGAGCTGAAAACTGAAATAAAAGCAGAGATAAATGAAATAAATAATAGATTTAACAAACAAGACGAGAAATTGGGAGACATAAATAACAAATTTGTGAATATAAGAAGCGAAATAAAAATGAGTAATTTAAGTATGAATAACCAATTTAAAAGTATAAGTGAGAGTTTTAATGGAGTGAATGAAAAGTTCGTTGAAATAAATAATAACTAGAGAAACAGAGTGAGACTATTGCTAGAGTGAAAGGTGAAATGACGATAAATATAAATAAAATACAAACCGAGATAAAAAATGATATAAAAACAATTAGTGAAAAGCAGGATGAGAAACTGCTAGAGACAGACAAAAAATTTGATGCGTTAACTAATAAATTTAACGATAAACTTAAAAAACAATTAAAAAATTGACGGTAATGGGGAGAAGTTTAAAGCTGAGTTTGAGATGGACATGAACAAGAAAATTGTTACAAAGATACAGGAATATAAAGTAGAAATTGAGAGTAATGTTCAAGGTGTAATTGATGAATGTGAACAGATTAAAAAAGCAAATACGCTACAAGAGGGTGTTAATAATGAATTCAAAAATAACATTGAACAAATTGATACAATTAAAGCTAGTGTAACTAATTTAAAAAGTAAACAAACAAAACATGAACAAGAAATAATTAAAGTTAGAGAAGATCTCAGCTTAGCAATTAATCAAAAACTAACCAATGTGAGTGACAGAGTGAACGCTGACGTTGAGTTAGGTTATTTCAGTAATGAGCGTAAGCGGGTGAACCCCATACAACTTTTAAATTCAATAAAAAGTTTCAATAAGTATAACAAAGAAAGTTGGGAAATAAAATTGGTATGAATTTTGAAATATTTTAAGGTGGACGCTCATAATGATAATTGGGCAGATTTTGATGAATTTGAACGAGCGTTTAAAAATAAATATTGGTCAGAGGAAAAACAAGAGGGTTTGCGTAGCACAATAATGGGATTTGGGGGTTGAAAAAAAAAAATTGGAGATTTGAACTAGCTATAAGGTTAGTCAATAAATGATTATTGTGGTCATATTGATGATCACCTGATACTGATAATAAGGCAGTATCATTGTAGTCCCAGGTTGTATTGACATTCTGATTATCGCTGTAATTGCTGTTCTGTATTACTCTTGATGTATATTATATTAACTTGACAGACATGATTGATTTTGTGCTCATGACATGGAGAATTGAAATATAAAATGTTTTTGAAATGTAATAATAATGTGTGTTAAATTAAGTTGTTTTTTTATTTTATGCATATTGTATGTAACGTAACCTGTGTTTACAAGTTTGTTTAATTTTGATGTTTTTACTGTTTTTTTTTTAATTTTAGGGATTTTACAATGTCTAATATGTAAATATGGATATTTCAATGAATTTATGTAAGTGTAGCCGGTTTGAAAATTCATTTGAAAATTAGTTGATGTAAAGACTGTAATAAATACTAAATGAATTTTGAGATGAAATTAACTCAATATGAGAGGTTTTTAAATAATTGTAAAGGATTTAATGAAAAGGAAAGTTTTAAATAACATAATTAAATTAAATGTAAATGATTTAATTAATTAAGAGGGATTTGATGATTTTAATAATTATTGTTGGAAAAAAAAATGATTAAAATATTTTAATGGAAAATTATATTTGAAGAAAAGATAAAATTTTAAGTCAAGTTACTAAATGAATTAGAGTAATTTTGAAGTAAATGTGGAGATTGTAAAATTTTTCCAAGTTTCGGACTTGACACGTCAAAAAATGGTGTAGATGTCAAGAGTTTATGCAAAGATGTCCCTGTATGGGCATACTCTGTTTACATTGCTGTTAAGAATATATATAGATATAATCAACTGTTTTTATGTACTAGAATTAAAAACAAGAACCAATGCTTTGCCTAAGGCGAACCAATACAATTAAGGGGAAACGCATCAGGGGAGGATATCGAAGATTAAAAGAACCATTTATTTAAATATTTTGACGTAATGTTTAAGAGTCAGGTGGTACTGTGGGGCATACCTGTTCTGGCCGGGTGTGTCAGAGCAGCGACGTCTCGTGTCTGTTCGGCTTTGCGGTATTGGGATTCTCAGGTAGAAAGTCCAGCAAAGTCAGATAGATACCTCCATAGTCATCTGACTAGGGAGGTGGCTAAACCAATAATGATTATAATAAGAATTAAAGGGTGTAACGGCTCCATGTTGACACTGGTCCCTTTAGGTTAGGCAATGAGAGTTTTTAGGCTTTAGGGCATAAAACCTCTCATGGGGGGGGGGGAGGTACTGTAACAGGACAAAATGGGGAGGTTTATTTTATTAATTTCTGTACTAAAATTAACATTGCTAATTCCCATGACAGCTTGAACAAAGAACCACAGCAGATCTTTTTAAACGTACGTTAGTCTGGAACGGTGTGCGCGGTACAAAATTCGAGAATTGTCACGTACAGAATGTGAGTCCACACGCACGGACCCCTCACCTGTGCTGAACGATTAAAAAGGACGCTAAGACGCCGTAACAAAAAAATGGAGTGAGACGACAAATTTACACTGTGTGTCTTTGAAGACGAAGGAAATGGTGAACCATGGCCTGTGGTATCACCACCGAATATCGTTGATGGTAGAAAGAACCAATGAACCATCGAAACATCACAGTAAGGAGCTTAGACGTCTACGTATTTCCGCCAACATCTAGTGGGCAAGGCCAAAAAAAATCTTCGCCAGCCATTGTTGCGAGGCGTCACTCTACACACAGTGTCAGGACCGACCGGTCGTGTGTGTAAGTCGTCTAAATAATTTTAGTCGAATTATTAATAAAATGTGTTAAAAAACTAAAAGTGATCACGAAACAACTCATAATGAGTAGTGCCAAATTTATAAAAAGACCAAACTAATTTCCGAAACTATAGTGAAAGCAGTGCGTGACACGTGGTGGCGTAATAATGTAGAACCTACAAAAGGATGAGTACTCAACATTTTATATAAAGGCCTAGATATAATCAATCTCTAAAGAAAATAACAAATTACAAAATCAAACTCATTTTGGAACAAGATCTAGAAACGGGGTAATTGGAATGTGAGTGGTGTGTGTAATTACAAAGTATTGGTTCGTCTTATGAATATAGAAGATATTTCTAATTTTAGTAATTAAGAATTTATAAAATGTAAATTGCTGGTATTACTGGGAGTTGCGAGACGCAAAAGCCCAGTACATGCGTGTTAAGTAATTCGATGATGAGAGATGGGAGTATAACAACAGATTCAGTAAAGAGAGAATGTCATGTTTAAAAAAAAAAAAAATAATATTTTATTTTAACTTTATAAATACGTACTTGTTTAATTGTATCTGCCTATTATTCTCTGCCAAGTACACTAAACGATATCCCTGGTTAACCCTTGCAAAAGGTTTCACACAATATTTTTAATGTTTTATGGTACCTTAATGCGTAAAGTCAATTATTACATAATTTTAAATACTGAACCACTAAAGCTGGCGCTCAATAACAGTGACGTAAATTAAATTTAAATTTACAACTTAGTCGAAAATTGCAGAGAAAAATACAAATACAAACTTGTACGAGAATGAGGAGGGAGATGAGAATGCATCTGTGGAATCCATATTGGATGCCACACAATATGATGTAATAACCACAAATAACTTGACACAAAATGAAAATGTCAATGAGAGTGTAGGCGAGATAGCAACAGATGTAATTGAGACGGTAGAAGCTGAGAGTAGTAAAAGTAATGATGTAAATATACTTAATCAATTAGCAATGATTATAGAAATGATGAATAATAAATTTGACCAACAAAACAAGAATTTGAATAAATTTAAAACTGAAATAAAGTCAGAGAATATAAAAATGATGTGTGTGATGAATGCAAGTAACATAGAGCTGAAAACTGAAATAAAAGCAGAGATAAATGAAATAAATAATAGATTTAACAAACAAGACGAGAAATTGGGAGACATAAATAACAAATTTGTGAATATAAGAAGCGAAATAAAAATGAGTAATTTAAGTATGAATAACCAATTTAAAAGTATAAGTGAGAGTTTTAATGGAGTGAATGAAAAGTTCGTTGAAATAAATAATAACTAGAGAAACAGAGTGAGACTATTGCTAGAGTGAACGGTGAAATGACGATAAATATAAATAAAATACAAACCGAGATAAAAAATGATATAAAAACAATTAGTGAAAAGCAGGATGAGAAACTGCTAGAGACAGACAAAAAATTTGATGCGTTAACTAATAAATTTAACGATAAACTTAAAAAACAATTAAAAAATTGACGGTAATGGGGAGAAGTTTAAAGCTGAGTTTGAGATGGACATGAACAAGAAAATTGTTACAAAGATACAGGAATATAAAGTAGAAATTGAGAGTAATGTTCAAGGTGTAATTGATGAATGTGAACAGATTAAAAAAGCAAATACGCTACAAGAGGGTGTTAATAATGAATTCAAAAATAACATTGAACAAATTGATACAATTAAAGCTAGTGTAACTAATTTAAAAAGTAAACAAACAAAACATGAACAAGAAATAATTAAAGTTAGAGAAGATCTAAGCTTAGCAATTAATCAAAAACTAACCAATGTGAGTGACAGAGTGAACGCTGACGTTGAGTTAGGTTATTTCAGTAATGAGCGTAAGCGGGTGAACCCCATACAACTTTTAAATTCAATAAAAAGTTTCAATAAGTATAACAAAGAAAGTTGGGAAATAAAATTGGTATGAATTTTGAAATATTTTAAGGTGGACGCTCATAATGATAATTGGGCAGATTTTGATGAATTTGAACGAGCGTTTAAAAATAAATATTGGTCAGAGGAAAAACAAGAGGGTTTGCGTAGCACAATAATGGGATTTGGGGGTTGAAAAAAAAAAATTGGAGATTTGAACTAGCTATAAGGTTAGTCAATAAATGATTATTGTGGTCATATTGATGATCACCTGATACTGATAATAAGGCAGTATCATTGTAGTCCCAGGTTGTATTGACATTCTGATTATCGCTGTAATTGCTGTTCTGTATTACTCTTGATGTATATTATATTAACTTGACAGACATGATTGATTTTGTGCTCATGACATGGAGAATTGAAATATAAAATGTTTTTGAAATGTAATAATAATGTGTGTTAAATTAAGTTGTTTTTTTATTTTATGCATATTGTATGTAACGTAACCTGTGTTTACAAGTTTGTTTAATTTTGATGTTTTTACTGTTTTTTTTTTAATTTTAGGGATTTTACAATGTCTAATATGTAAATATGGATATTTCAATGAATTTATGTAAGGGTAGCCGGTTTGAAAATTCATTTGAAAATTATTTGATGTAAAGACTGTAATAAATACTAAATGAATTTTGAGATGAAATTAACTCAATATGAGAGGTTTTTAAATAATTGTAAAGGATTTAATGAAAAGGAAAGTTTTAAATAACATAATTAAATTAAATGTAAATGATTTAATTAATTAAGAGGGATTTGATGATTTTAATAATTATTGTTGGAAAAAAAAATGATTAAAATATTTTAATGGAAAATTATATTTGAAGAAAAGATAAAATTTTAAGTCAAGTTACTAAATGAATTAGAGTAATTTTGAAGTAAATGTGGAGATTGTAAAATTTTTCCAAGTTTCGGACTTGACACGTCAAAAAATGGTGTAGATGTCAAGAGTTTATGCAAAGATGTCCCTGTATGGGCATACTCTGTTTACATTGCTGTTAAGAATATATATAGATATAATCAACTGTTTTTATGTACTAGAATTAAAAACAAGAACCAATGCTTTGCCTAAGGCGAACCAATACAATTAAGGGGAAACGCATCAGGGGAGGATATCGAAGATTAAAAGAACCATTTATTTAAATATTTTGACGTAAATGTTTAAGAGTCAGGTGGTACTGTGGGGCATACCTGTTCTGGCCGGGTGTGTCAGAGCAGCGACGTCTCGTGTCTGTTCGGCTTTGCGGTATTGGGATTCTCAGGTAGAAAGTCCAGCAAAGTCAGATAGATACCTCCATAGTCATCTGACTAGGGAGGTGGCTAAACCAATAATGATTATAATAAGAATTAAAGGGTGTAACGGCTCCATGTTGACACTGGTCCCTTTAGGTTAGGCAATGAGAGTTTTTAGGCTTTAGGGCATAAAACCTCTCATGGGGGGGGGAGGTACTGTATCAGGATAAAATGGGGAGGTTTATTTTATTAATTTCTGTACTAAAATTAACATTGCTAATTCCCATGACAGCTTGAACAAAGAACCACAGCAGATCTTTTTAAACGTACGTTAGTCTGGAACGGTGTGCGCGGTACAAAATTCGAGAATTGTCACGTACAGAATGTGAGTCCACACGCACGGACGCCTCACCTGTGCTGAACGATTAAAAAGGACGCTAAGACGCCGTAACAAAAAAATGGAGTGAGACGACAAATTTACACTGTAGATTAAAAGAATCATTTATTTAAATATTTTGACGGAATGTTTAAGAGTCAGGTGGTACTGTGGGGCATACCTGTTCTGGCCAGTGTGTCAGAGCAGCGACGTCTAGTGTCTGTTCGGCTTTGCGGTATTGGGATTCTCAGGTAGAAAGTCCACCAAAGTCAGATAGATACCTCCATCTGGGTGGCTAAACCCATAATGATTATAATAAGAATTAAAGGGGGTAACGGCTCCATGTCGACACTGGTCCCTTTAGGTTAGGCAATGAGAGTTTTTAGGCTTTAGGGCATAAAACCTCTCATTGGGGGGGGGGTACTGTAACAGGACAAAATGGGGAGGTTTATTTTATTAATTTCTGTACTAAAATTAACATTGCTAATTCCCATGACAGCTTGAACAAAGAACCACAGCAGAGCTTTTTAAACGTACGTTAGTCTGGAACGGTGTGCGCGGTACGAAATTTGAGAATTGTCACGTACAGAATGTGAGTCCACACGCATGGACGCCTCACCTGTGCTGAACGATTAAAAAGGATGCTAAGACGCCGTAACAAAAAAATGGCGTGAGACGACAAATTTACACCGCGTGTCTTTGAAGACGAAGGAAATGGTGAACCACGGCCTGTGGTATCACCACCGAATATCGTCGATGGTAGAAAGAACCAATGAACCATCGAAACATCACAGTAAGGAGCTTAGACGTCTACGTATTTCCGCCAACATCTAGTGGGCAAGGCCAAGAAAAATCCTCGCCAGCCATTGTTGCGAGGCGTCACACTACACACAGTGTCAGGACCGACCGGTCGTGTGTGTAAGTCGTCTAAATAATTTGAGTCGAATTATTAATAAAATGTGTTAAAAAACTAAAAGTGATCACGAAACAACTCATAAGGAGTAGTGCCAAATTTATAAAAAGAACAAACTAATTTCCAAACTATAGTGAAAGCAGTGCGTGACACGTGGTGGCGTAACAACGTAGAACCTACAAAAGGATGAGTACTCAACATTTTATATAAAGGCCTAGATATAATCAATCTCTAAAGAAAATAACAAATTACAAAATCAAACTCATTTTGGAACAAGATCTAGAAATGGGGTAATTGGAATGTGAGTGGTGTGTGTAATTACAAAGTATTGGTTCGTCTTATGAATATAGAAGATTGTAATGGGGCAAATTAAGAGAAGGGTCTATTTTAAATCTTATAATAATTTGGGGCCAATCTGTTGGAGCACCATTTATTGCCACGAAAACTTGATTTATGTAACACCCTATATTCAACTCGGTACCAGTCAGAACCAGGTACGAGAGCGATAAGGCATTGGAATGCAAACCTGCGCGCAGATGATTGCGCTTCCGTTGGTACAAAGCACAAAATTTTTAGCGAGCCTCTGGACTGTGATACATTAGCTAGACTCGCTCCCAGAAAGGAAACTGAAATATAACTAATTATCGTGTGACGTGGTGCCTTTTAAGCCAATGAGAGAACGAGTTATGGAAAAGACATCCGGTTAGCGGCCATGTGGTGATTTACATACAAAGAACGAAGCGCGTCACCCCGGCAACTTGCTGCCTCAGTCGAGTACACAACATACGTCTGGCCAGGCATACACAAGACTCGTGAGACGAAAACCTTTTCAAAATTTAAAAAATGTGGTAAAAAGTATCAGTTGAAAGTGTAACTTGAAGTGAGACAAAACGGAAAGAAACATATAACATCAAATTTAATAATTAAAAGTGCGGGGTGACCAAAAATGTGGACAAACTAGATCAACAAAGTGCGACGCGTGGTTGGAGGAGACGCCGAATGAGTAACTATTTATCACATAAAAATCAATCACAAAATATGTTAAAATAAAGAGCGCTATATTTTGGGGCAATTATTTACGTATGTCTGAGTATTAGTGAGCAAGCTGGGTTGCTTTTCATAATTTAATTAGTTATTTAGGTTAAGGTTTTACTTACATTTATTACTATAATGCCGGCCATGTAACCGTAGCCGAAAGAATCTTATAATTTTGGAAGAAAAATAATTCAGAGAAATCGTAGTAGTTTGAGAATATGAAAACTAAGTAAATTTTAAAAGAATATTAAAATGAACCTTGCAACCTATTAATAAACAGAGATTATTAACATTGAAAATGTGAGTAGTTATTGAAATACTTAAACCCTAAGTCAAGCTTAACATTCACACGTTCGTGTGACGGATTCCTGGCTATACAAGGTAAGAAATTCAATTTATTATTAAAATTTAAAAATGTGGTAGAAGCTTAACAAGATATTTCTAATTTTAGTAAGTAAGAATTTATAAAATGTAAATTGCTGGTATTACTAGGAGTTGCGAGACGCAAAAGCCCAGTACATGTGTGTTAAGTAATTCGATGATGAGAGATGGGAGTATAACAACAGATTCAGTAAAGAGAGAATGTCATGTTAAAGAAAAATAAAATAATATTTTATTTTAACTTTATAAATATGTTTTAGTACGTAGGCTTTCACGGCCGGTGTCACTATAATTAATTAAAACTTCCGGGCTGAAAGGCCGTGGTCCAATGCTTGATGTAAAATCGGTGGTGTGGCCGAAACGTCTAGCGATTTTACATCAAGCATTCGACCACGGCCTTTCAGCCTGGAAGTTTTAATTAATTTATAAATATGTACTTGTTTAATTGTATTTGCCTATTATTCTCTGCCAAGTACACTAAACGATATCCCTGGTTAACCCTTACAAAAGGTTTCACACAATATTTTTAAATGTTTTATGGTACCTTAACGCGTAAAGTCAATTATTACATAATTTTAAATACTGAACCACTACAACCAGCGAATGGAGAACATTTTTTAATCATGTGCACTACAATAGATTTACACAACAGGAGGGTTAAAGATAAGTTAAGAGAAAATTTTCAAGAAGAATATGGGTGGATCAAGAAGGGAGAGAGAGAATATGGAATACAGCAATCATGGAAGTTATGTACATAACAGTAAAGAAGACCAACAACCAGTATAAATCATAAATCAAGTAATAATCTGGAGTAACCAGGATAAAAAAGAAGTAATAAACTTGTAAGATATAAAACAAGCTGGCATGCCTACATGACAAAATGAGATAACGAAGACTGGAATAGGATATGTGGAACAAGAAAGAACCATTGTGATTGGATATTGGAAGACAGAGTGTAACAGGACATTTTACTTTATCGGTTGTACAGTGTTCTAAAATGAAATCTTGGTACATGGAACAGAATGCAGCTTGAACACTGATAAGGAGCGGGGACAAAGATGTGAGTGCATATGTGCCGATCCCTGACCTCTCCAAGTTTGTGGGCAGTGATTCCATGAATTGGCCTCACACGCACATTGTACTCTGGACAAAAACCAGTTTCAGCCACTGATGACAAAGGACGAAGGCGCAAGGAATGTAATAGACACCAAGAAGGTAGAGTCACAATCTTACCTGCAGCAGTGAATATGTAGGCCTACTTTTCTGAAGTCTTGTAGTGGCTGATACAATGGATGTTCATTATGGGGTTTTACGTTTGCTGCAAGTCTTGTAATGGGTGATACAACGGATGTTCACTGTGGGATGTGGGTGGGAAGGTGTATATATATTCTTAGGGGAATTCAAAGATCTGACACACACACACACACACACACACACACACACACACACACACACACACACACACACACCGGTCAAAACAGTTTATACAATAAAAACTTGAACTTATAAAAAAACTTTTGTAGTTGCTTAGGGTCCTATTTTTCTGTAATTCCTGAGTCATATTACTCACTATAACACCCTATTTCTGTGATTACTACCTCAATATTTTCTCTGAAGCATGAGCTCTCTTTAACTGCTCCTTGTCTGAATTCATGAATGCTGCCTCAACGCGGAACTGAAGGTTTGCCATGTGGGGTGCTTGGGCTTGTTAGACACCCTTTCAATAATGCCCCAAACATAATAATCACGGGGGTTTAAACCTGGACCATTGGGAGGCCACAATTCCTTGGACCAAAATGCAGCCAGATTATTGGAAAGCCAGTTTTGCACAAAATGGCTTGTGTGAACCTGTGTGCTATCCAAATGAATGATATGCAGCCTCCTGAAGGCCACAGTCTCCATCCACGGAGACTACAGTCTTCAGAACCCAGAGGTAAACCTCCATCGTGATAGTTTCTCCATTTTTAAAGAAATGTGGTGGTATGATGTCATCCTCACTGGAGACAATGCGTAAGACATGAACACTGGCTGGAAACATCATCCTGGCTAAAACAAGAACATTCTCGGGATCATGGGGACCAACAGTTGTTCCTCTTACTGGGTCATTCCATGCCAAATCAACCTGTTACTCAACCTGACCATTTCAGATTTCAATGAAACTTTCAGGAATCATTCTCCCATATGATAGAAATGAGAATATATTTTTAGATTTTTTTTATCTGTTTGGGTTTTGATGTAATTAATTTTTAAAATTTACAAAAAATACCGTTTTTCGGCTTTCACAAACTTTTTAATTCTTGAACAACTCAAGTCTATAAGGCCTAGAGACTTGCTTGAACCCTCATTTTAAAGAGAATCTTACAAGGTTTAATTTGATATGCTACTTGACTATGTTTGGTGAATTCTGTTGTTGTTTGAAAATCCAAAAAACATTTACATACATTTCTGAAAGTTTTTAAAAAATTTTGAAAAAATATGTTTCTTGTAATATTATAAGCTATAGATCCTGAAACTTTTAAAGTGGGATCTCAATGGGATCAGGAGTTATGCCAAAAAACGTATGACATTGTTTTAAGGTAAGGGCTAGCTTGCAATCAACCTTACATTTTTTTTAAAGGTAAAAAATATATATAGGCTCTAAGGTAACCAATTTACAATAGGGATTATAATAGAGGTTTACTAAACCTACAAACATATAATCAAGCCATAACTTATTTAAGATCATTATGAATAAAATATCTGCCAATTACAGGTGTTCTGGCACAGCACAGAAAGCCTGTACAGACTTGTCTGATTCATGTTCTTACAGGAGTGTGACTCATACCCACTCTAGCTCAGTTTTTGCTTAGTTTCCTTTAAGATCTCAGTGAGTGAACAGTTAGTTGTTGGCAGTGTCACTTAAAAAGTGTTTTGCATAAAAGTATGATTTTTATACGTTATTACTTTTTTAGTGGATGTGAAAGAAGTGTTCTCCTGTGATAACAATATGGGTGAACCCAGTCAAACAAAACAAGTATATTGTTGTAATCCGTTTAAAAAGGCTGGTCATTATTACTACAAAAAAAGCTTGAGACCTGTGAATGAAAATATGTTAAAATGTAATGCCAATTTACGTGAAGGCGACAAGATATGTTGTGGTTGTCGTAAAGCTGTTTTAAAGCTACCAGAAATTCCAACTGAGCAAGAAGAACTGCATTCGGACAGCTCAGAATTGCAGTATGATTTGAATGTCCCTGAAGTACAAGTTCAAAACACATGTTCAACTCCAGAGAAAGTAGAGGCAATTGAAGCCTTAAACAAAAGTCTTGCTGCTATAGATGAAACCCCAATAAAAAGAAAACGTTTAAGTGAAAAAAAAAATACCTAGGTGAAAAGATCAAAAACGTGACTGAAGCTTTCCGAACAAAAGTTCTAAATTTAAGTCCAGGTACCTCTGACTCTGATGCCGTAAAAAATAATGACAATGAAGTTATTAATCAATTAAAAGAAAAGTTCAACACTACTACAGACAAAAGTGTGAGAATGCAGATTCTAACTACACTTCCCAAAAACTGGACACTAAAAACAATTGAAACTGAATTTGGAGTGTCTAACTTTACGGCTAGAAAGGCAAAAAAACTGTTACATGAAAAAGGTGTTATGTCATCCCCAGACCCAAAGCCTGGAAGAACATTGGACCCTGCAACGGAGGCCTTAGTCAAGGACTTCTATCAAAATGATGAAGTTAGTCGTCAAATGCCAGGTAAAAAAGACTGTTTCGGTGAAAAAATATGGCAAACGTGTACATGTGCAAAAGTATTTAATTCTAAGTACATTAAGAGAAGCATATGTACTATTCAAGGAGTGTTGCCCAGATCAAAAATTGGATTTACTAAATTTTGTGAGCTTCGTCCCAAGCACTGTGTTCTTCCTGGGTCCAGTGGGACACACGCTGTGTGCGTTTGCACAATACATCAGAATGCCAAATTAATGATGGCTCAGTGTAAAATACCTGAATTAACAAATGGTGAGCTCCCTATTAAAACATACAACGATGTAACAAGCAATATAATTTGCAAAACTCCAAATGTTATTTTGTAAATTGTGTTAATTGCCCAGGAAGTGACGATTTGAAGGCTAGGTTTGAAGAAGCTTTTGAGCTAAATAGCATTGAAAATGTGAGTTTCAAACAATGGATGCAGATTGATAACAAGTGTGTCCTGGAAACTGTTACAAAACCAACAGAAGAGTTTGTGGATTATTTGTTTCAGAGCTTGCCAAAACTCTTAAGACACTCTTTCATTGCTACTCAACAGTCTTCGTACTTGCGACACTTAAAAGAAAATCTACCTTAAAACCAATGTATTGTACTTTGTGATTTTGCTGAAAATTATGCATTTGTACTTCAAGATGATGCAGAAGGCTTTCACTGGAATAATACTCAAGCAACAATACATCCGTTTGTTATATAGGCTACTACATGGATGAGGAAAGCAAAAAGCTGGCAAACCTTAGATTAGTTATCATTTCTGATTGTATGACACACGATACAGTTGCTGTTCATTTATTTCAACGCCTCATGATTAAACAGAACCTGCCTCATAAGTCCGAAAAGCTCCATTATTTTTCAGACGGAGCAGCATCACAGTACAAAAACAAATCCAACTTCCTCAATCTCTGCCATCATGAGAACGATTTTGGAATTAAGGCTGAATGCAACTTTTTTGTACCCGTCACATGGAAAGAATGCACATGATGGTGTAGGAGGAACTGTAAAACGATTAGCAGCATTGGACAGACTACGTATGGTTTAAAATGAACAAATCATGACCCCTCGCCAACTTTATGATTGGGAAAGCCAATATTATCAGTTTTTGTATTCCACTAAAGACGAACATGAGGCAGAGGAACAGACCCTGAAGAGACGGTTTGAAGCAGCAACAACAATAAATGGCACTCAGCAATTTCACAGTTACACTCCTGTGAGTGAGACTAGAGTTTTAGTGAAAAGCCACTCATTTTCAGAGGTATCAAGTGTAGAAATAGTTTCAGCTGACGACACTGATGCTGATTTGGACACTAATGACATGGTTGACGTTGTCACATGCCAATACTCAGACAAGTGGTGGTTAGGTTGTGTGTTAGGAGTAGAAGGAGATGAAGTAAAAATAAGTTTTTTGGAACCACATAACCCTTCTCCATCTTTCAAATACCCACAATTTACTGACATATTAATTGTGCACAAAAGTGAGGTTTTAACAAAAGTTGATCCTACAACAGCAACAGGAAGAGTTTATCGCCTTACAGACTTAGAAACAAAAAAGGCAAACAAGAAATTATCTGTTTTAATTAAAGAAGAACTAAGATCTATTTAGGTATTTTGGTGCGATTACAAAATGACTGAGTGCTAACCAAGAAAAAAACTTCTTATTTTTATCATGTAAAACCAGGTATGTAACCTTCCTTGTTATGATGATTGACTATGTACTAGTATGATGTAAGTAACAAAAAAATGTAGGTTTTGCAAATTGTCTATTACCGTGTAAACACAAAACAAAAATTATTAGCCTATATGTGTTGTACATTACTTTAAAGATTTTGTCATAACTCCTGATCCCATTGAGATCCCACTCTAAACGTTTCAGGATTTATAGCTTATAATATTACAAGAAACATATTTTTTCAAAAAACTATCTCAAAAACGTATGTAAAAATGTTTTTTGGATTTCAAAAAAAAAAAAAAAAAAAAAATCAAAGTCAAGTAGCATATCAAATTAAACCTTGTACGATTCTCTTTAAAATGAGGGGTCAAGCAAGTCTCTACTCTAGGTCTTATAGAACTTGAGTTATTCAAGAATTAAAAAGTTCGTAAAAGCCGAAAAACGGAATTTTTTTCTAAATTTAAAAAATTAATTACATCAAAACCCAAACAGATAAAAAAATCTAAAAATATATTCTCATTTCTATCATAAGGGAGAATGATTCCTGAAAGTTTCATTGAAATCTGAAATGGTCAAGTTGAATCTTAAAATTTTTTGGTTGGTGTGGCATGGAATGACCCTACTTTTATATCGATAGTAAAAATCTTCTTGTCAGAAAATAACCTGAGGTGACCATAGTTTCGTGATTCAAAGAACAAAGAAGCAAACTGTAGCAGGCACCTCTATTGGCCTTTGCAGCATCAGACAGCATTTGCCATACCTTGAGCACTTAAAGACGAATATCTCAGAATGTTTTCAGCGATTCAACGCAGTCACTCACATCAATTTACGAAGCAACACCTCTGGGTCTTCTGAAGTAAACTGGACAACAGATGGATTCCTTGAAGTCTTCTCTCTTGAATGACTTTGCCCTGATTTAGCTGATCCACCCTTTGTATATAAAGATACACATAGTAAAAATTGTATGCTAATTTTATAAAGGCAGTAAAAAAGTTCATACATTAATTTTAGATTTTTCAGTTTTAGGTAATACACGTGCATATTAAGCATGTATTATATGATTTTAAAGTATATGTTAACAGACAGTGTCTTGTTACCTATATTAGCGTCATCTGTATTAAGTAATTAAGTATTTAGTGACTTCTAACTTTTGAAATTTTCTGGAAATACAACCGAGTTAGAAACAACTAAACCATTTTGTTTTTTGATAAGACTTCATAACAGAACATTATCACTTAAGGTCATTAATGTTTAATTGTACTGTCACCATTACATTCAAGTTATTCTAGTTATCCACAGTTATAAGGAATATACAGATATTTTCCAATACTACAGTTAATAAGATATATGTCGTACAGTTAAAAAAAGTATGTCACACCATAACCCAGTTTACTGAAATGCTTACCTGTTTAAAAGTTTAACTGTTGATAACTGAGAAGTGTTACAAAACCTGCCAAATTTCATACTTTGATCCTTGTTTGATAATTCAAATTTTATTAGTGAGTAATATTTGCACACCATGAGTTATCTGTATATTAACTTTAATGTTACTTAAGTCTTTTTATAAAATTAAACTTACTATATTCTATTCTGTATTCAATGGATGGGTAGATTGCTTTTAGGGTGCAAATTTTGTTTTAAACTGTAGATGACACAGGCAATGAACTGGTTACTGTAAGGATTTTGTATATAAGGTTTTTTGTTAAATACATGTATGTAAACATGAGTGAAATAATGGACTTTTTGCATGAGATGTCTAGTAATATTAACAAAGGTTTGTTGAGTTTGGAAGTGAATTAAAAAAATGAGGTTAGAGAAAAAAGTGAGAAACTACAGGGAGCACTGACACAGTGGTTACATGATATAGTGGGCAACTATGGTAACCAATTAAGAGACAGACCAGACCAGTTTAAATAGAGAAATGTGTTGCATAATAAGATAAACTAATTAATAAAGATTTAAAAATATTGTATTATTAAATAAAAATTAATAAATATATTAACTCCACCATAACTGGTCCCAAGCCAAGTTGTGAAAGGAGGAGGGGTTAGGAGTAACACTGTTAAAAAAACCTTGGTTCAATGGCCTAAGTGATGATATCTCGTAAGGGCCTCTTGCCAGGGTTGCAGTGAAGAACTCAATTGCAGCGAAGGTGGAGATGAAGATCACCAGTACAGCAGAAGAGGAATACCATCTTCAGGTTCAAACAGTTGGACCCTACTGCCTTGTGGTGAGAGAAGGGATCCTTTAATGTTAAGGGACCATCCACAAAAGAAATTGCAGATACCCAAAAGGCAGCCCCCCATTGGTTGCACTTCAGGTTCACACCCTGACTGCAGAAAAAAAATCAGTTACTAAAATTTCCACAAATGGAGGAAGCCAGACAGATCAAATAGTGATGACTAAACTCTGATTACAGAAAACTGACTTACGATTGCAACATGGATGTTCTCAGACTATATAGGGTAGGGACATTCAAGGAAATTCAATGGGCTGCATTACTAAGGTTTGGACTGCAGAGGACTATATGGTATTTTGCTGTAGCAGTGGAACAGCCAACCTTGGATCTGGTTTCATGGTGCAAAAAAGACTTAAGAGCAGAATTAAACCTTAATGACATAAATGGCCATTTGTACATGTCAAGGCTCAAAATTAAATTATTTAACCTAACAGACATATGATGTGAACCTAACATTCACATCTGTCCTAACAACCTAACATGTGTCTAATGTAACAGTCAAATGAAGTGAAACTGATTATCATGGATAACATGAATGGTAAAACAGGAGACAAAGAGATGTTTAGAACCTACTTTGGAAAACGCAGTTGGCATGAAGGATACATGAATGGACTTTGCAATCAGCAGAAATCTCACCATAACCACAATAACATACATACAGATACCTGTGTATATAGTCACCTGATGGTAGTACTACCAATCAAGCTGATTTAGAGAAGACATTGTTCAGATATTATGGGCATGAGAGTATGCAGAGTAGTGGATGTCAACAAAAACCATTTCATAGTTATGGTGAAGTGCAGAGAATGTTTATAATAAGGGTTGAGGGAATGATGAAAGTGCGGAAGTTCAATGTGAGCCGTGTTATTAATGACCAAGATGCACCAGTGGTGGAATTCCAACAGAAAACTGATGAAGGGTTACAGAATATGAACATGGATGCAGATACTAGCCCAGAAGTACACTGGAGCAACATGAAGACAGAAATTTTGCAAGTGGCTCAGATACAAAGCCAGTGCAAAATGTAATGGACGGTTCGACAGTGACTGAGAGTCATTAAAGAAAGAAACTAGGCTAGCAAAAAATGTTACAGCAGAAAACAAGAGCTTCTAGACAACACTAGGAAAAACTGAATGCTGGAGAGAAAACACAAATTAAAAAAGGAAAGATAAAGATACAAAAGGGAAACTTACTAGAGACTAGAGGGCGAATCTGAAGAGATGGATGGAAAACCATGTCAAACAATAAAATATAGGCTAGACAAGTGACAGACATGTGTTGCATAATAAAAACCGCCTAATTAGGACTAAGTTATTTTTCAGGGAGTAATATACTGAATAACACTAAAATTTAAATAAAGTGGGGATAAAAAAAAGGTGTGATGTTGGGATGTAGATGTAATGTAGACGGGTTAATGCCATAAAGAGGGTGAATTAAGGTTGGGTGGGCAAAGGGGACAAGGACAAATTTTTATGAGTTATGGGGCATACGGTCTCCAGGTGGTGAAGAAGAGATTTAGTGATTTTCAAGAGGTTCTTTGTGATTTACCTGGCAAGGGCATTACTATTTATTATGATTTTTGGCACCCTTTGTGAGTAGTAGTGTTGTTCAGAGGTGGTCATATAGGCATTAGTGAGAGAAAATTAGGTATTAAGGTATGGAGAAATAGTATATTTGGCAGGAACTGAATTTCTTGGGGTGATCAGGAGAATTTCTGAAATAATGAAATATTGTTGCAGGCTGGTGGAAATTACTTGACTGATTACTATGATATCCAGGCAGGTGATATAGTAATGATTTATGATGGGGGGGGGGGGGAATAGACTTTGATGCTATGGCAATATCATTATTATTGGATAGAATATACAAGTGGGATGTTGTACTATAGTTTATTGTATTATATCAGGTACTAACTGGACCCATGAGCTTCACTACACATGCCAATTGCAGTGAGTTTTATAGAAAAAAAGGTCAAAGATAGGTTCAACGGAATGGAAGGCGTGAATAAAGCATCCAAAGCAAAAGTTAGTTCAGATATTCAAGGCACTGTATGAATACTACTACCGCTAACTGCCAACCAATTGACCAACCAACCAACGAATCAAATATTTTACAAAACCACAGATATCATGAAAAGGAAAAGGACTTTATTGAAACAAAAACAAATAAAATTTGGAATATTCACTAAATTTCACTCACTGATTTCATACAGCTATCTCTTATAGAACAAAAGTTTGTTGCATGCTGAAAATTTCATTACATGCAAACTAACAAAGACATTCCATGACATGGGACCGTTTCACACACACACACACACACACACACACACACACACACACACACACACACACACACACACACACACACACACACACACACACACACAGGGTGATTCACGAAGAAACGGAAATACTTCGGGAGATGAATCTACATCGAAAAATAAGAAAAAAAGTTCATATAAACATAGGTCTGGAAATGCTTCGTTAGCGAGTTACAGCTAGCGAAAGATTTTGCCCGGGTTTCGGTTCCCCCGGGTAAATGAAGACTTTCTGAAATTCTGGGAAGGGGCGAATTCTGCTGTTTCTTATGGTTTTTGACCTGAAAAATCGAATAAAACAGGTCGCAGAACTGTATCTCCCATAAGTTTCATGATATCTGACGTAAAACAGAAAAATCTTTGCCTAAAAACAAATTTTGGAAAATTGGAAACAATTGGAATTTTTTGTTGATTTTTATTGACTTTATTTACACAATTTTTCTCAGAATTAAATTCTTTACAAGTTTTGTTTTTAACTTTTATGCATTTATTAGTAATTTAACAAAGTTATTGTACTTCGAACCTAAGGTTAGAAACCATAATAAACAGCAGAATTCGCCCCTTCCCAGAATTTCAGAAAGTCTTCATTTACCCGGGGGAACCGAAACCCGGGCGAAATCTTTCGCTAGCCGTAACTCGCTAACGAAGCATTTCCGGACCTATGTTTATATGAACTTTTTTTCTTATTTTTCGATGTAGATTCATCTCCCGAAGTATTTCCGTTTCTTCGTGAATCACCCTGTATATATATAATATATATATATATATATATAAAAGTTCCATTAATGTTGTGTATATGTTACAATATTATATATAAGTAAATCTGTGACTTGTATGTTATCAAGAGTTACTTGATTATACAGCTACATCTGTTCTCCTTTTTAACACCAGATGAAAAAGGGATTCCTACATTTTCATGCAGCCATAGCTTCACCAACCCTGACTGTGGGATTGGTAATATGTATTACGCAATAAAAAAGATTTTACAGAATTATCTGGGTATCATGGCATTGCCTATGTTATTATCTTTTGTATTAATATTAGGTTAGTGACTTCTAATCGTTAGAATGTTCTGGAAATGTAACTAAGTTTGAAACGATCTGATATATACAAATAATAATGTAGGTCTAGAAGATGTACATTAGAATTTTAGATGACTTCACAACATAAAATTATCACTTAAGCTTATTAATGGTTAACTGTACTGTCAGCATTACATTCAAGTTATGCATTCTTATATTCTTTAAGTTATCTAAGGTTATAAGAAATCTATACAAACTACTGAGCCTACTGAAGTGTATAATTGTTCAAGTGTTTGACTGTTAATAATTGAGAGAAATATTATATATCATATATAAAACTGTTGAGGTTAAAATGAATAGTGTCACGAAAGCCTTGACAGTTCATATTTTGGTTTGTTTTACAATTCAAATATTTCATAATACAGCCTTCGCCATTTATTGTAATCACAATGGGACACTACTTTTGTGATAACAACAGCCAAAGACTATGACAGTCTTACAGTATTTTATGTAGTTACTTTAGGATAACAGAATAGTACTGTAAACTATTTCATTTTAGAGAATCGTACCTCGGTAGATGAAAAAGGGACTCAGAACAACATTTTATTAAAAATACTTCATAATCTCTTATTTATAAAAGTGAAAGATGATGCTCATCAAAGCTATCAAAGCAAAATTTATTAATTATTTGGAGAAAGTAATGTAACATTTAATATGTACTAAATGTGCATAGTACTACATACTCAGAAAGATTTCAGTTCACTGTATAAGGTAAATTGAATTTAATTACCTTCACCATCTCCTATTTCAGCACCAAGCTGTTCGCTATTTGTGAGACCAGATTCGGACTGATCCGATGTACTTCCAGTGCTCTCTGCGTTCTCACTGACGTCTTCCTTCTTGATGTCAATCTTAGTTTCCAAACTATCTGTACCTCGATCATCTTGGCTGAAACTTTCTGTCTGGTCGCCTTCCATATCCATGTCATCGGGTGGTACATAATTGTCGTCATTAGAAAACAGGTCACCTAAAAATCATAGTCATCTTATCCTCAAGTCACATATCAAAATTTATCTTCCATATGATGCACGTTTGGATAAACATGCTATATAACACAAGGAAACATTCTGAGGGTACGCTAATTACATCATAATGATTTAATTACGACACAAAAATTGGTATGTGGCAAAACCTGTCACATCCTGATAGAAATTTGGATTCAGTTTTGCTTATCTATTTGGATACTGAATCTTGAATCCAAAAAAGCCAATACATAACATAACACACAAATATTATTACATAAAAAATTAATTTTTATTGCTTTGGACACCACAAATTGTATGCAAAATGACTGTTTATATCTCCTAACTTACAAAATCTGGTGAAAAGTTAGTAGGCATTTAACCCATTCACTAACTTTTGACGAGTGCTGGTCGCTACAAATTTTCAGAGCTGCAGACATTTTGATGAGCATAGCTTGTTCAGATCACTTTCTTGGATGAACATCAGTCATCTTTGTTATTCCCATGCAACATTCTGTAGTAGTTTCATGAATATCTAACAGATGTCAGGAGAATGCAAAAGCCTTGTACGTGGGTTTTTATTTACTCTTAACAGGCACTGTTTTTTTAGTAACTTTGTGTACAGTCTGCTGATCTGTGGCTACGTTTTTGTCCTGCAAAATGAGCTATGTGAAAAATAAATTTTTAACACCTGAAGAAATTGAAACACTATTATGTGAAAGTGATAAGTTTCAGATGAAGATTTTGAACTTCCTACAAACATAGAGGTATATGATAATTCAGAAACAGTAGTGGCAGTGATTGAGGTGAAGAAAATAAACAGAGACATGACATTTGTAATACGAACTGGCAAAACATAAATATGCTGTTTTGACATTCCCTGTATTGCTAATTCTGGGGTAAATTATATTCTTTAACAAAAATTTGGTCACAGTTCTATGCCAAAAGAAGTAGATATTTTTAATAAAGTCTTAGGGATGATTTTTAAATAACTGAGACAAATCGGTATGCTCAAGTAAAGTTGGATACTGATGATGAACTGAGAACTTTTTTGGAATTATAGTGGTAATGTTGCAGAATCCAAAACAAGTGTGGGAAATACACTGGATGAAGAAAATCCCTCAGACACCAATTTTTAAGAGGTAATAAATGGTTTTGCTCTCATACTTTATTCTTATCTCATTTTGCAAATAATTTTGAAGATAACAGATTTGAAAGATTAGGCCTATACTTGAATACATAAATATCAGATTTCAACATGTATATATGCTTCATAAAACTAAAGTTGTTATTGACAAATGTTCAGTGAAATATTGAGGGCAATTATCTTATCTTCATCCTTCCAGACAGAAACAGTTTACAGTAAAATTTTAGAAGATGAATAAATAGGCTAATCTTGGAAAATTTTGGTTTATTGAGGTCAGGATATTAACGGCAATACGTTCACCAGTGAATCAGTCAGTAGTCATGAAGCTGAGTGGGCCACTTTTGAAGCAAGGTTGTATCATACATTTGGACAACTGGTACAGTTCGCCTACTTTATTCTGAGCACCACTATATAACAAAACATTCCATAGGCATTCTACAGACATCCACAGGCATAAAAAGAACACACCTGTTGTTACAGAGAAATTGTTTATAGGAGAAGTAACATACTGAAGTTTGAACAATATTCCGGGTCTTGCTCAAATAGCTATTAGTCACTTGCTTACATTTAATACTGTCATCAATACATGAATAGACTTATCATGACTGAAACTGGAAAAATCTGAATGGTGACGTAAAGGATTGAAATCACGTACACAAAAGTAAAAGGATTGAAACCCAATATTCTTAATACACTATAACAATCCCATGGGTGGCATAGACCACCAAGACTAAGTACAGTAAAGCCCCAGTTAACCGAACTCGTGTCAACCGAAACCCGGGTTATCCAAAATGCCTCCGAAAATCGCAAATCCAAAAAATAATATAGTACTGTACTGCACGGAAATAATTCGAGGGCGAGAGTGTGCTGGGCTATGGCTAGCGGGGAGAGGTGAACGCCCGACCTTGAGTTGCTTCCCCAGCCACCGGCTCACCAGTCTAAATATAGCTACACTGCCAACTCTCCAACCCCTCCCAAGACCATGATGCCCGCATCAGTCACTAGCTGTCAACACACAAGTGCGGATCTGCGATACAATAGTGCCTTCAAGTGGTTGTTTATTTCTGTTGCGTGTGTATTTTTGTGCTATGGCGACTAAGCAGAAGCGTGTTGCGATTACTTTCGCTGATAAATTAGCTGCTATCAAAGAAGTTGAAAAAGGAAGTTTATTGAAAACTGTTGCGGCTAATTACGGAGTTGGTGTTTCTACCGTTTCAGAATGGGTGAAGTCTAAATCTAAATTTCTAGAGCAAGCTGTGAAAAATCCTCATAGAAAAACACTGAAAACATCCGACTTTGAAAAAGTAGGCGAAGGTCTTTATCTTTGGTTCACCCAACAACGAGAAAAAGGCATGCCTTTGACTGGCCCGATACTGCAAGAAAAAGCTAAAATGTTAGCCGAGTTGTTAGGTGAGGAAGGAAAAGATTTTTGTCCAAGCTCTGAGTGGTTAGACAGGTTTAAAAACAGATACGGCATTTGGCAATTGAATGTATGTGGAGAAAAGTTATCTGCAGACCCAGACGCGGTTGCTGTTTTCAAAACAGAGTTTGAAGATTACACCCAAGGCTACACTAAGGACCAAATTTACAATGCCGATGAAACAGGTGTTAATTTCAAGATGTTGCCTACAAAATCCTTAGCTTCCTCAAAAGAAACGTCTGCCCCAGGACACAAAATGCAAAAAGAACGGATAACTGTTCTTTTTGCATCAAACGCTTCTGGCACACATAGACTGTCCCCAATGTGTATCGGGAAGTCGAAAAAACCTCGGGCCTTGAAGGATGTTGCCCGAAATGCGCTACCAGTTTTTTATAGAGCCCAAAAAAGTTCTTGGATGTCTTGTGAACTCTTTGCTGAATGGTTTAGTGATCAGTTTGTACCGAAAGTTGAAAAGTTTTTAACTGAAAAAGGTCTGCCCAAAAAAGCGATCTTATTAATTGACAATGCGCCTACGCATCCTTGCGAGTTAAAAAGTGGTGATATTGTTGTGCGTTTCCTTCCCCCCAACCTTCCCAAAAATGTTACCAGTCTAATTCAGCCACTGGATCAGGGCGTAATAGCGACATTTAAATGGCACTACCGTGGGCTATTTTTGAGAACCATCCTGCAAAGATAGTGACATGCAAAACAAAAACATGAATGAAGTGCTGAAGGCAGTAAATATGAAACACGTAATTTATTGGTGTGCGCAAGCCTGGGATAATACGAAAGCAGAAACTCTTCAAAGGTGCTGGAGCAAACTGTACGATGGGCTTGAAGGAGACGACTCAGAAAATTTTGAAAACTTGACAGAAATGGTAAAAAGAATTCCCGGATGCAAAGACATGGATACGTGCGAGGTGGATGAATGGGTTGTCGTGGACGATTCGCAAGAAATCACGGACCAAGAAATTGTAGAAACAGTGTTGCAGTCAAATGCTGACGCGATCGAAGAGACCAAAGTAGATGACGTGGATGACGGAGTGACAGCTGACGATGGTTTTCGAGCACTAGAGGTAAGACTAAATTAAGAATTTGTTATCTTTCAAAAACCTACTGGGTATAGTATAACACAAAAATTACAGTACAGTACATGTGTTGTTGTTAGGTTGCCCTAAGATTTGTTGAACAATGCAGTGAGTCAACGCCGGCTGACGTCCTTCTAATGAAAAGATGGCGGGACATCGCTGCTCGAAAACGTTGGGAGGGACGCAAGAAACAAACAAAAATTACTGAGTTTTTTAAATGAGTAGTAATTCATATGCTCCAAACTATTAAGTACAGTACAGTCATCCCCCGAGATACGTAACACGCGACTTACGTAAATTCGCAGTTACGTAAAATGAAAATTTCAAAAAATGGAAAAATTTTTGAGTAGAGTAACATACAATTTTACGAAGAATTACTGTACTGTATTCTATTTCAAGCATGCAATACTGTACCTTGCAGTGACTGCGTCAATACACTATTCACTCTCACTCTCTCTTTGTAAACAAACACACACACACACACACTCTCTCTTACTTTATTGCTTTGCTAATCCTTTACTTTTCGGTCTAAGCACGAATGCAAGCGTACCGGGCACTCTTTCTCGGAAACTTCTTCTACTCAGTGAAGGTTGAGCAGCGGAACCGACCACATGTTTATCGCTCGTTTTTCTAGATGTATTGTTTCACGTCATTAGTGTAGCTTGCCACGAGTGATTTGTTCGTACTCATGTATGTACGTACATACCCATACATATGTCTGTATAATAATAAGTACGTAGGTACACTTAAGCAATGTTCAAATTCGACTTACGTAAAATTAGAGTTACGCAAAAGTCTACGGTCCGCATTAATTACGTATCTCGGGGGATAACTGTATACTGTATATTGATATACTGTAATCCTAAAAATGTAATTTTAACTTTAATAAAGAACATAAGTGTAGCCTACAAAGAGATTTTTGAATTCGTTTGACCTTCAAAACCTTTAAAAAATACGTACTGTAATTACAATACAAAATACTGTAGTATTAGATGTTCATGGCTTAACCGAAAAAATTGATATCCGAAACGGCTTCCCCCCCTTTAGTCCGGTTAACCGGGGTTTTACTGTACTTTCGTATTTTCCTGTCATGAGAAGGTTCTCTACAAGTTATAAAATAATGTTTTTTTATATGCCCCAAATGACACTATAATTCACATGTAGTGTGGAAATCTGAAACTGGAAAAAGGAGTCATTCAGTGTTTGGTTGAACTTTGCAGATCATTGTTAGAAAGAGTAACAATACCACAACACCCAATTTGTGAATGACTAACAAATGGACCTACTCCTCTGTGACTTCAGGCTAAACACTGGGCATATTTTGTAACAAAGAGGCAACATATTCAAAAGTGAATCCAAGTAAGAGGTGTTTAACCTCTTAAAAAATGTAAGGAGTGAAACAGTGAAATCATTTTGTACAAAAAAATTTATCAAAAACCTGGTCAGCGAATGGGTTAACACTGCCATGGTGCATATGAAACATTAAGGATATTCCATACGTGTGATGTAAAACAAAATGGAGTATAAAATGGACTCTTTTAAGTGTTTGTACTTAATAAGATTCAACGAATGACTATAATCTGAAGATGGTTTCATATTGAAATGTATCAATACAACACCATATTAGACATTTCAGTCATGGTGAGATGAGTGCCATTTCTTGTAGATGTATATAAGCACAAAGAGACATTCGTTTAATGTAACCTCCAAACTGACAGCTAAGAACTCATGAGGAGTGGGGATTTGGTGCTCTTTCAGCTAACCATTCATACCTGATATTTAAGATATCCCTTCCACACGAACAAATGTACATTGCCATCCGTATTTTCAATGAGCACAACACACTGCTGTTTGGTCTTCATAGTTAGTGGTTTGTTTCTACATGATGTTTTAGTATCGTGTTAGGTATTTATACCATGCTGTTAATTATCAGTCACAAACCACACAATGAAAACTCCTCAAAACAATCTCAGGATAATGAACAAAATACTATTGTCGTTTTATCCGTTTTGCTCACAGTTTACTGGTACTTTACAAACCATAAAATATTGTTGTTTGTTTTCTGTTTACATTTTCAGTCCTTCATTTAATTTCTATACCCTTTTTAAATATATTATTTATTAAAAATCAGCTTAGACTAACTAAACCCTGAATGCTGTAAATAAGATGAAAATACATAAAATTGTGCAGTGCCCATTTAAATTTATTTACCAATTATCAGATTACAAAGTTAAATTTCAATTTAAAGATGTTAACATGGTGCACCCAAACATCCTGAAATTTGGAATTCATCCCAGATTGTAAACCCTTGTCCCAGCATCCCAGGAATAGACTATTCGGATACTGATTTGATCTGAGTTTAAATATTGTAACATATGACTGTAAATAAATCAGAGCCAGAATTTATAAGCACGTTCCCAAAAACAAACAAATTCTAAAAAGTCCTATTAGACTGCTCCAAAGCTACCAGCTATAGAAAACGTGGTATAGACCTGATGATAGATTCTGAACAGTGACTTTGAGATGTCCAGTGGATAAGCACTTCACTGCGAGGCTAACACAATTTTGATTCATTTTGTACTGTACAAATCAGTCTTGTATAGTGTTTTCATAGTGTGTAGGTAGGTTGCAATTAGGTTACTGAGAACACTACAAGCAAGCAAATGTTCCGAAGCAACAGTGTGTGTGAGAGAGAGCATGTATAGGTGAGACAGCAAACTGTTATCACAATCTCTCTTCCCTAGTGACTGTATGGTATCCTTTTGAGTAGGGGTGATTCTATCAGCTATACCCATTTCACTGTTCAAGAATGTCTGTCAGGTTTCTAGTCTAGCACAACAAGACAGTATGTATTCTCACTACTTGAACTATCAATTAGGATGTTATGTTAATCAGAAAATAGAAAAAGATATAAAAAGCCATTGTTCTGTACTTCACGTTATGTTGTGTTATTCTCTGCACACTGTTTTCAAACTCTTCAAATATTTCATTATCATTTACTTTTGAAGTTGCTGAATGTACAATATCATTCACGGAATAACAAATATGTAACCCAATAGATTATATATGTCTACATATGATCATGTGCCGAATACCCCCCCCCCCATTCATTCTCCAATGATTTCTCTTTATATCAAATCTTGACCAGTTCAACCCTCCTTAAAAAGTACTGAAGGGCCACTTTCAAGTAAAATGTCTTGAGCCATCTTTTCACCTGGCCAAATAACCTTCCTGCCTTCATTTGTTTTCTTAATTCTGAATATGATTATGTCATCTGTTCTAGTTAGTTTCATATCCAATTTAATTACCCTCCATTAAACTGATATACAATTATTATTACCAGCAGCGTTTACCACACTTATTGTCTAATCCTGGTTTTATATAATGTTCCAAGCTTTTGTCCAAATGTCTGACCCACAACTCACTGTACGAGCACACACGGAATAAAATAATCTTTCCATAAAAAAAATCAACAGTTTGTTACTCTTCATCCCTCCTAATTCAAAGTTTGATACTGCTCAATCCCTTATACCTGGTATTGCAACTTCAACTGCTATCTGTGCAAACAATTTGTTTCACTGTCATATCAATGTCTTCAGTTGCAACAGCCTTATATGGCTTCTCCATATTTATTCTCAGATCTACCTTTACTCTTCCTAGTTGTGCTCTATTGTATCCATGTCAACTGGATTTTTAATAGACATATGCAAATGACAGCATAATAGCAAATCACATAATTGAAAAATACATTCCTTGTATTTTTTCACTCTAATAATCTGAACGTATCGTCCAATAATTGATTTGGTGGCAGCCTAACTCTGATGTTTACTCTCATTTCTATTGGTTATTTTATTTTATTGGGCCGGCACTGTTTCTTATCACGTGTTCTTCTGAAAGCTACCACTATACTATTTTATATAATTATCTAGTCACAAGTTCTCATAAATCAACAAAGTTTTTTTAATACTAAATGCCATATTCTTGCTTACTTGATTCTCAAATGTGATTGATCAGCCAAGTGTTGAGTGTTATTTTTCTATGGCACTCTGTACTACTGGTATATTTTTCTATTGGTAAGGTCTATTAGTGACAATCTTGCTGAAATTATTTATATAAAAATGTCACATAATGAAATTGGTCGTTTTTAAATCACACTTACCACTTATTTGTGTATTCGGTTTTTATACATATTTTCAACTCTGGGAATTTTATTTATGAATATATTTTCTTATGAATTTTCTGATCATTTTACCCATTTACAACTCCTACATACAGTATAATTCTTTTTCTGACACTTTCTCTCTCTCTGTTTTATATTCCACGTTACTTGGATAAATTCTTCTGTAGAGTACGTACCTTGAATGCCACGACATTGTATTATTTCATTATGGAAGATTAAATGTTATGTGTTTGAAACAGGTTATCCCATCCTTCCATATAATTACTTGTAGAAACTTCCACACTAAAATGCTGAGTAGATGTTGTCCACATTAAATGTATCTCGAGCACAATCCACAGAACTATATTGTAACGGGACATGGACTTTCATTATTTTTCAGACATTTCGGAATTATTATTTTCTTAGTGGAGTATAATGTTAAGACTGCAGGGAATCTATCTACGTGACTTGAGCATGGGAAAGTGAGTGTACGTATTTAAAGCATGGTCAGAGTTCACAAGTCATTCACATATAAGTACACAACAAAAGAGTACAGTGTGAATAAATACAAGTGCTGCACAGTGAAAAACTTACAAAAAAAAAGAAACAGAATTGTTACTGTGTATTAATTTGGGTTACAATTAAACTTAGGTATATTCTTGTAGGTTGCTATAGCAACGAGGGGAGATGGTATAAAAAACACTTATTTGTCAAAACATAAAACAGTTAATCCAATTTTTTTCAACTTTCCAGTAATGCAAATAATTTTTATTTATTTTATTTATGAATTCATTTGCATATTGTACGGTATTCACTAATTACATGTCATGGCGCAACCTAGGTTAGTGTCATTTACATTTATGTTAGTGATGTCAAAGGGATAGTAAGTTATGGAACATCCATCATAAGTTGTTGTTTACAAAACTGATTCAAAATTGTTTAATGAGTAATTGGATTACGAGACATTCTTTTGTGATTGCATTTGGAGGGTTATTTAGTGCACTAATGCAACATAAATATTATTCATTAAAATGAACACTTTGACCCCATAAGATAATCTGTGTTCATCTAACAGACCTGGGAGATTTATATTAAGAGAAATAAATAAATTGTGAAATAACAGGGGCAGTGATTGGTCACTGCAACCAATTATCAAATGTGGCTGGCAATCCTAGGCTTTTGTTTATGTTTATCTGGGGTTTGTGTGTAGGTTTTGGGGCCTTCTCACCATTACAACATCCTTTTCCTCTGTTATTATATTTATGTTTCTATTTCTTAAAAAACTACAATTTCATTATCTGTATAAATTTATTTCACTCTTTACATATTCTTTTTTCCATACCATTTTGTATTTATACCATTTTCTACAAACACAACCACACACATTTGGATGCTACAAGTTGTACAGCCCTATCATAGCTATCCTTTATCTTCCCACATCTGAACAGCTCAACAATTTTTTTTGATATTCCTTCTTTTCAAAAGCTACATAAAAACCTTCCATGGCTACTGTGTGTAACTGTTTTCTTCATCTTTAAAATGTAAATAAATTATGGTTTACCTCTTTTCCTTCCCCATCTTCACTATTTGCAATACAATGTGGAATACTCTCATCTTTGAATTTTTATATTTTCATATTCATATTGTCTGTTCCATCACTTCTGTTTGAGCTTCAATTCTGTAATACATTTTTAACTTTCTTAAGACTACGACATGGGTTGTGGGCTCTATCACTCAGATCTTCTTACAAACTGAGAGTAGTTAACTGTAATCTAGCTATGTAACCCAATGACCAATATGTACGTATATGTATGGATGCTCCTAATGAGCAGTACCATTATTCATTATGCATATATGTGTGTGTGTGTGTGTGTTGCAACAAATCACAGGATGATGAGCTGTATTAAGCGTATCTGAGCATAGATGACGAACATTAACATGTTTGAAATGGATTTATTCAATTTTTTGTTAATTAGCTATAAGTTTTGTATTTAGTGATGGATAAGGACGTAGGTTATATCAAATTCTTAAAAAATTTTGTGCTTTTATGTTATGTACTTTATGTGTGAATTTGTGTGCGCGTGCGCGTGTGAGAAACCTTTTTGCTATATCTTCCATTTTAATTAACCCATCAACTTGAAACTTTGACAATGAATTGTTCATGTAAATAGCTACAGTTTCTATATACTCTGTGGTTTTTAGCTATTTTATAAATATGGTTTTTTTAATAAGGAGAAACTCAAATTTTAACTCTTATCAATGGTAGAGTGATAAAATTCATAGATAAAATCTATGCAAGCTCTTGATAATTTATACAAAGTTTTGCATGTAACTCGTATATCTTGTGTTTCCATCAACCCATGTGACCGCTGATTGACCAATCAGAAAACCCCAATTTCAGTAATATTCGTACTCTGTGTGGCATGCATTGGGACAGTTCATCAATAGCATCCGCCTTGTGAACGTGTGTCCGTCTATGAGAGTTTTTCTTATACAAACTTGTAGATTCCAAAAATACAATATAACTTGGAACTCTTTTCGAGCTTTTTGTAAAGAACCAAGCTGGTGAACAACCACAGTATAATTATTATTATATTAAGTGCTTTTCGCGTTAGTGCAATATAGACCTCATAAGGAGTTACTGAACACTTCAAGCTTTGCCTGAAGGTGTAAGCTCAATACACCGCCTTTTAAATACTTACCCAGATCACCCTGAGATCGAATAACCAGTAACATTATAAATTGATAACTTTTTGCGAGCGAGAACGCTAATTATTGTGAGTGACAATTGGTGTGTGAAATCTATTTGGTGTTAGCAATTCGACGGTATCGTCAGCGAGACGCGCAGAGGAATCGCCGCTGGAGCAACCCGCCAACCAGGAGGGCGCCTCACCAAGTATAAAGGATATATAACAAGTAAAATCGAACAATATAAACTTTATTCAACCTATCTAAAATGCATGACATTCATGTAATTTAATATACATCATATAAACTATTATTTCTTGTGTGCCAATAAATAATTCTTCATTACCTCCAATATAGACTTGTTTGTAATTCCTTCACACACACATTTTCCTATGCAAAATTATAATCGGTATCGCTGCATAGATATTTGGTAGCAGAGCGTGGTTGGGCGCCAAATATCTCTATGTAGCGATACAGATTATAATTTTTGTATAGGATAATATGTGTGTGAAGGAATTACAAACAAGTCTATATTGGAGGTAATGAAGAATTATTTATTGGCACACAAGAAATAATAATTTATATGATGTATATTAAATTACATAAATGTTATGCATTTTAGATAGGTTGAATAAAGTTTATATTGTTCAATTTAGATTGATTTTACTTGTTAGATGATATCCTTTACCCTTAGTGAGACATCCTCCTGGCGTGCGTGTCCTCCTCCCCCTGGCGGGTTGCTCCAGCGGCGATTCCTCTGTGCGTCTCGCTGACGATACCGTCGAACTGCTAACACCAAATAGATTTCACACACCAATTGTCACTCTAACAATAATTAGCGTTCTCGCTCGCAAAAAGTTATTATTAATTTATAATGTTACTGGTTATTCAATCTAAGGGTGATCTGGATAATTATTTAAAAGGCAGTCTATAGAGCTTACAACTTCTGGCAAAGCTTGAAGTGTTCAGTAACTCCCTATGAGGTCTATCTTGCACTAACGCGAAAAGCACTTAATATAATAATAATAATTATACTGTGGTTGTTCACCAGCAGGGTTCTTTACGAAAAGCTCGAAAAGAGTTCCAAGTTATTTTGTATTTTTGGAATCTACAAGTTTGTGTGAGAAAAACTCTCGTAGACGGACACACGTTCACAAGGCGGATGCTATTGATGAACTGTCCCAATGCGTGCCACACAGAGTACGAATATTACTGAAATTGGGGTTTTCTGATTGGTCAATCAGCGGTCACATGGGTTGATGGAAACACAAGATATACGAGTTACATGCAAAACTTTGTATAAATTAGCAAGAGCTTGTATAGATTTTATCTATGAATTTTATTACTCTACCATTGATAAGAGTTAAAAGTTGAGTTTTCCTTATTAAAAAACAATATTTATAAAATAGCTAAAAACCACAGAGTATATAGAAACTGTAGCTATTTACATGAACAATTCATTGTCAAAGTTTCAAGTCGATGGGTTAATTAAGACGGAAGATATAGCGAAAAGGTTTCTCACACGCGCACAAATTCACACAATAACACATAACATAAAAGCACAAACTTTTATAAAGAATTTGATATAACCTACGTCCTTATCCATCACTAAATACAAAACTTATAGCTAATTAACAAAAAATTGAATAAATCCATTTCAAACATGTTAATGTTCGTCATCCATGCTCAGATACGCTTAATACAGCTCATCATCCTGTGTTTTGTTGCAATATATATATATATATATATATATATATATATATATTTTCAAACACATATCTCTTAATAACTTTTATGTGTCAACTGACACATACCTCATACCTATCCATACCTTATATTTAAGAGCAACTTACGAAGTGGATTCTTATTATATAATTTTTTTTTTCTTCTGAATACTGAACTAATATGGCAACTGTTAAGAACCACGTGGTAATATAAGTGAAGTGTGACCATTATATTTGATGAAAATTGCAAATAACATTTTTATATAATCGCTTTATACATAAGGCGATATAAAGTTTTTTATACAAGTACTTAGTAAAAAAAAGTTCAATGTTTCCATAAAAACCATAAACAGTTTTAAATAAAACATTTTAGCTACACGTTAAATTAAAGGCTAAACATGGAATTTGAATATCCACATATGCAAATGTTTTATGCAACCATGGGGTATATCAATTCATCCCCCCCCCCCAAAAAAGACCTGAAATTTCTGGCCAAAACCATTTTATATCTTAATTTTACCGACATATTTCTTCAAGAAGCAGCACATAGACCAAGTACATTTTCTTTAAACACTAGTATATCTAGAACTTTTTAAGTTATTGATATCAGGTCACAGAGTGTTCAGAAAATGAATTTCAGGTATCAACAAAATTTTACTTTTAAAATCCATGTTTTTTCCTGCATTTCATGGTGTGAATATTATTAAAACTATCTGTAATATAATCAAACAGATCATACACGCAGAGTTTAAATTATTATTAATAAACTGTTATTATTTATTATTAGCCTGTTATTTATTTTTAACGTTTAATTTTAGCATTAGGTTTATTATAAGAGTGAAATTTTTTTAATAGTTCAAAATGTTTACAAGCAACACATTTTTATTTCAGGCCACTGATAGATATACATGTTAAACACCTGGTTCTTCAAATTTTTTACTGACAAAAAAGTATGAACATTACGTTTAAAAGAAACAATATTTAATTATAAATATAACACTACTGATTCGGAACACAAGTTTTTTATTGGTAAAAATGTAAACCTTTTACCTTATAGCCTGAACCAGTTGTGTTCCGAGTCGGCAGTGTTATAATTAGTTAATCAACTGACATGTCATGGATAACAAAATCCAAGAAAACAATATTTAATTCTATTTTTTCAATAGCATGTGTATTTTTAAGTAAATTATATATTAACATAAACTAAAAATTACCTCAAGAATAATTTAGAGGAGTAAGGGCAAAGGACAAAATTTTATCTTGAAAATACTGCTTTAAAAATGCAGTAGATTCGTAAAACATTAAGATTTGAGTTGGAACCAAGGCTGAAATGTTAGTTCGGAGATAGTTCACTTTTTGATTCCCAGCAAAATTAGAATGGACACTAAGTACATCAACTAAAAATGTATAATACATAATACATATATGTATGTATGAGCATAGATGTATAATAGATATATACAAAATAAAGGCCCAAAACAATATTTTAAATGATAAGGCCAAGTTCTTAAACACTCCATAAATTTCTCAAAAAGACCTTCATTTGAAACAACGTCTGGTGTTGTGCTCTGTGATAATCCACTGCCCCCATCCAGAGCCGACAGACTTGGAGAAGTCACACTGCTCAAAGTATCAGTGTTTCCATTGTGTGCAGCAGTATTTAGTTCATCAATAATGCCTGAATCAGTAGTTGTCACAGTGAAGGTGGGTGAGGAGTCACCGGGTGAGGTTTCTGAGATATCTCCTGCTTCCGGGTTAACTACATTCAAAATACATACAATAAATTTTACAATAAACATAATGATTAATGAGGAAGTGTTCCAACTATTTAAATTCAATGCACACTCACTTTCTGATATTTCTATAGGCTGAGAAAGCTGATTTAATACTTTTCCTAAAGATGACAATACTGCACCACTGGCACCAGATGTTCCTCCTGTATCTGCGCCAGGAACAAATGTTACTGTCTTCGGTCCTCCCATCATCTGTACAGTCACTGGTTTTCCTCCAATAGTAATTGCTGCCTAAAATTTGTATTCAGGCATAAATATTGTTGGCTTAAGAATTTAAATTTTTAAATGCTAATACCGTAGTAAGGTATATATGAGGACAATACTATAATTGTTAAACATAAACGGGTACAGAAACAAAAGGATTTTTAAATTATTTTTGAATGTCATAAAAAGAAAAGTAAAAGTTTGTGGTTGGTATCTCTACCTCTCCTCAGCTGTTTGTAGGAATACAAAAATGTCACAAATATTTAAGGATTAAAACTAAAATTGCTTGTATAGAAAAACTACAAATACTGATTATGGTATTAGTAACACTACTGTACAGTGGTGTAAAATTTAAGAATAAAATAATTTAAAATATGGTATTGATTCGCAATGTATTTTTTAATGGGGAAGGAAGGGGCCCTAATTCCCTTCAGAAATATAACTCAACTGTTGGTGATATACACAACCACAACCAGAATAGCATGCAAAATAATTGCGAGAGAATTTATTTCATGGGGAATGGTTGGCATCAAGTAAAACTAATTTGCAATTTCCTGAGGTACATGAGGCCAAAGCATCAACAATTGCATAGCCACAATGAGGAAGTTTTCAAAAGACATCCTCCACTCAAGAGACTGCTGTTGTAATTGTAACGTAGGACCTAAAAAGAAACATTTATATAACACACCTTTAAGTTTATTATTGAAGAGATATTATACAGCAATGAGCTTCAGATAATAACGCACAGAACTTGGAAAAACAATAAAGTTTATGCAAACCTCAGGGGAAAAACTCACTATGCCTTATGGCAATGCTATTTCTTATCAGTGCTGCTGCCACATAATAATATTCCCATTTGCATTTGCTTATGAGCACGCGCGTGCGCATGCACACAGACACACACACATATTTATCTCTCCATGCTCCTTGGTATATCATCTCGGTATAAACACATGACCTTGTGCATACAGTACGATTATTTTTCATTGTTATTTGCTCACACCTTGGATTCCAAATTTGTGGTTTTCTTTAATGGTAGTAATCTGTGACGTAAATGTGAGTGTAATTCATGGGAAAGTGTATGTGCTTGATTGATCTATTATTCCTTTTGTTGTAAATAGTTATGTAACTTAATTCATTAGAATATGAATCAAAAGCATGGTATAAAACTTGGCAGAGATAAATGATAACAGAACACCTGTCACAGCACTTTAACAAACAAAAGAATTTAGTATAAGAAAAGTTGTTAAAAGCTATTGTCTGGGTGTGTCGCGGAGTACTGTATATAAAACAAGGAACAAAAATTCTGAAAAACCATTTACAACACCACACACAAAAAAAGAAGGCTAAAATAAAAGGATAAATTCTTATGAAGGTAAATGTGATAAGTTACAACTTAGTGAATATGATGTAAAGAGTATGCATTTTATATGTAAAACATACCTCAAAACAACGACAAATTTTGGAACTTGTTAATTTGGATGAAAACCTTTCAACACTGAAATTAAGAACACTACACAATATCCTCCACAATCTTAGAACGTGTTTATGAGAGGAGATGCAGAGAAGTGGCTTCTCTTCAAAGTCGTGACATACCTGCCACATCATCTTGTGGCATCAAATTGCCTAAGAAATATGAAAAAAAATCCAAAATATTAATAAAATTGTTATTTGCACTGATTAAACTTGAATGTATATAGAGCTCAGTGTATCTGATGAATGGAAAGACAAAAACTGGAAAGGAGAAAAGATGCTTTACTGAATGGGCTTTTAGTGTGTCTTAAGCAGCCTACTGAGAGAATTTGTAGATGGTGTGTTCATACCTTCCTGACTAAGAAAAACAGCACTGACTACAATGATGAAATGGAAGGTAATATTTTTGAAAAGCGGTTTTGGTAGCAATTACTACCCAACATTTCAGAAAACAGTATAATTATCTATCACAATACCAACTGTCAAGTCATTTAATAGTGACTTCCTGTTTTGTCATGGAAAACAGTGACATCAGCTCTCGTAGCAGTGTGAAAATGAACTTCAATAATGACCTGCTCATAAAGGAATTATTATTTCTTATGGCCACAGTGATGGAAAAATATAATTTATTAAAGATAATGGGGAAAAAAAATGTACAGTAGAACCTCGCTAATCCGTCACCTGTGGGACTGGGGGTATGGTCGGAACACAAAAAAGGTCGGATTATCAGAAAAATACAAAATGTTTATTATTTCATTAAATGAGAGTCTAAAATAAAATAAAACTTATACAGTAGGCTACCAGGCTATATGATTGGTTATGTACAATAAATGATAATATGTACAGTATGTACATACAGTATTAAAAGTGCAAAAAAATATTTGTAAACACTAAAACTGTCACCAATTACTATGTACACCATTTACACAGGACGAGTAATTGGCACGCACTAGTAAGCGTGCTTAACAATGAAAAAAAGTGTAAATGAATTGTCTCTATCTATTGCGAGAGTGCCCGCAATTCTAGATATGGAGTTCCACGAATTTGATGTTTTGAACAGTGTTGGCTCGATGTTTTCGATTTGCCAGAGCTCGAACTTCAGGGCCGCAGAGATATAGACATAACAACAGCTCAACACTCTTCATACCCAACACAGTTCAGCCACCAAGTGTAGTACCCTACTTTTATTTTCATGTTTATCACGGCGACTTGACATTATTATGACCTGGTGTAGGCTAGACATTACAGTATCTGTTTATTCAGGTGCAGTCATGTAGTGCGATTCTGTCAGCTTGAGACTAAACTATAACGATTAGTTACTCTTATTTGAATAGCAGTATGGTACAATAAGTGGATATTGCAAAATGCTTATTCCATCATTGTGTATGGGTGGTCATAATTATTGTTTGTGACAGGAGGAAGGAACTATAATTTTTGACAAGACCTCTTATAAACTTTTATTGAAAGCAATTATAATTGCGGTTGCAATGAAACACCAGATTTGATGTCATATCGTACGCAAAACAAAAGTCTAGAAATGTGACATAGCACTGAAACGAGAGTAGGATAAAATTCCGAAGATTTACACCAAATTTCGTATTTTCTGGAACATTAAAAAAATTTTACGATTGGTCGCCCAACAGTCCTGCGACAAAACGTCTCTTTTGATAAAGCAGTTAGCGGTTACGAATTAGTTTCGAAGACACGCCAATTCACTTAGATTTGTTTTCCCTCTTAGAATTTATTTGTCATTTGCACTGAAATAAATAATTATTACAAATTTGTTACCACGAACTTGACAACATTACCATCCTGATTGTCCCGATGGAAAGATATAGAGCCTGCAGAATTTTATTGCTTCTTGGCGTGTTCACTGCTGATGCCAAGAGTAAAAAAATTACTATAAAATAGATTATTTACCTTCTGTCGACGTTTCTTAAAATCCTTTTAGGATGACTCGAGTTTCAACACCATTTGGTGTCATCATCAGATCGGTGAATTAGGTTAAAACATTTCGATGCATATGCATCTCGTTAGATATTTAAAAGATTAAAAACAACACATAACATTATATAAAACAATAAATAAACTATATCACAATAAAATAACATTAACAAAAGAATATAAAAACAACGCGGCCGCAAACGAACCTGCACAGGAACGCACCCCACGGTAAGATTAATTAATGCCGGTTTGACCTCGGTTCAATTTCATCGATCTGATATAGCCAATCTCTCGTTCCATAAGATCGATTCTATTAAATAAAACATTATTGTTATGTATTGCTTTTTCATTTAGGACACGATTATGATCTTTCTTTATGGCTTTGTATATCTCGAATCTTTCAAGGGTGTCCAGCTTTAGTGACTTTTTACATTTATGTAGGATATCTAAATTATCGTTGATACTTTTTATATTATGGTTATATGAGCTCAAATGTTCTGCAAATGTAGATCTTGTTACATTTGACTTGGAGCTTGGGATATGTTCTTTATAGCGTAATTTGAAAGAACGACCTGTTTGTCCTATATAGAACTGTGTGCAATCAGAACAATTAAGTCTATATACACCAGTACCATCAAATATATTGGAGGGTGTATTTTTGTTGGTAAAAGTGAGTTTTTTCTCAAGTTTATTACTTGCCTTTGAGGCCAATGTAATATTATGCTTTTTTAATAGGTTTTTTAAAGTATGGTATAGATTTTCACCATATTCTATAGCAATGTATTTGTTTCCTTTGGATACATCAATATTTATTGGTTTGTTTTGTTTTTTATTAATTAATCTATCTACTATATGACTTTTGTATCCATTGGCCAATGCTATGTGCTTGATAATGTTTAGTTCACTGTTATAATCATCTGTAGATAAGGGCAATGCCAGCAATCTATGAATCATGCAGTTAAAAAAAGCCATTTTATGTGACATAGGGTGATACGATGAGGCGTGAATAGCATGATCTGTGATTGTTGGTTTTCTGTAAATATTATAGCTAATTTTATTATTTATTTTAGTTAAAGTTAAATCTAAAAAATTAATTTTATTATTCATTTCAGTTTCTAATATGAATTGTAAATTATTTGTAATAGTGTTCATATATTTTTTAAGCATTTCTAATTGTCTGCAATTGCCATTGTAAATCATTATTGTGTCATCCACATATCGTCGGTAAAATAATGGCCAATGATTTTACCATCTAACGAGATGCATATGCATCGAAATGTTTTAACCTAATTCACCGATCTGATGATGACACCAAATGGTGTTGAAACTCGAGTCATCCTAAAAGGATTTTAAGAAATGTCGACAGAAGGTAAATAACCTATTTTATAGTCTTAATCGTTTCTGGAGGCAAGAAAAATGTTTAAAAATAAAAAAAATTAGTAAAAGATGAATATTGGGCAAAGGATTTGCTATTACTGACGCCGATATTTCCACAAATTATGTCTAGGGACCGATTTAAACTAATTCTGCGACTTTTACATTTTTGTGACAATTCGACCCCTACTCAAGATAGCCTTGTAAAAATACGGCTTATAGTCGAACACACAAGAAAAAAATTTAGAGAGGCCTTAAATCCATTTGAAAATTTAGTAATTGACGAACGTTTGTTGCTATTCAAAGGTTGTCTCCAATTCAAACAGTATATACCAAAAAAACCTAGCCATTTTGGTATTAAAATTTTTGTTTTTTTTTGTGATGTAGAAAGCAATTATATTATTGATTACATTATCTACACTGGTGCCGGAACAGAAATTATGTCTGGAAACGCTGAATGGGGAAAATCAGGTGATGTTGTAAGTTTGTTGTTGCCGTATTTGAACTGGGGTCACACCATTTATCTCGATAATTGGTATTTGAGACCTGATTTGTTTCTATGGCTCAATGAAAAATTGACAAATGTCATTGGTACAGTGCGAAAAAATAGAAAAAACGTCCCGCCAATGTCCGAGAAACTGAAAAAAGGTGAAATACAGTTCATGTCATCTGTAACACTTCTTCCACTGAAATGGATAGACAACAAAGAAGTCTGGATGCTTTCTACTGTGCATGGACCACAGATGGTAGAAACTGACAAAAAAGAACAATGGGCCAAAAAAAAATTAAACCCATGTGTGTGATAGACTATAATAAATCAATGGGTGCTGTGGACAAAACAGACATGTTTCTAAGTTCGGTACAGTGCATACGTAAAACAATAAAGTGGTATAAATTTTTTTTTCCTGTGACGGATTTGTGTGTGCTCAACACAAAAACAATGTTTGAAATACACAAAAAACAAAAATCGCCCCTTGCTAAATTTCATTTAGAACTTATCCGCCAGTTGCTAGATAAATTTCATGCGGAATTAGAAAAAAATACGGGTGGACGAAGAACAAGAGAAGAGGAGTCTCCATTTCGACTGGAACACAAAGATGGTCATTACCCTGTGTTTCTTCCAGGAACAGAAAAAAAAATACCCCAAAGACAATGGTCTATGCATCTCATTCGCAACGAAAAATGACCCGAATTAGATGCAAAAAGTGTGATGTTGCACTTTGCATGGTCCCGTGTTTTGAAAAATACCATGTTAAAAAATTATTAGATATAAAAATTAAAAATATTTGTTTTAACAATTTAATGTAGTAATTGTAGCTTTTATGATAAATAAAAAATAACAAAAAAAATTAAATTCAATTTTTAAAAAAGTTTTTAACTCAGCCAGCGGCAGTCCAAAGCCTGTGTCAAAAATGAGGATGGAAAACTTTTAAATAAAGCAAAATAATAGTTAAAGTACGTAAAGTTTAAGTTAAGTGTAAGCAGCAGGAAGAGCACTGAAATTGCTTAGCCTACAAGCACTCCGCTGCTGCGACTGCTGTTACCTAGGTCGCTCACCACTCCCCGCCGCGAAAAGGTTAATCACAAGGGTCAACCAGTTATACTGTTTCAATCCCCACTTTCATCTTGCAAGAAAACATGATGACATGGGTGCCACATCATGTAAACATTATGATGAACACAATTTTACAACCTAAATTTTATAAGCTAATTACATTCAATAAACATATGTATCAAGCATATAAAATAGACACATTCTCACACATCATAAGACATTGTCTTACAATTCCTCTCTTACCACCCCAACTTAAATCCAACAGAACTGATATGGGTCAGTGTAAAAGACTACAGGGTGGCCACTAAACCAAGGCCAGAAAATTCAAAATTCCAGTTTACTGATTACACATTCGACGTAAATCAAATTGACACGAAACATAAAAAAAAATATCAAATTAAATATTTATGTTATTAATACAGGTTAGAAAATTACTCCACACAAAAAAATTGTCACTACAAAGTGACAGCACTTGGACCATGTATGCTCATAACACACCCGAAATAATTAAGTTCTGATTAGTATAACCAGTACTGAAAACTTTCATTTTAAATTAAATGCTAACTACAAAAAAAAGAATTATTAGTTCTTCCCACACTTGTTAAATAATCTTAGTAGGCCTATTATATTTCACATTCCAGGTCTTGGAAGTCCAAAAAAGTGATAAACATGACTAATTAAAAAAAAAGGTTACTTTCAATTATTAAAAAAGGCTGAAGAAAGTGACTAAAACTTATGAAAAATACGATATATGCAGAAATTTACATGTAGGAATTTGTCTTATACTTAGTTTTCTTAAAAAAAAAAAATTATATTTTACTAATTTGTAAGAGAAGTCATTCAAATTATAAATCGGTAATTGTAATTGTAACTATTTCACCGTCAATTCTAATGTTTAGATTGACTTTATAATCATAGGTGAAACATTTTTAAAGGTCGGAAAAGTAAAAACAACAATAAAAGTAACTTTAAAAGTTGAACGAGGCAGGTAACAAAACAAGAAAAAAGTTCGGTTAGGAAGAGTTTGAAAAGCCCGATTTGGAACAATAAAATTATAGATTAGGCATTTTTAAAGGTAGGAAAATTAAATATTACAATAAAACTAATTACTTAAAACTATAAATCTGTATGGTAATTAATTATTTTTATTTACGTCTAAAACTTATAATGAATTATTTCATCACAAGGTTTTGTTAATAATCACGAAAAGAACTCATTTAAAATAAACAACGGTGTTTGAATTGAACGACTCGCTATGCAGCTTAGATACCAGTACCATAGTTTTACATGAGAAAAACACCGTTCCGTTCACTGACTCTGTTAGACTAGGGATTGGATACGATATTTTGTACATATATATCGCATTAATGATTTTTAATGAATATATTTGTACCATTGAGCCTCAGAAATGTTAAGCTCGTCAAAAGCCACTGCCTATTTTAAAATTTATAAAAGCAGCTGAGAGGAAAAGTGCGCGTGCTGCTCATGCCCGAATCGGATGCTTTACTGGCATCTCTGGTTCAAACGGGGTGTTACAACACTGGCGGCGTTCACATCTCCTACTGAAATACAAATTTATAAAGGATTTCAGCGTGGTTTTCGTTTCTCGAATGTAAAAAAGTAGTCAGCAGTTGCTAAAAAACATATTAATAATGTCGTACTCTTAACTTTATTTCTTTTTTTAAAATTCCAGGATTCCCTGAAAATGCAAGCATATTCAAGTAGTTATTCCCGGTCAATGAAATTCACGCATTATTCCCAGTTTTCCCGGTCGGTGGCCACCCTGGACTATATTAAACAAAAACAATGTAGTCTGACAGTGAGCAAAATGTTAGCTAAAGAAAATTTCTGACCTATCTCTGCAGAAGACAGGAAGTTGTATTGTGACCATGTAACGCGCACTGAAGTTGAGCAGTGACTGGCAGTTTAGTATTATAAATAATAAATTAGTATTACAACTAATATTGACAATGACAAATACAGTGAAATAAATTTGGACAACAGTTTAGCGATTTTCAAGAATTCTACAACACATGAAAGCTCCGGTATTTGTTGTGTTAGTAAATACATATATAATTACATTAATACTGTAATATTTCCACTTTCTGCATATATAAAGGTACAGAAAATTTTTCATGAGACTGGTATTTTTGAACAGGATAGTGGTAGGTAGACAGCGTGTGATTGGAGGGGTAAAATGGTTAAGTTACCATTGTCACATTTCCCTTTAGTGCATAACTGGATTATTTAAATAACTTAATAAACGTAATATACTCTGGAATTTCCACAAGTTTCTGCATATTTAACAGGTATGCTTTGTTTCAAATTTCTAGTAACAGAACTCATTAACTGTTTCAGTACTGACCTGTCCTCCAGTGCTCTGAGTAATTATCTGTGAGCCGGGAGTAAGGTTAGCTGTTTTCCCTGTGATTGTTACGGTTTTTGGCAAACCACCTTGCCCTGAACCGGGAACAGTTATAGTTATTGGTTTGCCAAGTGGAGTTGTTGTATTTGCTGAGGAGACCATGACCATTCTCATAGGGCCACTTGGTAAAGTGCCAGTGCTTGTTACCATATTTGAACCAGTCAACGGTAACATCGATACTGTTGTTGTTGCAGCGCCTGCAACACATTTGTTGACATAGAAGTTTCATAAACATAAATTTTTTTGAGATTAATCACACACATACACACACATACCATTATTGTATTCAGAGAAAAAATATATTGTTATTTATAGAACTAATTTAACACCACAGGCACAAGTTTCATGAATCACCTTTATTTAACCTTAATTTATTCTGATAAATAAACCACAGTTAATTAAACTATAAACTTAATGTCACACTGCACAAATTGCAATGCACAATACTAACCACGATACAACAACTTGCACAATTGAAGATCATTTAGATTTTAGTCTCTAGTTCTTCTGATGTTTACGGAAATCTAATGACTCAAAATGGGTTACTACACTTGTATGGGGTGTGGAATACAAATATAGGAGCCAGGGGGGAAAACGATGAGAACAATTTTCTTTCAATTTTTGTTTTTTGATGCCTATATATAGCTTGGATAGAGATCTATCTACTTTGTGGATGAGAAGTGTGAAAACGCTTCCAGTCCACTGTTAATAAATTCATAAAGAAATGTGGCAAACGGGAAAAACAATCAAGAGTCACTAAGCTCAGGGGAAAAATGGAGTCCACTTAGCCTAGAGGTAGGGAGAATTCAAACCACAATCTATTGTTAATGCTAATGCTAATGTTTACTACTAGAGTTCTGTTTTACATATGAAGAACACATTTAAAAAGAAAAATAGGGTAAGAGAGAAGACATTTTTGAGCAAAAACCTTGAACATTTAAGCAAAAAATTGTGTATATCAGAAGTACTAATTTACTTTTCTATTTTATACACTAAATGTATTGTTACTGTAAAATACCAAAAAATTGTATTCACGTTTTTAAAAATGTCATTTAAAAAAAAAAAAACTTTGTTTTTTGACTCCTGTAAAATCTGGTCAAATGGACTCTTGATTGTTTGTCCCCCTCCCCCTCCGGCTCTTCAAATACATGTTATTATCTTTCCTAGTGTTTTAAGTGTAGGTTTATTTTTCTCATATATTTTTTGTAAAATATGTGACTGCATTACCTACAGTATTTTGGAAAGTCAATTTTTTTTTTTGAATTCGGAATAAGCTAAATGCAATTTATCTCCCAAACACATGATTATCAGTTAAATAAGTCATTAAAATTTTTTATTAAAAATTAATAGACACCACCAATACACTGAATTTTCTAAAGGCAAATTGTGACTTGAAAAAAAAACCACTATTCACACCTATGCATAGTTAATATCACGTAGAAAGAAGTTACAGAAGATGAAAATTTACAGCCAGTGCCAAAATGGCAAAAACTGCCTGGATCTTTTTGCACTAGTATAACATTATTATTAGGAGTTGGTTTATTTAACTGTCACCTAACACCATGATACATTTGTTCTGGGTATCCATTATAGACCACTGAAGAATTTGATTCAGGTGTGATGTTCCATCTTTCCAAACACCACTGGTGACCACAAGAGTTTTGATTTCCATATTTTTGAAGGGGGGGGATGGCCATTTCAGGGCCTTTCTTCTTACTGTCACTACCAATCGTACAAAAATAATCTCAGAGCCATCAGTATGGTGCCAATATATTTAAAACATTCTAGACTATGCTATAGCTCACTCCATATAAATTATTGGCTGATTGCTAAAAATGAAGTAAAATATATTTCAATCGGTCAAAGAAGTCAGAAAGTGGTTACATGACAGAATTTTGAAATAGTAGATAACAATACACTGTGGAAAAAATGGTGGCATTGGATAACTTAGTGAGTAAAGAGAAGTGAAAATAAAATAAAATAAAATAAGCACAAGTGAAAAAACCATGCTGTGAAAATACTGCTACGACTTTTACACTTAGGAAGTATGAAAATTGTTAGGTACAAGAGGCAAAAAATGTATACTTTCCCATTCTTTCATTGTTACTGATGAGGTTTTTTTAAATGCTAAAATGACCAGTTTTCATATGACTGATAACTCACATCAGAATTTATGGCAATGTTTGATATTCTAAGCATTCTGGTGTATAAATTTCATTGTAATACATTAAACTCATGAGTATTTATGGAATTGGCTGACACGATCACTGTAGATAACCGAATTCTATGGATATTTCGCAATATGTACAAAAGAGGGTAGAAAGCAAATGAAAACTTTTTATTAACATTAGCTGTTTATTTAAAGTAAAGCACTACAGTGAAACCCAGTTAAAACGCTCATCAAGGAACATTGTGAAAACTGCATATTAAGCAGGATATTACCAAGTAGCAATATACATATTGAAACAGTGTAACTAATAATCACATTTTCTATGCAGTTTAAATACTAACTCACACAAACTGCCATTTCGTCAGAAGTTGTCTTGCATCATCGGTGTACCATCTACATTCAGTATTTGTTACTACCTATATACTAATCTGATCCAGAAAGTAAGTACCGTTTGGGCATTAAGAAAATGATACAAATTATTTTCAAATTCATTTATTTTTCAAAAATTCTGAATCTACGTTTCTACATAGTCACCATGCAAGTTGAGACATTTGTCGTATCTTGGCACTAATTTTAATATGCCCGCTTCAAATAATTCGGCCACCTGCGACTTCAACCACTGCTGGACGATTCCCTTTATCTCATCATCACTTTCAAACTTCTGGCCGGCAAAAAATTTCTTCAGATGCAAAAACAAATGGAAATCTCTGGGAGCCAAATCTGGACTGTAAGGAGGATGACTGAATTGTTCCCAACGAAATGAATCAACAAGCGCCATCGTTACAGGTCCGGTATGCGGTACGCTGCTTGTAGTGAACATTTTCTCTTCCATTATTAAACAGCCTAACCCACTTTCTCACCATAACTTCACTAATCTTCTCTTCCATTATTAAACAGCCTAACCCACTTTCTCACCATAACTTCACTAATCGCATTCTGTTCATAAACTTCACAAATCTCGATGAATTTCATAATGACGAAGATTTCTCACATTCAAAAACCTAATAACTCTTCTTATTTCACAACTGGCGGGCCAATCAATTTTTTTAAAAATGATTACCGATGTGTAGTAAACGTGAATCGGAATGTATACAAACAATATAGCTTGGCTACTTCATCGTCGAATAGAAGGAAGTAACTACGCATGCGCGACCTTCGTACTACAATATGCGCAGACGGTACTTACTTTCTGGATAAGCCTCGTATATAACAAAAGTTATATAGGCCTGTACAAAATTCAAGTGAACATCTCTTACATTTTCATGGACAGCAGGGATCAGATTTAGGAATGAATCACCACAAATGTAAAAATTAAAAAAAAAGGTCAGAAAAATACATGTTAGTGAAATAGTGATACAAAAACTGAAGTCACTGCTGACCTGACAGCAAACATCACAGGCAATATTCAATGTCAATATCTAATTTTTCACATCTGTTGACTAAGCTAGTAGAGTACAATGGATGTTTACACATTGTGTACAGTATTTCAGTTTTAGCAATCCAGCAGTCTTCAACTATACCGTGTAAACATAAAGACAAACATACTGAGACAGTCATAGTAAAAATACACATGTGAACGTAACAATTTTTAAAAATCTGTGATGGAAGTTTCCTCAACATTAGTTTATTAGCAAACAGTACGTAGTTTTGTTCCTCCATGTATTATCTGTCTACATGCAGCAACACTGCATTGTGGCTCATTCTTGACTGTGTAGTAGGCTCCTCTTCTTCTCCTTCAGTCTCTTCCATGTCCACCCATTTTGCTCTACTGACAATTTGTCCATCAGTAAGATGCTCAAATCCTGGATCATTGGCAACACAATTTATTCATTATACAATGTTTTCTTCATCAACCCCCCCCCCCAAATGGATTTTGCTAAGTTAGCCAGACCAGAAGCAGAACTTTTTCCTCTTCAAGTCCTGAATGACTTTTTCCATTTTTTACATTTGTAATAAATTTCCTCCACGATTTTACAAGCACGAAAGATGTAACCAACTCTCATACAGTACTGATATCATATTGTTACGACTGTCTACTTGCTCATTGTAGGTACAGTGGAAACAAAATAAGTACAAGACACCAATTAAGTCACTGATCACCAGCTTTAATTTTCACAGTTAAACAGTTCATAATTAACAACACAGTCTCTTATAACACATCAAATAAAAATTGTTCACACACAATAAACAATGTCTACTAATAGAGTCTTGCACAATTATAAAACACATAACACAATAATTCTTCACTTTGACAAGCACTCAATCCACACTAGCTGAAGTCGCTCATGTAACTAACTGATAACCCAGCAGCTATGGCTTTATATACGCTGTGCTGAGGCCGAGTACAGCTTTCCCTCCTTAACTGCACGCCAGCTGCTTAATGCGTAGTTCCTGGAACTCACCAGAATCATCTACTTGAATGACGCACAGCTGCCACACTGGACAGGGGGAGTGGAGAAAGTTCTGGATTGTTCAGTACGCTTCTCGCAACACTGCCTCCTCCTTAAGCCTGTTCGTCCCGAACTGGCAAACCGTCTCTGAAGTAATACTTGGCCAGGCGATCTAGGTGGACGTCCGTGTGAAAGATAATTCTCCCGTCCTTCGAATTCGGTCTCATGTGATCCGAACATCAAGTTCCCAGGAATATGAGTCTTCCGCTCAACCAGTAGTTTTGCTGGAATCACTCCCGTTGCATCATGTACTGATGACCTAAACACCACTGGCTGATCCAAGACTGATTGGATCTCGTCAACAACCTCTTGCATAACTTCATCTTCAGGGACTTTCTTCTGGGCGCTTATATTACCTCAGGAACAAACAAGGGGTTTTCCTTGACACCCATAGTTGGTTTTCCAGTCACTTCTTTTGCTGTTTCACGTATCTGTACTTCCTCTGCTAGTTCTTCTTCCATTTCCGCCTGGAATAGGAAAGGTTCCTCTTGACCAGACCTGTTGACTTCTTCTTCGCCCAATGCCACTTGCCTGATTGGATTGAATGGTTGGTAGACCTTGTCATTTTAGCCATGCAAAGATTTATCTTCTCTTGGCCGACCCTCAGGACATTCTCTCTTAAGTCCACAACGAATCTGTAGGCATTCATAATGTCCATGCCAAGAATCACTTCATCGACAATGTCTGCAATGAGCATTTGGTGGTTAAACTTGAGAAGACCCAGGCGTACACGTACGTCTATCTTTCCTCACACATTGACGGGGTTTCCAGTCACAGTCTGTATTGTACAAGAGCTAATTTGAGGCCATCGGTTGCTGATTAAGTCAGGGTGCACAATAGACACTGTAGCTCCTGTGTCAAATGTAAATGATGTTTGTTTACCTTCCGCAAATCCATTAACAATTAAGTTTCCACTAGTGTCTTATGTAGCGTGGAAACTGTGTGCTGTTCTGGGGCTTTACTTCTCCAATTGGTGTGATCGCTCCCTTCTCTCGGTATTTTCTTCTCCCAACAGTCTACCTGTAGATGACCACGTTTCCCACAGTTGTAACACTTAGGTCTTCTGTCTTTATCCTATGGTTCAAAAGATTGTTGTGGCGCTGCTGACTTCTTAAACTGTTGTTTTTTAATCGTCTCTTTATGTCGTCCGCCATGACGATACTGTGGTATTGGATCCGTTTGGCTACAACGTGATGGCATACTTTGATTAATGTAGGTCGCCAATTTGGCAGCTTCAAAACGGAGAGCATGAACAAGAGTGTCTGATTTATTATCATGCCGAGCCATTCTTAACACTTATTGTAACTGACTATCTCTGATACCGTCAATAAACATAATGAGAGAAATCCACTTCCGGAAGTCCTCCGATTCTTCAGGATAAGCCAATCTCGTCAGTCGGTCGACATTCGCTTCAAACTCTTGAAGGCTCTCCCGTGAACGCTGTCGCCTTGCTTTAAGTTGTTCACGGTACACTTCCCACAAATGCTGGTCACCGTACTGTAATTCCAGAGCTTTAGTTAATTCAGCATAGACGTTCTGACTGTCAGATGGCACTTTCTGTATTAGTTCTGCGGTAGACCCTTTTAAAGCAAGAATTAGTGAAAGTCCTTTCTCTTCTTCTGTCCATTTATTTAAGCGAGTGGCAGCTTCAAATTGGTGAATATAAGTTGCCTAATGAGTACTTCCATCAAACGTTGGGGCCTTTGTGAAAACTGGCCCTACTACAGTTTGATTTCTCTGGTATTTTGAATCTTCTTCAACATTTATTAATGGTCTTTCATTATCAACGACTAAATATCAAACGTTAGTGGTATTTCATTATTAGATCTTTCACTAAATGTGCGACTTCTTTTTTAATTTGTTTTATTGCACTTTTAATAGTCTTCTAAACATGACATACTTGTTTTCATAGTTGACACAGATTTTTCTATTTCAGATATTCTGTCAACTTGTTTGTTCAGCTCACCTCATAACAGGACGATTTTTTCAGTCGTATTCTCTTGTACGAATGCCTTAACGCCATCTGCTTGACGACAAAATTCTTCTTTTTTCCGTCTCTCTGGTGTTTCATTTTCACGCTTACGTTTTTCTTTTAGTCGTTCTTCCATTAGTGCTTTTTGTCATTCCTCTGCTGCTTCTCTTTCTTGTCCGAGTTTCTCATCCAGTCATTTTTCCTTTTCTGCCGCCTCGTGTCACCATCGTTCCTCGATCTGCAGTAGCATTGCTTGGAATAATTCTATCATCTGACTGGCATCCATTGTTTGCCAATTAATTACGAATTACACTTGTCTTGTACAAAGTGTCCACTGTTTCCACTGTTAACCGTTCTATCCCAGTTCTGACACCACTGTTACGACTGTCTACTCACTCGTCGTAGGTACACTGGAAACAAAATAAGTACAAGACACCAATTAAATCACTAATCACCAGCTTTAATTTTCACAGTTAAACAGTTCGTAATTAACAACACAGTCTCTTATAACACATCAAATAAAAATTGTTCACACGCAATAAACAATGTCTACTAATAGAGTCTTGCACAATTATAAAACACATAACACAATAATTCTTCACTTTGACAAGCACTCAATCCACACTAGCGGAAATCGCTCATGTAACTAACTGACAACCCGGCAGCTATGGCTTTATATACGCTGTGCTGAGGCCGAGTACAGCTTTCTCTCCTTAACTGCACGCCGGCTGCTTAATGCATAGTTCCTGGAACTCACCAGAATCATCTACTTGAATGACGCACAGCTGCCACACTGGACGGGGGGAGTGGAGAAAGTTCTGGATTGTTCGGTTCGCTTCTCGCAACAATATTTTCTATAAAGAATTGTGTAGGCTTTCCAAAATACAACATGCCAACATTTTTTTGTGGATGAGATAGGGCACTGTCATTTAACAACACTGCCTTCTGTGACAAGCCATTGAAAGTGAGTTGTTTTCGAAGTTGAGGAACAAAATGTTTTGCAAATCAATCTTGAAAGATAAGATGTTTTTACCCATCTAGCCTTTTCATTGATTGATTGTAGTAGTGAACAGAAAGTTTTTCAGCTCTTGTTCCTTTAATAGATCGTGGTTGTTTTTATTTTCCAATTACGATCAACTTAAGCTTACTGTTGCTTTACTGCATGACATGATCATTATTCTTTCCTTGCTAGACTTGTACCTGGAAGTTGCCATTCAGAATGAAAAACCAACATACAGGACAGCAAACATTTTTAAAAAGTACCAATTCATCAGCACAGTAGACCTTTTCATGCGAAAGCCCTTTAGACACAGCAGGTTGTTCAGATTCAACTTTTAAGTATTCAGGAACCTGTTCATCACTGCAGTTTTTCGCTATAAAGTAAGTTGGTTCTTTTACACTGTGAAAGTTCATTTCAAGCCAAGCATAGATCCTGAAATAGATCAAGGATTTCAATAGATCCTGAAATAGGTGTCTCCACCTGGGACTAGCAATGCTGCATCAAGTTTTTCAAAGGTAGAACTCTTGTTTTTCTTTTCTTCATTGCAGAAGAGTTATCAGAACAAGACACAAAGTACATCAACTTCTCTTTTTTGTTTAAAAAATCCCAAGCCATAGTTTCTCCTATTGCTGACTTAAAAGATATCATCAAGCCAACACAATGGTCCATGTTCAACCTTAGAAGATAGTGTTCGGCAAGTACATTATGGTTTTTATGATAGGTGGATAATAGTGGATGCCACAGACATCTCAACAGCAACATAAGAAGGGTTTCCTTAAAATTCCCAAACTTTGCAAACAGTGTGCGAGGTAGTGCTACTAACGATGTGTGCAATATCTGTGACCTAGATGCAACATTAGGAAGCATCCTAATGAAAACTGCAACATAATATTTAGTTTAATCATCATCCAGTACCTGTTTGTGTCAACGTATGTCACATGTGCCCTGCAATTTTTGTTGCGATTTAAAAAAGTGATTGTCTTGAGAAACAGATTAATATGAAATTACACATTAAAATTGGGCAAACCCCTTCAAAAAAATCTGAAATTTACAAACAGCATATGGGAATGAAGCCAAACACACGAGTGGTGTAAATGTTTCAGATGGCTGAACTTCGCCTGACAATGTTTCTCGTTCAGGTCGACTGTCATAACATCCAAAACTGATAAAATTGTTGAGCCATACAAATTACAAGAGATTTAAACAATCAGTCCATGTGGCAGTGCAATGTGTAAAGTAAGTGATTTCATTGTCTCCACCATATATTGGAAGAGGAAAATTAAACTGCTGAGACTTGATTATATTATAGACATCAGGAATGGTTTTATTATAACACTATTAATACTGAAGACTTAAATTCTAAATAGGAAATAGACATAACAAAAGTCACACACATTAATGTGACAAGTAAATGATAAGTCACTACAGAAACATTCATCAAAATGTTATCAATTTTCATATCGTTTAATCCTGTACTGCTACAAATGTATATTCCAAGCTAAAGGAAAAAATACACTGCGTAGTTACAACTCTTGTGTTTGTAATAATAACATATTTTCCAGCTACAATGCATTAGATTTGCGAATGCAACGTTTCTTCACAAGACTAGATTTGATATACCATGTGTATACAATCTGTTGTACTGCATCTGTCAAGTGCTACACCTGTAATTACAGTAATCAATAGGATTTTGTGCTTTCTGTATGTCTGGTAGCACAAACTACCATCAGTACTCATAATCTCTATACATATCGTGCCTTTGTGTCTGTGTTAGTAAGCTTGGTGTTTAGAAAATGTGCACTGTATGAATAGTTTATGTGTGCATGTACACAATGCCTAGATTGAGACAAGTTTTGTTAACATAAGTCCTGATAAACTGAATTGCTGGTTTATGGAACAATTACCTGATGCGGCCTGTGTTGTCAGAGTCTGAACGGTTCTAAGCCCAGAAGCAGTAGTCACTACAATAATCTGTTGCGCAGCTGGCCTGCCAGGTTTTGTAATAACAATTGTCTGTTGCTTGCCTGATGTGCTTGCTGCACCACTCTTATTTACAGCAACCATATTTGATGGTACAGTTTTCACAGTAGTTAAAACTTTCTGCCCTCCAGCTACAAAAAGATTTTTTTAAAGGTACTATGATGTGAAAGTTGTTAATTAGTGTAAACCATTATTATGTTCCAGATTAATTATTTTACAAAACTATAAGTTATGAAATTTACTACTGAACTTTACATGCCAGAAAACTTTATTCACTATCACAAAAATTATACACGTGTATACCCCCATTTTCTGCAGATGAACAGTCAAGGGATAAGACAGAGGAACTTCATGCAAGCCATTGGTACCCAAACGAGAGAAGTTTATTTTTGTCCATGATAATGAAAGACCAGCGAAGGCAAATATGAGAGTCTTCAGAATAGTGATTCTGTGGGAGAGGCACTCCTAGTTCTCAGGTATTCATACTGAAATGTCCACCTCAGGTTACAAACGGGAGCCATGGAAATTGAGTCGACAGAAGAAAATAGACAATGAGATAATGAGAGTTATAGGATTAAGGGATTCAAGGAAGTGCTTGCTGAATCAACAACAATTAGACCATCAACAATTGAGGATTGAGTAAAGATCACAGACAACTGAATCACCCAAGATTGATAAACTGGTGCCAAGAGATGGAGAGAAAGTGATGAGAATAATATTCTCAATGATATAAAAAATACCACGGAAAAGCCAACAAAATCAGTGGCAGTTGTTAGGGCTAAATAAAGCTGCAGGCAAAAATACAAAAGTGGAAATCAAAGATGCCATCAGAGAATGCATTGGCAAGTAAACTGAATAAACTGACAATATAAGGAATGGGAGGAGTGGCCAATTATGAATAGAAATAATTATGGAAGTAAAGAAGTGGAGACAGTAGAAGTAAAAACAATTGCACAGACTGATGAAAGGGAAAAGGCTAAGTTGAAAGCCATACAAAAAATTAAAAGGTGTATAGAAGAGGGTGCTGACTTTAGTGAGCTTAAGGATGTGTTCAATGGGGTAGATGTACAATAGGACCAACTTGTTGGAGGTTGTCAATGTATAGAGTGCTATCAGTATAGACAGGAATGTGATTCTTTTGACTGATAAAAAAAGCTATGTAGTAAAGCAAGGTTACCATTAAATAGCAAGGTTATCTGGTAATCTAGTAAGGTTACCATTAAATATCCAGGTACAGCCAAAGTACTAGAACAAAATGATGGGCAAGTTGATTACCAGCGAGTACTCTTAAGACCAAAACAAAGAAATGAGAAATTAGAGGAAAGTCAAGTATATTATATATGCTCACCTAGAAGTTATTCAAGGATGGTAAAAGTGATCTTGAAGATATTGTTAATTAAATGAGTAAACTTGTACAAATAATGACTGAAACAATGATATTTTATGAGAGCAACAAGATTACTTGTGTGCTTGAGGGAAGGATGGAAGCCAATCACATAAGGAAGTTTTTTGGAAGTAAGCCTTTATAGGTTTCAGTTTAGAAGTCAACATTTTGAGTTTTAAGAGAAAGTTGACTCACCCAAAAAACAGGCATCTGAGAAGGTAATAATTAATGTGGGAAGGGGCTTGCACAGATCTGCTGAAGACTGTTAAAATATAATGTGAATATGAAAGACATGAGGCTAAAAATTAGAGCAATAAAAAAGTGGGACTGCTGACCTCCTACTGGAAATGGAAGGGATAAAGCAGATGCACTTTCAGATGAAATTAAAAATAAGGCTGGCACTGGCAAGGTAAAAATAATTATACAGTGAAACTTGGTTAACTCGAACTTGGATAATTCGAATAAACTGGTATTCCCCTTGAAAAACGTATTTAAACTCTTATAAAAATGGCATGCCTAATTCAAAGTAAAAAATATTTCGTTTGGATAATTCGAAGTTTTTTTCAAAGACAAAGTTTAAAATGTTTGCTTAGCTCGGAGTGTTTGCTTTCGTTTTGGTTGAAAACAGACACAATACAGTCATACACAATAGGTGTAGGTACCGTTATACCTAACTGTAATCGCATGAGGAATGTAGGGAATTCCAAACTTGCTCTGTACACAATACTGTACCCCCAAGGTAGTTTGGAATTTCCCCTACCAAAACAGAGTTAAGCCAGTAATGTTACAGTACAGTTGAATAGTGCGTAAGGTGTGCTGCTCGATTTAATTGCATGCTGTCAAAATCATGTTGTTCGATTTAATTTTAAAACTACAGTAGTGTTTTGGCTACAATTAGAGCTTACGTGCATTCTAGAGGTTACGTTCAGTTTAACAATGGCTAAGTGCGGCCCGTACAAGAGTTTAACTTTAGACGAAAAAGTTAAAGGGATACAAGACGTGGAACGGGGAGCAAAACGAAAATGTGACATTGCAAAAGAATACGGAATTTTACCGAACACTTTGTCGTCTTTCTTAAAAAATAAAAACACACTTATGGAAAACTGGAATAAAAAAAACGGGAAAAGTCGAAAGCGGGTAAGAACAGCAGATTATCCTGCAGTGGACGATTGTGTTTTAAAGTGGTTCAAACAAACTCGTGACCAAAACATTCCTTTAAGTGGACCAATAATCCGTGCAAAAGCAGATGAATTCGCAGAGGGATTGGGCCTTCGGGATTTTAAGGCAAGTACCGGTTGGTTTGCGGGTTTTAATGACGGAAATGCGATTTCTTTTCGAAATGTTTGTGGTGAGAGCGGATCAGTGAGCGGACATTTAGTAGATGAGTGGCATGCTGAATTAGCGAAAACTATTGAAAATTACCAGCCAAAAAATATCTTTAATGTCAACGAAACAGGGCTATTTTTTAAGTGTTTACCAAACAAAACATTTTCATTTAAAAACGAAAAGTGCAGTGGGGGAAAGAATAGTAAAGAAAGGTTGACAATTTTGATAGGGTCAAATATGGATGGGTCAGAAAAATTACCGCTTTTAATGATTGGCAAAGCAGCACAGCCGAGATGTTTTAAGTCTGCAAGAAGTTTACCGGTAACTTACGAAGCCAATAAAAAAGCTTGGATGACAGCTGCATTGTTTGAAAAATAGCTTCTGAATCTTGACAAAGAACTTGGTCGGAAAAAGAGAAAAATTTTGTTGTTTATCGACAACTGCACGGCCCACAACAACCTTCCATCGCTAACGTGGATTAAAATTGAATACTTTCCGGCTAACATGACCTCAGTTGTTCAGCCTATGGACCAAGGGGTTATTAAGAATCTGAAACATTTTTATCGTTGGCAGGTTGTTATGAAAATCTTAGGAGTACCAAACAAAAAATCAATTAACGTATTGGATGCTGCTCATATGATACATAATGCATGGAACAAAGTTAAGCCTAGTACGATAGCACACTGTTTCAGGGTCGCTGGTTTCAAGATCAGAAATGATGAAGCAAATGAAGTTGCAAACTCTACAAATACTGATTGGAACCATCCTGAAGAAAATACACCAGATGGCTGGGAAGATTTAAATGTTGATGTAAGCTACGAAGCGTATTTAAATGTCGATGCTGACGTCACCATCTGTGGAACTCTGACGGATGGGGAAATTCTCGAAGAAGTGATGAAAAATACGCAGGTATCTTCTGAAGCAGAAGAAGAAGACCTTCAACCAGAGAAACCGATTCCATCCACTTCTGAGGCAGTTTCAATGATCGCGGACTTAAAACGATTCGTTGAAGCTCAGTCCAACGTTAATAACAAAATTTTTTGTGCTGTGAGTGAATTAGATTTTATTCAGGGTAAAAAAAAAAAAAAAAAATTACACATTTTTGGGGTACAGGTAATTCTCTTCTCTTTTATAAATGTTGGTTCATGTAATACAATTTTTGAGTAATACCCTGTAAAATAACTCACTTTATTACTGAAATAAATTAGTTTCTTCTGTGCAATTAACGTACATTATTTCTGTTGCAGTACTTAACAAAAAATGTGAACTTACAGTATTGTTCCGTATGATGTTGGTTATTTCGAATTTTGGATAATTCGAATTTTTTTCCTTTCCCCTTGAAGTTCGAATTAACCAAGTTTCACTGTATATCTTATACATATACAATATATAGATGAAATAACAACAAAATCATACACCCAGTATAGTTGCCAATAAACCCATTGGTCTGAAGCTTATGAAAAGAAGAATTAAAACAAGGTGGATTAAGAAAGAATAATGTTTACTAGATGTTTTAAATGTCTGGAGTTTGGTCACAGATGGAGTGAATGTATAGGGTCTGATTGCACCAATGTAATTGTGGTAAACGTGATATGAAGCTAAAAGATGTAAATCACTGCATGGCATATAACAGTGATGATCTGAGAGCAGGTAATACAAAGTGTATACCCTTCAGGATATTGCTTAAAAACCTAGTAAAACAGTAAGCTCCAAAGAGATGTAGTATTATCTTAGGTAACAAGCAGAGAACTAATTAAAATTTTATAAACTAACCTGGAGACGTCAAGACTGGCTCATAAATGCCTCAAAAGATTAACATTGATATTTTAGTGTAGGTGAAGCTACTAAACGTTAGTGGCTGGGAACCAGTGGGTTAAGATAAAAGATTAAACTTGGCAGCATTTTTCTTATATAAAAATACTGAAGTAACTGAAGCAAGTTTCGCCATAGAATACATACAAATAACTCTAAAGAACTGTCACGTTTTCTGCTGTTACTTGTCTCCCAACATTCCTATGAACACACTTACAATGAAGTTGATATTCAAAGTGAGACTCTGGTACTCAAAGTGAGAAGCATAAAAAAAATAATCAGGATTATAAATGCCAAATCCCTTGTGGGGTTTGCCTGTTTTGGATAAAAGAGAATACTGGTTGGATCTGATGTCAGCCATAGACCTGGTCATACCTAATACAAATAAGCCCACTTTTGTAAGGGGAAGTAGTCAATCATATATAGATGTTACGTGCTCTATGCGTAAAATAGCAAAGAATATTAGGAAATGGAGAAAAGTATTACCGATCACCAGTACATTTTTTTTAAGATTTAAAACTTAAGCCAAGAAAAACAAATAGATTTATAATAAAATATTAAAATAGAAACTTTTTAACTACTTCAGAAAGCTCAAAATGCCGAATACATGGTTCAAAGAAAACAGAAAAAGGCATAGAAGAAATCCAGATTACTCAAGAAGATACTGAAGAATACTTATCACTCCCAAATAAAATTAAAAAATGCCCAAGGTTTTCAAGAAAATCCAAGAAGAGGACAGGTACCATCTGGACTGACGAAAGGAGGGAGAGATATCGATCAAGAATGAAGGAGACATGGGAGAGGAGGAGAAGGGAGGAACCAGTTCAACGCTGGTCTGTGGATTTTAAGTGAGTGTGATTTAGGACATCAAAATCCTACATGAGAATTAAATAGTGGAGGTGTGTACGTCAAACCCTATACTTCACTTAAGATGACAACAGTTTTCTTGAAATAACTACTGAGACAATCAAGATGCTCGAAGACTTGATGGCCTGTTTTGAGAGACACAATGATACGAGGTCTGACAATTGAGTTCGCAAACTCACCACCGTTTAGCGTTGAGGGCAGCACTATACAAGCAGCTCTGTAAGATTTCATAACCATAGTATTTCAGTGTCTCACAGCAGTGTTCGTGTTGACATGTGGTGGATCTGTGCTGAATGGCATGCATTGTTGTTTGTGCTTGTGTGTGCGCTGTCGTGAAAATGTCTGAGCTGGAATTAGAGCAATGAACAAACATCAAATTTCTGGTGAAATTGGGCAAGAGTGGGAGTGAAAACAGGAAATGTTAGTAACAAGTCAAATGGATGAAAACATTTGCCAAAATTCATCAAATTATGTGTCCAAATCGGCGACTGACTGTGAGATCCATTGCAGACCAAGTGAACATTGATAGGGAAACTGTGCGGAAAGTTTTAACTGAAGACCTTGGCATGCGCAAAGTGTGTGCCAAAGGAGCTCACCGATAAACAAACGCAAAGGAGGGTTGAACTGTCCACAGGCCTGTTGGAGAGGTAAGACAATGTTTTGGGCCAAATAATCACAGGTGATGAAACCTGGATCTTCATGTATGACCCTGAAAGAAAGCGACAAGTGCCCCATGGAAGTCACCTGATTGACCAAAAATGTTCCGTCAATCAAAATCAAAAATGTTGTTAACCTATTTTGATATCCGAGGGGTTGGTCACCATGAATTTGTACCACCAGGACAAACAGTTAACCAAGTGTTCTAATTGGGAGTGCTGCAAAGGTTACATGAAAAAGTGAGACACAAACAAACGGAACTTTTCGCCAACAACTCATGGCTTGTGCATCACAACAATGGACCTGCATATATAGCACTGTCTGTACTGCAGTTTTTGGCCAGGAAATAAATAACTTTGGTAGACCACCCGCCATACTCACCTGACCTTGCCCCCCCCCCCAATGACATCTAACTTTACCCGAAGATCAAAGAGTTTTGAAAGGAAGATATTTTGATAACATTGAGGACACTAGGGCTAATACGACGGCAGCTCTGAAGGGGACTCCAGAAAAAAGTGTTCCAAAATTGCTTTGAAGGGTGGAATACGCTTCCCATCCGTCAGTGTATAGCTTCCCACAGGGAGTACTTTGAAGGTGACCACAATAGTATTCAGCAATAAGGCATGTAGCATATTTTCTAGGATGAGTTCGTGAACTTAATTGTCAGACTTTGTATGTCCACTATTGAACTGGCGACTCTGAAATGCCTATAGACAGAGTGACCAAGAAATAAGCTTTTTCGTTAAAAAAAAAAAATCTATTTAAAATGATTTACACAGTTCCATTTTGTGTGCTGTCAAACACAGTTACAATTCTTCATTCTTCAGTTGTTTTTACTGTACTGTGAAATGTTTGATATCATACCGTTCACATAATTTATGTCAAGTGCATATATAAATTTCTTTTTAGTTTAGTATAAACAATACTCATGATTCTTGTTTAAAATAATGTATATTTAAACTTTTACTTTAATATTGACAGCATTTTGAATAATTAAAAGGTGTTTTTTCTCATTTTATTTGCTCTTTTAATCACTCCCTACACATGAAAATAGTACTGGGTATATTTTTGTGTCATTTCTGGTTAATCTGGATTTTCTCCAAACTGGAGTGAGTCCAGTTCCATCAAGTCTGGATTAGTGGGACTCTACTACATACCTCAAAAAAGTAAATATGAAGAAGGTTGTGTGTTGATCTTGATAATGACGTGTAGGGGGATATTTGATAGCTGCCAAAGGACTGAAAAAATCTAACTGTACAACATTCCACACGAGTTCAAGAGGGAAATTTTAGAAATACTCTAACCAAGTGAGAGTGAAGAAGGCGAATATAAATACTATCCAAAAAATGTCGAACTCGTTAAGTATGGAGGAGCTCATGGAAAAGTTGTTGGTTTGAAGTCAGGGAAAGCACCTGGACCAGATGGTACCCCCTGTAGAAGTTACTAAAGTAGTTGTGTAAATAGCTCCATTGTAGCCCCTGGCAACCATTTGAAAAGCTGTGAAAGTGGTGTTAATTTTCAAAAGTGGGACACCCCCAAACAAGCCCAATTCATACAGACTGATCCTGTCTATTGAATACCCTGAGTCAAGTTTATGAATCCTTGATAACAATAAGACTCAACAAAGAAATTATGGAGAAGGGTAACACACATGCAAACCAGTTTGGTTTTCGAAAAGGAAGATCAATACTTGTCTTACAGTTAGTAAAAATTAGGGATATGGGTAGGAGGTGTCTGGTGTGTGCTTACCAATGCGTTAACATTGCGAATCACACTGCAACTATCAGAGAGTTGGAAGGTTGAAACATCTCAAAGTATCTAATACGCATACTTAGTACAGTGGCCTCCCTCTTAACCGACCATTTAACATTGCGCTCATCAACTTTAGGGTCGGGAAACCACTGTAAAGGACTGGAAGAAAAATAAAGTGAACTTAAATCTTACTGCTCCGGTGTATCAAGTGAAACACCTACTGCTTTAACGTCTCGTTTCACACTGAAGAAACCAAATTTGGAAACACCAGATAATGCTCTATGGCTGTGGTTTGTTCGACATAAAGGTGTGCCTTTGAATGGCCCAGTAATTCAAGAAAAGGCTTTAAATTTAAATAGGTCGCTTAATGGTGATGTGAATTTTTAGCAAGTGACGAATGGTTAACAAAATGGAAAAAACGACACGGTATACACGTTTTATCGATTTGCGGAGAAAAGTTATTGGCTGATCTATCGGCTGCTACTAATTTTACAAACCGGTTTATAAAAATCATAACTGATGAAAACATGGTGTCTGATCAGATTTATAATATTAACGAAACGGGGCTGAATTATAGAATGCTTGCTTGACAGACTTTTGCTCGACAAGCAGAACTAAATGTGCCAGGTCATAAGTTGTCTCAAAGACAGAATTACTATTGCTGCTTGCTCGAATGCTTTAGGATCACATAAATTACCACTTTTTGTTGTAGGAAAATCTGTAAAACCTAGAGCTTTCAAAAAAAACAAAACCATCATCTCTACCCATTTATTATCATGCTCAGAAATCTCCTGGGCCGGATTCCTTTTTATTTCAAGACTGGTTTGATACTGAATTTGTCCCAAAAGTGAAAACATTTCTTAAATGAAAAAATCTTCCAGAAAAGGTCATTCTTGCGTTAGATAATGTTCCCAGTCATCTGTCAAGTGATTTCCTCAAACACAAAGAAATTAAAGCCATGTTCCTGCCACCTAATGTTACATAGATAATACAACCGATGGATCTAGGTGTTATTGTGACAATAAAAAAACTGTACAAAAAACGTTACTGACTCCAATTTTGGAAAATACGAATAACTGTAATACTGATATTACACAAGCTTTAAAAAAGCTTAATATTAAGGACATTATTTACATGATAGCTGATACGTGGAGTACAATTTCTGAGACAACTCTACAAAAACCTTGGTGAAAAATTCTTCCAATGATTGTTTCAGATGATATTACGCCCAGCCTTGCAGAAAATGAACTCTTGCCATTAGTGAGACAGTTACCAGGATGTGAAGCTGCTGAAGAACAAGAGATAGTCGAATGGTTAAATGAAGACGAAAATGTGGAGAAAGAAATTGACGATAATGAAATTATTGAAGTAGTAATGAATAAAATGAGAATCAGGAAAGTGAGAATGAATCCAATGACGATCAAGAAAGAAAAATTTCTCACACAGCTGGAAAAGATGCTAGAAATAGTCCTTCGATATATTGAACAACAGCCTACTTCAATGCCAGTCAATGTACTGAATCTGAAAAAGTGGATAGATTATGCAGCTGACAGATGTCAGAGTAACATATAACAAAAGAAAATGACCGACTTTTTCTCATGAATCCAAGGGTTTTAACTTTTAAAGTGTACAGTGTGCATTAAAGTGTTTGTTTTTATGTAGGTTAATTGTACAGTAAAATATAAGTAATATGTTTTCAGGTTACAACTTTAATTTTCTACCTACATAGTTTACTTAACACCCAAAATCTTTCGTTTCTTCATAAATTAGAACCGACATGAGTCAAAAGAAAGCAGACCACAATTTCTTTCTTGTTTTCATAAGTCATTCATGTACACTACCGTATATATTTTATTTACTGTTCTATTTACTGTACTCACAGATAATTAAAGCAATTATAATTAAACAATTTATCCAATTTTATCGTACACATATCATTTATAGATACAGTACAAAGTGGGTTGTACTATGTGTACTTCATATACAGGCTATTCAATTCTTTGTTCTTGATGGTCATAAATGAGGCACCATTCTGATAACCGACTTTTCCATTATCTGACCGTTACCAGGTCCCACCCAAGTTGGATAAGAGAGAGAAGCCACTGTAGATGCCTCCAAAACAGGATAATAACATCTGGAACGAATGAAAATATGCCGGAAGGTAAATTTTGGAGAGAGTTATCAGATTTAACAGAGGATGAAAGTCTGTAATTAGTTATGCAGATGATTTCGCTTTGGTAGTTTCTGTTATAGTAATATGACACTTATTAGATGTGAAAATGGAAATATACAAAGAAAAAGATTGTGGTTAGGAAACATAAATTAAATGTTGCTCCAAATGAGACAGACGTTTTAATTATGAGAAGGAAGAAGAGGAATGACACTGTATTTGAAGCACATGGGCAAATGATTGTACCTAAAAAAAAAAAAAGGAAAAAGAAACCGAATATATAGGTTTCATATGGAATCACTTCTGGCAGTCATGTAACAAGGTCAACTAATAAAGCTGAAAAATGGGTTGGAATATTAAAACAGGTTGAAGTTGGTGGATCCAGTAGCAAGAAGCAGATATTTCTTAATGGGACATGGCTCCTTCAGAACATATACATATAGGATCCACAGAACAGATATTCATTGCAAGGAGGTGGATAGCCCAGAATACACAATCTTTGAATGCCCAAGGTGGGAAGATTGTGCTATAATTTAGAAACAGAATTGGGAGTGACACTGAATAGAAATAATATAGTAGAATGTGTGTTAAGCAATGAGCCAATCTAGAATGACATACATCTGTTTGTGAGACAGTGATGAACACCAACGAGAAGGAGGAGCAAGCTTACAAGGAGGCCATGTAAGTCGACCAGTTGTGCCTGATAGAGGTGTCTAAATCAGGTGGTACCAGGCACAGCTTTTGTGACAAAGATGTAGTAGGCTAATTCTTATGATGGGGTAAAATCCCCTGTTTGTGAGACAGTGATGAACACCAACGAGAAGGAGGAGCAAGCTTACAAGGAGGCCATGAAAGTCGACCAGTTGTGCCTGATAGACATGTCTAAATCAGGTGGTACCAGGCACAGCTTTTGTAACAAAGATGTAGTAGGCTACTTCTTATGATAGGGTAAAATCCCCATCATATGTGGGACACTTGACATGTATGGGATGTCAGCTTCTTATGAAGTTTCTCCTCTAAAAATAGGTGCTGGTTTTACATATACACAATGGCATATTATACCTGTTAAGTATCAAATGGTCAAGCCAGACACAAATTACTGACAAAGACTTTGCTGTGGGAAAGGACTATGATTTGACACAGCATATTAGTACTTGCATAAAAGGAAGATAGTGTCTGTAAGAAGTTAAGCTAGAATGGAAGTTAAGAACAATGGGGAATGAATATTGCAGTCCTGATGGAAACAAAATAGAAATTGTGAGGAACAAATGACATAAATCATTATATGGTTATATACAGTGGAGTTAGCAAAAAACAACATGGAGCTAGTGGGATACCTTTTATTTTATAAATACCAAATGGGAAACAACAATAGAGAAGTATAAGAAAGATAGATTCGTAAGAAGGGTTAAAATAGATTGTAGACACCTGTGTGTCATATGTCCCTGATGAATGTAGAACTGAGAATCAACAAAATTTATGATTTTCAGAAGAGAATAAAAAATGTAACAAAAGTGACAGCAGGAGAATTAAATACAAGAGTGAGTAATGTTCTTATACCAATCATTATACGGACAAATGCTGAACCCACCTTAAGTATAACGGTAAAATGTTAAAGAGATTTTGCTACGAGTGGACTCGAGATTACAAAATTGCTAATAAAAAAAAATCTCAAAAATTTGAGATTATACAAAGCATATAAAGAGGATCACATCATTATTTGGTTATTTACAAGGAGCCACACACACTGAAATCTGGTGCGATGGTCAAAACAAAAAGCTGGACAGAATATCCAAGAGCAGAATACTAACATTAAGATATAGCTATTACACACTTATAGGATAAAATATCTAGGTTGACCTATAAATTACAGACAACAGAAACAAAAACTGATGTGGAAGGATATGGGGAAGGGTAAAGATGGGAAAGCAACCAGTACAGATAAGAAAAAGAGGAAGAGCGTGGAATGAACTATTGGATGTAACAATAATAGAAAACATGCAGCTATATGAGACACAGTTTTTAAATAAGTCCTGTTTTGATATTACCCCCAAACTGAGGCAGCGAAGCAGGAGAGTGCACCCCTGAGTTGTAATATGACATAATACTCAGCTGTTGCCTACATTTTTGGCATCAGATACATGACTGTTGTGGTGTATAAGAGATTAACAACTAGTGCTACTATATAGATAATACTGTTAACTGTGAGGTTATTTGTTAGAACATAACAATAGTGCTGCTGAAACTTAGGGGTACCCTCCATGAAGTTTATAGGCCAAACGAATATACATGATGAAGAACGTAGCAGTTGCCCAACAATAATGACTGATGTTTAAGGAAAGAGTGAATGGGGAAATTCATTAAAATTTGTGATATTTGTTTCGGACTTTTCATTCAACTTTTAATGTTTAATGATTAAAATGAACAACAATGTGATAGCAAACACGATTACAAAAAACCCATATGCCAAAAATGTTTTAATCGATTCACACAAACAGTAACATCTGGTTTTGTCTCAAATATTATTGCAGAATTTTGAAAATGAACAGAGTGGGCTCTCTGAACACGTCACAGCAAATGTAACCTTCTTAAAAAAAGGGCTCAGTTCAAAAATGATAAAGTGAACAACAGTTACTAACTGATTCAAGACACACGTGGTAAGACTTTTACAACATTGATGATGGTGATTATGTAGATAAATAAAGGTCTGTAAACTTTTCTTTTTAACTAAGCATTTCATACCCTTATTCTTATTTCAAGAATGGAGCTCACTAAAAAAACATACCTTGTAACATCTATCTCGAATTCCAGGTGGAAGAGTCAGAAACCATAGAATATGCCTGGAATCTAAGCAAACAATTTGGCAAGAAAATATCATAATGAATCATGTGATGGTGTATAAGCAAAATAGAGAATGATATCCATGGGGGAGACAAGTATAGAATGTAAACCATCCCGGTACGAACGAAAGTGAGAAAGACATAAGCAACATGGATCAGAGAAGCTATACAGGCACTGAGCTAAAGACAGATATTATATAAGGTATTGTGGTGACATCAAAGTGTTCGTGGGAAAGTACACTTAACTTCCACCAACAGTAACACTGATCGAACAGATACCAGAAAAATGGAGAAAGCATTTACTTATAGAACACAAAACAGGATGGGTAGAGGGCTTGGAATTAATTCCAACCTCACCATATATGGGGGTGTGCTGCTGAAACTGTATCCAACATTTCTTAAATATGTGTTGGTGGAGGAGATGCATTCTGGAATAGTGAAATAAGGTGAAGGTTATATCTTAAGCAGAAATGACATGCCTAATTATAGAGGTATAATGTGAGATATAAAATGTATAGTAGGATTCTAAACCAATGTAGTCTGGTCATTTTGGATGCTGCCCTTCAAGTACAACCAGAATTTTGCAAAGGGCACTCCTGTATTGACAATGTTTGTAAAAAGAAACAGATAATTTGAAAACCACTGTAAGTTTAATTTGGAGACCATCATAGGCTTTGCAGAATAGAAAAATCACAGGCTTCTGACTGAGTACTTTTTTTTATAGAGCATTCTTGATTCAAGAGGGATTCTGCAAAATCTCAATACTGTAAAAAGATTGTACAACAAACAAATTTGATTTAGCTAAAGGTTGCAGTTATCAGGAGAAATTTCCACAAATTTTTGTTCAAAATGAATGTAATCTAGTGCTAATTTTTCTGAACCTCTACATAGATGACTTGGTAAGGAAATGAAAAAGGACTGTAATTAAGGGCACACCAGTAATGTTAACTATCTTTAATATATTAATACAATAGCTTTTACTTGCAACTTCGCACATTAATATTTCATTTTTAGTATGTATTTTAATATAATTTATTTGTCTATGAGTATATTTAAACTGCAGTGGTCCATACACAGTGAGTAATACTAAGAGATCCACATTAATTTTTTCAATTTCAAACAAAACAACTCATGCTACCAAGTCGTGTCGATTGTGAGACGAGTGAGATTGATGAAACTCCTGAAGAATCTCTGTCCATTCAGGATTTGTAGTGAATGTTACAAATAAATCAGGATGCGAATACTTGCAAGCATCGCAAAAAGTGTCTTCAGTTTGTTCATGCATATATTGCAGTCCACACGTAAAGCTCGATGGTAGAACAACCAAATGGCCAGAGTTCCCAGTACCTTCATCATTTCTCAAAACATCTTTAAAATGTATTGTTACGACGGTCTACTTGATCATCGTAGGTACAGTGGAAACAAAATACAAGTATAAGACACCAATCAAGTCACTAATCACCAGCTTTAATTTTCACATTTAAACAGTTCGTAATTAACAACACTGTCTCTTACACCCTACTAATAGAGTCTTGCACAATTATAAAACACATAACACAACAATTCTTCACTTTGACAAGCACTCAATCCACACTAGCGGAAGTCGCTCACCTAACTGAAATGACAATCCGCCTGCTATGGCTTTATATAGGCCCCGGAGAGGTGCAGTACAGCTTTGACTCCTTACTGCACGCCGCGCCGGCAGCTTAACGCATATATCTAAGTGTTCCTGGAACTCACTAGAATCACATAGTTAACTGATGCAACAGCTGCCACAATGGACGGGGGAGTGGAGAATATTCTGGATTGTTCGGTACGCTTCTCACAACACTGCCCCCTCCTTAAGCCTGTTCGTCCCGAACTGGCAAACCGTCTCTGAAGTAATACTTGGCCAGGCGATCTAGGTGGACGTCCTTGTGAAAGATAATTCTCCCGTCCTTCGAATTCGATCTCGTGTGATCCGAACATTAAGTTCCCAGGAATACGAGTCTTCTGCGCAACCGCTAGTTTTGCTGGAATCACTCCCGTTGTGTCATGTACTGATGACCTAAACATCACTGGCTGATCCAAGTCTGATTGGATCTCATCAACAACCTCTTGCGTAACTTCATCTTCAGCAACTTTTCCCCTGGGCACTTCTATTAACTCAGGAACAAACAAGGGGTTTTCCTTGACACCCATAGTTGGCTTCCACACTTCTTTTGCTGTTTCATGTATGTGTACTTCCTCTGCTAGTTCTTCTTCTATTTCCGCCTGGAATAGGAAAGGTTCCTCTTGACTAGACCTGTTGATTTCTTCTTCGGCCAATGCCACTTGCTTGATTGAATGGTTCGCACACCCTGACATTTTATCCATGCAAAGCTTTATCTTCTCTTGTCCAACCTTCAGGACGTTCTTTCTTAAGTCCACAACAAATCCGTAGGCATTCATAATGTCCGCGCCAAGAATCACTTCATCAACAATGTCTGCAACAAGCATTTGGTGGCTAAACTCGAGAAGACCCAGACGTACACGTACGTCTATCTTTCCTAACACATTGATGGGGCTTCCAGTCACAGTCTGCATTCTACAATGCTAATTTGAGGCCGTCGGTTGCTGTAGCGCCCGTGTGAACTGTAAATGATGTTTGTTTACCTTCCACAAATCCATTAACGATTAGGTTTCCACTAGTCTTATGTAGCGTGGAAACTGTGTGCTGTTCTGGGGCATTACTTCTCCAATTGGCGCAATCGCTCTCTTCTCTCGGTATTTTATTCTTCCAGCAGTCTACCTGTAGATGACCACATTTCCCACAGTTGTAGCACTTCGGTCTTGTCTTTATCCTTTGGTTCGAAAGATCGTTGTGGCACTACTGACTTCTTAAACTGTTGTTTTTGAATAGTCTCTTTATGCCGTCCGCTATGACGATACTGTGGTACTGGATCTGTTTGGCTACAACATGATGGCATTCTTTGATTAATGTAGGTCGCCAACTTGGCAGCTTCAAAATAGAGAGCATAAACAAGAGCGTCCGATTTAATATCGTGCCGTGCCATTCTCAACACTTGTTGTAATTGACTATCTCTGATACCGTCAATAAACATAATGAGAGAAATCCACTTCCGTAAGTCCTCCGATTCTTCGGGATAAGCCAATCTCGTCAGTCAGTCAATATTCACTTCAAACTCTTGAAGGCTCTCCCAAGAACGCTGTCGCCTTGCTTTAAGTTGTTCACGGTACACTTCCCACAAATGCTGGTCACTGTACCGTAATTCCAGAGCTTTAGTTAATTCGGCATACACATTCTGATTTTCAGGTGGCAATTTCTGTATTAGTTGTGCGGTAGGCCCTTTTAAAGCAAGAATTAGTGAAAGTCCTTTCTCTTCTTCCGTCCATTTATTTAAGCGAGCGGCAGCTTCAAATTGGCGAATATAAGTTGTCCAATGAGTGCTTCCATCAAACGTTGGGGCCTTTGCGAACACTGGCCCTACTACAGTTTGCTTTATCTGATATTTTGAATCTTCATCAGCATTTATAGATGGTCTTTCTTTATCAACTATTTCTTTCACTAAATGTTCGACTTCTTTTTTAATTTGTTTTATTGATTTTGTAATAGAATCTTCTAAACTTGACATACTTGTTTTTATAGTTGACACAGGTTATTCTATTTCAGATATTCTGTCAACTTGTTTGTTTAGCTCACCTCGTGAAAGACGAATTTTGCAGTGTTATCAAATTGTACGAACGCCTTAACGTCGTCTGCTTGACGACAACTAAATTCTTTTTGCCGTCTCTCTGGTGTTTCATTTTCACGCTTATGTTTTTCTTTTAGTCGTTCTTCCATTGTTGCTTTTTGTCATTCCTCTACTGCTTCTCTTTCTTGTCCGAGTTTCTCATCCAGTCGTTTTTTCTTTTCTGCCGCCTCATGTCAGCGTCGTTCCTCAATTTGCAGTAGCATTGCTTGGAATGATTCTATCGTCTGACTGCTATCCATTGTTTTCCGATTAATTACGAATTACACTCGTCTTGTACAAAGTGTCCACTGTTTCCACTGTTAACCGTTCTATCCCAGTTCTGACACCACTGTTACGTTGGTCTACTTGATCGTCGTAGGTACAGTGGAAAACAACAAAATACAAATACAAGTCACCAATCAAGTCACTAATCACCAGCTTTAATTTTCACAGTTAAACAGTTCGTAATTAACAACACTGTCTCTTACAACAAATCAAATAAAAATGGTTCACACGCAATAAACAATGTCTACTAATAGTCTTGCACAATTATAAAACACATAACACAATAATTCTTCACTTTGACAAGCACTCAATCCAGACTAGCGGAAGTCGCTCACATAACTGAACTGACAATCCGCCTGCTATGGCTTTATATAGGCCCCGGAGAGGTGCAGTACAGCTTTGCCTCCTTACTCCACGCTGCGCCGACAGCTTATAGCGTATATATAAGTGTTCCTGGAACTCACTACAATTACATAGTTAACTGAAGCAAAAGCTGCCACACTGGACAGGGGGAGTGGAGAATGTTCTGGATTGTTCGGTACGCTTCTCGCAACAGTATGTAATTTCCAGCTCTTAACTTAGTTTGATTGGTGCAAATGAATATGAGTCTTTCCATTTCTATTTTAACAAACATGTCTACAAAATACTGATCAACAGCTTCTTGAAATAAATCAAATGATTATACTTGTCTTTTATAACCATGAGACTATATAAATAAAACTGTAAAGATGAAACTTTCTTATTGTTTCTCTTCCAGTATTATATACTATGATCTCCTCAAACCATCTTCTCCTTGACAAAACATTAAAGGGTATTGCAAAGCATTGTAGTGATTGCAAAGTACTGCTTCTGCAATTTGTTGTAGAGTACCGTCCCTAGCATGCATTACTATACCGTGTCTGTCTCGCTCTTGATTTACTGTAACTACTGCAACTTCATTCATACGAGGTGGATTATAGTGGCCCCAGTCCTCCGTATTATTCACTTTTCAATCAGCATGAATTACAATATTATAGTCATTATCTTTCGAATATGTTAAAAATTCAAAAGCACTTTCCAGTCCACAAACATACGGGTTTACTTTGTGAAGTAAATTTTGAAGCTCTGTTACTAATGTTCAATCTAAATTACTAAAATGATCCATTCTTATTCGAGCCTGTTGCAAATAATCTGTGATGAGGTATAATTTACAAAATTTAGGAATGTCGTTTATTGGTTGTAATGACCTATGACATGATATATATACTTGTCCTTGAGTCTTAAAAGTAGAGATGAAATTTCCTTTGACTATTTCATTGGCTCTGAATGATGTAAATTGAAAAGCTGAATTGTTAAGACCTTAATGCATTTAAAAATTACTTTGATAAAATATGTTCTTCATTCAATAACAGTTTTAAAGGTTCAGGAAGTGGAAGCATGGGATCTAATCCTACTTTTCCAGAAGAGCAACATAAACTGGCTGATTCGCCTTCCCCATCAGAGCTTTATAGTGAGTAAAAACAATATTCGTCGATCCTACGTCAGTTTCATTTGCGTATTCAATGTACAGATTAAAATGAAAACCACTGTTTAATTAATTTTTCCACCTCACAGAATTTTTTCTGGCCTTGCAGTAACTCTTAACATTTTTTTGTCTACGTTGCTTAGCTGTAAGAGTTTCGTCACATTTTCAATCAATAAAGTTTCATTCAGATTGTCTCAGCAGTTTCTCAGATGGCACGGACAAACTTTTAAACTTTCCTCTTACAGATTTATAGATGTAAAAGCTCATGTGATTCAGCAATGACAGAGAATGCTTTGCAATAATCAAACAAATATATATGGCGGAAGTGACGCATTTCCCTATATGGCCGAAAATAGTCATGGACAACATTGTTCTAACACCATTTCCAGTACCTGGACTGTGTGACATTACTTAAGATGTTAAACAGAAGCTCAACATATTCCAGGAAATTTATGGAAAGAAAAATGGTTAGGCAAAGAATGGAAAGGCAAAATTGTTGAGTAGGAAAACATAAGAGACAAAGTTTCCTAAAGTAATATGGTAGTACCTATTGCATGGTTCTGAAATATGGTTTGCAAATGGAAACAATTTACATAGGATACAGGAAGCTGAGATATGGTTTTTATAATATGTGGATGGTTATTCTAGAAATGACAGGATCAGTGATGTTGCAATAAGGCAAAAATTCAGAGTTTTCTCACACAAACAGTACTGAGGAACACAAAATGCAATGGAATACTAAACAGGACTCACCAAGACAAACGTCCACGCCAGATTTTTATAATATGCACAAAAAGTAAATGAGATTTGGGGAGACCAGATAAGTGATGGCTTGATGATGCTGATTGGAACAGATAACAATCTGCCTAAACCCCGACACAAGAAAATTTCTAGTAAATTTGTTAATATGATAAGATACATTAGTATTACATATACTGATTATAATAATAGACAACTGTTACAAACTGGCAAGAAATTCACGAATTCAATGCTGAAGCATTGTTAACTAATTACCCCAAAATTAATGCAGGCTAAACTAAAAATAGGCTATAAAAATTTGACATACCTTGTCCGCCTTGTGCACTGACTAGTTTCACTATTGTGGCTCCCTGCGGTAGTCCTTTACTACCTGGTGTTAATGTTGTTCCAGGTTTCCCCTGAATAAGGCTAACTTTTGGTACCTGAAAAAATTACCTTTAATTATTTCTGTATTCTGTGAAAACAAATACTACATACGAGACTCAAAACTATTACTTTTACTGATTAGAGTGTTACCAAGGTCTCTATAACAAGAATCGATCATTTCAATACCCGCAAAATCAAATACATAAAAAAATAAATGTAATAAAAACTTGTGTTTGAAATATATAATTTGTTCTACTAGATATCTAGCCCCCCCCCCCCCCACACACACACAATGCCAATTAACTCGCTGACTGGAGATACGAACATCTGGTTTAGTGCATTTGGAACATATTTCCAAAAATTGCATTAAAAATTGGTAATAATAAGTGATTACCTGTATGCGGTCCGCTGTGTGACTTCTCAAACTTGGTTACGTTACGCGTTTCAAGGCGTATGCCTCATCATCAGACGTTTAAAAACCAAAAACACATATATCACACAAAACTGCGTTTGTCAAAAAATAAAATTGCAGAAACAAGCATATTATGTGCACGTGATGTAGGGTGCGCACCCGTTCAAGTGTTGTCTGCTACTGATTGGAATTCGTTGAGCAGTCTCAAAGCAGTATCATACAGGCAGTTAGATATAAAGTTCAATCGTTCATTCAGAACACAATCACGACTGCTATCATTATTATTATATGCATTATAAATTTCCAGCTCCTCCAAGGCATTCATAAAACGGCCCTTGTTGCATATATGCAAAGGTATTAGATTGGACTTAAAATCTGTATAATTGTGATTGTGTTGGGTCAGATGACGTGTGTAATTAGATTTTATATCATTGTAATTGTGTGTCTTTTTTGGTTAAGTGTTCACGGAAGCGTTTGTAAAAACCTCTTCCGGTCTGACCTATATAGAAGCTGTTACAATCATTGCAAACCAGTTTATAAATGCCTGTTTTTTCTTCAATAGGTAAGGGCAGTTTAGGTCTAAGTATATTAATTAATTTATTATTGGTTCTCTATTATTGAATGAACAATTGAACTTTGTATCTAACCGCCTGTATGATACTGCTTTGAGACTGCTCAACGAATTCCAATCAGTAGCAAACAACACTTGAACGGGTGTGCACCCTACATCACGTGCACATAATATGCTTGTTTCTGCAATTTTATTTTTTGACAAACGCAGTTTTGTGTGATATATGTGTTTTTGGTTTTTAAACGTCTGATGATGAGGCATACGCCTTGAAACGCGTAACGTAACCAAGTTTGAGAAGTCACACGGCGGACCGCATACAGGTAATCACTTATTATTACGTAAAAGTGACTTGGATACCATACGAAACATGAATGTTAAAAATTGGTGTTCCATGAGTGTTTATGTTTTGTGCTACAGACTCTGTCTACATTTTAGGTTATAGATTGGAATTTTTAATGTATTATAATGGTAATTACTACTAAAATAACTAATAGTAATTACATTTGTATCTTTAATAGTGAAAACGTTTTATTTGAAACTTGGTGAAACAATGTTATATAAAGGTTGTTCAAATGAATGATTCAAGCATATGGAATAATTGGCAAGTTTATAAAATTTTTTTTAATTATATAAAATCATTTATACAATTTATCACATACAAAAATAACTTAAAATAAAAATACTTAAAAAAGCCTAATACTTATAAACATTTACAAGTAAGTGATTACCATCAGATCAGTTTTCATCTCTGATGAAGTGTATCTACAAAACTTACAAAAGGATGCCACGTATAGTACATAAATTTATGTTATTATCTTTGCCTGTGTTACAGTCTACTCATTTTTGCATAGAGTTAGACCAAATATATAAGTGAATTAACTACTGCAGTTTGGTGTGCCAGAGATTTTTTTAAGATGAATAAGTTGGATACAATTTTATGGACCAAAAACCAGATTATAATTTACATAATTTATTAATATTTTTATAGAGATTGTAATTACTATACTATGTATCACCACCTTGTGCCTAAAAAAAAACCCATTGATACCCAAGTATGCATCATTATGTGGAAAAGAATGAAGAAAAATCACAGCCACAAAAATGGCCTGGGTCTTTTTGCACATACCAGTGTAATGCCGGTCCCCAAAAGGTTAATAATCTTTTTAAAAAAGAAGATTTTTAATGGAAGCCTTAAAATGGGTCATTTTAATGTTCACACTGAATAATTACCAATCCACTAAAATTTAAAAAGGGAAAGACCATAATACTTTCCATCCCTATGTATATATGAACTTTTCATTTATTTTCACATATGTTTGAAAGTATTTACTTTACTTTGTGAAACCCCCTATATCTGCTTAGTATATTTGAATAATATAAACAGTTTCTGTTTCACAAGCCCTTATATTAGAAAAATCATAAATACAAATGCTGTTTACCGTTGCTACTGTCATTCCTTGGCTGGTTTTCATTAACGTTACTATCTGTGGAGAGCCAGGTACACTTCCTGCTTTCTGGACAATTATTTGTTGTTGTTTACCCGTCTGGGGGTTTGCAGCTTTGAGAACAGTTGCACCAGGACTTGAGAGCCTTACTTGACCTTCAAAAAGTAAAATAATTTAATTATTAAAAACTCACCCGAGTGGATTTTTCATATAACCTCAATCATTTATAATATGGTAAACAGTACTTTGACTTTTCTGTAAAAGGACATTACAAAAATAACTAATGACAAATGCAGTTTACGTGTCAGTACTTGTATAAAAATAAAAATTACAGAAATCAAGAAACCTACCTGCAACACTTATCGTGGCATCTCGTGGCTGATGAATAATACGTATAGGCTGTGCTCGTGGTGACTGTGCCTGAACTATTCTCACTGGCTGTGAACTCCCAGCCATTTTTAATTTCTGCGTTGCAGACGCAGCTGCTGCTAATGCATGAATTCCTGTCATAGAGTTACTTGGGAAGGTTACTGTAGTTGTGGCTGTGGGAACTATGCTTGTGGGTGAACTTGGTGCATTATTCTGTGATACTTCCCCTACTGGTGGTGGTGACTTCAGGTTTCCAGTCCCTGCTGTTGCCGTAGCTTCTGCGCCTGTAAGAGTGGTTATGTACCAGATACTAATTTTAACTAACAACAAACTTCTTATGGCTAGTCTTAGAACAAGATACTAAATAACTCACCTGGAAAGCATTTATGTAGAAAAATATTCAAAAACATTATGTTAGATTTAACAGTGTTAAACCTCAATACATATATTTATAGACACATTTTATACAACATGTGTTTTATCTTATGCTGAAATGTATAAATAATACACGATAGTTTGTGAAAATGAATCCCCCCTCCAAAAAATTATAATAAAAACTGTTACATTGGTTTCAATTCCATCATCATGCACTTCTACGTGATGAATGGCTATCTGAAGGCAGTGTAGTGATATTGCTTTAGGACATAAAGTTAAAAAAATTGACCAAGCATTTGTCAATTTATGAAATTAAAATATACCTAAACCCTGAATTTCACTGTAAGTTTTCATTTACAGCAGGCATTGCCATGCCAAGAGTGGCAACTAAATTAATACCTCCACCAAGTATGGATATCAAACCTTGGTACTTAAGTTTCTAAATGATAACTCTGGTATTATGTACATGTTGCTCCTAAAATATTACTTCTTGAAAGTTATCAAGTTTCTTGTTTGTTACAAGTTTTGACTTGGACACATTTCGTAAAGAACGAAAAGACAACATAATTTTTTGTTGACAAGTGCTACATATAAAACATGAATGTGGTGATTTTGCACTTCATCCTTTAGGACTTATGGGACTATTGACAGAACTGTAGTTTTTTTATTTCTGGTCATTACCAGTGATGGATTGTGGACTGACAGAAAGCAAATCATGGAGAAGTGACTATGCTTACATTCATTAAAAGTAGTGTAAAACAGTTAAAATTTCGAGAATCAAACACCCCTGCAATGTAATCAAAATGACATCACAAGCCTTTACAAACTTGTAATGACTGGTGAAGTTTTACAATTAAAAATGTGACGATAGAAATCCTTTCTGTTGAGAAATGTACTACATTATAAATGTACGGCTGTGATGTTGTACCAGCTAGGTAGAGTTATCAGAAATATGTATGCGGATAAACAGGTTAATGTAAAACTAAAAATCGAATGATCTTACAGAGATCATCAACAAAAGGTTTATGTGACAGTGCTGTATCTCATACATACTATATATAGTACATAGATATAGTAGCACAGAGTGTAGGATGAGAAAACATAGCAAACAATACTAATTACACATGTGGACCTAACAATGAATAAGATAATGTAACATTAAAATTTGGTGGTACATGATGAGAAGACTTCGCCACAATGTCAATTCTTCTTTTTAAGACAGTTATGGTGGGCCAAAAACACATATTAATGGTTGCCCTAACATCACTTGATATATTCAAAAATGAACATCTCTTTAGGTCATAAAAGCCAAAATACTGTACAGTCGAATATACAATTATGTCTCCTAGACATACATACTTCTTCAAATAGTCACTAACCACATATAAGCATAACATGGGCACCCGGTTTGTAATTGAAAAATGATATAACTAGATGATTCTTCTTCGTTTTCAAAGTGACCGGTGCCTTAGTGATGAGATGATAAATCCCCATGGTATATAGTATAGGCTTACGCAGTTTGGTTGAAAATATGGAACTTATGCTACTTGAGTACATTGATGCAAGCTGTAGTCTGGACTAGGCACTGGACTATTACCAGATTAACTGACAATAACAGAATAACTAAGGAAACAAAAAAAAACCTAGTAAGACTGAAACATAATAATCTACAATAGGAAAGAAATTATATCATGTAAACTTGGGACACTGGGCAACCATATACAAAATGTTAATTTCCACATATAAAAACCACACATCATAAAAGGGTAAATGGTACCCCTTTTAAGGTATACATAGAAGTGCCTTAAACGAAATTAAATAAAGACTATACAACTGTTTCTAGTTGAGACTTCATATTTTGTAAATAAGCATACATATGCATGTGTACTTAGTGACTGCCATAACAGCAGTATTCATGTGTAACAAATTTCTGTGGTTTATGACTGACAAAACCCAGTACAATGCCATGTTTCTTAGAAGCAACAAATACTTGGAAAAAAAGGTCGAAAGGTGGAAGCATCTATTTTTTTGTCAACCAACTGTAATTTCTTTAGACTTATATAAGCATGGGTAGTTATTTTGTGTGATCTGCAAGTAAAAGTGTACATTTAGGTAATCTCAAATACGTTAATAGTACAGTACTGATAAACCGAAATTGCACTGTTGCACACCACTATACCAGGAACGCTAATAGGGAATTTTTTATACAGTGGCGTGCAACAGTGCAATTTCTGTTTGTGATTATAACCACTAACACAAATTTATTATTTAAAGTACAGTGTTGACGGTTTTTTGAATGTGTTATATTTACTGTTTAGTGATTTTATTGGATTAGAAACCACTGCACACACGCATGCATGCATGCATGCACGCACGCACGCACACGCACACATACACACGCACACTGTAAGGTTTTTAGTTACCTTTATCTAATTCATGATTAGGTCTACGCAATACTAGACTCAATCCTATGATTTTTTTGTAGGGAACATTTCTCTTACTGCTTTTCCCAAGCTACAAAAAGTAGATTTAAATATGTATTTAGTTATCTAATATTTCTGAATTGTCAGCTGTACTAAATTCAGTACTTTCCATTTCTCCAAATTTTGACATTAAATTACTTCGATAATCTAGGTCGAACGTTTTAGTAACGCATGTTTTGTTTTTACAGAGTGGAAAATTGTTTACTTATAATTGGTTACTAAAATTAAGTCAAACTATTGAAGTATTTAGACATAGGTACCAAAATTTAAGCCAACAATGTATTGTGGTCAGGGGCAACTGACATTAGGTCATGGGGAACATTAAAAAAGGAATTTGCTGCAGTCATTGATACAATATAAAGGACCGAATTCAACCTGTGGTTTGTTTGTTTACATAAGCTAAATAATCAATAGTTTGTAATCCAGTGTAATAATAGTAACACTGTAATAGCAAGCGCAAGTAAGACACCATGGCTGTTGTGAATTACTTTCGTAATCATCTCATTATTATGGGCACACAAGCGTCCATATCGCACAGTTCTTGAAGGGAAATATAAAAGACAATCTTTTATCTACAACTTTCTCACTGTGAGTTTGCCGGTGGTCAAAAAATAAAAAAATTCCTTGCTCACTACTTTTTTGTTTTAAGCCGTATAAATAATTTTCTCTTCAGACTTGTGAAAACATTAGGATATATTAAACTCTTTAATATGTATACCATTGCATTCATTGGAAATTTCTCTTTGAATCTATATACGGTACATGTAACTTACTCTTTTGGTATAGTGGTAAGCAACAGAAAACATGTACATTTTCATATTGAATCTGATGGGTGATGTTTTTAGAACCAGTTATATGGTCGGCCTTCTCCCATTTACCTAATAGTCTCAACTAACCCCCTGAAACGAAGTAAGACATAAACAAACAAAAAATAGGATAATGTATACAATTTTCAATCCCTTCCCACTATTAACATTAAAAACAGCTTTTGTGGGTTTTAATTTTTCTTCTAGAAAGCTTACTATCAAGCCTACCAACAATTTTTGAACATATACAGTAGTGTGCAAATTAACTGGGACAAACCAATTTGTTAACATGTAGCGGGTCAATTTTTGGGTGTTTTTGTTTTTAACCGTTTGGGGCATTTATATATTTTTATTCAGTTCGTTTTCGGTCGGAGCTTTATAAAACATTGCGAAATAATTGTATTGTGCAACGTATTTGTCCGTACAACAGAACAGTGAAACAACGCAATAGGACGCAGTTGTTGAGGAATGCGGCGGAGCATCTGCACCTCCACAAAATTCTGAGAACTTTGTACCTGTGTGTGGCAGCGCACATACGCAACTGCTCAATCACGCTCAAAGGACGCTCTAACAAAAAACCAAGATGGCTAGAGAGAATAATATTTGTCGTTTTCTTCAAGATCCCCCGGAAGCACTGTTTTAAGTCCCACCCACTTTTATGACATTAGCCAGTGCCTAGTTGAAATCGTCTGCTATCGTCACTCCAACAACTACATGACTAGTATGAGTCGAAACTGGGACGACTAACTGGAAGGCATTGATGTCCGTCGTCTTGACTAAAATGCTCCCGGAGTGGGGAACTGAGAGACGCCAGCAGTTCGTTGTCGACTCCCGCCTGCGCAGGCTGCCCGACAACCAGGGCTCAGAAACAAATTTTTGTAATTAATGTAACAACTAATATAACAGTGTAAAACAGTATAAATTTATATGACCGCGGTCGTGTTTAGAAAAAACATCATCAAGAATAATGTTGGAATAACTTAAAATCACCAATTCTCGGGAGAAGATGCGCGTGTGCGGTGACCGCGTGGTCGGCTTTTGGGGTTTGGAATTTGTAATTTAAAATGTTCAGGGTTTAATCATTTACCGTATGATAGAGTGTGTGGCAAAGCTGGGCGGCTTTCTGTGTGTATTTGTGTTTGCCTTTTATGTTTGTGTACTAGAAAAGATAAGGTAAGCCATAGTTAGTAAGTTCAGTTACAAGCAAGGTGCAATGGCGCACAACATGTGACACATGTAAAACCTATATATGGAAAACGTATAAATTCAATATTGCTGATCAATAAAAGAAAAATAATTTCTCTTCCAAAAAATTGAGATTTAAATTCTTTCAAAACCTTATTTCGTTATATGTATCGTCAGAGTTCGTCGAACGAAATGGGTTAGTCCACACTATGCGATCCGGCCAGATCAAAGTCGTAAGGTAAGTGGGAGTTTTAATCTGAATAGATCAAATATCCAAAAAATTAAGTAAAAGTTACAAACAAAAATGTTTATTTTAGTTGGAGAAGTTGCCTGAAACAGGTTTTAACTCCTTTGGGCTAATGTGGGAGGTTAACCTTACCTTGACCAGTTTTTGTTAAACTGGAATCACTTTCTCTCAGTTTAGTGCTAGATTTTGTAAGGAGTGTATGTGTTCACGAGTCATTTTGTTACGGTTTGAGTTTATAACAATGGATATTACTCCCTGGAAAAGGACAAAGATTGTTGTTTTAAGTGAGCATCCATGTATGACTGTGATGGACATTGCTGCAACAGTTGGTATGGGAAAATCTAGTGTTTCAAGAATAATTAATAGACACCTTGATTGAGCAACACTTTCTCCAAAAAGAAAAGGCAATTGTGGGAAGAAAACACAAAACAACTCTAGAACTGATAAAATTCTACTTCGGAATAGTAAAATTCACCCTCAGAAGACAAGTCAAGACCTTCAAAAGAGATTTACTAGCTACTGGTGTCTGCACTAATTCTTCAACAGTATGTTCACGAGTCATTTTGTTACGGTTTGAGTTTATAACAATGGATATTACTCCCTGGAAAAGGACAAAGATTGTTGTTTTAAGTGAGCATCCATGTATGACTGTGATGGACATTGCTGCAACAGTTGGTATGGGAAAATCTAGTGTTTCAAGAATAATTAATAGACACCTTGATTGAGCAACACTTTCTCCAAAAAGGAAAAAGGCAATTGTGAGAAGAAAACGCAAAACAACTCTAGAACTGATAAAATTCTACTTCGGAATAGTAAAATTCACCCTCAGAAGACAAGTCAAGACCTTCAAGAGATTTACTAGCTACTGGTGTCTGCACTAATTCTTCAACAGTATGGTGCAGGCTTACTGAAGCAGGGCGGAAGAGTAGAAAGCCAATTAAAAATCAATTATATAATTGATGCCTGCAGTGAAGAAATAACGGTTAGCTTGGGCCAGAAAATACGAATCTTGGAGTAGCGATGACTGGAAGAAGGTAATATTCAGTGATGAAACATACCTTTTAGTCCAAGGGTACAGAGCAGTAGTTGACAGAAAAAGCACTGGTGAACCGATGAGAGCAGAACATTTTCAGCAGATCATTAAATATCCTCTAAAAAAGATGTTTTGGGGTTATATAACATCTAGTGGTCGTGGAAGCTTAGTGCCAGTTAAAGGAATGATGAACTCGTTGAAATACTTAGAAATTATAAAAAGAAAAATTGTGCCTTTCATTGAAACATTTGCTGACGGCCGTGGGACTTTTCAACAGGATCATGATCCATGCTGTAATTCAAAATTAATTAAAAATTGTATACACAAAAACAATTTAAATATTCTGGATTGGCCTGGAAACTCTTCAGATTTAAACCCAGCTGAAAATTTGTGGAGTTTAGTGAAGAGACACCTACTGTTCAACAAAAGTGGGGTTGATTGAAAACGTTATACAAGTGTGGTATCGTGACGAAGAGCTGAAAAATGTTTGTTGTAATTTAGTGGAATTAATGCCAAATCGAATAGAAGAGGTTATCAAAGCTAGTTGAGGACATATTTCATACTAGTTTTCAGTTATTGAATGTAAGTAAAATTACTTCAACAAAAATGATTAGATTATTTTAAAATATTTTACTGTTGTCCCAATTAATTTGCACACTACTGTACAACATCTTAAAGTCTACTACAAAATTTTGTTTATTTTCCAGCAAGCACTATCTTCAGAGTTGATCCAGAATAACAGAATTGTCTGTGGGAAAATGCTGTAACCTAGATTATATAGTTTTATAAGGTGTAAGCTAATTTTAGAAATTACTTATACCTTAATTCTTATTAAATATTCTGCAATTTTTAAGAGTGGTGTGTACTGGTCTTCTGTGCTAGTTGCATTACATTAAATCAAGTTCTGTGATATAAGACAAGGTAATAAATTACAAAATTCAGACACTTATTTTATTTATAATTTTACTTAGTAAACTGAAAAAAAAAATTTGTATAACTGGGAATTTGTAAGTGAACACAACTTGTGAACTACATAGTAACACATAGCACAATCACTGGTGGGAACTAGTTGCTCCCATAACTATGGGTGGGGTGCGAGAGACCTGAAGGAAAGAAAAGTACAGATTCTCTTTGTCACTCCGAAGTATAAGAAAGTAGTAGCAGCACCATAGTAGAAGGACTGTATTCTACCTATCTTCCAAGCGGGGTTGTAAAATTCCGAAGGGGGATATCACACTCTAGGATATTTTATTAATACACAAATCATTCTACTATGTATAGATATACAAAATACCCAAGTACCACCATATTTCCTGATTCTGGGCGAAATAAAAGCCGTGCATAGCTTTAAGTGACAATAATTATCAAAAAAAGCCTTGAGAAGTGATTTTTTCCTGCTTTAGCTTCAATCCTATGCTTAAATAATTGTTATAAAAGAATTATAAATGCTACATTTAAAATTGTTATTGCTTTCAATTAGAAAAAAAATGAAAAAACTACCCCAGAAAAACAGTTTTCTGAATTTTTACTATGGCCCACAACTCAAAATATATTAAGTGAAAGTGATTTCAGACCTCCAGCTCTTATAGTTATTAAGATATCGCAATTTTTAAAGTTTAACAATTGTTTTACTGCTGGAAACAAAATCAGTAGACTTTCAGGTGATGTATATCTTCAACATTTTTTTTTGAGACTTGATCACACAGCTTTCAAGGTAAAAATGAAAAACCATAAAAGCTGTTTATTTAATTTTATAGGAAGGGTGGTGGAAGAGGGGGTTGAAACTGTTTACATTATTGTCTGTTTTGTTCATGTATATGTAACATAGTCAATACTGAGATTTGTTCTAATGCACGCCCGGATGCCTCATTTAGGGGTGCCATTTTTACCCTTTCTACAGCAATATGTTTTTGTTTTATGCCATTATTATTTAAACTTGTTTATTTATTTATAATATACAATGTAAACAGTATACTGTACATTTAATGTATACTGTGGAAATTGATTGAAACTTGCATTATTTGAATTTTTGGATGGTTTGAACTTTTTCCTCGAATGCTGCTGTCTTAATAATTTTGATTTATAGTTTGTGTATTGACGTTTTGTTTACTTTGATGTTTTTGCTTAATTCAAATAATTCTCATTCAATAAAACTGTACATATTCTTCGTTGATTGCTTGGTAATTAGAAGTATATCCTCTAATTATCTGGCTAATGCACGTATTGTAACGGGGCAAATTAAAGGGATTTTTTTATTTTTATTAAATTTGGGGATTTATTATATAAAATGTCACAATTCAATTTCCATCTGTGTGGCCAGTACCCGGTTGAATTTAAAGCGTAGTTTCTAACAAAGGAACTGTGGTGAAACATTTGCAAAGGAATGTGCCAGTCGTCGATTCTTAGAACTTTGTGGCTGTGTGACATCTACGCCCAAACGCACTACACCAGCATGTGTGCAGACCCACGCCAAGAAGCGAACTCAACATGGCTTTGAGCCAATATTCTTTTGCCACATGGTCCGAGTTGGCGGAAACGAAAAATTAAGTCCAGCCTACTTTTGTGACGTCGGCCAGTGCCCACCAAATATCATCGACGTCCAACACACGTAAATCCTGTGTGTCATGTGTACAGCCACTAAAACTTTGACAACTAAGGCTGTGTGCGGCGACAAAATTTGTTCGCCAGCAAGGCAGTGATGTCCGCCCGCATGTAACATCGTCACATGGAGTTCTCGACCAACCTTCAACCTGTACGGCTGTTAATTAAAACGTAGTCTCGGATGAGTTCGTGGTAGGCCGAAAAATATTAAAGTATGCCTACCAAGGAGTATAAAATGTACCGCCAGTGTTCAGTGATACAGTAATGAGTAAATGACGCTAAAGTGATCGGGTGATAACGGTAGTTAGTGAGAACTGTTTTGGACAACATTTGGATCGCGCAAATAGGTAAAAGGGTAAAATTCAGTTGGCCAAAACAAAATAAATTATAACGAACTCAGAAATAAAACGGGGGTTAAAATTGAATATTAGAATGAGTGAGTGTGTGAGCATACTGGGTGCTTTCTTTAGTATAGGAATTAGGAAGTAACTTGTAGAAATCTTTTACTTAAATTCCTGTGACTAGTGGTAATAAAATTTATTTGTTTCTGGATATTTATATATAATGTGTTAGCGTAATTATTTCGTCATTACCACTTCGTCATATTCTGTGCTAAAAGATTCGTCTAAACGTTCCGGGTTCTTCTGAATTATTATTGGGGGGTAGTCAGATTGCAAAATTGTCCCGTTTTAGTAAGGTAAAGTGTAAAGGTTTCGATATTATAACCAAAAAATATCGTGGCGGCTCTGGGCTTCTGATTGAAAATTTAAAAAGGTAGGCAAGTGGAAAGATCGCAGGTAAGTTTCTGGCAGTATTTTTTTATTTATTTATTTCGATAAGGTTTGTTCATCGACAATTGGCGACTAAGCTGCCAGGATCCTGATATAATTTTATACGAGGTAGACCTATTTTAAAGCACAGAAAATAGGATTTGGTAATGACGTACTTGTAAAATTTTAATCGTATATATTTAGTTCAAGGTTATGTTTTGGTAGGTTCATTATGTTCACAAGTGTGTTAGTGTTTTGATTTTATATGAATAATTATAGAATAAGAATAGTTTTTTTATATATAAAAGGGTTATATGAATAATTTTTGAATATGACCGAGGTACTAGAGAATATTGGTTTCGCGTGGGATGAATGGGACAGCGAGTTTAGAGGGGTGGTAGGTGAAATGACAGACGAGGAGTGGGGTAATTTGGATGATAGTTTAGCACGAATGGAAGAACAGGAAGAGGGAATATTCGCAGAGATTAAGAAACATAGTGAGATGACAAATAATAAAGGTAAGATAGCTGAAGTAATAGGGGTAGAAAATAAGGCAGTAAATAGGCCTAGTAATAATGATGAGAGTGTGGTGGTGGTAAATAAAGGTAGAGAAACAGATCAAGTTAACAAGAATAAAGTCGATCAGGTGGCAGATAATGAGGTAAGTAATGAGATGAGTGAATCTGATTATAAAATGATAATGGATATGTTGCGAATGATTGATAAACAATTGGATAAAAGGGCAGAAATGATGGATAAACATTTTGATAATATGAATAAACGTTTTGATGAATGGGACAAAAAGTGGGAAGGAGATAGATGTCAATTAAAAGAGAGTACAGAAGTTGAATCAAAACAGGTAAGTGATAATAATGTTAATGATAGTGAAGGAATAATTAACCAGTTGAGTGATAACGATAATTCTAATAATGAATTAATAAATAATAATGACAAAATAGGGGGAGAGGTAGTGTTGACTAGTGAAGATAATGATGGTGATTACAATTCTGAGGTAAGTGGGAGTAATACAAGTAATTATAATGATGAAATAATGTTAAATAATAATAATGATATACAGTGAAACTACGATTAACCGTCAGTTTCTGTTAACCGTCACTCTTTTAGCCGTCAGTTTCTGTTAATTGTCAGTCCGTACTCTATGTACAGTAACCAGATTGCCGTGAAAAATCTTCCTCGCTTTACTGCTGAGCGGCGGAGGAGCCGGAGTGGCGCACTATTGTTCTATTGATGTTCTTGGCCCGCCTAGCTATCGCACACGTGGTCAGTTTCAGTTGTGGCTGAGAAGCTGTTAACGTGCTCGGTGCTGTACGTTATTTGTTGCGTAGTGGCTTAATTGTTTTGGCATACGATAGTGACATTCACACCAGTAAGTTTTGTTGTTAAGGTTTCTTTTCTTTTCTGTTTTTGTGCAACAGCTAAAAAATGGCTGGAAAGCATAAACTCGTGTTAGATCTCAACCAGAAAATTGAGATTATTAAACGTTTGAAAAAAGGTGAAACTCCCACTAGTATTGCTCTCATTTACGGCGTTGGAAGAACCACAGTGGATGACATTAAACGCGATGCTGAAAAAATAGAACAACATGTTTAAAAAATGCAAAACATCGATGGAGATCCTAAGACTCCTAAAACCATGAAATCAGCAAAATATGACCAACTGGACACTGTTGTTATGTATTAATGGTTTATACAAGCACGAAGTCAAGGAATACCACTTTCAGGCCCCGTAATAATGGCCAAGGCGGTTGAAATGAAAACAAACTTGACGGAGATCCTAATTTTAAAGCAAGCATAGGATGGCTCGATAAGTTTAAGTGTCGCCATGTCATTCGGAAACTAGATATTAGTGGTGAAAAACTTAGTGCAAATAGCGCAGTAATTGCCGAGTACACAGATCAATTTAAAGAGAAAGTGGCCAAATTAAACCTCGTTAGGGAACAAGTGTACAATTGCGACGAAACCGGGCTCAATTGGAAAGCTTTACCACAAAAGACATTGGCATCACTTTCGGAGACATCAGCCCCGGGTTTTAAAGTCCAAAAAGATCGGATCACTTTAATGGTTTGTGCAAATGCCACCGGCAATCACATGTTACCCCTGCTTGTGATTGGAAAAGCAAAAACACCTCGTGCATTCAAAATTTTAATTTGAACGCATTGCCTGCTACCTATTACGCTCAAAAGAGTGCTTGGATATCTCAAGATATTTTTTCCGATTGGTTCCACAAAGTGTTTGTGCCACAAGTTAGAGCTCATTTGGCTGAAATGCAGTTACCACAGGAAGCATTGCTGCTAATGGACAATGCTCCAGCACATCCCACTTGGGGAATTAAAAGTGATGATGGCAAAATAACATGCCTCTTCCTTCCGGCAAACACAACACCACTAATCCAGCCTATGGACCAGGGCATAATCGAAAACATGAAACGTCGTTATAGGAAAGCTTTTATTGGAAGTTTGATTTCATCTGATGACGAAATGTCTGTAAAAGAGTTTTGGAAAATGTACAACATAAAAGATGCAATTTTCAATATTGCTACTGCATGGTATGATCTTCAGGTGTCAAATCTTAAAAATGGGTGGAATAAACTCTGGCCTGAAGCTAATGATGGCGAACCTAAGGAAACTGCGAATGTTAGTGTTGACGAAATTGTGCAACTGTCCAATAATGTACCGAATGCTGAAGACAACGCCAGCAGAAGTAACAGAGTGGTTGGAATGTGACAAATTGGACGGAGGCTTTGACATTTTGAACGACGATGAAATTGTTTCCAGTGTGATTGACAACGAAGAAGAAGACATTGACGAAGACGAGTGTTATATTTTGAATGTAAAAACTACGTTAAGCCATACAGAAGTAGAAACAATGTTATCAAAATGCATTGAGTGGTTTGGGGGGCAAGAAGAGGCAAACGCAATGCAGATACTTCTACGTAAAGTACGGAACATTGCCGCTCATAAAGCACGAACCTCGAAGAAACAAAAGAAAATGACAGAAAATTGTAAAATTTGAATATGTATGTACGTATAGAGCGTAAGTTCATGTAACAATATGTACAGTACATATGTTGTACTACATATACTGTAGGCTACTTAATGTAAATTGTATATTGTGTTTCTGTAAAATAAAATACATGTATGTAGTCTACAGTGTATTTCCAGTTCGTAAACGTGCATTTTTTATCATTCGTTCATATGCAATGGATGGGGGTGGGTTGTTGTTTAAGGTTTTTCTGTTATCCGTCTATTCGATTAACCGTCACGGTCCCGGTCTCGACCCTGACGGTTAATCGAAGTTTCACTGTACTTGAGAATAAAGTATTGGGGGGGGGGAGGGAGAGAGAGAGAGAGAGAGAGAGAGAGAGAGAGAGAGAGAGAGAGAGAGAGAGAGAGAGAGAGAGAGAGAGAGAGAGAGAGAGAGAGAGAGAGAGAGAGAGAGAGAGAGAGAGAGAGAGAGAGAGAGAGAGAGAGAAATAGGTTGTAACGGATTAGTAATTGGTGTTGTTGAATTAGAGAAAGAGTGGAAAAAAAGAGTCGATGAGTATGTAGGGCAGAGGGTAAATTTTCCCCTTATTTGTGATGAACCAGGGTGTTCACAAGTGTTATTATTGAAGGGCAAGAGACCCTTATTAGTGGAAGATTTAAGTTTCCCCTTTTTGTATAAATTAGTACCCTCTGTGTGGAATGGTATTGAAAGGGTGAGATGGTGTTATGATGAGAGAGATTTAGATAGAGAATTGTGTGTTGATAGAGAGATAGAATTATATAAGTTGCAGAGGAATTATAATGAGTTGAAAGAGATGTTAGGAGTGGTAAAAATAAATGATATGAAGTACTTACCTGTTAAAATAGAGAGAGATGAATATTTACAGGAAACTGTTATAAAGGATAAAATAACTGACTTGATGTTGAGTAAAAATACTTACGGAGACCGGACAAAAATAAATAATAGTGACAGGTTTTATGACATAATAAAAGGGAAGATGAATGGCATAGAAGTAACGGTTTATTATAATAATAATAATAATAATAATAATAATAATAACAAATTGAGTATAAGTAAGAAGGAGAAATGTTATAAAAAGGTACGACTATTACACGACAATGGGGGTTGAATATAAACTCAGTGTATGGACATTCTAAACATTTTAGTTTATGGTTCTGACCTCACAGACTTGGACAATGAAGTGTGATAAATTGAATAATAATGATGAAGAATTGTAAATAAATGTTTAGTGAAATTAATTGTGTGTATTGTAGGATGTTATGTAAACAATGTGTGTATGTAGTAGAAATTGTTGTGACAATAATAATATTAATATTTTACAGTTTAAATAAATAACAAGAATAATTTTGAAGAAGATAAATGGATTGTAATTATTGTAATTGGTGAGAGTAATTAAAATTGTTGTTTTCAATAATTAATTTAATTAAAATAATTTGAAATGTTTAAATATTTTGATTGATTTAAATGTTATATAATTGAGTCTTCTAATGGATTTAAATTATTTCAGGAGATGTGAATTTGGTAATTAATTAATAAATAAATGTTAAATTGTTTGATATGAGATAACACTGTTGTTAAATGTTTCAGAGGTTACGTGGAGATATTGGTGTGTATATTTTGTGTTTATGTCAGTAGGTGAATAATGTACTGTAAGTATAAAATTTATGATACCAATTAGATAGAATAAAATGTTTACAGGTGTTTAACTCAAATGAAAAAAGTTTAACTCAATAATGATAAAATAATTTGAGACAATTGTGTTAAATAGAAACTATAATTAAAAAGTAATAGTAACTGAAAGTTGATGTAAAATAAATGTTAATAATAAATTTGAAATTTTGAGGAATCTAATTCCAGACAGGGATAAATAATGAAATGATGATATATCAAAGAGTTGATAAAAAATTTCAAGTAATAATGTTTATAAGTTTCTATACAAATTATTTAAAAGAGAATTGTTTGTTTAATGTATGCTAACGATCAAGGTAAATGTCTATTTGTTTATTATGTTATGTACGGTATTATACAAGATGTGTGGGTAATTTTGGGGGGTAGAGTGGTGTTTTTAGAAGTGATATAATAATGGAATGTAGGGACTGCTATTGTAGAAAGATTTAATGTAGTTATTAGTGTGCTATCGCTGTGGTGGCATGTGCCACAGTAGATAGCGGAAAGTGTTGGGGGTAATAGAGTGTTACCTCCATCGGAGGCCAAAAATGGCGTAATATGCACGGCACACCCTTTTTTACAATTTTATGTTGTATCTTGATAGACTGCCGTGCCATGCAGAAAAATGATGATGATAACATGCCTGAAAGTAAAGTTGATTTCCCTGACTTTTCGGGCGATTACTGCCTTACCAGCACTAATCGTGGTTTTGGCTAGAGGTCAGCTATGGCCATAAATTAAGTCCCTTGACCATAACTGGCTTGAAATTGGTTTATATTAGAAATTGATGGGGGGTGACACTAGGGGAAATCCCGGAAACTATGGAACAGCGGCTGCCACTCTGTTTGAGGAGGAACAGCAAGGCCAGGTGATAGACCCGTTTTAAGGGCGCATAATTATATAACAAAGATATGTTGATGTCTAAATCTTTCAAATGTAACGCTGAAGCAAGGACACGGAGATGTCAAATTCCTCCAACTATGCCATCCTTGTGGAGGCCAATGGGCGCCACAGTCCAACAGAAAAAACAATAGTGTGTGTGGTTGGGTGGTTGCTCAGGTGAGCAACAAATTCAAATTTTGTAACTTAAAGATGATAACTCGCTCCTGCACTAATTTAAATAATTGTATTATGATTCGATAAATAGGTGGTTTATGTTTATTATACTGTGTTTATTCTGCATCATAAATGTATTACTTTATTGTGTTAGATATAAGGATTGTCAAAATATGTATTTCATATAATGTGGAAATGTGTTTGTAGTAAGGTCATTCACCTTGCTAAGAAAATCAGCTGATCCGCTGTAGAATGTCATTTATAAATTTCCAAGATAGCTATTGTTTGAATATATAATGATGTCAATGTGTTAAAGAGTGTATTTTAAATGATGAAAATAATTTGATGTAGTTGAGAATTTTAAATGATTTGTGAAAGATAGTAAAAGGTAGATTTTGTTGGGATTAATATTTTGTTGGGACATGTAGATCAGTCCAAGTTGAGTTTAAAGTGGTAATAGAGATGAACAAATATTGTTATGAATAATGTAATGTAGAGTTTGAGAAGTATTGATGGTGACACAGTAGCTATGGGGAATATATGTAGAGTATTGATTGATATATTGATGTAATAAGTAAGTGGTGATATTTTGTTGTAGTTGAAGTGATGTAATGTTAATGGTAATTATAGTTGATGGGAATTTTGTAAGAGAGGGTAGTGTGGTAGGAGTCCGCAACAAAAGTGGTTGGGACGGGAAGGGACCGTTTAGCGCCGGAAAGGGTTGCCTTAGGTAGAATCCAGGAACCCAAGGGAATGAGCTTTTTGAGGGGGGGGGGAACACACATCCTGAGTACAAAGGGTTAGAGTATTTTTTTTTATATATAAGGGTAGAGTGAGGCGAATTGAGTTGAGTAGTAAGTTGGGTTTAGAGATTGTTTGATAAATGATTTTGATAGAGATGGGTGTCATGTTAGTTTAAAGCTGTTAGTGGTGTTAGAGTCAGAGGGGTAAAGATTATAAATGTATAAATGCCAAGTGGCAAGTCAAGTCATTATGAATAATTAAATCACCCAAATTAATGGAGATTGAGAATAGTAAAGAAAGAGAGTCATAGTAAAAATATAAAGTTTTAATGGAAACCAGTGACAACTTTAATAGAATTTGAGAGTAAAGTAAAGTTGTAAAATGTGTAATTTTGAGTAATTTAAATGTCAATTTTATGGTTAATTATAATAATACTATTTTAACTTTAAATGTCTTATTTCATTATATTTTATTGTGTTTGAAGATAAAAATTTTTTAAATGTTTAATGTATTTTCTGCGGTAGCTTACGTATAACCTGTGTAGGTCAAGGTTGTTGACTTGACCCAGTTTGATCAGCTGATGGGTGATGTTCTATACTAGACCCGTTTTGGCAATGAAGTGATGCCAATTTTGTTTCTTAATTAATTTAAATAGTTTTAATATTAAGAAAATATATTTTAATAAATTTTAATTAAAAAAAAAATAATAAATAAATAAAAATTTTGATTTTGTGCCTGCCATCTACTTGATGTTTTGAATTTTGATTATATTATTGTTTGTGTGTATTGATAGTGTTATTGACTTATACTGTATAGGGTATATGTATAATCACATGTTAGGATAAGTGAGTTCATGTTCTAATTAAATGTTCAATTTGTTTGTTTTTCTGAGTATTAATAGGAATGAAGAGAATTGATAAAGGTAGATAAAAGATTTTTTGGTTTTGATAAAAATAATAATATAACAATCTGATTTTGAACTTAAAAGAATAGTGAATTGAAAGATAAATATTTTGTGACTTTTAAATGAGTTTGTTTATAAGATATTGTAAGAGTATGTAAGAGCCCAGTAACTGCTAAAGGCAGCCCAGTGTGCATGATAAGGGGGAACATATCGGTTGAGGATCTGGCATGGTATAAGACCAGGGATTTGGATTTTGAGGTGGCATGATAGAAGGTTAGGTGCGCTGTGGTGCGTGTCTGTTCGATTTTATGGTGTTGGAATCTCGCACAGAGAAGTCCAGTGATCTCGTTCAGATGCGGCCATAGTCGCCGAGCCAGGGGGGTTATTTACCCATAATGTATAAGAAATAAAAGGGGTTGTTGGCACCACATCCTCACCGGTCCTCTTAGGGGTATTAGCAATGAGATTTCTTCTGTTTCGACAGAAGACCTCTCATTGGGGGGGGGGGGTTATTGTAACGGGGCAAATTAAAGGGATTTTTTATTTTTATTAAATTTGGGGATTTATTATATAAAATGTCACAATTCAATTTCCATCTGTGTGGCCAGTACCCGGTTGAATTTAAAGCGTAGTTTCTAACAAAGGAACTGTGGTGAAACATTTGCAAAGGAATGTGCCAGTCATCGATTCTTAGAACTTTGTGGCTGTGTGACATCTACGCCCAAACGCACTACACCAGCATGTGCGCAGACCCACGCCAAGAAGCAAACTCAACATGGCTTTGAGCCAATATTCTTTTGCCACATGGTCCGAGTTGGTGGAAACGAAAAATTAAGTCCAGCCTACTTTTGTGACATCGGCCAGTGCCCACCAAATATCATCGACGTCCAACACACGTAAATCCTGTGTGTCATGTGTACAGCCACTAAAACTTTGACAACTAAGGCTGTGTGCAGCGACAAAATTTGTTCGCCGGCAAGGCAGTGATGTCCGCCCGCGTGTAACAACGTCACATGGAGTTCTCGACCAACCTTCAACCTGTACGGCTGTTAATTAAAACGTAGTCTCAGATGAGTTCGTGGTAGGCCAAAAAATATTAAAGTAGGCCTACCAAGGAGTATAAAATGTACCGCCAGTGTTCAGTGATACAGTAATGAGTAAATGACGCTAAAGTGATCGGGTGATAACAGTAGTTAGTGAGAACTGTTTTGGACAACATTTGGATCGCGCAAATAGGTAAAAGGGTAAAAAGGGGAAAATTCAGTTGGCCAAAACAATATAAATTATAACGAACTCAGAAATAAAACGGGGGTTAAAATTGAATATTAGAATGAGTGAGTGTGTGAGCATACTGGGTGCTTTCTTTAGTATAGGAATTAGGAAGTAACTTGTAGAAATCTTTTACTTAAATTCCTGTGACTAGTGGTAATAAAATTTATTTGTTTCTGGATATGTATATATAATGTGTTAGCGTAATTATTTCGTCATTACCACTTCCTCATGTTCTGTGCTAAAAGATTCGTCTAAACGTTCCGGGTTCTTCTGAATTATTATTGGGGGGTAGTCAGATTGCAAAATTGTCCCGTTTTAGTAAGGTAAAGTGTAAAGGTTTCGATATTATAACCAAAAAATATCGTGGCGACTCTGGGCTTCTGATTGAAAATTTAAAAAGGTAGGTAAGTGGAAAGATCGCAGGTAAGTTTCTGGCAGTATTTTTTTATTTATTTATTTCGATAAGGTTTGTTTATCGACAGTATTTCAGAAATAGGTCCATGACTATCTGACAGAATTGTGGAATCTGAACTCTCAACTTGCTGGTATTTTTAAGCAACAGAATCCCGTTTTAATAATAATGCAGGTATACAATCTTATAAATTGTAAATAATAATAAAATAATAATATCTGAGCAGTGATTTATAATGAAAAATTGTAATCCTACCATACCAACTCTTTCCCCATTTTGTCAAGTCAATTCTTATTAAAACTGTACTCCACTCATTCTTTCAAGTTCATTTATCTATGTTTACTGCCATCTGTTTTATGGTATTTATCTTAAAATATAAATACAATAAAATGTGGTTATTATAAGTGGGAACTTTGTTTTATCCATCTGTAAGGTCTGCGTTTTCAAATTTCATTGGCATGTCTGTCTCAACACAAACACTGAGAAATTTTTGCCACAAAAGAGCAAGGCATTCAACACAGTACAAAAGGAGTAAAAAACCAAAGCTGAAATTGCAAAAAGTAATTCAATATTCCTGCAAATTCACTATTAGCTTTTCTAAAAAAAGTCAATTTTTAAAAATTGCCCTAACAATTAGGAGGAGATAGAAAAAAGTGAGAGGTTCAGAAAATCCCAAAATTGCTAAATACATATTAAAATGGTTTGCTCAAGCATGTGACATGTATGTTAAATTGAATGAATTATGATTACAACTAAAGGAGAGGAATACACTACTGAAGAGAGAATAAATAAACTAGCCAAAGTACTGAGCATACCTTACAGCATTTTTAATGCTGATGGTACAGAGTACCCAGTGTGTGTGTGTGTGTGTGTGTGGGTGGGGGATGTGGAGATATTACAGTGGATAGCTGGCAACTGGGACATACGTAAGATTACCATATTGATAACTGTTAAATCTGCACACCCACAATGTTAAAAAATTTTAAAATAAAGCCACTGCAGTATGAACCCAATAAAAATGCTTGCAGGACAAAATTGGTGAATTGATGAAAAATGGCTTTTGATGACAAATAGAAATTTTAAAGACAAAGAGAAAAGTTTAATTGCATCTTGATACTTGTACAGCACAAAAACAATATTTCTAATCCTGAAAATGTGAATATGTAAAACCCACCTATCAGTGCCAAACTGTGCAAAAATTCCATATAACATTGAAAAAAATAAAGACAAGTTTACATGATTAAATTTTTACTGCAAAACGAATCTTGAAGAATTTAATCTAAACCAACAAAATTAATTCCAAAAATAATCTAAAATCATGAACTTTTTTTTAATTCATAAGACACAACACAATTTTAAAATCACTGTATTATATAAGGATTGCATTTGAAGTTACCTAGTGTGCATACATTTATTGTTTTCATAACTTTCATATTTTGTTAAACAGAAACAGGCAATTAATAAAATTGAAAATTATATAATTTATAAACCTGGCTGAGCTAGAATCTAACTCTTTAATTCATTTTTAATTACTGACTTAATTTACATTTTGATGTCCAGTTATATTTGTTTTGAATATCCATTCTAAGCTAAAGACTACATCCTATTCATGTATGTCAGTACAAATTAACTAACCAAATTTCACTGTATTACTATGAAAAAGAATACAAATGCCCCCACATCCAATTACAATAAAACATATAAAGATTACCAGTAGCAACTGTTGGAGCAGGTGATGGCATTAAACGAGTGACCTGACGTGGGAATGACTTCAATGTTGAGTCTGTTGTCAACGTTGGTGATGACGATGGAGTTGTAGATGATGAAGATATAATACTGGGTGGCTGAACAGCTGGAGCACAAGATGTTGGAACTGGAGTTAATGGGACAACAGCAGTACTGAGAGCTATAGGCTGAGCACTGACAGCTGATGTTGTTGTTGGCACAGGTGTATTATTTGGTATGTTCTGGGGAACACTAGATGCACCTGTCCCACCGGTTGTAGGAGTAATTGAAGTTGAAGTTGGTGGCATGTCATATTTTTGAACTTGCAGAATATACTGTTCGGCAGTTGGTACTCCTTGCCAACAAACCTCCAAACTGTTTGTTGAAGCACGAACAAGTTGCACTCTCCCAGTAGGAGCAGGCTTCTCTACTTCTAAAAACCATAAATCTTTGCAGCACACCTAATTGACAAAAGAGAATAAATATCATAAAATTTACTAATTTTATTCAGTTTACTGGAGTGAATACTCCATGGCAGTGCTGTTAACATTTAAACAATGTACCATGCTGCAGTGTGACCTGTAAAACATTGTATCAGTAAAATAACAATACACTCCACAATTAAAAAAATGCATAAGTTTAACAATTTAATATGACACTGCAAAACAAAACCAAAGTACTTGAAGTTACTACTAAAATAAACAGTGGACATTCAACTGAAACAATTATACAAAATGGAAGTAATATTAGTGCATTGTATCCAAAGCCCCAGTCTACGCTATTCGTCTTTAAATATTGTTCTCTACAAGTGCATGCTGGAAATATTCAGTCAAGAGTGTATCCAGTATAAATCTTAGGAAAGCTAACTACAATGTGGTGAATCTGCCACACAGTTTATGAAGACCATTATGACAAAAGTTTATTAACAACTTGTGTAGCTTGTCTGAGTGTTCATGGAAACATAACGGAAAGTTATTGTTTGGGCAAAACCCAGTAGTGAAAGGGAAAATATATAAATTTAATTTGCCTCCCCACAGCCACAAACTTTTTATACAATTTGAAACTCTAAAATTGTGCAGGATGCGAGAGATGGCAGTGGCTGCAGAAGACTGGGACATAGATGAAAGGATGGTTAAACGTATTAAATATGCAGTAACACTTTATTATCAAATAGAATTATGTAAAACGGTACTGAAACAGGTTGTCAAAATTTTTTCTGAGAATTCAAAAAATAGTTTTTCACATTTAATATCGGCCTACTTTTTGATTTTCAAACATATCTGTGTATTATAATATTGCACATAATTTGTGTATAGTATTATATATATGGTCTTTAGTATGAAAATCATTAAAATTGTATTTCTTACAAAAGAACTATAATGCATGAAAGACAATTTAAAATGACTGAATTCCATGTGGTAGGCAAAGGGCTGTAATATAATGTGTTAACAAAACTGTCAACAAAACAATAAACTCATCAAAAATACAAAATAAGCAATGTAAATTACCGGTTTGGCCCGAATATAAGACGGCCTCACATATAAGACCCTAGATTTTTGAAGGTGTTTTACAGGAAAAAAAGGGCCTGCATAAAAGACGCTGAATTTTTTGAGGTGTTGTATGAGAAAGACAATTAAATGGTCTAAATATCATACCTTGAAGTCACACTAAGTAAATATGGCTATTTTACATTAAAGGTGAAATTATAAGTGTTACAGTACCTTGCTGTTTTTAGTTCCAGTCATCATCCTCATTCTTCTTCTCCAAGTTCATCTTCGGAATTGGTACTGGAATCTGATTCATAACTGGAGTCTTTCCACAAAATGTCATCCTCACTCCCATCCTTGTTATTAAAACACAACATTTTTAAACCCCTTTACAATGGATTCACTTTTGATTTTTCCCCAGGCTGTGATTATTATCCACTGGGCTAGTAACTGTATGCTGGGTTTCTTCAACTTGCCTGTTGGAGTCAATGCATGATTTCCATTAATTAACAAGTCGCTATAGTTCTTCCGTAAGTAGTCCTTAAATGGTTTATTAACAACCACATTTAAAAAATGAAGCTGAGAAGTCATTCCCCCAGGGATTATAACAAGATCAGTGTTCATTTCTGCAATCAGCTTCTTTATTTTCTCACTTGTGTGACCATGAAAGAACTGCCTCTCTGCCCTAGTAAAGTGCCTGGTCGACATCCCCAAACAACCTTAAGCCAATCTGCCATGAGTTCGTCAGTCATCCACCCCATTTCCTGTGCTCTAAAAATAATCCCAGCTAGTAACTGTTCCTTTCGGAAGCATTTTACTCATAGTATCACAGTAATGCGTGACTTTTCGTTGCCTGTAGATATAATTATAACTGATTCTGCACCCTTTCTGTCCACAGTAACATTTTACGGTATTTTGGAAAACACTAATGTTTGGTCAGCATTTGCCATTTTGCCAAGCAGGTAATTGTGGGCTTTCCTCAGTTCTACAATATTATATCGCTGATAAGCGATTAGTTTGTCAGTATAATCTGCAGGTAGGTGTTGCGAGGGTAGTGTGACGTCGTAAACACAGCCCCAAATGCCGCATCGTGTGTTTACACCAGCCCAAGCTTGCTTTAAATTCAATTAATGTACTTTTCAACTCATGTGCCACTCCAGCGCCTTCATTCTAACAACTTCCCGGAATATTGGATACCCTTGGTTTCGTTTCTGTTCAACATGCCAACAACGCCCTCTGTTCAACACTATCCTTTACTTGTGGATTGGCCATGAATATTCACTTTGCTGACTTAACCTTAGGCCCCTTGTATGCATCCGATTTATATCGTATGATAACCTACAATAAAAACTCGTACGTCATATAGAACAACAAAAACAAATGGGCCGATTTATGCACAGTCGTACAATAAATTTATAGTTCCGTACTCAAAAACATATAGCGGTGTCCTAGGAAACACATCCGATAAATATCGAATGAGTTGTTTAGATACACAGACCATAAAGGTTTCGTTTATGCACTCGCGCGAGTTTTCTTCGTATGACTTTCAGATATCAAGTGCTGCCAACCTTCCTGCCTAGCATCGGCGAGGCCAGTTATACCAAGTAAGCAATAGTATTCACGCCGTGGTGTGATTTTATTAATTTGTTTTGTAAATATGGGAGACGTTAATACAGAATGGCTAACTGACGAAATCCAGAATAGGAGAGCACTATGGGATCCCGCTTCCGAAGCTTATAAAAACGAACAGATGCGTGTCATACAACACGCAAGGATTCATTTTCAGTACTGATGATGGCAACATTGAGTTTGTTCACACCCACTTCTGATATTTTTGACGCATGATATTAAGATCGGAGTCAATCGGGATGCAAAACTTGGTACAATATTTTATCGTACGATTTAAATCGGATGCATAAAAGGGCCCTTTGTAACGGTACAAACCTATGAGGATTTGTACACTGAATCTTTTCTATTTTATTCAACCAAGTATATGTTGTGAACGGACTATAGCGTTGAGACTGTCGCGGCCCGGCACAGGAATGTGAAGTTACCAACTAGGGTGTGATTTCACACACAAGAGCGCACACCTTGGCCAACGTTCTCACAAAACCGGCACGTACAGATACATTCCTTAGCGCTTGTTGTGCAGAGAACAAAGGCAGTCGGAAAATAACATCTCAAGACAACGGACGCGAGCAGTTGTGTGCGTCCGCTGGCTGGGCACATTTTCATCTCGCCAGTACACAAAAAATGTGAAAATAGGTAAAAGTGGTGTGCATCTGTCATCTACAGCTGTGGCTCGCGGGCGGTTGAACGTATAAAGGCTCGCGAGCCGAAAACCTATTAAACTTTCAAAATATGGACTAGAGTGTGAGATAAAGTGATACAAACAAAATATGAAGCAGTTATAGTTCAGTGACACAGAAATTTTAACACGCAGAAACTTTCCGGACATAAAACAGTGAACAACCAAAACGGAATAACTACAACAGCTGGCATCCAGGACGACAAGAAGGATGTAACTATATGTAAAATACAAAAAATTTTAAATTAAAAGAGCTCTTAATTATGGGGTAATAAAATGAATCAATGGGAGCGTGTGCAAATGCTGGGTCGCCTTTATTCGATATAATCTAATGAACCGTTTATTTTAAATAGGTTAAGTAAACTGTGAATTTTGTTTTGTCTTGATTAAATTGAGTATATATCGCAACATTAATATTTGTCAGACTTAAATCCTAACGGATACAGAATAATTTTGTCATCATTTTCGAAAGAAAGATAGAATATCAAATAACATGTTTAATAAAAGCTGAGTTAGTTAACAAAAAATGAGAGTCGAATACTTTAATGAGGTAAACCCTAAATCACGCTTATAATTCACAGGTTCGTGTGAAGAACTCTGGGCTAATCAAGGTAAGCGATATTTATTAATACAATTTAAATGTGGTAGATAGGTTGAACGATCACAAATGGCGCATCCGAACTTGGACTGTTTATAAAATAATTTATATAAACCACACCTACGAGTGAATATAAGCATGATTTGGAGGTTAAGCAGGAATACGTATAAATTACGTAGCCTATATAAAATAGGTTACTGTTACATCACTGTTAGGTTAAGTGAATGGTAGAAAAATAAGTAAATGTGAGTTTTGTTAGTATACGAAAATTCCATAAAATATGGAGAATAAAATTAATGAGACTGATGTAATTGTCGGCGATGAAGCCGAAAGTAAATCGATGTTTGAAAGTAAAGAAAATATGTCAACTGAGTCGGCTAATAGAAGCGACTCAGGAATTCAAACAAGTGAAAGTAATGTTGAAGAGTCAAAAATAATGAATGAAGTGGAGATTCATTCAACACCTATTTCAATTAATCAAAATAAGAAATCCGATGACGATAATATGTTACACGGTTGTATAATATGATGTATAACAGTTGAGAAAAACAAGACAGCAATTTTAGTGAATTATGAAGGGATATTAACATAAGATTTGAGGAACAAAATATTAAATTTGATGTTCAGAATAATAAGTTCGATGAACAAAAAAGTGATTCCAATGTTAAATACGATAAAATAAATGCTAAATTTGATGAAATTAGAAACGAAATTAAACAACGGAATTTTGATTTTAATAAACAAATTAATGAAACTGATACACGTTGTAATAGTATGAAGCAACAATTGCAAGGAGAAGATTAACAAAATGAATAAAAGATTAGACAGTAAAATAAATCAGATAATGAATAAGAAGGTTAGTGACAGTGGTAATATGACAACAAATAGTGAAGAAATAAATAACAAGGTAAGTGGTAATTACGGTAGTGAGTATGATATTGAAATAAAAGGTGAGAATAACAATGATATAATTAAAAATGTGGTGTTAGAGAATAAGGTTGTGAATATTGAGTGCTGATGAAAGTTTAGTTGGAGTAGAGTGTAATAATGAAATGTTAGTGAGTGTTAATCAGCTAGAGAGAGAGTATGAAGAGAGTTTACAGGTAGAGGGGTTGCAGAGGGTAAATTTTCCCCAGGTTTATTGTGAACCAAGGTGTTTACAAATGTTGCTGTTGAAGGGCAAGAGTCCCTTAGTATTGGAAGACATGAGGTCTCCAAATTGTCCCCTGATTTTTTGTGATGATCCAGTACCCTCTGTATGGGATGGTAGAGAAAGTGTGATATGGCGTTATGGTGAGAGATATTTTGAGAAAGAGAGTTGTGTGTTGATGGGGAGAGATATATTCATGTTAAGTAGAAATTATAAAGAGTTGATAGAGAAGTAAGAATTGGAGAAAATAGACGATATGAAATGCTTACCTTGTGAAATAGATATTATGATTATTTTGATGATACCATTGTCGATGATAAACACTTACCTTATGATGTGATGGATATAGTGGAGGACTATGATAATATCAATTACCTTATGTTGACCAAAAATACTGACGGAGACAGGACCAAAAATACCAAAGTAAACGGGTTTTATGAGTTAAAAGGGGAGAATAATCTGGTGCATTATTCTTGTGATAGAGGGGATAAATTAATATCCAAGGGTTATTATATAAATCATTATAATGTAAGGAGTGTAATTAAAGACGATAATTGTTATGTAAAAGTAAGTCTAGTTTATGATGACGGGGGTTAAGCAAACAGTGAATGAATATTTTAATTATTTTAGTTTATGGTGATGACCTGGCTAGAATATGTAATGAGGTGTGGTAAACAAGAAAAATAATGACAAGAAATTGTAAATAAATTTATAGTGAAATTAATTGTGTTTGTGTTGTAAATGCATTTTATGTAAACAATGTGTGTATGTAGTAGAAATTGATTTAATAATAATAATAATATTTTATCAGACTAAATAAATAATGAGAGTTTGTAATAAATGAATTGTAATTGTTTTGGAATAAGGTAATTAAAGTAATGTATTGTTGCTGTGTTTTAAATAACTGATTGAATTAAAATAAATTGTAGATGAATTAATTGATTTAAATGTTGTATAAAGAGATTTTGATAATGAATTTAAATTATTTTTATAAGATTTGAACTCTAAAATAAATAGTAAGTGAATAAATGTAAAATGGGTTTAGTTGTGGAGTCATATGATTGTTATGTTGCAGAAGGTACATATGGTTGTACGTGATATTTGTTGTAATGAATGTTTATATTTTTGAATTCATGACAGTAATCATGTTGTATTTGAGTATATGCAGGGTGTCTACAAGAAAACAGTTTTCAAAATTTGGTACTTTTTAGTTACCTATGACTGCACATTTATAAGTAGGCCTACTGATATGAAAAAATATAATGCACAATTGTTTTAATCACTAGGTCCAACACACCATTTAACCCTGATAACTACAGTAGTTAAAAAGCTGAAATTAATAAAACTTAATTTTGACTTACCTGTCGCTAATGTGATTCGTTCAGGCTAGTGAATTTCACAAATATAATGGAAACCAGCTTGTAAATGCTGAAGTACAGCAACATACGAGGTATGGCTATAAAATAACGAGACTGATGCTACTACAAACGAACTACGCATGCGCCAAAGTCATACGACCGACAGCTGTTTAGCGTGAAGCGTTTTCTATTCAAAATTACAATTACAATTAAAAAAAATTACTTTAATTACAATAAATTCAAAATTTAAACCCTACTATAATAATCACAAATAGAAGTTATTGTTTTACAGCATACTGACGAAAATATTAAATAACACACAGCACATTAAAAAAACCAAGCTTAAAAAAAGTAACAGTAAAAGTAATGAACACAAGAGTCTACTAAAAAAAAGTACAACACATAGTAACATCTGCTTTAAACAACCTTCTTTAATTTTTCTAGTTCCACATCTAAAGCTTCAGCTTCTTCTTTAGCTTGCTCAAGGATTTTTTGTTTTTTAATTCTTATCTTTTTTATTTCTTCAACAGCTGATTTCCTTTTTTGTTCAATTTCATCCTTTTTCTCTTTCTGTCGTTTTAATGCTTCCACTCTCTTAGCAGATGAATTTCTAGCTGCATGAATCATCGGCTTTGTGATAATTACATTTTCTACACCTCCAGCAGCTGATATATCATCATAGGTTGCACGTTGACTGACCAGACTATCCTCATGCATGTTTTCAACAAGACACTGTTTATTAATAGAGAAACTCCTCTCAACAGCAGCATTGCTATGAAAGAGAACAAGTGATTTTTGGGTAAACAAACGAAGGGCAGAACGAACACTGTGTTTTGCATACAGAGAAGTAAAAAATTTGTCAAGTCTATCTTTTGACCTACTAAACTTTTTAAGTTCTTCCTGCACATCATTTTTGCCAATAGTCTCCAAATATTCTCTATGTGCTAAATCTGCTTGAAACCCGCTAAGCTGTTTTTTTTTTCACATAAATATTTCAAATCTAAGTTAACTCTTTCAGCTCTTAAAATGTCACTTTTCATAACTTCATGTGAAAAACAACTGACACCTTTTAAGAATTTATTTTGTAATGGACTCTTCTCAAATAACTTCATGATTAATTCTCTGATAAAATTCTTGCAGTCATTTCTGAACTGAAGAACAACTAAAGGTTTTAATTTTTTCAAGGATAACGTAGCAGCAAAACCTATATCTATATGATGAGAAGTCTTGAGATTGTCAGCCTTTCGGAGGTTGATATTCAAAAGTTTTGTTCCTGATCCAGCAGACTTAAATACATTATCTTTAACAATTCTACGCATCAGATTTCCCAGCAACTGTCTTAAGTCAGCATACATAAAAGGTAAAAGTGGCTTGTTAGACTGATAAGTGGTTAAAAAATACTCCAGCTCAGAAGCGATTGAAATTAAAAAAAAACATAATTTAGCTTCTAGAAGTTCACTTGAAAGAAATTCTTGAATTAATTTTGAAGTGTCACTTGAAGAAACATTTTTCTTAGAAACGGCAACATTTCAACAGCTCTCTGCATAACTTTGACATTCTCAACCCAACGAATAGAGCAAAATTTTTGAGGGAATAAGCATGAACCTGAAATTTGCCAGTAGTCATTACTCCGAGACGGTACATCTTTGAAAAAATAATAGAGGGAACGCAAGAACTTATTTATATTCCACTCAGAATTCACATGAGCAGTTTTGTATGCACCATGAACAATGTGTAATGTACATGTGCCAAACTGCAACAGACATGGCTGACTGTCATCGGTATCATTTAACAAATAGGCCTGAAGATCGTTTAAAAATTTTAAGTTTACATTGGGCCCATCCATGAAGACACTTAACAACCTTTGTCAATCTAAACCATTCTCTTGTAAAGATGAGATGAAATTGATTAAAATGTCACTGGCTTTCGAACTACCTAAAAAGCACGAAGTTAAATATCTTGTTTTAATTTGATCAGCCTCCCAAAAATGAACTACAATATCCATTTGACAAGACTGAACAATTTTATTTAGACTTTCATCAAAAGAAATGCAAAAAAAAATCACAATTTGAAACTTTCCTGGCTAGTTCAGACTGGAAAAATTGTCCAAGTCCATACGTAATGTAATAGCCAATTTTGTCTTTGTGTAAATTGAATTTCTGAGCTACTTCACAACGTTTAAACATCAATTTAAAAAGATTAGTTGAATTTCCATGAGACCTAGCTGAGCTGTGACTATACACTTGATCCAGTGACCAGTAAATTTCTGCCTCAGTCACTTCATCATTCGAAAAGAATTTATCAACTGAGCCAAGTGTATTCTGTTTTGATATTCCTACTTCAGATCCCTGAATGCACTCTCTGTTACTAGTACTAGCACAATTACTACTAGGCCTAAAAGGAAGAACTTCCTGCACCCCTTTTACAAGAGGACTTGATGATAGCTGAAGGTGCTTTTTACCCTTTGCATGTAATTTAATTGCATACACCCCAGCACCAGATATACTAAACTTTTTCATACACAACTTACAGAAGGCAGAATGTTCATCATTTTCCACTGGTTTTAACCACAACGAAAAATCGTCATTGTCCAGCCAAGTTCGGCTGAAAGAATTTTTACCAGGCATTATCAAAATACAAAGAAAAGTTTACAGGCTTATTTAAATCCAAAACAAGAATAAGTCAAAAATTCAAACAAAAAACTTTAGCACCAACACTGCACGAAAAAACAGCAGAATTCCGTCTCACGGAAAAAGACGCCAGAGTAGGCCTACGGAATGTTAGTAAACAAATATCCAACTCGTCCACTGCCGCACACTTTATATTAATGAAGTCGCATAAAAAAAGACAGAATCGATTTCAATAAAAACTACAACTGCTTTTAATGAAGGTTCATAACAAAGCAACAAACTACTTCTCCACGCACAGAACGGCACCGACTCACAGCTAACTATATGGGTTAAGTAACTATTGCATAATTTGAAAACAACCCTGAACCGCAGTGATGCACGGACCAAAGAGTAAAAATCCCTTGGCCGAACATACTATTTCCCTATTTGAGTTTCTCACTAGACGGAGACGCAAAAATTCGTTACGGCCATTTCTTTCTCGTTACTTTTAATTACTATCGTTACCTTTTTTCAAAAAATGGTACTTTTTTGTTATTTTCATTACTTTCATTACCTGTAGACACCCTGTGTTTATTTTTATTTGTTTATTACGATTGTTAGCATCTAGTTAATAAGAATGATAAGGTAAATTCATATAAAAGATTTTGGAAATTTTTGGAAAGATTTAAAATTTGCAATGAAATTAAGTAATGGAAAGAGCCGATGTAAATTAACATCAATGTAAATTTTTGATAGTGGACTTAGGTTTATTTCACTGTTTGAACAAAATTTGAATTCTACTTTAATAATTAATGTGGAGATGGTGTGTAGTTTGATAATGAACATGTGTACGCACCCAGTATTTTGCTAAAGGCAACCCAGTATGTATGTAAGGGGAGACATATCGGTTGAGGATCTGGTATGGTATGGTATAAGGCCAGTTTTGGAATTTTATTGGGAATGCTATAAGGTAAGGTGGTACTGTGGTGAGTGCCTGTCAGATTTTACGGTGTTGGGATCTCGAACAGAGAAGTCCAGTAATATCGTGCAGGTGCAGCCATAGTCGCCGAGCTTGGGGGGTAGTTTACCCATGATGTGTTTAGAAATTAAAGGGGGGTTGTTGGCACCACATCCTCACTGATCCTCTTAGGGTTTAGCAATGAGAGTTTTCTGTTTCGGCAGAAAACCTCTCATTGGGGGGGGGGATTATAATGGTACAAACCTATGAGGATTTGTACATTGAATCTTTTCAATTTTATTCAACCAAGTATATGTTGTGAACGGACTATAGCGTCGAGACTGTCGCGGCCCGGCACAGGAATGTGAAGTTACCAACTAGGGTGCGATTTCACACACAAGAGCGCACACCTCGGCCAACGTTCTCACAAAAACGGCACGTACAGATACATTCCTTAGCGCTTGTTGTGCAGAGAACAAAGGCAGTCGGAAAATAACATCTCAAGACAACGGACGCGAGCAGTTGTGTGCGTCCGCCGGCTGGGCACATTTTCATCTCGCCAGTACACAAAAAATGTGAAAATAGGTAAAAGTGGTGTGCGTCTGTTGTCTACAGCTGTTATAATGTCTCTCCTGCTAAGACATCATAACACATGGAACCCGTTTAATTGGCCTCTGTCAATTAAACTGGCTGCCGTTGTTAGTACTAGTTATTTACCAACAATTTGGGAAACTGTAAAGAACAGGAATTCGTGCAAGGTTACTCAAACTTACTTACTCTCTTTTACTTTTAGCAGAAACATCTCTTTATTTTTACTTCAAAATAATGTTTAGATTGATACTACCTTTAGTGGTTATCACCTTTTTCTTTTATATTTTTAATTTTCTGATAGATTCTACATTAAGAGCTCTTATACTCTTTAAAGTGTTACTCAGATGAGTTCAAAGCTATACTGTTTTATATTACATTAAATACCACGGATCCGGGTTCTAATTTCATAATATTTCAAAATACTTCCACATTATGTAAACCATTTGAAGAATAGTTTGATTAATAGATTAGATTAATATACAGTAAATACAAAATTACTATGTTAAGATTTACATGGTTTGACAGAGTCTTTTCAAAACTTGTACTGTTTTTTACTTTGGTTGTTAGAAAACAATATAAGCACAGAAGTTACTGTTCTGTGTCATCTGGGTATAATGGTGATCTGCAGCTGGTCCTCTTGCGGATCCTCTTCAGTCGGTTTTCCGGGATGATCTTCGTAGTAGGTTGAGTTTCTCCATTAAGATTGTCGATTCTAAGTGGTGATCACAGTCATCACGCTACAATTCTGCTACCTGGTGCTCGTGATGTTGACGTCGTTGCTTCTTGTGGACGTGCGAGTTCACTTCTCACATTTTAGTTTAATGTACACTAATGTTATCTTCCTACATGGTATGAAATATACCTTAAAATTTAAACTTTGATTTACAAAGAGATGTGTCGACTATTATTTTCCTTTTATTCATTATCTACATATAAGTTGCATTATCAGATTTACGTTGCACTTAGTTTCACCTACATGTCGAGTATTTTACCATAAAACACTAACTTTCTGTAACATAGTTTGAAATAAAATGTACGTTCACGTTCCAGCCACATTGTGATGCTGTTAACTCGTCGGATATTCTGAGTCGACTGGGGTTGATTTAGCGGCCGTGTGTAGGGACGTGGGCGCAGTTCACGAGTCAAGAGAAAAGTAGTTCGTACTTTTATTATTAGTATTTTTCTACTAATTAACTATTATTAATTATCCTACCTTTCATTATTTAGTTAACTATTTTATTAATTATTCTCACGTCTTTTTATTAAATTAGAATGATTATTAGTATTCGCTTCATAACCGTATAATTTGCATGTACGTACTAGACTTTTTACAAGTTGGTACAGGTATTTAGGTACAGCGGGGAGGGTGGATTTAAACGCGCGGTATTTAAACCAAAATTTATTTATTTTTTGTGCTATTTAAATTTGCTTTTAAATCGCCACAGTCAGACATAAAACAGTGAACAACCAAAACGGAATAACTACAACAGCTGGCATCCAGGATGACAAGAAGGATGTAACTATATGTAAAATACAAAAAATTTTAAATTAAAAGAGCTCTTAATTATGGGGTAATAAAATGAATGAATGGGAGCATGTGCAAATGCTGGGTCGCCTTTATTCGATATAATCTAATGAACCGTTTATTTTAAATAGGTTAAGTAAACTGTGAATTTTGTTTTGTCTTGATTAAATTGAGTATATATCGCAACATTAATATTTGTCAGACTTAAATCCTAATGGATACAGAATAATTTTGTCATCATTTTCGAAAGAAAGATAGAATATCAAATAACATGTTTAATAAAAGCTGAGTTAGTTAACAAAAAATGAGAGTCGAATACTTTAATGAGTGTGACAGTACAAAAAGTCTGATATAAAAAGTATGGTATGCAAGGTAGTAAATTATTGTATTTCGATGTTTTTAAAGTCATTTCTATGGGTAATACAATTTCCCTTGGTTTTTGCCTACAACGACGCAGTTCCGAGACAACAAAATAATTTCAAGGACAGCAGTGTACATGCAGATAAAGACACTTATAATGGTTACAGCCACCAGTACCGGCTCTACATACTTCTGTTTCATTGGCCGACAACGCCAAACGTCATTAATACAACAATGACGTGATTAAAATACGTAACAAAAGACAAAGAACAATGACGGGTACTCACACACACATACGTAAAAATTGCATAGTTTTCGCCCCCGTCTGCAGAAATTCGTCATGGCGATAACACGTTAAAAAATTGTGCTGGCCTGAAATAGTCAGCTTAAGTGCTTTAAAGAATAAAAAATGTAATCAAAATGTAAACCAGTGTTAACTACAGGAGAGTTTAGACAGTGTGAAGTAATAGTTTTCAAAAGTATATTTAGAATCAGTGTATTCAGAAAGATGTAACCACGCCGTTTTGGAATCAACATGTGATCCGCTGCTAGAACTTCCAGTCTACCGAACAAGGGAAGTGCCAAACCAAAATTTTATTTAAAGAGCTCTTTTAATCAAAATTGCCGTTATTATGTGTACACAATCAAAAGTAAATTGAAAATTGTACGTATGGATGTGAGAGAGAGAGCAGTGAGTGAATGTTAAATGTCGACTTCTAAATGGGGGTTGGTTTGCGTTAGCGATAAGTAAATATAATAAAAGTCAATTAATCATGAAGCTGCTTCATAGTCAGTAGATAGAATTTGATGAATTAATGTTTAATGAAACATAAAGGAGTTTTATGACAAACAGAGCCAATATAAGTAATGGCCGCCATGTTGAAATTTTATCCGGTGTACACGCTTAACTAAATTACTGAATAAATTAATATTAATGGTCAATGTTTCAAATGAACGTATTCTCATTTCTGTGCCTATCTCTGTCAGCAATATCGCTGAGTCGAATCCTTGGACCCTAGGTAATAATAAAAACAACAAGATTGAAGTAACCAGATGCTCAAACTATGGTAAGTACCATAATTATGGTGCGCGTGACATACGTGCTTCATACAAGTAATGTAAACAGACCCAAATATAGGTTACTATATTTATGCATACATAAATATGCATATTTATACATATTTATGCATAGGTTATTCCTGCATACAAATACAATTATATTTATTTAAATAAAATGGGAAATTGTACAATTGACGCCCGAACTGGTGACTATATAAAAATATATTAGTGTATTTTATATAATAAGCCTGAATGACGGCAGAGTGGGCATTGAAACTGAGAATACGGTTGTAGGTTAGGTGGTAACGCTAATATAGAGCAACAAGTCATTAACATTTCATAATGGCAGATAATAACGAAAACAGTAACATAGAAAATATAAACACAGAGTCATTGGTGTTGAATTCAACACATACCATGAATAAAGTTTCATTGGAAGATCTTTTCCAATTAATGCAAATACAGAACGGCCAGTTGAACAGTAAATTAAACCAATTTGATGAACAATTTAACGACATCAACAAAGAAATTAAGAAACAGAGCTGTAATTTTGACGAGAGAATAAATGAAATAGAAATACAATGTGACAGCATACAAAAACAAACAGAAAATGATAATGAGCGATTTAATAAGAAAATAAGTCAATTAGACGACAAAATTAAGCACATTAATGAGACAGTTCAGAATCAAATAGAAATACAATGTGAAAAAATAGAAAGTAAATGTTTAACTACAGTTAGGTAAACAGATAGAGAGTACTGCCAATTTTGAAACAAATAAACAAATAGAAGTAGAAGCTAGTATTTTGCAGAACAAAATAGAGAAATGCGAATCAGATGTAATAGACATAACCAAACATTTTGAAACAGTAAACAGAACAGTATCAAAAAATGAGAATAACACAAATGAGAGAATGAGCATGTTACAAAATAAAATTAAAGAAATAGATAACCTAGTTATACAAAATGATAATAATGTGCATGTTAAATGTAATGTAATTGAAAATGATTTGATGAAAGTGAGAAATGAGTTACGGGGGGAGATCCAAAGAAATTGTACCGATACGACGGAAAGAATAATCATAACTAGGGATGCGTACGGGGAAATCGAGTTAGAAAATTTTAACTATGAAAATAGAATAATACACCCCATGAGATTTTTAAATCAAGCGCGTGAGTACTGTCGTTTTAGTAACCACAATTGGGAGATACAGCTAATGAAAATTGTCAGATGTTTTAAGGGTAATTCTATTATATGGGTAGAAGCACACAGGGTAGAATGAGATAGTTTTGAAACATTTGAGAGGGCGTTTAAAAATAAATTTTGGCCGGAAGAGGAACAAGAGAGTTTGAGAAGTCGTATTATGGGGGTAGGCAATTTTGTGGGACAAAACAACATAACCATGTACGTGACGAAGTTGTATAATGAGGCAAAATACCTCGAACCGCCAATACCATTTAAATCGTTTGTCAGATACGTGAGCAAACATCTACCCAGAGAAGCACAAGTGACTTTAATGACAAAGGAGATAGAGAACTTAAGTGAGTTAGAACGGATTTTGGACATTTTACAAAGCATTAGGGACCGCGAAATCATTAGGCGACCTATACAGACGAATCAACAGAATAATAACATAGAATTTAGTCGACATCGGAGTAGCTATCAGGGAAATGGCGAGTATCATAGTAGTTACAGACCCAGAAGTCATTTTCAGCAGACAGGTGAGTGGAACTGTTCCAGATGCGGAGGAGAGAACTATGCTAACAGACGACAGTGTTTCCGATGTAGACAACCTAAAGAAGAACAGAGGAGAAGAGAACAGATGAAACAACATTTATCGAAAGACAAAGGAGGACCAGGTACAAGTGGGACATCCAACCACCGGCAAGGACGACCAAATGGTCAACAACAACAGGAAATGAGCAACGGTAGACAACAGCAGGAAAACTAGAAGCGACAGTGGGAGCCAGGACCCAACCACTGTTCGGAGAAGCGCATGAGGTCCAACACACAGTGGACATCCACAGCAACGTAATCCAAGCAGACATAGTAAAGGATTTATTAGAAGAGGAAAACAACACTTTAACGGAAGGGAGAGCAGGATTAACAGAAGTCCAGGTAAATATAGAAGGTAAGCATTATAGAACACTGGTAGATACAGGGAGCGAGATTTCAGTGATAGCAGAAAATATTTTAACCGAGTTGAGAGAATTTAATAAAAATATTCCAGTTTTGCCAGTAGCAGGGGTTACGGTGATAGGAGTTACAGGGGTAAGGAGTAAGCGGGTGACGAAACAGATACATTTGAACTTTCTGATAAATGGTATAGATTTTGATAGTACATTCTTGGTAGTTAAGGGTTTGAGTTTGGACATTATTTTAGGTAACGATTTTTTACAAAGGAATAGAGCGGTGATAAATTTCAAGGAACAGGTGATAGAGTTAGACGGGGGTGACCGGTCGGTATAAGAGTTAATTTCGAACGGGTGATAGATAAAATTAAAACAAAGGGTGTAAAGTTATTACAGAAACGAGTAGATGAGGAAAATAGCGATATGAGGATCAATTGGTGTAGAGAGGCAGAGCATATTTACGATGATGATAACGAAACGAGTAATATTAATGATGCAGTATGGGGGATAAGGGCCGATAAGTTCCGGAGTGAAGGGTCCGGTGTTGGGAGTGGCCAGCGTGCAGCGTTGTGGCAGGTGATAGAGAGGTATAGAGGAGTGTTTGCCGATGTACCGGGAAGGGCAAAAAATTACGAGTGTGTATTACAGATTAGAGAACATACACCATTCATGCAACGGAGTTATCCTGTGCCTTATTCCAAGAGACGAGCGGTGCAAGAGGAGTTAGACAAAATGCTGGAAGGTAAAATAATAGAGAGATCAGTATCGCCCTACTCGAATCCCTTGGTGGTAGTGATCAAGAAGGACGGCAGAGTCAGGTTATGCTTGGACGCAAGGAGAATAAACCAAATAATTATACCCGACCGAGAGTCACCAGAAGCGATAAATGAAATATTCCAGAAATTTAGCGGCGTGAAGTATATGACATCGCTGGACCTTACTGCAGGATATTGGCAGGTACCATTAGCAGAAGAAAGCAGGAAATATACCGCATTTTTGTTCAATGGAAAAAACTACCAGTTCAGGAGACTACCTTTCGGATTGAATACCAGTGTGGCGAGTTTCATAAAGTGTTTAGACAAAATCTTGCGACCTAAGGATCTGTATTTCCTGACCGTTTATGTGGACGACATCTTAATCGCATCCAGGACTTTCGAGGATCATTTGGAACACATAAAGTATGTATTAACGAAATTGGAAACAGGAGGACTTAACAATAAATTGGGATAAATCAGAATTCTTACGAACGGAGATTAAATTTTTAGGTTTTATTATTACACAGCAAGGGATATCAGCAAATCCAGAAAAAGTCGAATCAATCATGCGCTTCCCTGAACCGAGGAACATAAAGCAACTTCAAAGTTTTCTAGGGCTGTGCAACTTCTACCGAAAATTTCAAAGAAACTACGCCCACGTGACAGCAAGGTTAAGCGCAGTACTACAGAAAAGTCATCAGTGGAAGTGGAGCGAAGTAGAATGTGGGGCTTTTGAGGAAATTAAAAGGAAATTTAGGGAGATGATCATGATGAACCACCCGGATTTTGAGAAAGTGTTCTATCTACAAACAGACGCCAGTAATGTAGCTGTCGGGGCGGAGCTGTACCAGGAGGATGAGAGGAAGGAGCACCTCGCTATAGCTTTCGCGAGTAGATCCTTGCTGCCAGCGGAGAAGAATTATATGACGACGGAAAAGGAGTTGTTGAGTATTGTATTCGCCGTTGGGAAATTTCGAACGTATATTCTAGGAAACAGAACCATCATACGAACGGACCACAAGGTGTTATCCTTTTTGAACACTTGCAAGCTTGCTCACGGCCGTCTTACAAGATGGGTGCTCGTACTACAGGAATACAACTTCGAGTGGGAATACATCCGAGGAAAAGAGAACAAGGTACCCGACACTCTCTCCAGAGTAGACAGCGAAAACAACAGGACAGGTAGGGATCTAAAGGAGATCGAGATTTTCAAGATAACCAGGGAGGATAAAATATTTGGAGAAGAATTAAAAGATATCAGCACCATGCAAAGAGCAGATGGTAAGTCGGGAAGGATAATCAACAGCTTAGAAACGGAATTGGAGGAATCAGAGTATAACCAGTTTTTCCAAATTTACAAAGGACTATTGTTTAAAAGGGTAGTAGGGGGTGAGCGTGATTGGAAGTTAGTGATACCAGAAGGATTAGAAGAGAAGATCATTTGGGATTGTCATATTAGATACAGTCATTTTGTGGCGAAGAAGTGTGTCAGTGTGTTGAAGGAGTCATGTGTTTTCAGGAATATGGAGAGAAGAGTGAGGAGATTACTGAGGAGTTGTGATTTGTATCAGAAATCAAAAGTGGTAAATTATAGAGTCGAAGGTGAGTTGAATTTTCTAAGGGTAGAGAGACCATTTGATTTAGTTGCGGTAGATTTGTTTGGACCATTGCCGAAGGGTAGAGGCGGAGTTGTGTATATTTTTGTATTACTTGACACTTTTTCGAAGTGTGAAATTGTATAGCGTAAAGAGAGCTACCAGTAAGGTATTGAGTGAGAAGGTGACTAAGGACTACATGATTAACGTGGGTAAGCCGAAGGTGATTTTGTCGGACCACGGGCCACAGTTCATCAGTGGGAAATGGCGCCAGACCTTAGGATGGGAAGGAATCCTCACGAAGCATACAGCTGTGTATCATCCCCAGTCAAACCAGGCTGAGCGTGTAATGAGAGAGATAGGCAGGATCTTTAGAGCCTATTGTCACGCTAAACACAGCGAGTGGCCGTTCTACGTAAGGAAGGTAGAAAATTGGCTGAACAGTACCACCCACGAGTCCACCGGCTATACACCTCACGAGTTAGTAAAGGGAACACGCCCCCTTAGAATTTTGGAGCAGCTGTTTGATTATCCAGAGGAGAGCGAGCGACGGATGTGAGCATTAAGATCCGGTTGGCCAACGAGAATTTATTAAGCAAAGGCGAACGTAGGAAACTTAGACACGACACAAAAGGTAGGTGGGTAAAGTATGAAATCGGACAGTTGGTATTAGTGAGGAGGCACGATCTGTCGAGTGCTCAGGAGAAGGAGATAAAGAAATTCTTCCTGCTTTATGAAGGACCTTACGAGATAGTAGGGATAAAGATGGAAAATGCATATGTATTGCAGGACATGGATACGGGGAAGGTGATAGGAACGCACAATGCCACGAATTTAAAACGGTATTGGTCTTCTTAGAGTTTAAATAAGATTTGCATATTAATGAGAGTGAATGAATATAGCTTGATGTAAAAAAAAAGGAGAGAAAGAAAAAGGTGAGAGAGAGAAAGAAATTAAAAGAATATGTTTTGTTTTATGTAATCTTATCAAGTGATCCATTGTTGTAGTTCCTGTCACGGTAAAAGAAGTTGTTAGTGAAAGTGAAAGCTAGAACTTGTAAAGTGTCTATATAAAAAATATTTTAAATAATTAACGAACTTGTTTTTGAGCAAGGTAAAAGGGTGTTTTATAGTTGTCTGGTGTTAGAAAAAGTAAGTCAAAATGGACTGTATGAACAGCATATGTAGGTGGAATTAAGTTAGAAGTAAGTGGGCTAGTGCAGTAGTGGCATGTGCTATTGTAGCTGGCGAATTGGGTTGATGAGTGACGCACAGACCGTTGCCATCATCGGAGGCCTAAATAAGGCGTAAGTACACTGCACAAATTTTATATAATTTTGTGTTATATGTGATTATTGACCGTGCAGTGTATGATTAAAATGATGTAGAACATGTTTGAAGGTAAAGTAGATTTCCCCGACTTTTGGGCGATTACTGCCTTACCAGCACTAATCGTGGCTTTGGCTCGCGGTCAGCTATGGCCATATCAAGTCCCTTGACCATAGCTGGCTTGAAATTGGTCTATAGTAGAAATTAATGGGGGGTGAAGCTAGGGGAAATCCCCCGGAACTATGGAACAGCGGCTGTCACTCTGTCCGAGTAGGGACAGCAAAGCCAGGTGGCAGACCCGCATTAAGGGCATGTAACTATAAACAGAGGTATGTTGATACCTAACTTTTCAATGTAACGCCAAAGCAAGAACACAGAGGCGATAGATTCCTCTAAAATAATACCGTTCTTGTGAAGGCAAATGGGCGTCACAGTCCATCCCTAATGACAACAATAGTGTGTGTGGCTAGGAGGTTACTACCAGGATAGTAACGATTATAATATTAAATTTTGTGAAGATTGTCCATTCTCTAGAAATGATTCTGTTATAAAAAAAGTTAAACATAAGAAAAGGTCGTAAAGAAATTATAAAGCTTTAAAGTTGTTTGCCATGATATAGATAATGTAAGATTATATGAATTAAAATAGTAGGGTTAATGATTGTTGCTAAAGCAGTAAAATGCATTGTTTGTTTAGGTTAAGAACAATTGTTTTCATATGATAAAGAGAGTGAATATAATTGACAGGAGTCAGAAGGGTGTACTAGATACCGGATTGTTAAAAAGAGAAGTAATTTTCTATCTTAATTCTTGATATACATTGTATGAAACTTGTAGAATTAAGCAAACCAATGCCCCAAAACGCAAACCAACGTACTAAGAGGAAACATATCAGTTATGGATATGGATATAGCGAAGGCCACTATTTTAAAATTTTGTATTGGATGTTTCAGAGTTTTATGGTGTGGTGACCGCGGTCCTGAGCTGGCCGGTGCGTCAGAACAGGAGCGTAAAGTGCCTCATGGCCTTATGGTGTAGGGATCTCTCTGGAGAAGTCCAGTAAGGTCAGAAGGTGCGAACCTCATCATTGGACCAAGGGTAAGTGATTGAAAATTTTTTATAGTAACACTACAGGGGGTTGTGGCTCCATATCTGAGCTGATCCTTTTAGAGAGGTGTGAATGAGTCAATGAAAGTTTTTGTGTCTCGACACAAAACCTTTCATTGAGGGGGGTTTGTGACAGTACAAAAAGTCTGATATAAAAAGTATGGTATGCAAGGTAGTAAATTATTGTATTTCGATGTTTTTAAAGTCATTTCTATGGGTAATACAATTTCCCTTGGTTTTTGCCTACAACGACGCAGTTCCGAGACAACAAAATAATTTCAAGGACAGCAGTGTACATGCAGATAAAGACACTTATAATGGTTACAGCCACCAGTACCGGCTCTACATACTTCTGTTTCATTGGCCGACAATGCCAAACGTCATTAATACAACAATGACGTGATTAAAATACGTAACAAAAGACAAAGAACAATGACGGGTACTCACACACACATATGTAAAAATTGCATAGTTTTCGCCCCCGTCTGCAGAAATTCGTCATGGCGATAACACGTTAAAAAATTGTGCTGGCCTGAAATAGTCAGCTTAAGTGCTTTAAAGAATAAAAAATGTAATCAAAATGTAAACCAGTGTTAACTACAGGAGAGTTTAGACAGTGTGAAGTAATAGTTTTCAAAAGTATATTTAGAATCAGTGTATTCAGAAAGATGTAACCACGCCGTTTTGGAATCAACATGTGATCCGCTGCTAGAACTTCCAGTCTACCGAACAAGGGAAGTGCCAAACCAAAATTTTATTTAAAGAGCTCTTTTAATCAAAATTGCCGTTATTATGTGTGCACAATCAAAAGTAAATTGAAAATTGTACGTATGGATGTGAGAGAGAGAGCAGTGAGTGAACGTTAAATGTCGACTTCTAAATGGGGGTTGGTTTGCGCTAGCGATAAGTAAATATAATAAAAGTCAATTAATCATGAAGCTGCTTCATAGTCAGTAGATAGAATTTGATGAATTAATGTTTAATGAAACATAAAGGAGTTTTATGACAAACAGAGCCAATATAAGTAATGGCCGCCATGTTGAAATTTTATCCGGTGTACACGCTTAACTAAATTACTGAATAAATTAATATTAATGGTCAATGTTTCAAATGAACGTATTCTCATTTCTGTGCCTATCTCTGTCAGCAATCTCGCTGAGTCGAATCCTTGGACCCTAGGTAATAATAAAAACAACAAGATTGAAGTAACCAGATGCTCAAACTATGGTAAGTACCATAATTATGGTGCGCGTGACATACGTGCTTCATACAAGTAATGTAAACAGACCCAAATATAGGTTACTTGTTATTCCTGCATACAAATACAATTATATTTATTTAAATAAAATGGGAAATTGTACATGAGGTAAACCCTAAATCACGCTTATAATTCACAGGTTCGTGTGAAGAACTCTGGGCTAATCAAGGTAAGCGATATTTATTAATACAATTTAAATGTGGTAGATAGGTTGAACGATCACACCTTAACTTAAAGTGAGCGACTTTTAACATTTGACACAATACGGTACTTCACGCAGTGGTGAAAGTATGCTTGGGATTTTCACCTTGAGCTCATTATAAAACACACGTGTTGATTCACGCTAATGCATATGGCAAGCCTGTGCAGCTGGCGAATGTTACAAAATACCTGGCACTTAACACAAAATTTTTAAATTTTAGGTTGCGCACATACAATGAGTATGGTTTTTGGAAGGGCATTTTAAGGAAAAAATCGTCTTATATTCGGGCAAATACGGTATTTATACAAGAGTCAGAATCTGTACTATAAATCATACGCATTTAAAATTCAAACATTTCTGTTTAAACATATTTTTAAGTACAGTCAACTCCCGATTATCCGGGATAATCACCGGCAGGGTCAAAATCCCGGTTAAAGCAAAAATTGTAACCTAGTGCTTAAATGAAGGTCTTAGTTAAAAATAAAATATGTGCATACAATTAAGTAGTACATACCTTTTATTACACAATAAAAATTAGTCAAATCACGTTTTTGTCAATTAAAATAGTGTATTTACAAGCAGAATAATATGTACAGAGTCAGTGTTTATACACGCTGAAAATAATCTGATAATTTTTGCTTCTTAGCACTTGCTGTTTTATTTAAAATAGACGACCTTATTTTGCTTAAAACCAATTTGTCAAACAACAAAGTGTCTTCTTGTCCTTCTAAATAGTCAAGAAGCCCCTCCACGTAATTGAGTGCTGTCCCATGTGTGACTTTGGGCTCGGAAACACATTCATCACTCCCCTCCCCCTCCTCATCACTACCACTCTCACTTTCTGCTGCGCCCTGTGTGCACATCAATACTTCATCATCTGTCAAAACGCGGGCATGTTAGCGTCAACTTTAAACCACTAGTTTATGTTATCTTGATCAACATTTTCACCACCTGGGACAGTGTTTGCTAACTGGGCCAAGTCAGCTGAAGTTGCAACGTCATCCTCAAACCCAGCGAAATCCTCATCCTCTGATATGTCGGGAAATATTCTTTTCCACAACTTTGCCATCATAGTGGGTTTATCTTTGTCCCACGCAGCTGCAGTCTCATAGATTGCATCCAGAACACTTAGTCCCTTAAAAAAGGTCTACAAATCGTTCCCTTCTTCTTTAAACTTTCTCAAAATACTTGACTGACAGTTACGTTTTACAGAAGCTATTACCCCTTGATCTATTGGCTGGATCAAGACTGTAACATTGGGCGGCAGGTATTTAACAACGACTGTCTGTCGTTGGATCTGAGCAACATTTCACTTGGATGTGATTTAGCATTGTCTAATACTAACACTGCTTTTTGGAGAAGTCCTTGTGATTTTAAAAACTCTCGAACTTGTGGACAAAACTTATTGTGGAACCAATCATAAAAAATGTCTATTCATCCAACCTTTCTTTTGATTGTAGTAAATTACAGGCATGTTAACGGCTCGTGTTCCTTTAAATAGTCGTGGTTTTTTTGATTTTCCTATCACTAGGAGCTTAAGTTTATGTGTCTCAGTCGCTTTAGAGCAACACATTACCATTAGTCGTACCTTTCTAACTTTGTGTCCCGGCGCCCTTTTTACATTTTCAGACACTAAAGTTTTCGTCGGTAAGCACTTCCAAAATAATCCCGACTTGTCGGAATTGTAAATTTGTGCTGGTTGTAAATTTTCATTCAAAAGAAACTAATTAAAGTATTTGAAAAACTGTTCTGCTGCCGTTTGATTGCCACTTAATTTTTCTCCACGAATTTCTAACTCTCTTATGCCGAGACGTTGTTTGAAACGTGTCAGCCAGCCAGATGATGCGTCGAAATTTCCTTCTACACCTAAAGCTTAGAAAAAACTTAGCTTTTTTGGCCCATATTCGTCCACTTACAGGATTTCCTTGTGCTCGTTGATTATTGACCACTCGAGTAAAGCTTGGACCAAGTCTTCGTACGTAGACTTCTTCATAGTTTTCCATTTCTTCATGCCAGATGATGAGTCAGAAGAACACGCAAATTTTAAAAGTTCCACATTTTTTTAACCAAATCACGAACCGTTTGATAACCAATTCCATATTCGTCCTTTTTAACGATTTAACAGTTTGGCCCTTCTCAAAATTTTCTATAATCTCCAGTTTTTTCTGAATTGATAAAACAGCCTTTTTACGGTTTTTATCCATTTCGAAACTCGAATCACAAACAAAACATGCGAACAGAACAAAACAACACGTGAGGGTAAACAATACGCAGAATTCGGTCAACGCAAAGAATGACTGACTTGGACTGTCAAGGTCAAACTTGGCACACGCCGCTACACTCTGCGCCTAAACCAGTTCGCGCTAAAATGAGGCGTGCGATTTGATGAAGTGCATTGCCTCTTCTAATCGCGCACACGCAGTGTTAAGAGGCTGTCAAATTTTATCGTAACACATTAAACAGACTGTCATTTCAATATAATAATTACAACTAGTGGTTTATTTGCTACAGTACTACACTGAAAATAATAGGCTGAAAATACTGTAATAAATTAAAGTCATTATAAGCGTAGTATGTATCAATATTTCTGCTAAAACTACAATTTTTTTAAATCATATTTTTTCCTGGTTGATCCGCAACCCGGTTGACCCGATCCCGGAAAATCGGGAGTTGACTAAATAAATACAAATTATTTGCAATATTAAATAATTATAGTTATATATAAAGTATTGACTGTTACAAATATGAAATTTCTACGGTGATATCTGCTCAAGTACATTCACTGTAACTTAATTTTTACTGTTTAATTCTTTTTCAAATTTACCCCCACCCCACACATGCACAAGCACACACATTTGAAGGGGGAGGAACTGACACTTTATGCATACACTCTTGACTTCAGCAGCCTGCAGTAGGACTGTTCTTATTCTTCTAGATATGACTGCATCATTGTTTTGCCCTTGTTTCAACATGCTTCTTCTCTAATGTTTTCTCATAGTATATCCCGGCCTCTCTCCTTTTATTCTGTCTGGTAAGCTTTGATGGTTATTCTGACTGATTTGTGCTTGGCACTGTTGCTATCAGCTGTCAGTGTGAGCGGGAGGGAGACGTTTCTATAGTAGGGATATGTTTCACAACGTGACAAGACAGTATGGGATATGTTTCAGATGATGTATGGAAAATACTCCTAACGTGGAAACAGTTCCCCACTATAAATCACAATGGACAGCACTAGTGTCAAATGCACACCAATTAGAAGACCAGCAAAGCCTGCCAGGCAAAATAAATCTAAATTTCATAAAGCATTCTTATTCATTAATCACTACACTTTTATGAACTCGTTAAATTACAAAAATTATATCTGGACTGCCTTTCATATGACTATTAGACAGTTTCAGCTTTCTGACAAACCAAATTTTAAATATTTTTCTAACTCTCTAGGAAATGTGCCATGTAACTGACACTGTAATGTTAATTTCTTCACCGCAAGTGTACAACAATTACAAAAACTAGCTTCCAAATATAAAAAAATAAAATAAAACTTCATTTCTACATGCCTTGTCCTCTGTTTTGATACATGCCTGGTTATTCCATGCCTTTCTGTAACCATCGCGCCCAGACCAAACATATACGCGGCAATGTATCCCAACAGCACAATGTCCTGCACGGGCACGAGGTATATTTTCTTCCGCCGTTTCCATGCAGAGATCTTCCCATGTCATCGTATCTACAAACAGTCATTTAATTCTCATATAAATACACACACATACACTGAAAAGAATTTGCTATGGAGAGAGAAGAGAACAATTACAATGGATATAAAACAAATTCAGATTTAAGAAAATGATACTTCTAAGCTACAGATATGGCAGAGAGACATGAAGTTGCTACTTTATAGGTTAAAAGGCGTAAGTATATTCTGGAAATGACCACATATTAAGACAGAGGGGTAGTCTGAATAAGAAATGTGGCCCTGAGCAGACAAGTACATTAATCTCTCCCCCTTCACACACACACACACACACACACACACACACACACACACACACACACACACACACACACACACACACACACACACACACACAGTTGAAATAAACATTTTAAACTTATTAATAAACATTCATATTATTACAAACCTGAAGCCATACATCTCTGACCATAATTTTATTTATTCAGTTCTGTATAGATATTTATTTTCCTATATTATTTTATTTATTTCCTATATTTAAAATAAAGGAAATACTCCCGTTAGCTAGCAGAATTCTGATTCCAAAGGCACCTATAGTATTTTACACTGAAAGCTAAAAAAGTTTTGTTCTCATCACCTTAATTAATCAATGGCTATAAACAGATACTAACCAACATTAAGGCAAGCCAACTGATTTGTACACTTCCACTCCTTCTCATTTGTAGCAGCCTTTACATCATCCATTACAAGTGGTACCCAACCACCAAATATGTACATACGATTTGAAACCATGGTTGCTGTGTGAAGTGATCTTGGAAGGGGAGGAATGCCCTGTACACATGGCTTACTCCATGTCATTGAATCTAAAAAGCAAAAATAATTAAATGAAACAATATACACAAAAAATAAAATAGTTTACACAATGTCCAAGTAATCAGAAATGTCTTTGCAAACAACAAAAATGGTATTTCCATTGTTATGGATGTGACACATGACTAAAATTCACATGAACTACATAGTTAATTACACCAATTTATTAAATTTACTCTTTTGTCTATAAAAGAAAAGTTAGTTGTCTATCCTTATGTTAGTGGGATTAGCATAAGCCAGAATTACAAAACCAGGACATAATTTACCTGTTAGTATGATCCAAACAAAGTTGCATTTGTGTGCAAACTGTGTAGAAAGTGTAGTGTTCAGTTCTTCCTCACTTTATATTTAGAAATTGTTCTGTATATTCTTTTATAGGTTTCATATTATTATTATTTTTTGCTTGATATTCCTATATTACTTGATATTACTTTTACGAGTATGCTACCCATGATTACAATCGGCTATACTACAAGCCTTTAATGAATAACAGCATTCACAGGTGGTAAGCATACATTCATGTACACATTACACAGAGAGATACAAAAATGGATGAATCAACACTATTATGACAACCAAGCATACATTCATGTACACATTACACAGAGAGATACAAAAATGGATGAATCAACACTATTACGACAACCAAACAGAAATTCAAGGAAACAGAAATGGTAAGAATATCAATTATCACATGTTACCAACGATGCTGACCATGGTGTATAAACACAAAGACATTATAGACACTTGATGGTAATTTTGAATCAGATGAAGCAGACTTTTCAAAACTCATAAATAAGTGGAACAGAAAATCACAGCCTTTTGTCTTTTGGCATGGACCTTCTTACACCATAAAATTGTGGACTGTCCATGAAATCGACAACATATGGCAACCACATCCATTAGCAATGTACTTACCCATAGTTCAGTCAGCACCTGACTTAATTAGTACGTTCCAAAATGTTGGGTGCAATGAAGTTTCTATTACTCGAGTTACCTAAGATTTAAAATTCAATACAGATGTGCTGTAATGATAACATTTCGAATGTTAACACCATTTAATATGGGTACTTTTAGACAAAATGTGTAATTATTGTTCTGCACTGAGCTTTACATATCAAAACATTCGGCAAATTATTTTGGTCTATGTCACTGTAACAAAAAAATCAAATTGCCTGACCTTCAACATATTTACTTCTAACGCTTATTATGCTTATAATGAAATAAGAATTATTCTCAAGCAATAGTGACATAAAAAATTTTTAGGTATAACATGTCATTGTAACAACACTTTGCCCTTTGTGTCATTTGTTGCTGATATAAAGTTACCACTTAGGTTAGTCACTATTATGCCAAAATTGTTGGTATGCTACATCACAAAATTTCTCTTTTATACTCAATAGAAATGACTTAGCCTTCTTATATCCAATTATATATTGTAGGTTTCTCTGAAGCCATTCAAATTAGACTGAAAATGTTTGCAAACAATTCCTTGAGAAGTAACATTCTTGAAACATAAAGTTGGGTTTTAAATACAGTAAAACCCTAATTATCCATGTTGATCATGAATTTATGATGCACGGTTGTCGGAATACATGGTAATCCACTGATCCTTCCGTGAGCTGTTGGGGCTCCCAAAGTGGTAATGGTCAGCATAGTTGTGTCCGCACACAATGTGGTCAGAACTGCTAATCACTGTGCACCAAAATCCCCCACACACTTCACATGAATGATTTAGTAGGTACTGATAAGCAATGCACAAGAACCTATTTTTTGCTGATGAGAACAATTATGCATTGTAAATAATGAAAACAGACATATCAACAGATAACATATTTTTTAGATTTAGGTTAATACATAAGTAATTTTATAAATGAAGATACAGTAAAACCGCTGATTATCCATGTTTAATACTCGATTTCAAAAAAAAATCTGTCTCTTGTTCTCTTTACAAAATTCTTCTGAATCCTTGACTGAAATTTGTGGAGTTGCAAAATACTTGTATACTATGCTTGAAACATGTTATCACAGTCTGTATGCAGTCCTACAGCTAACACATTCTTCTGGCACTAACTGATCGCCATCCTCCTTCATCTGCCATTTCCATTTCCTCATTAATCTCCTGTAAAATTTCTTCATCAGTAAAAATTCAATATCAAGCATTGGTTTTGTCACTTTCAATCCACTCCTTAATATTATAATTGTTGACATGTCCGAAGACTGTCAGATATAAGATTAACAGCTAATATTAAAAATATATTTCAGATATTTTATCGCTTTGCTACCTCGTTTCTGACCAATCTTAGCAATAACCTTTAGTAGTTTTGGTACCGTTGGTAAACAAGTTCAATCCATGTTGTACAGTCTGGATGGCAGAATTAAGTTTTCATTGAAAAATTTCTCAAGGTTTGTGAAAAAAACGACCTACTTCCTCCTTGCAGAATCCTTTTAGCCTGTTCAGGCTAGTAGGCTCTGGTTCTCTCAGACATAAGTCAGGATGATGCTGCAAGAAACAAATACACCCAGTCCCACCCAGCTGCCTATTTTCTTTGTTAAAGCACTGAGAGAAATGTTAGTTTCTGCAAACTGATAAACAATACGTTGCAAACACAATCAAAGGTTGTTCTCCTGCCTAATGTAGGAGCTCTGTAGTTACCGTCTCTGAGGTAATCATAGAGTGTACTTTTTGGTATGTTAAATTCGAGTGCCACTTCTCTCAAAGTCATTTCTTTTTTGTACACATTTGCAATGCTCTATTGGGATTTGACTGATCCCATGTGTTTCTGTTAGTTTTTGGCTGGTAATTATACACCATTTTCCTAAAAATAATGTTGTATTATTAAAATCGTAGATAGAAAATTAAAATAAAAATTAATTAAAAATTACACTGGGGCAATACCGGACACTTCTGTAACTGTCCAACCTTACCTCAAAGGGGACTGTGAATGGTGTTCGCTAATGCCTCAAGTGATGCCATTTTACTTTTGTTAGAATTATGTCACAGGCTGGAAATATTTATGAATCAGTCTACCGCGTAATAATAACTTATAAACAAGTACTCACAAGTACTCTAAATACAGAATATAAAACAGCATGACATACCGGATATGAACTTCAAAAGCGGAGACAAAAATCTAGTTAAAAGCCACTAATTTGTGTACACAAATACCTGGGCACCGTACCACCATAGTTTAAACCTCTACACTGAACAATGAAAAGCAGTAACACTTACGGGCGGAGACAGACCTACCAACCTCATAATTCAATATTTACCTTGTGTTCGGTATTATCCCGTGTCCAACTATACCCCAACTTCCAAAAATACAAAACAAAATAACAAAAATACAAATATGAAGGTTCTGTACTAACACAGGGAGTGCAAAATGGCACAAAATGCAACAGCAATAAAACAAACAGTACTGTACAGAATTATACTACAAAGACACTAAATCAATAATCGAGTTTTAATTAATTTGTACTATAGTTTATCAGTATGTGTCAATGAACAAGTTGGCGATCGCAGTGGGTTGGTGGAGAGGTGAGGACACCACTTGTGTCTAAAACAACAATATTCCTTATTGTGAGCAACGAATTCGTTTGTAACCAAAGACAAGTTATGTCTGAAAACGTATGGATTACTACATGACAAAGGAAAGTGTTACAAGTTTATTTTTTTGTTACAAGTCACTCTAACGTGCAGAAACTGCAGTCTATCCCCAATCTCTAACCACTGTGGACAGCCAGGCACAAATACAAAATTTTTATATAATATTAATAATGTATTATGAATACACAGTTAAACCAACACCCAGTTAAGCTACACATGGATAATCGGAGGTTTACAGTAAATGTAATCCTTATATGCAGACATAGGAAACGATGGATGAAGAAAAAAAAATCATGAAGCTATTAATTTTGTGATGCATTTATACCATACTCCTCAAGCAGATCCGCGGTGTTTTAATGATCCAACATGGTCTGAGGTTGCAGATGTTTTTTTATCTGCAGATAGTGCTCCATCATTAGATAAGACATATTGGCGTTTATGAAGAAGGTGGATTAAAAAATATAGATTTTGATAGTACGCATTGTCATCTAATGACATAGATGCTGATTTGGCCATGCAGGAAGCCAGGATGGCATGTTTCAATGTTGAGAGGGGGGGGGTAGTGTTGACCAAAATTTCCCAAAACAAAAAAGAAAGGATTAAATTCATCTGAAACCAACAAGGAAAATTTATCTGATATGTATGTTGGCCTTACAGACATTTTACATGCAAGGACTGATCATGAGAACTTAAGTGCTGGATATATTGTTGTTTCACCTTCATCCCCAGTAGCCTTTGAAACATTTTTCAAAATTACCCGGACACAATGATCATGGTAAGAAGATTTGGAAAGCCACATATTTTTTGACCTTTACATGCAACCCTTTATGGCCAGAAATAAATAACTGCATATATTCTTATGAAACTGCTAATAATAACAGACCTGATGTAGCCGTTCGTGTCTTTCATGTTAAGTTAAGAGCTCTCACATTTGATAAACCATGTACTTTCCACTAAGGTAAGTACAAACACTTCTGTAAACTATTGTGTTCCAAAAGAAGTTTGTCTCATGTTCATTTGTTCTTGTGTCTCAAAGACGTTTGCTAGTTTAGAGATGTCACATACTGATGAATTTGTTTTTTGCAGAAATACCAGACCCATCTGATATAGTCTTATTTAATTTAGTCTGATCTCACATGGTACACAATTCCTTTGTAGCACTGGAACAAACTAAATTTGTTTGGTCAATGGTAAATGTAAAAAAGAACTGCTCCATGAAACAAAAGAAAATGTACATGGTTACACTTTAATCAAAGGACAAATAACGGTAGAATGGTTACCAAACATCTTCAAGGTAATAACACAGGTGATAACCACTACATAGTTTCTTCCAATCACTTTATTTTCAAGCGCACATAAACATAATTATGCACATGAAGTAACTATGTATACAAAGGGGATATTATGACTGCTAATGTGCAGGTACCTGCCGAAGGTGGTTCAGTTTCATCATGACAAAGTTTCTGATCTAATACCTTTTAGTCCCTGTGAAGCTGTGACGATTTAAAACAAATTTTAAATAGCACAAAACAAAATTTTTGTTCAGAATAACCCATGATAGAATAATCCACCCTCCCCTTTGTAGCAAATAACCGGTACAAACACGTGAAAATCTAGTACTGACACGCAAATTATCCAGTTGTTACGCTAATTAAAATTATCATTGTAATTATCTCTAAAAGACGTGTTAATCACAAATAAAATACAGACGAAAATAAAGAAGCTGTAATTAATTAATAGTAGCTAATTAAAGGTAAAATAATAATAATCAAAAAGAACTACTTTTCTCTCGATGTGTAAACTACCCTAAATCACTACTCACGGCCCCTAAACCAACCCCATTCGTCTCTGAATCGCGTCCGAAGCAACTGCTTAGCCAGGTGTTGCAAGAAGAAATAAGTGTTATATTACCAAACTATGTAGAACCAAATAGGTGCTTTTGTAAAAAAAAAAAGGAGAAATAGGTAGAGGAGAGCGTAAATATGTAGTGAAAGGAAGTAAAAATATAAATATATAAACAGTGTAGCCATGACACCTCTTTAAGAAAGTGTATAACAATTACAGTATGTACAATACTCAATCATAATGTAACAGTAGTGCAGTCAAACATTAATGTGAATTGTGAAAATGACCTTCTGAAATAAAACAACAACTCACTACGAGCACCATGTATCCAGAGACCGACCATCATGAATAAACAACACACTTAGAGTCAACAGATTTAATGGAGGACACTACAACTGCAACTAAGATCATCCAGAAACCCCGCCGTAGAGGATCTAGAAGAGGACCAGCTATAGATATACCCAATACCCAGGTGACACGGAAGGATAACTTCTGTGGTTGTACTTCTTTTAAAAAACCCGAGTAAAGACAGTAAATTTATCGTAAAGACTCACATCAATCCTGTAAATTGTAATGTAGTAATAGGGATAGTTAATATTACTAAATAATAGTAGCCTGAAACTGCAAACAGGTATAACTAAGTAAAAAGTAAATGAACCTATTCTTCAAATGGTTTACATAATGTTCTAAATAATCTTTAATATCATAAATATTAAAGCCCGGATCCGTGGTATTTTATTAAATATGCAGCTGTATGATTTTGAGCTCATCAGAAGAATGTTTTAAGTAGAATGAAAGCGTTTAGTTCAGAATGTAATCACTAAGTAAGAATCTTAAATGTTGTAGGTAACATCTTAGTAACATCCTAACAAATCAGAAACCTTACATTGAAATTTGTAATAAAGAGATGTCTTTGCTAAACCCAAGAGAGTGAGTAAATTTACGAAACCTTAATCTAACTCCTAAACTTTACAGGTTCCTCAATTTGTGTGTAAGTAATCAGTACATACAACGCCAGCCGGTTTAATTGACAAGGGCCAATTAAACGGGTTCCCAGTGTTATAACGTCGAAAAGACGAGACGTTATAAAGCTGAATATAGAATATTTTCCTATCCACTGCATGAACAATCTCGTACAGCAGTTTGCTTATCCACTCATTTACTGGAGTTTACCAGACGATACTTTAGTTTTAAAGATGATAAAATGTCACAATGGCAGATAAATAAACGAGTTACCATCCTTTTATGACCATACAACGACTGGGACAATTAAATTACAACTACTCTTGTGATCTGAAAGTCACAAAAACCATTGTATTTTGCCAATGTTAAAACTTCACCTCTTCAGTATGACACACATAATAAAGTGTCAATTACTACAGACACTTTTTAGAAGTGGTTGTTCTAACTCTTACCACTATTTTCACTCTGAAAATAGAAAAATTGTATTTCTAACAAACAACTGTCCAACCCACCTGAAATCATTCACGCAAGAGCTATTAGCTGAAAATGTGTTTTCTTACCAGCTAATGTGACCTCCCACAATGTAGCCCATTCAAAAACTACTTCCCGATAATGACAACACCAGATGCTAAAACATTCCATGACAATGTTTCAGTAGATGTAGGTTTGATAAAAGCTGAATACTCAACTGATGAGGATGTACTGAATACAAAGGATTTGAGTTACAAAAAATGTTGACTATGAACATCAACAGAAACCTCAGACAATAAATGTTACTTTAAAATGTAGTTGAAAACCTTTTTTAATAATTTTAACAAATACAGTTATGGATAGTAATCGTTTTTGTAACAAATTTTCTTTTATTAGGGCCTGCATCACTGTGTTGTATTAAACACTTTAAACAGTTCATGTCTTCTGAATAAAACATTTCATAATAATAAAAGTCGATTTAAAATTTCTATTATTAATATATGCCTAATTAATTACTATAAGTAGGGTACATCTTATTTTGAATAAAGGAGTTGTGTTAATGTACAGACTTTTTAAAGAATTCGTTTTTCACGTTGTACAGCATTAAATTATCTATTTCTTTCATATCTTCTCTTACACTTTCTACACAAAATTTTTAATACATATAACGAGTGTGATAAATTACTTAACAAAATGGAACAAAGTTTAAAAATAAAATAAATGGATTTTTATATATTGTTAGTAATGTAATACAGAAATAAGCTGAGCCATCTGACATGGAATGGCCAATATATGAATTTTCATTCCATACATCAAATTACATTATAACAGACATACCAATATCAAGAATCCACAAATCACCCAATCTGCATCCACTCATGCCCCCATAAACAATTAACTTTGAGTGATTATCACTGTCCGTGTAAGCAACTGCAGTATGGGATTCACGAGGTGGTGGCGCTTGTCCAAATGTCTGTGGAATATCCCATGCAGTAGAATTATTACCTCGCAGTTCCAAAGTATACAAGTCATTCAGGTATCTATAAAAGAAATTTATTCAGGGGTTACTGCAGATGTACAAACGATATTAAATAAAACATTATTTTGAACACAAATACTGTACAAAATGTATATTACCTGGGTATATTGTTTTTGGGGTCGTCACTGTCATTTGCAAGCCCTCCAAATAGGTAAATTTTGCTTCCAATTAAAGTGAAACTATGACCCAACCGAGGACATGGTGGTGGACCATTTCTGGGAGGCCTAGGTCTCAACCTTTTCCATTCCCAACGACTGGCCTGTAATTAAAATAACAAATATAATGATCGTAAAATTTAAAATATTTCAGTGACAGTCCAAAAATTACAAAATTTCCAAGCAATAATTATCACACTGGTCAGACATCAATGTTATACAAAAAAACAGTAAATATCGGTTGAAATGTTGACAGATGGCTAAACAAACACAATTCATTTCATCATATACTTAATAATACAGATACTAACCTGCAGTTCGTATAGGTCATTTGAATACTTTCCATATTCTACCATTCCTCCAAAAACCAAGATCCTTGTATTGTCCACAACAAAACCATATGCTGCACACCCTGGGGGGATGTCCCCCTTCATGGTTGGTATAAACCATTGATTTGTTGCTGAAATAAAAGTAATTTTGGATCAGAAAAATTAATAAAATGCTCAACAAAAAGTATAAACTACTATTTTTAACAAGTAATTATCATTAACTATGATAGATTTTAGTTCAACGCAATATATTTATATGCATTACACCTTGCAAATAGAAATAAATACTGTTTAGTTATGTAATTACAACTTTTCTGTTTGGTCTCTACTATCTACACAGTTTACAACGTTTCATTAACAGGTTTCAATTGTAAAACATATCTACTATCTGCTGCATTAAAACTACATACTATTACCATTTTTCTCCTTGCCCACAATATCTGGAAAGTTCTTTGAATATAAGTTCTAAGTGTTCGTTACATACACTGTGCACAGTTATAACACTATACAGATACAGTGATATCTACAGAAAAATTATACATGTGTTGTCATATACTTGTCAAAACTTATAAACCAAAATATTTATATGAATAAATTAACACAGACGTGTGAAAGGATATGATTATCTCTGCCAAGACTCTATCGCTGTAGCTTAATATAGACGATAAAGACTATGATACTTACAAGCTGTGTATAATTCCAGCTGTGTAATTCCTTTTTTTATCTCCACCCCTATACTCCAATATAACATGTAGCTCCTATACTCCTGACCACTTCCCTTCAGATCTACCACTTGTCTGTTACGGAAACAATGTTTCACTGTCCTAAGTCAAAACCGATCTGATTAAGGCAAGTTAAGTTAATTTTAACTTTAATAGTTCAGCTTGGGAACTTGCAGCTTGGTCTTCAAAATTTTTATACAAGACACAGCATGTCTTTGTTCCTAACCCCTAGCGTTCTGCTTACTCCTTGTTGCGGTTTTTACCAATTACTGGATCGAATTTCAAACAATAATCACCAAATACACAATACTGTTAATGTGCATATGCTTGTGCAGATCTGAATCTGCATCTGCAAATCTGAATGTTATCCTCCTTATCATTTACATATATACTGTAAGTCTGCTTATGTGTTAAAGAGCCTTTAGAAAACTTCTCTAAACATCATGAATCTATCACCACTTGCCAACACCATGTGTGGGAGTTCACCACCAATTTATTGGTTTACTTTATCATAACTCATTAAACCTGGAAAGCATACATATATAGCTATTGTGGCCCATGATGTTTCTTGCAGTACCTGTATGTTATATTATCAACTAATAATTACTTCTACAAGTATATTTTTCTTTTTTTTTTATTACTTTGCACCTGACACACGTTTCCCAGATTCAATCTGTATCTTCAGAGATTCACACACACACACACACGCGTGCGCGCGCGCGTGCGTGCGCACGCGCACACATCTAAAAATCCAACTATTAATAATATAATATACACAACCTTCACTTATTACAGAAATGTAACTCAGAAACTAAATAAACAATTTAATATTTAAATATTCAAATTAAAAAATATCTTAAAAGAGAGACAATATCGATTTTAATATAACAAAACCTTAAACTAAATCCAATGTTCACAATTAAAATGGAATGTCTACCTACACTCCAATAAATTTTACACAGGCTAGACGAAGGAAAATCTATATGACGGATTCCTTCAACACCACAATGTGTTTTTAAAGCCGAATATTAAAAAAGTCTAAATAATAAACACCAATTTCCAGATATTCAGAATATTAAATTAATTAAAAACATACAAAAAGCCACAAAATGAATAGCTGGGAAAATCCCACTATATATTATATAATGACATTTGTCAACATGATTTCCTTCACAAGAAAACTACATGGTGAGTCGAAAACATTTTTTTCATCCTGAATTCAGAAATATAATTAGAACCTTTTCATGAGGCAAATATGTAGTTATGTGCACCAACCCAAGTGTGCATTTATCACTGGTGTTCAACACCTGACAGTTACTTGTATGTAAGTCTGGAATATCTCTAAATGTTGGATCATAGAACAGTTCTAGAGGAATTTAATACTTAAAAAAAAAAAAAAAAAAAAAAAAAAACCCAGATTCTGCAAGGCAGTTACTTTTTTAAAAATTGGATTTTAGTATTCTTTTTGACCTGCCACGGAAATATTTCACTTATATTTAGCAGTTTTATTCAAGATATATTTAAGGAAATGATGTGTTATGCTGAATTCCCAAAAACAAGAGTGTACAGATGTATTCATGTTTTGACATGTTCAGACCTGTTAAGAATGTGACCTTGAGGTAATCAGTATTAGAGATAAGCAAAATTGTTCATTTCAATGAACCATTCCTTTAGGACCGGTCAGTGTCAGGATCCATTCCTCTAGGAAGGGTCTTACATCCAGCATCGTTTACTTTTTATTAAGAAGAGTGGCTGATAGTATAGATATACTAATACTACAGGCAGATTTTTAATGACGGAGAAATAAAACAAAGTAGTATAACCAAATCTAAGTTCAGGACAGCCACTGCTCACAGAATTCGAAAACTTGAAAGAAGACAAGTAAAACATGTTAAAACTATGTACAGATATGGAAAAAGACTATGTCTTCCTTAATCTAGAAATTGGGACAACAAATATACATAAAGATATAATTCAGAAACAGAGTGAACAGTTAAATAGTATGCAGTCTCAATTCAGAGAGAAGAAGTAACAAAGCCCCATCCAGTAGCTGAGAAGTCACAATCCAACAAAAAATAAAAACAAGAGAGCCATGACTTTTTTTAACTTGGCATTTTGATATCAGTATTAAAATATACCCACACAAGTACATGGTTTTTAAAGTGATACACTTGTACACTGTATGGCACATATGATTTCTTCTCATTTGATACAAAAAAAACTGATTCACTTACATGTTACATTTTTGTATAATCATCACACTGAAATCTTGTAATGAAATTCTTTAACCAATGTACCTGTTACTAAAAAACCCCACTATTTTATTCCATGAATGAAACAATGTTAATAATAAGGCTTACTCACTTCCTGTAAAATTTAAAGCTCATTAAATCAGTAAGAACAATAGCTTGGAAAAAACAGTACGGCTTGCTGATTAGTAGTAGGGTTCCAAATATTTGCTGTTCGATTGTGTTTTGGAAAGGAGTTAAAAAAAATATGTAGTTATGTGCACCAACCCAAGTGTGCATTTATCACTGGTGTCCAACACCTGACAGTTACTTGTATGTAAGTCTGGAATATCACTAAATGTTGGATCATAGAACAGTTACTAGAGGAAATTAATACTTAACCTAAACTGAAATATTAAAACAAAAATAAATAAATAATGCTCCTACAGAAGGACGCACAGAACTAAAATAAATGTAAAATAATTGAATATAACAAAGTACTAAACAAAATTTAATTTTAAACTACTTCCGCGAGAAAATTTCAACTTGAACAAACACCATAACTTTTGGGAGGGAAGTGACAGAAGGATGCCGACTAGTGTCATGCAGCAGACCAGGGTTTTGGAACATCCAATATAATTCCCTATTAACTCTAGCTTTCACAAGTGAACAAAAGCAATAACACTTGCCAATTACCTTACTTTGGCAGTGCTTGGGGAAACCATAGACAAACTGAAAATTTCATAAACATGGATATATCCAAAGTAGCATCATGGGCCAAAATATAACAAAACATACTTCAACAAAGAGAATCATGAGAAAGGGAATATCAATACATCTTAATGGCTCGGTGCTGTAACAAGTAAGCAGCATGATATATCAAGGCATGGTCAACAAAAAACATAAATTCAAATACCAGAAAGCTATATTAAAATAATCCATAAACTATCTAAATCAATTAAACTTTATTGTGGAATTAAATAAAACAATTGAGACAATTTACAAGGGAGCAATTTTACCTCTCATGCTGTACAGAGCTCACATATGGATCAATGCTTTGAAGTAAAAAGCTAAAAGAATAAAGTACACCAGGGTTCAAAGGCTGATAAACATTAAAACTGCACAGGCTTTCAACACAAATGTAAGCAAAGCCCTATTCACCCTCACTCATATGACCCCCATCTTATTAAAGGCAGCGGAAACAGCAAAACTGTACGAAATAAAAAAAAGGTACAGTAGAACTTGGCTAATTCGAACGTGCATAATTCGAATTTGTGGATAATTCTAACTTTTACCGTGGCCCCTTGAATATCCTATGTAAAACCATGCAAAAACATCATCTGTAATTCGAAATTTTTTTTGTTAATTCGAAATAAAAATTTTGCTCAAACTACAAAAAATCGCCTGCAGTATGGGCTAGACCACGTAACAATAGAGACACGACTGGAAACAGACAAGCAGGCATCGCCCTTTGTGAACAGACGCTTGTCCTTTGTGTCATATTCGTGGAATTGGTGCCAGTATCTCGTGATGACACGTGACTGGCTCGTGTAATGGTACCGTCCGCCATTGTCCCTTGTTCCACGCCTCGTCAGTCAGCCACCTTCACTGTTGCTTTCAGTTCAGTCTGCCTGCATTCGTGGAAGGGTTAAGTCTTTTTCAATTTCTACTGTGCGAGCTGTGTCCTGTAGTGAGAGACCGTTCCTTTCTTTATACAGTACTGTATATATATATATATATATATATACAGACTGGTGTGGTTTAGTGACGCTTATTGATTGTGCAGTTTTATTGTGTTGTGTGTTCATCATGGCCCTTTCAAAACCAACACGGACCCAATACAAATCATTGACATTTGCCGAAAAAGTTGCCGTTATTCGGGAAGTGGAAAAGGGACAAAAAAATAAATCTCAAATTGCTAAGGAATTCGGGATACCACCAAATACATTGTCAACGTTTCTAAAAAATAAAGAGAAGATTTTGAATAGTGTGTGTAAAGCCAGCGACAAAGATAGGAAAAGAGCACGAGGACCAGAAAATCCTGACGTGGATGAATGTGTAGTTAAGTGGTTTAAGCAAGCAAGGGACAAAAAAATTCCAGTCAGTGGACCCCTCGTCAGAGCCAAAGCTGAGGAATTCGCATCTAGCTTAGGGAAAATGATTTTAAGGCCAGCACTGGTTAGCTCGATGGTTTTAAAGAAAGAAATGGCATGTCTTTCAAAACTGTTTGTGGGGAAAGTGGAACTGTTGACGTTGAAGCAGCAAATTCATGGAAAGACGATTTGTTGCAATGATTTCTTCCTTTGCAACAGAAAAAATTGCTAAGCAAATGGGCTAAGCAGCAAACTGCTAGCTCCTTTGAAGCAGCAAATTGCTAAGGAATTCGCAAATATGTCTTTAGCGTAGACGAGACGGGCTTATTCTTCAAATGCACCCCCGACAAAACACTTGCTTTTAAAGGAGAAAGTTGTAGTGGCGGCAAACACAACAAGGAGCGCATAACACTTTTAGTCAGAGCAAACATGGATGGCTCGAAAAACTGCCTTTGCTAATGATAGGGAAGTCAGCCAACCCACATTGTTTCAAAAATGTAAAAACAAAACCAGTTGAATATGAATCAAACAATAAAGCTTGGATGACAGGTGAAATTTTCGAAAGATGGCTTTTGAAAATCAACAGGGAATTTCGGAATGAAAACAGAAGAATCGTCTTGTTTACTGACAACTCTACAGCGCACAACACTATTCCTATGATGGAAAATGTAAAGGTTGTGTGTCCCCCCCCCCCAAGCATGACTTCAGTAGTTCAACATATGGACCAAGGTGTAATACAAAATTTGAAGCATTTTTACAGACGGCTTGTGGTCCAAAACATTGTCAGGTGCTTATTTAGATGAGCACGAAAATACTATCAATATCAACATCCTTCAAACTGCCCGCATTTGCAACAGTGCTTGGGACCAAGTTACGCAAAAAACAATTGCTAATTGCTTTCGTAAAGGTGGTTTCTGCCACATTGAAGGTGAAAAGGAGAATAAAGCTGCTAGAGAAGTCGTACCCACTGCGGATAAACTGGGAAGATGTTGGACATGACGCAGGCATTCGTTACGAAGAGTTTGTAAACATGGATGAAGACTTGGCGGTGTGCGGTGAACAGACAGATGCGGAGATCGTGGCTGATGTTATGAACAAAAGAAATGATGGTCCATCTTCAGATGAAGAAGGGGGCCAGCTAGAACTTTCAGAGATACCGATTCCAACGGCTTCACAGCCATCAAATTACAGTCAAGACTTGAGACGGTTTGTTGAAGGACAGCAGAACGTAAGTGACGCTATTTCACTTAATAAACTTGAAGAGTTTACTACAACTCAGTGTGTATTAACTGCAAAATGCAATCAAAAGTTTCTAGCTTTTTTAAAAAACTGTAAATGCTATATTTTGTACTGAAACGTGTTTATACGTTTGTAATACATATGTATAAGGAAATTGTTTAATAAAATAACATATTGCTTTACTGAATTTCGGTTTTTGATTTGATTTTTCCTACCCTCATTAAAACTTTCCTAATTCGAATTTTTTACTGGTCCCTTCAGCTTCGAATTAGCCAAGTTCTACTGTATTCAAATATCAAATATTCACTGATGACAGTAAAAATGAACAAGGAGTATGACAGGCATTGACATATTCATTGGAAATGAATTAATAGAAGTAAGCCCAAGGAAAGCAACAATATATACAATCATCAGAACAACAATTGATTAAATTAATAATCTCAGCAACCATAACTACCTTATAGAAGAAATACAGACGTACCAGACAGAAATACCTTATAGAAGTCACAACAGTGCTAAAAAGCAATAACTGGAGAATAAAACTTAAAATGGATCAAGGTTCTATGTCTGTATGGCAACGAACTTGTAGACCAACTAGCAAAAGGAGTGGCATGGAGTAATTAATTGGTAAACTTTTTAACAAATACCCAAAACTGCAGAGATTGAAGAATTAACCAAAGAAACTATACATCAATGGGAAAACAAATGGAAGGAAACAACGAATGGTATAGTAACTACAATGTTCTACCCTAATATTAAAAACAAAACTGAAAATGGCACCTAATTTTATGGCAATAGTGACGGTACATGGAAAAAGGAGATCTTATCTCCACCATTTCAAGATAATAACTTAACCGATGTGTCAGCACAATGTCGATGTGCCAGCACAATGTCGCAAACAAAACAGTAGATCACATCCTATATGAGTGTGACTTTAAAAAATCGGAGACAATATGTAATCAATAGAGTAACAAAAACAGGACCTTAGCCAGCCATTTACAAATGTAAATATTATAAAGAAACATCTACAAGAATTCCAAACATTTATCAATGCAGTAGAAATCTAATAAGTTTCTAACTTTCTTTCTCGATCAAAATATATCATAAAAAATAGTGAAATTCAGGTTAGTGTTATTTAACTTTTAAAACCATTATTTCACCTGTCACAATCTGAAACTTGCCATTTGGAACAAGAAATTACCAACAGTTGCTTGCTGTAATACAAAATCAAGTAAGAGCAAATAAATATTATATTAATGGTATTCAACAAGCTTTATTCTGTTTGTGAAAACAAATTTTCTTCTGAGAATGTTTCTTTAACTTGCTTTAATTTTTTATATATTATAAAAAAATGGCCTGTTTCTTTAATTACATCACAAAGGTTTTCATGATACCAGAAAATCAACATAAAACTGTGTTCTCATTCAAAGTATAAATAAAAGCACACATTACACACAACTATGACTAACTAAATGATTCACTTATAGTTCACCAAAACAATAACTACTATCAAAGTTTCTAATGCAGATAAACGATAAGGTTTATGACACATATAAGTGCGCTGAAATGGATTTTTCAACATCGCTGAAAGCGCACTACAAATAATTTGTATTTGTTTTTTCATGTCCTTACATAATATATAATCATCTTACGTTTTCATTTAAATAAACTGCTTAAAATTTAATTACATTGTATTTACTTTGGGAGACATAAAACCATCTGACTTATATTTGTACAGGAGATACCACAAACTGTGTTATAATAGGATTGCGTTGTATATTTTACAAGGCTGGCTATTCAGAAAACTGTAATGTAGGATATTTCTACACAGTCAAATTTATACTAAAGATTTCAATTCCAAAAACAGTAATATAATTCTAACAAGAATGACATTACTCAAAAAAAGAAATATGGAAAAGTTAAAAGTCATTAAAAGTACATTAATCTCAAAACTAAGCACAGGAATGTCTATACAAGAATAGCAGAAGGATACAGAAGAAAAGAAAATATGCAATGTGAAGAATTCAAATAGGTTTAGGAATTTTATGACATTATTAAGCCACATAGAACAAAAAATTATAAAGTACACGTGGACTACTGCAAATTAAGATCAGCTGAATTATTGAAGCGTGGTTTCATTGACAACTTAATGAAGTGTACACCAAATAAAAGTAAACTGTAATGCGACCTAAAATTCAAAATTCTAGTAGAAGGAATGGTAGAACAGCAATAAACAAAGGCCATTGAAACAGGGAAAGAAAGCAAAGGCATTAACACAGAAATAAAACAAGACAAAAAACTTGCCTTACTATTGGTAATTGGGAGTAATACTGGTGGAGAATGGAAATGAAGCTGAAGAGAATTAAATCAACATACACACACACACTCTCTCTCTCTCTCTCTCTCTCTCTCTCCTTTATTTCAGTAGCGTTAATATAGAAAGTATCATAAAAGTATTAGAATAACTTTTTAAACATTTTCAGGACATTATTTAATAATATTAATACAAAATGTGTGAACTTAGATGCAAATGATCACACACATTTCAAGAATGACCTATTGGAACTGTTCTCAGTTCAAACTCTCAACAGAAATGAGAACATTTCTTTTCTTCCCAGACTACTGTATGAGTTCAATTCATCATAAAGAGAAATGTAAATGGACAGAATATAACAAAATAGGTTTCCTGATTTATTAGTAGGCCTACCTTATTTTAAAAAATAGTGATAGTATTTTTATTCTAATATTCACACCTTCTTCAACCTCAATGGAATAAAAATAAATAAAACAAATAATAAAACAATCTACTAAACTTCAAAATAAACTTATTTGGGCCTAAAACACGTATACTTTTACTATTGAAACCAATAGAGAGAATACTCATAAACAAATTTATACATGACTACAACTATACAGTTGGTACAAACAGTGTGTATTAAGTATAGTACAGTATTGTGCGAATTAATGTGAACACATCATAATTATCACAATTTTACTTTTTTTCACAGTTGGCAACACTTTTATGTCAAACTAGCGGCCATTTTGTTTTACTGTTCTGACAGTCAGTGAGTAATGAGACATAGCAAGCTACAGACGCGTGGCATTTTTTTTTTTTTTTTTTTTAGAATTATTGTGTTTTTGCTGAAGTAAGCTGAACTAAGGCTTTGTTTGCTTTTTATTTTTGAAGATGGATATTACTCCCAAAAAGCACACTAAAATTGTTACTTTGAGTGAACACACATCAATGACTCAAAGAGATATTGCCAAGGAGTGTGGTGTGAGTTTAGGAGCTGTCAACAAGATTTTGAAGCACAAAAGGGACACTGGGACGATTGAAGTGAACAGAAAAGGGAAATGTGGAAGGAAAAGAAAGACAACAGCAAGGGATGAAGCTTTTTTAATAAGGGAAAGTAAATTAAACCCTAGGAAAACCAGCCAAGAACTTCAACAAGACTTAGCACCCGCTGGAGTTATTGTTCATGACTCCACCGTACGAAAACGACTTATAGAAGGAGGAAGAAAAACAGTCAGACCTAAAAAAAAAAACAGTTATTGACTGCTGCCATGATGACAAAACTATATGATTGGGCAAAAAAATATGTGAGCTGGACTGTTGAAGATTGGAGAAAAGTGTTCTCTGATGAGAGCCATTTTTTGGTACAAGGACAGCGATCTCGTTTCGTTAGAAAAAGTGACAACGAAAAACTTACGACAGCTCATATTGATCAAACAGTTAAACATCCGTTAAAGAAGATGTTCTGGGGCTGCTTTTCTTATAAAGGTACCGGATGCCTTGTGCCGATCGAAGGCATGATGAACTCGCAAAAATACAGAGACTTGCTAGAACACAGATTGGAAGCTGAACTAAGAAAAGTTGATGCCAACTGTCAAGCAGTTTTTCAACAAGATTCGGCTCCATGTCACGTGTCCAAGATCATGATGAAATATTTCAAGGACAAAAAGATATCATGCCTTGAATGGCCAGGAAACTCACCGGACCTTAATCCGATTGAAAATCTGTGGGCTATTGTAAAAGCTAGACTTCGTAAAATAGATTGCACAACAAAAACAAAACTGATTTAGGCTGTAATCCACACATGGTTTCGAGACCAGCAAATATCAGAAAACTGTAAAAAACTTGTTGATTCTATGCCAAAATGTGTTGAAGAAGTTATAAAAGCCAAGGGAGGACATATTTCCTATTAAAACAATTTAAATTGTATTCTTTTCTCTTTTTTCTTCGTCTATAACTAATAAATGTTGTTTTTTTCAAATTATCACTTGTGTTCACATTAATTCGCACAGTACTGTATATTCTACCACAGTGGGATTAATTTACTTGCATTACTCTGGACAAAGATTTAACATTTTAGGAAAAGAATGCACACTCAATATTATGCATATACGTAGTGTGGTTTGGGCATCATTACTTTAACTAGTACATGTAGACTGTTATTGGAGAGTTTTAATTAATCAATCTGATGCTTCATAATATAGGTATTAACACAACTGGTGCAAGAATGGAAACCCAATTTATACATAATGCACTGGGACCACATCCTATTACACATATCATATAAACTGCCATCACCATATACTACAGTACATACATTCTACATATCACGAAGGTTGTCACACTTATATCACTAAATTCTTTAAATCCCGCATATCTGGCATTCAGAATGCCCCTATTTCTACCCATGTAACAACTGGTTTTTCTCTGCACAATAACCCCAGAGCAATGCCTGACAATTAGTCCCACTGTGGTAGAATATACTACTTCATACATACTGTTATTACCAAATGTGTTGTTGTAGTCAATATATAAATTTGTTTACAAGTATTCCATCGGTTTCAAAAATCAATGTTCAAATTGTTTCCTTATGCTTATATATTGGCTAAAATTAAGTTAACAAGAAATCTGAGTATATCTGGACAATAAATTTTTATTGAAAAAATTACAACCAAGGAATTTCAGTCTATAACAATATCGAGTCCAGACAGAGCTATACATACACAAAAGTAATATGTAGCTACGATTATAAGAAAAAAAGCATTTTAACATCTCTGGTCATGATAAAACTGAAAACACACACACGCCCACACAATAAGTATAACACGTATTGGTTTGATTACATACACTACTTAACACCTGGATTTATAACACTATAGTCTGTCCAATCTGTGAAGCTCCCTTTATGTACTTTAAAAATTACTGACTACATTTTTTATCATTTCCTTTCATAAAATGACAGATTTATTGTAACCAGCAATGTTTCCTCTACATAACAGGAGCATACTTGGACAGTAGTAATAAAATATAAACTCATACATCACATAAAAACCCCCTCAATGATACTGTAATTTGCAAAGGAGGAACAACTAGGAAATAAATAAACAACAAATAAACTCGATGGTAAAGAGAAAAGAACACAGTAGTAGAACTAAAAGGTATCTATATGTCACCAACTATATTCACTGTAAACTCAAAACTATACATTTTGCAAAAACTTTTGCCACATAAATTGATCATTGATCACTACAGGCTGTGCTACTCTTTTAAAAAATCCACTTTTCCCACTATCATAGTTGAGAGTCATCACACTACTTATATAAAAAAAAAGAGATTTTTGTACAAAAACATCACTTGTGGGATAGTTCTGCCCAGTTACTGTCACCTCAAATTCCTTCCATATGGAATTATGTTTCAGTTTTAGTATTCTAATGACCAATTTATAACAAATAAGTGTTGCAAATGTAAAAATAATAGTCATTTTCAAAAAATAAATGAGTATTAGGGTTGCATAAACTATATGCACTACTATACTTTTTGCACGATATGCTATCTATCTAAAATTTCATGGATCACTGAAATTCATATACTGTACCAGTAATACTAGTTTTTATAAATCTGAATATAATTTCCATATTCTGAAATATTCAAATAGTACACCATCCAAAATGTCTCCACACAAATTGCACTAATACTAACTCTTTAACAAATCACGCACAGGAACAACTGATTTGTTTACAGTACATATTATACAGAAATTAGGAAGTGAGACACCAAGGTAACATAAACACCAAAAGCTAATCACTTTAATCGGTACATAATATCAATGATTTAAATGAATCGTATTTAATTAAATCACTACTCCTCGTTGTACAGTTACACACATTACCAACTACCATGACGCGAGAACAGTGGAATGTGGTGCAGGAAAATTTATTATGCCTGTACTTCAACTGTTTTCAAAATCGAAATTACGAAGTGACATAAATTATTACAATTTGTGGTTACTTAATTACTTTACTAATTATAATCGTGTTTGCAGATTGGCACAACAGTTTCATGATCAGGAGTATCTAATGGAATGAAAAGACACTTTTTAAAATACCCAACTGCCTTTGTAACACCTCTATTATATATGTTTGAGGTGTTACAACTAGATTTTAACTAGACACGACACTTTTTACTTTTTTCATGTGTTTGTGTTCTATTTCAACCATAATAAACTACTGTTATCTTCACATAAGTCATAAAATTACTACAACTTGATCGAATACAAAATCACAGGTTTCTGTCATCAGCCGATAACTCCCTAATGTTGTAATGTTATTCTCACAACCATCACTCAGCTTCAATGTGTTCACCATGTTACGATAATTTTGGCTTGTTGATTCACATGTTTGAAACGGGAAATGTCAGGATTGACTGTCATGATGGATACTGAGCCAGTCTCCAAGTGATGGTAAGTTGCATTTTATTCATTTCCCACAAGTGATAATCGGTCTGTAAGTAATCTGCCAGTAAGATAAAACAGCAATTTTCTTATTATAGTATTTTACCTTGTTCAAAAAATGTCACTGTCATAGTAATTTGACAACTTTACATGAAGACAAGCATAGTTTCCACAGTTCCAGTGAAGTTGATAAATAGAAAAGCAATGGAAAAAATAAAATTGTAGTATCACATTAAGACTTTATAATTAAAGCATATTTTATTTTAAAAAATAATAATAATTTGTGATATAACAATATTTGTCAAACTGTTGCCTACTGGGTATTGTTAAAAGTACCAAGAACAAATTACTGATGAATAAATTTGGTATGGTCTGCATCAGACCATACAGTTGTTAGCTTGAGCAACTACTTACACAAAATGTGTATAGTCGTAATCTCAGCTGTCTGAGGGCACTGGTGATTTAAGAAATGTGATTGAAACCGACAAAGACAAAAATCCATAAATGAAAATATAGTAAGATGTGTTTTCAAAGGGAGCTGGGTATTTTGTCACTGTGAACAGGACACTATTTTAAGAAGTGTTTTCTCATCCATTAGATATTCATGGTCATGAAACTATTCTGCCAATCATCACAGGCTATAATAACTAATAATTTAATTAGTACAGTAATTCAGTTGACACTGGCTGTAATTAAATATAGTTTTGTATCAGTATACAAACCTATAACAGTTCACATATGGACACCGTAAACTTTCCTGCATCACACTCCACAGTTCTCACACAATGTTGGCTCATAACTCATGTTTCACCACATTATGAGGTCCAGTAGTTTTAGTTTAATATAATTAATTTAAACCGTCAATATGTCTGTACATATTACCTTTTGATATTTACCTTACCTAAATTGTATTATGGTACAATTTATAGTTTCTGTTTAATACTTACTGTGAACTAATCGATCATTTCTGTGCATGATTTGTCAAGAGTTAGTGTTAAGTGCAACTTGTGGGAGAACATTCTTCTGCAAGGTGTACTGTTTGAATATTTCAAAGAATGCAAATAAATCTCAATATCTGTTTCTGTTATAAAAACTAGGTAATACTTACATTTATTCGTTAGGGTATGAAAACAATGTTCATTCAGTAAACAGTCACGTACAGCACTTGATAATAAAAGTCATGAAATTTCAAATAGATAGCATGCCATGCAAAAATATATGATGTATTTTTGGCATACTGCAACACTACTGAACACTTATTTTTTCAATGGCTTCGTTATTTTACATTTCCAACAAGTATTCTTCATAAAAATGGTTATTAAAACATGAAAACTGAAACACACTTCAATATGAAATGAACTGAAGGTGATACAATAAATGCTTAGAATTACCCATTTGGTTATAGATTTACAATGCATCTAAAAAAATTACTGAAATCAAAATATTTAGAAATGATTTTAACAACTTAGCCCTGCTGCTAATAATAAAATTTTATACAACCGTAATAACAATATTACTGATTACTGAAAATAATAGATCCAAATATATGTAGGAAACCTGACACATAATTTCTATAATTTTAATTGAATGCAGTGGCCCAATTATCTGGCTTCATACCTTACCACCTAATTTCCCAGTTGCTTCTTCAGATGAAAACAGCTAATTGTAAATAAATGTCTTAGTACTAAAATTCAGGCATGTTTACAATAATTGTTTTCTTAATTAAAACTTGAAAACCATACAAATAATAACCTACTACATATAACCAATAATTTGAATATACCACTATACGTGATTACATTAAAATTTATTTTACAAACTAAATTCCATGTTTCATTCCAACTTTCTAATGCAAGAAGTTTTCGCAGGACACTGATTTTCGTGATATAAAATAACTTTTATCAATTGTTTTTAATTGTATAAACTAGCGGTATAAACTGTACACATCTAGAGTTACATTGTCAAATTTCATATTTTTCAAACAATATGTTTTATACACCACACAACAATACAAAAACACACAAAGCTCTACACAAAACAGTAATTTTTGTGGTAAAAATATTATCTTCTATATATGATAAGCATCTGGTAAAACAAATGATAGTTCCAGTAAATTGTAAATCATGTTCCCTTACAGGAGGCTGCCATGTTGATAAGCCAATAACCGCGAAATCAAGAATGTCACTTCTAGTATTGGAAAACCTTGAATGACCAGACATATTTACATCACAGTTCACATAAATACGCAAAAAATTAAAATCTGATAGTTTCTTCACCTTTAACTTTAGAATAGTAATGAAATAAAATCTAGAAACGTTTGGCATCAAACACCGCCATTTTACAACAGTCAGTGCCTATCTTACAAAATTGTTACCTGTATTATAAACATGAAGTTCGTCAACGATTCCTTCATTACCGCCGCCGAAAACTACCATTAAATCCTTAATTGCTACGGCTCGATGTCCATGGCGAGGCCTAGGTTGAGGTCCTTTAGGATTTGTAACCCTTTTCCACTTCAAAATCGGTGCAGCCATGGTCAAGTAAACATCTCTATGTGCTTCTAACAAACAAACTGAACGTATTACCCACAATTCGGTGCTCACAAGGAGACTATGAGATCATAAGAGTAAACTACAACGTATACTGCGTAAAAATCGATTATGACATAAATGAAATATATCTTTATATGTGCACTGGTTTTAATAACTTTATTTCCATAATATGGAGAAAAACTGAGTTCTAACGTTTTCATTAGATTCTTTAATTACACTAATAAGTTGGCTAAAACTGTTTCATGAATTTGTGTGCATGTGAATACGCATACGCATCTATTTTGTGTGTATACTATAGTTGCTGAACAAAATAGAAATTGTCCTTATCAAGCAAAAAAATTCCTAATTTGATTTCACTATAATTGGTGCAATGATGGGCAAACATAGCAGCTGTATATATAGAGACTAAAAATAGGTGTGACTGATAGTAAATTATTTCTTTCAATTAAACAACTGGAAAATTGCGTAAATGTAGAAAGCTATATTGAGCTAAGAGAAAAAAAGTATTTCATAAGTATTCGGCTCGATCTCAGTAGATTAGTACTTTCACTTTTATCATAGTTGAAAAAGTTCTAATGTTTACGGTATTCTTGTGATACCATTTAAACATTTAGAGTATTATGATGTACGCTTTACATGAAGCACACATATTTATGACAGTGGGAATTTTTATGCCTAAGTGGGGAAATTTAGAGTAGTTATGCGGTAAAAAGACGTTTAAAACCTTAATTGACCTGGCAACACGGCCGCCACATGCATCTTCGTTAATTTGAATAGTGTCTGCTAGACAAAGAAGATTCGTCAACTCAGTGGACACGGCTACTCACTAACCAGAACAAATGTCGACTAATCAACATAGCTGCCACAGCAAACTAAAGAACGCAGAATTTTAAGGAAAACAGGCTGAGCCACATCACACCACATTTAATAATAATGATAGTGTTTTGTCGTACATAGACAGACTACAGCACCAAAATGATTTTCGTTGGTGGATCCATAACGGACAGTAGTGTGGCGTCATGTAACCGCTGTTGCCGGCGGCAACAGTAGGCCTACTGGAAATAAGAGAAAATAATATTAATTATTTCACAGAATAAATACTTTAGTTATTGAATGATTTGAAATCCGAACAATATTAGTAAGGAAACTTGAAGAAAAGCGTAGCACTACTTTCCAACTGTTGGGCATTTGCACCGTCTTGTGTTTGCTCGGACATCGGCAATTTTTACTGCGTACGGTCATTGACCTCTTAGTAGTTGTCACTGTACAAACTGTGGGTGGGACACACATTCGTCCACCCAATGTATTGCTGTAAAAACAAGCATCTGCGCCCAGTAGACAATTGTAAACTGAATCTATACTATACTACTACTAGAGGTAAAGTTTGTTTCATTGACCGAGATAACCTCAGAAACTGCTGATCTGATTTTTAAAATTCTGTTACCACCGTGTTTCTTGAAGTTTGAGGATGGTTTTACACATAAATTTTAACCGATAGTTTTAACAATGTTCAAAAACAGAGTTGTCTTGATTATTCATCTCTTCTTTCACAGCACTACACTTAACTAAAAATGAACTTTTTTCATGTGAAAAACTTACTATTTTATCGGACGCGTTTCGGCTTAGTATCCGCCTTCTTCAGCTTTGGTAACAGACTGCCAGCATTTTGTAACGGTTGTGTGGAAGGTGAAGTGGGGGTGGTGTGTGGCGGAAGGGGATTGGCGCGGGGATTCAATTTATTGTTTGTTTTCTGTATAATTGTGTCAAAAAGTGTATGTGATTTATATTGTAATATATAAACACCACACAACACAACCAAACAACATACTCAACGATCAATTACAATATAAATCACATACACTTTTTGACACAATTATACAGAAAACAAACAATAAATTGAATCCCCGCGCCAATCCCCTTCCGCCACACACCACCCCCACTTCACCTTCCACACAACCGTTACAAAATGCTGGCAGTCTGTTACCAAAGCTGAAGAAGGCGGATACTAAGCCGAAACGCGTCCGATAAAATAGTAAGTTTTTCACATGAAAAAAGTTCATTTTTAGTTAAAAACAGAGTCTTCAGACGGTTCCACATCATGAAGTTTCTTTTTTAATTTGCATGTAGTGAAATTTTCGGCATGCGACAAACTTTCGTTCTATGAGAGATAGCTATATGGTGTCTGTGAGTGAAATTTAGAGAAAATTCCAGCTTTTAGTTTGGTTTTGTTTCAATAAAATCTGCTTTTTCGTTTTCGAGATATTGGCGGTTTAGTAAGAAATTTATTGGTTGGTACGTGCAGCAAAGCCCATTTCATATACAACTCATTTCATACGGTATATTTCATTCGCTATATTTATTAACTAGATTTTTAAGTACATTTACCAAATTAAATTGTGTACACTCCTCCACACACACACACACACAACATGTATATAAACCTTACTTCTGATCTAACTTAACTAACTTTTAAATTTTGTATTAACCAATTATTCTTATAATTTTATATTGTTTTGTTACTTTTAATTGTTTGTTATTTTTATATTACATTTTACTTTTAATACACTAATTTTTACTATACTGCTAAGCCACTTATTAAATTACATTTATTAAAGTGCGTGCGAGCCCCTATGGAAGAGAGAGAGAGTGTGTGTGTATGCGTGCGCGGGCAGGAGAGAGTTGCGGGAGTGGGAGGGAGAGAGTGTGAGGCGAGCGCGTTTGCTACACATTTGTACATATGCTAAAACTATAATATCAATACCGGTACATTAAAATAAATATCCTCAAAACAATTATTTCTACTGGAATTTCAAAATCGATTTTCTGGATGATCACAATAATGTTTTTATAAACACTGTTTGTAATAAATAAATTAAATATTTACTTGAAATCAAACGTGTGCAGGCGGGCGTATAATATGAATTATATAAGCACACAAAATTGTTAGAAGAAAAACGTAAGTAGGCCTACACAATATGTTTTATTTTTTCACATGATTTTAGTTACAAACAAGAAATAAATTATACTTTATTTTTAATGACATTTAAATTCTTTATGCCCAATTTTCGGCAAGTCTGTTAAACTGTCTACCTAATGAACTCTTTGTGACTAGTGATTAACTAGCAAGCAATTTGGCGAGGGGGGGGATATGAAAAGTTGGAGCATTCTTTAATGGTCTACAGTATAAATGATCGGAATGAGTGCAGATAAAAATACAGTGCATTATTATCAACACCTTAAGTTTGTTAACATACAAGTATAAAATCATATCTGTGCTTGTCCTTTCATTGTACATTAAATGACATTCACTTACAGTTTAAAGTACACACTACTCATTTAATTTATGTATCAAACAAAAATTAACTTGGAGGTAAGGTAACATGGGGGTATGGGTGATTTTCAAGTAATTTTAGAGAAAAACTATGAACTTAGATAACGTGATATGATTGATATATAAATCACAAAACAAATTTTGTCTGATGTGGGAGGGGGGATTTCCCCATTTTCCACCCCATGGATCCATGCCTACCCTCAGCTGCAGAACTCGCTCACTATTTGAACCAGGTACATTTACTATTGGATAAACTTTATATTAGCTAATTTTTTAATTATTAGAAAAATTATGACAATCATCCTTACTCTTTTTTTAGTTAGTAAAGTAACAATTGCTAAGCAGTCATACAATAAATACTAAAAATTCCAAACAATCGGATTTGTGTTAAAATTCCTTTAGTCTGGCACTCTGCTAATTCTTTAGTCTGACAAATTTTTAAAAATGTTTTGTGCCATCTTTGGGCCCTGGGGCCAAGCAATTTTGAAATTTCTGAAGCTGTACACTGCATTAAGTTTTTGGTTAAAATTCACTTTAATTTGATATCCCACATCAAATTGGCAATTTAATCAAACTATTGGGCCCTGCCATACAAAAATTTTAAATTTCAGAGTATAGTTAAAATTCCTTTTAATTTGATGTCCCATGAATTTTTATGATTTTATTAAAAAATTGTAACCACTTTTTGTAAAAATTTGCCTCACCCACTCACATTTTTGCCTTCTGCCACCCTACTTTTTTAGGAATCAATCTAAAAAATAAATAAGGTTCTGTAGGGTAAAGTATGGACACGCAAAGCCAAGTTTTATGAAAATTGGTTGATGCGTTCAAAAGTTATCATGGGACATACCCCAAACAGACAGTAAATATACAAATGCCAAACGGATGAGTGAAAACAGAACTCACTTTGCTTGTTCAATAATTTTTAATGGGAATTATTTTCATAGCCATTCCAATGCCCATTTGAATCCACTTATCATGCTATGCTACCATAATAATTGTCAATTTTGCTTCAGATTTAGTGGAATTTTTAACTAAACTTGTAAACTACTTGTTGGTAGTGCTCCTGTTTCATGGATTTCTTTTACATGCGTATCTTTCTGATTTTATTTTCTGTTTGCTTTTTGTTGTTTTTCTGACAAGTTCCCATTTGTGGTTTCCTATACTACTTGTTATGCATATCTTTGTAATTTTATTTGATGTTTGTTTGTTTTTAATAGTTATGACTGTCTTGTAAGTCATAAAAAATCATGTTAAAAACTTTCTGTTGGTGGACTTTGTTTTTTTTTTTTTTTTTTTTTTTTTTGTAATATAAGTGTATTTATATTGTTGTGTAATGTTATGTGTTTTACACTTTAGTTATTTATAACCCGTAAAGTAAGAGAAATGCTGCCATTCTTAGGTTTTACTGTTGTCATAAATATGAATAGGTTCTTAACCCCACAGCGATACACTTCTGGGGCAATTGCCAGTCCCTCTAATGTGAACACTGGAATTTTATGTAGATTGCAAAAGATACAGTTAATAAATTGTCAATTACATTATATGATTGAATAAAGTATAACACATACATTGTGATGGTAGAGTTTCTTTTAAATGCTGAACTCACGTACACGCAGTATGTAGCTTGAGGTCGTGATGCTGGATGATGAGATGAAAGGGGTTAGGGGTGTTGTTAGGGAAGGCCTTCCCAAAGGGATGCTGTGGATGTTGCTGCAGATCTTTCACTAACGAGGCCACTAGATGTATTATAAAACACTGAATTGACATGTACGATTTGTACTCATGAAATGTTCACACGCACTGTTGTCGGCGAACTGAAGTTAATTGATTGTAAAAAAAAAAAATTAAATGAAAACGTAAAGTAAGGTGATGCCACAAATGTATTGTATAAGCATACTTTGACCTAACAACCTCCACGCATGAGATGTGAGTAAGTACTGATTTGAATAGTTCTGTCCTGTAGACTTTGCTTAGCCCCCACTAATGGGGTGATTGGTTTTGACCAATCAGGATGCATAAATTTAATTGTAAATTAAAATCATGTTCAAACAATGTCTTGTTACATTAATAATAGTAAATAAAAATATGATTATATATATATATGACCCAAACTAAAATAAGTACTGTCTATCCCGGCCCCCGTGAATCCTCCGCGATTCACTAGAAAAACAAGAAGTAAATAATAAAATAAAAACAAGCTTTGTAACATTAAAACAAAGAAAAATATTTGCAGTATGTATGGATAAATAGAAAGTTGTACAATACATGATATCAATACTCTTGTTTTGGTAAAGGAGAAACCTTGACGATAGGTTGTATGAGGTTCCCCTTAGCAGTTTTGACTTCTACAACCCACACTACTCCATCCTTACCTAGGAACGTCTTTACTATTCTGCCTAAACACCATGACTGTGGGGGTGTATTAGGTATATGTATGATAACTAAGTCTCCAACAGACAAATTTGGCTTGTCTTTTGTCCATTTGGAGCTCTGTTGAAGGGTATGTAGATATTCAGTCTGCCATCGCCTCCATATATTTTGAGACATGGCTTGTATTCTTTCCCATCGCTTAAGGCGCCCAATGGGTATATTTTCTGACTGAGTTTCTGGCATTGATACCAATGGTCTTCCAATGAGAAAATGTCCTGGAGTAAGTACATCGATTTCCATAGGATCAGTTGATAAGCTCGTTAATGGTCGAGAATTCAATATTGCTTCTATTCGACAAGTGAGAGTTTGAAGCTCCTCTAGTGTTAATATTTGATTCCCAATTACTCTTTTTAAATGTGTTTTAGCACTTTTTAAAGCACTTTCCCACAAACCACCTATATGAGGTGCCGCAGGTGGGATGAAATGAAATTTAATTGCGTTGTGAATTGAAAATTCATTTAATTTAATTTTTGTATCCTCTTGACGCAAAAGATGCTTAATGATCTTAGCTATTTTATTTTGTGCACCAACAAAATTGGTCGCATTATCTAGATACAGATCGGAAGGAAGTCCTCTACGAGATATAAAGCGTGATAATGCTGCTATAAAAGTTTCTGCTGAGAGATCGGTCGCAATCTCGATATGGACTGCCTTTGTTCTAAAACAAACGAATATGCAAAGATAAGCCTTATCGACTTGTGCTCTTCTCAGTGTATGTACCTTTATTTCCATGGGACCAGCATAGTCCAACCCTGTTTTCTGAAAAGATGGCGCCGACGAATACGAGCTTCAGGCAAGCTTGCTATTTTTGGAAATACGGTGGTTGGTTTGGCTCGAAAACATTGCATACATTTGTGAATACGTGATCATATAAGGCTCCTGGAAGATAAGATCCAGTATTGTTTGCTGAGTAGCAACTGAAGCAGTTGTGGTCCTGCATGAAGATACTTTAAATGATAGTAATCTACAAGGAGATCTGTAACAAAATGTTTTTTTGGAAGAAAAATAGGATGTTTAGCATCTTCATTTAAGCTGGAGTCTTGAAGACGGCCTCCTACCCTTATCAATGCATCATTTCCAATGATTGGGGATAAACGCTGTAATTTAAGACTACATCACTGTCCTCTCTTGATGTTGTTAATATCTGAAAGGAATTCAGATTGTTGTACTAAATGACAAATCTGATATGTTGCTTGTTGAATCTCATGTGCCGTTAGATTTCCTGTATATTTAATTTTGGAAGTTAAATTGTTCCAAAATCGCAAGAGATATAAGATTATTCTCTGAAGTTTACTCCATGAGGAATATTTGTGCAAGATGTCAGACATAGATTGTGTCTCCTTCAGAGATATAAAAACATTTAAATGTGTATTTTTAATTTCTGGAAGCTGATCAAAAACTGGTATATCTTCTGGTTTCTTTGGTCATTTAGTAATATCTGCACTTAGCCATGAGGGACCTCTCCATCAAATATCATGATGAATAAGTTGCCTTGGTTGCAAGCCTCTAGAGGCACAATCAGCAGGGTTTTGCATAGCTTGTACGTGAGACCAGAAAGTAGGGTGCAGATATTCCTAAATTTGAGCTACACGGTTTGCTACAAATGTTTTTAGCTTGTATGGTGGTGTTGATATCCAACACAATACTACTTTAGAATCAGTCCATGCATGGACAGAATTGATAGAAGTTGTTTTGGAAAGAATACTTATAGAATATTTCATAAGTTGTGCTAGTAGGTATGTGCCACATCACTCCAATCTGGGTAATGAAATGTTCTTTAGGGGTGCTACCTTGGATTTTGCTAAAATGAGAGTGATTTTAATGTTATTTAAACTGTCACACGTACGTAAATACACACAACCTGAATAACCATGCTCAGAAGCATCACAAAAACCATGTAGTTGTATGTTTGTTGCCTCAGAGACACCTATATGACGAGGTATTGATAATTTCTCCAAAACAGGCAACTCTTGTAGAAAAGTATTCCATTTGTTGGCAATCTCTTTAGGAAGGGGTGTGTCCCATTCATAACCTAAAGTCCACAAGAGTTGTGTAAAAGATTTAGCAGTAAATATGACCGGTGACAAAAAACTACATGGGTCATATAACCTAGCAATTGTAGATAGAACTGTTCTTTTGGTTTCAATTGAATTGTCAGTTATGCTAATTTTGTAGGTAAAACAATCTGTGTTTGGTAACCATTGTAAACTTAATATGCTTATTAGTGGGTGACCTGGATCACGAAAGGAGATGGGGATTTCTTAATGTTCTGCTGGAATATCACACAGTAATATTGGATGATTAGCTGTCCATTTTCTTAAGTGAAAGTTACCACTTTGAAGTAGTTGAATGATGTCATGTTGAAACGTTAAAGCTTCTTCAAGATTGTCATGTCCCAGTGCTCAGTGGTCAAAATAAATTTGGCCCTTTAAGGCTGTTGAAGCCAAAGGATGGTTGTGTTCTTCATCTACCGTGAGTTGTTGTATTACCTTATTAGCTAAATATGGACTTGAAGCCATGCCATATGTAGCAGTGTTGAGTTGGTAAACTAGTAGTTGGCTTTGTGGATTGTCACGCCAAAAGATTAGTTGGTAACATCTATCCTGCTCGTCAAGGTCGATAGAGTGGAACATCTGCTTTACATCGGAAGTGAATACATATTTATAATGCCTGGAAATGTATTATGATAGTAGCAATATCATTATGCAATTTAGGACCAACATGAAGTAACTGATTAAGCGATACACTATTACTTGTCTTGCAGCTTCCATCAAAAACAACTCGAAGACGTGTAGTGGTGCTGTTATGTTTAAAAACACCATGATGAGGTAAAAAATAGTGTGGTTTGTCTGTAACTATATTGGTACACAGTTTCATGTGTCCTGTATTTAAATAATCATTCATAAATCACAGTATAATTCTTTCGGCCCAGATTGAGAGTGAAGTTTCTTTTCTAACGCAAAAAATCTTCTTTTAGCAATGTTTGATGAGTCACTAAGAAGTTCTGAACTTTTTTTGAATGGGAGTCTGACAGTATACTTCCCAGTGACAGGACATCTAGAGTGTGTTTTTTGAAAATGGTTTTCACATTCAACTTCATCAGGTGTAAAATGGTCTACTTCAGGTGGTTGTTCTACTTGCCAGAATTGAGTCATAAGTTTGTGAAGAGGATCTTCATGAACTTTGAATAGTGTAGTAATGTTACTGTCACAATGGTCATAGTTGTCTGTGCTGACGATTGAGGCTTTACCTATTATGATGAAACCAAACTCTGTATCCAAAGCATAGGGCATGTTTTCACCTAAACTGTATTTTTCAGGTTTAATTACCTGCATTAGAATGTCTGCACCTATAAGCAATTAAATAGGACCCTTCTTATCAAAAGTGGGATCTGCTAATTTAAAATGAAGTAGTTTCTTCTTGATTTCTGGAGATATGGTGCAAGAGGGCAGTTCCCCAGTGATTTTGACCAATATGAGGACTGGAAGAGACGTGCATATTTGTTTTTTGTCAAGAGTGAGTAAGTCAATGTATGTTTTACCCTTAGTTTTAACAGAAGCACCCGAAATTCCATTGACATTAAAAACTTGGTTAGAGAACTCACGTTTTTTTTTAGTTTATTAGCTATATCCTCATTTATAAAGGAACAACTAGAAGCCGAATCAGTCAGAGCTTTTGCTATAACAGTATTGTTGTTTGAAGACATTAATTTGACAAGAGTTGTGCCCAAAAGGGTGATGTATTTGTTATAACTATGGTTCTTCATTGCTTGAACAGAGTGCAATGTTGTTTGTGATACAGCAACCGGCAATGTTAACTGTGACATCACACCGTTATCATTACATACTGAGTTCGCTGGTTTTTTTGTAAAATGTAGTAGCGTGTTATGACGTTTGTTACACTGGCGGCATGCACTCTTACATTTGCAATCTTGATATGTATGGTCACTTAAACAGTTTATACACAAACCACTTGTTTTAATATAAGTAAACCTTTGCTCAGGTTTTAATTTGAGAAAATTAGGGCACTGAAAAATTAAATGTTCTCCCTTGCAATACAAACATTCTAATTTACTAGTTTGTACTATAAATGTTATTACATTTTTATTTTTAACATTGGTTGATTTAAAAACATTGTTAACAGGTTGTCTTTGAAAATTTTGGTGGGGGAGAGAGAGAGAGAGAGAGAGAGAGAGAGTTGAGATAGTTTGTTTTATATCAGCAAAATAAGTACAGTCCTTACATATTGTTTTACTTAAATACATAGACATAATATGTACACACACACACACACACACACACACACACACACTCAATTAATTGATCTTGTTGTGTTTGATTTGTTTCTATTGTCCATACACAGGTACTGGTGTTGACAATAAATATTGTTGAAATGTCAGCACAAATAATATAACATTTGTGTTATACTTATTCAATGATGCTCACCAAACTTTCCATTATTAAAATTTATTGGAAGTTTAATTAAGAAAGTTGTGTTAGTGGTTATAATCACAAACAGAATTATCACTGTTGCAATTTTTCTATAGTGGTGTGCAACAGTGATAATTCTGTTAAAATTTATTGATCAAAGGTCACTACTAATTTAAGGATTTTTAATTAAAAAAAAAACAACTGGTACTAATCTAGAGGTTCCTGTTTCGATTCCCGGGCCGGCACCATAAAATCAAGGTGCGTTTTTCAGCTCCCAGGTCGACTCAGCCTGTTGAAAATGAGCACCTGGGATAACATCCTGGGGATAATAATGGGCGGCTGAAGCGTAGTGCTGGCCACACTGCCTTCCTTGTATGCCGTACGGCTCACATAAGGCAGCCTACACTGCCTGACTCCTAAGCTGCTTCGGTGGTAAACATGGGAGCCATTATTATTATTAGCAGAATTATCACTGTTGCACACCACTATATAAAAATATTCCGATTAGCGCTTTCAAGCTTCACAGCTCATCGTCAGATCGGATATGAAACAAATAACCTGAAAACAAACCCTTCACCCCACCCCACCCCACCAAGCTAACACACAACAAGCTATAATTCAATGTCCCTTCCCCACACTCAGCCCTGTCCCACCATCTAGACAGTTACATATTTTTCTAGCAAATTCCTTGTGTTTCAGTGTTGTGTGTGCGTGTGTGCATTCGTTTTAAACCTAGTCTTTCTCATCCACACATGTGTGCCAGTCACACACCCTTATTTTAAAAACACCTAATTAGTCCTATGTAATTTAATTATTAATCTTATCTATCTGTCCTCTATCATTTACTTCTTAATTATGTTATAAAATATTTCTTCATTATCAAATTTAATTTTAGTATTAATTAAATTGTCTAACCCTTTTTCTCTTTCTTTCAATATTTCTAACTCCTCCCTAACCTTCCTTTCAACTGTGTTACTACTTTTACAATTTCGTAGTCTTCCAAAGGATTAACAAACTTATGGTTGTCTTCTATGAAATGTCTTGCATATAACGAATTCGTTGTTCTATTACCTTCTCCACGTTTGTGGTCAGACAACCTGCATACGTTTACCATAAGTTTGTTAATCCTTTGGAAGACTACGAAATTGTAAAAGTAGTAAATAACAAGTTGAAAGGAAGCTTAGGGAGGAGTTAGAAATTTTGAAAGAAAGAGAAAAAGGGTTAGTCAATTTAATTAATACTAAAATTAAATTTGATAATGAAGAAATATTTTATAACATAATTAAGAAGTAAATGATAGAGGACAGATAGATAAGATTAAGAATTAAATTACATAGGACAAATTAGGTGTTTTTAAAATAAGGGTGTGTGACTGGCACACATGTGTGGATGAGAAAGACTAGGTCTTAAAGGAATGCACACACACACACACACACACGGAATTTGCTAGAAAAATATGTAACTGTCCAGATGGTGGGACAGGGCTGAGGGTGGGGAAGGGACATTGAATTATAGCTTGTTGTGTGTGAGCATGGTGGGGTGTGGTGGGGGTGAAGGGTTTGTTTTCAGGTTATTTGTTTCATATCCAATCTGATGATGAGCTGTGAAGCTTGAAAGCGCTAATCGGAATATTTTTATATAGTGGTGTGCAACAGTGATAATTCTGCTTGTGATTTTAACCAGTAACACAACTTTCTTCATTAAACGATTATTATTATTATTAATTAAAAAAAAAGAAAATTCAGACAAAATAAAATTACTGGCACCAAAAGTAATTTTAAGATTAGCTCTCATCATTTTAACGGCCCACTAGGTATCTTAAGACAGCAAATAATCCAGTTAACTGCTGACTTTAACAACCATTACCTTTAACTAAAACTCAACCCACCAGCAAAATAGGTTTAAGGCAAGGGTGTATTTTAAGCCCCCTGCTATTCAATCTGGTGTTGGATGATGTTGTCAAAAAATGTAAAGAAAGTATGAGTAAATATAGAATAGGATACTGGAATATGAAGATAATAACAATAACAGAATTATGCTATGCAGACAATTTAATAATTATAGGCAAAACAGAAAAACAGTTACAGAATAACATAAAGATAACTTTAATGAAGAACTTAGAAAGAAAAACATGAAGATTAATATACAGAAGACTAAAACTATGGTAATAGGAAATTCAGAAGAGAAACACAGTATAGAACTTGATGGAAAATATTTAGAACAAGTAAAAAGTTATAAATATCTGGGAGTAGTGATTAACAGCAAAGGGAATTTAGAGGAAGAAATAAATGAAAGAGTAGCGAAAACAGGAAGATTATTCAATAGTACTAAATCAAGTTTCCTGGGTAAAAAATAAATACCCACTAGGATAAAAACAGAAATAGTCAGAAAAATCATGAAGCCAGTATTAACTTACAGAAGCGAAACATGGACAACAAATGAGAGAATAAAAATCAAGCTAACTAGTATTGAAATGAGGTTTCTTAGAAAAATAGAAGGGAAGACAAAAAAAGATAGAATTTGAAATGAAATATTTAGGAAAAGTTAGATATTGTTCCTGTAGCAATAACAGTAGAACAAGCACAACTTAGATGGCTGGGACTTGTAATGAGGATGGGGGAGGAAAGACTGGTAAAGCAAGTGTTTGAATCCAGAGAAACAGGTAAAAGAAAGAGAGGATGACCGAGAAAGCTCTGGAAGGATGAAGCCTACACAGCTGCAGAAAGAAGAGGAGTAAAATGGGAGAAAATAAAGGAGTTCGCAGGAGATAGAAAGAAATGGAGGGATATGTGGAAAAAGACGACCTCAGAAGACTCAACTCCAACATAGCTTTACACTGAAAGGTAGAAAAGCTAAGGATTAAGTAAGTAAGTACCTTTAACTAAGCTTCATGAAACTAGTTATCTTCCATATAAAATAAACATTTATATTAATACAGTTGCAGAGGAAATTAATTAATGTTGTCTTTGGATAATCTTTGAAACATCACTTTTAATAATCCTCCTGCATTGTCTTCCCAGTCGAATAACAATCTTTTACAAGATCACAATTGAAAAGAAAAAAATACAATAATTGACTTGAAGAATGGTATTGAAAAGAATTAAATAATATAAGAATTTATATATTTCTTATATATGATATAAGAATTATATCAGAATGTCACATATTTCTATAAGAATGATGACAAATCAACCACAAGAACTAGAGAAAAGGTATATATAAAAACAAACTTAACTTAATTATCCTGAAGGTTTTTATCTCACCTAGACTGGATATACTCTTTTTCTGACAATTCTTATACCTTTGGAATGATTGAATTGGGTACATTTGAAAGGCGATTTAAGCTGAAATATATCCTACATTTTTATGAAGACAGTAGTACTAAATCTGGCAATAAAGGAATATGAATTCTTGGATTTCGTTGTCCATGGCGTGTCCGTTACTTAATAAATATAATTAATTCACTACCGACTCGGAACACAAAGTTTTTTATGGGTAAAAACATAACAGTTTTACCTTATAACGTGAACCGGTTTTCGCTTTTAAAAAGCTTCTTCAGAGGCTGCCACTGGGAGCAGTGTCCGTCTTGTTGTTGGCGATGCTATCGACTTTTGAAAGATCGAAATTGTGTGTGTGGGGTGTGATATGTTCGAATAATGCATGTGATTTGAATTGTGTTTGTTCGTTTAGGATGTCGTTTTTATGTGTTTTCGTGTGTTTGTATATTTCCAATTGTTCTAGAATGTCTAGTTTTCGGCCTTTTGTGTGTACGTGTAGAATGTCTATGTTATTGTCGATGTTTTTGTATGTGTGGTTTGCTTCACTGAGGTGGTTTGCAAAGGTGGATTCTATAGAGGAGTGTAGTGGCTTTGTGTATTCAATGTATCTTTGTTTGAAGCTACGTCCTGTCTGGCCTATGTAGAATTTGTTGCAACCTGAGCAATTTAGTTTATAAACATTAGGTAGATCGAATTTGTTTTGTGCTCTGTGTGTGTGTTTTGATAGTGTGTGTTCTGTTTTTTTGGCAGTTTGTATGCAATTCTGTATCCTGCCTTTTTTAATTTGTGGGCTATTTTTTCAGTTTGGTTGTTGATGTATATTAGTGTTATGAATTTGTTGTTTTCTGTCTTTGTCTGTTATTTGTTTTGTGTTTTGAACAGTCACTAACGCACAGAAACAAAATACACAAAAACATAACCTTTACTGCCGAATACAAACCCAACAATAGCATAAACTTCTTAGACTTCTCCATCACAAAATTTGAACACAGGCACAAATTCAGTATATACAGAAAACCGACTACAACTGACACACTAATACACAACTCCTCCAATCACCCAATACAACACAAACTAGCTGCCTTCAGATCTATGATACATAGAATTAACAACATCCCACTAGATGAAAAAGACTACAAAGACAAACTAAACACGATAAAATATCTAGCAGAATCCAACAGATATGACAGAACAATAGTCAATAAACTCAAACACAAAACAAACAACAAAGACAGAAAACAACAAATTCATAACAGTAACATACATCAACAACCAAACTGAAAAAATAGCCCACAAATTCAAAAAAGGAGGGTACAGAATCGCATACAAATCTACTAACAAAACAGAACACACACTATCAAAAACACACACGGAGCACAAAACAAATTCGATCTACCTGGTGGTTACAAACTAAATTGCTCAGGTTGCAACAAATTCTACATATGCCAGACAGTACATAGCTTTAAACAAAGATACATTGAACACACAAAGGCACTACACTCCTCTATAGAATCCACTTTTGCAAACCACCTCATTGAAGCAAACCACACATACAAAAACATCGACAATAACATGGACATTCTACACGTACACACAAAAGGCCGAAAACTAGACATTCTAGAACAATTGGAAATATACAAACACACGAAAACACATAAAAACGACATCCAAAACGAACAAACACAATTCAAATCACATGCATTATTCGAACATATCACACCCCACACACACAATTTCGATCTTTCAAAAGTCGATAGCATCGCCAACAACAAGACGGACAGTGCTCCCAGCGGCAGCCTCTGAAGAAGCTTTTTAAAAGCGAAAACCGGTTCAGGCTATAAGGTTTTGTGTTCCGAGTCGGTAGTGAATTAATTATAGTTAGGAATATGAATTGTTTGGTAAAATCACATACCGGGTACAGGTTGAATTATGGAATAAAAAGTACATCAAACTGTCAGTGATAAATAGTACAAGATATTAGACATTTTATGAGAAGAAAAGTAGATATTGACAACATGCCTTCTTAGTTTTTGTTCAGTGCATTCTGAAATGATGAGAACAGACTTTAAAAATAGATAGTGAAAATATGACCCTTACTATAGTTCTTCATTGTGATACATTTTTAAAGTGAATGTCTCACATTCATAGGTTACAAAGTTGTAAATATACTACTTTACAATAAAAACATTACAGGTTGGGCTTAAAACACACACACACACACACACACACACACACACACACACACACACACACACACACACACACACACACACACACACACACACACACACACACACACACACACACACACACACACACACACACACACACACACACACACACACACACACACACACACACACACACACATCGTATTCATACGCTAACTTCACCAACAAGTGGTGAATCCTATCTCCACAGAAGAGACATGAAGGATCAAGAGAGTCCCAGGGGAAACAGTATTGCTTCAACTAAGCATTAATAGTCCCCTAAGAAGGTAGATGAACAGGTAGAGTTCAGATCACTGGGTTGCCCTTGGGGTGGGATATTGCTTCCAAAAGTGGATGAGCCACTACCTGACCAAGTATAGAATCCACAAGGCAAATGGAAACATCCGTATTAAAAGTCCCATGAATATCCCAAAATTAAAGTTAAATTTATGATGGAAATGGAATAGCCAGAGAAGTTTATAGGACAGGGCCATGGATCACCGGAATCAGTCCAAAAGGAAAAAGAGAAAGCTGGTTCCTACAGACAATCAGCAGGTACCATTCTATACTAAAAGTAGATAGTAATACCATTCTGCATCCAGAATGATGATAATACTACTGTGCACTTGTGGGTGTCAGTCCACATTAAGTCTACACAACCGACAACCTAACGAAGCCTTATGTACTTGATCAGTAGTATCGAATAAGACTTTTCAAACATTTCAAAAATATAAATAAATAAACCTCCGCTCCACAGTCCGTTAAGGACCAAGGCGTACCGCGTGGCTTTTGTGTTAGTGTGACAGTGTATGGCTAGTACTACGTGCCACCAGCCACTAGTTGCGGTATTCACGGCCAGGAGGCCTCATGATGCTGAGTGCACACCGTATGGAGCCTCCGCCGGGAATTGAACCCAGGACCACGAGCGAATCAATCACCCGCATTAGCCACTAGACCACCTGGAGGCTCTTTCAAAAATATACACCTTTCATTCTGAAGAATAGACCTTTTGAAATTTATAATAAAAATCCAAAAGTCCGCAGCTCTTGAATCACTAAAATTATTCAGCTCCCAATAAAGACAGAAACATGCAGTTGGTGCTAAATTAAAGCTGATATTTATAATTATTATTAATAAACCAAGTAATAAGCCAAGGGTAGACACAACAAAATTGTAGTGTGTGTCCATGTAAGTGATAAGTATTTTATGTGCTTATACAACTATTTTACAACTAGAATTAACACTATTGCACACCACTATAGAAAAATTATTCCAATTAGTACTTTCAATCTTCACAGCTCATCATCTGGTTGGAAAAAATAGTGGTGTGCAACAGTGTTAATTCTGTTTGTGATTATAACCACTAACACAACTTTCTTAATTATATTTTACAACTGTTATATAAATACGTCTTTTATGTGCTGATATTTAAACAACTATTTCTTTTACTTATATGCAATAATTATATTTTAATTACTGTATTTGAGTTAATAAAGTTGAAAGTATCTAAAAAAAATAAATTTCTGCAATCCATTCATGTTAAAAGGATATAGTAAATTTAAACAGAATTTACATGTGAAGCAGCGAATGCTTGACAGTTTAGGTTTAGAAAAAGTACTGGTAATGCCTGGTTATGAAATGTGTTCAAGTTGTCATTTAACACATTGACTGCTAACAATACAGAAGCTCGGGCCAGGCTGTGGCCCATGTGGCAGTGAATGTATGGTTTGGGCCATGGCCCACAGTCAATGTGTTAAAATTACCTAAAAAGAGAGATATACTAATTTTGAACGATTTAGATGAGCCATACAGTAATATAAGTGACCCTGAAAATTCCACAGCACTTAACAATGTATACCTAAAGAAAAAAAAAACTGTACTCTAAGGCCTCATTTATACTTCTTGGAGAAAGGCAACGGGTGGCAGGTGGCAGATGGTAAAGAGGTAGGCGTCAGGTGGTGCAGCATGTTTACTTCAGGCTATGGTCGAGCCACTACACACGGGATTCAGCAGTCATGATGGAGATGTCGTTTAGAACACGTCAAATGTTTCTCATGTTAGAAGATGACAGGAGGATAAGAGGAAGAAACATTGTGTTCATCAGATAAATAAGTTGGGTGAATTTTACCATCTGTATTTCGACTTGGGACAACACCAGTCAAGTTTTTCCAACTGATGAGAATGTCTACTGATACTTTTGACTTCATTTTAGCAAAGGTGGAAGGAAAACTGAGGCAGAAGAGAACTTGTAAATTACCAATTACTCCTCCTGAAAAGCTTTACGTAAGTCTAATGTAAGTTAAAATAATTTATGTAACCATTAAGTAATAAATTAAATAAGAATCATATATTCCTTAGTGCTTGTAGTCAGCAGTAAAACAACCAGTATCTTTTCGCATAATATGTACATTTTATTTTCTTAAACAAATGTTGTACTTTCTTAGACAAGTAATTTTTCATGTATTATAAACATTTAACAGACAGGGATACATCCAATAATTTGTAGACGATATTTGTATAGGGTAAGCTCATCTAACTCCATGATATTACGGTTATTAGCTTACATCTACAAAATTTGTTTATTAAAAATATTTTAATAAGTACAGAGTGTTCTTAGAATTGTGTATTTAGAGTGCATATGTAATAATGAATCTAACTTACTTAATTTCTGTAAAAAAAATTATTCCCTTTTATTCATCAACTGTGCTATTTCCTTCCAACGTTTCTCCACCACATCCATTTTTGTGTGATTCAGGTCTGCATCATTCCAAATTGCAGCCCTTGTCTGCATGTCACTAATTAATAATTCCCGATCTGCCCATTAAATCGACATTATTTCAACACGAAAAAACACATGCAAATGCCAAAAAGCGGAGGAGATGTCACCTGTATCTGTGACAAACTACAGCAACAGGTGGTGAGAGGTAGCATCACCAAGGGATCACACGTCACTTCGCAGAAGTATAAACAAACCCATTCTCAACAATGTACGACAGCTGCGGGTGACGTGACCTGTCGCCTACCACTTGCCACCCGCTGCCTGCCACCTGGAAGTATAAATGAGGCCTAAGTAACAGTGGTGTAGCTACAGTGGCAGGAGTCAGAGGATTAATCATCCCTCCCAGAGCTATTAAAAATTTCATAATCACTTAACGTAGGACTATTTCTAAGCCAGTTGTGTGAATTAAAATAAGGCTCATAAATAACTGTAGACATACAGAGAATGACAATATTTGTAAATTAATAAAACAAAGAGTTTTCATAATAATGACAATCCCTTAACATTTGGTAAATAATGTACATATTTGCAACATTCAAAAAAACAATTGCACACACATCAAAAAATTTATAAAAACTGAAGACACAAAGAATTTATAAAATTATATGGGAAGAATCCTACTTCCTGAGGAAAGTGGGAATGCAACCTTCAAACTTGTCTCATCTCCTTCCAAAAGCTAGTCTCCCCCCCCCCCTAAAAGAGAACAGCTTCTATTTATGCTGATGCTACGGAAAGTGTAGCGGATTGAATTTAAATCTTGAAACAGGAACTGATAAATTCAGATTTTGCCAGTTCTCTCCCAAGGTTAGTCCATTTGTGAAGTTCAGAAAGAATTTGGAATCTCAAACTTTATGGTTAGAAAAGCCAAACATCTGGAAAAAGAAAAATTTATTATCTTTACACCTAACCCACCTTTAGGGTAAACTGTGGCCAATGATCCAGCAGAACTTGTCAAAAGTTTTATCATGATGCTAGTGTTAGTAGATACATGTATGTTAAGAAAAACTACAACCCAATCATTGACGATGGAGTAAAGTCTCAAGTCCAGAAGCAGCTATTACTAAGTAACTTGAAAGAGAGTTATGAACTATTCCAAGAAAAGTATCCAGAAAAAAGACTGGTTTCTCTGTATTTTTTGAGCTCAGACTAGAAAAATCCCCATAGGTGCCAGTGAAACTCATAACGTTTTTGTTTCTGCTATATAACAAAATCTGAAACTTATGATTGCTGATTGTAAATTAAAAGACTTGACAATTGGAACAGAATATGACCTATCCACTTACAACCACTGTACCTCAAAAAATATTTGAAATCCACTTTTGCCTCAGTACCAGCAACTTTACATTTTAACGAAATGATTCAGAATTTTTTAAATTAAAATGGAATATATGGCATTGACAACAGCATGGACAACTACTATAGACAATTCAACATTAGAAATGTTGATCAAGTAAGGCGATAAGTTTCTGGAAGAACTTACATGAAAGCTTTTATTCTTCTCCCACATTTTTTTCATTCCAAGACGAGCAGACAACTGAAATCCCAACTATGTGAAAATGAATTCATAGTGGTGTGTGACTTTTTTGAATCATATTCGTTCATATTACAAAGTCCAAGAAATTCACTGGAATGCTTTCCAGGCCACCATTTGCCCTATAGTTGCTTATTATAAATATGAAGACAAAATTCAACACAAGAAAATTATATACAAAGGTACAAACTTACCTATTTTTATTTTCCGTCGTGCGACTTCGTATATTTTATTTATTCACTACGCGTTTCGGCAACAAGTTGCCATCCTCAGGTGAAACATTCACTCAAAACGAGGTCGTTAAAAAGTAAAATAATTTATTAAAATACTAAAACTTAAAGTCAAAAGTGCACTTTCAACATACGCAAACATGAGCAGGCCAGTGCTATACACGCGGGTATTAACGGTCGACTAGACTTAGTGTTTATGTAAGAATGTACGCTGATAAAACTGTTTGTTTACCAAACTCTGTACGTATCTATTTATTGTTGTCAGCGCACACGTATAGCCGTATCATACAATACATTAGACGAAAACGCAAGCTTATCGTTCAAAACACAACCACTGTTAATTAGAGCTGCTTTATATATTTCATATTCCTCGAATGCGTCCATGTATTTCCCCTTCTTGCAGTAATGCATAGGCACAAAAGTTGTTTTGAAATCGACATATATATGATTACTCATCACCAGGTGTTGGGCAAAATTTGATGTTGTTTTCTGTAGATCCCTCCTAGGGAGATGTTGTTTATAACGTTCTTCGAACGGTCTGCCCGTCTGGCCCAGGTAGAACATATCGCATGAGCTGCAAGTCATCTTATATACGCCGGTTCTTTCTTTATTCCTCTTCTGGCTGAGGAACATCTGAATGCTGTTTTTTGTGCGGAACGTTACATGTACCTGGTGTTTTTTAAACTCATTCATTATAATATTTGGTAAAATATTTGTATAGTCAGCAGATATATATTTCTTAGCCGGTAATAAGTCATCACTGGCCAACTTTTTAACCTTCTTCTTTCTGTGTTTGTTAATTAATTTAAATATTAAAGAGCTTTTATAACCGTTTGCCGCTGCTATGTGCTTGATGGTGTCAACCTCTTCATTGTAGTCGTTTTTACTTAGCGGTATTGTCAACAACCTGTGCACAAAACTATTATACGCTGCCATCTTTTCGAAACGGGATGATACGAATCAGCATGTATTGTAATATCCGTTGTTGTGGCTTTTCTAAAGATTTTAAACTGAAGTTGTCCTGCGTTTTTTGTAACAGTTAAATCTAAAAAATTCAACTGATTTTCTGCCTCTATCTCAGACGTGAATTTAATTTTTTTGGTGTATACTATTTAGGTGACTATTTAAGTTTTCTGTTTGTCTTCTAGTTCCGTTAAATACCATAAATGTATCATCAACATATCTACAGTAAAAAATGATCTTATCTTTGTATAATCTATTATCTATTATGTTTGCATTCTCGAAATAGTTTAGGTAAATATCAGCTAAAAGCCCCGACAACGGCGAACCCATAGCTAAACCGTCATTTTTTTATAAAAAAATCGTTATCAAATGTGAAATAGTTCTGTTCAAGGACCACCGTAAGGAGTTTTACAAGTTCATTAATTTCCTGTGTGCCAAGCTGTGCCACCTCATTTAGATTGTTGGTTAAGATTTCAGTAGTTTCTTTCACTGGAACATTAGTATATAAATTGGTTATGTCAAAAGAAACAAACTTATACTGCGGGATCATTTTCATTTTTTTAAGGTTTTTAACGAACTCGTAACTGTTCTTGATACTATAATTATTTTTTATCCTAATATTATTTTTAATTATGGTTTCTAACAATTTAGCAGCTTTGTAACTGGGGGCTATGGTATAATTTATTACTGGCCTGATTGGTGTATTTTCTTTGTGTAATTTGAGTAATCCTGTGAATTTTGGCACCTTAGCGTTAATAGGTTTTAGGTATCTGCGTTAATGGCATTATTCAACTCTTTTACATAGGCCTTTGTGGGATCCCGGTCTAATTTTTTAAGATTATTATTACGTATGAAGTCAAGGACCTCTTGTGTACTGTATATTCTTTTTTCTGTATGACCCCTAAAGTATTACCTTTGTCTGCCTTACTTATAATTGCATCATTATCTTCTAGTTTATATTTGCTATTATTATTAATTATGCGATTGAGTTTGTTGTTGATAAAAATCCTATCGATTTCATTGACGATTTCATTATTTGTCTTCTTAAATGCTGGTATATTATACTTCAAACCTTTACTAAGCGTGTGTAATTCTTGAGCAGTGAAATCTATTTTGGTTGTATTTACCACACATTCATAAAATACATGTTTACATTCTCTCGGTATATTTTTATTCTCGCACTGACTACGGATTAAGTTTCCAATTTTCTTTTTGTGTGTTAATAATTTAGAATGGACAAATTTGGAGATTGAGGCATTAACTTTATTCATGATAGTATCTATAACTGCCGGGTGAATTTCGTTTAGTATTTCTAAATGCGCTTTAAAAAGATCTGTATTTAACCTGTTTTCTTTGCATACAGCTGTCTAATTTCTTTTGTTAACCATGTTTTTTCCGCTATTTGCTTTGGCTTGAGTGCAGCCGGTGTTCGTGACACGATATTTACGCGTGCGTATTTCGGTATGATGTTCAGTTTTTTGCACATTTTGTTAAATTTGATGTTAAGTGCAACGTTAATCATTTTTATTCTAGTATTTTTATATTTATAGACAACACCTGCCTGATGGGCTCTAATATAATACATTTTATTGTTTGGCTCCGAGTCACGCTCTAATACAAAGGTACAAACTTACCTATTTTTATTTTCCGTCGTGCGACTTCGTATATTTTATTTATTCACTATGCGTTTCGGCAACAAGTTGCCATCCTCAGGTGAAACATTCACTCAAAACGAGGTCGTTAAAAAGTAAAATAATTTATTAAAATATTAAAACTTAAAAGTCAAAAGTGCACTTTAAACATACACGAACATGAGATAAAATCATTTTTTACTGTAGATACGTTGATGATACATTTATGGTATTTAACGGAACTAGAAGACAAATAGAAAACTTAAATAGTCACCTAAATAGTATACACCAAAAAATTAAATTCACGTCTGAGATAGAGGCAAAAAATCAGTTGAATTTTTTAGATTTAACTGTTACAAAAACGCAGGACAACTTTAATTTAAAATCTTTAGAAAAGCCACAACAACGGATATTACAATACATGCTGATTCGTATCATCCCGTTTCGAAAAGATGGCAGCGTATAATAGTTTTGTGCACAGGTTGTTGACAATACCGCTAAGTAAAAATGACTACAATGAAGAGGTTGACACCATCAATCACATAGCAGCGGCAAACGGTTATAAAACCTCTTTAATAGATAAATTAATTAACAATCACAGAAAGAAGAAGGTTTAAAAGTTGGCCAGTGATGACTTATTACCGGCTAAGAAATACATATCTGCTGACTATACAAATATTTTACCAAATATTATAATGAATGAGTTTAAAAAACACCAGGTACATGTAACGTTCCGCACAAAAAACAGCATTCAGAAATTCCTCAGCCAGAAGAGGAATAAAGAAAGAACCGGCATATATAAGATGACTTGCAGCTCATGCGATATGTTCTACCTGGGCCAGACGGGCAGACCGTTCGAAGAACGTTATAAAGAACATCTCCCTAGGAGGGATCTACAGAAAACAACATCAAATTTTGCCCAACACCTGGTGATGAGTAATCATATATATGTCGATTTCAAAACAACTTTTGTGCCTATGCATTACTGCAAGAAGGGGAAATACATGGACGCATTCGAGGAATATGAAATATATAAAGCAGCTCAAATTAACAGTGGTGGTGTTTTGAACGATAAGCTTGCGTTTTCATCTAATGTATTGTATAATAAGGCTATACGTGTGCACGGACAACAATAAATAGATACGTACAGAGTTTGGTAACCAAAAATTTTTGTCAGCGTACATTCTTACATAAACACTAAGTCTAGTCGACCGTTAATACCCGCGTGTATAGCACTGGCCTGCTCATGTTCGCGTATGTTGAAAGTGCACTTTTGACTTTAAGTTTTAGTATTTTAATAAATTATTTTACTTTTTAACGACCTCGTTTTGAGTGAATGTTTCACCTGAGGATGGCAACTTGTTGCCGAAATGCGTAGTGAATAAATAAAATATACAAAGTCGCACGACGTAAAATAAAAATAGGTAAGTTTGTACCTTTATATTAGAGCCCGACTTGGAGACAAAACAATAAAATGTATTATATTGGAGCCCGTCAGGCAGGTGTTATCTATAAATATAAAAATACTAGAATAAAAATGATTAACGTTGCACTTAACATCAAATTTAACAAAATGTGCAAAAAACTGAACATCATACCGAAATACGCATGCGTAAATATCGTGTCACGAACACCGGCTGCACTCAAGACAAAGCAAATAGCGGAAAAAACATGGTTAACACAAGAAATTAGACAGCTGTAAGCAAAGAAAAACAGGTTAAATACAGACCTTTTTAAAGCGCATTTAGAAATACTAAACGAAATTCACCCAGCAGTTATAGATACTATCATGAATAAAGTTAACGCCTCAATCTCCAAATTTGTCCATTCTAAATTATTAACACACAAAAAGAAAATTGAAAACTTTATCCATAGTCAGTACCATAATGAAAATATACTGAGAGAATGTAAACATGTATTTTATGAATGTGTGGTAAATACAACCAACATAGATTTCACTGCTCAAGAATTACACACACGCTTAGTAAAGGTTTGAAGTATAATATACCATCATTTAAGAAGACAAATAATGAAATCGTCCATGAGGTTGTTAACGCTGAGGCTGCAATTAAAAAATTAAACGGTATCCAAGCACAGAACGAATCTAGGATTTTTATCAACAACAAACTCAATCGCATAATTAATAATAATAGCAAATATAAACTAGAAGATAATGATGCAATTATAAGTAAGGCAGACAAAGGTAATACTTTAGGGGTCATACAGAAAAAAGAATATACACAAAAGGTCCTTGACTTCATACGTAATAATAATCTTAAAAAATTAGACCGGGATCCCACAAAGGCCTATGTAAAAGAGTTGAATAATGCCATTAATCAATGTAGGGTACTCTTGGATGAAAAAACATGCAGATACCTAAAACCTATTAACGCTAAAGCGCCAAAATTCACAGGATTACCCATATTACACAAAGAAAATACACCAATCAGGCCAGTAATAAATTATACCACAGCCCCCGGTTACAAAGCTGCTAAATTGTTAGAAACCATAATTAAAAATAATATTAGGATAAAAAATAATTATAGTATCAAGAACAGTTACGAGTTCGTTGAAAAACTTAAAAAAATGAAAATGATCCCGCAGTATAAGTTTGTTTCTTTTGACATAACCAATTTAAATACTAATGTTCCAGTGAAAGAAACTATTGAAATCTTAACCAACAATCTAAATGAGGTGGCACAGCTTGACACACAAGAAATTAATGAACTTGTAAAACTCCTTACGGTGGTCCTTGAACAGAACTATTTCACATTTGATAATGATTTTTTTATACAAAATGACGGTTTAGCTATGGGTTCGCCATTGTCGGGGCTTTTAGCTGATATTTACCTAAACTATTTCGAGAATGCAAACATAATAGATAATAGTTTATACAAAGATAAGATCATTTTTTTTTGTAGATACGTTGATGATACATTTATGGTATTTAACGGAACTAGAAGACAAATAGAAAACTTAAATAGTCACCTAAATAGTATACACCAAAAAATTAAATTCACGTCTGTGATAGAGGCAGAAAATCAGTTGAATTTTTTAGATTTAAGTGTTACAAAAAACGCAGGACTTCAGTTTAAAATCTTTAGAAAAGCCACAACAACGGATATTACAATACATGCTGATTCGTATCATCCCATTTCGCAAAAGATGGCAGCGTATAATAGTTTTGTGCACAGGTTGTTGACAATACCGCTAAGTAAAAACGACTACAATGAAGAGGTTGACACCATCAAGCACATAGCAGTGGCAAACGGTTATAAAAGCTCTTTAATAGATAAATTAATTAACAAACACAGAAAGAAGAAGGTTAAAAGGTTGGCCAGTGATGACTTATTACCAGCTAAGAAATATATATCTGCTGACTATACAAATATTTTACCAAATATTATAATGAATGAGTTTAAAAAACACCAGGTACATGTAACGTTCCGCACAAAAAACAGCATTCAGAAGTTCCTCAGCCAGAAGAGGAATAAAGAAAGAACCGGCGTATATAAGATGACTTGCAGCTCATGCGATATGTTCTACCTGGGCCAGACGGGCAGACCGTTCGAAGAACGTTATAAAGAACATCTCCCTAGGAGGGATCTACAGAAAACAACATCAAATTTTGCCCAACACCTGGTGATGAGTAATCATATATATGTCGATTTCAAAACAACTTTTGTGCCTATGCATTACTGCAAGAAGGGGAAATACATGGACGCATTCGAGGAATATGAAATATATAAAGCAGCTCTAATTAACAGTGGTTGTGTTTTGAACGATAAGCTTGCGTTTTCGTCTAATGTATTGTATGATACGGCTATACGTGTGCGCTGACAACGATAAATAGATACGTACAGAGTTTGGTAAACAAACAGTTTTATCAGCGTACATTCTTACATAAACACTAAGTCTAGTCGACCGTTAATACCCGCGTGTATAGCACTGGCCTGCTCATGTTTGCGTATGTTGAAAGTGCACTTTTGACTTTAAGTTTTAGTATTTTAATAAATTATTTTACTTTTTAACGACCTCGTTTTGAGTGAATGTTTCACCTGAGGATGGCAACTTGTTGCCGAAACGCGTAGTGAATAAATAAAATATACGAAGTCGCACGACGGAAAATAAAAATAGGTAAGTTTGTACCTTTGTATATAATTTTCTTGTGTTGAATTTTGTCTTCATATTTATAATAAGCAACTATAGGGCAAATGGTGGCCTGGAAAGCGTTCCAGTGAATTTCTTGGACTTTGTAATATGAACGAATATGATTCAAAAAAGTCACACACTACTATGAATTCATTTTCACATAGTTGGGATTTCAGTTGTCTGCTCGTCTTGGAATGAAAAAAATGTGGGAGAAGAATAAAAGCGTTCATGTAAGTTCTTCCAAAAACTTATCGCCTTACTTGATCAACATTTCTAATGTTGAATTGTCTATAGTAGTTGTCCATGCTGTTGTCAATGCCATATATTCCATTTTAATTTAAAAAATTCTGAATCATTTCGTTAAAATGTAAAGTTGCTGGTACTGAGGCAAAAGTGGATTTCAAATATTTTTTGAGGTACAGTGGTTGTAAGTGGATAGGTCATATTCTGTTCCAATTGTCAAGTCTTTTAATTTACAATCAGCAATCATAAGTTTCAGATTTTGTTATATAGCAGAAACAAAAACGTTATGAGTTTCACTGGCACCTATGGGGATTTTTCTAGTCTGAGCTCAAAAAATACAGAGAAACCAGTCTTTTTTCTGGATACTTTTCTTGGAATAGTTCATAACTCTCTTTCAAGTTACTTAGTAATAGCTGCTTCTGGACTTGAGACTTTACTCCATCGTCAATGATTGGGTTGTAGTTTTTCTTAACATACATGTATCTACTAACACTAGCATCATGATAAAACTTTTGACAAGTTCTGCTGGATCATTGGCCACAGTTTACCCTAAAGGTGGGTTAGGTGTAAAGATAATAAATTTTTCTTTTTCCAGATGTTTGGCTTTTCTAACCATAAAGTTTGAGATTCCAAATTCTTTCTGCACTTCACAAATGGACTAACCTTTGGAGAGAACTGGCAAAATCTGAATTTATCAGTTCCTGTTTCAAGATTTAAATTCAATCCGCTACACTTTCCGTAGCATCAGCATAAATAGAAGCTGTTCTCTTTTAGGGGGGGGGGGAGACTAGCTTTTGGAAGGAGATGAGACAAGTTTGAAGGTTGCATTCCCACTTTCCTCAGGAAGTAGGATTCTTCCCATATAATTTTATAAATTCTTTGTGTCTTCAGTTTTTATAAATTTTTTGATGTGTGTGCAATTGTTTTTTTGAATGTTGCAAATATGTACATTATTTACCAAATGTTAAGGGATTGTCATTATTATTAAAACTCTTTGTTTTATTAATTTACAAATATTGTCATTCTCTGTATGTCTACAGTTATTTATGAGCCTTATTTTAATTCACACAACTGGCTTAGAAATAGTCCTACGTTAAGTGATTATGAAATTTTTAATAGCTCTGGGAGGGATGATTAATCCTCTGACTCCTGCCACTGTAGCTACACCACTGTTACTTAGGCCTCATTTATACTTCCAGGTGGCAGGCAGCGGGTGGCAAGTGGTAGGCGACAGGTCACGTCACCCGCAGCTGTCGTACATTGTTGAGAATGGGTTTGTTTATACTTCTGCGAAGTGACGTGTGATCCCTTGGTGATGCTACCTCTCACCACCTGTTGCTGTAGTTTGTCACAGATACAGGTGACATCTCCTCCGCTTTTTGGCATTTGCATGTGTTTTTTCGTGTTGAAATAATGTCGATTTAATGGGCAGATCAGGAATTATTAATTAGTGACATGCAGACAAGGGCTGCAATTTGGAATGATGCAGACCTGAATCACACAAAAATGGATGTGGTGGAGAAACGTTGGAAGGAAATAGCACAGTTGATGAATAAAAGGGAATAATTTTTTTTACAGAAATTAAGTAAGTTAGATTCATTATTACATATGCACTCTAAATACACAATTCTAAGAACACTCTGTACTTATTAAAATATTTTTAATAAACAAATTTTGTAGATGTAAGCTAATAACCGTAATATCATGGAGTTAGATGAGCTTACCCTATACAAATATCGTCTACAAATTATTGGATGTATCCCTGTCTGTTAAATGTTTATAATACATGAAAAATTACTTGTCTAAGAAAGTACAACATTTGTTTAAGAAAATAAAATGTACATATTATACGAAAAGATACTGGTTGTTTTACTGCTGACTACAAGCACTAAGGAATATATGATTCTTATTTAATTTATTACTTAATGGTTACATAAATTATTTTAACTTACATTAGACTTACGTAAAGCTTTTCAGGAGGAGTAATTGGTAATTTACAAGTTCTCTTCTGCCTCAGTTTTCCTTCCACCTTTGCTAAAATGAAGTCAAAAGTATCAGTAGACATTCTCATCAGTTGGAAAAACTTGACTGGTGTTGTCTCAAGTCGAAATACAGATGGTGAAATTCACCAAATGCTTCACCCAACTCATTTATTGGATGAACACAATGTTTCCTCCTCCTATCCTCCTGTCATCTTCTAACATGAGAAACATTTGACGTGTTCTAAATGACATCTCTATCATGACTGCTGAATCCCGTTTGTAGTGGCTCGACCGTAGCCTGAAGTAAACATGCTGCACCACCTGACGCCTACCTCTTTACCATCTGCCACCTGCTACCCAACCTGCCTTTCTCCAAGAAGTATAAATGAGGCCTTAGAGTACAGTTTTTTTTTTCTTTAGGTATACATTGTTAAGTGCTGTGGAATTTTCAGGGTCACTTATATTACTGTATGGCTCATCTAAATCGTTCAAAATTAGTATATCTCTCTTTTTAGGTAATTTTAACACATTGACTGTGGGCCATGGCCCAGGCCATATAGTCACTGCCACATGGGCCACAGCCTGGCCCGAGCTTCTGTATTGTTAGCAGTCAATGTGTTAAATGACAACTTGAACACATTTCATAACCAGGCATTACCAGTACTTTTTCTGAACCTAAACTGTCAAGCATTCGCTGCTTCATATGTAAATTCTGTTTAACTTTACTAAATCCTTTTAACATGAATGGATTGCAGAAATTAATTTTTTTTAGATACTTTCAACTTTATTAACTCAAATACAGTAATTAAAATATAATTCTTCGTATTGTTTAAATTAGCAGCCATCCTTACTATTTCTTTTATGAATTTGCTAACTGCTATAATTTTTATTGTTCGACTAAGCTTTTCGTCATCACTGACATCTTCCGGTCTTAAACAACCCTGGTCATTTGTTGTTTAAACAATTGTTGGTTGTTTAAGACCTGAAGATGTCAGTGATGACGAAAAGCTTAGTCGAACAATAAAAATTATAGCAGTTAGCAAATTCATAAAAGAAATGGTAAAATATAATTATTGCATATAAGTAAAAGAAATAGTTGTTTAAATATCAGCACATAAAAGACGTATTTATATAACAGTTGTAAAATATAATTAAGAAAGTTGTGTTAGTGGTTATAATCACAAACAGAATTAACACTGTTGCACGCCACTATTTTTTCCAACCAGATGATGAGCTGTGAAGCTTGAAAGTACTAATTGGAATAATTTTTCTATAGTGGTGTGCAATTGTGTTAATTCTAGTTGTAAAATAGTTGTATAAGCACATAAAATACTTATCACTTGCATGGACACACACACTACAATTTTGTTGTGTCTACCCTTGGCTTATTACTTGGTTTATTAATAATGATTATAAATATCAGCTTTAATTTAGCACCAACTGCATGTTTCTGTCTTTATTGGGAGCTGAATAATTTTAGTGATTCAAGAGCTGCGGACTTTTGGATTTTTATTATAAATTTCAAAAAATTTCATATCTTCAGAATGAAAGGTGTATATTTTTGAAAGAGCCTCCAGGTGGTCTAGTGGCTAACGCGGGCGATTGATGCGCTCATGGTCCCGGGTTCAATTCGCGGCGGAGGCTCTTCATACGGCGTGCACTCAGCGTCGTGAGGCAAACTGAGTAGGCGCTGAGATAACAGCGCCGCCTCCTGGCCGTGAATACTGCAACTAGCGGCTGGTGGCGTGTAGTACTAGCCATACACCGTCACACTAACACAAAAGCCGTGCGGTACGCCTTGGTCCTTAACGGACTGTGGAGCGGAGGTTTATTTATTTATATTTTTGAAATGTTTGAAAAGTCTTATTCGATACTACTGATCAAGTACATAAGGCTTCATAAAAATGTAAAAATGTTAGGTTGTCGGTTGTGTAGACTTAATGTGGACTGACATCCACAAGTGCACAGTAGTATTATCATCATTCTGGATGCAGAATGGTATTACTATCTACTTTTAGTATAGAATGGTACCTGCTGATTGTCTGTAGGAACCAGCTTTATCTTTTTCCTTTTGGACTGATTCCGGTGATCCATGGCCCTGTCCTATAAACTTCTCTGGCTATTCCATTTCCATCATAAATTTAACTTTAATTTTGGGATATTCATGGGACTTTTAATACGGATGTTTCCATTTGCCTTGTGCATTCTATACTTGGTCAGGTAGTGGCTCATCCACTTTTGGAAGCAATATCCCACCCCAAGGGCAACCCAGTGATCTGAACTCTACCTGTTCATCTACCTTCTTAGGAGACTATTAATGCTTAGTTGAAGCAATACTGTTTCCCCTGGGACTCTCTTGATCCTTCATGTCTCTTCTGTGGAGATAGGATTCACCACTTGTTGGTGAAGTTAGCGTATGAATACGATGTGTGTGTGTGTGTGTGTGTGTGTGTGTGTGTGTGTGTGTGTGTGTGTGTGTGTGTGTGTGTGTGTGTGTGTGTGTGTGTGTGTGTGTGTGTGTGTGTTTTAAGCCCAACCTGTAATGTTTTTATTGTAAAGTAGTATATTTACAACTTTGTAACCTATGAATGTGAGACATTCACTTTAAAAATGTATCACAATGAAGAACTATAGTAAGGGTCATATTTTCACTATCTATTTTTAAAGTCTGTTCTCATCATTTCAGAATGCACTGAACAAAAACTAAGAAGGCATGTTGTCAATATCTACTTTTCTTCTCATAAAATGTCTAATATCTTGTACTATTTATCACTGACAGTTTGATGTACTTTTTATTCCATAATTCAACCTGTACCCGGTATGTGATTTTACCAAACAATTCATATTCCTAACTATAATTAATTCACTACCGACTCGGAACACAAAACCTTATAGCCTGAACCGGTTTTCGCTTTTAAAAAGCTTCTTCAGAGGCTGCCGCTGGGAGCACTGTCCGTCTTGTTGTTGGCGATGCTATCGACTTTTGAAAGATCGAAATTGTGTGTGTGGGGTGTGATATGTTCGAATAATGCATGTGATTTGAATTGTGTTTGTTCGTTTAGGATGTCGTTTTTATGTGTTTTCGTGTGTTTGTATATTTCCAGTTGTTCTAGAATGTCTAGTTTTCGGCCTTTTGTGTGTACGTGTAGAATGTCCATGTTATTGTCGATGTTTTTGTATGTGTGGTTTCCTTCAATGAGGTGGTTTGCAAAAGTGGATTCTATAGTGGAGTGTAGTGCCTTTGTGTGTTCAATGTATCTTTGTTTAAAGCTACTGTGACAGCAGCGGTCAGCGAACATCTGCTCTCCGGTACCAGTGGTGGACACAGCGAGCCAATCCGGCATCAGCAGCCGCCGAGACGTGACCAACTACGTGTTCGGAGCTGGCCTATCAGCGATCCCGGTTAGTTAATAAAACCCGGGCCGGCAGAAAATTTTACGCACTCTTCATCGCCACGCCATCGAACGCACTTCATCTCCTCTCCTCTCTCGGACGACATCGGGGCGGAGTCAGCCGGAAGGAACAGCCGAAGAATAGAACCGCCGCCGTTCTTGCGTCTTCGCACTCCCGTTCCGCGCCAGCGATGGATTTCGCTGGGCCGGCAGCCGACTCTACAACCGGTGCCGAAAGAAGAGGAGGACTGCAGTACGCCACGATCAGCGGGCGCAGCCGCCGAACATCTCAGCGCGGCACGACCAACACCAGCTTTCTCGCCACAAGGTCCTCTTTAGGGCCACCAAAAACGATAGTGTGTACGATTGGCGCCAGTTGTCATGCGGCAAGCCTTTTGTCCGGTGACAAGTGGCGCCCAACGTGGGGCGACGATCATCTTGCGGATGCAAGATCCAGCCACGCCAGCAAGCTACCAGCCGGCACACCAATCAACATGGCGCCCAACAGACACCTCCACAACATCTGGAGAAGAGCAGTAGGGTGGGTACCGGAGAGCATTCAAGACCCGGTGGAGTAGTGACGGCAGCGGTATGCGAACATCTGCTCTCCGTTACCAGCCGCCGAGACGTGACCAACTGCGTATTCGGGGCGAGCCAATCAGCGATCCCGGTTAGATAATAAAACCCGGGCCGGCAGAAAATTTTACGCACTCTTCATCGCCACGCCATCGAACGCACTTCATCTCCTCTCCTCTCTCGGACGACATCGGGGCGGAGTCAGCCGGAAGGAACAGCCGAAGAATAGAACCGCCGCCGTTCTTGCGTCTTCGCACTCCCGTTCCGCGCCAGCGATGGATTTCGCTGGGCCGGCAGCCGACTCTACAACCGGTGCCGAAAGAAGAGGAGGACTGCAGTACGCCACGATCAGCGGGCGCAGCCGCCGAACATCTCAGCGCGGCACGACCAACACCAGCTTTCTCGCCACAAGGTCCTCTTTAGGGCCACCAAAAACGATAGTGTGTACGATTGGCGCCAGTTGTCATGCGGCAAGCCTTTTGTCCGGTGACAAGTGGCGCCCAACGTGGGGCGACGATCATCTTGCGGATGCAAGATCCAGCCACGCCAGCAAGCTACCAGCCGGCACACCAATCAACATGGCGCCCAACAGACACCTCCACAACATCTGGAGAAGAGCAGTAGGGTGGGTACCGGAGAGCATTCAAGACCCGGTGGAGTAGTGACGGCAGCGGTATGCGAACATCTGCTCTCCGTTACCAGCCGCCGAGACGTGACCAACTGCGTATTCGGGGCGAGCCAATCAGCGATCCCGGTTAGATAATAAAACCCGGGCCGGCAGAAAATTTTACGCACTCTTCATCGCCACGCCATCGGACGCACTTCATCTCCTCTCCTCTCTCGGACGACATCGAGGCGGAGTCAGCCGGAAGGAACAGCCGAAGAATAGAACCGCCGCCGTTCTTGCGTCTTCGCACTCCCGTTCCGCGCCAGCGATGGATTTCACTGGGCCGGCAGCCGACTCTACAACCGGTGCCGAAAGAAGAGGAGGACTGTAGTACGCCACGAACAGCGGGCGCAGCCGCCGAACATCTTAGCGCGGCACAACCAACATCAGCCTTCTCGCCACAAGGTCCTTTTTAGGGCCACCAAAAACACTAGAGTGTACGATTGGCGCCATTTGTCCTGCGGCAAGCCTTTTGTCCGGTTACACTACGTACTGTCTGGCATATGTAGAATTTGTTGCAACCTGAGCAATTTAGTTTGAAAAACAACAGGTAGATCGAATTTGTTTTGTGCTCTGTGTGTGTTTTTGATAGTGTGTGTTCTGTTTTGTTAGTAGATTTGTATGCGATTCTGTACCCTCCTTTTTTGAATTTGTGGGCTATTTTTTCAGTTTGGTTGTTGATGTATGTTACTGTTATGAATTTGTTGTTTTCTGTCTTTGTTGTTTGTTTTGTATTTGAGTTTATTGACTATTGTTCTGTCATATCTGTTGGATTCTGCTAGATATTTTATCGTGTTTAGTTCGTCTTTGTAGTCTTTTTCATCTAGTGGGATGTTGTTAATTCTATGTATCATAGATCTGAAGGCAGCTAGTTTGTGTTGTATTGGGTGATTGGAGGAGTTGTGTATTAGTGTGTCAGTTGTAGTCGGTTTTCTGTATATACTGAATTTGTGCCTGTGTTCAAATTTTGTGATGGAGAAGTCTAAGAAGTTTATGCTATTGTTGTGTTCGTATTCGGCAGTAAAGGTTATGTTTTTGTGTATTTTGTTTCTGTGCATTAGTAACTGTTCAAAACACAAAACAAATAACAGACAAAGACAGAAAACAACAAATTCATAACACTAACATACATCAACAACCAAACTGAAAAAATAGCCCACAAATTAAAAAAAGCAGGATACAGAATTGCATACAAAACTGCCAAAAAAACAGAACACACACTATCAAAACACACACACAGAGCACAAAACAAATTCGATCTACCTGGTGTTTATAAACTAAATTGCTCAGGTTGCAACAAATTCTACATAGGCCAGACAGGACGTAGCTTCACTGCAAGAAGGGGAAATACATGGACGCACTCGAGGAATATGAAATATATAAAGCAGCTCTAATTAACAGTGGTTGTGTTTTGAACGATAAGCTTGCGTTTTCGTCTAATGTATTGTATGATACGGCTATACGTGTGCGCTGACAACAATAAATAGATTCGTACAGAGTTTGGTAAACAAACAGTTTTATCAGCGTACATTCTTACATAAACACTAAGTCTAGTCGACCGTTAATACCCGCGTGTATAGCACTGGCCTGCTCATGTTCGCGTATGTTGAAAGTGCACTTTTGACTTTAAGTTTTAGTATTTTAATAAATTATTTTACTTTTTAACGACCTCGTTTTGAGTGAATGTTTCACCTGAGGATGGCAACTTGTTGCCGAAACGCGTAGTGAATAAATAAAATATACGAAGTCGCATGACAGAAAATAAAAATAGGTAAGTTTGTACCTTTGTATTAGAGCGCGACTTGGAGACAAAACAATAAAATGTATTACAAGAAAATTGTAGTAATTTTAGAATAATTCCAACATGATGCAGTCACTTAACATCTATATCAAAAAGATGGTTTAAAATATCCGTAAGATACATTCAAACAGAAATCTAAAAATGTCTATTAATTTTGGATATTTGTGCAGCACAACAAAAAACTTCATATTAGTTGTGTCACCACAGTAAAAGAGTTTAGAATTCCTGGTGAATGGTTCTGCTTTGCTACATCACATGGCAAGGGTCAATGTGCCCATGTGATGGAGTAGGGAATACAGTCAAATAACTGGCTTCAAAAACTAGTTTCAAAGACCTTACAGTTGCCAAATTCTTACTCCTTTTCAATTTGTGAATGGAACAGAGACAATACTCCAACACTCATTTAATTTATTTTACAATAGCAGATAAACGGGAAGAAGAAAAAAATGTTAGTAGACACATTTTCTATTGTAATAACAGGAACACAAAGAAAATGAAGTACAACACAGTTCAATATTAAAACATATTCTGCCAGTAGCAACCACATTGAAAAAAATTATTAAAACAGACGGTGATGTGGAACTTGAAGATTTAAGTGGATTCATGGCTTGTGTATACGATGACACCTGTTATGGGGGTTTTGTCTTAAACACTTATGAAAATACAGATTAAGTCCAAATACATTTTTTGCAACCTTTTGGTCCTCTTCCTCCATCCTATACTTTTCTATCAAAATCTGACACCTTGTTAATGTCAAGATGTGACACATTAGTGAAATATTGCTGCAGAGAGTACTTATGTACTTTAAGAAATAGATGAACCATGTGTTATGACAAAATATTCAAAATCAGGATAACCACAGAGAAATTAAAATATATGCATATCTATGACATATGTATACTTATTATGGCTCTATGACATAATTATGACTTGTAATTTTTTCACTGTTCGGGAACTTGACCAGTTATATGAAAAAAGTACCGGTATGTCATCATGAAAATACAGTTCTTTAAACTAAACACTACTTTACGTAAAACCTCGAGCTTTGTCTGTACAGGTTTTAAGAAGTCAACCATAAATTCATACGTATACAGTAAAACTTGTACTATATGAGATGGCAAAAGTCTAAAGATATACTTGTAGTAATGATTACATAAATTATTGTATACTTACAGTAGAGTCCCGGTTATCCGCCATAAACGGGCTGGCGGAAGGGCGGATAAGCTGGAATGGCGGATAATAGGGAGAGTTAAATAAAACGCAAATTTATCATAAAATTATGTTGTAATTTTGTAAATGTAATTAATAAACATCACGTTTTACAACAAATCAATAGAGAAAACAATACAGTACTGTACAATTATATTACAAAATTATAGTAAAACATTTTAGAGAACAAGCAACAATATTAAAGTTATACACTTACAAAAAAAGAGAAAACAATTACGCCTACTTTAGTACTTCACGCTTCAAGTTTAAGAATTCAGTAAATTTTAACAAGAAAAATTTACTAAAAATAAATATAGAATCAGACTAATGTGTACGTAATAAAATTGACTTACACTGTCAGAAATGTTGGAAGTGAGAGTTCAGTTCATGATGAGTGAAAAAAATTAGTGATCTTCGACTGCCTCCCTGATGATTCCCGCTTCTTTGCTGCCAAGTCTCGCCATCTTTGGAGCATCATTATGTCGACAACCCTGGCTTCCTCTTGCTGCTCAACATACTGAATGGCTGCTTCAAGAGCTTTAACCCCTTCTTTGTGTGTGATCTTTTGGGGCTCAACAGTTTCAGAGTCTTGATCTTCAACAACATCATCGCTATTAACAAGTGTTACAATTTCTTCGTCAGTTATTTCATATTGGTCGTCTCCTGAAAGCCAATTCCTTATTTCATCCAACGATGCATCCTCACATCCAGGGATACGTTGCACCAAGGGCAAAATACTTTCATGAAGTTCATCCAGCATGCTTTCAGCCATATTTTCGTCCTCGCCCAACAGCTTATGCCACGACTTCGCAATTGTTTGTGCCCCGACGTCGGCCCAGGCCCTTGCGACCCAATAAGCGACATCCTTCAAATTTATACTTTTCAACTTCTTAATCAAGTTTTGCCCATCTTCAATTTCTTGTATGACTGTTGACAGAAGCTTTCTTCGATAGTTTCGTTTAAGTGTTTCCAAAACACCCTGGTCCATATGACAGTCACATTTGGTGGCAAAAACATAGCCTTTATGTCCCCATCTCTAAGTTCGTCTGGATCAGGGTGAGTTGGGGCATTGTCTAGCAGTAAAACTGCTTTTCTGCTTTTCTGGGTAGGTTGTTGTCTTTTAAAAACTTCTCTGTAGAAGGAACAAACTCTAAAAAACCATTCCTTAAAAATTTCACTAGTCATCCATGCACTTTTTTGATTGAAATATTTTACTGGAAGAGGATGTTTTTAAAAGCCCTAGGGGTTTTGGACTTTCCAATCATTGCCAGGTCCATTTTATAGTTTGCTGTGGCATTACTGCATGCTAAAATAGTCACTCTCTCTTTACTACGTTTATAGCCAGGGGCTGTAGCTTCAGTTCTAGCTGCAAGGCTCTTACTCGGTAACATTTTGAAATTAAGGCCTGTTTCATCACAATTAAATACTTGATCTCCTGTTAAGCTTTCAGTTTCAACAAAGTCTTGAAATTTTTTCTTAAACTGCTCCATTTCTTGAAAGTTTGATGACAGTTTCTTGCCGCAAATATTCAACTGACGGATTCCATAACGCTTCTTCCATCTATTAAGCCAGCCAATGCTTGCTGTAAAATCTGCATCACCTTCGTTAAATTCTTTTTGAAACTGCAACGCCTTTTCTTTTAAGATAGGTCCCGAAATAGGCACCCCTTTCTCCCTGAACTGTGTAAACCAAATGTACAATGCTTCGCTAACTTTTTCATAATCACTATTTTTCATAGTTTTTCTATCTTTAGAAGCAGTCTCAGTAACTCGTGAGGAACACCATTTTTCTAATTCTAATCGTCTCTTCTTCCAATCTCCAACTGTGCGATGACCGACGCCGTAGTGGTCAGCCACCTTCTGCAGCGTTTCCCCTTTATCCAGTCTTTTTAATGCCTCAAGCTTGTCTTTTATTGTTAAAACAATTTTCTTCCTTTTCGTAGCCATAATCGCAACACTATTAACAAGACTACACTACGACACTTTCACCAAAACTGCACTAGTCACTCACGGACACACCGCGTAAAAATAGCCTCACTGCTCACTACAGCACACAACAAGAAACTGCAGTCTACTAAGCGATGAGCATGTGAGCGATAGCGTTGGATGTTGGGGGTGGGGTGGGGTGAATGACACATGAGTCACAGCTAGGCTATAATAGGCGATGGGCAGTAGGCCAAATTCCTGTGGTACAGTCAGGAGCAATCACAAAGAGAGCACGTACACTCATGCCCGCAAACTATTGGCACACTATTTTTGTTGCAGTAATTAAAGAAAATATTTTTTACGTTTACGTTTTTTTACGCCACTTGGGAGGCGGATAACACGGAACGGCGGATAATCGAAGGGCGGATAACTGAGACTCTACTGTATTTAGAATGAACCTTGATGATGCTGCCTGATGTACATAGATGATAAGCAGATGTTATTAACCTATTACAACAATAATATATGCATATGCATATTTGTATATTTTATTGTTGTTATTGCACTTAATCACTACACTATTCATTTTGTCATTCAAAATTATGTATCACTAAGTTTTTTCAAAATATTAACAACAAAACTTGTCTTCACTATGTCTTTATAGCTTTTTGTATACTATCCTTTACTCAACATAACAGTTAAAAAAATCTGGAACAGTTGAAATCAGTGGTAAATTCCATAATATTGTTATGCAACAGAACTTTCTCAAACAATGGAGAGTGTCGTTCTACATGTCTCTCGACTATCCGAGCAGACCCCAGCTCTAATGTTTATGTGCGTACAAAGACAGTTACGTGACACTTGTCATGCGTCAACAATTGAGGCTGTTTCAGAAGTGTTATTGTGTTATAATTGTGCGGGACTCTATTAGTTGACATTATTATTGCGTGTGGACAAATTTATTTGAATTATTGTACAAGTATAAACTTGTTGATTACAAACTGTTACTTGTGATTAATTAAAGCTGGTGATTAGTGACTTCATTGGTGTCTGTATTTTGTTTTCCTCTGTACCATACAACGATCAGTGAGACTGTTGTAAAAATATCATTGTTGCTTTGGGACTGTTAAGTGTGCATACCTTCTTCTGTCCTTCAATTACTTTCACTTCTTTTCCTTCTTCTTCTTCCTCCACCCTATCTTCTTTTTCTGTGTATCTTACATCTAGAAGGTCTGTAGCAGATGAATGGCACAAAGGTATAATGAGTGGCAAGATGGTTGTCAATCCAAATAAAATTAACAATATTACAGCTAAAGTTTTATCCTATACAAAGATTAGATATTCCCATTGTGTTTGTTAATGTTGTCTATATCCCCATTTTCTATGAACCCTGGTGTAGCAAAACAATTATGGTTTCTTCTTTAGTATGCTTTACTGCAAACCAGATCCCGTTTACAGCATCCAGTATTGACACAGATCTTGGCAAATTGTAATAACTATCAACTTCTACATTCATTATCAAAGATTGCAATCAAATATGCCTGTAGTGACACTTGAATGTATACATGATACCTATATCCATGGATTGTAATACACTAGTTGCATTTGGAGGGACCAAAGCCAGTTTTATGTTTGTAAGTGCATCTTTGAGTAGAAGGTGGCACTGTCCAGAAAAACATGTATCACTTTTCAACTTTTCTTCTTGATTTTGGCATTAAACCCATTTATACCACTATTCCTTTATAAAAGCAGTCATACAAACCTGTTTATTATTTCATCAAACCACAAGTAATTTTTCAGTTTTCAGGCTTTTGAAACATGCCAGTTTTGCTGTATTTACAATAACAGGAGGCATTTCCATTTTCCCCACCAAATCCCCCATACAGGAACACTGTAAGTCTGTCTTTGGACATTTTACCCCTAACACACTTTTTTCTCTTAACTTTGTTGGTAAAGTTTCACAAAAGTTTTAGTTCCCATTCAATTACTACCTGTTCATCCAAATCTTTTACATCCAACTTCATTCCAGACAATACTGTGTCTCTTCTTGGATTTCCCAGCCACCCTACAGATTGTTTAAATTGGTACTTTCTCCGAGATTTCACTACTGCCAGAGCTACACTTTAGATCATTGGTCCTGAAATTTGAACATTATTTGAGTGTTCATTGGTGAACCACTCCCACAGTACTATGTTGATATCCTCATTACCAGTTACTTTTGCTTTCCTATTTATTTGTCCACTTCCTTGCAACCATTATTACATCATTTTTATCTTTTTGTTTGATTGTCTCATACATTTCTTTTTTGCCATGCTTGAACTGTAACATTATTTTTGACAGTGACAATTTATCTTTTACCCTGTATCAATCACTGTATTTTGGCACCAATGGTAGATTTCTGTAGCCTTGATTATCACAGTTACAGAAATAAGTGGACTGGATTTGTTACACAAAGTACTGTTTACACACTTTACAACTTTACTAAAAAGAAACTGCACATGGCCTTGCCTGCACAAAACCCCAAATTTTGTCTTACAGAAATTCGCAATACATTTGGTATAAATTTAAACATCAGATGCCTCTGTCACAAACTTCATTATGTCTCTTGATCCCTTTTGCACATATCTCAGTCAGTTCGGTTCCAGGAGAGTTGTATTGTTATTTGAGCAGTGTGGTAGAACATCTGTTCTTATAAAACCAACAGAGTTCACACAGTGTGTAGCATTAATTCTCATAAAAAAGAGGTAAATAGGTGGCCAGATATACAAGAGGGTGCACTATGATATAATGCATCAATTTTTTTTTTTTGCCTTATAAATGTTTCTGTCTTATTCACGATATATGTTGAACAAGTTTTATTGTAGGCCTACTGGTATTTAATTGTAACCATTGAATTATTTTAATAGCTGAAATGAGAGTTTGATGTTAATTTACTAATGTACCAAAAAATATGTAATTTTTAAAAAGTATTTTTCGAAAAATTCAATTTTAGAATTCTTGACAATCCAAAAAAAGTAAAATTTTTAGAAAGGTACTTGTTGCACATCAAATTGAAGCTGAGTTTAATTTGGCACTAATTTTGTGTTTCTATCTTCACTAGTGGCTGAGTAATCTAATAAGTAATTTTAATGTTTCAAAAACTGGGGTAAATTTTACTTTTTGATTTTCGAAAGGTCATATCTCAGAACTTAGAGGGTGAATAATTCTAAAATTTTAGAACAGTCTTAATACTACCAATCAATTACTCAAATTTTTATAAAGATATAAATATGTTTGGTTGAAAACTATCTTTTATTGTGCTGATTTCAATTGGAATGACACACTCTGGATAATGATACAGGACAAGTCAAGTAGGAAAGGGTAATCAAAATCTATTTAAAAAATGCCAGGCGACTGGTATCACCAACAGAAGTTTCAATGAGGTTATGTTTTAATATTGGTAATGCAACTGAAAGTGTTGATATTCTAACACCATGTAATATTGAGAATGTATGAATATCCTTGACAAACAATAACAAACTAGAGGTGACATACAACCTACAACCATAGCTCAAGACACCATGTTTTAATTAGAGATAAAAGACAATTGCTTCACACCGACCAAGGAAGAACAATAGCTCCATGAATTCAGATAAATGAGGAATAGGAACTCAGATCATAGTATGGACATTACAAAAAATAAAAATTACTGGATTTTGTTGTCCATGATGTGTCCATTGATTAACTAATTATAAATGTATCACTACTAACTCGGAACACTAATTTTTGTTGGTAAAAATCTTAAACTTTTACCTTGTAGCCTGAACTAGTTTTTACTTATTAGTAGCTTTGTCAGAGGCTGCCACTAGGAGCGCTGTCTGTGTTGTTGTTGTTGGTGATGGCGCCACTGTTTGAAAGATCAATGTTGTGTGATATGTTCCAATAGTATGTGTGGTTTGAATTGTGTCTGTTCATTAAATGATATCTCCGAAACAATCACTATCCTACAAGACAAACTGAAACAAGACACCACACCCAAAGAACTGATCACAGAAATAACAGAGACTCTTGACATAATCACAAAACAAAACTACTTCACATATAACAGTAAATTTTACACACAGAATGACAGACTACCCATGGGCTCGCCCATATCCAGCATATTAGCAGAAATCTTTCTACAATACTTAAAAAAAAAACAAGAATCCTCACAAACAATGACACACACTCACATAAAATACTATATTGGCACAAGTACATTGATGACATAATTCTATACAAGGGAAACAAAAGACAATGTGGACAGCTACTAACCCACATAAACAAAATACACAAAAACATAACTTTTCCTGCTGAGTATGAACACAACAATAGCATAAACTTACTAAACCTCACCATCACAAAACAGACCTCACAGACACAAATTCAGTATATACAGAAAACACTACAACTGATACTAATACACAACTCCTCCAATCGCCCAACACAACACAAACTATCTGCCTTCAGAACCATGATACACAGATTAAACAATATCCCACTAGACGAAAAAGAATACCAAGACGAATTAAACACGATCAAATATCTAGCAGAAACCAACAGACATGACAGAACAATAATCAATAAACTCATACACAAAACAAACAACAGACAAAGACAGAAAACAACAAATTTATAACACTAACCTACATTAATAACCACATTGAAAAAATACCCCACAAATTTAGAAAAGCAGGATACAGAGTCACATACAGAACTACAAACAGAATAGAACACGCACAAAAAACAAAACAAATTTGGTTTACCTGCTGTATACAAACTAAACTGTTCAGGATGTAACAAATTCTACATAAGTCAGACAGGATGTAGCTTCAAGCAGAGATACATTGAACACACAAAGGCACTTCACTCCACCACTGAATCCTCCTTTGCAAACCACCTCATTGAAGCAAACCACTCATACACAGACATAAACAACAACATGGAAATTCTACACTCACACACAAAAGGCCAAAAACTAGACACTCTTGAACAACTAGAAATATGCAAACACAAAATAAAACAACATTCTAAACGAACAGACACAATTCAAATCACACATACTCTTGGAACGTATCACACACACAACATCGATCTTTCGAACAATGGCGCCATCACTAAGAACAAGAGAGACAGCGCTCCTAGCGGCAGCCTCTGATGGAGCTTGTAATAAGCGAAAACTAGTTCAGGCTCCAAGGTAAAAGTTTAACATTTTTACCAATAAAAAATTAGTGTTCCGAGTCAGTAGTGATATATTTATAATTAAAGAAAAATTGCTGCCTTACTAGAGAAAAAGTGAACTATACTAAGGATTATAAATATAAAAGTATAGTTCATCTCTTCCCTACTTGCCCACTGCTACCAATTCGATACGATCACTAAACTTTAATCAAATACATAAATACATAACACCAGTGTAAAGTAAAATTGTAAGTTAAGGGCATATGTGCTGAAACCAATTTATGGATGGATGAGACCACTTTGAAATTGTGAACGGCGGGAGTGTAACGGAGAATCAGCTGTTGTGCAAGTGAAGGTGTTGCCAACTTACATGTGATGTTTTAGTTACCCATACATTGTTAGTTACTGTGTGACGTAATATCTCAGTCTTGCATTTGTTATTATTATTACAATTTATTACTACTTGTATCGGTTTTTTACAGGCACTCATTTTTATTAGCTATTTAATTTTTTAGTTAATTTCTATTGGTAGTTTTTATTCTGTAATTACGTATTATCATAATTATTTGTGTTATCATCCAGTAACGAGATTTGTTAAAATGGATACTTCTCCTTCAACTAGCAAAGACAGGAAAGTTATTCATAGTCAAGCACGGGAAGTAATAATAAACAGTTTTTTGTTGTCCAGGATTAAAAAGATTCTTGTAATACGAAGAAGAATTAATACGAAGAAGGCGTTCCTTTATGTAATGATAAACTGTAAAGATAATAGAGTGTAATTAAGGAGTGGAAGTGTACAGTTGCAAATTCCATTGCGATAAGAACGGTCAGAAAGGCTGTAGTTTTTTATGTCTCAGCAGTACACAATGACACAACCAAACAACACTCAGATATGTTTATGAAACATTCTGATATGTAACAGCAATAAATTCCAATACGTGTGAACGGTACATATCTTTTGGTTGATTTGTATAGTAATACAATTACAATATTATTATTATTATTTGATTTACGTCGGAAACAAACGTATAATTCTTTTTTTAAAGCCAGCTGTGTGAATGTAGGCACACACGCGCGCGCGCGCGCACACACACACACACACACACACACACACAGATTTGTGGTGACACATTTACAAACAAACCTTAACAGTCGCGAGTTTTTGTTATTATTAGAAATGATTTTCATAGGTTGCCTGCACCGTCGCTGATAACAAAAATTCTTTTCTCACATCTGCCAGCGATTCCCTCCACATCGCCTTTCCCCTCTGACCATAAGCGTTTCGCACATTTCCATGCCCTTAACTTTCAATTTTGCTATACCACTTATAATAATGAGGAAAGTGCACTGAAGGATGCGGAAGGGTTTCATAAACAATTCAACTTTCCTATAGATTTCGTCCACACTATAGCTGCAAGTCAAAAATATATATTAAAAAAAACAAACTATGATTAGTACTATTGAATAATGGATATAACTGACTACATTGAGTTTACCACTGTGGTAAACAAAGATCAGTAGAAAATTAATGTATATACTGTACTTGAGTACACAGACTTAATAAATGAATGAAGTCAAAGTATAATGGGATACACATAAGAGCAGAAAAATGACCTATAAGAGTCATGGTTAGAATACTACACTCTTAAAAAAACCAAAGAAAACAAAACTTCCCTTAATTAGGTTAACCTTCTAAAACTCAGATGATATTAAAAGATTTGTGATATGCAATAACGTCATATAAGAATTAAAACTGAATAACAAACAAATTCCTTAGTGCAAATGGCATCAGTGTTACGGAAACACTCAAAGATTCAACCAATATGAATGTAAAGGTTAATTTACCATCTCCTCAAAACTGTATCACACATTTTGTGAATTACTACCATTACCTATACGCAACATAAATTAATAAAGAATAGCCAATTTAACTAAATTCAAAGTACACTTTTAACCAAGAATGTACTCAACTAAAAAAAAGTTAACAATGATATATCGTATGCTCAAACAATTCAGGCTACTACATCAAAATGAGCAACACACTGATTCAGAACATAACAGACATATTGTACATATATTCATAAAGGCTAAAGAGATATGGAAGCGAAAGCAAAATAACAATATACCGCAGATGAAATTAATAGGTCAGTAGTGTGATTTGAGGCTACCATTGTAAATGTTAATGGTATTCAAAGTAAGAAACAAGAAACGGAAAAATTTCTAAACACAAAAGATACTAAAATGTGTCCACTTTACAAACCAATGTTATTTAAAATTAAGGGATACAAATTTTATAAAATTATTTACCTTGAATATTGAGTTAAGGAGGAATGCAATAATGGTAAAAGATAACATTAACCATTACCACAAACATCATCTTCGAGTGTAGAAATACAGCTTACAATATTTCAAGTCTATTAAACAAAATCTAGTGTTTTATGATTTCAGAGGTAATCTATAATACGATGAATTTGAACTACAAAAAACTTTCTGTGACATCTGGATGATAGTTTCATTGTGGGAGGTGGTCATAATCTGTAACACAGAGATTGACAATACATGGTAACAACAACAGACTTTAAAGTACAGAGCAAAGTGATTAGGAAATGGGCTATCATTTTTAGGTTATGGTAACCTGACAAAGAGCCAACCAAAGTTCCTGATATCCTGAAGTTCTTCACATAAATAAGGGTTCCCCAATTTTTATTGATACAGAAGAAAATTATGATCAAGACTAGGACCATTCTGTAGTAATTATAACTCTGAGTAACAGAATTATTAAACAATTTTAAATTTATTTTAAAATTTAAAAAGATAAAACACCAATAATAATTAACAAAACAACTGAACGGATGACATTTAGAGTAGAATTAGAACACAAAATTAATAAATTTGAATCTCTACCTGAAAAGTAAATTACAGACTCGAAAGTAAAGAAATTCATTAGGGTAATTCAAAGTGTAGTATAAAATAACACCAAAGCATATATACCGTTTATGTTCTTAGCTTAATCCTGATGTAAACAAAGCCACGTGGCTCATCTGAAATGCCATTGGTCAGGGGCGTTGACACTGCTTACACAGTAATGTGTTATGCGCATGTGCAGAATGTCCGTACAGTCATGTGAGAGTTGTCTCTGGCACGCCGTTTTAAGACTTCCTCCTTATCACTGTACTATGAATAACATTGAATTAATATGGAGCCAGTTGAAAGGATAGGTTGCCAGCCACAACCCAACATAATAAGCTGCATGATGTAAAACAACTGGTAGAGAAGGCGGTAAATGAGATAACGGCGAACAAGTGGAGTCATTGTGTGGAACATGCATTCATAGAAGAAGACACGCTTTGGGATCTAGACCAAATTAACGACGCTGTCGTGGACAATCTTATCATCAACACTGCTGACTCAAGTGGTGATTCAAGCTCGGACACAGATATAGAAGGCATTGAATTACTCTATGACAACAACTGATAATAAGCAGTACACTGGTAAGTAATTATCACAGCTTCTATTTTTGCTTTAAACATAGCCCTACTTTATTCTTTTTTTCTTGTGATATTCAAATAGGGAATAAAAAAACCATTAACTCTCCGTGATATAAAATATTTCACTGTCGGTCTGACAGAGTCACTCAAATTTTATTTTGTTTCGGACAAATTATTACAATTTACACGTGTTTATACAGTATCAACATTACATGTAACCTGTCTGTACTCCTTCTGTCAGAGTGACACGCCTCTAATTCAAGCAGCAAATAGCATTTCAGATATACCACGCCTGTTTGTTTACATCAGGATTAAGCTAAGAACGGAAAAAGTATACTTTCAGAGCAGTGGAGAATTATCTTACAGAGATAACAAATAGTGAACGAAAAAAATAAAAAATAAGACCTAGAAGAAGACAGATAACTCAAAACCCTTTAAATGGAACGTTCACAATAATAAAATACAACTGAAAAAATAAATACAATATTTGAAAGAAAAGTCAATTAGTGACTTTATAGAAAATCTATTTAAAAAAAATAAAAGAAATGAAATACCCATATTATAGTCCAGTCAACAGGTATGGAAAAAAGGGCTTGCCTTGCAAAAGGTGGGGTAGAAGTTTTTTTTTTTTAATTTGTACATATTAGTACCAATATGAAAAAATCAAGTTATCCAACATGGTCGACCCCGGGAGAACTTTTGGCGGCTGAAAAACCACGAAAATTTAATACTTTTTGTGGTTTTTTCGAAATATCTCATAAATGGTTGAATTTAGCAATAATTCTCTTTATAAAAATTAAAGAAGATTAAATTTCCTACAACTTTCATCATTACAACTTTTTTGTAGCACGAATAGCAAGCGCGTTACAGCTTCTTGAAAGTCGGCATTTTTTCACAATTCAGAGATTCTTGCATAAAAGCTTATCGAAGAATGGAGAAAAAGAAGAGGGACGTCGCAAGCTGTCTGACCTTGGGAAATGACATCTGCTTCATAGCGGAGAGAGAGGTATGAAACTGCCTCCCCCTTCACACAAAGACCTCCCCGTTCCTCCCCCCTCTTCCTGTCTCCAAATACGTTGTGTCGACTCAACAGCTGCCCATATTCGTCAGTTCAGTTTGAGCGAGCATACGTACTACTTCAATCGGTGTGTTTTTTTATTACTGTTGAAATATTGCTGTATTATAACATTATTTTGTATTTTAATTCTTCGAATCTGAACGATAAGCTAGAGTGTGAGATTTGTTTATATTTCTACTGTTTCTTGGAATATTAATGTAACCGTTTTTTTGTCTCTACATCAGCTCACTACTGTTCTATGGCACGTGTGTTTATATACAAATGTACTCTATATAAGTTTGACAAAAGCAGTGCCTTGTTTCAGTCTAAGCTCGACCTTTGCCGCGGAGAGATATTTCTTTTAATAAATACTTTTTTATTCTAACAGTGGTTTGATTTTTATTAGCACGTAAAAATCCTAACAATTACAATTTCGTTTCTAAAAATGAGTGCGCTTGACTGAAGTGTTTGTTTTATTTGTGAAATCAGTTTAAATGAAGGTGAAATAAAGATTGTGAAGGAGAAAGGTGTAAAAAATCTTCAAAAATGCAGTGCAAAACGTCAAAATGAAGAACATCAGCGTTTTTTGAAGGACTTAAAACAAGTGACAATTCACAATGCCTGTCACAAACGATACATCAATGAGCGAATGATTGCAGCATATGTGCGGCGTTGTACAGCTGGTGATGATGATGGTCCAAGCTGAGTGGCTCCATCCCTTTGATCAAGAACTGAGGGTTTCTGTTTTAAAGATCAATGCTTCTTGTATGGAGAGGGGATACCTGAAGATTTCTTAAAAAAACAGGAACGACTTCCTGAGCATGAAAGGAATTTGATCCACCATGTCATGAAACTGGGTGTGAAAGAAACAATTGTAAATGCTGCCGAAATCGTGGGGATGAGTGGAGAAAAAAGGTACTTGATCGTATCAGAAATGTAAAAGACTTAGCTGCTGTAGATGCCTGGTATCACAGGTTTTGCCATCGAAAACTGTATCAGAGGCCTAAAAGTGAGATGAAACGAGGACACCGCCCTGCAAGTAACATTGATGAGGCAATGGAAACAATTTACTCCTACCTGGAAAACAACTTAGAAGAGTGCCAATTTCTCATTGAGGATTTGATGAATAAAATAGAGGGTGATTTTCGTCCTGATATCAGAACAGTTAAATCACGCCTTTACAAAAAATATGGTGAAGATGTCTTAATAGCCGAAACTGCCAACAAGAAAGCAGTTGTTTGTTTCCGAAATGTTGGCTATAAAATACTCAGTGATAATTGGTATAGTAACAAGGACTCTGATCCTCAACAGGAAAGACGTGTTGTCAAAGCAGCTGCAGACATCATTTTGTCAGATATAAGGTCAGAGGTCTACAATACTACAATATATCCCCCATCTGACAACTTCTTGGGTGACGTTGAATCAGTCATTCCTGATTCACTGAAATTGCTGATGGAATCCATCATACTGAAGCACAAAAGGGGTTCTCTAGTGAAATGGAAAAAAACATGTATAGCTCTGTCACACTCTGTCATTAATGCAGTAAGACCATGATCATTTATGTCCTCACTCCTTACAGGGATCAGTGGGTATCTGTACAGAAAGTTTGGTTCCAAACATCTCATCGAGATTCTATCATATCTTGGCTTTTCAGCTTCCTACTATGAAGCTTCCCTCCTTGAAACATCCGCTGTTCTACAGCCTCAGAAGACGCAAGTGCAGGAAGAAGCATTTTGTCAATTCGTTTTCGACAATGCCGATTATAACATCATGACAATTGATGGTACTGGAAAATTCCATGGTATGGGAGGAATCATGTGTGTTACTCCACACCATGCACTTTTTCCACAAGAGAGTATGAAACGGCTCACACAATTATCAACAGCTGAAACTGTAAAAAAAGCAGGACATGTCCAACTGCAAACGTTTGGAGGAAGCGGAGGATTACAAGATGTGACGATTGAAGATTTGCAGAAGCTTAATCCGATTTCGAATGAAATAGTACCATTGACCACTGATGTAGTCTGGCTTTATAGTAAATGGATACAAGATCCAAGTGTTCCTGGATGGAATGGCTTCATGGAACAGATAACAGCTTCTAAGGATTATGATCGTTCAAGGATAATATGCCTTCCATTCATCAACGATCCTCCCACTCAAATCGACACTATATACACATCACTTTTAATGGCATCAGAAAAATGCAAGCAACTAAATCAAAAGATGTGTTTCGTGACGTTCGATCAGCCATTGTATCTTAAAGCAAGGGACATTGTTGCCAATGGCGATCCTGAGTTGAATAATATCATTGTGAGACTTGGCGATTTTCACCTTGCAATGTCATTCATGGAAGCCATTGTCACAATAATGGCTGGCAGTGGTTTACAGCAGCTGTTATCTACTATCTACGCTGAGAATAGTGTGGAGAAGATTATGAATGGACACCCATACTCTCAGGCTGTGAGAACACATTTATTGATGCATTCTGCTTTGGCTTCTCTGGTGTGGGATACAATTGAAGTTACTGATTGTGAGCGTTCTGAAATGGCGAATATGCTTAATACATGTGATCAAACCATTATACTCACAGCCTGTGCCAATACTACCTCTCTGAAAAATATTGTTGCAAAATTTAGACAAGCTTTGTGCGCTCTCGAATGTAAGGGACCTACTGCAAAATTATGGCTTCAATACTTTCGTATGATAACACTCCTCAAACAGTTTATCGAGGCTGAGCATACAGGCAACTGGAAGCTTCATCTTGACACCATTCAAAAATCACTACCATTTTTCCAAGCAGCTGGACATTTCTTATATGCTAAAAGTGCGCACCTCTACCTCCAGGACATGTTGAAACTAGAACAATTAATGGACCCAACTGAATTTCATGATTTTACCACCAAAGGGAAGTTTACCATAAGACTCTCTAAGAAGTACTGGTGTGGAATTTGGTCAGATCAAACCATTGAGCAAACACTTATGAAAAATATGAAATCCCGTGGAGGGATTATACGTGGAAGAGGATTTTCAGACAACGTTTTGGCAAAATGGACTTTAGCAATGATAGTCATGCAGAACATTTGTGATGAAATTGAAAATTTCTGTGACATACATTATGAAACATCAGAGTAACACATGGACATGCGAAGTTCTCGTATCGACAGAGACAGACGTGACTCAATTAAACTGCGGGAGTGGCTTTCACAACACCCCCCCTTTCCAGACACTGACACCATAAGGTCTTTAAGCAGTGGTATAGTTGGTGGGACAGATGTTAACTGTCATTTGGCCCAAGAAGTTGGCATGGAAATGGTTACGAAAATGGTCACTTATGGTAATTTTAAAAATGTGACTTTCAAGAGGAAGCACAAGGTGGTAACCCTAGCATCTGTTAATAGTTTTAAAGCAGGAACCCTTAAAGTAACTGCTATTGATCCATTTACACTTTTTCAAAGATTGTGCCTTTCGAAACAGTCTGATGAAGACTTAAAAGTATTTTTATCATATGAACTTGCACCCTACCCGATGTCGCTTTTCTCTGAAGAAGGTATGCGAAAAGGTAATAAATCTTCTTTATACAAGGCTTTCACACCAATCAACAGCAATGAAATGACAGAGAAGAAAGCGCTAGCTGTTGTAGATGGGGGATATCTCCTACATAAAGTTATTTGGCCTCACAATGCTTCCTTTGCTACCATATCTCAGAATTATTCTTCATTTCTAAAAAGACATTATGGATCTCAGGTTGTGGTTGTATTTGATGGATATCCTGCACGTACTAGTACCAAAAGATTTGAACGATTGCGGCGAATGAGGGTGCACTGTTCCCCTGAAGTAATGTTTGAATCCAACATGATCAATCAAATCCCTCAAGAAAGATTTTTGGCAAATGATCAAAACAAGAGTCGTCTGATCAAACTTCTAAGCACAAATTTTGAAGAGTGTGGCATTGAAGTCAAGCAGGCTCAAGAAGATGCCGACTTACTAATTGTCAACACTGCCCTTTCGAAGGCCAAGGGACTTGAAAAGGTTGTTATAGTTGGGGAGGATATCGATCTGCTAGTGCTGATGACAGCGTTAGGACAGTCCTTCAGCAACTTGTTCTATCTAAAGCCTGGAAGAGGGAGTGCTGGTGATTTGTTTTTCTCAACTAAATCATTTAAGTTTGACCCTGGCAGTATCCTGTTCATCCATGCATTTAGTGGATGCGATACGACATCGGCCATCTTTGGCCAAGGCAAGATTAAATTGTGCAACATTGTCAACAAATTTCCTGAAATGAAGGGAGTCATTGAAGCATTCATGGATCCACTCAGCCATCATGAGGACATAACTGTAGCTGGAGAACAAATTCTGAAAACGTTATACACAGGCGACATTAATCATTCCAACCAATCCTTGGACACTTTGCGATTTAACCTTTTTGCAAAATCAGTGTACAGCAGAAAAATAAATCTTGCACGACTACCACCTACGTGTGATGCTGGACGCTACCACTCCTATCGGTGCTACCAATAAATTCAAAGTTGGTTAGGCAACGACATCAATCCGGAGCAGTGGGGTTGGGAATGCAGAACGGAAGGTCTAATGCCTGTTGACATGAAAAGAGATTCAGCTCCTCAGACTCTTCTGAAGAATGTGTCTTGCGCTTGTAAGAAAAGGTGTAGTGGAGCCTGTTCTTGTCGCAAGGCAGGTTTGAAATGCTCCAGCATGTGCAAAAACTGCAGTGGCATGGATTGTGAAAATGTTGCACTAATTTCATCTTTGGATGAGACTGAAGAAGATGATGACTTGTTCCAAGAGCTTTTGGAACCACCGCAACACGGAGAGAAACAACTTGAGGACAACAGCTTCCTTCTACCTCCGATAAATTCTGAACCTGAAGAACCTGGGCCTTCAAAACGACTTCGAAGAAGATAAAAGTGTATGTTATATTTTAATGTCCTTTCTTTATTTGTTTCAATGCTGAATGAATCTCCCTGTAATTTATATATATTTGCATTTTTGAAGGTAATTATTTGCTTTTGTACTTCAAACAAGTTCGGCTATTGTGGAGTTTATTTAAATTTGCTTATTATTATTACTATAATCTATTATATCATCAATAGTAATATATCAGTAATTATTGTTCATTACATCATTTTGTATCCCTAAATGAATATCATTAATGTATTATATTTAAGTAATTAGTTGAATTACAATATTTAGACATTCACATATTGAGTTTTTGCTTATTAGCATCCTAATATTTATTCATTTACATTATTTATATTCAAATATCGCATTTTTGTAAGTAAAACATCAGAGTAGAATGTATGAATTATATGCTGTAAATGAATGTGTGTATTATGCGTTGCAGTTACACAATACTATACATCGTCTGTTTTTGGAGTCTGATGAAGACTGCTGTTGTCAGGCCAGAATTGTCAGTGCGAGGCCGGTGGGGGGGGGGGGGGGAAACAGGGGAGGGAGAAAAATAAAAAGTTGATAAACTTTCTGAAAATAAAGGTTCTAGTCAAATTTTAATAATTAATGTGCATTATTTATAAGGAGTTAATGCTTTTTTTTCGAAGTTGAGAAAAACTGTCTATTTTCAAAAAGCTGCAGCCAGCTTACTATTTGTGCTACAAAAATGTTTTAATAGTAAAAAATGTAGGAAATTTAATCCTCTATAAAACTGATAGTGTAGAATTATCCCTAAAATTGACCGTTTTTGAGCTATCTAAAAAAAAACACAAAATTTCGTAAGATTTTGTGGATTTTAGGCCGTAAAATTTTCTCCCGGGGTCGGCCATGTTGGATAACTTGGTTTTTTTCATGTTGGCACCAATATATACAAGTAAAAAAAAAAGCTTCTACCCCATGTTTTGCAAGGTACAATGTATTTACTGACTGGACTAATTAGAAATCAATGAGAAAATGTCAATTCAGAAAGCAATGAGACCAAACACTCCAACTGCAAGAAAGGTAAAAGGTACTTGGGGAAGAGATAACAGAAGAGGTAGCAGAAATGTTTGCTGAATACCTATCAGAAGTTTAAATATAATGTTAACAATCTGATGGCATTACTGAAGAAACTAAACAATAGTAAGATAAATTAGTTCAACTAGTTATAATGAAAGAATTTAAAAATTAAATTAAGACTACCTTAAATTGTAAGGGTTTTACCTAATTAATAGGTGAGATCTTGAATCAGCTTCTATCAAAAGGGATAGTTATAGAGACCTATTTAATAAACACAGAGACTGAAATGTGCCTCAGAGACTGAGTATATGAAAAGCAGCAGAAGAAATTATTGTTACGACATTACAGAACAATTACGTGTTTCTCGAATGATCCAGTGAAATCCGGCTGAATGTTGTGACGTACGTGATTTTAACATGGGCTCACGAGACTTTTCTGGACGTCGCCAGCCTCCGCACTGTGTCAATTGCGTCCTAGTGTAGAGCTGATGCTGGTGTTTTCTAGTAGCATTCTTGACGCGTAGTAAGCGAATATTCCGGAACCTCAGTGGGGTATAAATACAAGTACTCAGAGACATTCAGTTTTAGTTTGAGTTGCGATTTATTGGAATGCGGTTCATAGTATTATAGTTAGTTATTGTCGGGCGGTTACACAGTGTGTTTGAAAGTATTGTGGTGAAGTATTACATGTTTTATAATTGTGCGAGACTATTGTAATACAATTGTGTTTTATATCAGTTAACATTTTTATTGCGTGTGAACAATATTTTTAATTGATTGTTGTGAAAGACTGTCTTGTTAATTACAAACCGTTTAATTGTGATAATTAAAGCTAGTGATTAGTGATTTAATTGGTGTCTTGTATTTTGTTTTCCACTGTACCATACGGCGATCAGTAGACCGTCGTAACAGTGGTGTCAGAAGTGGGACAGAACCGTTAATAGTGGAAACAGTGGACACTTGTACAAGACTGTGTAATTTCTAATTAATCGATAAACAATGGATGCCAGTCAGATGATGGAAAATTTACAGGCGCTGCTGTTACAGACGGAGAAATGACAGGATGAGAAACATAAGCAGGAGACAGAAGACATCAAGGCATTAATACAGATGCAACAGGAGCAGAACCAGATGCAAGAACATAGTACCGCAGAATTGGGTATCCTACAAGGTGAGCATAATAAACAAGTTACAAAATATCGGAAGTACAAGAATCAATGACATTAAAAATAGCTGAAGTAGAAAAATCTGTTTCGAGTGTTGAAGAATTGATGTCTACAAAAATATCTGTCATAGAATAAACCATGTCAAATAAAATATCTGCAGTAGAAATCTCAATGGCAAACATAAGAGAGCAGTTCATGAAGATACAACCAACACAAACTTTTGAACAGACTGTACCAACCATAAAGACAGAAAAAGACACAGAAAATAAGACAATAGAGAAAGTCACTTTGCCTGCAGTAGAAACAGTACATGTCAAAGCTCCTACCTTTGATGGAAGTAGTCACTGGACGACATACCTTCGCCAATTTGAAGCTCCTGCATGCACAAATAATTGGACAGAGAAAGACAAGGCTGTTTCACTCGTTCTCGCATTAAAAGGACCTGTGGCAGAATTACTACAGAAAGTGCTACCTGACACCCAGAACACCTATGCCGAATTGATAAAAGCTCTAGAATTACGGTATGGTGATAAACATTTGCAAGATGTGTACTGCACCCAGTTGAGAGCCAGGCGACAGCATTCTGGGGAGAGCCTTCAAGAGTTTGAAGCAAGTATCGACAGACTGATTAGATTGGCCTATCCTGAAGCACCAGAAGATTTTCGAATAAGGTTTGGAGTGCTGACATTTATTGATGGCATTAGAGATTGTGAACTTCAGCAAGTGTTACGAATGGCGAGACACCGAAATAGCTCAGAAGCTCTTGTTCATGCCTTAGTTTGAAGCTGCCAAGTCAGCGTCCCGCTACACTAATGGGTTTATGCCATCACATTGTAGTCAGAAGATCCCTGTATCACATTGCCGTTATGATAGGTGCAGAAAAACAATCTCGTCGGACAAACAATTCAGAAGTTCAAGATCTCCGCAACGATTTGAACGATGGGAAAAAGACAGAAGACCGAAGTGTTACAACTGTGGAAAACGTGGTCTTCTACAGATAGACTGCTGGGAGAAGAAAATACTAAGTGAAGAGATTGATCGCACCAATTAGAGAAGTAAAGACCCAGAACAGCAAACAGTTTCCACGTTACATAAGACCAGTAGAAACTTGATCGTTAATGGATTTGCGGAAGGTAAACCAACATCATTTACAGTTGACACGAGCGCTACAGTGTTCATTGTGCGCCCCGACTTAGTCATCAACTGCCAACCTCAAATTAGCTCTTGTACAATACAGACTGTGACTGGAAGCCCCGTCAAGGTGCTAGGAAAGGTAGAAATACATGTACGCCTGGGTCTTCTCGAGTTTACCCACTAAATGCTCGTTGCAGACATTGTCGATGAAGTGAGTCTTGACATGGACATTATGAATGTCTACGGATTCATTGTGGACTTGAGAGAGAATGTCCTGAAGGTTGGGCAAGAGAAGATAAAGCTTTGCATGACTAAAATGACAGGGTGTGCCAACCATGCAAGCAAGCAAGTGACACTGCCCGGAGAAGAAGTCAACAAGTCTGGTCAAGAGGAACCTTTCCTATTGCAGGTGGAAATGGAAGAAGAACTGGCAGAGGAAGTACAAATACGTGAAACGGCAAAAGAAGTGACTGGTAAGCCAACTATGGGTGTCCAGGAAAAAACCTTGTTTATTCCTGAGTTAATAGAAGCACCCGGGGGAAAAGTTGCTGAAGATGAAGTTACGCAAGAGGTTGTTGATGAGAACCAAACAAACTTGGATCAGCCAGCGGTGTTTAGGTCATCAGTACATGACACAACGGGAGTGATTCCAGAAAAATTAGCAGATGAGCAGAAAATTCGTATTTCTGAGAACTTGATGTTCGGATCACACGAGACTGAATTCGAAGAACCGGAGAATTATCCTTCGCAAGTCGTCCACCTAGATCGCCTGGCCAAGTATTACTTCAGAGACGGTTTGGGAGTTCGGGATGAACAGGCTTAAGGAGGGGGCAGTGTTATGACATTACAGAACAATCTACATGTTTCTCGAACAATCCAGTGGAATCCGGCTGAATGTTGTGGCGTACATGATTTCAACATGCGCTCGTGAGACTTTTCTGGAGGTTGCCAGCCCCCAGCACAGTGTCAAGGCCGCAATCAATTGCGTCCTAGTGTAGAGCTGATGCTGGTGTTTTCTAGTAGCATTCTTGATGTGCAATTAGTGAATATTCTAGAACCTCAGCGGGGTATAAATACAAGTACTCAGAGAGTCCAAGCACTGAAGAGAAGAGGGGGCAAAGAAACACCTATTCACGAGGGAGAGAAAGAATAAGAAAGTCAAGTTCACCACTATTACATAGGGTGGATACACCTTGCCAATTTCAAATAAGAAATTTCATAAACCTTATAATAGTTCAATACAGACCATGACTAAGCAACTGTACATGAACACAAGAAATCAGCCCTCGACGCCAAAACAATGTTGACAATCAAGACACAAGTTGTTGATCGACAGCTTATTTCTCCCTGTCTTATATAAGGAAATAACACAACATGATATGTCCACTAGGGGAGCAAATGAATTGAACTATTGTCCAACAACGGTCACTGTACACATTAATAATTGTAAAGTACAAGCTTGATCAACACAGGAAGCGAGATATCAGCTATTAGTAAGACATGGGTACACAACAACAAACAATATTTTAAATTGACACCTACTCTACCTGTTAATAGCCTTTACATCACTACTACTAATCATACCAAGGAATGAGTTGAAGAACAAATATTTGTCAATTAAAGTGTGGAAAGATGCAGTATGTATATTAGGAATTGATGCTTTAACAAAATGAAAGCTGTACTAAATGTGGCAGAGCAAATGATGACGTGTACTATTATGATAATACCACGCAAAATATAAAATTTAATCCAATGGAGACCACTCACCAACATTAAATGAACCTGTAACCATCTCCAGACCTCCAGTAAAATATGGGAATGATGAACATCGTAATGAAGAAAGTAACAGTAAACACCCAGGGGTAGAACACATAGACACTTAATTAAGGAATATGCAGATATATTTAGTGAATTGCCTACACAAACTAATGTATATGAACATCACATCCAGGTCACATATCTGTTAAAATTCATAAGGAGAACGTATCGAATTCCCATGAAATATGAAGAACAAGTTGAGAAAGTAATAAAAAGAATGTTGAACAATGATGTCATAAAGTGATCAAGTAGTAAGTTCTTAAACCCTTTAGTTGTGGTGAAAAAGAATGATGAAATTCGACTGTGCTTGGACATGAGGAACTTGAATAGCGTCATAGAAAAGGGTTTCGACTGTGCCCTAACTGAGGATGAGCTGTTTACAAAATGTGAGGGAGCTAAGTATTTAACCAAGCTTGACCTAACTTCCAGTGTTTGGCTGATTCCAATTTGAGAGGAAGAGGAAGTACACTGTATTTCTACATAAAAATAAATGCTACCGGCATAAGGTGGTTATTTTTTTTAAGCACAAGTTTAGCAGCCAATGTAAAATGTTGGTAACTGCATTAAGTCTGGAAGTGGAACCTTATACAATCATTTTTGTAGACGATATATTTGTAATATCCAGAACATTCTAGAACATTAGATAACCAATTTAGGAACTATTTTTGAGAAATTTAGGCAAGGTCAAATCTCGTTAAATTTAGATAAGTGTGAATTGATGCGATCATCAAGAAGATTCTAATGGCCATCCCAGATTTAATTTGCAGCATTTGTTACAATGTCGCCAGGTTCTGTGTGTGGCAATATGCATTTGGTACTTTGAAGGCATTTGAAGTGTATTTCTCCTGAACAATAATGTCAATTTACTACTACACAGAGTGAACGTTTTCAATGAAGGACTACAAATTATTGTACAATTTTATTAGTGTTTTACTTATGATGTATATACCTACTACATGTTAACAGTTACGTGAAGCAGTATCACTCAGTTCTATGTATGAAAACAACATGACATTAATTGCCAAAAAGAGCTTTATTTTACTTATAATTGGAAGTGTGTTTACATTATTTAACGAATAAGTGATGTAGACAATCGATATAAAATATCAGGTAACTGAGCAAGGACAAAAAATTGTACTACAGAAAAAGAAATTATGTAGAATAATAATCATGAATTGTAAATATCCAAAAATTTTATCCTTAAAAAAATATGTGATGTTAAAAGTAATATACCATACTATACTATACTCTACCATAGTTTTATACTCTATACTATAGGATCACACATACACACACACACACACACATGCACGCACATATGCACACACGCCAGGGTGTAACATAAAATGTGTCCTCACTATACAGATTCAAATTTTTGCATCAGTAGAAGCAAAAATGTTTGAATACACACACAGGTCCGGAAACGTTTTATTTTCTGTTTTTTTTTCTGTATTTTCTGACACCAATTTATACTTTTTAAAGAAAACTTTATATCTCGAGAAGCGATAGAGATATCTTCATAAAATTTGGCACATATGTTTACATCAATGGAATTTAATGAATTAAGAAATATTCCTAATTTCATAATTAGGACTACGGTTCCTTCAGTATAAGATAAATTTATTTAAAGTTATTACTATTTTTTTTTTAAGTTACCTGACACATAGTAGTTTATAACAAAGTAAGGACTTAGTTTTTAGTGAAATTAGGATTAATAACTTCTAACAAATTTAAAAACATGTGTGATTTTTTTCTGCCCAGTCATGATTATTATGGACGTTAATAATTCCATTTCATGTAAGACTTGCTTCATCACTGAATATGCCAGGGACTAAATAAGTGCAGATCAATTGCAATTTTGTGTAGAAAAGTAAAATAAATGCCTGTCTCTATTCATAGTCAACAACTTCAAGGGCTTGTATGCTTTTTAGATGGTACAGCTTTAATCTTTGGCTTTGTAAAATTGTGAATACAATTGTGTGATCCACACATGCAAACATAGCAATCCTTCTTCTACTCACTTCAGGATTTTCCAAATTTTTATTCAGTACTCTTTCCTTCTTCTTGTAAAAGTGTTCTTCCAATTCTGGTTTGAAAGTTTAGTATTCCAGGTAGACGGAGAAAGGCTCAACATACAGAGTGCCAGTGCTTCAAGCAAACTTTTAAAGTACACCTGCTCAAGATGAAAGTATAAGATACATGTACCAGACCTGGTTGAATCAGTTTGCACAACAAAACCCCATCAACATTAATATAAATTAAGAATGAGGTAACATCAGAGACATAAAATATCACATATCACAAGCAGCATTCAAAGCATTGGGGACGAGATATAAAAGGTATGGAAACCGATGCCTACAGATATGTGATGATGATATTAGACAAATAATAGGTGCTAAAAAGCAGGCATACCTGAAACATCTAGCCTTAAACACTGATCAGACAAGGTGTGAATACAAGTGCTGCTGTATCAATGCCAGAACAGAAGTCAGGAAAATCAAGCGAAGTTCATGGGATAAATATGTAAGTGATACAGAACATGATGTACATGGCAGGCAGGACAAGGCTTACAAAATATTAAGGCATTTAGATCGAACGGAAAGTGATAACCTGAAGATTAGTAATATCTCCGAACAATGGCTTGAATACTATGACCAGCTATGGACCTAGGATCAACTGGAAGAAACAACCTATGCTGATATTAGTGATTGTGTGGACGTAATAACAATGGATGAATTGTTACCTGCTCTACACCGCTTAAAAATAGAAAAACTCTGGGCACTGATGGACTGAACATGGAGCTTATAAAGTATGCACCAGCCTTGCTGCATGATTGTTGGTGCAGTTTATTAATCAGTGCTGGACCACTGGTCATGTTCCTGACGACTGGTGGATTAAAAAGGTAATTCCCTTATTCAAGATAGGTGATCATAATGACTGCAGGAACTACAGAGGAGTCAGCCTTCTTAATACTTCATATAAATTATATGTACCTATATTAAGAACATGGCTGAATGCAATAATAGAGATCATGCTTTCAGATACCCAGGTGGTTTCAGGAAGGGCTGATCATGTTTAGATTATATATTTACAATAGCCCAGCTCATTGAAAAGCGTAGAGTATCAGCTGCCCACATAAATACATCAATTTTGAGAAGGTGTTTGACTGGGTGAATCGGAGCAAACTATGGGCAATAATGGCAAGGAAAGGGATCCCACAACATCTAATTAGAGTTATACAGAGTCTTTATGTGGAGAATAAAATCTTAATCGAAGCAGGGAAACAGAACATTTCCTAGAGTTTGCCTGACTAATTGTGGAGTACGACAAGGGTGTCCATTATCACCTTCTCTTTTTAATTTATATATTGACAATCTCATACAAAACTATAAGATGTGTCTTCCAGAGCATTTTATGATTGGTCACTGTACAATTGACACTTTATTGTTTGCAGACAATCAGGCTGTTCTGTCAGACCCAGAAAACAGGTTTCAGATGGGTACTCATTTGTTAAATCGAATCTGCAAAGACTCAGGATTACAAATATTTACTTAAGAACAAGGTGATGGCTTTTTGTGGAACTTATCCCGTATGGGCAAAAATGGTTATAGATGGTACTGTTCTGGAACAAGTCAGCCATTTTGAATACCTGGGCTACAGTATCTTATAATACAAGCAATGAGATGAATAAATTGTGTAAGTGCAACCTTATGTGAGGGACCATTAGGCGAACTCTGAAGTCAACAAGTAAAGAAACACGCCTAAAATTCTACAAGGTGATGGCCCTTCCCACACTTCTTTATGGGTCTGAGAATTAGACTTTAATGAAAGACCAGGCCAGTCGCATCGAAGCGGCTGAAATGAGATTTCTCAGGTATACTCTATACCCTGATCACAAAAGAAACACAGATATATGGCAGGAACTGAATATTATGAGTATACTTGACAGTATCGCCCAGTATCAGCTGAATTGGTGGGAACATTTTTGCCAAATGGATGACTTCCACATTCCCAAATAACTATGAAACTATAAGCCGAGGGGATGGAGAGGTGTGACGTCCGAGGAAACGCTGGAGTGACCATCTCCAATCTTTGTCTGTTTGAGACCGGAACAAACAATCCTTGGTTTAATCCTTGCAGATGTTGATGAAAGTTTATATATGAAATGAATATCCAACATTTCAGCCATTCTTAAATTAGCTATTCTTAACAATTACATGATAAACAATGAGTAAACTAACATGAAAAAATGAATTGTCTTTAAGAAAAGTGATTGACAGTATTATTTAGATAAACTACATGTGTTATAACTGAACTCACCAAAGCAAACAGATGTACAAATTGAATATGCTATTATCATTTTCCATTAATTCCCAATAATTTTAATTGTGATTCAAATTAAGATGTGTAACTGACTGAATTTGTTAAAAGTTATTAATTTAATTATTGGAAGTCTATCCTTTACTTTGTTATAAATTATGGTTACTGAGTTAATTTGAAATAAAATAATTTTAAATAAATTTTTCCTATACTGGTGGAATTGAAGTCCAACACAATAAAAATTAAATACTCAGAATTTATTGGTAAACTGTTTTCTGCAATGACTCGGTTATTTGCTATCGGATTTGGACAAACAAGATGTCATTGTATTCACAATAAAATGCTTACCAGTATTATTAATAAACAGTAGTTTGACAAAATTAAAATTTCCAGAGCTATTAGTGACAAAAAATTAAATTAGCCACCATTTTGAAATCTGAGATCATAAAATAACTATGATTTCTTAGTTTATTAAAGAACATTAATGTAAACGCATTTACCAAATTTTATTAAAATGTCTACCACCCCTTTAGATATAGTTTTAAAAAACACACAAAATAGTGGCCAGGTGGAGGGAAAATGAGACATTTTCGGGGCTAGGGTTAAAAGGAAACTGATGCATAGAATTCGAGTATGTATAGTGTGGACACCTTTTATGTTGCATCCTGTGTACACACACACAATGCTTTAGTAACATATGAAATATAATAATTTAGTAATGTCAAATATGAAATATTAAAGTAATGCTAGGAAACACCATTTAAAACCAAATTAAAATCATTAGTACACATAATTTCACAACATCCACATATTACTGTACTACCAATAAACAACAATTTGTAAGGCACAATATTTTGTTATAGTATATTTATATATACTATAAAAAGATTTTAATGATAAAAGGGAAATATAAGCATTTCCATTAGGTATTGTTTGTTTGTGATTAAACTCTTTTAAAAGTATGTCCCACCACACAGAATGAATTGTTTAGTGAAACTTACGTTTTTACTCACCATTTTGGGTAAGAGAAATAGCCGTATCCCATGGACACAAAATTTGCATATGAAACCTAGATATGAAATTTGTATAACATGTTTTTTAATGCTAACACGAACAGTCCATTAGCAAGACACAGTGGCGGCGATAAGGCCCTCGCAGACCCCGCGGCGCGGGGGGCCCCGACCCTCATGGGGGGCCCCAGTTGGCCCAGTCATGGGACATAACTTGTAACATGAAAAATAAGCGTAAATGAGTTGTAAAACGCTTCTTTGTTGAATTATCAGTTGACCATAGAATTGACGACCCAGTGAAATCATTTGAAGTAAAAGTTTTCAATGCAACACTAGATATTGTAATAGCTCAGCTACAAATGAGATTCGAAGGATTGCGTTGCATTGATGATAGGTTTTCATTCCTGACGCCTCAGAATTTAGTAAACTTCTCACAAGAGACAATAGTGGAGAAAAATAAGGCTCTGGTAAATGTGTATCCTGGTGACCTTTCCACATCACTGCCTGACCAAGTAATATCCTTCAAAGCTCTGATGTCCAAAGAAATTGTACACAAGAAAAGAATTCGAGAAATGATGAATTTACTGGTTGAAGAAAACAGCTGCCTTATGAGTTGCCTCCCAGACTTAACTACAGCTTTGCAGCTTTATTTAACCATACCTGTCACAACAGCTACAGCGGAAAGAAGCTTTTCAAAACTTAAATTAATTAAATTAAGTCATACTTAAGAAGTACCATGGCCCAAACTCGGTTGAGTGACTTGGCACTGTTAAGCATTGAGCATGAAGAGACACAGAAAACTAATATCAACGAAGTGGTTGAAAAGTTCTTAGCTATTAAAAAAAGACTAGGCTTAGGAAAACAGTGAACTTTGGTTGATCCTCATCTGTAAATATTGTACATTACTTGAGTTCGAGTGTTATTGAATTGGATTAGACTTAAGGAGAACTTGTATAGAGTATATTCAAGAATTTTACAAATTCAGTTACAAACTAATTTAAATGTTTGAAAAAAGCTAGAATGTTATTTTAATATTCGTTTTTAAATAATAAATTTTTAACACTCTGTGTGCGGTACTGTTTCATAGTCTGAATTTAGATCTTTGACGTAAAAATAAATAATTCTTTTTATTTTGGTTTTTTTATAGTTTGTATAGAACTTTGTCTACTTAGCAACAATGAATTTTAAGAGTTTGTACACGTGTAAAACATCCGTTGCAAATTGGAAACGCTTTGTGATAGACGAGAAAGTATTCACAAACCATTGTTGTGAAACACACGTAAATAGAAACTCATTTGAGTCCCCTATTACGTATACAAAATTTAACCATTTTTATAGGGCCCCCTAATTAGTTTCGCGGGGGGGCCCCCGTTTCGTTAGCGCCGCCACTGGCAAGACAGTTAACGTGAACTAAGGTGGCAACAAGAATTGCTGTGCTAGTCTCCCAAAGCGTCCGCTATAAACATTACAAATAATTGTACATGTGGTTCAAACTACCTTAAGCTGACTATTAGAATTTGAATTAAAATTAACTTTAGACTATTACATTATATGTCTATCTCAAGGAAAAAAAAATGTCCTCATATACCGTACCAAAATTTTTAATACACACAGTGACGGCATTAATTAATTAATTATAGACATCAAAATTCAGTACAAATTTTATTTATTGTTCTTTGGCTATCAAAATGTATTCACTACAAAAGAAATTTATTGTAAATAAAGCATGGTTAAAATTAACTCCATAAATCTTATAACAGAACAGCAGTCACTGGTTGATTGAAACATTGGTACATGTAAACAAGTTTATTTGTCTACAAGTAAACAAAAATTTATATTTTTTTAAGAAGAAGGTAATTCTGTTACAGATATATAATTTGTACAGGAGTGTGCACCACAGCATGTAGAACATCAATAAAATTTAACTGTGATCAGAGTCGGTAGTGAATTAATTATATTTAAATTCTTGGATTTCTTTGTCCATGACGTGTCCGTTACTTAACTAAATATCACTATTGTATTGACGACTCGGAACACTAAGTTTTTTATAAGTAAAATCGTAAAGATTTACCTTACAGCCTGTGAAAGGCGGTTTAGGCTGTAAGGTAAATCTTTACGATTTTACTTATAAAAAACTTAGTGTTCCGAGTCGTCAATACAATAGTGATATTTAATTATATTTAATTAAATATATTAATTAATTTATATTTAGTAACAGACATGTCATGGACAATGAAATCCAAAACTTTTAAACTCTTTAAAATTTGAACTTCATATTTAGTACGAATGGGAACATTGCAACGACATAAAAGAAGTATAGGAAAAACACATGGGTAAGACAGAGCACGACAGCTAACCTAACCTAACAGATACCATCACTTATAACATAAATTATCTGCTAAATTAAAGTATTACTTTTTGAAAAATGTAACTGAATAAGTGAGGCGAGCTCTGAGTTTCGACTTGACCATTTGGCATCTGTCTGTCTAATCGTTGCATCCTGATAACTTTTGTCCCACGATAATTTTTGAATGCACTAACCAATTTTTGTAAAACTTAACATGTGGTACCAAATTGGAGAAAATTTTAACTAACATCTGAATATAGTGTTAAGTTTTAGAAATTTGAAAATGTTGGAACCTCAGAGCCAAAAATGGAAACAAAATTTTAAAAAATCCATCAGGATATCAGATTAAAAGAAATTACAATTCAAATCTGAATGTTTTGAATTTTTAACGTTTACTGTATGATTTTGTGCTCAAAATTTCTTATAATACTAAAGAATTATAATTGTGATTTCATAGTTTATTAAAGAACGTTAATGTAAACGCGTGTACCAAATTTCATTAAAATGTCTCTACCACCTCTTTAGATAGTTAAACAACTTTAAAATCAAAATGGCGGCAAAATGGAGGGAAATGAGACATTTTCAAAGTCAGGGTTAAAAAGAAACTGACGCTGTAATGGGGATTTTTGGAATGTTCTCATAATTAAAAAACTAATATTAATATTATCTAATATCGAAATTTATGTAATAATAAATACTTCGTTCAAACTAGTGACCGAGTTCAGTAGCTAATGGATAATACTAGTTAATAGTTTGATTATTATTAAAAGTAACTGAAGGAAAAATGCAATGTAGATTACATCTGATCAAAAAGGCGAATCTCTTCATTTGCAATTCTAATAGACAACTTTTCTAACACGCTTCATTCACAACTTAGCAAAGACTTACCCCTTTGGTTGCTGAATTCATAAACTAATGGCTCCTTTGATTTATCAATTAAAATTACTTGATCTATCGGTTCCTCAGGTCCAGCAAACATAGAAAGTAAAGCAGATGTTATTTGTTCACATGTATTTTGATTCTCACGTTCTGTTTGGACACCAACAGAGACAAAGGTTACCTCGGGGACATGAGTTCTACGCCGAGTTGTATGGGGCCTTTTACGCTGATAAAGATCACTAGTAGTTGTATGAGGCCTCGCTGGTCCCATCACTAGTAGTTATCAAATCACTCAGTTTTTGCGATTACCAAACCGTTCTGAGTACGATTCAATAGGATAATACACAAGCTAATTTTCAACGTCCAACCGTCACGACACCACCGTTCCGGAAAGGGTAGTGTGCAGCGTATCGGTCAGTGACATCATTTCAGAATTACGTCATTTTAGCAGCCAATAGAAATTCGTTTCGTTTCGCGCCCATCTTGGTACGGGATGTAACCTGTGCTGACATACAACATTTTATCTTGCATATAATTTTTGGAAACAAATAATTTTTGGAAAGCGTAATAAAGAGCTCGGAACGGCCAACAAACTTGTATTACTGACATATTTCCCGCAGCGAATATCAGACAAAAGAGGTATTGGTACCGTATACTTCTTTGTGTAGTGGTATTTTGTAACGTTACTTTTGTGAAACAGCTGTAACGGTTACTGAAAAGTCGAAATACCTGTTCCGTTTACATTTATCTTATTATAACTGTTTCTTATTATTCATTACCGGTACTCGATAATACAGTACTCTGCGAAATACTGCCGGTGGCGTATAAGTAAGACTGAAGTGACAGATTTCAGTTGGTGGTTGTTATTCTAAGTAAAGTGTCCATGTAAACTACAATGGAACTGCTGTTAATTATCAAATTTTTTCTAAGATAGGATAGCAAATTTGTGACTTACATTTATGCTCTGGTTATGACTGACAACTTTATCTAGTCCTGTTCATTAAATCTTTACTGATCTGATAACGCAGTCCTAAAACATAAGATGTTTTCGTAAATTTGTTTCTTTTATCTGAAGCGCTGACTTTGCATTGGATTTACGAAGAGTGCGGACAGTCGTACCGTAGTCTGATATACCTGAGGCGGGTAGACTGCGATGTCAGGAACATTTGACATGTGAAGAGTGCGAACAACGCCTCGCGCTAGGGAGGGGGATCGAGTAAAGACATGAAATATATTTTGTCGTTTAGACCATATCGATGCATTGTATTGAAGCACCTTTACGTTCTGAAAAACTGATTCCCATCACCATTTTGCACGCTTTCAACTGGCAAAATGACAGTAAGTGGTCAAACTTTGTACCCATGTGTACTTTGTAATCTAAATACTAGGTTGCGAAGCGTGCAGATGACGTCACATTTGTTCTTGTTATCGCCAGCCGAGATTCAGACCGGCTGACTACAGACAAGAATTAAATTAGTTCTACTATAGGCTCCGAGCTGATCATTCGTTCTCACTCGACGCAGCGGCTACATACCGTTCTTTTTTCAGTATTCTTAATTCTATTAGCATGACACCATGCGACTACTTAGTTAGGCCATCTAGGCTTTCGGGTTGCAATGCAAGCCCCCGATTTACTTCTATTCAATTCTCCGGCACTCATGGCGAGTTCAAATCTGCACGCTTCAGCAATCAATCAATTATTTCAATCTAAATTTTAATAAGAAATCAAATATGTCGCCTTGACTCAATAAACCATTATTTTCTGAAACATTATACAGTCCACTCAATTATTTCATCACAAACCAGCAACTCCAATAGCGTTCCTAAGAACAACTCAAGAGCTTCTAAGACGCAACATTTGGTCCTCACGGGCAGGATTTCGCATTTTTGGTCCACAAGCTAACGCATTTCTTGGTCCACAAGCGACCGCATTTTTGTCCACAGCGACAACATTTTGGTCCACAAGCGACCGCATTTCTTTGTCCGCAGCGACAGCATTTGGTCCTCCTGGATCCGGATTTTCGTCCAACATTTTTGGTCCCCACGGGACAACTTTAATATTTCATTTAATGGACCCAAACGGCGTTTGGTTAAAGCCCCAACATTTTCAACTTGAATTGCTGACAGTGGCGTTTTCGAAAATCACGTCATAATTAACACTACAAGATTCTACAAAGCAGTATTCCAGAGACGACGGGACACGGCAGGACAGCATTACTTATTCTACATGAAAAAGTTCCACAGCTTTAAAGGTATGGAGAGCTGCAACATCAGGCATCATCTGACCGGTAGAGACAAGAGGTGCAACAACTCCTAACAGGATCGAGCAGCGGGATCGAAGCCAGCTTCAGCACGCCTGGATCAACTCCACGTGATTATGAACTTTTATTTTTTATAATCTTTTCATATAATTATGACAATCTAAGTAACTTTTTTGGTATACAGTTAACAACATTTAATATAACATTATTAATAAGCCTTACAGAAACAGAGATCATACTTAAGTGGCCATAAACTTATTATCAGGTCGAATGATTTATATTGCCGATAACATTCACAACTAGTTTTAAGCAAATTAAGTACCTATTATAATCAGTTATATATTAAGGTACATAGATCACTGGCTCCCGCATTATATCAAATTGTAGTAAATCATTCTAAATTGCAACAACTGTTCACCTTCCCTACATCTAATTTTTTGGTTTCAATTTGCATTTTAAAATTTTGGTCATGGCTGATGTGAAGGCCTTGATAAAGAAACCCGGCACAATTAAGGCCTCCATATCTCGCGTGAATACTTTCGCGGATAACTTTGATTCAGACATAAGTGATCATCATGCGCTAAAAATAAAGCTCCGCCGTTTAATGGAACTGTCCGCTAAGTATGACGATATTCAGACTCAAATCGAGGCTGACGATTCAGATTTAGCTACAGTCAGCGACAGGGTTCAAACCGAGGATGATCTCTGTAATATCGAATGTAAATTACATCATCTATTGAAACAAGTAGAGGAGGTGAACCAAAAACCGTGAATTCAAACCGAAATTACGCCAATTAAAACCCCCCCGATACAATTATTAGAACCGATTAAATTGCCTTCCTTTTCAGGAAACATTATTGATTGGTGACACTATTACAATATATTTGTCGAGTTAATACACGTCAGAACTGATCTGACAGATATTCAAAAATTACACTACTTACACTCGTCATTGAGTGGCGAGGCATTAAACGTAATTAAATCTATTCCAATAACTCATGAAAATTATGCAGTAGCCATTGATGTATTAAAAAATAGATACGACAGTAAATTAATCGTGTCAGCCCATCACATAGGGAATGTCTTGGGCGTCAAGTCCGTACAACCAGATTCCAGGGTCAGCATTTCTAGGTTCATTGACGAGATTACGGCAAATATTAATGCTTTAAATTCATTAAATTTACTCGTAAATATATTTCAAATGATTTTAGTTCAACACTTTACGCAGAAACTCGATACTCAAACGTGTAGGCTCTGGAAAGAAGGCTTGTCGGACGAACGACTTCCCGATTTTAACAATTTTATAAAAATTTTTAAATAACCGTAGGCAAGTATTGCAAAATTTAGATAGCGTGCCCAGTTCCGTAAGCAAGGTAAACGTTAGCGATAAGAGTCCATATCGCAAAGCAATTAAACCGATTAGTATCAATAGAACCGCATTCCATGCTCGCATCGTCAATAACATATGTCAGCTGTGCAAAGCTAAACATCGTCTTATTGAGTGTCCGCAATTTGTTGCGATCACTCCTCTCGAGAGAAAAAATATCCTAATTAAAAATAAACTTTGCCTAAACTGCATGCGCACAGGCCACGACTTTGCTCACTGTCCCTCCAAATTCTCTTGCAAAACGTGCGCTAAACGCCATCACACAATGATATATACCTAGCAATAACGCTTCGTCAAGTAACAATCAGTGTTCGTTAAAATTACAAACAAACAGATCGATATTATTGTCCACCGCAGTCTGCATGACAACTGACCAAGCAGGTAGGATGCACCCGGTTAGGATTTTGTTGGACTCAGGATCGCAAGCTAATTTTTGCACCATGAGTTTCGCTCGCCGCATGGGCTTAACTGATTAAATCTCAATTACCCATCACGGGTATAAACAATTCCTTATCTCAAGCTGATTTCAGTACCAGAGTAAGATTGCATTCACGTTATAAAAATTTTAATTTGAACATACATTGCGCGGTGCTTCCCAGTATCACTAATAATCTCCCTGCTGAATCATTTGACCTCTCCTTTCTAACCTTACCAAAGGGCATATTTTTAGCTGACCCGCAGCTGAACTTTTCGTCGCAAATCGATATATTGCTCGGTGCTCAGTATTACTTGCAATTAATTGAACTTGTCAAATTTATTCGTAGCTCACATTTCCCCATAATACAGGAGACTAAGTTGGGATTCATTCTTGTAGGTAACTTACCATTTAATGTCGATATGACAAAACCGGTTTCATCATTCATGTTATGTGAAGATGATAACGCCATTTCCTCGCAACTGAAGGACTTTTGGAAGTTAGAGGATCTTGCTATTCATACTCCTTCCGTTGAGGATTCAGATTGTGAGACTCATTTTGTATCGAATACTGCCCGTAATAAGGATGGCAGATTTGTGGTATCCTTACCACGCAGGTTACATAATTGTCATTTAGGCGATTCTCTCTCCGGCACTATCCGCAGGTTCCAATCGTTAGAGCTCAAGTTCAAACAGAACCCTGCTCTTCACAAGGATTATAGCGCATTCATGCATGAATATTTAAACCTTGGTCACATGTCTTTACTTGATGCGTATGATTTATCGGTAGACCAGTCAGATACATTTTACTTGCCGCACCATTCGGTCTTTAAAGGCTCAAGCATAACAATTAAATTGCGAGTTGTTTTCGACGGCTCTGCCAAAACAACAAACAACTTGTCCTTGAACGACACATTGTTGGTTGGTCCCACGGTCCAACAGGATCTGTTCGCTATTATGGCTCGATTTCGTACTCACCGATATGTCCTCATTTCGGACATTGAGAAGATGTATCGGCAGATTTTAGTTAATCCAAAAGATTCCAATTTGCAGCGCATTGTCTGGCGCGATGCCCCCTATAGAGAACTCCAACATTACGCTTTGAGGACAGTCACCTATGGGACTGCAAGTGCGTCATTCCTTGCTACAAGATGTCTGGCTCAAATAGCCAAGGAAAATAAAACTCAATACCCTATAGCTTGTTCAGCTATCGCGAACGATTTTTATGTAGACGATCTTATCACCGGTTCAGACAACCCTCACATCCTATCCAAACTGAAATCTGACGTCACAGAGTTACTAGGCCAATACGGTTTTACATTGCACGGTTCTCCAACGATCAGACAATTATAACTTCACAAGCTCATTTCTCTCACGACTTTAGTAAAAATCAAACTGTGCGTACGTTAGGCATTCAATGGAACATGGACGAAGATAGTTTCTTATATAGTGTCCAGAGACATTCCAATCCCGGGGTGGTCAACAAGAGAGGTGTATTATCAGTCATCGCAGGAATTTACGACCCTTTGGGTCTCATTGGCCCTGTTACATTTTGGTGTAAGCATTTTATGCAGCGATTGTGGTTAGCGGGTACAAGTTGGGACGAACCCTTATCAGATTCATTATCTAATCAGTGGTTAGAACTTTATTCTCAACTGGTTTCAGACACTTATTTTAAAATATCGAGGTCGGTAAAGAGTTCAAACAATACGCAAATCATTGCATTCCAGCTCCACGGTTTTTCAGACGCGTCAGCAAAGGGTTACGCATGTTGTATTTACGTGCGTACGGTCTATTCAAACCACGCCATCTCATCAAACCTGTTATGCTCTAAATCTAGAGTTGCTCCATTGAAACAGATAACACCACCCAGACTTGAACTTTGTGCATGTCTATTGTTGGCTCAGTTAGCCTCCACGGTCATAGAGGCCTTGAATTACAAATTCGACGAATTATATTTTTATTCGGACTCAATGATAGCCTTACACTGGATCCACCAGCAATCTTCCCGATGGAAGGTAGTCTATTCGTTGCCAACCGTGTTGCCGAGATACAGCGTCTCACTACAAGGGGAACCTGGCATCATGTATCGTCATTGGACAACCCCGCCGACATTTTATCGCGTGGTTATCTCCCTCGGATGTTACACAGTCACCCACAATGGTGGCATGGTCCATCCTGGTTATCCCACGAGTCATCATCATGGCCTATCTGTCCTTCGATGCCCATTCTCCATGCACTAATCCTGATCTTGAGCAGGAACAACGTAAACAGGTCCAAACCGCATTGATTGTCGCATTATCCGCATCTAATTATGTTGAGAACTACTCATCGCTCTCAAAGCTCATTCGCGTGTTTTCGTATTGTCGTCGATTCATCCGTAACTCTAGGATTCCCAAAGAGGATAGGAACCTTTCCTTTTTAACCTCACATGAGTTATATGGTACACTTTTGGTTTTTATTCGCCAGTCCCAGAAGTCGCATTTTGAAGTCGAAATTAACAAACTTGAGGAACAACGCTGCATCCCTAATAACAGTAAAATTCTCTCCCTTCACCCCTTTCTGGACAAGTCAGGAATACTACGGTACGCGTAGGGGGACGCCTACAGCACTCTCAGCTCAATTACGAGAGCAAACACCAAATTATACTGCACCCACACTCTCATCTAAGTAAATTGATTATACAAAGCGAGCACCTTCGTTTATTACACGCTGGTGTACAATTGACTCAGTTGTATATTGACTCAAACGGAAATATTGGATACTTAATGACAAATCTTATATACGTTCGGTAATACATAAATGTATTACCTGTTTTAGATTCGTGCTAGGGGCGCAAACCAACTACTAGGTCAGTTACCCCCCTCCCGTGTTACGCCTGCTAAACCGCTTTTCCCAATCGGCGGTCGACTATGCCGGTCCGATATTTGTTCGTCATGGCGGGCAGCGCTCAAAATCAACTTTCAAGGCTTATATTGCCTTATTTATATGCATGACTACTAAGGCCATTCACTTGGAACTTGTCTCAGATCTGACATCGGACGCCTTTATAGCTGCCTTAAAAAGGTTTATTGCGCGTAGAGGTATCCCTGATCAGATATTTTCCGACAACGGAACAAATTTTCGCCGTGCAAATAGCACGATTCAGGAATTATATAAACTTTTACAGTCTAAGGGTTTTGAGCAGTCCGTCCAGGGTTTTGCCAGTGCCCAAGGCATTAATTGGTCCTTTATTCCTCCCTCAGCACCGCATTTTGGCGGCCTGTGGGAGAGCGGAGTCAAAAGTGTAAAGTTTCACTTGCAACGCGTGGTAGGCGCGACCATTCTAACCTTCGAGGAATATTAGCCTACACCATTTTAACCCAGATAGAGGCTTGCATTAACTCACGTCCCTTGTTCGCCATATCCAGTGACTCTAGTGACCCCGAACCTTTAACTCCAGCTCATTTCTTGGTTAGTTCTCCGCTCACTGCTCTCCCTGAACCTGACTATTCACAAATCAATACTAGGCCTACTCGTTTGGGCAGATGGCAACTGCTCCAAAAATTCACCCAATCCATTTGGAACAGGTGGTCAAAGGACTACTTGCACCAGTTGCAACAAATGGCGCGTTACGTCAAAAAATTTGACTCCCGGACAACTAGTCCTTATTCTAGATGACAATTCTCCCCCCCTTCAGTGGAAACGCGGGGTAGTCACGAATGTTTACTCGGGTCAGGACTCAATAGTGCGCATCGCGGACGTTCGCACTTCACATCACATGGTATTCTGCGTCGACCCATCCATAAATTGTGTCCACTTCCAGTGGACTCCGACTAATTGCATGCATTCATGCTACATGCATCATTGTAACATTTATCATGCTTTCGATTTTTGCTTGTATTATATTATTACCAAGTTTTTATTAGTTTATTCCTATGTCTCATTATCATGTTATTATTATATTTTGAATTTTGTGGGAATTGTTATTCCAACATTATGCATGTAAATTATTATGTCTTGTCATAGCATTGTTAATTGTTACATATTATTGAATTTTGTGATCTTTATTATACTATTATGTACTTTTAACTATTATGTCAGTCCTTATGTATTATGTATACTCATACACTCATGTTATGCATTTTTACATCAATTGGATATGTCTACCATATCTCCATGTACTATTGAACTTTGATATCATTATACTAATACTATACATATACATTATTATGTCTTTATTATTTGTATTACTATATTGAATCAGTGTTGAGGATGTTTTCTTTTATATAAATTAATGGTTGTCACTTACGTTTTGTTAAAAATTAAATATATGTATTTAATGTCCATATGTTCATGCTTCAAGAGAGATCATGTTTAGTTATATAAAGGCTTGTTTTTATCATGATTTTTTTATTTTGTACATTTTCTAGCACTGAAATTGTTTTGTTTTGCCTTTGAGCTTTTCTGATAGCTTAATGAATTCTGTTATTTACAGATTTTTATGTTAGTGATTTACTTTAATCCAAGGGCCAATTTAATGTATAAGGCTTTTAAATATATTATGTATTGTTTTGTATATTACATTTGATAATAATTTGAAATGTACCTTTCACAGTTAATTAAGTTACAAAATCGCCCCGATTTAGTGCGGGCAGTATGGTCAAACTTTGTACCCATGTGTACTTTGTAATCTAAATACTAGGTTGCGAAGCGTGCAGATGACGTCACGTTTGTTCTTGTTATCGCCAGCCGAGATTCAGACCGGCTGACTACAGACAAGAATTAAATTAGTTCTACTATAGACTCCGAGCTGATCACTCGTTCTCACTCGACGCAGTGGCTACATACCGTTCTTTTCTTCAGTATTTTTAATTCTATTAGCATGGACACCATGCGACTATTTAGTTAGGCCATCTAGGCTTTCGGGTTGCAATGCAAGCCCCCGATTTACTTCTATTCAATTCTCCGGCACTCATGGCGTGTTAAAATCTGCACGCTTCAGCAATCAATCAATTATTTCAATCAAAATTTTAATAAGAAATCAAATATGTCGCCTTGACTCAATAAACCCATTATTTTCTGAAACATTATACAGTCCACTCAATTATTTCATCACAAACCAGCAACTCCAATAGCGTTCCTAAGAACAACTCAAGAACAACTCAAGAGCTTCTAAGACGCAACAGTAAGACTGACAATTATGTTGGCGTGTTTAAAATCAGCTTTCAGTTTTTTCTTTTTTGTTATATTTTTGATTTTTTTTTTAATACTTTCAATCGTTAAGATTTTTGTATTTTACAGTTTGAACTATGTAGGCCTACATATAAATACATCCATAAATTCAACATCGACCTATTCCAGTTTTTCAGTTAAAGAAATACCTAGCTTTTAAGCACGATTTGACCTATACACTGCCCCGTTTCTTCATACCTTTGAACAGTTCTTCCTATTCTCTCGTCCATCGATCTCATATAAAGACGAAAAACTGCTCATTTATTGTTAAGATTGTTGACGTATCTTAATAAAAAGATTAAAAAAACAAACGTTCGGTAGATTCACAAGATTTATTGTTAAATTCTGACAATTGTTTCAGCCGATTAGGCTATTCTCAAAGAGATAGTAAGAATAACTAAATAAGCAGGGATTTTCAAATAATTTTGTTGGAAGCACTAAAGAAAACATTGCCTAGCGGGCGGAAGAACGAACCTAAATATTTTTAATTACGTAATTAACTGAATCGTATATACTTATGGAGTTTTAGTGTAATTGTTGCATTACGATTTTGTTTTCTGTTCTGGACCAATAGCCTATTTCCGCTCTCTCTCTCTCTCTCGACCACACACCTTTCACACTTGAGCCTGTTATTGTTTTTACTTATTCATCAAATTTAGATGCTAGTGTGTATTGGTAACTGAGTTACCAATTTTCTTGAATCGTAACGTATGCACAAAGTATTATATAGTCTAAAATATGCAATATTAGTTGAAGTTTTATTTCAGTTGAGTAAGAACATATTACGCATAAATACAGATCTCCATTAGGTATCTACAGGCTTGTTATAGACACAACATTGCTCAGTTACAATTTACAAAATAACACCTGTACTAAACATTTTATTACTCGGTGAAATATTCATAGTATTCCCTTTCTGATGTGTCCTACGCTTATTTCGTCTTATAAAACGGTGTACCGTATTTGGACTTGTAACTACAAGTATTGTACGAAATTTAGATTGTGTAGAGGTAGGCAAAACGTTGCTGCCGGACCGATTTCACTGTGCTGACGTGAGTCATTTCCTCCAGTAGATATATTATAGGACTGTGGTCAGTTGCAACCGAGATAGAAATTTCAACCCGGTCAGTTGCGATCAGTTGTATTTTTATGTTATTATAATAATACAGAAATTATCATCATAATTCTATTCATTCCTAGCCTAACCTAACATAACCTAACGTAATCTGACCTGGCTTAACCTAACAAAAATATTGAAAGTAATATGTTACTCATACAAATGCAAAGTTGCAGAAATGAAATTTCATCAAAGTTCAGAATAGAAACGTTTCTAAATGACAGATTCCGTCAGTAAGTGAAAAAGCGCGGGGTGCAATTGATCGCTAAAGAACAGGTAAAAAGTTTCGTTGCAACTAACATAGACTGACCTGTAGACGACCACGTTTCCCACACTTGTAACACTTCAGATCTTCTGTCTTTTCCCATAATTCAAATCATTGTGGTGCTCTTGAATTTTTGAATTGTTTCTCCGACAACATTGTTTCTCTGCATCCATCGTAACGGCAATGTGATACTGGGATCTCCTGACTATAGTGTGATGGCAAAAACCCATTAATGAAGTGGGACGCTGACTTGGCAACTTCAAACTCGAGGGTATGAACAAGAGCTTCTGAGCTATTTCAGTGTATTGCCATTCGTAACAGTTTATGTAGTTCACAACCTCCGATGCCATCAATAAATGTCTGCACCGCAAACCTCATTCAGAACAGGATAGGCAAGTCTAATCAGTCTGTCGATGCTTGCTTCAAATTCTTGAAGACTCTCCCTGGAACATTGTTGTCTTGTTCTCAACTGAGCGTAGTAAACGCCTCACAAATGTTTATCACCATACCATAATTTTAGAGCTTTAATGAATTCGTCACAGACGTTCTGGCTGTCAGGTGGTACTTTCTGTGTCACTCTGCAGCAGGTCCTGTTAAAGCGAGAACGAGTGAAACTACCATCTCTTTATCTGTCAAATTATCTAAGCATGCGGCGCTTTCAAATTGTCTCAGGTGCGTCGCCCAGTTGGTGCATCTGTCAAAAGTTGGAACCTTGAGATGAACTTCCCCAACCGCTTTCTCTATTGTCTTTTCTGTCTTTATAATTGGTACAGTCTGTTCACAAATTTGTTTTGGTTGTATCTTCATGAACTGCTCAACTTCACTTTTAATTTGTTCTCTTATGTTTGGCATTGAGTTTTCTACTACAGATAATTTATTTGACATGGATTCTTCTACACAGATAGTGCCACCTGACAGTCAGAACGTCTATTATGAATTGATTAAAGCTCTAGAATTACGGTATGTAATGCCGTAATTCGGCAGTTCAGAAGATTTCCGAATGATGTTTGAGATGCAAATATTTATTGATGGCATCGGAGATTGTGAACTACATCAAGTGTTACGAATGGCAAGACACTTAAATAGCTCAGAAGCTCGTGTTCATGCCCTCGAGTTTGAAGCTGCCATGTCAGCGTCCTGCTACATTAATGGATTTATGGAATCACACTATAGTCAGAAGATCCCAGTATCTCATTGCCGTTATGATGGGTGAAGAAACACGATGTTATCAGAGAAACAAATCAAAGTTCAAGAGCGCTGCAACGATTTGAACAATGGAAAAAGACAGATGACCGAAGTGTTACAAGTGTGGGAAACATGGTCATCTACAGGTAGACTGCTGGGAAAGGAAAATATTGAGAGAAGAGAGTGTTGGCACCAATTGGAGAATTAAAGCTCCAAAACAGCACACCGTTTCCAGGCTACATAACACCAGTGGAAACTTGATCGTTAATGGATTTGCGGAAGATAAACCAACACCATTTACAGCTGACATGGGTGCAACGGGATCCATTGTGCTTCCTGACTTAGTCAGCAACCGCCAGCCACAAAGTAGCTCTTGTACAATACAGACTGTGACTGGAAGCCCCGTAACAGTGTTAGGAAAGGTAGACGTATGAGTACGCCTGGGCCTTCTTGGGTTTAGGCACCAAATCCTCGTTGTAGACATTGTCGATAAAGTGATTCTTGGCATGCACATTATGAATGCCTACAGATTTGTTGCAAACTTAACAGAGAATGTCCTGAGAGTTGGCCAAGAAAGGATAAAGCTTTGCATGATTAAAATGACAGGGCCTGGGAACTATTCAATCAAGCAAGTGGCATTGGCCGAAGAAAGAAGACAACAGGTGTGGTCAAGAGGAACCTTTCCTATTGCAGACAGAAATGGAAGAAAAACTAGCAGAGGAAGTACAAATAAGTGTAACGGCAAAAGAAGTGATTAGAAAGCCAAATACAGGTGTCAAGGAAAAACCCTTGTTTTTTCTTGAGTTAATGGAAGCGCCTGGGTTAAAATTTGCTGAAGATGAAGTTATGCAAGAGGTTGTTGATGAGAACTAAACAGACTTGGACCAGCTAATGGTGTATAGGTCATCAGTTCATGACGCAATGGGAGTGATTCCAGCCAGTGGCGTAGCTAGCCTTTTTGGTGCCCGGGGCAAGGCGATCGTCGGCCACCTCACCTTCACAGTTAAAGGGGGACAAACGAGTAAAAATGAAGGCTCATCCAGTGAACAAAGTACTTAATAAATGCAAATCTGTAGATTTTTGTATGAAAGCATGTCCAGCAACGTGTTAACAATATTTGTTAAGTTAAAATTAAGAAATTACATATTATAATATTACCGGTATTCAGTTTGTAAACATGTATTATTAACAAATGTAGACTATAAAAAATATAGTAATGTAAAAAATGTATGATGTAATAATGTTCTAATAAACATGCAGATTCCTTGTAGTTCTAAACCGCATCTTCAAAACAATATCCTAAAGCAACATAAAGTTAAACAAAGAATTACATTAAAAGTAATAAAATAAATCTGTTACCATTACAGGTTAATGGTTCCGTCTTCTATTAATAAACACTTAATATTTATTTTTAATATTTAATAAATGTTTAAAACGAGACATTTTAAAATGTAACTTTCCTGGTCTTAATTGCTGCAAAGTGGATTATTAAATAACTATAATCTAAAGACGAAGCAATGTCGTTTTTAATTGAAAGTATCGCTAGATTTGATACCCTGTCTTGAGATATTGTTGATCGTAGGTACGGTTTAATCAATTTAAGCTTACTAAATGATCTTTCACAAGAAGACACAGACACTGGTAAAGTAAGAACAAATTTTTTAAGCTGTTGCTAGTGTTTTGTATGCTTCTAATCTCATTGAAGAAATGTATTGTAGCAGTCCCTGAGGTATAAAGTCTTTTTGTTCTCCGTTAATGTTTTCCCTTTTAAATAAAATGACGGCTTTCAAGTCACTGAAAAATTCTTCACTGTTTAGGACATGTGGATACAGTTTTGCAAGCGCTGTGTACTTAATATTGATCTGGAAAAGCTGTACCTTAAAATGTATATCCCCCATCATTTACGTACACCTCAAATTTACTGAGGAACCCAAAGCGTTTTTATAACTCTTTTATGTTAGAGAAACGGCTTTAAATTTCAACTGACAGTTTGTCCAAATTTCTATTAGAGAACGTCGCATTTCTTGCCGAACGGTTACTGCAGAATCGCCTGCATACTCCCCTGGCATCGTGTGCTTCCTTCTTATCCTTTTTTTATACTGACACTCCATTCATTACATACCTGCTCTGCCTTAGTAACGACATTGTCACACAGCTCATTCCTCCAAACTTTTAATTTGTCTGTTAGCGTATCCAGAAGTGTCAATGCCTTATTTATTAAAAGCATAATAACTTAAAAGTATTTTAACATGTTTCGCACAAAGTATATTTTTATACGTTAAAAATTTATCCAAGTATTTTAACAAAGCCAGAACCTGGAAACTGTTCTGGCTGGTTAGTTACATTTGGATGGTTAGTAATTGACTCTTGATGTCCTATCAGTGCCATATTTTGTTCTGTAAGATTTTGGTACTGTGACAATGACCCGTTCGAGGATTTCTTTCCATGTCTTAACTGCTTTACTTATTTGTTCCTGAAGTAGAACATCAATAAGTCCCCCTTTGGTTAAAGAACATTCCAATTCCTTCCATCAAAAATCGCAGAGCGATGAGCAGGACTATTTTCATGATCCTGAATACGGGGATTTAACTTTCACCATGACGAAAACACATTTTTACTATTGAAATGGCTTCTTTGATAGTTTTTTTTGTAGAAATAAAGTGCAATAAAAACAAAATAGAGATTTTTTAGTTGGAGAAAAAGACATCCAAGTGTTACCTTTTCGCCATTTTACAAGGTTTTATCAAACCAATACTTGTTTAACGATCATCCAGCTTCATCTTCAGGAAAATGGCTGTCCTTGTTCTGCAACTGACATGTTCCTCTATTTACCATTATATCATGGAAGGATTGACATTTCTCGCTTGGCCAAGCTCCCATATCTTGTAGGGAAGCACCGGGAACATGGTTTACATTGTTATTAGTAATGTTCTGTCCTTCATCCCCTGTAATTTCAAGACTGCACGATGCACACCATCCATGGTACTAGAACCAACCGAATCTTGTAACTGTACTTTGACACTTTCACAGTTTGAAGTATTCACATCGTTAACTTTACTGTATTTATCAACAGCGTCATCATGAATAACATCCATTTTATGATCGCAACTTGATTCCTTGTTAAGTGTAATATTTTGACACTCAGGGTTTGATTTTCCTTGAATCAAAGACTTCATAAACTCTTTAGGACTTGTTGTAGTTCTTAATCTTATATTAAGAAAATCTTATATTCCTATAGTTCTTAAGGAATAGTCAAAGAAACAAGTTGCTTGTAGTTTTATAAAATGAAAACAATTTGCCGCCCTCCTGGCTATGCCGCGCGGGGCGGCTGCCCCCCTTGGCCCCCCTAGCTACGCCTCTGATTCCAGCAAATCCAGTGGTTGAGCGGAAGACTTGTATTCCTGAGAGCTTGATATTCGGATCACATGAGACTGAATTCGAAGAACCTGAGAATTATCCTTTGCAATGTCCTTCACCTAGATTGCATGGCCAAATATTATTTCAGAGACTGTTTGCCAGTTCGGGACTAACAGGCTTACGGAGCTTAAGGAGGGGGCAGTGTAACGAGAAGCCTATTAGAACAGCCCAGAACATTATTCACCCCCTCGGCAAGTGTGGTAGGTGTTGCCTCAGTCAAGGCCGCTGACAAGTAGGTGTTCTAATGTCTTCAAGAACACTTGAGATACGCTTTAAGCTGGCATGCAGTAAGGAGGGAAAGCTATACTTGACCTCTGCGCTACCTATAAAAGAGCCATAGCTGAAGGGTTGTCAGTTCTGTGGTGTTGAGCGACTTCTTTAGCACGGATAGAGTGTTTGTAGTAAAGTGTTGTTGTTGTGTAATAATTAGTGCAGAATTCTTTATATTTGACATTATTATTGTGTGTGGACAATTTTTACTTGAATTGTTGTAACAGATTATCTTGCTGATTACAAATTATTAATTGTGATAATTAAAGCTGGTTTTTAGTGACTTGATTGGTGTCTTGTATTGTGTTTTCCCTATACCATATAGTGGACCACCATATCAGGTAGACCGCTGTAACAATATGATACCGTTATATCCTTTACTCATGCTTGGATGAAAAATGATATAACCACAAGGTTTTGCGCTGACATGCTCGATTTGTCTTCCTGTACTGTTACAGACTGCATGTTTGCACCAACTTTGTGCTCTAAAATACTGTAGTAATATGGGTTCGGGAAAAATCATTGAAGCTAGTGTGTTGTGATTGTTCAGCAGAAACTTCTTAGTTGGCTGTGTTTTCCCACAATAGTAGGTGTCTGATGGTACCTGTCCACCATTATACAGAACATTATCCACCCCCTCGGCAAGTGTGGTAGGTGTTGCCTCAGTCAAGGCCGCTGACAAGTAGGTGTTCTAGTGTCTTCAAGAACACTTGAGATACGCTTTAAGCTGGCATGCAGTAAGGAGGGAAAGCTATACTGGACCTCTGTGCTACCTATAAAAGAGCCATAGCTGAAGGGTTGTCAGTTCTGTGGTGTTGAGCAATTTCTTTAGCACGGATCAAGTGTTTGTAGTAAAGTGTTGTTGTTGTGTAATAATTAGTGCAGAATTCTTTATATTTGACATTATTATTGTGTGTGGACAATTTTTACTTGAATTGTTGTAACAGATTATCTTGCTGATTACAAATTATTAATTGTGATAATTAAAGCTGGTTTTTAGTGACTTGATTGGTGTCTTGTATTGTGTTTTCCCTGTACCATATAGTGGACCACCATATCAGGTAGACCGCTGTAACAATATGATACCGTTATATCCTTTACTCATGCTTGGCTGAAAAATGATATAACCACAAGGTTTTGCGCTGACATGCTCGATTTGTCTTCCTGTACTGTTACAGACTGCATGTTTGCACCAACTTTGTGCTCTGAAATACTGTAGTAATATGGGTTCGGGAAAAATCATTGAAGCTAGTGTGTTGTGATTGTTCAGCAGAAACTTCTTAGTTGGCTGTGTTTTCCCACAACAGTAGGTGTCTGATGGTACTTGTTGCGAAGAAAAAGACTGTTTTCTTCATGCTATGGCATACAGAAACGCTGAAGCCCTGCTTGCAAAATTATAGTGTCCATAAGGCCTGACACAACCCTATAATTTCTGGTTTGTGGAGAGCATACAATGGAGTACCCAGTTTACATGGGATGAATTTTCAACATATGATTGTCAGTCACAGTCAGAATTTTGTAGACACATATGGCACACAGTCAGAATAAATAGGGCACATACGCACAGTTGATCGTTAAACGTCGTACAGGCATGAATGCGGAGCCTTCATAAATTAATTAGATTCATATCTGTGAATTCACATACAAAGGAACCAATTTGTTCCAAAAAATATGACAGATATTCATGCATACAGGTCGCCTGAATTTGTAGGTGTATAGTTAATGAACACAAAGTAATGTATATTCGTTATAATATCTATATTATAAATGTGGTTAGGATTTACATACTAATTTTCTCCTGTGTATCATAAACAGGAGTCATTTAAATTGGAGGTATGGCATCTAGTTTAGTTTTATAGTCTTTCTAAAATAGACTATAGGCTGCGTGAATGTTCTGCCTAAATTCTCGAATTCGGGGATTAAGTAAAAAAAAGAACGAATTATGTTTACAATTGAATCTGTTGATTTCTTGTAATATGGATAATACATAAAACAAAATACAACCTATTTGTTGTACAACACAAATGTACGCACTGGTGGAGCTGTGGAAAATAGGTGAAATTAAAAAATTTGGTAGGCTTTGAGTTAACCATATTGTTTGCTAAGACTGTAAAGGCTTCGGGCATAAAGGCGATGTTTTCGTTACTGCCTGATGTTTCGATGGCTCAAGTGGGTGTCATCGTCAGAGTAGGGATGGATAGCAGTACGATGTAGACAGTGGCGTACCAACGCCTTTGGGGGCCCGGGGCGGGAGTTCCTGGCCGTGGCCCCCCCTTTATTAATCACTCCCCATATTGTGCCTCTACTATCGGCACCACAAAACTGAGTCATAATCTTATATCCATAAAAACTATTGGAAAAAAAATATGTGGAAAGAACTAACTATGTAAGTATTAATAGAACTTAAAGGAAAACTAAAATAAAAACACAGATTTTGCGTTTTTTTATTACTTTTTCAAATATGTAGTTTTTATTTCAATTAAAATTAATGACAATATGTAGAAAAATGCTTAATTTTTCAACTTAAATCCTTACTACGTACATGTTCTGACGTATTATAAAACTAGGCAAAATATTTAATTAACTTCAGTACTGAATCTGTATATTGTGAGCATTATTTGCTGAAAAACATTTTCAACCATTGTTAGTTGTAAATGAAAGTGTTGTACTGATAATTATGTCCTACAAAATATGTATTATAAGACAGGAAAAACTTACACAAAATAAAATACTCTCAATGATTTATAGAAACTGCTTTTTATGAGCTTTCGCTTTTGCAAATATTTTGATACATTCGTCAAAATTTATTGTATTAGCTACTTTACTTTCCATAGAAAGTATGGCTAAACTATTCAGTCTTGATTGACTCATTGTTGAGCGAAGATAACTTTTTATTAGATTTAACTTTGAAAAACTTCTTTCACAAGAAGCAATGAATACACATATCGTTAAAAATATCCTAAGTGCTACACAAAGGTTGGGAACTGATTCTTGTAAGTCCATTTCGATAATAAAATCCATCATTTCAATGATGACCATTGTTTTGGCACTTCTTTTTTGATGTCTGCAGCTTGAACGTGACGTCGTAGCCGCTGTATTTTGGGTAACATTTCTTCCTTTTGGAGTTCATCAAATGTCTGGGTTAGGTTTGAAATGAGCTGAGCGAGTTCTTCAACATCTGTCTCCATAAGATGAGCAGACTGTATAGCAGCGAATCGTTCATTCATAGTTTCCATTGAAGCCGATCTCATTGTCAGTTCTTGATAAAATTTATCTATACATTCAAACATGCATCTTCTTAAATCTTGTTGTACAGAGAGGCCTTCGTCTCTTGCGTTTTCTCCTGGCATCATTTTCTTGAATCTTCTACGTCCACTTTTTTCAACTGGTATGTCCAAGTCATTACAAGTGATTGTTGCAAAATCAAGTGCACTTCCAACCATCTCTTCTCGGGTTTCTTGTAAAAAAAGTTTCTAAGTTTTCAACTTTTGTATACTTTTGTCAAGTGTTATCCCCTTTATCTGAAGATATTTTTGAGCATGGTTGACTTATTCAAGAACGTGACACCACAAATGAAGGTAGGCAAGAAACGTGAAGTTGCAGATGTTCGTCCATAAAATTTCTGCTGAACCTCTTGTGTCAACATTTTCAGTTGGTTCGCACAACTTTTCTACAGCCTTTACCAACTTTTCATAGTATTTCATCACAGGTTTTACTGCCTCATGATGTGCACTCCATCTAGTTTGTGACAACTTTTTTACTGTTACTCCTAAGGTTTCAACTAGTACATCCCATCTGTGAGTTGAACACGAAAAGAAGTTGTAAATGCTTTCTAGTGTACCAAAAAATGTAATACAAGAAGGAACACTTCCAAAAGCGTGAACTCCGCACAAATTGAGCGAATGATTGGCACATGGGACAAACATTGCTTTTGAATTCAACTGGCGAATCCTTGTTTGAACACTGGAGTGGACACCTGCCACAGTGGAAGCGTTATCGTAGCCTTGACTTCGGCATAGATTCAAGTCCAGTCCATCACTGTTAGGTGCATTCAATATTTCTTCTGTAACATCAAGAGCCTTCTTACCAGCAAGAGGGAAAAATCCTAAGAACGACTCTCTCACCTCAACTTTTCCGCCTTCAATATGCACATACCTGATTACTTCGCTTATCTGATCTTGGTGAGATACATCAGGTGTACTGTCAAAAAGTATTCCATAGTACATCGCCTTATTTACATTTTCAATGATTTTCTCTTTGACAATTTTCCCCAAAAGTGAAATAAACTCATTTTGAATTTTAGGGGACAAATATGACGTTAAAACTTCCCCTTTTGGTACAGTCTGTTGCTGGATTCTCACCAAATGTTCTTTTAGCACAGGATCATAATGTGAAAGGAGTTCGACTAATTCTAAGAAGTTCCCCTGTTTTCAGAAAGTTGGTGCTCCCTATGTCCTCGGAAAGGACAGGAAAGGACACAATATTCTTATGTCATAAAAATATATATATTCGAAGGCCTCTTAGAATTTAGAATTACCCGCAATAATCTATGAATAGAATGGGTTGTAAAAATGTGATTTAAGTTTTTTATGAGACACATTTTAAATTTTAAATACAGATTCGTCTCGTCGTGGGCCCCCTCCCAGGCGGGGGCCTGGGGCGGTATGCCCCCCCGCCCCTTGGTACGCTACTGGGTGTAGATGTCCCCAATACTACCACTTCATTACTGGATGACGTTTCGACACCTTGAGGGGGCACCATCATCAGAGAAGTGATTGATAGCAGGAGGTCTGGGTGTACGGTAACAAACATCTTTTTGCTTTTTGTATAGGTGGACATCTGTACATCCTGCTAGTGATCCCTACTTTAATGATGACAACCACTCGAAATTGGAACAAAGTAAATCCTATTTCTTATTAAATAAAATTTTATTTTGCTTATAATTGTGACCCATTTTCTCAGCTTGTATAAAAAACAGGATAGTAATTCTTTATTTTTTTTGCCTTAGAAAACATATATTTCAGTGTACACTAACATTTCTGTATACAATGTCACAAAAAGTATTAAAATTTGTATATCAAATTATCTGATAATTATCAACTAAAAATAAAGAAGAGAATACTAAATTATAAACAACTGATAGCCATCTGACACACAAAATAACGTCCATTCTTATAGATAGATGAGGTAAACTTGCTGTCAAAATTTCATTTAACTATTTTTCTTCTTCCTCTAGTTATACATCCCTCTATGAGATTTGGCTTCCTCAACAATCCTACACCATCCCTTTCTGTTCTCAGCAACAATCTTCCGTCCTCTGATCTCCAAGGTTCACAGGTACTCCTCAACACACTCCATCCACCTCTTTCTTGGTCATCATCTGGGCCTAGACTCCAAGGGTTTCCATTTTATGATAGCTCTCGTATTTCTGATCTCTTCCGTACTGTTATGACGGTCTAACTGATTGTCATATGGTACAGTAAAAAACAACATATAACACACCCATGAAATCAATAATAACCAGCTTTAATTACACAATTAATAATTTGTAATCAACAGATAGTCTCTTACAACAATTGAAGTAAAAACTGTCCACACCCTATAATAATGTCAACTACAAAAAATTATGCACTACTTAGAACAATCCATCACTTCACTACAAACACTCGATCCAGGCTAAAGAAATCGCTCACAACACCACTGAACTCATAAGCCGGATGCTATGGCTTTACATACATAGTGCACGTGTTCTAGAAATTTTCCATCCTCACTTCACACCACTTAATACGTATCTCAAGGGTTCTGGAATACACTGGAACCTACTTGAGAGCGGCCTTGACTGGTGCACACCTGCCACATTGGACTGGGAGGGGGGAGTGGAGAGTGTTCTAGGCTCCTCGTTGTACTGCCCCCTCTTTAAAACTGTTCATCCCGATCTAGTGAACTGTCTCTGAAGTAATACTTGGACAGTGATCTAGGTGGACGACCTTGAATTTTTGCTGTCCTTCCTGTTGAATCTGATAAACTACATTGTTGATTCTCTTTTTCACAGTGTAAGGTCCTTCCCAGTTGGTCTGCAGTTTAGTTGAGTGACCACAACGGCGCTTTAGGTTGAACAACCAAACCTGATCTCCTTCTTCGAAACCCACACTATTTCTGCCAATATCATACCGAGTTTTCACTTTATCACTAGCTATCTTCAGCTGTTCTCTTATCAAGTGATTCATTTCTCGCAGTTGGTTTTCTAGTTGCGAGGAATAGTTCTGTGGTTCTTGGGACTGAGTCTCAGGTGATCCGAACATCAAGTTTTTGGAAGACGAATCGCCTGCCCAAAAACCAATTTTGCTGGTGTCATGCTGGTTGTGTTGTGTACTGATGACCTATACGCTATGAGGAATAGTGGTATATGTTGATCCCAGTCTGTTTGGTTCTTGTCAACAATATTTGAAAGATGCTGCTCAACCATTCTGTCCGACTGAGGATGGAGAGGTGTTGTCCTGGTCTTTCAAATTCTGAGTAGACAGCATAATCCTTTAAACATTCCTGATTCAAAATTCCTCCCTTGATCACTGTGTGGGTTTCTGTAGGAGCTCCATAACGGCAACAGAAGTTGTGAACTAATGCCTTTGCCACAGTGGTAACCTCCTTATTTGGAATTGCAAAAGCTTGTACCCACTTAGTAAAATAGTCGGCTATAACCATGATGTACCAGTTTCCGTCGTCAGTAACTGGGAAAGGTCGAGGCATGTCTATGGCAATTCTCTTGAATGGCAGTCCAATGTTATACTGCCTCATTTTCCCTCTGATTCTGGTTTGTGGGCCCTTGGTTGCAGCACATATTTTACATGTCCGACACCATTCCTCTAAGTATGGCAAAGATGAATCCAATAGAATTGCTTCCATATTTTGTCAAGGGTTTTGTTAATGCCAAAATGACCTCCAGATGTTCCATCATGCATCTCCTTCAAAACAGACTGCACTTACCTTCGGGAAACTATCAGCTGCATGACCACGTCTTGTCCATCTGCACTTTCACAAGCCCTTTACAGCAATTCGTTCTCTAAGGTAAGATTCCCATTGTGCCCAGTAGCCCTTAAGCACTTCCGAACCATTACAGATATCTTGCCAATCCGGACTGCGACCTTCCTCTTTTGCCGTCAAGATCAGTTCAATGTCTTCATCCGTCATCTTTTCTTGTCGAAAATCTTGTGTCGTCCAGCCATCTGCCAGGAAATTTATAGTGATGGCTTGAACATGTTCATATGCGTTCTGCTTTTTCTTTCTGCAGCAATGTCGGCAATCTTCCAAGCACGGTCTTCAGGATAAGCCATCTACATTACCATGCGGGCACCCTCACCAATGTTTTATCTTGAAGTTGTACTCTTGCAGACATTCAAGCCACCTTGCCAACAGCCCTTCCGGATTTTTAAATCTCTGAAGTGCAACATGAATGGTGCATAGTGTAAACTATCTCCCATAGAGGTATTTATGGAAGTGCTATAAAACTTGGATGATTGCCAGCAACACTCTCCTTGTAATGCAATAATTTCTCTCTGGTTTAGAAGAGCAAGGAACGGAGACCCAATGAGCGGCGCCTCAGAATAAAGTAAGGAAGAATGGAAGACCGAAGTGCTAGCGGTGTGGGAAACTTGGACATCTACAACAAGATTGAAGGGTTAGAGTTCAGCAGCAGGGAAACAAGCAGTAATCGGTACAATGGGGCATGTGCTGACTAATTGAAGGAAAAAAGCCTCTAGACAATATCCAAATTCTACACTTCAAAAAAATAGCGGGAGCTTGGTGGTTACCAGATTCTTTCAAGAAACGCCAGCCTCTATTACAGTTGACACAGGTGCAACAGTTTCCATTGTGCGCCCTGATATGGTGAAAGCCAATCTGGTGCTCTTGCAATTTGTGAACAGCTACTGCACGGCCTGTAAAAGTGTTTGGAACAGTGGAGATACACCTCAATCGGCTTGAGTTTCATCATCAAGTACTTGTTGCAGACATTGTGGACGAAGCAATTCTTGGTGTGGACATTATGAAGGCATATGGTTTTATAGTCGATTTCAAAAACAATGTCTTGAGAACCGGAAAAGAAGAGGTAATGCTCTCCATAAAGAATACATCAGAAAAATCGATGGATGTGATAAATCAAATGGTCGTAACTGTCCCACCAAACTCCAAAAAGAGCATCATGGTTAGAACTGAGGTAGACACTAGGGGCTAGACTCTATATTGGAACTCCAGTTAGCCACAATTGTCAGAAGTTTAGTAAAACCTGATGGAACTGGAAATGTACCTATTAGAATGGCGAATATATTGGATCAAGCTGTCACTTTCCAAAGCAGTAAGCACCAAGGTAAAATGTCTCCTGTGACCTGGGTAGCAGGAATGATGCAACGAAGATCCAGTGCTTCGGACACTTCCAAACTACCACAGGAACTTCAAAAACTGTTGAGCAGATCTTCTAATGATGTCTCAGGTGGTGAGATAAAAAGAACTCAGACAGTTTTTACATGAATTTAAAGATTCTTTTGCAATTCGGGGCCAGTAACAAAGAAGAACATCTCTGGTTCAACATCGCATCAATACCAGGGATACAACACCGATGTGCCAACCTCCTCGAAGACCTCCATTAGCTAAGCAAGAGGAAATGTCTCGGTTAGTACAGGACATGTTGACAGAAAGAATAATCGAGCCTTCGTCAAGTGCTTGGTATTCTCTGGTAGTGCTGGTTGCGAAGAAGGACAGTGAATTATGTTTCTGCGTAGACTACCAGATGTTGAATGACGTGACAATGAAAGATTTCTATCCACTACCTCGCGTTGATGGTACACTCGACATGCTGTCTGGAGAAAAGTGGTTTTCCACATTGGACCTGAAGAGTAGATATTGGCAAGTTGGTCTTCATAAATAAAACAAGGAAAAGACCGCTTTCTCGACCCCAAGCGGCCTATTCCAATTTAATGTCATGCCATTTGTACTCTGTAATGAACTGACAACATTCAAAAGATTGATGGATCTGGTCCTCCAAGGCCTGATATGCAAAACTTACCTTGTTTATTTAGACGATGTCATAGTCATTGGGAAGACTTTCAAAGACCATTTGGAAAACTTTACAGAGGTTGTAACTAGAATTCACGGTGCCCAACTGAAGCTGAGCCCGAAGAAGTGTTCTCTATTCCAGAAGGAAGTACAGTATCTGGGCCATGTGGTTTCAGCAGCGGGTGTTAGCATGGATCCTAATAAAGTAGATGCCATAGGAGACTGGCCAGTGCCGAAGAGTAAACATGAAGTTCAGAGTTTCTTGGGTTATGCTCATATTACAGACGTTTTGTGAAAGGCTTCGCTACTATTGCTAAACCACTATATGAGCTAACGGAAAATAAACGAAACTTCCAGTGGTCGAGAGAGTGTGATCAACCAACCAGGATTTTGAAAATTGTATTATGTTTGCAGGAGAAAAATGAGAGTATAATGTTGGATTGCATTTGAGAGAATTGCCATAGACATCGCTGGACCTTTCCCAGTTACTGATGATGGGAACCTTCTGTTGCCGTTATGGAGTCCCTATGGAAATTCATGGATCAAGGGAGGAATTTCAAGTCAGGAGTGTTTAAAAGATTATGCCGTTTACTCGGAATTCAAAAGACCAGGACAATGCCGCTCCATCATCAGTCGGACAGAATGGTTGGGAGTTTCAATAGGACACTTGAACAGCATCTTTTCGAAGGTTGCTGACAAGAACCAAACAGACAGGGATCAACGGATACCACTATTCCTAATGGCATATAAGCCATCAGTACACAACACAACTGGCATGACTCCAGCAAAATTGGTGTTTGGGCAGAAGATCCGTCTTCATTCAGACTTGATGTCCAGATCACCTGAGACTCAGTCCCAAGAGCCACAGAACTATTCCTCGCAATTAGAAAACCAAGTGCGAGTAATGAATTGCTTGATGAGAGGATGGCTGAAGATAGCCAGTGATAAAATGAAAACTTGGTATGACATTCGCAACAATAGTGTGGGTCTCCATGAAGGAGATCCAGTTTGGTTGTACAACCCAAAACACTATCGTGGTTGCTTACCTAAGCTTCAAACTAACTGGGAAGGACCTTACCTGTGAAAAAGAGATTCAATGATGTTGTTTATCAGATTCAAAAGGAAGGACAGTGAAAATTCAAGGTCATCCACCTACATCACCTGGCCAAATATTAGTTCAGAAACGGTTTGGCAGTTTGGGACGAACAGGCTTAAGGAGGGGGCAGTGTTATATAATACAGAACAATCTCATACATTTGATAGTGTCATTCTACAAGCTACCCAACTAGCCCAGCAGGTACGTGTTTTTTCCAAGGCCGCACTGAAGCAACCTCTAGAATTTTCGAGTGCTTGTTAAGGATACATATTATGGAACCCTGCAGACTATAAATAGCCAACACCTGCCGCTCAGTTTTCAGTTTACTTTGGGCGATTACTCAGTGTGTTTCAATTGGCTTTTAGTGAAAAGTGGTTATTGTGCAGGACTCTATTAGTTGACATTATTATTGTGTGTGGTCAAATTTAATTTGAATTATTGTACGAGTATAATCTTGTTGAATAACTTGTTGGTTACAAACTGTTATTTGTGATTAATTAAAGCTCGTGATTATTGATTTCATTTGTGTCTGTATTTTGTTTTCCACTGTACCATACTGTGATCAGTGAGACCATCGTAACACTATATACCTACATTAAACTGAATAATGGCATAATGTATACAAAATTTGAATGTTTTAAAGCCCAACAAATCTGGATTTTCGTATTTTTCCCACTGACCCTATTAACTAACTCATTTGGGTTTTGCGTTTGTCTGTTCTGGTATGTTTATTGTAGGTCTGGATGACTCAAATCTCTAAAAATTTATTTAATTTGTGTTGCAAATAATTGTGGTACACTCTGTTTGTGACTATAAGGCTCCCCTGTAAGTAAACCCCTAGTAAGTAAACTCCTATTGTACTTACAGCATGAGTCACTAAGTGATTAACTAATGCAGTGGTTAACAAAGTGACTACCTTTGGGACATGAACCATATTGTGGGTTAGTGTCAGTTGATATTTTATGGAAACAGATTGCCAGTACATCCTTCCTTAAGTTTTCTAAATTATTTACATCTGTTCTAATAGCCATGCCATACTATGCCTGCAAGTTGTCAGTTTCAGTATTTGTTAGCCATCTGTACCACTTATTTGTTTACCATCACCTAGCATTTTCCCTTTACAGTTGGTAATCAGTTTCCTCAACCATGTTTCCATTCTTTTTGCACATGTGCAATGCATTCCATGTTTTTTTTTTTTAATTTCAACACCGTCTTCATAAGGTTTTGTTTCACATATGAGGGTCATTTGAAAAGTTCGTGGTCTACTATATAAACGAATGTACGGCGTGTGGCGTTTTTGTTTTTTACCACATCATGGCGCCATGTTCGCCCCCTTGAACAGCTGTGAAGCGTCAAGTAGGGTCAAGTCATTGTTGCAGAGAAACAGCTACATAAATAAGGTTATCTCACAGCAACGCTGAAAATGGAACACCATTGCAGTGATCAAATTTTTTGTTAAAAAAGGTTTAATGTCAACAGAAAAATTTTTTATGAGATAAAGAATGTGTTGGGTGATGCTGGACCTTCATTTACTACAGTGAAAAAATGGGCTACTGAATTTAAATGTGGTCGTGTAAGTTTGGAAGATGACCCCCGTGTACTGAGCATCCGAAAAGTGCCACTACACCAGAAATCATCATTAAAGTGCACGATATTGTTTTGGAAGATCGCCATTTGAAGGTGTCTTAAATTGTTAAGCCTGTGGGTATCTCAGATGAAAGGGTACATCACATTCTTATTGAGGAATTATGTATGAAAAACTGTTTGGAAGATAGGTGCTGCGTTTGTTGACAAGTGACCAAAAACGCATGCAAATGCAAGCTTCTCAAGAATCTTTGGAGCTTTTAAGAAAAATCTGAAAGATTTTATTTCTAGATTTGTAATAACTGATGAAACTTGGGTCCATTACTTCACTCTAGAAACCCAAAACAGTTGAAACAATGGATGTATAGTGATTTGCCGCCTCCAAAAACGGTAAAATCAATTTTGTAGGCAGGAAAGTGTATGGATCCATTTTTCTGGGATGCTAAGGGGATATTGTTACTAGATTGTCTTGAAAAGGGTCAAACGAAAAAATGGAGAGTATTACGCTAACCTTTTGAGCCAATTAAATGTAAAAATTTGAGAAAAAAGATCAGGTTTAGCAAAGAAGATCATTTTCCATCAGGAAAATGCACGCCTGCACATATGTGTTGTGTCTATGGCACAAATCACCGAGTTGAAGTACGATCTGTTCCACCATCCACCTAATTTAGCACCATCTGACTTTCATCTATTCCCAAACCTCAAAAAAGTTTTGAGGGGAAGCGATTTTACTCAGATATTGAGCTGAAAGCAGCAGTAAATGGTTATTTTGAGGACCAAGAAGAATCGGATTTCTCAACGGGGTAAGTGACGGCGTAATGACATGACACTTCACTGCTGTTCTTGGTGCGAACGTGGCGCCACGATATGGTAAAAAACAGAAATACCACACATTTGTTTCTATGGTAGGCCGCGAACTTTTCAAATGACCCTCGTACATTCAGAAATCCCTTTCTACCACCATCTCTAAGGTATTTAACACACCTTGTTGAGGTTCACACACCTAACCTTATTGTTCGTTAGAATAAGGAGGAAATGCAAACATATTTTTAAAAGACGTTTAATGAAGAAATTTGTGTTAGTGGTTGAAATCACAATCAGAATGATCACAGTTGCATACCACTATGTAAAAATTATCCCAATTAGCGCTTTCAAGCTTCACAGCCCATCGTCAGATTGGAATAGACACAAAATAAGTGGAAACAACCCCTTCACCCCTCTCCACCACCATGCTCACACACAACAAGCTATAATATAAATGACCCTTCCCCACCCCCTAAAACCCTGTCCCACCATCTGTGGAGTTACATATTTTTTCTAGCAAATTCCTTGTGTTTCAGTGTTGTGTGTGTGTGTGTGTGTGTGTGTGTGTGTGTGTGTGTGTGTGCATCCTTTTAAACTACCCACTTCCTCTCCACACACGTGGGTCAGTCAACACCCTTATTTTAAAACATCCAAATAGTACTATGCAAAATAATTCTTAATATTATCTATCTGTCCTCTATCATTTACTTCTTAATCATGTTATAAAATATTTCTTCATTATCAAATTTAATTTTAATATTAATTAAATTGTCTAACCCTTTTTCTCTCTCTTTCAATATTTCTAACTCCTCTCTAAGCTTCCTTTCAACTGTGTTATTCACTACTTTTACAATTTCGTATTCTTCCAAAGGATTAACAAACTTATGGTTGTCTTCTATGAAATGTCTTGCATATAACGAATTGGTTGTTCTATTACCTTCTCCACGTTTGTGGTCAGACAACCTGCATACGAATTTCCGTCCTGTCTCTCCTAGGTACACCTTGTTGCAGTCTTTACATTTTAATTTATAAATTCCGCTTTTCTGTAATACTGGAATTTTTTCTATATTCTTATTCCTTATCTTATCAAATACCGTTTCACATTTTTTAATAGCTATATCTACTCCATATTTATTAAAACATTTTATAATTTTTCTAGTATGTGAACCTATGTATGTCAATGACCCTGCATAATTCTTTTGTTCTGGTTCTATTTTATCTTTTTGTATGTTAACCCTTTTCATAACTTTATCCACTATGTTGGTGTTATAATTATTATTCCTTACAATTCCCTTTATCGTTCAAACACTTCTGAGCTCTGTAACAAAATGAATTGATTGCCGCCATTTTATATCTATATGGGTGGTAAGACTCTCTTGGTATAATTATATCAGAATACGACTCTTTCCTAAATATCCCAAACTGTAGTTTCTCATTATCTTTAATTTCTATGTTTAAATCTAAGTAATTTATTTTCTTACCTCCTATCTCTTCTTTGAATTGTAAGTTTTTATCCTTACTATTTACCTCATTTATAAACTCATGCACTTCTTCTATGCTTCCTTCCCAAATTACTAATACATCATCAACGTATCTAGACCATAATTTTATATTGTTTTTATACTTAGTGGAAGTTATTAATTGCTTTTCAAAATCATTCATGTATATTTCAGCAAGAATAGGGGATAATGAAGACCCCATAGGTAAACCTTTTTTCTGTATATAAAACTTGTTATTAAACCTAAAATAGTTCTGATTTACACATTCTTTAATTACTTTGATCAACTGCTTTTTATACCTGTATTCTCCCATATTATTATCGTTTATTAACTTAATAACTTTATTTACTGTGATATTGGTAAACATGTCCTTAACATCCAGTGATATCAATTTTGTATTTACATTAATCCTAATATTTTCTAATTTTTCTATCAATTTTACATTATTCTCTATGTTGTATTTTGTCCCAAATTCATATTTCTCTTTCAGTACTCTGCTAACTTCCTTTGATAATTTATAAACAGGTGCATTAATAAAAGAAACAATCGGTCTAATTGGTTTTCCTTCTTTATGTATCTTAACCTGACTTTTAAAAGTTGGTGCTGTTGGATTGCTTTCCAATAAATACTTTTTCTTATTTTCTTCTATAAATGTTATCTGTTTCATCATTTGTTTTATCCTTGACTGGTACTTACTTGTATAATCATACTTTATTTCCTCGTATGGTCCTTCCCTTATAAATTCTTCCGTTTTCTTTATGTATTCGTCCTTTCTCAGTAGTACCATTGTATTTCCTTTGTCCGCCTTCGTTACTATAATATCATTCTTCTTTATTTTATTCTTTAGTTTAGTTACAGTTGATTTGATTTTTTGTTCATTTTTTGAATTATACAAACTTCTCTTAAATATTTTATCTACTACATTCCCTACTTCCCACCTTATTCTTTTTTTATCATTTTCATTTCCTAGTTTTTGTATTATGCTTTCGCATTCAATAATCGTTTTTTCTTGATTTAATTCTGGTGGCGGTGCGTATTTTAAGCCTTTTGCTAACATTTCTTTTTCTTCTGTATTGAAATTTACCTCTGTAAGGTTTATTACTCTTTTTTCATAGTTATTCTTAGAGAGGTGTTCCTTTTTTACTTCGTTCTTTTTTATTAACTTATTTAACTTATCTACCATTTTTTTTCTTTTTCTTTTCCAATTTCTTTTCTACGTACCCCAAACCAAAATTATATAATATTTCTTCTAACTCTCCATACGAGTATATTCTTAACAATTCTATGTGTCTGTCATATAATTCCCTATTATATCTATTGATTAAGCCGTAGAGTGACCTTATTTCCAGTTTTATCCACAACTTCTCGCTTTGTTCTTTTACTTTTTTGGCTACACTGTTCTTATTTTTAATTTTAACTTGAGCATACTTTGGGATGACATTATTATCCAGACATTGTTTATTAAACTATATTTTACTTAAAACCCTCTTCAATTTAACTTTTAACTTAAGATATTTAAATACTTTACTTACCTTATTGTTGTCGTTTATTACCTCATTGTTGTTGTCCATTACCTGTAGTCGATTGCACATCTTAACAGACGTTTAATGAAGAAATTTGTGTTAGTGGTTGAAATCACAATCAGAATGATCACAGTTGCACACCACTATGTAAAAATTATCCCAATTAGCGCTTTCAAGCTTCACAGCCCATCGTCAGATTGGAATAGACACAAAATAAGTGGAAACAACCCCTTCACCCCTCTCCGCCACCATGCTCACACACAACAAGCTATAATATAAATGACCCTTCCCCACCCCCTAAAACCCTGTCCCACCATCTGTGGAGTTACATATTTTTTCTAGCAAATTCCTTGTGTTTCAGTGTTGTGTGTGTGTGTGTGTGTGTGTGTGTGTGTGTGTGTGTGTGTGTGTGTGTGTGTGTGTGTGTGTGTGTGCATCCTTTTAAACTACCCACTTCCTCTCCACACACGTGGGTCAGTCAACACCCTTATTTTAAAACATCCAAATAGTACTATGCAAAATAATTCTTAATATTATCTATCTGTCCTCTATCATTTACTTCTTAATCATGTTATAAAATATTTCTTCATTATCAAATTTAATTTTAATATTAATTAAATTGTCTAACCCTTTTTCTCTCTCTTTCAATATTTCTAACTCCTCTCTAAGCTTCCTTTCAACTGTGTTATTCACTACTTTTACAATTTCGTATTCTTCCAAAGGATTAACAAACTTATGGTTGTCTTCTATGAAATGTCTTGCATATAACGAATTGGTTGTTCTATTACCTTCTCCACGTTTGTGGTCAGACAACCTGCATACGAATTTCCGTCCTGTCTCTCCTAGGTACACCTTGTTGCAGTCTTTACATTTTAATTTATAAATTCCGCTTTTCTGTAATACTGGAATTTTTTCTATATTCTTATTTCTTATCTTAACAAATACCGTTTCACATTGTTTAATAGCTATATCTACTCCATATTTATTAAAACATTTTATAATTTTGCTAGTATGTGAACCTATGTATGTCAATGACCCTGCATAATTCTTTTGTTCTGGTTCTATTTTATCTTTTTGTATGTTAACCCTTTTCATAACTTTATCCACTATGTTGGTGTTATAATTATTATTCCTTACAATTCCCTTTATCGTTCTTAACTCCCTATCTTTTGACTCGGTCTCTTTTAAACACTTCTGAGCTCTGTAACAAAATGAATTGATTGCCGCCATTTTATATCTATATGGGTGGTAAGACTCTCTTGGTATAATTATATCAGAATACGACTCTTTCCTAAATATCCCAAACTGTAGTTTCTCATTATCTTTAATTTCTATGTTTAAATCTAAGTAATTTATTTTCTTACCTCCTATCTCTTCTTTGAATTGTAAGTTTTTATCCTTACTATTTACCTCATTTATAAACTCATGCACTTCTTCTATGCTTCCTTCCCAAATTACTAATACATCATCAACGTATCTAGACCATAATTTTATATTGTTTTTATACTTAGTGGAAGTTATTAATTGCTTTTCAAAATCATTCATGTATATTTCAGCAAGAATAGGGGATAATGAAGACCCCATAGGTAAACCTTTTTTCTGTATATAAAACTTGTTATTAAACCTAAAATAGTTCTGATTTACACATTCTTTAATTACTTTCATCAACTGCTTTTTATACCTGTATTCTCCCATATTATTATCGTTTATTAACTTAATAACTTTATTTACTGTGATATTGGTAAACATGTCCTTAACATCCAGTGATATCAATTTTGTATTTACATTAATCCTAATATTTTCTAATTTTTCTATCAATTTTACATTATTCTCTATGTTGTATTTTGTCCCAAATTCATATTTCTCTTTCAATACTCTGCTAACTTCCTTTGATAATTTATAAACAGGTGCATTAATAAAAGAAACAATCGGTCTAATTGGTTTTCCTTCTTTATGTATCTTAACCTGACTTTTAAAAGTTGGTGCTGTTGGATTGCTTTCCAATAAATACTTTTTCTTATTTTCTTCTATAAATGTTATCTGTTTCATCATTTGTTTTATCCTTGACTGGTACTTACTTGTATAATCATACTTTATTTCCTCGTATGTTCCTCGTATATGGGACAAAATACAACATAGAGAATAATGTAAAATTGATAGAAAAATTAGAAAATATTAGGATTAATGTAAATACAAAATTGATATCACTGGATGTTAAGGACATGTTTACCAATATCACAGTAAATAAAGTTATTAAGTTAATAAACGATAATAATATGGGAGAATACAGGTATAAAAAGCAGTTGATGAAAGTAATTAAAGAATGTGTAAATCAGAACAATTTTAGGTTTAATAACAAGTTTTATATACAGAAAAAAGGTTTACCTATGGGGTCTTCATTATCCCCTATTCTTGCTGAAATATACATGAATGATTTTGAAAAGCAATTAATAACTTCCACTAAGTATAAAAACAATATAAAATTATGGTCTAGATACGTTGATGATGTATTAGTAATTTGGGAAGGAAGCATAGAAGAAGTGCATGAGTTTATAAATGAGGTAAATAGTAAGGATAAAAACTTACAATTCAAAGAAGAGATAGGAGGTAAGAAAATAAATTAATTAGATTTAAACATAGAAATTAAAGATAATGAGAAACTACAGTTTGGGATATTTAGGAAAGAGTCGTATTCTGATATAATTATACCAAGAGAGTCTTACCACCCATATAGATATAAAATGGCGGCAATCAATTCATTTTGTTACAGAGCTCAGAAGTGTTTAAAAGAGACCGAGTCAAAAGATAGGGAGTTAAGAACGATAAAGGGAATTGTAAGGAATAATAATTATAACACCAACATAGTGGATAAAGTTATGAAAAGGGTTAACATACAAAAAGATAAAATAGAACCAGAACAAAAGAATTATGCAGGGTCATTGACATACATAGGTTCACATACTAGAAAAATTATAAAATGTTTTAATAAATATGGAGTAGATATAGCTATTAAAAAATGTGAAACGGTATTTGATAAGATAAGGAATAAGAATATAGAAAAAATTCCAGTATTACAGAAAAGCGGAATTTATAAATTAAAATGTAAAGACTGCAACAAGGTGTACCTAGGAGAGACAGGACGGAAATTCGTATGCAGGTTGTCTGACCACAAACGTGGAGAAGGTAATAGAACAACCAATTCGTTATATGCAAGACATTTCATAGAAGACAACCATAAGTTTGTTAATCCTTTGGAAGAATACGAAATTGTAAAAGTAGTGAATAACACAGTTGAAAGGAAGCTTAGAGAGGAGTTAGAAATATTGAAAGAGAGAGAAAAAGGGTTAGACAATTTAATTAATATTAAAATTAAATTTGATAATGAAGAAATATTTTATAACATGATGAAGAAGTAAATGATAGAGGACAGATAGATAATATTAAGAATTATTTTGCATAGTACTATTTGGATGTTTTAAAATAAGGGTGTTGACTGACCCACGTGTGTGGAGAGGAAGTGGGTAGTTTAAAAGGATGCACACACACACACACACACACACACACACACACACACACACACACACACACACACACACACACACACACACACACACACACACACACACACACACACACACACACACACACACACACACACACACACACACACACACACACACACACACACACACACACACACACACACACACACACACACACACACACACACACACACACACACACACACACGCACACACACACACACACACACACACACACACAACACTGAAACACAAGGAATTTGCTAGAAAAAATATGTAACTCCACAGATGGTGGGACAGGGTTTAGGGGGTGGGGAAGGGTCATTTATATTATAGCTTGTTGTGTGTGAGCATGGTGGTGGAGAGGGGTGAAGGGGTTGTTTCCACTTATTTTGTGTCTATTCCAATCTGACGATGGGCTGTGAAGCTTGAAAGCGCTAATTGGGATAATTTTTACATAGTGGTGTGCAACTGTGATCATTCTGATTGTGATTTCAACCACTAACACAAATTTCTTCATTAAACGTCTGTTAAGATGTGCAATCGACTACAGGTAATGGACAACAACAATGAGGTAATAAACGACAATAATAAGGTAAGTAAAGTATTTAAATATCTTAAGTTAAAAGTTAAATTGAAGAGGGTTTTAAGTAAAATATGGTTTAATAAACAATGTCTGGATAATAATGTCATCCCAAAGTACGCTCAAGTTAAAATTAAAAATAAGAACAGTGTAGCCAAAAAAGTAAAAGTGTAGCGGGTCAGATTTTGGGTGTTTTTATTTTTCAACAGTTTGGGATAATTATATTTTTATTCAGTTCATTTTCGGGCGGGTTTGGAAAACATTGCGAAGTAATTGTATTGTGCAACGTATGTGTCAGTATAACAGAACAGTGAAACAACGCTAAGACGCAGTTGTTGTTGAGGAATGCGGCGGAGCATTTGCACCTCCACAAAATCCCAAGAACTATGCGAGAGTGTGGCATTGCGCTCCCATGCGCACACCAAGCATGAGCGCCTACCCAAGCGTTGGCAAAAAAGCAAGATGGCCAGAGAGTGAAATTTTCCTCGTTCATTTGGTTTCACTACGGAAGTGTCGTTTAGACCAAGCCCACTTAAATGACGTCAGCCAATGCCTACAGAAGATCATATGCGGCATTGACTTAAAAAAGCTACATGCATGGCATGGGCTGGAGCTTCGGCGACGACGCCCAAGGCATTGATGTCCGTCGTCTTGACTAAAATGCTCCTGGAGTGGGCAACTGAGAGACGCAGTCAGTCTTTGGTCGACTCTCGCCTGCGCAGGCCGCCCGTCAACCGGGCTCAGGAATAAAACTGTTCTAAAATGACATCCAGTGCAATAGTAGAAAAATTTGGTGTGACCGCGGTCCAGTAAAAAGAATAAAGAACGTAACTGTGCAATTTTCGGACAATAATAAGAAGTTTTACCGGAACAATGAGTGCGTGTGAGAAGACCGCGTGGCTGACGGGGGGAAATATCATTTAAAAAATGTTTAAGGGGAAATAAATTGTGTGTGTGTGTTTGAGTGGGTGTTTAAATATGCAGGCTGGGCTCTGTCTATATGTGTATATGAATATAAGGTAAGCTAGTAGAATAAGATAGTATATGTAACGAATCACCAGACAAAGAAAAATTATGAAGATATTTTAAATACAAAAACATGGTGAAAATTTGTTGAAATTTGAATGATTTAAAAAATAAAATTAAAAGTTAAATTCTCTTCCAAAATGAGTTGTGTCAGTGCTTTGCATAACCCATAGACCATGTTTGTATCTAGGTACATGTGATCGAATCCTGTGACCCTGTAAGAGTTATCGTAACGGTAAGTAACAATTAATTGGAAATATAATAATAATAATATATGTGATTGAACGGTAAGTCACAATGGCGCCACGAAACAGGCACGAATATAATTAATTATAATTAATTAATTGGATTCCGCATCGACATGGATACAAGCATGTTCTAGGTTAGCTTAGTAACCTAACGGTAGATTACAAAATTTAAATAATTACTGTATTTATTTAATTTAATTTAATTAATTATTCTATTTAAGCAATTTATATAATTTAATTTATATCAATAATATAAAATGTCAAATAACGAAAATGACGTAAATAAAATGAGTGTCGAAGTTTTCGACGACTCAAACGTTAGTAACTATGAAACACACTCGACTCCAAGTGTGAGTCAGAGTGAAGCAGAAATAAGTATAACAGATCAAAGTAAAGTAAATGAAGATTCAGGGATTCAAATAACCCCGAAATTAGATAGGGAAAGTAGAATTGATAGTAAAGAAGTCGGCTTCACTGACGGAAATATAGCAGCGCAATCTACTCCGTCGACAACACGAACTAAAGGGTTGTCGATGGACGATCTGTTTAATCTAATGAAAACCATGTCTGAAAATATAAATAGCAATTATAAAGAGCAACAAATTGATTCCAATGTCAAGTTTCACGAGTTAAAAAATGAAATACAAGAAATGAATAAATGTATAGAAAGCACTAACGAAATAATAAGATCCAGTTTAAATAAGTTAGAACAGAAGTGTGAGAAATTAGGTGACAATGTTTTAAATATGACAAAATGTAAAAATGACGAAATAGTAGACAATTTTGAGAGTATAGTGGGGGTGAAGAATAATGTAGAAGTAAATGATGAAAATATAATAACAAATAGTACTAATGAAAGTATAGAATGCAGTGATTATGAGATGTTAATGTGTGTCAGTGAGTTAGAGAGAGAGAGAAAAAATAATGTTGTAGTAGAGTGGGGACAGAGGGGAAATTTTCCTTTTATTATGTACGATGATTTAATGTGGTCACAAGAGTTTTTGAAGGGCAAGAGTCCCATGTTAGTAGAAGATTTGAGTTTAGTTTATTTGTATAAGTTTATACCCTCTGTGCGGAATGATTTTATAAGTATGAGATGGTGTTATGATGAGAGTGATTTAAATAGAGAATTGTGTGTTGAGAGAGAGATAGAGTTATACGAATTAAAGAGAGATTATGAGGAGTTGAAAGAAATACTAGAAGTATATTTAAACCCGAATGATGTAATGGATAATACAAAAGTAACTAACCCGATATTGGAAAAATTTACTGACGGAGAGTTAACAGAAATACTTAACACAGACTTGGTGAATGATTATTATGGTATAACAGATAAATTGAAATTGTTTGGTTATGACACACAAGACAACAATATGTGTGTCAATACAATTGAAAAGTGTTATTTAGAACCAAGATTAATTTTTGACGATGGTGGCTGAACTAGAATATCAGTGTATAGACTTTGTTAGATACTGTAAATTCTGGTAATGACCTTGCTGATTTGGACATCTGAAGTGAGATACACTTGAACAGTTTGACGTATATTTTATAAATAATATTGATTTCATTTGTGTGTATTGTGAAATGTAATGTGTATATGTTTTGGAAAATGTTGTATTAATAATAATAATATTATTAATATTTTTGCACTCTAATTAAATAACAAAATAATTATGAAGACAATAGTTAATGATTTGTAGAATGTTGATAATAATTGCGTTTGTATTATGTTAGGATATCAGCTGATCAACAATACCATGTCACTGGTATATTGGTTTGTAAATGTTACAAATAATTAATGTTTAGTGTACTACAGATATTTTGAAGTAAAGATAAAAAGAATATGAGAAATAAAATAACAGTAATTTATGCAAATTAATAAAAGATAATTCAGGGGTGATAAATGTTTTATGGGACACATATATCTGTCCAAATTGAATTAAAAGTTGAATGTGAAATGAGGTAATGCTGTTTTTGAGTTAATGTATGTTATAGAAGTTGGTGAAGTATTAATGTTGACACAGTTGTGGGGAATTTATGTAGAGTTTTGAATGATATATATTTATGTTCATAATTAATGAGATTATTTTGTTGTATTTGTAGTAATGTAATGAGATTGAGATTTTTGGGGATGGCAATTTTGTATTAGAGGGTAGTGTATTTGGGGAGTCCGCAACAAGGGTTGGGACGGGATAGGGACCGATTGGCGCCGGAAAGGGTTACCTAGGGGGAGTCCAGGGACCAACATAAGGGAATGAGTTTTGGGAAGGAAACACGTATCCTATGTACAAAGGGTTAGAGAGTATTTTTTCATATATGTAGAGAAGGCGGCGAATTGTGTTAAATGATAAGTTGGGGTTTAGAATGTCCTGATTAGTAGATAATTTTGATAGAGATGGGTGTCATGGGAGTTGAAGTTGATGAATATTGGAGTCAAAGGGGTAAAGATTATATATGTAGACAGAATAAATGAGAATAAATAATTTACATCACCCCCAGTAAGGTAGAATTAACTGTTAACTAAAGAGAGATTCATGATAAAGAATATATAATTGTTTATTGTTTTTCAAACCAGTGACAGAATTTTGATAGAAGTGAAAATAATGTAAAGTCACGAAGTGTTTATTTTAAATAATTTAAATGTCAAGTTGATGATTGATTATATTAATATTTTGTTTATTATAAATATTTTATGTTACTATGTTTTGTATTTCAAGGTAGGATATTACAGATGTTCAAAGTATTTTCAGAAATCATATATAACATATGTAGGTCAAGGGTTTTGGACTTGACCTAGTTATGATCAGCTGATGAGTTCATACACCTACTAAGCTTGTGTATAGTAGGAATCCAATTTTAATTTGTTTGTTTGATTAATTCAAACCAATATTTGAATAATTTTAATAAATGTTGTTTAATAAATAAATTTAATAAAATTTTTAATGAATAAATTTAAATTTTTTTTTGAATTTTAAAGTTTTCGAAAATTTTAAATTTTTATTGGAAAAAAAAAAACAAAAAAAAAAAAAACTTGATTTTTCGCCTGCCAGCGAATGAATATGTTAGATAATTATTCTTTTATTATGTGTGTATTAACCATGTTTCTTTTATTGTATTGCCTCATATTGGTAGACTATAAGTGATTCTCCATGTTAGAATAGAAATGTTTATATTAGTAGAAATGTCTAGGTTAAGTCATTTGTAACAAAAATTAGAAAAAAGAGGAAGAGAATTTTTTGATAAACGATTATTTTTTTGAATTTTGAATTTTTAAATTTTTGAAAAATTTTAAAAGAAAGTTTTATTCTTATGTGTTATGGTAATATGTAATGTTAGAGTGTGTGAGCCCAGTATTTGCCAAAGGCAGCCCAGCTTGCAAAAAGGGGATACATATCGGCGGAGGAGCTGGAATAATTTTAGCCAGGGATTGAGGATTTTCGGGGGTAGTATGTTAAAAGGTGAGGTGCGCCGTGGGGCGAGTCTGATCGATTTCTCGGTGTTGGGATCTCTAACGGAGAAGTCCAGTGATCTCGTTCAGATGAGTCCATGGTCACTGAGCAGGGGGGTCGTGTACCCATGCAGATTATGAACCAGGGGGTTGTTGGCACTAGTTCCTCACCGGTCCTCTTCGGGGTTATCGATGAGATTTCTTCTGTCGTGGACAGCAGAATTCTCATCGAGGGGGTATTGTAGCGGGTCAGATTTTGGGTGTTTTTATTTTTCAACAGTTTGGGATAATTATATTTTTATTCAGTTCATTTTCGGGCGGGTTTGGAAAACATTGCGAAGTAATTGTATTGTGCAACGTATGTGTCAGTATAACAGAACAGTGAAACAACGCTAAGACGCAGTTGTTGTTGAGGAATGCGGCGGAGCATTTGCACCTCCACAAAATCCCAAGAACTATGCGAGAGTGTGGCATTGCGCTCCCATGCGCACACCAAGCATGGGCGCCTACCCAAGCGTTGGCAAAAAAGCAAGATGGCCAGAGAGTGAAATTTTCCTCGTTCATTTGGTTTCACTACGGAAGTGTCGTTTAGACCAAGCCCACTTAAATGACGTCAGCCAATGCCTACAGAAGATCATATGCGGCATTGACTTAAAAAAGCTACATGCATGGCATGGGCTGGAGCTTCGGCGACGACGCCCAAGGCATTGATGTCCGTCGTCTTGACTAAAATGCTCCTGGAGTGGGCAACTGAGAGACGCAGTCAGTCTTTGGTCGACTCTCGCCTGCGCAGGCCGCCCGTCAACCGGGCTCAGGAATAAAACTGTTCTAAAATGACATCCAGTGCAATAGTAGAAAAATTTGGTGTGACCGCGGTCCAGTAAAAAGAATAAAGAACGTAACTGTGCAATTTTCGGACAATAATAAGAAGTTTTACCGGAACAATGAGTGCGTGTGAGAAGACCGCGTGGCTGACGGGGGGAAATATCATTTAAAAAATGTTTAAGGGGAAATAAATTGTGTGTGTGTGTTTGAGTGGGTGTTTAAATATGCAGGCTGGGCTCTGTCTATATGTGTATATGAATATAAGGTAAGCTAGTAGAATAAGATAGTATATGTAACGAATCACCAGACAAAGAAAAATTATGAAGATATTTTAAATACAAAAACATGGTGAAAATTTGTTGAAATTTGAATGATTTAAAAAATAAAATTAAAAGTTAAATTCTCTTCCAAAATGAGTTGTGTCAGTGCTTTGCATAACCCATAGACCATGTTTGTATCTAGGTACATGTGATCGAATCCTGTGACCCTGTAAGAGTTATCGTAACGGTAAGTAACAACTAATCTGAAATTTGGTAATAATAATAAATGTGATCGATCAGTAAGTCACAAAAGAACAAAGCGAGAAGTTGTGGATAAAACTGGAAATAAGGTCACTCTACGGCTTAATCAATAGATATAATAGGGAATTATATGACAGACACATAGAATTGTTAAGAATATACTCGTATGGAGAGTTAGAAGAAATATTATATAATTTTGGTTTGGGGTACGTAGAAAAGAAATTGGAAAAGAAAAATAAAAAAATGGTAGATAAGTTAAATAAGTTAATAAAAAAGAACGAAGTAAAAAAGGAACACCTCTCTAAGAATAACTATGAAAAAAGAGTAATAAACCTTACAGAGGTAAATTTCAATACAGAAGAAAAAGAAATGTTAGCAAAAGGCTTAAAATACGCACCGCCACCAGAATTAAATCAAGAAAAAACGATTATTGAATGCGAAAGCATAATACAAAAACTAGGAAATGAAAATGATAAACAAAGAATAAGGTGGGAAGTAGGGAATGTAGTAGATAAAATATTTAAGAGAAGTTTGTATAATTCAAAAAATGAACAAAAAATCAAATCAACTGTAACTAAACTAAAGAATAAAATAAAGAAGAATGATATTATAGTAACGAAGGCGGACAAAGGAAATACAATGGTACTACTGAGAAAGGACGAATACATAAAGAAAACGGAAGAATTTATAAGGGAAGGACCATACGAGGAAATAAAGTATGATTATACAAGTAAGTACCAGTCAAGGATAAAACAAATGATGAAACAGATAACATTTATAGAAGAAAATAAGAAAAAGTATTTATTGGAAAGCAATCCAACAGCACCAACTTTTAAAAGTCAGGTTAAGATACATAAAGAAGGAAAACCAATTAGACCGATTGTTTCTTTTATTAATGCACCTGTTTATAAATTATCAAAGGAAGTTAGCAGAGTACTGAAAGAGAAATATGAATTTGGGACAAAATACAACATAGAGAATAATGTAAAATTGATAGAAAAATTAGAAAATATTAGGATTAATGTAAATACAAAATTGATATCACTGGATGTTAAGGACATGTTTACCAATATCACAGTAAATAAAGTTATTAAGTTAATAAACGATAATAATATGGGAGAATACAGGTATAAAAAGCAGTTGATGAAAGTAATTAAAGAATGTGTAAATCAGAACTATTTTAGGTTTAATAACAAGTTTTATATACAGAAAAAAGGTTTACCTATGGGGTCTTCATTATCCCCTATTCTTGCTGAAATATACATGAATGATTTTGAAAAGCAATTAATAACTTCCACTAAGTATAAAAACAATATAAAATTATGGTCTAGATACGTTGATGATGTATTAGTAATTTGGGAAGGAAGCATAGAAGAAGTGCATGAGTTTATAAATGAGGTAAATAGTAAGGATAAAAACTTACAATTCAAAGAAGAGATAGGAGGTAAGAAAATAAATTACTTAGATTTAAACATAGAAATTAAAGATAATGAGAAACTACAGTTTGGGATATTTAGGAAAGAGTCGTATTCTGATATAATTATACCAAGAGAGTCTTACCACCCATATAGATATAAAATGGCGGCAATCAATTCATTTTGTTACAGAGCCCAGAAGTGTTTAAAAGAGACCGAGTCAAAAGATAGGGAGTTAAGAACGATAAAGGGAATTGTAAGGAATAATAATTATAACACCAACATAGTGGATAAAGTTATGAAAAGGGTTAACATACAAAAAGATAAAATAGAACCAGAACAAAAGAATTATGCAGGGTCATTGACATACATAGGTTCACATACTAGAAAAATTATAAAATGTTTTAATAAATATGGAGTAGATATAGCTATTAAAAAATGTGAAACGGTATTTGATAAGATAAGGAATAAGAATATAGAAAAAATTCCAGTATTACAGAAAAGCGGAATTTATAAATTAAAATGTAAAGACTGCAACAAGGTGTACCTAGGAGAGACAGGACGGAAATTCGTATGCAGGTTGTCTGACCACAAACGTGGAGAAGGTAATAGAACAACCAATTCGTTATATGCAAGACATTTCATAGAAGACAACCATAAGTTTGTTAATCCTTTGGAAGAATACGAAATTGTAAAAGTAGTGAATAACACAGTTGAAAGGAAGCTTAGAGAGGAGTTAGAAATATTGAAAGAGAGAGAAAAAGGGTTAGACAATTTAATTAATATTAAAATTAAATTTGATAATGAAGAAATATTTTATAACATGATTAAGAAGTAAATGATAGAGGACAGATAGATAATATTAAGAATTATTTTGCATAGTACTATTTGGATGTTTTAAAATAAGGGTGTTGACTGACCCACGTGTGTGGAGAGGAAGTGGGTAGTTTAAAAGGATGCACACACACACACACACACACACACACACACACACACACACACACACACACACACACACACACAACACTGAAACACAAGGAATTTGCTAGAAAAAATATGTAACTCCACAGATGGTGGGACAGGGTTTAGGGGGTGGGGAAGGGTCATTTATATTATAGCTTGTTGTGTGTGAGCATGGAGGGGAGAGGGGCGAAGGGGTTGTTTCCACTTATTTTGTGTCTATTCCAATCTGACGATGGGCTGTGAAGCTTGAAAGCGCTAATTGGGATAATTTTTACATAGTGGTGTGCAACTGTGATCGTTCTGATTATATTTTTAAAAATTGATAAAAAAATTATTTTTCAATAGATACAAGTTATAAATACGTACAAATTATAAAGGGAGAATTATCAATTAAAAGTTGATGTAAAAAACAAAAATTGGCCCAAAATTCGATTTTTGGCTTACCTTGTCCCCTTAAACATATTTAAATTATTTAGGGATTTACTGAACCAATGAACCTTATGGATAGGTTACCACTGAATAGGGTACTTTTACTTTTACTTGAACCAAATGATAATGTGTGCTACATTCACTTCTGTATACTAGAATATCATCTACAATGACATTTTTTCTTGAAGTAAATTTATGTACAATATTACTTATAATTTTTTTCTTGATTACTGACATATATATTTGTGGATATCCTAATACTGGAAATATCTGTTTATAAAATTCTATGAATGCAGCTGACATATATTAACAAGCTACTTTAGAAAATTGAGAATGAAGTTCTTGAGCTATAATTAATTCTGAACATGTTTTCAGTTGACTCTAAAATAATAAGGTAAAATAATATCCAATATAAATGCCATATAGGCCTACATTTAATGGAAATATTTATATTATTTTAATTGATTGATATATTTTACTCATATCAGTTGGACTTTGTTCCCTTTTCCACTAAAATGTTTGGAAAACCTAATATCCTGTTGGAAAACATTGTAATTTATAATCAATAAACAGTAATATGTGCTGAATAAAACATAAACTGAGCTATTTTATTGCGTTGAATGTATTTATTTGTAATATTACTTTTTAAAAATACTTTTAAAGAATAATGAAACAAAACTCTAAACAATTCAAAGTAATAAACATAACAAAAAATTAATTAGAAAGAATATTAATTTTACAGAGAAAATATTAAGAGAGTACATCAATATTTTCTACTAACAATAATGAGAAACACTGATGAAAAATACTGAAGAAACTTTAATAAAAATGTATTCTTACCAACAAAAGAAGAAAGGCAGTACACAAAAAAATTAATCAGCATACAAAAGTTCACCATTTTCTTCAAATTCATCTTTCAGATAGCTTGTATAGATTTAGTGTTATAACAACTAGAAGATTCCCAAAAAATAAGTGATAAATTAGTTGACAGTATAACAGGAAGTTCATATTTTTTATATCAGTGGTTACTGGTCTGAGACTTATATACATTGGCTCTTGTACAACATTTGTTAATGGTTGTATTGCTCTTCCAGACTGATCACCATGAAACTCAACCATGTAAGAGAGAGATTCTTTTAATTGTATTTTAAAAGGAGACCCATTTTCAAGTCTCATCCAGTGGATCTTTAACCAGTTAACTTTGTTATCATAAACTATTTTGTATATCCACTCAAATTACTTGAAATTTTGGTTTCTTTTTCTTCTTCTTCTTCTTCTTCTTCTTCTTCTTCTTCTTCTTCTTCTTCTTCTTCTTCTTCTTCTTCACATTTTTTATTATGCTTGCTCATTGTTCTGTTACATACATATTATTTTCATGTTTGCTCATCCAAACAATTAAACCAAAATCGACATCAATAGGAAGAAAGAAATGGCTAGTGACCATAAATTTATAGTCAACTAATTCAATATCTGTGTTCGCTTCTTGCATTAACATAAGAAAGGTGAGAACCATTTTGGCGTTCTTATTCTGACCTGTGCAAGAATCAGAATAGAGAATAATCCTTTTGTGTATCTTTGCATATTCCAGCAACTGCTTTCTTAAGTACACTGTAAGTTGTGAACATCTGCTTTTGTGAGTTTCATCCCATGTATACTTATACTCTGTTGAGCTGTTAAAGGAATGTATTTCAAATTATACACATACAAATTTCTCTTATAGTATGCTACAGAAGTTGTTAACTTTTGAAGGGTAATGCTTTCTGTATGTCAAGTCAAGAGTACAGACATAACATAAGTACTACTTACAGAAACAGATTCAACATCTTGGTGTCAGGTCTTTTCTTCTTGTGCAAGATGAAGAGCTTTTTCACTTTAAGTTAGTATTTTTTTTTTAACCTTTTGTCAGCTTGAATCTTCAAAGAAATCTCATCACATTTTCAACATGTATCTTTTGATGGTATTTTCAAGTGCAGATTAAATTTAGTTAAAAATACATGATAATAATACTTTTCTGAGACAGGCTATTTGCTTTCAGATCTCAATTTGGTAACATAAAGGCCATACATTTTTTTGAATATTTAAATTATGAGATATTTTTCATTTACATTATCTTTTGGTGAATAATGGCTCTGGTATGATTAAAAAGATTTTATGTAAGCAACAATATCAGTGTTATCTATCTTGTTACTACAAACAGAATTTCTGACGATGAGCTGAGAAGCTTGAAAGCGCTAATTGGAATAATTTTTCTATAGAGGTGTGCAACAGTGATAATTCTGTTTGTGATTATAACCACTAACACAACTTTCTTAATTATCTTGTTACCAGACAGAGCTTGCCCTCTGCGATTATATGCTACAACGATTTGTTGACAAATTGGTACAACCTACCACAGCAAATTTTAAGATCTTGGTATAACATTTTTGTAAACTCTTCCAGCTTTCATTATGAAGTTTTTTCATTCAATTATCAGCCACCTGTTTTCATTCCTTGGTTGTTTCCTGCATCGACTGTCATTATTTACTCTTTCAACATTTTGTGGGGTTCCTGGAACAACAAAATAAAATGATTTAGAAATGCCACAATATGAAGTTATGCTGTATTTTAGTCTCACACTATAAAATAAAATAATAACTAACCTTCATTAGAATTAGAATTTTTCAGAACTGGTGAACCTGTAGTTGACGAGTCATGTGAAACTGTAGGAATAAAAGGTTTGGCTGCCCTAGAAAATGTGCTAAATGTCCTGACTGGTGACTCTTTAATGTCTGCATCTATAAAATAAATTAAAACCATTTTTTATTATTGTCTGATAAAAGGGCAGTAATATAATATAACAGTGCATAGGCTAGTAACTTTTATTAAAAATGTAGAATAGAAATTTGATTTGTATTTTTAAAAATTTGTAATAATAGGCCATCACTTTTTGTAGATTATGTTCAGCTCAAACATAATCTATCAATCATAAATCTATACAAGTAACAAAAAAATCATACCTTTAATGAAACTGCTGTTATCTGGAGACCATTATTCACTGGAAAACATTTTGCATTCTTACATAATGTAATGTTACAAAATTTCTGCACTATTGCAACTAATAATTCATTAATAAGTTTACTGTAACAAATAAAAAACAACATTCAAACATGCTACAACACAATATCAACAATCTATTATGGGGTTGATCCGCTTCTGCCCTGAATGTAAAAACAAATAATTGCTACAAAAAGAGACTACTGCTACCTAGTGACATACTTTTAAACTATGGATGTGGTTCATCATTGCTCTGAAAAATATAACATTTGTACTATATTATTACTAACCAAATTAAAAAAAATTTGGACTTGCTCCACTTTTGTTCTAAACCATCCATAATAATATGGAACTATGAAAGTACTACAAATAAATGGAATACAAAAGCAAGGTGTGGAATACAGAACTTGCGAAGTAACTATAAAAACAAGAGTATTAGGAAAAAACTACATAAATGTTTCCTAATATATTCCAGGAAATTCAGTATTAATGGTCCAACAAGAATGTGAAAATTCTATGAAAAATTCATCTGATATCCTACTGTGGTCATGGCTATACACTATCTGGAACTAAATATTGCCACACACTGGATTGGATTAGAAGTCAGAATAAGAATTTTGAGAAACTACAAGTTAATCACAAAATCAATATTGAATAAATATACAAAGACCTTACCTTGTATGGGGTCCAGAGTCGTCACGTGAACTCGTTGTAAATAAGTGATTTAGGGTTGTATCAGTAACATACTCAACTCTCATTTGCATGACACAATTCAAGCTTTATTTTATCATTCTAATTCTTCACATTTATTAATTTATTAATTATTCATCTCTGGTCTCAAAAGTGAAATATTTTTGTTCTTTCATATATACGTAACACAAAACATTTATCTCAATCGGATATACTTATTCTACTTATATTTCTAAGTAAGGTGACTCAGCATTTGCTCATTCACACTCTCATAACTGAAACCTCCCCTTTTATTTTTCTAAGTTTTGTAATTTTTTTTTTTGAATTTTATTTAATTTTATTTTTATTAAGTTTTTTTTTGTAAAAGGGGAGAGACATCATATTTAGAACTAGGTAAAGAAAAAACCTAGAGGAAGCAAAAGTGTGCAAGGCCCAAATACAATTACAGACGTGTCCCCCCAGGTGAATGACAGGACTTGCAAATGAAAAACTCTTTTAACCAACAAGCGTGTGCTTTATTCAACCTGTAAGATCTTACATACATAACAAGTTCGTAATTGTGTGAGCACACCATTAAAGGCAGAATTATATATATCTATGTATTTCCATTAATTCATAATGTCACAAAGTAAGTGAATTGATATTACTAATTGCAAAAATTTCTGCCTGATCATGTATGAGTCAAAGTTGGTAATAATCTCATTCATAAAGCAATACTAATCCATCAGTGTTGTATAATATCAATTAGGCTAGCCTGTTGTCTCAGCGAGCACATTTTTGGTTATTCTCTTGTTTTAAATCAGTTACATATTCCCCCCCCCCCAAAAAAAAAATATATATATATATATATATAGTAAAATTACACACACAAACACATATACGACATGAATAACAAAACATCCCTCATTTCAACACTAACCCCCACATAAACCGATTCCCACTACAGTAAATAAATGAAGCCTAATATGTATAGCTAGGTACAAATATAAATGACAACGTAAATGGAATATCTCAGCTCCTAAGCATAGATTTGCCAGCATATTCATAAGCATAGTTCACACCAGAGAATGTAAGTGACCGCCCCGAAACTCAACCAGCCAAACGAACCCTTAGCTTAAACATTAAGCGTTAAGTATGTGTGTGAAAGAAAATCGTTTCTCATCTACTGCATCAGACAACCCCAGCTACGTTATTAAAACTCAGCCATGACCAGATGACTTGATAGCACGAGATAATTAACTCCCTAATGGTCTTAATTAGAGGAAAGTTAGATCTTACAGTAAACTGCGGATGTGTGTGTATGTGTGTAACTTCTTACACATTATACAGTTATAAGATACTTCATTAGGTGTACTGTGGTAATGTTCACACATGCAATAACATGATGATCACACATAATTGAACATGAGAGTTTGTGCTAGAGTATAGTGTTCAGAACTTCACGAGTGAGCTTCTGGCGGCTTCTGTGCATTCACAAGTTGTAGAGAGAGAGAAATATATATAATCAGAATTTTCCCACCTGGATTGTCCGGGGTACATAGTTCGTATAGGCGCGGATCAGTGATGTCACAGTCGTGTCACCCGTCCCTGGTGCAGCTTAGCGTTGGAAAAAGTCCTTGGTGCAGCTTAGCATCGAAAAAGTCCTCGACTGACGGCATTGTGGCTATAGATCGTCTCTGCCATTAGGGGGGACAGATGTTCGTCCGCCCCTGACACCCATCTCATCCTTGGTCGAGCACCTGGACATACAATACTTGTAGAGGGTGTCATACAGAAATTCACGCCACTTAGGCCGTCCACACTAAATACCAACACTAACTTTAAGCAGCAACCGCGCACACACACATCGCCACTAATTCAGATTAAACAGTATTAAGCTCGTCTAGCAATTACTTTCTTAATGTTTCATTGAAATATTCAAATTGATTAGCTGTGTCTTTCGTTGTTATTAATTACATCAAAACAGCTGAGTGCAAGATACATTAGCATTTTCTCTGTTGAAATCAACTTGACCCACGACTCTCACATTCATAATTTAATAAATTTAATTTAATTTGATTTTGTAATAGCATTAATGCCCAGATTAAAAACTGCTCTATACGCACACACACACACACACACACACACACAGGCATAACTCATAATGAAAGCTGAAACGCAAAATATATTTGGGGTTAGAATATTTTCAGAACCCTCAGACTTGCACGTACCTGGAGCAACACTTTATCTAGCCTATCATAGTGATAGGTTCGGAAGTCCTGGTTAGAAGTTCGCCGCCAGCCGAGACCAGATGAACAGCTTGGAGGATGAAGCAGAAATGAGAGCGATACAACGTTTCGCTCCAGCCAAGTAACCTCCGAAAGCAGGAACGTACAGACACACAGCTGGCTGGCAGCGCCAGCTGTATTGCGTAGCAGCACAACCGTCTGTGTGTATAACCGACCGACAACAAACAATCGCATGGACGTAGCCAGGATTTTGTATAGGGGGGGGCAGAGGACTAAAGGGTTACCTAAAAAGCTCCGGGGGGGGGGATAAGCAAATTGTTTGGTCTCGGTATGTTATTAAGGCTCGTCAGTATAACTATGGCATACCTATTATAGGAATATAAGCTAAAAAGAAATTTTTAAAATTAATCCAAAAGGGAATTTAAAAAAGTTTTACTCTATTGATCAAAAGCAGTGATTGTCGGATCTATTTAAAAGACTTTTATGTTACTTTATTTGTGAGTTACCTCTCACATAAAATTTTTGTTTATTAGCTGCTTTTTAGTAACACGCACCGTTATCGAGTTAAAAATTAAATTTTTCCTTTATTTAAAAACTTTAGGAATTGTTTGTCTGGAATGAAGAATACTACGAAGAAATGTTTCAGATTTAACCATAGTAGTGCACACTTAGTTTTGATATATTTTACTTTCGTGGCTGTACTAGGCACTGTTATATTCTTGGGCGATTACTTCTATTTGGTCGTTAAGAGGGTACCCTAGATTGTCAATATATACCGCAAGAAGTTCAAAAATATTTTAATTCAAGGGGTAAAATTAAAGATTGGAACACTTGATCTAAGAAAAGATGTTCTGGGGTGTCTGAGACCCCAAGATGCTTTAAGGGTTAAATAATCACCAAAAGTCACAAATAATAATGTGATTTTAATTAAAACGTGGCAACAATGAAAAAACAGAATTACGTACAAATACCGTGATGAATGAAAAAATTAAAGTTTTATAGTACAGTATGATATAAAATTAGTACAGTACAGTATAATTTTATACAATTATATATTTTTAAAACAATATTAGTTTTTTCGTATGCAAACTAGCAAAGGATATATTATCACAAAGTATTAAACTAAAACATGTTACTAAAATAAGTTAAACTAAAATAAAAACTAAATCAAAAAACTAAAAAATGTTAAACTAAAATAAGTTTTCTTGGATTTTCAGAAAACCTTTTCAGCACTTCCTTCTCCAATTGCTCCTTTTTTTCTAAAGCAGTTTTTCTGTGGACACTCATTAAGCATAGTCCATTGAGACGCTCCCCTGTCATCGTCGACCTAAGCCAGGTCTTTACTCTCCGCAACGTACTAAACGACCGCTCTACAGTACAAGTGGTGCAAGGCAGAGTAATAGAGATAAGCAGCGCTTTTTTTGTGGCCGGGTAAAAGATTTCAGCCTCTTTTACTAGATCTGCTATTGTCAGTTTTTTTAGCTGCTCTTTATTGAGTTTCTTCTTCTCCCACATAGTGTACCATATGTGGTAATTCAACTTCGGAGGCAACATCTTTTAAGTTATAATAATCTGAGAACTCCTTGACTTTTATTTTAAAGTCTTTCATGGTTATCTCGAGCATAATTAACGGATGTAGAGACAAAATTGAAAAGGCAGGTGAGTGTTCATCTGAAAAACGTGCCTCCAGTGAAGAAACTAATGAATCCAAGTAAGGAATTACCAAGGATCTGTTCCAGTACTCTAAAGGACTGGAAGTTGGAGGATTGGAGCGATGTTTTTGTTTTTGAATAGATCTTGGGACTGTCAATTCCACTCTAACATCTTTGGTAATCTCGTCGACACCATTTACAAGCTCTGTAGTAACTTTCTCTGCATCACTACGATGAGTTGTTATCACTCCAAGGATCCGTTTGATGTGTTTTGAGCATTGGACCAGGTCCAGGGTTTTAAATTGAAGAGCATTTACAACAGGTTCCAATAAGGCAGAATATTTGGCTATCAAGGCAACAGCAACAATAAATTCAGGTTTTGTGGCTGCAGAATGTAATTGAAATGCCTGATTCCTCGTGTTCGAATTTCCTTCTTCCAGTGATAATCTCAACAACCCTTCAACAATTTTTATGAAATGCTCGTTAAAAACTGAAATACTCTTGTATTTTTGGGACCATCGCGACTCACAGAGCATTGGAATGTTCGGGGCGTAGCGTCTTCTCAACACTGACTCTCTGAAGAACCTTATAATGTCTTTGATAGTGGCGATGGTGTTGCGTATTTGTGGAACACTATTCAAGTCATTTACAACAAGATTTAATTTGTGTGATGCACAATGAAAGAAGATAGCTTTCTCATACTTATTTCTTATAATTGATTGTACACCTCCATACTTGCCAGCCATAGCTGAACATCCATCATAACCCTGACCTACACATTTCTTAGGGTCAAGTCCTTCTTTTTCCAGAAACTTGTCTATCGCTGTTGCAATCGTGATGGCATTGAGGGCAGGAAGTTCCACAAAACCCACAAACTCTTCCCGAACTTGCATTTCTTTTTCATCGAAGAAGCGCAAACCGATAGACAGCTGCTCTTTCCCAGATATATCAGCAGTCTCATCTGCCAGCACGCTAAAGGCAAATGCCTTCTTTGCTTGTTCTATAATGTCATTTTTGATAACAGCTCCGCAGAGATCAATAATTTCATTCTGGATCTGAGGGGACATATATGTTGCATTTTTTCTCATATTAAGGATATCACAGTGACGTTTTAGTTCTTGGTCACCAGCATCGATTCGGAAGTGGATCAGGTCTTGAAATACACCTTCATGCTGCTCATTTCCCCTCAGAGGCAAATCATGGGTACCACAAAATATGATTGTAGAAATTATCGATGCTAAGATTTTTTTGTTTTCTTCTATTAGTATCTTGTGGCCCGATATCACCTGAACGTCGACAGGAATTTCGTCCATAAAGGTTTTGGCTGCACTGACTGCAGCTTTGTGCCAGTGGGTGGAAGCATGACTTTTGCAATTTTCATGTAAATGTTTGTAACGTATGAAAGGAGTTACAATGAACGATCCTAAAACACCCTTCACTGTACCAGGAAGGGGTGGGAACAGCACACAGAATTTGCAAAGTGCGCCTTTCGACCCCTTCGAATATGCTAACCAAGGGGAGTAAGTTTGAAGCCAACCGTGATTAAACTTCCTGCTTGAGAGGCCGACATCTTTAGCAAAGTCATAAGTAGTGGGTGGAACCCAACAGTTTGTCAACAGTTCCTTTTTTTTTGGCGCTGTCATCTGAGACGTCCGTCCGATCCACCGACCCAAATCATTCTCACACTCACAGCAGTCTTCAACATCAGGTTTAGGTGACTCGCTGAGTGTTGGAATGGTTGAAGCTCAACAGGGCAAGGTGCTGGTGAGGTTTTAACTTTCTTCTCGCTTTCACGTTTATCGCTGTCATCTAAATCCCTTTTTTTGCTCCCTAAAATAAAGAAGAGAATTCCCAAATAAAGAAGATCATGCAGGAAAAATTAAACAAATTTATTTTTACATTACCGCATACAGGAAGGTGTGTCCAAATTTCTTTTAGTTTGTTACTTTTCTTTTAATTTTTTATTAAATGAAATAACTTTACATTTTTTCTAAATAAATATAATTTTTCACCGTTTAGACATTTCATCAAGAAGTCGCTAGGGTGGCGCTGCTGATGCCGAAACAAGGCGAATATAATTGAGCCGGTGAGAATGAAAGTGGCGTAAGTCACTTTATGGCTAATTGGAGAAATTTAATGGTTTGTTAAAATTGTTATTGAAAAATCAAATAAAAAGATACTGTAATACTAAAAACTGATCACTGTCTACATGTAAGTGATTAATCTGATTTATAAATATGTATTCTGCATGTTTTTATATACTTTATATATTAAAATTTTATGACTTATGCCACTTTCATTCTCACCGGCTCAATTAACATAGCAGTTTTGAATATGGCGGAAACCAATCAGCAAGTAGGGATGGGTATCGATCGCCAACTTATTAATATTTGATATCGATAAAATATCGAGTCATTAACATCGATATATAAATATTATCGAAGGAAAACCATCGATATATCGGTCATGATTTAAGTTCAAGTTGGAAGTACAGAGATTTATAATTTCCCCCAAGTGAGTCTGTTCCGTCTTTGATTCTGTTTATCTTTTATGTGACTTGGATAGAAATAATGTAAAAAACAAACATCACTTAGACCAATTGTTATTATAAATAGTAAATATCGATACTTGGACACTCATTTAAATGGATGTTGAATACCTGAGTGGTTCCTAAACTGTTCCGCATAAAAACTCAAAAAAGGTAATTTGAAACTGATTTTAAAATAAAACTACACGAAGTCAACTATTCTCGTATTCAGCTGTCAAGGACATAAACAAGAAAATAAGAAAACATTATCATAAAATAAGAAAAACATCGATAATTGAAAGGACAATATCGATATTTTGATATATCAATATATCGATACCCATCCCTATCAGCAATCTTAAGGCATCAGCACTACTATCCCTAGACTAGACTTATACTCTCATGCTTACTCTGCTACAACCCTGATCACAAGCGTTGTAAAAAAATTATATCCACCATCTTTTTTCAAAAATTTCACAACCCTGGTTATTACGCCAAATAAGTGAATATTCGCAAAGTGGAACGAGACGAAATGGCCGATTAAAATGTAATTTTTTTTTCTTTTTTTATATCTTGTTATTGCGAGAGGTATTTTGAAATCATAAAATACACATCTGCTTGTAATTAGTGTATTCGAAATTTTAGTTTTGGAAATTGGAAGCGTCCGAATAATCGAAACTTAACCTAACTTTCTTCACTCAGGGAGAGTTCTGTAGTCTTGACTTTTTTGAGACAAAGAAAATAACGTAACCACTATAGGTATAATTATAAATACTATTACGTGACCAATATATTTTAATACTATTCAACGTTGTAGAAATATCCTGAAATTTTAGAAATCGACATAAAAAATTAATGGCTAATTTACCTTTAAAAAACTTTCGTATATCCATTTTACTACTAACTATTGATGTGTCCTGTAGGTACTGTGGATGAAGTGAGGTCTCTGATGAGGTTAGGCTATATTTAAATAAAGACGGAAACTAAAAAGAAGCTTGCAAAACCGAGTTGAGCTATAACGCGACTGGTCTGTTCACCAGGAAAATGGCGGATGCTTTAAAACTAGGGACTTACAAAAGCGGGAAGTTCAAAACTGTAAATTAACTATATGTTTCTTTAATTCTTTAAAGTAAAGTAAGGATAACTGTCCATCACTGCTCCTGTTCTAGCACTCCTCGCATGCGTTTTTTATCTACTTTTATTTTCTACTTTTTACTTTGTAACTTGATCTAGGGGGGGCAGCTGCCCCTCCCTGCCCCCCCTTGGCTACGCCCCTGAACAATCGTAACAGTGTGGCATTGCGTGACGTCAGCGGCGCTCGTTTTTAAAATACTAATAATGCGTTGCCGAAGCCAGTTCGGCACATAACTTTCCCCTTTTAATATAGCGCTTTTTATTTTTAACTTTTCATAATGATATTTAATTTATACTGTTACTTGGTTGGGTGTCCTGGCCGACCACGTGTTGCACTCATTGTATTTAGTTCGTCCAATTTAAATTTCACTGCCAAACTGTTCACTGCCCTTTTTGTTTGATATTACACTGTCTTTAGATCCATTTTGTTATAGTTTCAGTCACCTTTTATTAAAATTTTGCTAGCGAGTCGACAAGTTTAACCAGCCGGTTTGGAAATTATTCGTCGACTGGCGGTAACTACGCACACCGCTTTCTACGCCAACACTATGTAGCAGACGGAAATTGCACAGCCTGCTTGTGACAAATTGTTCATCAGTGTACAGGGAACATGGGTTGTTCATGTTCCCAAGGTGTTGACGATATTCCATTGCCACGAGTCATGAGACTCAGGTGGGCGGAGTCTTCACTGGACTTCCGTCATCATCCAACACGTGGTGAACAAAATCTTATAATTTAGCCATCTTGTTGGCGTCGTTTCTGCGCGCATGGTCATGTTGCGCGTATGAGTATGTAACACAAAGCTTGATTTCTCAGAACCGCACTGCGTTGTTACCACACCCGCTCACAAGTTATGTCACTGCATTCATTGTTTGACTGCTGCCGTATTTTACGTGGAAATTACAATTGAAAATTGAATAAAATTGATAAAAAATAAAACCTCCCATTCTGCCCCATTACAATTTATATTAGTTTGTAAACAGCAAGCAAAGAGGGTGGTACATCATTTTGAGTGGGATAATGAGTGGTAGCTGCAACATTACATCTCACTGATCCTGAGAGTGTCCAAGTTATAAATTATGAAATAAGTTTTAGATTTAGTATCGTATGAGAAAGGCTATCAAATCTGCTGTAATATGCTTTGATAATGGTAGTGACATAGATGTATTATTACAATGTTATTATAAAGGAATCTGCAATGAGAAACTCAAGATACGTTGATTTTGGATGTTAAAAATAACAAATGTTGCTTTCAATTTTGTAACTGATATGTACACACATAACTCACAGTGTTTCACATGTTTTTACTACACTGTGCCGGTTTGCCTGTGAACCGGCGCTCGTGTAAGAAAATTTAATATATAAAAAAATTATCAGTTTATGTCAGATGCTAAATTGTTACGGCGTCAATAATTAAATTGTTAACTGTATCTTAATTCAACGGCGTAAATCTGTTATACCGTTGGGCTGTTGTACATGCCCGCGAATTCTGGTGGGGAGAATGTGCGTAATTCGGTCTCGGCGCTGACATGTAGAGAGTTACTTAGTCTAGCTTCGTCTTCCGCCTAGTGTGCATCTGAGCCTGTCCGACGGAGCTGAAGTTCTTTTAATTGTCGTATTTTTCTATCCTATGGCTAGATAAACTCGCCCAGATCTGCGGTGAGTAAATTTAGAATGTATATTATGCATGGCGTAAAATAAAATGTGAATTTGAGTGTTGGGTGAGTGGATGAAAATGGATAGCTTTTAAATGTGCACACCACGTGGCGCGAACTTAAAGTATTCAGTGTCATGTAATTTTAATTTACTTAAACTCTTATTTAATTGATTTATATTGTAATTAATATACAGCAATTGCTCACCGCATTTGGGGAGTAAAAATTGTGTAATTTCGGGGAACTAAATGCATTAGCACGAGGCCGTGTATATCACTGAACAGGTTATGGTGTGTGAAACTTTCTGCTCACGTAGGCATTTTCAGTAAATTGAAACTTATAAATTGATTTGAGAGCGTCTGTGTGATTTTTGCTGTTATGCAAAGGAGAGGATGTTTTATTTTAAATTAAATGAGCAAGGTTTATAGGGTAAGGGGGTGCCTGTGTGATTTTGTCTGGACTGGTTCGATCAGGGGGGTGTGTGTGAGTTATGCTTTGAAAATAAGTGTTTGGTCATCTATCTAATTATCATTTATGCTTAGGGCTCCTGCGACAGTCGAGGATTCGGCCCAGGCATGTCCATCTGCTCCTGAACTTACCAGAAGGCTCTCGACTTCACCCATCGGAAGGAAGGGAAAATCACCATGCCTCAGCAAAACCAGCGGGTCTGGGTCAGTTATAATTCCTGTTCGGTTATCTATTGTAATTATCGTTTTAAAACATATTTAAGATTATGTTTTGGGTCATAGAAGGGTTGGAAGTTTTTTTAATTCAGTTTCAGTCTGGTCCCCTCATTAGACCTTGGGTGCAGATTTGGTGCGGACAGCTTTGGGTGCAGATCCATGCAGGCCCCAGGCACATGTTAACTATGTCCGGTCATGCTCAGGAACATGCTGGCTGCCGGGTCAAGCGAAATTTTCTTAAACATTTATAAATTATAATGTCACAAAATTCATACAGGCTGTTCATGTCACATAAAGGTTGTAACTTGTATTTTTTTAATTATTATAGCCAAACCAGAATTTCTGGAAAACTTGTAAATTATAATTTCACTAATTTTATACAGACTGTTCATAGGCATTTAGAGTTGTAACTTGTATTCTGGCCAACCCAGATTCTTGTGGGTGCACTACATGTATGTATACATATATATATATATGTATATATATATATATATATATATATATATATATGGTAGTTTGACAGTTTCATAGGATGGGGCGATATATAAAAAAAAATATATATATAGGCGGGCCACAAGGCTTTCATGTTATAATGTTGTTTGTCATTTATATTTGTGATATTGGTGAATTGTCTGTGATATATGTATACTTGTTTATGTGTACTTATGTTGAATAATGTAAAGAAAAGGATATTTGAAAAATTGAGGGTGCGAGTTAAATAATAGATGATTTTATGACTTATGCATCAAAAACAAAAACAACAAAACACAAAATACCATCAACACACAACACAATAAATACATCACACTCACATATCACAACTCCTACACACACAAAATCGCCAACACATTCAGAAAACACAAATACAAAATAGCATACAGAACAACCAATACCATCAAAAAACACATCAATAATACAAACACAGACATAGACAAATATAACAAAACAGGTGTTTACAAATTAAATTGTAATGACTGCAATAGTTTCTACATAGCCCAGACGGGAAGATCTTTTTCATCCCGTTATTCTGAACACTTAAAAGCTTTAACCAACAACAATATACACTCCGCATTTGCCACACACATACACACAGGAAACCACAGTTACACCAACATAGACACTAAACTTGAAATTTTACATTACTTACCCAAAGGTCGAAAACTCAACACAACTGAACAATACGAAATATATAAACACCACACAACACAACCAAACAACATACTTAACGATCAATTACAATATAAATCACATACACTTTTTGACACAATTATACAAAAAACAAACATTAAGTTGAATCCCCGCGCCAATCCCCTTCCTCCACACACCACCCCCACTACACCTTCCACACAACAACCGTTACTAAATGATGGCAGTCTGGCTCAAAGCTGAAGAAGGCGAATACGTACGCCGAAACGCGTTCAACGAAAAACAGTAAGTTTCACAAGAAAAAGTTCATTTTTAGATAAGTGTTAGTGCTGTGAAAGAAGAGATGAATAATCAAGACAACTATGGTAAATTATTTGTAATAATGTCGACTATATGCATCCCCAAGTCTCATGTCAGAATCTTAATTTATAACAGCACTATAATTTTTTCTAATTAGTGTATACGCAACACATGCACATGTGCACTCAACTTGCAATGATTACACACACTTTCGTATATCACACTATATATTTGCACTTACACTAATTTACATACACTTATTCTCTAATTCACCATCTGTTGCGGTTTGGAAGCTCTTGAAGAATCGCGAGTTATTCCAAAGACGCTAATAAGGAAAGCTGGATTGTTTGTTAGAAAGAAGTGGACTGTATTTGAGATATTGAACATGCGTTTATTGAATAATTTGGTTTGTTAGTTACGATCGGCACGTGCGGAAGCATTTGAGGCGAAAATGCCCGAGATTAATTTTGAATGAAATCGTGGTCCATTGCAGATGGACGCAGGTAGACGATTAAAGTGAAATGTTATAAATGCATGCTGTATAATAGCCAAAAGCCGCGGCTGTAAGAGAAGTGTTTAACGAGAGTTGCGCTCGGAGTCGTGTTATAAACTAAACTAATACTGGCTTGCAGTCGGCTAGGCTGGCCGATTGCAAGGCTTGATAAAAGCGTGACGTCATCCGCGCGTGCCGTGCAATGTTAGTAGGCTGCTTACAACTGACAACACAGTACAAAGTTTAAACATACTGCCCGCCAAAATCGGGACGATTTTGTACATTAACGGTTAAATTGAACAATATAATAATTAGACTTACATGTCGTAAGCGATACAATAATTGGCGCACTGGCCAGAGAGCAATGACATAATGGACATAATATAAATTCAATTAACAATCACCAAGCATACAATAAATTGATAACACCATAAAAATACAATAATTTCCCCATGATATTGACATAACAACCCCAATGAATTTCATAATGTTTTGACCCTTAGAAAATACAATACATATATAGAATAATTGCCACTATAACTGACACTTGTTGTTCTCAGAATTTGAATCACACAAACACATTAACGATACACAACATTCATAATAATTGATAGTACATATGAGACACAGTCACTATTTCTGTAATAGCTAGCGACACTTAACAATGTTACAATGCTTATGATACAATTGACTTGTATGCTCGCCCCGGGGAATGTCCCGGGCGTGTTCCATGTAATGTGACACGCGCACACCCATGCATACACACACACACACACACACACACACCGTAAGGCACGCAAACGACTAGCTTGTTGCCACCGGAAGGGGGCATAATTTGTGGATGGGTCGGCGTAAGATACCTAGCGCGGTGCGTACTTCTGCGACGCGTACTAAGGAATCTTGACCCGGAAAAACATTGGTAATTACCCCACGCTTCCATTCTAGAGGGGGGGAATTGTCATCCAAAATGAGGACAAGTTGTCCGATCTTCAAATTTTTAAATGGGGTGCGCCATTTATTGCGCTGCTGCAGCTGGTGCAGATAATCCCTAGACACACACACACACACACACACACACACACGGACACACACACACCTGGACACACACCCACACACACACACACACACACACATGCATGTGAATAGAGCGATATATGCCTTGGTCGTGGACTTAGAGCGCTGCCCGCCATGGCGCAAAAACACCGGACCTGCGTAATCCACGGCCGACTGTGAGAATGGCCTTGACGGCGTGACCCTAGAAGAGGGTAATTGACCGAGTAATTGATTCGCGCCTTTAGCCCGGAAACGAAAACAAGTGACACACTTATGTATCACTGAGCGGATATAGGACTTATCGTGTATGATCCAATACTTACGCCTAAGCGAAGCTTGAGTTGATTGCACTCCAGCGTGCAACAAACGGATGTGTTCGTATTCAATTATTAATCTCGTGAGATGAGAGTGCGGGTGTAAAATTATTTGGTGTTTAGTCTCGTAGCTAAGTGGGGAGAATTGCAAGCGTCCACCCACTCTTAAAATGCCTGATTTATCCAGGAATGGGTTGAGAGCAAGAATTTTACTACTGCGTGGAAGGCACCGGTGTGCCTCAAGTTCCCTAACCTCTACGTCGAAATGCAACTTCTGAGATTGCCGAACAAAAACCAAGAGCGTGTCAGACAATTCTTGAGCCGACAAAAAGGACGTGTCTCTTTCAACCGCCTAGAATTGCGAAGAAATCGACGGCAGTATGCGAAGACGCGAATAAGCCTCGTAAGAGATGAATAGTTTTCAATGTAACTATGTGTTGAGGACGCGACAATTAGTGAGGTTTGAGCCTGCTTGCGACGTTCCTCTTCAATGTCGGGAAAGGTACAGGGAGTATTAATGTCGAACGCGCTGACCGGCCATGAGGCCGCATCACGAGCCAACCAGGAGGGACCATGCCACCATTGAGCATGACAGTGCAGACTACGAGGGAGGCAACCGCGCGATAAAACGTCGGCAGGGTTGTCATTCGATACTACATGACGCCAAGTTCCCCTGCTGCTAACAAGACGCTGTATTTCTGCGACACGGTTAGCCACAAATACCTTCCAGCGGGAAGATTGCTGATGTATCCAGTACAACGCTATCATCGAATCCGAATAAAGATATAATCCGTCAAAATTGTAATCGACGGCATTTAAAACCTGGGACGTTAATTGAGCCAACAATAAACAAGCACAAAGTTCAAGTCTAGGAAGCGTTATCTGTTTCAGCGGAGCGACCCTAGATTTAGCACACAACAAGTTTGATGATATGGCGCCGTTCGAATAGACCGCCCGCACATAAATGCAACACGCGTAACCTTTAACCGAAGCGTCGGCGAATCCGTGCAGCTGCAATGAACTAACTGGGCAACTGTTCGAACTCTTAACCGACCTCGTAATCTCAAAATGAGTGTCGGAGACTAATTGGGTGTATAATTCCGACCATTGATTGGCTAGTGACCCGGACAAGGGTTCGTCCCAATCAGTGCCCGCCAACCACAACTGCTGCACGAAATGCTTGCAGCAAAATGTGATGGGAGCAATTAGACCTAGTGGATCATAGATCCCGGCAATGATTGATAACACGCTTCTCTTGTTGAGAACGGTTAGATTGTCATCACCCCTAACGGTGTACAAAAAGTTATCCCCCTCAACATTCCACTGTATGCCCAAGGTACGCACGTTTTGACCCTTGCTGAAGTCACGGGTTACTTGGGCGCGAAGAGTCATAATCTTATGGTGGTTAGAGAACCATTTGTGTAACGAAAAACCATACCTCCTCAACAACTTCTCGATCTCGCCTTTCATTTCAGCTAAGCTGTTCGGATCATCCGAACCCGTTATGAGATCGTCTACGTAAAAGTCATTTGCTATGGCCTTAGCAGCGGTAGGGTAGTCGGCTTTGTTTTCATATGCTATTTGAGCCAGACAACGCGTAGCAAGGAAGGAGGCACTAGCAGTGCCATATGTAACCGTCCTTAACGCGTAATGTCGCAATTCCTTATGCGGTGCATCACGCCAAACAATGCGTTGCAAGTTTGAATCCTTAGGATTAACAATGATCTGGCGATACATCTTTTCAATGTCCGCAATAAGTACGTATCGGTGGGTGCGGAACCGAACCATTATCGAAAACAGATCCTGCTGGATCGTAGGACCGACCATTAAAGTGTCGTTAAGGGACAAATTATTGGTGGTTTTAGCGGATGCGTCAAATACCACGCGCAATTTAGTGGTTAAGCTAGAGTCTTTGAAGACTGCGTGATGGGGCAGATAAAAGATCTCTGACCTGTCAAGCGACAGATCGTATTCATTAAGCGGCGACATGTGGCCAAGTCTTAAGTAGTCATTCATGAACTCACTATAATCCTTATAAAGGGTAGGGTTCTGCTTGAATTTGAATTCTAACGATTGGAATCTTCGTATTGCTCCGCGGAGAGAATCTCCCAAATAAGATTTATCAGATCTGCGGGGCAGGGCTACCACGAATCTCCCGTCGCGATTGCGGCTAGTGTTTTTCACTAAATGCCTTTCACACGGTGAGTCCTCAGATCGGGTTTCGCGACTAGAGATTTCCTCCAACTTCCAAAATTCCTTTAGTTGCGAGGAAACCTGATTATCATCCTTACAGACCATAAATGAAGAAACCGTTCTAGTCATGTCGACGTTGAATGGTAAGTCACCGGCCAAAATAAATCCTAACTTGGTTTCCTGAATTATAGGAAAGTGTGGTCCGCGCGTATATTTCACAGGTTCAATTAATTGTAGAAAATATTGAGCGCCGATTAATATATCGACTTGCGATGAGCAATGTAGGTGAGGATCCGCCAGGAATATGCGCTTGGGTAAATTTAAAGAGGTAAGATTGAATGACTCCGCCGGTAAATTATTAGTTATACTGGGTAGTACGGCACAATGTACGTTTAACGTGAAGGGTTTATAGCGTGAATGTAGCCTTACATTAGTGCTGAATTCAGCCTGGGAAAGCGAGTTGTTTATACCCGTGATGGGCAATTGCGATTTAACTAATTGGAGGCCCATCCTGCGGGCGAAATCCATTGTGCAAAAGTTCGCTTGAGAACCGGAATCCAGTAATATCCTAACGGGAAATTTTTTGCCGACCTTATTGTATGTCATACAGACGGCGGTAGATAACAATACCGATTTATTGGTCTGTGATTTCAGTGAGCACTGGTTGTTAACAGAAGTTACGTCCCTGTTGGGGACATGAATCATGGTGTGGTGACGCCTAGAACATTTTTTACACGAAAATTTGGAGGGACATTTTGAACCCTCGTGTCCCGAACGGAGACAGTTTAAGCAAAGTTTGTTTTTTAGTAACGCATTTTTTCTATCAGGGATAGACAGCGATATAAACTGTGGGCAATCGCTAAGTCTATGTTCACCGTTACATAGCCTGCATAAATTATTTCTAATATGTGAGTGGAATGCGCCCTTTGGATTGCTTATCTGTTTAACTGCCTTGCGATAAGGAGACTTATCGCTTTTGTTCAACCTGCTCGTTGGGCTAGTCGCGTTATCGATATTTTGCAGTAGTTTCCTACGTGAATTTAAAAAATTTATAAAATTATTAAAATCAGGGAGTTTATGCTCCGATAAACTCTCTTTCCACAAACGTAAAGTGTAACTGTCAAGTTTTTTGGCTAGATAATTTACGACAATAATTTCAAACGTGTTGACTGGCAGTTTGAGATTATTTAAAGCGTTTATATTTGCAGAGATTTGATCAATAAATTGCGATATGCTACCTTGGGATTCCTGCTGAACTAATGGTACGTCTAGGACATTCCACACGTGGTGAGCGGAGACAATCAGCTTACTATCATATCTATTCCTCAACAGATCGATAGCCACCGCGTAATTTTCATGTGTTATGGGTAATGATTTTATTACGTTAAGCGCCTCGCCATGTAATGACGAGTGTAAATAATGAAGCTTCTGTATATCTGTCAGGTCTGTTCTGACATGAATTAGTTCCATAAAAATATGGTAATAATGTTGCCATTCCACAATACTACCCTCGAACCGTGGTAATTTTATTGGTTCCAATTGAATGGGGGTTGTTTTAGGCTGTTTACCATCAGTATTAATTAGTGGTTTTTGGTTCAAGTGCTCAGATTGCTCCAACAAGTGTTGCAATTTACATTCTATAGCACAGAGATCGTCCTCCGTTTGCACTCTATCACTTGTTGACGCAACGTCTGCTTCCTCAGCCTCGATTTGTGACTGTATCTCGTCATATTTGGTGGATAATTCCATCAAATGACGCAGTTTTATTTTGAGCGCATGAGGATCGCTGTTTAACAAATCAAAATTATCCGCGAAGGTATTTATTCGGGATATTGAGGCCTTAATTGTACCTCGTTTTTTTATCAGAGCCCTTACATCGGCCATTATTACAGTTTGAGATAAAAAATGGAAAGATATTTAGAAACAATTGAGCATCGAGCATGTGAACCACAAACTTAATTTTGAATGAGTTTCAATACGTTTGGTAGCTAGCGATCGTTGGTTTGAACATAAACTTACTCTCTCTAACTAATCAAACTCGTTGGCAGTTAAATTATTGAAATTATAAATCTAAATGATTACAAAGTATAGCTTTATCTTTAAAGTTCTGACTGATAATGAGCTGCCAACCATCTATTAATTTATATTGTGTAATAAGTTAATTGTTTATATAAATATGTCAAAAATACACACTGGGTGAAATATTATTAAAAATAAATCAAATATAGGTAAAGTTTATAGTCACGTGGCCGTCGATCCATTCGTGATGAAGCTGGCTTCGATCCCGTTTGGAGCTGCTACACCTCCTGTCTCTGCCGGTTAGCCGTTGCCTCATGTTGTACCCTCCATCATTTAAAGCTGTGGAATCTCGAAAATGTTGTCCTGTTTCGTCCCGTCGTCTCTGGTCTACTGCTTGGCTGAATCTTGTCGAGATGACTGCTACGTGCTTCACGATAATGGTGTCGCTCAGGACGAAAATGATGCCCGTCTGTCGTGATTAACTTCAGATTGGTTTTTCCAGAAATGATGTATATAAATAAATGTTGTCGCCTGTATACTCAGGTATGAGAAATCTGTGCCGTTGGGACCAAAAATGATGTAGTTTGTTTTGGCCTGAAAATGTGAAATCCTGCCTGATTGGACCAAAAATGATGTCGTTTTTGGCCTGAAATGTGAAATCCGGTCCGGTGGGACCAAAAATGTTGCGGTTTGGAAGCTCTTGAAGAATCGCGAGTTATTCCAAAGACGCTAATAAGGAAAGCTGGATTGTTTGTTAGAAAGAAGTGGACTGTATTTGAGATATTGAACATGCGTTTATTGAATAATTTGGTTTGTTAGTTACGATCGGCACGTGCGGAAGCATTTGAGGCGAAAATGCCCGAGATTAATTTTGAATGAAATCGTGGTCCATTGCAGATGGACGCAGGTAGACGATTAAAGTGAAATGTTATAAATGCATGCTGTATAATAGCCAAAAGCCGCGGCTGTAAGAGAAGTGTTTAACGAGAGTTGCGCTCGGAGTCGTGTTATAAACTAAACTAATACTGGCTTGCAGTCAGCTAGGCTGGCCGATTGCAAGGCTTGATAAAAGCGTGACGTCATCCGCGCGTGCCGTGCAATGTTAGTAGGCTGCTTACAACTGACAACACAGTACAAAGTTTAAACACCATCAGTGGCGTAGGTAAGCTTTTTGGAACCCAGGGCAAGGAGATCGTCGCACGCCTCGCCTTCACAATTAAAAGGCCACAAAAAAGCAAAAATGAAAGCCCATCCAGTGAACAAAGTACTTAATAAATGCAAATACACATAAACATGCGCAATATGACAATTGTGTACGAAATACATCTACTGTGAAAACTAATTACAAGTGCACTATGACATGACAAATATGTACAAAAAAATGAAATAAACACACAGTAGTGACAATTACAAAATACAATTGTATACAATTATATCAAATGAATTATGTGTAAGCACATTATATTATAACATTATGTAAACGCATACACAATTGTGTAGAATTAAATCAAATTGAAATAAGTGTAAGCACATTATATTTTAAATACTAATTGTAAACGCATGCAATGACAATTATGTACAAATATATTTGTTAATTTTAAATATGTCTATCCGGACTTACTCTAAAATGTACACCACGTAAGCCTTGTTTTATTATCTAGACATAAGTACATTGACAATTGATTACAATTAAATCAAATGAAATATGTGTAATCACATTATAATATAAGTTAAAATATATTATGTATAATTAAATGAAATACAACTAAGTACATGATAATATATATATTAATAATATATATAATAATATATATATATATTGCGACAGTACAAATAAGTGATGTACTGAGCATTGAATATAAAAATTTAAATTTACCTAATAAACTGTAAATAATTAATAATATATTAGAAATAAGCATGTCAGGGATTGCAAGCTTGGCTCAGACAAAAATATGAACAGGTGTTTCGACCTGAATCGACGTGCACACACACACACAAATTGTGCCGCGTTTTGGAAAACGCGGCGATGTTCCGATGTCTATATTGTGATTAATTAAAGTATTTACGTATTTGTCGACGTGACAGAAGTTGTCCTTTGGTACGGTCAGTTGGACTTTGTCATGCTGTATTGCGCCTTGTCCGCCCGACTCGCGCGCGCCCTATCTATGTTACGTACGGTTTTTTCAACAGCCGGTTTGTTCAGTCCGACTTTAGCTATCAGCGCCTCACATTCTAGTCCCCGGCTGGCAGAGTAGATTGAACAGTTTTCGTCTCCCAGCTTCTTCTATGAATAAGTAGAAAGCTACGTGACCTCCGGTAAGTCCATTAAAATATGTATTTTAATTATTTATAAAAACAAATTGGTTTTATTTAATATTAAAGTGGATGCGTTAAGATATACATTGCAGTGAATCCTTTAGCACATGGCGAGTTTCAGGTTATAATTAGTTTTATGTATGCTTTATCTCAACCCTGGTTAATTGATTGTAACGTTAAGGATATAATTATGTTTTATATTAATCTGGTAATGCTTCTACTAAATTAACTAAACTAAGATGGGGCGTAAGTCAGTAATTTTCTGATATCTGTATATGTCACGGACTTGTTAAAAGTTGCCAATTCCTGTAAGTGCGTCATGAAAACTTTTGCATAAAGGTTAATTAAAATTATCATTATTATGGAGTGACTATATTTAGACATATTCTATATTAACATATTCAATGGAGTTATTTTTTTGAAGTGAATTACCACATTCAATGGGATTCTTGACTTAGGCTATTTTTCGAGTTCATAAACCGGACAGTCCATGCTATGTCAGTGGGTAAATGTGGTAGTGTGTGTTTCATGAACTTATGAGTAATCCCAGATATAATTGTGCAGGGTTTCCGAGGTAGCCGGGAATCTGCCCCGCTCTGGAAGGATGGCCGAACAACTGCCTCCGACGATGTAATTTTAAAACCTTCGTCAGCTATGTCAGCCGGAAGGATGGACTGGACACACACTACTGAGCCCTCAACATACACCCTTCAAACCAGGTGAAATTTAACCATTTTTAACCTAAATCTTGTGGCCGAATTACTCTGTGAGACTTTCATGAAACGTTCCAGTGTGGACAGTTATTTCCGGATAATGGGTGGAATGTTTTAATTGCATTTTGTAAGGCTTACGCCTCCTCTATTACTATCATGTATATCTCGTTCTGAGAGTGAAAACTCGGTCGGGGTCACGCACCGCCCGGGTCGAGGGGAGTTCGGTAGATAGAGTTGAATCTCATTCTATTTCTGTTTTAAGCATGTTGGGATATTTATGTTGACGATTTTCCTCCATCTGGACACGTGTGTTATTATTCATTCATATCTGGGAGTGGTTTTAAACCGTGGGCGACTCCCGTTGGAGACGTCCACTGCAAGTCTGTCTGTGTCAGATCTTGCTAGATCCCGTCCGATGCCTGACCCTGCCGGTAGTCAAGTTTTGTAACACTGTGAGCTGACTTAATACTTTTATGACTTATATTCTGTATTACAAATTCTGTTCCACTGTTTAGCTAATTTGCACACTTTAAAATTACCATTGTCACAGTTTGTATTGACCATAAAAAATCTTGTAACGATAATTGTAATTGCTCACTATAACAATTAGTTAACCATAAGAACACCCAAGATTAATCAATGTCAGTTATGAATACTCATGGTGGTCAAGTTCCACTATTTTTCTATATTCTGTTTTGAAGGTAAAAAGAAACATAAAATGCAGTTAGGCAACCGGACATCCATGTTAACCTTGTGATGCTACTCTTCATTATAGTAATTGATGGGATTTAAATTGATAATTAAATATCGGCATGGGATTTGTGCGATGGCCGCGTGGCTTACAGAGAACATTCAGTTAACACTTATCTTGTTAAAACTTGGGGGCATGTCTGCTCCACTCCTGGGATATTTTAATTGAAGTTTTGGGGAGGGGGTTTTAGTCACTTATTAATTAAACAGAAGGGGGCCAGATACCTGGTCAGAATAAGGGGGTTATGGGTGTTGAACAAGATTATTATATGCGCTGTTAACCAGGGTGAACATGTGATGGGTTATTTAAATATATACGTTTGTTGATGTTAATTATATGTGTGTGTTTTTACATAATTGTTACTTGTCATATTGATTATGCCTGTGTATATTTCTGTATATTTATGCCTTGTTATAAAAAGTGATTACTTGCAGGTCGAAACTGTGTGCCATTTTATAATTGTATTATTTTATAACTATAATTTGTCATGTATGTAACATTCCACGATTTGTTAGTCAATGATGGTTCAGCTATTAATACTCATTCAACCCTTAGTGCTGTTAATAGTTATTTCTCCTTGTTCAACTTTTGGCAAGGCACATATTAATGAACTTATATTTAACGATCACAAGACTTGTTTATCTTGCCTTTAGAGGCTCATATGTTGTACTAGCCAAGAACAATAAATTGTTGTTGTTATCTTAAGTTCAGTGTTTCATTTGCAAGTCCCATCATACTGGACCCAGCACAATTTTAGCTTCTCTAGGCCCTTGCCTAGTTCTAAATAACTTGTAACCTCTCTTTCAAAACCAACAAGCAAGGAGAGAGAAATTTAAAAAAGGAATAAAATAAATACTAAAAGCAGAGAGAGGTTACAAATGGTAGCAGAGCGTGGTTCATTCTAGCCTTGAACCCTTGGGTCCTGGTGTGTGATGGGGCTTGCAAACTTGGAGATAGTCTGGCAAATAAAATGGCACTTAATAGTTGACATGAAATGTAGAAGTATGCATGTTTTTTATGAATTATTGTTAAATGTTTTGAATTGTAAATCTGAGGCCGCCACGGGCAAGTGTTGTAGTTGGGTTGTTGTTTTGAAATTGGACATTGCCGGAGATCGCGTGGGGATGGGTTCCCGTATTTAATTTTTGAAAGTAATTGCGCGTGCGGTTAGTGGGATGTGGTATGGCCCGACTGGAAGTCGGTATCGTCCGATTGTAATGGTGACAAGGTTGTAGTCGAAATGTCGTATATTGTGTTAGTGGTGTTAATGTTGTTGGTGTTAGTGCCTGATGTTGTTTCTTCTTGAGTCTGGCGACTGACGGAGAGTTAGCTCCGGAGCGGGTCAGGTTTCCGCAGCGCTAGGAAACCCGGGGGTCCTCTTGATGGAAGAACAGTACTCAAGGTTTTCGTATTTTAGTGATTGGTGTTTTTATGTTTGTTTGTGGTTTATAGGATAGGTATTTGTAGCATTGGCGGCATGAATGTTATAAATGCCGATTGATTTCTCAAGAACGAGTTGGAGTTCGAAATTAAGTCCCGGGGTGGGAGGCCCCAATGGGATTTGCCTCTTTGAGGAAGCAGTTGAGAGACGCCCTCGCGTCCGGAGGCACAATGTCGCTGGTAAAGGTCACTGATGTGACGGCCGAGCTCGAGTTGTGCCAGGAGAAGTAGGGAGAGTTGCGGGAGGTAATGGAAGATTTTGAGTCGGCCCCTTCCAATCTCAGGGCAAGACAGAGAGTACGGCAGCGAGCGGAACACCTGCAACATAGACTGGAGAACTTGTCCGCACAGACTACAATTGCGGAAGTCAGCGCTACGGTGAAGCTGATGGCGGAACAGGTGGCTAAAGCATTGCGGAACTTCGAGCCTGTGAAGTCCCCGCTTTCCGTGAGCTCTCCCCAGCCTCCTGAAACGAACATAACGCAGACGTCGAACCCTGCGTCTCCATTGCCGACGCTTTCGGGAGGAGCGCGTATCTCGTATAATAACTTACCTAACCCCATGTCCTCAATTATGCAAGAGCTTCCGGTGGTAGACGGACTGGACGTGGACCAGTTGATGATTTTTTTTCGGATTTTGTTTCAGCTGTCCGACTTCCCGGGAATGTCGGACGGCACTCTACTTGAACTCGTGTATCCCTATTGTCGGGGGTCTGTGGCTGAGCGGGTCGCGCGAACTATACGAGATGGCGGCAGTGTGGCGTCTTTCCATCGGGGGGTGCTGGACGCATGCGTGCCTGGGCTTTTGCGTAAGCAGCTGCAGGACAAATATTTTTATCGGGTACAAGCACACGGGGAGAATTTTTCGAAGTTCGTGCAGAGCCTCCGTGATGCGGTCCGGATTTTAGGGTTGGGACTGCCCGAGAATGAAGTGGTACAGTGGATTTTCGAAGGGGTTACTCCCCAGGAGAGATCGCGTTTAACTTTTGCCGAGCGACCGCGGACTTATGAAGATCTTGAGAAGCTGTGTGCGTTATCTCGCGCGATACAATCGGTAGATGAATCCCGTGGGCCAGTAAGGGCCAGTCTTGGTGAACTCCGAGTGTTAGAACGACGGGTCGTTCAGTCCCAACCGCGGCCAGAGAGAAATAATGGCGATCGAAGCGGACAAGTGAGAGGTGTTGTGTGCTTTCGCTGTCGTAGACAGGGGCATGTTGCCCGCGATTGTCCGGAGGGTGGTATGCGTCCGGCGCTTCCCCCGAGGGTCCGGTATCCAAAAAACTAAATTATAAGGGGGGGACAAATCGGAGGTTGTCTTCCCCTCGTTGCAAGACTTTTCAGAATTCTAGTGCCTCCAGGCGGAGGATAGGTCCAGACTCTTCTAATATCAAGGTCCTTACTACCGTCCCGCAAAAGGCTTCTGTATGCCCCTTCCTGTCGCTCGAGGTAAAGAAGGGTCAACTCAGAGCATTAGTTGACTCCGGGTCAGCCCGATCTATCATCTCATCTCGAGTATGCGCGGACCTTGAGAAACAGGGCTTAATAAAAGGGTCGAGTCAGTCGTCCGTGGTATGCTGGACTGCTTCTAGGGAAATTCTGCCCATCTCCCGGATGGTTTCCTTCAAGTTCAAGATTGATGGCTTTTCTTGGGTGTGGCCTTTTCTGGTTTCTCCGGCTCTGGGAGTCGACTGTATTGTGGGTGCCGATTTCATCGCTAAAAGTGGTCTCGTGTTGGACATCCATGGGCACCAGTGCTATTTTAAGTTTAATCGGGGTGTAGTTATTCCATTTCTTGGATACCAGGGAGCTAAGGGAGGTATCCAAGAGGTTGCTTGTCCCGATTCTGCACGAGATCATCTCACTCCCGCCCAGCAGAGAGCTTTAGACCGTTTGTGTCAGGAATTTCCCTCTGTCTTAACTCCCAAGTTGGGACTCACACATTTATTAGAATATAAGATTCGTTTAACAGACACTAAGATAGTGAGGTCACACCCATATAAGTTCGCCCCTCCGAAAATGGCCGTTCTGAGGGAGAAGGTTCAAGAGCTTTTAGAGCAAGGGGTAATTGAACCTTCCAATTCCAGCTATGCCAGTCCAGCGTTCCTGGTACCCAAGCCTGGGGGTAAGCACCGTATGGTAATCGATTACCGGAAGTTAAATGCTAATATTGAAGTGGATTCGGTTCCCCTTCCGGATCTCCACTCAGCTTTTGATTGGTTTAGTGAGGCCAAGTACTTCACCGTGATTGATCTCAACGCGGCATATCACCAGATACCCTTATCCAAGGAAAGTAGAGCGTATACGGCGTTTTGTGTCCCGTGGAATTTATATCAGTATACGCGGGTTCCCATGGGTCTGGCGGTGGGCGCCCAAACGCTCACGCGTCTGCTTGACCTAGTGTTTCAAGATGTGAAGTTTAAGTTTATTTTCAACTATCTAGATGACTTGCTGGTCTACAGCAAAACCTATGATGAACATCTGTGCCATCTCAGGGAGGTGATGAGTAGGTTGAAAAGGGCGGGCCTTACGGTCAATCCGGAGAAAGTACGAATCGCCCAGGAGAGCATCTCTTTTCTGGGGCATCTGGTGTCGCACCAAGGCGTTACAGTGGACCCTGAAAGGACCCAGGGTATCCGGGATTTTCCCCCGCCAAGGGATGCCAAAGGCATCGCCCGGTTTGTGGGGATGGTCAACTTTTATCGGCGGTTTATCCCCAATGCAGCGGAGATGGCTGCGCCCCTAAATGAATTAAGAAAGAAGGGGGTCAAGTTTGTGTGGGGCGAAAGCCAGCAAAAGGCGTTTGAAAAATTGAAGGAAGCTATTATTTCCCCACCGGTACTGAGGATGCCGGATTTTTCTCAACCGTTTATTTTACAGACGGACGCGAGTTCGGTGGCGCTCGGGGCGGTTCTGTCCCAAGTCGTTGATGGTGCTAGGCAGCCTGTGGCCTTTATTTCACGAACATTGACCCAGCAAGAAAGAAAGTCATCAGTATATGAGCTAGAGTGTTTGGCAGTGGTATACGCTCTAGATAAGTTCAGGCGTTTTCTGGAACACGCTGAGTTCCTGCTCGAGACCGACAATCAGGCTCTCTCTTGGCTTCTTGCTCACCCCCGGCAACTGGGTAAGATCGGTAGATGGGTGGTTAAAATCTCATCCTTTAAGTTCAAGGTGCAACACATTAGGGGAACACAAAATGTGGTTGCAGATGCTTTGTCACGCATGTTTTCCCAACCCAGTGAAGCCCAATCTGAGCAACCCTGTTCTGTTCTACTAGACTTTCCGTTAGCCTTCACTGATGTGTTACCCCATCAGTTGAATGATGAAGAGCTGGGTCCTGTCATCCAGAAAATAAAAGAGGGTAACGCGCAGGCCCCATACTTCTTGTCCAAGGGCGTCCTGTGTTGTCGAGAAAGAAAGGGACGTGCCCCGAAGATCGTGCTGCCTAGCAAGTTAGTGCCCATGGTCTTCAGTTATTACCACAATTCCCCAGTAGGTGGCCACAAGGGGATTTCGAAGACCATTTCCAGTATTAGGAAGAACTTCATCTGGAAGGGCATGGATAGGGACATTGCGACGCGTGTGAAGGCCTGTCATCTGTGCGGCTTAAGCAAGCCTGCTCAAAACACCAAGTTGGGGTTGTTGTCATCAGACGTGGCGAGCAGACCGATGGAGAAGCTATTCATCGACTACGTGGGACCTTTCCCGCGTAGCAAGTCAGGTAACGCTTACCTACTTGTTTGTGTGGATGCTTTTTCGAAGTTTGCCTGGCTACTGCCCTTACGGCAGGCAACAGCTCGTTTGACCATAAGCGCGCTTCAGAACCATGTTTTTCAGCATTTCGGTCTTCCGACCATCATTGTCTCCGACAATGGACCACAGTTCATTTCGAGTGAGTTCCGGCGGATGTGTTTCGCCAGCGGTATCAAGCATGTAACCACTTTCCCGTATTACCCGCAGCCGTCCCATGCGGAGAGGTTCAATAGGAATCTACGGTCCGCGCTTATTGCCTATCACGCTGAGCAACAGACTACCTGGGATCAGAACTTAAAGTGGTTACAGCTAGCTTTTAACACGGCCCTGCATGACAGTCATAAGGCCGTGCCTTTTGAGATCATGTTTGGATTCTCACCCGCACTCCCGTTGACTAACTTGTGGAATATTGATGATCTTCTGCCACGGGAGCCCGATAATGGAACTGCGGAGAGATGGAGGGAGGGTCGGAAGAATTTGCTACGAGCGCACGAGCGGGTCCGTCGACGATATAATCAGGGGCGAATTCCGAACCCCTTTCAGACCGGGGACTGGGTCTACTGCCAGAGCCATCCGATCAGCTCAGCCGCAGACAAAAGAGCCGCTAAATTGTGCTATCGTTGGTCGGGGCCATACCGCATTCTCGGGTTTACGTCACCGGTGACGGCGCGGTTGGAAGAGCCGGGTGGTAATCCTAAAGAGATTACTACACACATTTCCAAATTAAAATTGTTTGAAAAGGGGTAAACGGGCTGAAAAATGGGGGGGAAGCGACGGTGGTCTCTGTGCGCGTTGGGGATGTAGTCTATTTTAAGAGGGTGTGCTCCGGGGGGCGGTAATGAGTATGATAGGGTAGCGGGTAGATGTTTCCCACAGTCCCAGTGGGGTTCGTCTACTTCAGGGATGCGCCCCTGCCTGCGCGAGCCTTGGTTTTCTCCAATTGTCCTTATGTCCGGAGGGAGCCATGTCCTTACCTTTGGTCCCAGCCCATGACCGTAAACATCCTTGACCATCTACCCTCCAATTTTCCTAACCTTACCCAGAAGAGGAAAAAAAAAAAAAAAAAAAAAAGGAGTTAGAGAGAGGAGCGAAACCTGTCGCGTCGATGAGGTCGGATGTGCACTTCATCGACGTGGTATGTTTTGGGCATGCCCTTGGAGCACACATGTAAAACTCATATATATTGGAAAGGTGCCATAGTCACAGTTGACATGGTTTTCCGCCAGGTCCCAGCGGGGACCACCGCATCATGGGACTGCCGTCGCCCCCTTTCCCCTTGGCCCGTGCTGTATGGTAGTGTGTAAAATGGGGAATAGTATTAGGTAATTATCCCGTAATTGCATGGGGCAGATGGCCCTGTTTAGGTGGCTATCGTGTTCCGGCTTGGGTGGACAAGCCTCAGGAGGTCGGAACTCAGGGAGCTCCCGAACTTTTCTTTTGTCTTTCTTCTCTGTCCCTCTTTGCTGTGGGCTGGCCCTGATCAGGTCAGCGTGCAGCAACCGCACACTTACACTCTACACTTCTTCTTTCGTCTCTTTCGTTTTCCCTTCTGAGCCTCTGTTCTCCTGGGAGCGAGTCTGCCTGGCCAACTCACCCACGATGTCCACCGGAGTTTTTTTTGATGGAGTACACTGCAGGGTACTTTCCCGAGTTTGAAGGTGAGGCAACCGGGTTGCCCTTTTGGGGTGGGGGTGTGCCGCGTTTTGGAAAACGCGGCGATGTTCCGATGTCTATATTGTGATTAATTAAAGTATTTACGTATTTGTCGACGTGACAGAAGTTGTCCTTTGGTACGGTCAGTTGGACTTTGTCATGCTGTATTGCCCCTTGTCCGCCCGACTCGCGCACGCCCTATCTATGTTACGTACGGTTTTTTCAACAGCCGGTTTGTTCAGTCCGACTTTAGCTATCAGCGCCTCACATTCTAGTCCCCGGCTGGCAGAGTAGATTGAACAGTTTTCGTCTCCCAGCTTCTTCTATGAATAAGTAGAAAGCTACGTGACCTCCGGTAAATCCATTAAAATATGTATTTTAATTATTTATAAAAACAAATTGGTTTTATTTAATATTAAAGTGGATGCGATAAGATATACATTGCAGTGAATCCTTTAGCACATGGCGAGTTTCAGGTTATAATTAGTTTTATGTATGCTTTATCTCAACCCTGGTTAATTGATTGTAACGTTAAGGATATAATTATGTTTTATATTAATCTGGTAATGCTTCTACTAAATTAACTAAACTAAGATGGGGCGTAAGTCAGTAATTTTCTGATATCTGTATATGTCACGGACTTGTTAAAAGTTGCCAATTCCTGTAAGTGCGTCATGAAAACTTTTGCATAAAGGTTAATTAAAATTATCATTATTATGGAGTGACTATATTTAGACATATTCTATATTAACATATTCAATGGAGTTATTTTTTTGAAGTGAATTACCACATTCAATGGGATTCTTGACTTAGGCTATTTTTCGAGTTCATAAACCGGACAGTCCATGCTATGTCAGTGGGTAAATGTGGTAGTGTGTGTTTCATGAACTTATGAGTAATCCCAGATATAATTGTGCAGGGTTTCCGAGGTAGCCGGGAATCTGCCCCGCTCTGGAAGGATGGCCGAACAACTGCCTCCGACGATGTAATTTTAAAACCTTCGTCAGCTATGTCAGCCGGAAGGATGGACTGGACACACACTACTGAGCCCTCAACATACACCCTTCAAACCAGGTGAAATTTAACCATTTTTAACCTAAATCTTGTGGCCGAATTACTCTGTGAGACTTTCATGAAACGTTCCAGTGTGGACAGTTATTTCCGGATAATGGGTGGAATGTTTTAATTGCATTTTGTAAGGCTTACGCCTCCTCTATTACTATCATGTATATCTCGTTTTGAGTGTGAAAACTCGGTCGGGGTCACGCACCGCCCGGGTCGAGGGGAGTTCGGTAGATAGAGTTGAATCTCATTCTATTTCTGTTTTAAGCATGTTGGGATATTTATGTTGACGATTTTCCTCCATCTGGACACGTGTGTTATTATTCATTCATATCTGGGGGTGGTTTTAAACCGTGGGCGACTCCCGTTGGAGACGTCCACTGCAAGTCTGTCTGTGTCAGATCTTGCTAGATCCCGTCCGATGCCTGACCCTGCCGGTAGTCAAGTTTTGTAACACTGTGAGCTGACTTAATACTTTTATGACTTATATTCTGTATTACAAATTCTGTTCCACTGTTTAGCTAATTTGCACACTTTAAAATTACCATTGTCACAGTTTGTATTTACCATAAAAAATCTTGTAACGATAATTGTAATTGCTCACTATAACAATTAGTTAACCATAAGAACACCCAAGATTAATCAATGTCAGTTATGAATACTCATGGTGGTCAAGTTCCACTATTTTTCTATATTCTGTTTTGAAGGTAAAAAGAAACATAAAATGCAGTTAGGCAACCGGACATCCATGTTAACCTTGTGATGCTACTCTTCATTATAGTAATTGATGGGATTTAAATTGATAATTAAATATCGGCATGGGATTTGTGCGATGGCCGCGTGGCTTACAGAGAACATTCAGTTAACACTTATCTTGTTAAAACTTGGGGGCATGTCTGCTCCACTCCTGGGATATTTTAATTGAAGTTTTGGGGAGGGGGTTTTAGTCACTTATTAATTAAACAGAAGGGGGCCAGATACCTGGTCAGAATAAGGGGGTTATGGGTGTTGAACAAGATTATTATATGCGCTGTTAACCAGGGTGAACATGTGATGGGTTATTTAAATATATACGTTTGTTGATGTTAATTATATGTGTGTGTGGTTTTACATAATTTTTACTTGTCATATTGATTATGCCTGTGTATATTTCTGTATATTTATGCCTTGTTATAAAAAGTGATTACTTGCAGGTCGAAACTGTGTGCCATTTTATAATTGTATTATTTTATAACTATAATTTGTCATGTATGTAACATTCCACGATTTGTTAGTCAATGATGGTTCAGCTATTAATACTCATTCAACCCTTAGTGCTGTTAATAGTTATTATTCCTTGTTCAACTTTTGGCAAGGCACATATTAATGAACTTATATTTAACGATCACAAGACTTGTTTATCTTGCCTTTAGAGGCTCATATGTTGTACTAGCCAAGAACAATAAATTGTTGTTGTTATCTTAAGTTCAGTGTTTCATTTGCAAGTCCCATCATACTGGACCCAGCACAATTTTAGCTTCTCTAGGCCCTTGCCTAGTTCTAAATAACTTGTAACCTCTCTTTCAAAACCAACAAGCAAGGAGATAGAAATTTAAAAAAGGAATAAAATAAATACTAAAAGCAGAGAGAGGTTACAAAATGTAACTGAAAGTGTGTACACCAGTATTTTGCTAGTGTGTGTGAACGCAGGTCTATGCAGGCGAGTTTGCCACCCCAAGATGAATAATTGCACAATTACTGTTTTTCCGTAATTATTCATAAACTATAATTAAGAATTAAAATCCAAAACCACAATAAAATGTAATAAAATTTACTAAATACTGTGTACGAAAACCACGCGAAAGTGACACACCGTATGAGTGTAATAGTGAAATAACTGTGTACAAATCGAAAGGGTTAAGTTGCAATGTCCAAAATTACAGTGAACATGTGTTGTAAAAATAGTTATAAGATAAGTATAAGAGTATACTTACAGGACTCTGCAATTCGCAGAAATATAAGAAATAGCGAATTTGACAAAGAGTGGGGGAACTGAATCCAGAGACAGTTTCTGACATGTCGATTTCGTACCACTGCAGGTGTCGACCAAGACATGGGTATAAATAGGACACGCAAGCTACAGTGGTTTTCTTTCTCATCCGCGGTGCAGCGGGAGCTTATGCCCGTCCGCACGGCGTATTTATTTTTTTGTAAATAATTTAAATTTTCCAGTTACATACAACTATGTAACTAAGTTATAAATACAATCATTTTTAAATAATAACAGCAGTACATAAGAAGAATTACATAGGAAGAGCCATTGACGTCAGAAACAACAAGAGGAGAGTTCCAGAGAGTGATACGACGCTGGACAAGAGGAGAGTTCCAGAGAGTGATTCGACGCTGGACAAGAGAGAGTGATACGACGCTGGACAAGAGGAGAAGAGAGACAGCCGACGCTGGACAAGAGGAGAAGAGAGACAGCCGACGCTGGAATGCGAGACGAGGACGACTACAGATGTATCAAAATGATCGAGTATGATTGACGATAATAAGGTGATAAACAACTTATTTATATCTTAATCGTACAATGAACTCAAAGACAATTAAAGACATTTCTATTTTATTTTAAAGTAAGAGCCAATGTTTCTTGTAAAGTAGAATTAAAAACATAGATGTTTTAGAAATACGATTAATGTAACAAGAGCTCAAATTAATATGAAATAAAATGAATACAAAGCATTTAAATGAAAACAATTAGTATTTGAGATAAAACAGTACTGAGAAACAAAAGATAAATTCAATAACTATTAATATTTTGAGTACATTACAATATATAAAAAGAGATTTAAATATTGATATTTTGAAACACATTAATTGACTGAGTAGTATGAAAATGAGATTTTTCTTTAATACAATAATTAGTAGAATAGAATATTTAGTCAGTAAGGATGTATATAGCATAAGCCTTACGGCATAATAACAAATAATAACGAATGTTTTAAATCGAAGTCAGTGCCATGTGCACAAATTTTTAATAATATCAAATAAATTTGAAATACCGTTACAAGTTACATAGAGTTCTTATTGCAGATACACCTGAAACCCAATTTAAATGTTATATTGTTACATAATTTGTCAATCTTGAACGTGAGACCGGTCACGCTAAATTTGTGTATATGTATATGTGTATATGTATATTTGGCTCCCAAAGAACGTGGGGCTATACAAATTAAAGTACATATAAAAAAGTCACACACATAAATACGTTGCATATATTAGGCGCTCCAAGATCGTGGGGCTATTCAAACACAAATAGAAGTGTATTTGTATTTGAAATTAAATGTAACAAAATAAATACGTTACAATATATGTAATCGTACGCGACAAATGAAGATGTCCATTCGGTCATAATCTACAATGTCTACTATGGAAGCTCTATCCTTTTCTCCACGATAAATTAGTTGCAGTGAACACGGTACTAAATTTTTTAATTCGTCATCTTCGAAAACGCCACGATATTTTAGTTTAGGATCTCTGTAATCTTGGAGAGTGACGAGTACGGCTTTCCCGTACTTTGCGTCTATATTCTGCATTTCTTCTATTGTATATTTTATGCCGATTATCAATTCCTTAATTTTTTTATACTCAATCGCGCTAATGGTTGCAAACTTTGCAGTGAGTGATGTAGTGACAATTACAAAATACAATTATGTGTAAGCACATTATGTAAACGCATACACAATTGTGTAGAATTAAATCAAATTGAAATAAGTGTAAGCACATTAAATTTTAAATACTATTTGTAAACGCGTGCAATGACAATTATGTACAAATATATATGTCTATCTGGGCTTACTCTAAAATGTACACCACGTAAGCCTTGTTTTATTACCTAGACATAAGTACATTGACAATTGAATACAATTAAATCAAATGAAATATGTGTAAGAACATTATATATAAGTTAAAATATATTATGTATAATTAAAAGGAACTAAATGAAATACAACTAAGTACATGTTAATATATATTATATATATATATATATATATGTAATCGTACGCGCAGCTAATGACAATTATGTGTATGGACGATGAAAATTATACATGATAAATGAAGATGTCCGTTCGGCCCTACTGTACAATGTCTACTATGTAAGCTCTATCCTTTTCTCCACGATAAATCAGTTGCAGTGAACATGGTACTAAATTTTTTAATTCCTCATCTTCGAAAACGCCCCGCGTATCTCTTTGGTAGATATACACAATATTTTAGTTTATGGTCTCTGTAATCTTGGAGAGTGACGAGTACGGCTTTCCCGTACTTCGCGTCTATGTTCTGCAATTCTTCTATTGGATATTTTACACCGATTATCAAATTCCTTAATTTTTTTATACTCAATCGCGCTAATGGTTGCAAACTTTGCAGTGAATGATGCCATTTTAAAATAAATAATTTATATTTTCTTGCGCGTCTCTCAAGGACTGAATGAATAACGCTCGTGCACAGCGAAATAAATAGGGAGGTAGTTGTGGAGGTGGAAACCGGACGGGGGAACCACTCAACGCACAGTAAGCGCTTATTTTTAACCGTGTGAACAGGATACGACCTGATTTCTCACGCTATCTTCGAAGGGTAGGTGGGGAGGAGGCGAGTCGGTTATTTTTAGACAGCACTCGTGCTTGTTCGAACATGTCGACGACGCTAATTTTTTTTATACGTCTAGACAGGTGATGTAATCGACAGAAAGGCGACGACTGTTATTTTTTTTAAGTAAGCGCTAAACAACAATGTATCTAATTAGTAATTTACCAGAAACATATTGCTACGACAGCACAGAACAATCTACGCGTTTATCGAATGTGCCAGAAAGATCTCGATGTAAGCGTGTGGTGTACGTGCTACTAGACGCATTTTGCGAGAATTTTCTCGACTGTGCCAGGCTTCGCTCGGGCGCTCGGACTGTGTCAAGGCCGTAGCAATTACGTAATTCACGAGAGATAAGACGCAGTTTGGAAGCTTCTGGTGTGTGAGCGTGACTATAAATACATCGGGTAGCGGCCTTAGTTTTTCAGTTCCATGCGAGATTTTGGATAGTGCGGTTCGAGAGTATTAGTGCGATATATTTACAGAGCGGTTCGGGTTATTACTGTGTACGTGCAAGTAGTTAGTAGTGAAGTGTTGCGTGTTATATTCGGACGGTATAATTGTAATACAATTGAGTTTTAATATTTGTGGACATTTTATTGCGTGTGTACAATTTTCATTTGATGTGTTGTAGAGACTGTGTTGTTAATTACGAACTGTTTTACTGTAACAATTAAAGGTGTGATTAGTGACTTAATTGGTATCTTGTACTTATTTTGTTTCCACTGTAGCTACGACGATCGAGTAGACTGTCGTAACAATATTGATTACTCTATAATCCGATACAACCCACTCGCGTAAAGCGTATACTCTAGTATTTGTACATATTTCCGGAAAAGTCACACACACACACACACACACACACACACACACACACACACACACACACACACACACACACACACACACACACACACACACACACACACACACACATTAAAATATATTTTTTCTACATAATTGCCCTGCAACTTTACGTGCGTTGTTTCACTGAAAAAAATCACTCTGTTTTTTTTCTTATGTTTACCAACCACTCACTGTAGAATAACGCTCTACGCAGTGCACACCTGGTAAACGTTTCGCTGTTGTTTCGATGTTGCATGATAGGACACTGTAATGATGACAGGGTTAGTGCCCGGTCATTCGCTGTGGGTGCGTTCATTTCGTTGAGGTTGATAACATTGCGGTGATACACGTGTAGAAAAGCAGCTTTCTCTGAATCTTTAGTATACATCGTAGTGAAATTTGAAGAGATTTGTGCGATCGTGCGCGACATGTCCGTGTATGGAATGTAACCGTCATCCCATCTCAATCGGTGATAACGTCTTTCCATCCATTCGTTGGTTCTTATCGTTTTGTCGTTGAGGCGCGACATTTCGTAAGGGGGTGCAAAAAACGCAACTGTGAAGCACCGTGTAGACAGGTCTACCGCAACAAACTCCCTGACAACGTACTCGTTGCGCACACCTCGGAATGCGTGAAACTCGACAACAACGTTTTGAACGTCCTCTTCTGGTGGTGACATGACGAGTACTGTTACTATTTTAACGTGTACAAACTGTTTTGTAAACTGTCCATCCGTTTTTCAACGTTCTTCAAGATTTTGCGTTAATTCGGCTAGAATATTGTATGTCAACATCGGTTCCGCTTTCCCGTACATTACGAGTTCACCATATAGACGGTTGTACATCAGATTGTCACAGTACGCGTCCGGTGGGCACGTGTATTGCCCTCCTATGCCCGATACCCAATCGATGTACATTTTAAGATTTTCTTGTTCGCAAAGTAAACGAGACATGTGCCTTTTAAGTATCGGTAGTAGTCCAACAAAACACGACCACTCGATTTCATTCATTACGACTGAATTGTCCTTGTTGTCGTTCAAATGAACACAACCCTGTTTTACGAAAACACTTTTTATTCTTTCTTCTTCTTCTTTTTCCTTGTCTTCGAATAAAACTAACTTCACATCGGATGAACGGTGTCGAAGACTGTTGGTAATACGTTCCTGTAAGAACATCAACAGATTCCAATCAATAAAATCAAATACTAAATGTGGTGCTCGAGCATCGCTACTACCATTGGTAAACGACAAGCACACTTCGTGATCACGTTCTTCGAACAGTCCAGCTGTTATGTGTCTTCTCTGTGACAGCGGGTACGTCAGTCCTAAGTACACGTGGTGTATCGCTTGCGGGTGCTGTAGCTGTAGCTGCTGCTGCTGTTGTTGTTCTTCGTTGATTGGTGTAGCGTTATTCATGTTGTTGCACACAGACACAATCATACACTTTCACAGTCAACTGTACTCTCTCGTACAAAGCGTGATGCAACACTGGACAATCTATTCGTAACGACTACGGTTATTAAACCACAATTTCCTGTTGGTGGGGGCAACTACTTATTACATCTTCGTCGTAAAGTACGCTCTTGACGTCATCGGTTTTTCTTTTGTTTTGCCTTTGTATACTACCTGAGCTTGGAAAATGGTTTTTATTGGTACGAATATTGGTTTGTAACTTCTTGTTAGCTTTTATTCCTCTTCTTGGATTCTCTGTTTTCAATCACAGTATTTTGTCCGCAGGTTGTTCTTAATCGTATCGTTATAAAGAGCTAGTTGTTTCTCCTCTTCGTCCGTCTTGACAGATTGTAGTACACGGACTGGTGGATTGCCTCCGGAACGTGAGTATATACGTACTCTGTCACCCTTTTATGCAACGGTTAACAGCCGTTTTATTTAAACACTCGTAACAGTTATACCTAGTCAATACCTATTTTACATAACGGAAAATAAGTGCGTAGTATTTTTACGTTCTCCGTTTTGCAGGTATTACATTGCTGATGGCCTTGAGTATTGGTTCAAGTGTGCGTCATTTCCGCTTCCGTCTCGGTTTTAATGGAATAGCGTACTCCAACTTGTTGATAATAGTCGTTAGATACTTGTAGCCTTTGACACGGTAGAGTGAGGTATCATCTCCATCAAAATCTGCTTGGTAAAGTTCGTAAAGTCCCTTAAGCTCCACCGCACGTCTCGCAAAATTCCTTCTCACCGTCGTATGCAGCTCCGTTGCTATTGTCTTGCGAACTGTTTCCTAATTTTTGTTGCTGTTCTTCTTCTTTTTTTTCATTGTCCGCTGCATAGTCGTTTCGTCATTTTGTGCGTTAACCAAAATACGATTCACAATCGTACGGTACGAGATTGAACGTTAAGTTATCGCATAACTTTAATCTCGTCTTACAACGTTGTGGGATACGCTTACTTTCCACTGTGTTAATGTTTTGAAACGTTCCGTGTCTCAGACAGTTATACCCTCTCGACCAAAACGGAAAAAATAACACTTTATTTTGCATCCGCAGGAATGTCAGTACATGAGTTAAAGTGACTTTCATTCGTCTGTTGCGCATTACACCTAGTCTGTTGTAATACCGTATTAGCGCACGTTGTGCCTTATCCAGTGTTGCTAACATTTTTATTGAGTTCATCTCATTGTAGATAAGGTTACATTGACAGATGGTAGTACACGGACTGGTGGATTGACTCCGGAACATGAGTATTTACGTACTCTGACACCCTTTTATGCAAACGGTTAACAGCTGTTTTTAGTTAAACACTCGTAACAGTTATACCCGTTTATGTGGACAGTACATATCGGAAAATATCTGTTGTAACACAGCATTAGCGCACGTTGTGCCTTATCCAGCACGTTATTGTTTTCGGGTAAACCGTAGTTCAGGTGGCTCGCTTTGAGTTCTGTTATAGGACAACGGTCGCGAGACTCAAAGTATGAGTGTAACATTTATGACTTTAATAAACAAAACTCATCGGACATGACGCCTGCGCACATTTGCACTGATCGTAAAAACGTTCGTTGGATACTGTTTAACTGTGTTTCTCAGAATATCGTATTCTAAAGTATTTACAGTATGTATGAAGTGTCGGTAATGCTTCCCGGAGATAATGTACCGAATGCAGTCATTGTGATTTTTGTTGTTCACCAACTGGAACGCACTTTCCAGTTTTGTTAACGGCGACGATGGACAGTCTGTGTCAAAACTATTGATTACTGATGCACTCCGTTTATAGATCGGTTGTTTGGTGTTATTTCCGAAGTATGCCGAATTACGCTTTCGCGACGCGCGAACCGAATAACACTGGTACGTTGAACATTCTCTGCTTCCTCCACATCCATCTCGGACTCGCGAATTCTATAATGCCCATACGCTAGCGTTCTCTGGCCGTCTTCCAGGATATATCGTTTATCGTCGTACGGCGATAGCGAGAGTTTGACGATATTGCGCGTGTACAGTTGGTGGTTTTCACTGCGGATAATCTGCGCCAACGTATATGTTTGGTGGTTACTTGATTCCGATGACGAAAGCAAACACCGTTTGTAATCAGCGTGCGTTAAACTGTTTTGTATTGCCACCCGCGGTACCCCTTTTGCTACACGCTTCTCATTTTTATCCCCGTCGTCCTGTAACACTAACAGTGAGTACGATTTTGCGCGCAACCCGACGAATTCTACAATAGGTTTTGCACGCGTCTCGTCCTTAAAAGTACCCACCCGTTTTTTATTTAGCACACTATAACACGGATGCGTAACGGGATATTCTGATGTATCGAAAAGATGAAGGTTTTCCTTAATGTCTACGTAAACGTCATCAGTCCGTATATCATACAACAAAGAGTCCGTATCTGTCATACACAATCGAACACGAGATCCATATTTCGCGATTATGTAATCGTAATGAAAACTGTATATCATAGATTTACTAATGTCCAACACTGTGAACCTCACGTACAGCGGACGGTTGAGGTACACAGTTCTCTTTTTCATCATCACACCGACCAAGTCTTCGTTGTACACCTTTACGCGCTCAAATCTTGGGCTCGCAGTCAGCTTTATCAGATCGCGTTCGTTGGACACCAAACGAAAATCTATCCGTTTTCGAACGTTTTCCAATGACTTTCCGTAAACAGCGTTAATCATCAATTTAAAAAAATTCTTTTCGAAATCGTTCGCTGCGGCTTTCCGTTTTTCCGTATTGAAAACTTTAAACGGCTTCATCCAAGCGCTCTGTCGGAACGCCAACACGCGATTAACGGCTTTCAGCTCCATCCCGAGTTTGAGGTAAAGCTGCAACGTTCTGTAATGCACGATATAATTCTCCTTATCTTTGAGGCTGGTGATGAGTTTTTCAACTGTACCGGTGGCAGACATTTGAAATTTCTTCAAGTAATTGTACCGTTTGTTGTAAGGTGACAATTCGTGTTCGTTGACTTTCCTGCGTTCCGGTGCCAGTGGATAGTCCGAATGCAAATCATGTAAATTACGAGGATAACCAAGATCAACATCAAGAATATATCCGATTTCGTCTTCCACTCCAACTGTACTCAAATCTAAAGCGTCAATTTCTTTGCGTTCCATCCAACGGAATCCGGAATGAGGTAGCGGTTGTTCCATCGCTGTTCCGTACAGATTTGTACAGTCCAAGTAAAGAAGATAATTATTTTCGCGTTCCCGATCGTAGTCCGACACGTAAGGATTGTTGGCCTTGGCGTATCTATTAGATATCATCGCTATTCCGCCACGAACTTCAGTTTCTACGAACAGATGCATGTCGATATCCTTCAACAGTTCGAGTCGAATTCCAGTCATTTTCGTCATAGCGTTCCAAGCTAGTCCCGGCGCGGAGTACACGTTACACGGATCTATCCCATAGTACTGCAGACTTGTCTTGCGAAAATTTTCGAACACGTCAGTCAAAAGCAATACATCAGTTTTCAAATAGAGGTTATGGTAGTCCCCTAACGTTTGTTTGTATTCCGAAACTTGTCCAAATGTTGTGGGCATGAGTGTAGTCTTCGTCGGATACGTGTGTCTCGAGTAATTTGTTGTAAAAGTGTTCCTGTGCGGGCAGAGACGTGTCCTCGAACTTTCTTTCGTCCGTCACATACTCATACGGGTAGACCCCCTTTCTAAGTAATAAATCGATAATATCTTCATTTCCACTAAGTTGCATGCACTGTCGTAAAATTTTAAAATTTTCTTTTTGCAAATTTTTTACCAGCTTCTCTAACGACGTGTTCATGAACTGCACGGAATCGAGAAACCGCAATGGACCGAGTGACACGGACACGTAACGCTCGCTGGTCGTAGCGATACATTTAATGTCTTCACGCTTGAATTTTCCGAAAGCCTGCACCAGATGATGACAATCGTAACCTCGCAAGTTGTGAAAGAACACGGGAACGTGTTGCGGTACCTTGTAATTCAAATTACAAGAGTTATGCGCGGCTCCCAAGTACTCACCCGTTACATGATCATGGTTTCGCACTTTGTCCCCTTCGTGCTCGAGACACTTCTTACAGAGATGACATATGGTAGCATTTTGAAACTCGCGCTCGGCTTCTTCAGTCATGCGAATGGGTTTGTTAAAATCACGTTCGAGCCGACTAATGTCTTCCAACAGAGTTTGACGAAACGTCTCCACAACGTCTTTACCGCGATACAAAACCGGTTCTTTAACAGCTTTTCCGGTCCAATCAACGATTATATAACAAAAACTACATGGCACGTGATGCGCGTTGTCGAGCGAGTGCGATCTATCGTTTTTGTGTTTACAACCATGCACGGGAAGAAGGAAGGATTCAAAATCTGCACACACCTTGTAAGGTACTCTGTGGCACTTTGTGCAATCCTTAAAATACATATTACTATATTTTCCGCTCGGTAATTTGACTTTTTGCGCTCCGTACGATGTGCAGAGTACCTCGTGATCCTCAAGTCGTTTTTGTGAATTTTTAGGATCTTTATTATCTCGGAATCGTTGTAAGCAATAGTTGCAGTAGAAAGAAGGGGTCTTACTATTAGTTAAAGTATTCAACAAGCGTGACATGTTTCTAATAAGACAATAATGTTCAACACCTTCATTGCTGACTAGCAGTAGAAGATTCACGTGCGTTCTACCTTTGTTCTTGGTTATCCGTATGGGGTACACTTCGCCTTTTCTGTAACCGAACTCATTAATTTCTCTTTCGTAACCGAACACGTTCACAGAAATATTCACATTTTGTTTTTCAAATTTGTTAATTTGATTCACCGGTACTGGATAAACTATCCCTTCCATATTCAACTCGTTTTCATACTGTCTGTAGTGATAAAAACGGTGCGGGTGAGAAGCGATCGGATGTAAACCGGCTAGAATGGACCAGAGGAAGCATTTCTCATCCATTAGATTCTGCACGTTTACTATAGCTTTATTAAGTAATAATTTTTTCGGAGTGGGAACGAAACTTGATCCTGCCAAAGGACGATACTTTATCAAATGTACTTCAACGGCTACGATTCCTTTTACGACCCATCCGCTACCTTCACGAGTAAACTTCCATACCGAATCCAGCACTTTTTCGATACATTCCCTATATTGTTCGTCTGCAAGTAACCATCTTCCGCGTCCGCAAGTAAAACGAGCTGCGTACGCGAACGAAACACTCCCGTCTGCTCCAGCTCACGATCTGCTATAAATTTTTTAAACAAGACGCGCACGACCAAGTACCACTAGTAACTTTCCCCCATATCGCGTGATTCCGCAAGAACGTCTTCTGGAATAACCTCCACCATTCTCTCCAATAACACGGATACCGTGTCTACTCCGTCTTGAAAATCATCGTACTTTATTGTTTTTACACTCCCATCGAGAACAATGGTACGTGTGGTATATACTACCATGATTTTACGATCACTTTAACGCTTTATATCACACAAAGTAAATTAGAATAACAATTTGTAACACACAATTTGTAGCGCACCAGTGTTCAGCAACATGTACGACAGGTAAGTAAGGCGCTGTTGCGAAGTTCACAGATTATATAGTGCGAGCGTCGATGCGCGCGCAACTGTACTAAAAAGCCGTTATGCGCATGCCCAAATAATTTAAAAAATGCGCATGCGCAGATGACTGAAAAAAGATATGATTTACATAATAAATGTACGCTTAGGCCAACGAAATGGTCTTTAACGTATCCGTGTTTCTTGATTATGAAAGAACATTCGTCTATCTCCCTGTAATACATATCGTTATACAACAGAAAAGTACGACCCGTGTTGGTGTATATCGCTGCGTTTATTTTCGTTGAATAGTTTTTATCATGGATTGTAAATTACCAATTTGTGTTGTTAACAAATTATTTTGCATACTAATTAACTCCTTCAAACGTTCCTCGTACAATTTTTTATATTGTCTATATTTCATTACAATTTCTTTCATAATGGCATATAATTCACTCAATTCAACAGCTTTAGGGGTTCTCATTTGCATCAACAAAGAAGCGAAATCTATTCCATTTAACACATAATATTTTTTCTGTGCATTATCTTCATCTTGGACTTCGTAATATTCGATGTAATCGTTTTTCTTTAACCATTTGGTAATTCTGGATTTTTGATTTTTATATTTACCTGTATATCCGAGCCAATTCATTACATCGTCTGTAATTTTTATTTTATCCTGTATGGTGCAGTTCCAGAAAAATCTATTTTTCGTATCGTTTTCAACGTCGATACCGAATTGCACACAGACCTGGTACACCGACAATTTACATACATTACGTGAAATCAGTTCTTCCGGCGCTAGACTTTGTACACGGAGTACGAGTTCCCTGTTATTGTATGCTACCATGACGGATGCCTAACATATACTAATACGTTCGCACCAACCTGTTGGTCTAGCGCGCGCTATGTCGAGCCCTACAAAGTCATTCTGCCCAACAGGTTGGTGCGAACGTACGGGGGAGGGTATAATAATAAGATGTTTCCGCCTCCAAGTTTACGGGTATTAAGACAATAAAATACATGAAAATTGATTACATTTTTTTTAATAAAAAAATCACATACATGCAATGCATACATAATTGTGCGTTGATAGGCGGAGGCGTGGCGGCGGTATGTTCGCCGTCCGGCGGCGGCCTGGCGGTGTCCTGGTCGCCGCCCGGAGTGGTGGGGTCTGCGTCCATGTTGTCGGGTGGAAGATGATTGGTGTGGTCGGCCATGTTGGAAAAGTGGCGAGGTTGTCAAGTAGTGTAAGAGTGTGCTGGTTATGCGTCGGTCACGTTGCCAACTCGTGCGTGTGTTATTTTATATAAGTGAATTGACGTTCAATTATGCAGTGCATATCATATGTGTTTCTTACAACAATTGTACACGACACTACACTTTTTTACGTTCGTGCGATAGAAATTACATATCAATAAGAATATAGTATATGTTGACGGGTGGCGCTAACTGTGTTATTCGTACGTTCCCGACCATTAGGTTATAGTTCGTATCCTTCGGTATGATCTTCGCGTCCACGTATACTTTGGTCGCAGCGTCTCTCGCACGAATTGGATCTCTCAGAGACTGTATGCGATGGTCCCGCGCGTCGACGACAGGGCTGTTCTTCTTGTTCGGTACTGTCGTGAATCGTGAAACGCAAGCACGTGTAGTCTACGTACTGCTTGTTGACAGCGTCCCCAAGATCGACGGGAGCGGCGACGATGACGAGCTTACAACCTTTCATGTCTATTCCTTGCCTCGAATCGTTGACCAGACAGTGGTCACGCACAAACCGCAGTGGAACGGCATCGTTACCATCGTGCGGTTCGTCCAAGTTGTGTATTTTTTTCCGCTACATCGAAGTGTCCGTCCTCGGTCATCGCGATACCGATATCCTCCCGCAGACTGCGTCGCGTCTCTCTTGGCGCTCTGGTGTCTGCCGAACTTGTCAACGCTCATCTCGTGAATGAAGCGCGTCGACCGCTGTGCACGATATTTTATACGATGATGTCGGCTTCGCGTAGTTCTTCGACTATGGAGACGATTTCGTTCGTGTGCCCGCTGTTTCCGACACTTTGTGACGCTATCAACAGTCGCAATCTGTCCACCAGTTCGTTCAGATCGTTCCAGTGCACGTAATCGATGTTGTCTTTTTTTCTCGAGAGCATCATATACGTTCTGTCGGTATTATTATGTCCATGTCCTGTACGTTTCGGTGGGAACAACCGTGATATTATCTGTTTATACTTTACACCTCTGTTTGTGTTTACCTGCGCGTTCATTAAATAATGATGCTTGTGCGCGTTGGTATCACGTAGTATATATTTGTACGCATTCAGATCCATCTCGTTGCAAACGTTCTCTTTAGGGTGCTTCATGAACATGAGTTCGTATAGACCCGGTGTACCTTTGTAACGTTTACCGTTGATAAAGATTGAATCGTCTGTTTCGATTTCCAACGGTGAATCACCGATCATCCATTTTCCGCTTTCATGTCTTACACCGTACGTATAATCCATCAAACGATCGCGTTCAGCCGACACGATCATACGCATGTACTTATTCGCTAATGATTCACTGTTGTATTTATCCTGATAATATCTACGCGCTTCTCGCCTCCCTTTTGGTGTGTCTAACATTTTTTCGATGTTGAGACTAGGATCGTCCTCGTCCGATGTTTCACCTATCACAGAAGTTTTCAGGAAACGTGGTGTCAACTGCTTTTGCGGTGACGGACGGAGCGGTGTTCCTACATCGATATTACTACTACTTGAACCCATCAGATCCTCCTCCTCCTCCTCCTCGCCACGTTTCATCTTTTTCGCACTCGTAGGATTTTCATTTGTTGTTTTACGTTTTTTTTCAACCAACGCTTGCGAAATAATTTGTAACAGTTCGAGAATCGGTTTGTAACTTTTGGTTAACGTTTCTTCCTCTTCACGGATCCCATGTTTTAACGCACGGTATTTCTTACGTATGTCATTGCTGATAGTGTCGATATCACGGGCTAGTTGTTTCTTCTTTTCGTCCATCTTGATAAATGGCAGTACACCGACTAACGTCGGTGACTCGAGACATCTGTATTTACCTGAACGATCGACGACTGTTTTAGTTAACGGTGAACAGCTGTTACGTGCATTTATGCGAACAGTCTACAACTGTTTTTCCAGGACATGTGTATTTACCCGAACGGTCGACGACTGTTTTAGTTAACAGTGAACAGCTGTTACGTGCATTTATGCGGACAGTCTACGAGTGTTTTTTTTTATTTTTCTGAGACACTTATATTTACCTGAAAGCTTGACGACTGTTTTAGTTAACGGTGAACAGTTGTTACGTGCGAACAGTCCACAACTGTTTTTTTTTAATTTTCTAATCATTAGGTGCGACTACTATGAAACAGTCAAAACCGGCTCTGTACCTGCCGGCGTCGATAGAAGAATCATCGTTCTGTGCACGCTGTTGTTGTTGTTGTTGTACGTGCTGATTAGTTCCGGTAACATATCCAACCAACGATAATGACCTTGTTCGCTGAACGCACGATACATGTGCGTTTTCAACGTACGGTTGAAGCGTTCCACAATGGACGCCTTTTTTCTCACTATACGTGGAATAGAGTGTAACACCATATCTGCTCAGCAATGCTTGTACGGCACTGTTGTAGTACTCTTTCCCGTTGTCTGTCTGCAGATATTTCATTTTATTAGCGCGCAAAATTGGTTCCAGAGCTCGTGCGACCTCTACACCGGTCTTCGTTTTCAACGGAACAGCGTACGCGTACTTGCTAAACGCGTTAATCATCGTCATGAGGTACTTGAATCCCTTGTTCACCTTCGCGTGGGGTATCATCTCTACCAGGTCCGCTTGGTACAAGTCGTGGTACTCGACCGCACGTCTCGGAAAATTCCTTCTTACCGGTCTGTGCAACTCCGTTGCGATAGTCTTGCGAAAGCTCTGCTGTATGTTATTCACCTGTCGTTTCATTCTCACGTCGTGCGAACCGTGATTCACAATACGCTGGAACGTAGTAAACCGTCGGCTCAGTGCTGAACTTAACTCTCCTCGGTACCGTTCTGGTACGTCCGCCTTCCATCGCGTGACTGTAGTGAGGTCTCCGCTCCACATCCAATTATATCATCTCGACCGAACGGAAGAACAACGCGTTCTTCTTGCGATTGCGCAAGTACGTTAAAACGTGTGATAAACTGATTTTCATACATCCATTACGCACGAGGCTGATACCGATGTAATATCTCATGAGCGTGTGTTGTTTCGTGTCCAACGCTCTTACGGTCTTGACAGAATTCATGTCTTTGAACATGACGCTACGTATAACGTTGTCGCAGTACTCCTGCATTTCCGCGACTATGACGTTATCGTTCTCAGGTAGGCGCTCGCACATGTGTTTAGCTTTGAGTTCAGCAATCGGGCGTTGACTTCTCAACTACGTATGCAGGTGTATCAGATACGAGTTCAACAACCAAAACTCGTCCGCCATAGCGCCCGTGCACTGCTGCCACTGTTCTTACAAATGTCGGTTTTTCACCGTGTACCCTTGTTCGTGCGAATACCGCAGACCAAAGTATTCGCAATACTTGCGGAGTGTAGGCAACGCCTCCTTCAGAAAGGCTACCGAAAACAATCCCTGCGCCTTGTTGTTCACCAACGCGAACTGTTTCCCTCTCGCTAGTGTCGGTAACGAGGACGGTGGGCAATGCACGTCAAAACTTACGTTGTAGCTAGGATCCAGTGCGGACTTTGGCGCTATCATAACCGCGCTTCGGTACATTTCAATCGGTGTACGTATCGGAATAGTGCGCTCCGTAATGACAATGCAACACGAAGCGTGACAGATTGAACTTCCGTAGGCGAGCATGTCCGTGTACACAGTCGCGTAGTTCATCCGTCCGTGTGAATCGCGTAAGCCGTGAACACGTTGAACAGCGTGATACAGTTCAGGAATCGGACGGAAACGTGAAAGAAAATTCCATGCGTGACGTACGGTACACTTGAACATATTCTTTTCGTAAACCACGAGTTCTATCGGTACGTTGTTTCGATCACACTCTTCGATAAATTGAACCCATCGTGATTTGTTGTGTATACGATTGGATACTATCATCAACAGCACGATCGGTGGCAGATCACCGCTACGTTTCTTTATGTGACGCCAACAACGTCCGTGATATCTGTCAACACCGAACTTGTAACGTGTACAGTAGTTACCACAAAATCGTTGCATTTTGCCGCATTTGCCAGCAGACATTGGATATTTGCACCTCCAGTAAACACGATCGTTTCGAATCACAAACACATGAGGACAAACCGTTGGTTAACGGAGCATTATCATAGATTAGAGTGGACGGACGGGGACACATCGTCGAACATCTTGTGTCGATATTAGTACAGGATTACAAAAAAAAGATTTCTGGAGAAGCGTATTTGTACATTTCAATATTATAAATTTAGAAGATTTCAGTTGTCCTAAACTCGAACAATTACGTTCAAGACACGAAACAGCCTATCTCGTGCACCGCTTATTTTCGGAAATATATACAAATCAAAGAGTACACGCTTTACGCAAGTGGGTTGTATCGGATTTTAGACTAATCAATAGGTTTCTGGTAAATTACTAATTGCATACATTGTTGTTTTATTTAGCATCATAAAAATATCACTTGTCGCCTTTCTGTCAATTACATCATCCTGTCTACATGCATAAAAAAATTAGCACCATCGACTTGTTCCCACACGCTCGAGTGTAGTCGATGACATCACCCTGTCTAAAAAAAAAATAACCGAGTCGTCTCTCCCCACCTACCCGCTGAACATAGTGTGAGAAAGCAGCTTGCATCCTGTTCACACGGTTAAAAATAACCGCTTACTGTACGTTGAGTGGATCCCACTCTCCGGTTTCCCCCTCCTCAACTACCTCTCTATTTATACCGCTACGAACTAGTGCGCCATCGATTCTACAGCGAGTGTCTTTTTGACAGTCGTACGGTTTTCACCTCTGCTGAGTGTGTACGAAGCAATCATCATAAGCTGTACACGCAACGTATAACAAAACTTTCCCTGTCTCCTTATGATTATAAGAGGTACGTACTGGACGACGGTGTAAGTACACTCGCGTACGGGCATTATAGGATACGTGCAATAACCGACGACGCTGCTGGTCCTAACGCAAAGAAGAGAAAGTACGCCGACCAATAATTAACGGTAAGAATAAACTCGAATTTCACGTATAAAAAGTACTAGGGGGGGAGGTAGGCGTCGACAGTTAATTTGTTTAACAGAGCGCAAGCCGTAGTTATTTATAACTGCTTACATCATGATGCTGTCTGAGCATATGTTATCGTTGCGTGATGCTATTTAAACTTGTTTACATGTACGTTGTTTATTTCACCTTTACCCGTATATTTTTACTCATTATCGTTATTGTAATGGTCAATGTATCTTGCATGATCCAGTTAGCGGATATATAAACTCGTTATTCTCATTTTGCATCTTACAGTCATCAAGAACCAACCAGAACAATGCCACGTACGAAGAGCAGCTGCAATGCGTTTCTAAAGCGGCTTCGGACTTTTTACAGATACAGTTGGTGGACTCCTAACGGATGGACATACAAAAAGGAGTTTTCCACCAATAACGTTCACCCACAACAACTCGCTCGAGCTGGCTTCGTGTACGAAGGAGATGCCGATACAGTACGTTGTGTCCATTATCGGTTGAGATTGTGGGACTGGCAGAGAGGAGACGACCCTATAAAGCTTCATGCTACATCAATGCCAACGTGCTGTTTCGTCCGTAGCCACAACATTTAAAACTTAGTCTTAAAATAAACAACGGTCCTTTTCAGGACCACCAATCGTTTGAATAGATGATGAAGTTTGCTACTGTGTAAATTCCTTTCCTCTATTCCCATCTTAGATTCAACGTGCCACACTAATGGCTCGATCCGACCTCGGCTTCGTCCGGGGCCCGCCCCCCGCCCGAACGGCGTTGTGGAGAGAGAACACGTAATGCGTCGTTCAGTGGTAATCGAAAAACCAACAGACAAAACGCGAAACGGCCAACAGATCTCAGGACTGGAAGGGGAGCGGGCACAAACGCTGTGCGCATGCGCCTTCCCACCACACCACCGAAACCGATTCCGTCGCCAGCGCTCGAGCTCGACGACATTAAATGTAAAATTATATATATCCTGATTTTTGTCATTGTATATTTTGTATTGTAAAATTGTTTGTAATTTAAAATAAACGTGTACATATTTTTTCATTGTATAAGTGTTTATTTTCAACTATCCTTTTCCATACATGGTGTGCATTGATTTTCAACTGAAGGACCGAGTCATCTTTTTATTTTTTACAATATATATATATATATATATATATATTTACTTAACACATAGACACGCAGTTCACAAGTTGCCAACAATGCAATACACGACATCGACTATATCCGGACGGCGGCGGCGGCGTATATATCCAAACCCGTACACTATAACACACGCACGAGTTGACAACGTGCACGCCGAAGCTAAACCAGCACACATGCACAAGTTGGCAACGCCGACGACGCTTTTCCAACATGACCGCCCGGAAAACGCAGTATATATCCAAACCCGTACACTATAACACATGCACGAGTCGGCAACGTGGGCACAAGTTGGCAACGGCGACGACGCTTTTCCAACATGGCCGGCCTTCCGGAAAACGCCGTATATATCCAAACCCGTACACTATAACACATGCACGAGTCGGCAACGTGGCCGACACTTAACCAGCACACTCCTACACAACCCGACAACCTCGCCGCTTTTCCAACATGGCCGACCACACCAATCATCTCCCACCCGACAACATGGCCGACGACGACCCCACCACTCCAGGCCGCGATCAAGCCACGACCAGGCCCCCGCCGGACGGCGAAAAACGAACGGCGGCCACGCCTACACCCGTACACTATAACACACGCAAGAGTTGGCAACATGGCGGACGCTTAACCAGCACACTCTTATACTACTTGACAACGTCGCCACTTTTCCAACATGACCGACCAACAACAATCATTTTCCACCCGACAACATGGACGACGACCCCACCACTCCTGGCGACGATCAAGCCACGACCAGACCACCGCCAGGCCGCCGCCGGACGGCGAACAGTGAACATACCGCGGCCACGCCTCCGCCAATCAACGCACAGATAACCCCCCCGCCGCCGACAACATGCCCGACGTACGCGCGGCAACATGACCGACGACTCACACCAACGACACTATGACGTCATAGCCAGTGACGTCACGATGACATCAGAGATAGCTGGCATAGGCCAGTGACGTCACGACGATGTCAGAGCTAGACGGCCTAGGAGCCCCCCAGATGTGGGGGGCTCCTGGGACATCATGAAGGCCTAGGAGCCCCCCACACCATTACTGTCCTTCTCCACTATGTAAATCTCCCCACCGAGGGTTGCAGAAACGCTAAAGTGACCTTCCCAGGCTGGCTCCTGGACAATAATGTGGTAATTTTCGTATTTAAAGGTTGCCTAATCTTTACTTTCTAAATTACGTTTATCAAGTTCAGTCATCGTCACAGTTCAACGTGCATCGGCGGGCAGCGGACGTAAGCGCGTTTGCTGCTTGTTCTGTCATCTATTCATTCATCTTGTCGTCGAGACAATTTTATGTAGGCCTTAGGCCCTACAGTAATAACTGCTGTAGTTTTGGAGTGCCGCGTACTCGCGCCTCATTTTGCCATGTAGCTTTCGTAACCGACTTGGTTTATACAATATTCAAATGTCTTTCAGACATAGCCAACCTTAACATGCCGACTAACTTGTAATACAAAATTTAATAAATGTATCAAATACAGTCCACGCTCATCATTATTCAGCATCCTGGCAATAACTTCATGAAATATCATTCTTCCTAACATTTAAGGGTCCTACGGGACGAAATCTAACATTTTTTGGTCGCTACGTGCCTGGATTCATCATTTTACTTTTCTGCAACTTATTAGAGCGGTTTTCATCATTTTTTCTGCCCCAATTTCTGGCCATCACGGGCGATTCAGCATATTCGCTGATCCGACCGTGTCGGGACTTAGTCAGCATTTCTTTCGTCGCCATTGAGCCTCATGACGACACCACTGCAAGGCCATCCATGTGCTAGCGTCTACACACCAGATTGAGCCGTCATCTATCCAGTCCGTGTGTGTTTGCCATCTATTCCACGGCCTCGACGCTCCAGGACATCGCATACCAGGTACGACGTCAACGACATCATTAACAGTTGCGTACAATGGCTGAAGAAGGCCTAAAAAAAAGAGGTCAGAAAAAGAGGCGGCTTAAAGTCTGCCATAGTGCGAATCAATTCGGCTATAACTAACTTTGATAAAAACACTAATACTAAACATTTTTTAACGGTTAGACTCGAAAGTCTAAAAAGTTTGGCAACAAAATACGATGAGGTAGTCTGAAATTGAACTCATTTCTAAGGACATAAACGCTGCTCAAGAAGACCGAATTGAGGTTGAAGAGCTGTTATATTCAACAGAAGCCAATATCTTGCAATTAATAGAAAATTTCAACGTTCAGACTGTATCTCCAGTATTAACGACCAATATGCAATTAACACCTATACGTTTGCCCTGCTTCACAGGCAATATTTTAGAATGGCAGCACTTTTATTCAATATTTCTGGACTTGGTACACGCCAGATCTGATTTAACGTCAGTGCAGAAATTACATTATTTGTACTCATCTCTTAAAAATGAGCCACTAGATCTAATTAAGGCATTACCTATTTGTAATGAGAACTATTCCATAGCGTTGAGTTTGCTGTCCGCTAGATATGATAACAAATTCATATTAGCGAAGTATTATATTCAAAATTTGCTTGAAGTAAAGTCAACAATCAAGGACTCTGTCCAAAGTTTGGCAGAATTCATAAATACAATAACGTCTTCAGTTAATTCGCTGGCAGCCATGCAACTGTCAGTGGATTCATTTGAGCTTATTACTGTACAATTATTGTCAGCAAAACTGGACCATTCCACATTTAAATTATGGAAGGAAAAATCAAGAAAAATCCCGATAATCTTCCTAACTTTCAAAGCTTTACCCAGTTTTTAAACGCACGTAGACAGTTGTTAGAAAATACATTACCGATCGATGCAGGACAGCAGCTCAACAAGCTAACTTTAAGGTTCAATAATAAATCTGACAAACATAAATTACGAAACTCTGCTGGCAGCACTGCATTTAAAAGTTATCACTCAGCTTCAAATAATTATTTATGCCCGTGCTGCAAAGCTAGTCATCCAATTTACATGTGTGACAAATTTCGTGAATTAAGCATATCAGAACGAGGGCAATTTGTATTTAATCATAAACGCTGTACCAATTGTTTAAGACCAGATTATTTTGCATCTAATTGTAAGGTCAAACAATCATGTAAGATCTGTTCAAAACGACACCATACATTGCTGCACATAAATAATGTGTCAAAACTAAGTTCTGCCAGCAGTAGCAATTATTGTTCACTTAGGTTACAGTCTACAAACAATGTTCTTTTATCGACAGCACTTGTGTTTGTCATCGACCGGGCTGGTAACAGACAGCCTGCAAGAGTTCTATTGGATGCTGGGTCACAAGTGAATTTTTGTTCGGAATCATTTGCTAAGAAATTACGGCTTAACTTGACTAAATCTAACATACCGATTACAGGTATTAATAATGCGGCGTGTTGTGCCACTAATCTGGCGTCTATTCGCATTATTTCTCGCTATCAAAGATTCAGCTTTGAAGCAACATGTGCGGTCTTATCTGCATTAACTCATAAACTGTCAGCACAATCTTTCGACATAAATCATTTTAACGTCCCAGATAACGTTTTTCTCGCCGATCCACATTTCAACATATCAGCTGATATCGACATACTGTTAGGAGCGCAATTTTATTTAGATTTAATTTTAGCTAACAAATATGTACGCGGTCCTCAATTCCCTATTATACAAGAAACAAAGTTAGGCTACATTCTAGCAGGCAATCTGCCCAAACACTGCCGTTATAAGGGTCCTGCTGTTTCGTTCCTGGCTAGGAACGACAGTCAAATTTTGGCGTCTCTTGAGACATTTTGGGAGACCGAAACCATTCCTGATAATGTACCCATTAGTAACGATTCAGCTTGTGAGGAGCATTTTGTTAAGTCCACTCATCGCAATGATGAGGGTAGATTCGTTGTTTCGCTACCATTCAAGTCTGACAATCCCCAGTTGGGTGAGTCCTATGCTAACGCTGAAGCGAGATTCTTGAGTTTAGAACGCCGGTTCATGCGTGATTCTGAGCTTGCGCGCGAATACGCAAACTTTATTCAGGAGTATAAGGATCTTGGCCACATGACGCTTGTCGATGATTGTTCTATCAATTCCGGGGTTTCAAATACCTACTATTTGCCTCACCATGCCGTCTTTAAACATTCTAGTTCTACGACAAAACTTCACGTCGTTTTTGATGGCTCGGCCAAAACTACCAATGGCTTTTCTCTCAATGATATTTTGTTGGTAGGCCCAAACGTCCAACAAGACCTTTCTTCTATTCTCTTACGATTTCGCATGCACAACTATGTTCTCATCGCCGACATCGAGAAGATGTATCGACAAATTCTGGTATCTGATAAGGATTATCATCTCACTGAAACCTACACATGGCATCATATCCATTCACAACATAATCCTGCTGACATTATTTCTAGGGGATGTCACCCCGACGTTTTGCGCGATTGTTCGCTTTGGTGGCATGGTCCCGCTTGTTTGTCTCAACCTTCCGAGTCCAATCTTTTTTCACCTTTTTTACCTTCTAATCTGTCGTCTCCTGAATGCACTGCGGAGGAGAAACAACCCCCCAAACTTTCTCTAATATCTACCCTATCTATTGACCTTTCAAAGGACTTTTCTTCGTTGCACCGTCTGACTCGCGTATACGCTTATTGCTTTCGGTTCATCAAAAATATTAGACTCTCCAGGGCTGAGAAAGTTTCGGGTGCTCTTACCCCCGTTGAAATTCATTCCACTCTTAATTTCTTCATAAAACAATTCCAGTCCATCCACTTCGCTGCTGAGCTTAATTGCCTTCGTAATGGGTCTTCTGTCTCTATCAGGAGTAAGTTGTCTTCTCTGGACCCGTTTCTTGATGAGTTTGGCGTCATACGCGTCGGCGGACGCTTACAGCAGTCGCAACTACCTTATGACAATAAGCATCCTATTGTCTTGCATCAATCGGCTCATATCACTCGCCTTATTATCGAACGCGAACACATTCGTCTACTCCACGCTGGTGCTCAACTTGTGCATCATTCACTTCGTCAACGTTGGTGGATCATTAACGCCAAGATAGTCATTCGCTCCATCATTCGCAGATGCGTCAAGTGTCTCAGGTTTAGTACCAAACATCAGGTTCAAAGGCTTGGTATTTTGCCATCTCCTAGGGTCACCCCTTCGCGGCCGTTTCTATTCTGCGCAGTTGATTATGGTGGTCCCTTCATGATTCGTCATGGCGGGCAGAAATCTAGGACTCTGTCAAAATCCTATGTGTCTTTGTTCATTTGCTTAGCGACCAGGGCCATTCATTTGGAATTGGTTTCCGACCTTACGGCCAACGCGTTTATAGCTGCCTTACGTCGTTTCATGGCCCCTAGGGGCATACCCAGCCAGTTATATTCTGATAATGGCACGAACTTTACGAAGGCCCGCAACGTTTTGCATGACCTTTACAATCTTTGGCATAATAAGGATGCCACCTCATCAATCCAATCCTTTACGACCTCTCATGGTATTAAATGGTCATTTATTCCGCCCTCGTCACCTCATTTTGGTAGTCTTTGGGAGAGCGGTATAAAGAGTTTAAAGTATCATTTGCACCGCGTGGTCGGCAAGTCTATACTCACTTTCGAGGAGTTTACGACGGTTTTGTCTCAGATAGAGGCATGTCTAAACTCACGTCCATTATTTGCCGTTTCATCGGATGTAAATGATCCAGTGCCACTTACACCTGGCCATTTTTTAATTTGCACACCATTAACGGCGATACCTGATCGTGACTTATCACACGTTCCCATCTCTCGTTTTGGACGTTGGCAACTTCTCCAGAAGTTTGTCCAAGTCATTTGGAAAGCTTGGTCTCGCGATTACTTACATCAATTACAACAACGTCACAAATGGAATTCGCTAAGGAAAACGTTTCCATTGGTGACCTGGTTTTGCTGATCGAGGATAACTTACCTCCATTAGCGTGGAAATTTGGTGTAATTACCGCCACATTTCCCGGCCCAGACAACTTAATTAGAGTAGTTGACGTTCGCACGCCTACTGGCACCTATCGCAGACCAATTCATAAATTATGTTTGGTCCCTGCGAGGGACGAACAGTAAAAAAGAGTTTATTTTCCTTTGTATATACTTGTCAAACACACATAAATCAGATGTTCTAAGAAGATTTTGTTAGATATAAGCACCTTTGTTTTTAGCATAAGCTTTAATTTGTATATTTTTGATTCAGAAACTGTTTGTTTTACTCAAGCAAGTGTCAGTTTATTTAATATGCAAAGCTTCAATTATTTTTTGTATTTTCGTGTATGCGACATTTGATTTATGTCTCATGCCTTTGCTTAGTATTGTTCTTATGTAAAAATTTGGTTGTATAATATTCGCATGGTCTGCAGCTATACAAACCATGTATGCATTTTCTTGCACATTTTTTGTCAATATGTGTGATATTTTATTACTCTATGAATTTATTACTCGCAATTGTTCAACACATGTATTACATTTTGTATAAACACATTTGTTGTACTTGTCACTTATGCTATTGTGCCTTGTATTCATGTAGTTGTAATTATCTAAACCGATTTCTATTGTATTTATTATGTATAACTTGTATCCATGTAAAACACATTGTTTTATCCGCATCTACTGTCTATAACCATACGCCACGCATATATTTTTATGTTGTGTATTTTGTATTTTGTGATCACGTATGGCACAATTATTATTCATGCTTTTAATTATGACATACATGTCATTACACTTTGTGCTTGCAATCATTTAACAATGTATAATCTGTTTTCACATGACAATTTATTGTACATTCCTGAAACTTCAGGTATAGCATGCATCATTCAATTATTATACTAAAGCGTTATGCTGAATCTATGTTTTTATACGTATAATTTTGTAATAATTTTTGTCTGTTCATTTTACACTCAATACTATTGTATAGCTCAACTGGCCTTGACTGGTTCAAGCTAACCATCATGACTTGCATAAAATATTTGCAATTTGTATCGGGCCCATCATGTGATGAGTCACCGATTATTCATCATCAAACATTGTCAAACTATGTATTTTTCATGTTTTATATTGTATACATACAATATATATTAGCAATACATTGCTAATTTTTGCATTTATACTCATGTATAAATCAGTTTGCAAGCCAACTGTGGCCTGCTCAACTCTTATCATCATCACTCAAGTTTATCTCTAGACAGTTAATGTTGTAACTGTTATCTAACATTTCAATCTCAAGGTTCAATACAATTTATTGAGGTTGACATCTATTATTAAGAACACATTGTGTTTTCATATAATAAGTTATTAAAATGTATTAAAAAATCTTTTGATTTTTTGCGGGCAGTTATGGACAGTAATGTGGTAATTTTCGTATTTAAAGGTTGGCTAATCTGTACTTTCTAAATTACGTTTATCAAGTTCAGTCATCGTCACAGTTCAACGTGCATCGGCGGGCAGCGGACGTAAGCGCGTTTGCTGCTTGTTCTGTCATCTATTCATTCATCTTGTTGTCGAGACAATTTTATGTAGGCCTTAGGCCCTACAGTAATAACTGCTGTAGTTTTGGAGTGCCGCGTACTCGCGCCTCATTTTGCCATGCAGCTTTCGTAACCGACTTGGTTTATACAATATTCAAATGTCTTTCAGACATAGCCAACCTTAACATGCCGAGTAACTTGTAATACAAAATTTAATAAATGTATCAAATACAGTCCACGTTCATCATTATTCAGCATCCTGGCAATAACTTCATGAAATATCATTCTTCCTAACATTTATGGGTCCTACAGGACGAAATCTAACAGCTCCTATCCAGGGTACCTCCATCCTTTGGCCGGAGCGGCGTGACTCTTGACGTACACTAGCTGCCCTGTGGCCAGTGTAGGGTCTTGTGTCCTCCGTTCTTGGACACCGCCGCTGCCGATACTTGGTCTAGTGTGACCGGGCCGCCTCTCCTAGTTCCTCAATTGGCCAGAGGTCCTGTTCTGCGTGTGGCCGGCTCCAGTCGCCGGGTCGGCGTAGGTCTCTGCCCAGCAGAAGCTCGCTCGGTGTCACTCCAGTGGCGGCGACTGCACGATTTCGCAGCGAGAACAGAACTGTCGGCAAACGCTTGTCCCAGTCGCCATGGTCCTTGCAGTCGTGGAGCTGGATCCGCAGCGCCTTCTTGATCTTGCTGTTGCGCCGTTCGGTAGGGTTCGCCCTGGGATGGTAGTTGGCTGTAGTCCACGGTCGTATGTGCAGCTTGTCCCACATCTGCTTCCACTTGTGGCACGTGAGCAGCTTCCCGTTGTCGGTTAGCAACGCCTCTGGGTACCCCCAACGACGGAATACTTCTTCCTCCAGGTAGCGGATATTGGTGTCGGCGTCCGCCTTGCGCACTTCCTTCGCTTCCACCCATCTCGACTCATATCCGTGACCATGACGATGTACCGGTTGCCAGCTCGAGTCAACAGATATGGTCCCATGACGTCCAGGGCGACAGTATTCCAACATCTCCTGGGTCGGTGAGGTCGCTGTTGGTCCTGTTCAGGATTCCCGCCACGCTTGTGGAGGGCGCATATTCTGCAGCTCCGGACGTCGATGGTTAGGCCGGTCCAGACGAAGTCCTTGCCGATGGCACGAAACGTTTCTTCGGCTCCCGGATGACCGGCTTCAGGGGAGTCGTGATGACCCCAAAGCGGACGCTCGGCGGCATGTACAATCCTGGTTCCCGGTTACGTATGTCCTTCCAAACCAGGTCGTCGTCCACCCGGTATTCTCTCACTGTGGCCGCCACAGGGTCGTTTGTCCACACTTGGCACTCCTAATCGCTTTCTTGCGCCTTCTGAAGTACCTGATGGATGCCCACACCCGTGATTTCTTGTAGTCGCGGTGCAGCTGCCGCGACACTGGGAAGTGGGCTCTCTTCAGGCTGCATCCATGATTCTTCCTGGACGCCGGCGGTATCTTCAAGCACCGGTTCTCTCGAAAGGAAATGCGGTAACTCGTTCTCCGTGCCCGGGCAGTGGACGACGGCGAATTTGAAGCTCTGTATCAGTAGAGCCCAGTGAGTGTACTTCGTCTTCTGCCCCATTGTCTGCTTCAGGCAGGTTAGCGCCTTGTTGTCGGGCCTCAGGGTGAAGTGGCGATCCTCCAAGTATGGCCGGTATTTCTTGATGGCCCAGACGATTGCCAAGCACTCCAGCTCATTGGAGTGGTATTTTGTCTCCACCTCGTGGAGCTTGGCACTGGAGTAAGAGATGATACGCCTCTCTCCGGCTTCAGCGCATTAATAGAGCACCGCTCCGAGTCCCTTTTGGCTGGCGTCGGTCTGCAGAAACATCGGCAAGTCCCGATCTGGCCGTGATAGTTTTAACGGCTGCCGGAAAGCGGCCTTAACCTCTTCGAAGGCTCGCTGCATAGACTTGTCCCAATACATCTTTCTTGTCCGCAGCAGGTCCGTTAACGGTGCCGAAATCATGCAAAGCAGGGGATGTATTCTCGCAGCCAGTTGCAGGTTCCCAGGAAGCGTTGTAGCTCTTTCTTTTTGCTGGGAGCCGGCTCCTCTTCGATCGCTCCGAGATGTTGCTGCTGCGGGAAGTTGCCGTTTGGAGTAATCTTGTGGCCCAGAAAGGCGACTTCTTCCCGGCCAAAGTGACACTTGCTGAGGGAGCAGTTCAGCTGGTGAATCTGCAGCCTTTCCAAGACTTGATCCATGTGTCGCAGATGCGTTTCCCAGTCGGGGGAGTAGACAATGTTATCGTCCAGATAGACGAGCCAGCACTCCCGTAATAGCCCCGTTAGTACATCCTGCATCATCCTTTGGAAGGTGCTGGGCGCGTTCTTCAGCCCAAAGCACATCACCCGGAACTGGTAGCGACCTGCGTCTGGCACCGAGAATACTGTGTACTTCTTTGGTTCTTCCTCCAGCAGGATCCGACAGTATCCGCTCTTCAGGTTCAGGGTCGAGAAGACTTTGGCCCCGCTGAGGTCCTTGATCGTTTCGTATATCAGCGGCAGTGGCGAGTCCACATCCTCGGTCTGATCGTTCAGCCTCCAGAAGTCCACGCTGAACCGAGGTGTGGTGTCCTTCTTCTTCACAATCACCACCGGAGAGCTGTATGGCGAGGTGGCCGGTTCAATGATCCGCTGTCGCAGGATCTCTTCTACCTGTTCCCAGATGGTTCGCTTCTTCTCGTCGGAGTACCGGTACATCGGGATTCGGAATGGTTGGCTACCTTCCTTCAGCCGGATCTCGTGCTTGGCCGCAGATGTGGTGCGTAGCGGGCCACAGGAGAACAGACTGCGATGACGGCGTAATATTTCCAGAAGCCATTTACGGTGTTGGCTACCTGCTGATGTTTGAAGGCTAGCCTCGTAAATGTCCTCTTCCTCGGGCTCCGCGCGGTCATTCCAGAAGACCGTCTGTCGGTTCTCGCTGCCAATGTGAAGGCATCCCCGTCGGTAGTCCACAACTGCTTGCTTGGCCGTGAGCCAGTGATGGCCCAGTAGAATTTCCTCTTGAAGTCCTGGCACTTCTATCAGACTGGTGTTGGTCGCCAGACTTCCAATTACTATGTCCGCGACGACAGCCGTTGAGCTACATTGCTGACCGTGTAGCGCTAGCTGGACATCTCGAGGCTCCGTCTTGCTTCCTCCGGGCAGCAGACCGGCTCGTACGAAGTTGTAGTTCGCGGCAGAGTCCAAGGCTGCGGTCAGTTTTCGTCCGGTAATCTCTACTTGAATCCGCGGTATGTCAGTACCTAGTTGGTTCACGCGCCCCGGTGGGCTATTTACCGGGGCGCTTGGTTGTTTCCGTGATGGTTCGTCACAGGGCCGTCCCGATGGAAGTGCCTTCTCAGGCAGAAGCGGCTCCTGGATGCATGGCTGTTCTCTCTCCGTTCCTCTTTTGTGGTTGAGGCCAATCGACACTGCTTGGACCGCTCTACTCGATCCAGGACGCCTTCAGCAGAGTTATCCCGACCACGCGCACGGTTATCCTGGTCCAAGTCTGCCTCGATGTTCATCGCCCGTTGTAGAAGTTCCTCCAAAGTTGTAGGCGGCGGGAATCTCAGCACCAGTCGAAGGCGTGGTCCATCCCTGGTGCATTACAGGGCGAAGAATGCGAAGAACGTCCGTTCTCCGCGTCGATGTCGTCCGATAGAGGAGAGGAGATGAAGTGCGTCCGATCGCGTGGCGATGGAGTGCGCCAAAAAATTCTAGCGGCGCTTTTTATCCCCTGACCGGAATCCTTGATTGCCTCGCCTCGTCTACTTCAGGTGTCACGTCTCGGCTGGCACCAAGAGCAGATGTTCGTCTCGCTGCCGTCACAGTATGTCTCAAATTTACAAAGGAACCCAAAGCGTTCTTCTAACTATTTTATGTTAGAGAAACAGCTTGAAATTTCAACTGACAGTTTGTTCAAAATTTATGTTAAGAAACGTCGCATTTCTTGCCGAACGGTTAATGGAGAATCGTCTACATACTCCCCTGGCATCGTGGCTTCCTGCTTATCCTTTTTGTGATACTGACACCACATTTATTACATACCCACTCTACCTTAGTAATGACATTGTCACACATTTCATTCCTCCAAACTTTTAATTTGTCCGTTAGCGTCTCCAGGAGTGTCAATGCTAGCATAAGTCTTATTCCTTTGGTCTACAATATGTTATGGATTTTGTCCATAGAAGAAAGAATATTTGTCCAGAAAAAGAGAAAGGTCACAAAATTAAAGTTTCTATCCCATTAATTATTAATGCTGCATCTTTCCTTGTATCGATTGTTTCAGTCGGTGTATCCAGTTTCTCCAGTGCAGCGATTACTTCATCCACCTGAGTGGATATTGCTTTCACCGCATCTGCTTTTGAACTCCACCTGGTACCACAATGTCCTTTTAGAGTAATATTTACCAAGTCCTTAAGAACACTCCATCTATGATTAAAACAGGAAATGATGGTAAATAGACGTTCTACTGTTCCAAAAAATGTCACTGCCTAAACATTTACATGAACTGCAACAAAGTTAAGTAAATGGTTGTCACAGGGAATAAACACAGCTAGTGGATTCAAATCTAATATTCTCTTCTGAACTCCTGAATTTCTGACTCTGTGAATTCTGGACTCCAGCCACTGTTGCTTGTCAGATGACTAACCTCTGCAATCCCTAAGATTCAATCCATCTATCTCAAGTTTACTTGTAATAGCTACTGTGATTCCCTCAGCTGTTTTCACTTCTAAAGGAATAAAATCTACGAAGGATTTCTTGATATCAACAAAATTGCGTTTAATTTCAACTAATCTTATAATATGAGACATTTGTTCTACATGTGCAGCATGTAATGTCGTGTCAAATATAATACTAAAGTACTTCACCTTCTTACATCCAGTAATTTGCGCACTCTTTCTCTTAACAGGCTTATTATTTTATTTTGAATAGTTGGTGAAAGATACGGTATACACCCAGATTTACGAGAGGCTGAATCCAAATGAGAGCTCATGACAGGGTCAAATTTAGCCAAGTATTTTAACAAAGCCAGAAAGTTTCTAGGATTTGGATCATTTGTAATTGACTCTCGATGTCCTCTCAGTGCCAGATTTTTTTGTGCAAATGTTTGTACTGTAGCAATGTCCCGTTCGAGGATTTCTTCCCATATCTTAGCTGCTTTACTCATTTATTCCTGAAGTAGATCATCAATAAGTTCCCCTTTGTTTAAGGAACATTACAATTCCTTCCATTACAAAAACTCAGAGCGATGATCAGGACTATTTTCATGATCCTGAATACAGGGATTTAACTTTTGCCACGACGAAAACCCATTTTCACTATTGAAATGTCTTCTTTGATAGATTTTTTTGTGGAAATGGAGTGCAATAAAATGAAAATAGAGATTTTTTAGTTGGAGAAAAACACATCCAAGTGTAATATACCTTTTCGCCATTTTGGAAGGTTTTATCAAACCAATACTTGTTTAAGGATCATCCAGCGTCATCTTCAGGAAAATGGCTGTCCTTGTTCTGCAACTGACATGTTCCTCTATTCACCATTATATCTCGGATGGATTGAGACATCTCGCTTGGCTAAGCTGCCACATCTTGTAGAGCAGCAACGGGAACACGGTCTACATTATTGCTGGTAATGTTTTGTCCTTCATCGCCTGTAATTTCAAGACTGCAAGATGCAAGATCATCCATGGTATGAGAACCAACTGAATCTTTTGTACTTTGATAGTTTCACAGTTTTAAGTATTCACGTTGTTAACTTTAGTGTATTTATCAACAGCCTCGCTGCTGACAACATCCATTTTACGATTGCAAGTTGATTCATTGTTAATTGTAATATTTTAACACTCAGAGTTCGATTTTCCTTGAATAAAAGACTTCATAAACCCTTTGGAACTTGTTGTAGCTCTTAATCTTTCTTCCCTCCTCTTCCAAAACTGGGTGCCACTGAGTTTACTTCATGTCATATGAGCTTCAAATAAAATTAAAAAAACTGATTTTTAATAATAGTACAGTACAACCTGTCACATCCGGACCTGTGATATCCGGATCCTCCCATATCCGGACGTATCTCCAAACTAATTTTTCAATTTTGGTTAACAAAATGGTTAGGGATGGAAAAGTGAAAGTTGCAGCTGGAATGTTGTTTGCGCGCCTAGTCTATTCTGAGCGGGGCTGTGGCCTTGACTCGGTCAATGGCTCTTTCCCGGAAACCCATTCCTTTATTCTCAACCTCGGCTGCCGTCTGCCTGCCACTTGCTACCCACAGTCTGTGTTTGCGTTTTAAAGTGACAGTTTGTTTTGCAAGTGAGTTTCTAAACTGTATGTCAGAAGTGATTGCCGTTGTTATCGTTATTGTTAACTGTTGTTACTGTATTTTATCGTTCCTATTTTATCGTTGTTATTTTTTATTGTTGTTATTCTTTATCGTTGTTTTTTGCTAAAATGGCGGAGAAAAGGAAGAAAACTGTTGTGACAACGGATGAAAAGTTTCGTGCTCTGAAGAGGTTGCATGCTGGTGAAACAGCTAAGAAGATTGCTGCTGACATGGGAGTAGGAACGAGCACTGTGAGTGACTGGAAAAAAACGAGGAGTGAGATTGAGAAGTGGTGCTCATTGCAAGCTTCAACAAGTGGGGTAAAAAAACTGAAAATGATGAAGAAAGCCACTAACAACCAAGTTAATGAGGCTTTATATCTTTGGTTTACCCAAAGAAGAGAGGAAGGATTGCCTATCTCAGGTCCTTTGCTAAAAGAAAAAGCTTTGCACTTCAATAAAGAAATCAGAGCCGATGGACAGTTTAAAGCAAGTGAGGGATGGTTAGAAAGTTGGAAAAATCGTTATGGTGTGCGGAAACTGCAGATCAACGGTGAAAAACTTTCTGCTAACCAAGATGATGTTGACAACTTCAAAACGTTTTTAAACAGCTTTGTAGACGAACATGGGATTTCAGGAGAACAGCTCTACAATTGTGACGAGACTGGGCTCAACTATAAAATGCTGCCGACCTACACTTTGGCTTCAAAACAAGAAGATAGTGCACCAGGGTATAAAAAGAAAAAGGAGAGAGTGACCATTTTAGCTTGTAGCAATGCTACAGGAGTTCACAAACTTCCACTGGGATTTATTGGAAAATCCAAAAAGCCGAGGGCTTTCAAGAACTTTAAAGATTTGTCTTCCCTGCCAGTTTGCTACAGAAACCAACGCAGCGCATGGATGAACTGTGAAATATTTAGTGATTGGTTTCACAAGCAGTTTGTGCCACAAGTTGAAAAACATTTAGTGAAAAATAATTTGTCAAGAAAAGCAGTGCTCCTACTAGACAACGCACCCTCACACCCAAGTGAAGATGAACTGAAAAATGGTGACATAAAATGTGTGTTTTTACCCCCAAATGTGACACCCCTTTGTCAACCTATGGACCAAGGTGTGCTTGAATCACTGAAACGTACCTATCGCCGTAAGTTACTGACTGTGTTGATTGCTGGAATGGACGAGGGTGAAAGTGTTACGGAATCCTAAAAAAGGTGGACATGTTAGATGTGGTTATCCCAAGCATGGGATGAAATAAAACTGTTTACACTGGTTAGGTCATGGAGGAAGCTGTTAGATCACGATGTTAGTCCATACACCATATTTTCTTTGTCACAATTCCCAATGTGTACCTTGCACTGACGATTACCAAATAATACAAAGATTGGTTTAAAATAATTAAAATTTGTTTTACCCCCTTTTTGCCCCGTTACAACGAAGCAACTAAAAAATGGACTGGGGAGAAACCAGAAGAAATCAATGAAACTGTTTGCAATGAAGAAGAGAGTCAGATTGCAGAGGTTGTAAAAAACCTGCCTGGATGTGAAGAAATCAATGACGATGAAGTCAAGAAGTGGTTAAGTGAAGATGAAGTCAATGAAATTACAGACAGTGACATTATAGAAATGGTGTGCAATAGCGATGAGAAAATCTCTGAACCCGAAGAGGATGACAACAAGCCTATAATGAGTCACTCTGAGGCATTCAAGACCATCGAATCTCTGATCAGTTATGTTCAACATCAAGATGAAACAAGTGAAACTGAAGTGATGCTTTTAAGAAGGTTGAGAGACATGGCTTCCAAAAAACGTGTGCAGTGTGTGAAGCAGCCGAAAATCACAAACCTTTTCAAAAACTGATGTAGGCGTACTGTAAGTAAAACTTTTTAACCAATTTTACTTTTTGTATTTTAAAGAGTACAGTGTACAAATACAAATGCTAAACCAATAGAAACGTCTAAAAAAAACATTCAACAACAAACGCGTTCATTATTTCTGGCCCTCTAGCTATTTATAAATGACCTTGTGATATCCGGATTTTTCCATATCCGGATCGGCCGGTCACCATATTAGTCCGGATATGACAGGTTGTACTGTATTAGTATGATGACATACACATGAAGTATTATAGATATACCCACAAGACGAAAATAATACACACACTCAAGATAATCAACACGTTCGCTGCATCGAACTGGGAAGAATTGCACATACGTAGCCCATACAGCAAGTGAATACAAAGAGCACTCATGGACACTGATAAAAAACCGTACTGACTAAACGTTTACTCAATCACTCACACGCAAGGTAACAAAACTCATTTAAAACAGCATGCACTGTTTAAAAACACTGAGGTAAGGAACGCACAGACTATACATCCATCGCCAACAAAAGTACAATGAACACAGAGAATGAAATACTGTATTGTACAGAGAGGGACAAAGAGCCACTGTTACAGCGTAATTTGTTATCACAATGAACTGTAATTATGATGATTGAGTATAAATAGACTAACACTATTTATCACACAAGGTTTATAACAACAGACAAGCTGGCTGGTTATGCTTCTTTTATGAAAGTAATAGTCATATCAAAGAAACAAGTTGTTTGTAGTTTTAAAAATTGAAAACAATTTTTTTCAAGTCTATGCTCACTTTGCCACCCTTCTGGCTATGGCGCCCGGGGCGGCTGCCCCCATGGCCCCCCGTAGCGACGCCTCTGTTCACCATATTGTTTATTTCGAGCATGTTTTTATGGGACGTAACAATTTTGCATTTGTACATGAGAAAAGTGTGTGCATGTACGTGATCTGAACAATGACTATATTCAGACATATCAGCTCAATATACAGGGTGTCCCGGGAGGAGAGGGAAATAATTTGAGAAATGGTTCTATAGTGTAAAAGAAGAAAAAAAGTTCATATAAACATATGTCCGGTAACGCTTTGTAAGCGAGTTACGGCTAGCGAAAGATTTCGCCCGGGTTTTGGTTCCCCCGGGAATGAAGACTTTCTGAAATTCTGGGAAGATAAATTAAGGAGCGAATTCTGTTGTTTCTTATGGTTTTTGACCTGAAAAATCGAATAAAACAGGTCGCAGAACTGTATCTCCCATAACTTTCATGATATGCGACGTAAAACAGAAAACTCTTTGCCTAAAAACATATTGTAATGTTTTTAACCAAAATTGGAATTTTTTGTTGATTTTTATTGACTTTATTTACACCAGTTTTCTCAGAATTAAATTCTTTATAAGTTTTGTTTTTAACTTTTATGCATTTATTAATCATTTAACAAAGTTATTGTACTTCTAACCTGAAAACACATTTTTTTAGGTTAGAAGTACAATAACTTTGTTAAATTATTAATAAATGCATAAAAGTTAAAAACAAAACTTGTAAAGAATTTAATTCTGAGAAAAATGGTGTAAATAAAGTCAATAAAAATCAACAAAAATCCAATTTTGGTTAAAAACAATACAATACGTTTTTAGGCAAAGAGTTTTCTGTTTTACGTCGCATATCATGAAAGTTATGGGAGATACAGTTCTGCGACCTGTTTTATTCCATTTTTCAGGTCAAAAACCATAAGAAACAACAGAATTCGCCCCTTAATTTACCTTTCCAGAATTTCAGAAAGTCTTCATTTACCCGGGGGAACCGAAACCCGGGTGAAATCTTTCGCTAGCCGTAACTTGCTTATAAAGCGTTTCCGGACATATGTTTATATGAACTTTTTTTCTTCTTTTACACTATAGAACCATTTCTCAAATTATTTCCCTCTCCTCCTGGGACACCCTGTATAAGGAACTAGAAAATGATGAGTGAGGTAAAACCGTTCCCCATGACTTTTTGAGAGGGTCAGTTTTATAGCAGGCCTATTGTTCACAACAGGAACACTTTGTCCTCACACATATCACTTTTCACCAAATAATTTCCTGATGGCCAAAAAATTAACATATAAAACAAAAACACAGTTTCAGCGTATATGTACAGTGTAACTGGAGATTATTCTGTTGTGTGCTAAATTAAAATAAACAAATTAGTATTGTTCACTATTTATTTCTTCTGAATACAATTAGTCACTCTGATATAAAATTTTTGAAATAAAAAACAATGTAAACAATTATTATTTTACATAATATTTATATATACATAAATATTACAGAATGATTCTGTCATCAGTATAATCAAACTTCAATTTACAATTTAAAAATAACAAGACAATAAACAAATAACTAAGCAGCTTAGTTTCTACTATTACATTATATAATAAAGAACAGCTAAAAAGAGAATGAAGAATGTAATAATAAAAGTTTAATAACAACAATACGCTTACACGTATCTGTATTTGTATCTGGACTACAATAACATAGAAAAAATGTTACTAACTATTTAAGAATAATAATTATTTATATTCTAGTATTAACAGTATTATTTATAACATTATGTTCTTCCATTTATTATGTTTATACTCTATATGATTGCTAGAGGTAATTAAACTGCAGTGTATAATAGTTGCTGTGTTTATGTAATACATAAAATGATTATATACAGTACCTTATTTTAAAACTGTAACACAATTTAATCTGTAACAACTATGCGCCGAAGTTGCAAGTTCTGCAGAGAATGCACTATGTTGGTTGCACATCTACAAATAGATGTTTTAATTTATCATAATTTTAAAGTCAAATGATGGTGTCAATATATCAAAGTGGCCAATGCAATTTCCATTTAACAAAACATTGTTAGTCTGTTGAGTAATTTGAGTCTACATTAGAAACCCATAGCAAGTGTTATTTGTGTGATTTTTCTGGCAAAACTCAGTCAAAATTTAAAATCAATTTTTATAATCAGTTAACATTAGGAAGATTGATGCCGAAATGATGATGCACTGCCCTCAAGAATGATATCCAGTAACAGTTTTGAAGTGAATTATAATGGCAGTTGGCAAAATAAGGTTATGCAAAGGAAAACAATGCACACTGTAGTATTATACATATTCATTACTTTGATTTATAATTTTTATAATAATGGTACTATATCTACGCTAATTTGTACATACTTAAAACACATTTTATACATTATTATTTAATACACACTGTTAAGAGCATATAGTTAGAATCCTCAAGACTAACATTTTTTTAAACGATCTCTGCAAAGTGAAAACTCAGGAAAAGATATCACAATATATTCTGTCCTTGTTTTGTAAATTAATTGCTTCACTAGAAATATAAAAATAAAGTAAAAAAAAGTACATGTACAAACTGATAAAAATCATAGATATAAAAAACTTACCAACGTTTTGAGAACGTAAAATACATATTGTGAAATCCATGTTTTCACAATTTTCACAGAAATTGTTTTAACATATACTGTATATTCTGTTTTCTTTTCTTCTCACATCATTACCATCTAATTTGTAGTGTTGCTTGGGAATCTGCTTTGTAGTTACATCTTTGTGAAAAACTGATTATATTTAACAGTCATGTATGGATCCAAAACACATACTTTACTGAATAAATATGAGTTTCTGCGGAGACTGTGATAGACAATGAATGAATAATAGGAGAACAAATGTAAAAATAAAATGTAACAATGTTTGTGTAACAATCCAGATATTTATAGAGTACCTATTAAGTTTAGGCCATGATAGCCTAGATAATAGACACGGAATCTAGATATTGTAAATGAAACCAAAATCAACAGATGATGAAATAGTCATAGGGAAGGTATACTACAAAAATCTTTACTATGTGGATCCATGAGGACATAAGAAGAATCAGAGTCAGAAGGTGGAGGGCAAAGGTGGTTGTAGAGGACAATGAAGTGTTGTTCTTTGGAAGGTAAACCCCTACATACACACTGACCCAAGGAGTGATTAAATAACTTTGTATATAATGGATTACACCAAGGAGTACAAAATGGCTTTATGAAAAAATTGTTAGAAGGTAGTGAAGGTAAATAATAATAAAAATTTTGTAGAATTGTACATTAGAAAATTGGTACTTTAAAATTCAATAGTCACAAAGGAAGAAGTTATGATAAGAATATTCTCTAATGGATCATAGGATGGGAATAGAAACTCAAGAGGCAGGAATTTACTTATCTTTTTATACACACTTCTTTCTAGTGGGCCACAATAAAACACATTTTGATGCCAAAATTGAGCCATCATGTACACCCTTCTAATTCTACAACTCTGCACTTTCAAATTTAAAAGAAGTAGTAATATTAACAGACTCTAAAGTAGCAATCCAAACTATATTAACACTTAATTCACAAAACTCAGAAGGTTATTCACCTTATTCACCAAGTACTACAAGTGCTGCAGAAACTTTACAAATACAGTGTACTAAATTGACCCCTTCACATGTTAAGAGTTACTAGTAATGGAGTAGGTGATAACGTGGCAATGAAAGACACCAAACAACTCACATACCTAGTGTTACAACAGCAAAAACTGTTCTCACAATGAATAGCAAAAAGAAATGTAAATAAGTAGACAAGGAAAGCGCCAGAAATAAAACTTGGAAAAATATAGATACTGATTAGAAGGAAACTAATAATAAACCGAGAAAAGTCTGTGTTGTCTACTTTCATCTTATTACAGTCATGACCATATTGCTCCTCATCTAAAAAAATTTATCTCTGTAAATCAGAAGAATGCCACAATTTGTCACAAACCTAACTCAAGAATGGATAAACATCATCTTCTCCATTGCCAAAACCCTGACATAAATCTTTGAAACTTAAATAATATCAATCAACTATATTGGGATATGCCACAAACGACGACTTTTGTGGTTGTGCAAATGACAAACAAGCCTGTCGGCCGCCTTGACACTGCATTCCGAGCTTCAATTGAGCTCCCGCTGCAGGGACCACTATTGGTGGATACCCCTAGTGACCTGCTCCCAGCCATGGGGTTTAATTAGACATGGTCTAATTCAGGGTCAGTGTTCACCGAAGATGAGTCCAAGATTCAAGGGATATCACAAAGCAATAACAAAAACTTTATAAATTTCAGCTTTTTGGTCAAGTTTGTTACCAGACATCAACTATTCTATTTTAGTTTTTAGAGACAATACTGTTTATGTTTTTATCCCAGTGTGAATTTTGCTACATGCCTACAATAAATTAAGCGCGCTGCTCTTAATCTACTGCAAATTAAGTTATTGCAGTAAATTAGCTAATATTATAAGCACTATGATTACAACACAGTACACGTAAAATTTATTTCTGAACTTGAAAAAATACATTAAAATAACAGTAATGTACACAAGAAACCACAAGAACTAATAAAATATGAAACATAAAAGTAAATGCGAATTCTCAACATAATAGTTGAAAATCACTGTTCGAAATTGAAATGATAAACACAGTACTGTCAATACACAATAACAGCACAATGTATTGATATTGCTTGATGTTTTGATTTAGTATATGTATTCGGTACAGTATGACTTCAATTCTAAGCAAAGCCAAATTACATTATCTCTCATCAATTTCAAAGATTCTTGCTATTTATATTATAAGAAGTATTTGTTTGAGAAATTATTTTAGGGGTTAATCAATGCTTGAATTTACGTTCACGTTATCAGAATAAACACACAGATTCACCATGTTAGTTTGGAACAAAATGTATTGTCCTTATTTTAAATATTACTGAATGATCATTCATTTTTTTTGTTTCACCCGTCTATGGCCAACAATGACAGAACTTCCTTCACTTTCTGATGTTCCTTCCTCCTTCATTCTCTTGCTCATTTTTTCCAACAACCTCTTGGTTCTCCACTGTTCCTCTTTGGACAGATTCCTTACTTCTGTAATTTTCTTTCTGAACTCTTCTCTGTTTCCTATGTCTTCTTCCCTGATTCTAAACTTTTCTAAATCCTGATGACACCTTTCTGCCACAGAACTTGTGTTTTTCTGTTCTCCTGGAAGGTGAGGATCTTGTTTGCTATCCTTTCTGATTCCACTCTTCTAATGTGTCCATAGAGAGCAATTTGTCTTTCCTTAACTGTGATCAAGATTTTTCATACAACTTGGTTTGGTCTCACATAAAATTTGAACTCATTTGATGAGATTTTTCTGGGAATTCTCATTTTATACTAAAGTAACTTGGAAAGTATCTTGTATACAACTAGTAAGAGTGATAACACCTATGTAGTTGTTAATATGCATTTTGTTCCCTCTCTTGTGTAACAGACGTACCTCCATTCATTTGGGATATTTTCTGTGTACCAGATCTGTTGGAAGAGTCTCTTGAACTCTTCAACACTCAAGTCTAAGCCAGATGCTAATTATTTTTGAGGCCATTTATGATTTACACCATTTCTTCTGTATCTGACAGAGTTGAGGTGGCTAGTTTAATTTTGGAAGGTCATTCTGATTTGTGGCGATGCACAGCTAAATAGTTCTTGGGAATATTTAGTCAATCACACAGTTCTGTTTGTTGTTAAAAATTAATTTACCTAAATTCTTGAAACAGATATGAAGTGAGTCAAAACCTCTGATGTTCTTTTTGAAGCTTTCTTCTGTCTCTCTCTCAGTTGTTCTGTTTCAAATCTTAATTTGGCATTTCCAAAGGCCTTGGCTGCTCCTCCGTGTCTTGAACTCTTCAAAGTTCTGTCTGATGCAGTCCCATTTATTCCAAGCCTCGGAATGTTTTCTTGATAATTTTCACATTTGCCATTCCTCCACCACTGGTTTTCTTCTTTTTAGCTGGAAAGATATTTTATTTTGCTACTTTTGTTTGTTTGTTTATTCTTATTTTGTGTGTTGACCAAATTTCAATGTTAACTGTTTTCCTACTATACATTTTCTACTATATATTCAATAATGAGTTGTTTCAGTTGTCAACACAACAAATATACAAGTTAAATTAATCCTTCACTTTGAGGTACCTTGTTGCTAAACTGCTAGCTACTGAATGAGGACTTTCAGTGTTATCACCTAATTTAGATCCAAAATCACCAGAGGAGTATTTACGGGGGGGGGGGGGGGTTAATGGGATGGGACCCCCTCGCTCAAGGTCAAAACAAGTTGACAAATTTTGGTTATCTCTTAATTTTTTTAGGGGTTTTCAGCTGTAAATGCTAATACAGTACTAACTCTTTTTTTAAGTATGCAAACAAGTTTATTACACAGCATTTTTGTATACGTTTGAAATATGAAATGTAGGAAAATCAATTCAGTCAATAAGTACCTTGTAAACATTTTAATAACGCAATTTTTTATTGTGTTATCACCATTTACTTTAAACATAGTAATGTTGATTAGTCTTAACTTGATTTTTCTTTTGTATGAAGCCAACTCACCCAGTTCCCGACCCCCCAGGCCAAATTCTAAATACACCACCGAAAATTATATTATCAGGAGTGATGAAGACTGCTAACATGAAAACCTGACTGAGAGGTGGAGTTAATGTTTCACTTGAGGACTTAGGACAAACTACAGAAGACATCTTATTCTATACCTAATTCAGGCTATAGTGATTAATTGTTGATTAGTAAATTTTAACCAGTAGTAATATTTAAAGTGGCCACCACTATGGTTTAGTTTTCAACTCACAATTGCAACAGTTGTGCTGCAGTAGTGGGGATGAAGTCAAGGTCATAACTTAGCTTGCCTACATCTCTCAATTTTCTAGAATTGAACAACTTCAGAACAATGCTATGTGCTGTACAAGTGCATATATAAATCTGTACATTGTTTTCTTTTTTGATGATGACAACAATGAACTGAGTAATACTTTTGCATGGTACAGCTACCATGGTGACCTGCATGAAATAATTATATTCCCTGAAGCGGAGAGTATGTCAGATTAATATTTTTACAGGTCTACTTAAACTGTATTTACGGTGCACAATTTTTGAATTAAATACAAATTGTAGACCAACAGACAATTGAGAACATAACACTCTGCAGGTAAACTGTATTTCATCTGTGTTTGAAGTATATTGCAAAATTGTGATTTTTTCCAAATATTTTGCCTATATCAAACAATAGAGGGTCAACATACATAATATCCCCCCTCACACACAGAGAGTTACTGCATCGAAGGGATATAGCTGGTGTGATATAAACAAACTACTCACCATCCTGCAAACAGTAGTACACCACAGATGGTCCCATATTATAAGGTTACACTATATTAATTATGTAAAATACAGTACAGTATACTATTAATTATGTAAATTTGCCTAATACATTTTAAACAATCACACAAAATAAGTGCTTATAAACAACAGTTTTCATTCACATGTGGACTATGTACTGAATGTTCTTTTTTTTGGAATGCTGTCCTCCCATGTGAGAACTCTATACAGTAAGCCTACATGGCAATACAGTACAATAATTTAATGAAATGACTTAACACATATGCAAAATTAAAAGAAAAACCAATTCTTACAAGGGTTTACATATATTGTTAGCAAAATCAGTCAACAGGAGCAAAAGTGGCAAATGACTTAGTCAGTATATTTCAGTGTCACTTCTGTCATGTATGCACACACACACATTATGAATATCAAAAACGCAATATACAAACAGTAGAGAAGAATGACAATGAGATGATTAAGTAGCATTCATATTATACTTGGCAACATCAAGCAGTACTAAACTAAGAATGCCCTGATTATAACATATTATAATGAGTGGCAACATATTATGACTTGAAGAATAGAAAATACAAAAGTAATGAGACCACCTACCTGTTACCAGCTGTTACCTGGCAACCAAATCTCATAGTGTCGAGCAATTTAGTAGCCATCCAATGACAAAATTGAGACCATTTGCTTGAAAAATACCCTATGAGTATTTAGTTTTGAGACATAAAACCTCTCATCGCCCTGTACACCTGCACAGACCTAAAATAAGAATCAATGTGTAACAGAAGAAGTGCAGATAATGTAACGAAAAGTTATTCAGTGCCACATGAAGGAGTGACCTGAAATAATTTGTCAAAAATCCAACAAACGTTAAGACATATAATTATCTTGTTGGTACATCCTCTTCATTCACTTATTTAAAATATTATATATATATATATATATAACATTCCTATATATATATATTAAACTTCTGTGAACACTTACTTTTTGGTTTTGTTTCCCAGACGTTTCGACATAGTGTTCGTCTTCCTCAGTGGGATTTAAATACTGAATGTCTGAACATAGTAACGGTTATGGGTTGTAGGTGTGTGTGGTAGGGGTTGCTGGTGGGAGGAAATTGGCGCTGGGATTTAAAGTTTGTGTTTGAATCAGTGTATCGAAAAGTAAGTGTGATCTGTAATGTAACTGTTCGTTTAATATGTTGTTTGGTTGTAGTGTGTGATATCTGTATATTTCAAATTGTTCTGCTGTGTTTAGTTTTCTACTTTTAGGTAAGTAGTGTAGTATTTCCATGTTGTGCTATGTTTGTGTAACTGTGGTTTTCATTTTGTAAATGTGTGGCAAATGTGGAATGTATGTAGTTTGTGGTGAGGGCTTTTAAATGTTCAGACTATCTAGAGGAAAAAGATCTTCCCGTCTGCCTCATGCTCCATAGGCTCACTTCAATACTCCTAAACACACACAACTACCAAGAAGAACTCAACACAATCAAATATATAGCAGTCAAAAATGGATACAATCCCGATTTAATAAACAAACTACACAAACGCATCCTAAACACAAAAATTAAAACACATAGAACCAACAGCACACAACCCAGTAAATACATCACACTCACATACTACAATTCCAACACACACAAAATTGCTAACACATTTAGGAAACACAATTATAAAGTAGCCTACAGAACTAACAACACCATCAGGAAACACATAAATAATACTAACAAAGACACAGACACATACAGCAAAACAGGGGTTTATAAATTAAACTGCAATGACTGTCACCAGTTCTACATCGGCCAGATGGGAAGATCTTTTTCCTCTAGATATTCTGAACATTTAAAAGCCCTCACCACAAACTACATACATTCCACATTTGCCACACATTTACAAAATGAAAACCACAGTTACACAAACATAGAGCACAACATGGAAATACTACACTACTTACCTAAAAGTAGAAAACTAAACACAGCAGAACAATTTGAAATATACAGATATCACACACTACAACCAAACAACATATTAAATGAACAATTACACTACAGATCACACATACTTTTCGATACACTGATTCAAACACAAACTTTAAATCCCAGCGCCAATTCCCTCCCACCAGCAACCCCCACCACACACACCTACAACCCATAACCATTACTATGTACAGACATTCAGTATTTAAATCCCACTGAGGAAGATGAACACTACGTCGAAACATCTGGGAAACAAAACCAAAAAGTAAGTGTTCACAGTGAAAGTTTAATATACATATAATATGTTAAGACATATGTTCAAAAAGTTGGATGGCAAAAATTATACCAAACATACGTTGTGTGTATATTTATATACGAAGAACACATTTCCCTCCAAAAAGAAAAAGCCACTGCAAACTGAATAGCTATTTCAATTTAAGGAAGATAAAACAAAGAATAGTGTATTATTTGCACAATCCTTATTAGTGTTTTATAATATACACGTATGAATACACACTAATAGTATATTCATACTATACTGAGAATATACTACTGTGTTTATAAGAGTTGATAAGTATATAAGAGTTCAAAAGAGCATGGCCACACAAGAATATATCTACTCTTATTAGAATAACTTAATAACAAGTTGCATGAATATGGTGACAACCCCATCCACCTGTTCCTCACAAAAATGCCTCAGAATCCTCAATGTTACAAAATATATACCTGCAAGGCTGCCACTGTCATCTGCAAAACATGATGCTTGGAAACCAATAAAAGATTAACAAGATAATTATCATACTCGACACTATGAAGGAAAACAACATTTTTGTTTTTAATGTAGATTTCAGAAAATATGTTTTATTTATTTCAACACAGATTCTCTTGTCACGAAAAACAATCTACACTACTGGCAGTATATTTCTTGATAGGCAACTCAAATCTTTAATCTATTTCATTACAATAACTTCACAAAGCATTTAAACAACATTTGATGTGCCACAAACTAGTAGCTGTGTAATTATATATCACTCATGTATACATCAATGATTCCTACCACTTTTGTTGATTATAGTACAAAAAATGAGATGAAGTGTAGTACAATGTTCTAATAAACAAATTGTAAAGGACAAATGACTTCAAACAGCTAGAGAAGAACATTAAAAAGTACACAAATTTTTGTTTCAGTGCACCTGTACAGTGAAAAATTTGACTGTGGGTATTTAAAAATATACTTTTAATTCTTATAAATGCTGTTTGATTATAGTAAATTATTCAAGTGTACTTCAATTGATTTGTTTCAGATTAATGGGATATCATGTACATACTGTGTTAAACTATATACAAAATATACAGAGATACATAATACAGAATACATGCATAAAGTGAAATTTGTAAGCCACAGCTGCTAAAAAAATGCCGTTCTTTACCCGTGACTCCAGGGAGTACGTGAATCAGGCAGTGTATTGTTTTCACAAAAAATTTAACTTAAACATTGAAAATATATGAATCTGACAACAGTTCTTTCTTAAACAAAAACAAGTCAACTATAAGCATAAAATGACTAAACCTGGACTCATATCGAACAACTGATTCGACTATATTAACAATTCACATAGATTTTATAACAAATGCATTCTAAGAAACTATAGCATTGTGAATTCACTTTTTATGAGTCTAAATTCAGTACATCCCCATTTATGAGTTCTATCTACAAGTTCAGAATGTGCTAAAAGAGTGACGCACAGTTCCTGCTTTACTGAAAATAAATCATTTTATGATTTTTTTTTCAAGCAAATGAACACTCTTGAATAAAATAAAGCCAACAGTATCAGACAAATTATTCTCCAAAGCTGCTTAAAAGTTTGTTTTACACTCTCGGCATTACACAGAGTTACTAAGTGTTCATGGCTTCTACAGGTTGCATTATATAAAAACCTTCAACCACCTTTTTGGGGGAAAAATTGTTAAGTTTCATGCATATAATTGGAACTGGGAAATTCTGTAAAAATTTTGTGTAGAAATTTCTACACAAAATCTATTGAAATTATTGTATAGATATTGAACCAAACAAGAATTTAGTACTCTCTAGGAACAAAACAATTATATATTGATCTAAAAATACTGAATATTTTTTCATAGGAAATAACTAAACATCTGTTAAGTGCAAATACTAATAACGTTCGATTAGAATAAAAACCTTAAAGTTATCACAAAGATCATTATGTGATGTTTTATATGCAACTCATTCAGTCAATTCTAATTTAAATTATGAAAATTAACTTAATATAAATGGAAAATATGATTTGTTGATTAACACGCTGTATGTTACTCCTATGTTTATTTTTTTGTGCTTATTTATGTAGCTTGGCATTTTACAAATAACAGCTAGTTATCGGGCCACAAAATGAAGATTTGTTTGAAGAAAGTGTTAGGCATTAATAACGATAGTTTGGGCCCCCAGTAATATTGGTAAAGATTCTGGGTCGTCAATATTTTTCTCAAAGAAAGGAAATGTTTTTCATTTAAAATGAAAACAACTACTTTTAAGTTGAAATTGTCACAAATTGGGTATATTTGTTCAATTCTCATTTAATATATAAATTATAAAAAGCACTGTTACCGAGCATGTTTAACAAAATACGTTATTTTTCACATACTTAACTCAAATAGTTTGAATAACAATACTGTTTTGGTTTGTTATATTGTTATAATACTGTAGGGAAAACTTATTTTAATATTGGGTATTATTAATAAGTTACATATAAAACAATATAATATATATAAACAACAATATAAACTAACAATAAATGGTATACACGATATAACCAATTAACACAACAAACATAAACAATACAAATTAAAAACAATTACATAAAATACACTGATAAACAAACTTAGTCAATTTTTCTTGTCTTTCACCATTCTGACCACTTTAGTCACATAAGCACCTGTGTTATGACATCATTATACAATGTTTGGTTTTCCTCTTGTTTTTTCTAAAACTATGGCTTGCAATGCCCTTTTCATTTGTCTCACCTCTGCCATCACCACATGTCCAAACCATTTCAGTTGCTGTCACTCTCTACACTTGGATCATCCAAGTTCCACCTTCAGATCCAATTTTGTTCATGACTCATATTCATGATCTAACATAGTTTTCATCCTATTTTGTTAAACCTTCAGATCCAATCATTTCTGATCCTATCATGTCCGGTGATACCCTTTACGTTTTTCAAGTATTTCATTTCCACTGCTTACAATGGCTCTATTATATTCGACCCCATCTTTCACTTTCATGTATTAAAGTTAGTCTAAACAAGGTTAGTTTTGAGGTTTAATATAATTTATTTTGGTTACATCCAAATTTTTTTACTGTTCTATGATGAGACGCCCTCAATATTTAAAATGATGATCATATGTGAGAATGGGAAAATGTTTTCAGTTAACAGAAACGAAACTGTGTTAAACCCCAGCACAGTGTTTTCATTACTGAAAACTATGACAATTCACAAATGAAATATTTTGTTCTTAGTTTGAACAGACGATGGCATAATGAATTATGTAATCAATTATTTCTTACATTATTTTTCATATAATATTATTATATTTCATATTATTATAGTACCAGTTATGTACTGTTATTTTTGTTCTTTTTGTACTGTCAAGTGGGTCTGTTCATTTGTCTTTGCAAACACGTTTCAGGACATATGTCCCACCATTCATACTCAATCCACTTGATGCTTTGGTAAATCAAAATTAAATAAAAAAAAAAAATTACATGCATCTTGCACACGAGCCATGGTTTTCAAAAAGCATTTTTAAAAAGTCACTTTTCATAACTGTTTAACCTGCCCATACAGAATGGTTCTCACACAAGTTGCATCAATGGTAATGGCTTCATCTGTCTTAGTCGACTCTTATCTACATTCAATATGTTTATAGCCATATCTCATATATTTACTCAGGTTTTAACACAACTGAGTAAGGCTCTGTATATTCAAACTCTTGTAGTGCATCTGCATGTCAACTTTTTTTTCAAATATGTAAGGCTTTAAGGTTTGTGTTAAACTTGTATAATTTTGGTCATTTATCATCAGAAGAGTTTCCCAGGCTGCTTTTAGGCAGGTGTCCTTTGAATAATAGTTTCAATGGCCTGCCAGTTTTTCTCAGGTAAAAACTGTTACAGTCGTCACACACTATTTCATACACACCGGTTTTTTTCCTCCAGCGGTTTAGGTTGTTTTGTTTTCAGTAGAAGTAAAGATGTTATTATTTGTTTTAAAACCAATTTTTACAGTACATCTTTCAAAAGTGGTGAAAAATGATTTTGACATAATATATGACTGGAATAAACACTATCCACCAATTTTTTAGATAATTCTCTTCTTACGATTCAAAATTTTTGTCATTGAGTGGTATTGTAATAGTCTAATTTGATGAAACAATTAAATGCTGCCATTTTTTTATGAACTGGACGATGTGGGTCTGTATAAACAGCAAGGTCTGTTGTAGTGGGTTTGCAAGACATTTTGTAATGGAACTATTCTGTTTGTGATTGTTAAGTCAAGGAAATTTAGTTTATTTTCTGTTTTAGTCTCCTTTTCAGATGTTATTCAAGTAAGTTTTTAATTGCTGTTTTGATGTCATGTGTCATTAAATATTATACGGTGGCTATCTATATAAAATGTGTTTTCATAATAACTTAAGCACATTCTGGCAAACAAACTTAAGATTGTGGGGGGGGGGGGGGTACATAGCTAAATCATCTTCTTCAATGTAATAATTATTACTGAAAGCAAAATAATTTTGTTTCAAAATGAGTCCAAAAAGTGTTATTAACTCATAGAGCTCAGTGCAATTAATTTTCCTGTTAGATCCTTTTATGATAGTATAGTATACTATATTTGATATCATAATTACGAAATATATTTTTATGACATGAAGCAACTTTTAAATTTGCTAACATGGTTTTTTTTAACTATGATCCATATGCACAATTTTTAAAAATCAGATGTGCTGTATCAGCAGAGTTGTTTCGTTTGAACCTCAAATATCTGCAGTTTCTAATTCTGATGATGAGTAAGAAATGGCAAAATGAGAGATCCTCTCAAGAAAGACTGTAGGCGTATTTTAATTTCATATGTCTGAAAGTATTATTTTCACAGTGAAGTGTACCATCAAAGTGTATGGAATTTGTCTGCATGACTTGAGCATGGGAAAATGAGTGTTGCAAGATGTGTGTGCACTAAAAGCGTAAATTCACCACTTGGGGGTAGCAATTCATATGAATCTGAATGTACACATGCTCAAAGTTTTCAAGCCTGAAATGTTAAAAAATCCAGCTATAACAACTGGTGACACGGTTCTGAGATGTGGAACACCGCCTACAAAAGTCAGTTGCCATTCCACCCATACGGAATATAGATAACCTACACTCCTGGAGGTTGCCCCTGCATGTTTAGTCAACATGGTGTAATAGACAAGTATCAAATAAACTAGAATAGTGTTAATAAACACGTGCCACAAAAATTAAAAAAGTAACTTGAAAAGTATAACAAGTGTAAAACACTATAAAAAATAGCGGATTAAACTATAAATGTATGGAGTATGCAAGGAAAGGAGGGAGAGTAAACCAGCAAAGCACTGATCTGCAATTTGCCATGATGTATCATTTGACCTAGTTTAGTGTAGTCAGTGTTGTAAAGAGAAAAACTATTAAAATTAAGGTAATTTGGGTTAAGCATACTGATGACTGTATAGTGAATGAGTTACTGATTATAGTAATTCACATGGTTAATGGTAAGCATGATTAAATATTATCATATTGTTATGACGGTCTACTCGATCGTCGTAGTTACAGTGGAATATAAAATAAGTACAAGACGCCAATTAAGTCATTAATCACCAGCTTTAATTTTTACAGTTAAACAGTTTGTAATTAACAACACAGTCTACTACAACAAATCAAATATAAATTGTTCACACGCAATAAAATGTCACTAATATTAAACACAATTGAATTAGAATTATACCGCCCAATTATAAAACGTAACACTTCACTAATAACCACGTGAACATACACAGTAATGTCGCCCGATAATAACTCTCAAACTGAACTGTAAATATATCGCTGCTATACTGACTGAGCGTCCCTGAGTCATTGTATTTATAGCCGCCGAAAGTCTAGACGATTCCACATACTACTTATTACCTTTAAAATACGACGTAATTGCTTGCGGCCGTGACACAGTGAGAGTGGCCACATGAATTCTCGCACCGTCTGGAAATTGTATCGACAAGCACGTATGCCACACACGTTACATCGAGATTCTTCTGGCACATTCGACGAACACATAGATTGTTCTGTGATGTCGTAACACTGCCCCCTCCTTAAGCCTGTTCGTCCCAAACTGGCAAACCGTCTCTGAAGTAATACTCGACCAGGCGATCTAGATGGACGTCCTTGCAAAAGATAATTCTCCGGTTCTTCGAATTCAGTCTCGTGTGATCCGAACATCACGTTCCCAGGAATGCGAGTCTTCTGCTCAACCACTAGTTTTGCTGGAATCACTCCCATTGGGTCATGTACTGATGACCTAAACACCACTGGCTGATCCAAGTTTGTTTGGTTCTCGTCAACAACCTCTTGCGTAACCTCATCTTCGGCCACTTTGCCCTCGAGCGTTTCTATCAGCTCAGGAACAAGCAAGAGTTTTGTCTCAACACCCATAGTTGGCTTTCCAATCACTTCTTTTGTAGTTACACTTATTTGTATTTCCTCTGCTAGTTCTTCCTCCATTTCTGCTTGCAATAGGGAGGGTTCCTCTTGACCAGACCTGTTGACTTTTTCTTCGACTAATGCCACTCGCTTAATCGAATGGTTGGTAGACCCTGTCATTGGTAGACTCAGCCATGCAAAGCTTTATCTTCTCTTGGCCAACCTTCAGGACATTCTCTCTTAAGTCCACAATGAATCCGTAGGCATTCATAATGTCCGTGCCAAGAATCACTTTATCGACAATGTCTGCAACAACCATTTGGTTGCTAAACTCGAGGAGACCCAGGCGTACATGTATGTCTATCTTTCCTAATACATTGATGGGGCTTCCAGTCACAGTCTGTATTGTACAAGAGCTAATTTGAGGCCGTCGGTTGCTGATTAAGTCAGGGAGCATAATAGACACTGTAGCGCCCGTGTCAACTGTAAATGATGTTTGTTACCTTCCACAAATCCAGTAACAATAAGGTTTCCACTAGTCTTATGTAGCGTGGAAACTGTGTGCTGTTCTGGGGCTTTACTTCTCCAATTGATGTGATCACTCCCTTCTCTCGGTATTTTCTTCTCCCAACAGTCTACTTGTAGATGACCACATTTCCCACAGTTGTAACACTTTGGTCTTCTGTTTTTATCCTTTGGTACGAAAGATCGTTGTGGCGCTGCTGACTTCTTAAACTGTTGTTTTTTAATCGTTTCTTTATGCCGTCCGCCATGACGATACTGTGGTATTGGATCTGTTTGGCTACCACGTGATGGCATACTTTGATTAATGTAGGTCACCGACTTGGCAGCTTCAAAACGGAGAGCATGCACAAGAGCGTCTGATTTATTATCATGCCGAGCCATTCTTAACACTTGTTGTAACTGACTATCTCTGATACCATCAATAAACATAATGAAAGAAATCCACTTCCGGAAGTCCTCCGATTCTTCAGGATAAGCCAATCTCGTCAGTCAGTCGATATTCGCTTCAAACTCTTGAAGGCTCTCCCGTGAACGCTGTCGCCTCGCTTTAAGTTGTTCATGGTACACTTCGCACAAATGCTGGTCACCGTACCGTAATTCCAGAGCTTTAGTTAATTCGGCATAGACTTCAGATGGCACTTTCTGTATTAGTTCTTCGGTAGTCCCTTTTAAAGCAAGAATTAGTGAAGTCCTTTCTCTTCTTCCGTCCATTTATTTAAGCGAGTGGCAGCTTCAAATTGGCGAATATAAGTTGCCCAATGAGTACTTCCATCAAACGTGGGGCCTTTGCGAAAACTGGCCCTACTACAGTTTGATTTCTCTGATATTTTGAATCTTCATCAGCATTTATTAATGGTCTTTCTTTATCAATTATTTCCTTTGCTAAATGTTCGAATACCTTTTTAATTTGCTTTATTGAATTTGCAATAGAAACTTCTGAACTTGAAATATTTGTTTTCATAGTTGACACAGATTTTTCTATTTCAGATATACTGTCAACTTGTTTCTTCGGCTCACCTCGTAACAGGACGAATTTTGCAGTGGTATCCTCTTGTACGAACGCCTTAACTTCGTCTGATTGACGACTAAATTCTTCTTTTTGTCGTCTCTCTGGTGTTTCATTTTCATGCTTGCGTTTTTTTTAGTCGTTCTTCCTTTAGTGCTTTCTGTCGTTCATCTGCCACTTCTCTTTCCTGTCTACGTTTCTCATCATGTCGTTTTTGTACTTCTGCCGTCTCTTGTCAGCGTCTTTCTTCTGCTTCCTGGCGGTGTCGTTCCTAGATCTGCAGTAGCATTGCTTCGAATGATTCTATCATCTGACTGGTTTCCATTCTTATTGTTTTTTAACTACCACTAACACCACTCTTCTACAAAGTGTCCTCTGTTTCCACTGTTAACCATTCTATCCCACTTCTGACACCACTGTTATGATGGTCTACTCGATCGTCATAGGTACAGTGGAAAACAAAATAAGTACAAGATGCCAATTAAGTCACTAATCACCAGCTTTAATTTTTACAGTTAAACAGTTCGTAATTAACAACACCATCTACTACAACAAATCAAATATAAATTGTTCACACGGAATAAAATGTCACTAATATTAAACACAATTGTATTACAATTATACCGCCCTATTATAAAACGCAACACTTCACTAATAACCACTTAAACGTATACAGTAATGTCGCCCGATAATAACTCTCGAACCAAACTGTAAACATATCGCTGCTATACTGACTGAGCGTTCCTGAGTCATTGTATTTATAGCCGCCAAAAGTCTAGACGATTCCACATACTATGTATTACCTTTATGACATAATTGCTTGCAGCTGTGACAGTGAGAGCAGCCGCGTGAATTCTCGTACTGTCTGGAAATTGCGTCGACAAGCACATACGCCACACGCGTTACATCGAGATTCTTCTGGCACATTTGACGAACACGTAGATTGTTCTGTGATGTTGTAACAATATGTTAGGTGCAAAAATGATGAGAGTGGGTTTTTCTGTTAAACTGGTGACAACTGGGAGAAAGACAATATTAAGTTTGGTTAAAACTGTTGAGTTTATGGTGTCTGATGTGATAATAAATTTAATGTCAATGTTTTATTTTGATATTTGTTAACATAACTGATTTGATAATGCTTTGCAAATTTTTAGGAAGTAATTAAAGTCATTTCTTTTGTTCTTATATTTGGAGGGTTTTTTGTGTACTACTGCTGTGAATATTTTTCAATAAAATGTGTGCTAGAATAATAGTGATTTATATAAGAAATCCCTCTAGCATTTCTATGTTCAGCAGATTTACGTAATGGATCTAGGAAGATATTTTTTAAGGGCGATTATTGTGAAATTGTTAATAATGGGGATGGTGACATGGTTATTGCAAACTGCATGGTTACAGTCTTTACAAATGCAGTTGGTGACTCTGAGCTTTTGCTTTTTTTTTGTTTTTCAAGGTCTTTGTGTGGTAGGTTACACGACCAATACATGCTGGTTTTTGAAATGCTAAAATGTGACTTATATTTCAGAACTGGATGGGTATTTCATAACAATAATGCTATAAAAACTCAACAGAACAGAGTGTTATATTAAAATGACTGTGCCAGTTTGAGGTCACTGAATGAGATGACACTAAAATCATTATCTTCTGAGTAGACAACTATCAAGTTGTGGGAAATACAGAAATGTTTACCAAATTGATGGTCATGTCTTTAATGGTAGACATGTTAATAAATAAGTACTCTGGACAAAGGGAAGTTATGTATGTCAAAAACTACAACTGGTAAAAGTAAATCAGAGCTAACCAATGGGTGCATTACTGCTCACCTAAGGGAGCTCCAGGGCTTCAAGGGCCCTGCCAGTCTCAAGGATAGTGGATGGGTATTGACGAGTAAATGGGCAATTAGAAGGTGCAAACAAATTTTTTGAAATACTGTACAAGCCACAATGACCACATAATACACACAAAAAATTAAATTATCCTGTACTGATATGCAGTATGACATCACTATCACATGACTGCGTGTGAACAGTGTTGTTTAGATTTCTTAACTCTTCGTTCTATCATATCCATCTGTTCACACACACACACACACACACACACACACACACACACACACACACACACACACACACACACACAACGGTATATATACAGTAGAGTCTCGCTAATCCGGACATCCGGTTAATCCGGACAGACCTCAAAAAAAAAAAATCTTCAAAAAGCATGCATACATTTTAAAACCTACTTTACTTTAAACTGTATTTATGTTCCGTTTTAACAACTCGTAAACAAACTAGGGCTACTACTACTGTATACAGTACGCCTACATTAACATTGTGAAACGCGTGGCACGTATGTAGGCGCGCAGCCTGTTTTCCGGGAAGTGACTCACTGATGGGAGTCCCCACGCGCCCATGAACTCCTTGTGCCATCAGCATCAGCCGTCAGCCGTGCGCATCAGCCAAATTAGCTGTAAATCCGCCTTCATATCGGCACGCAGCCTGTTTTCTGGGAAGGGACTCACTCTGCCTGCACAGTTGATTGCCGTTTTGTTTTGTTTCCTTCAGTTGATACTCGTACTGGTAACCATGCAGTCCGTTTTAAGGCCGTGTTTTTATTCAGTGCGTGTGTTTTATTGTGTGCGCTTATTAAGAGGAACGTAAAATGGCAACTAAACGTAAGAAAGTGACTGTAACAATGGAACAAAAACTACAAGCTTTGTTTCATATTGATGCTGATGAATCATTAACTAAAATCGCGCAAGAGTTAGGAGTGGGAAAACACACTGTTTCTGACTGGAAATAAAATCGGACAGAAATTAAAAATTTGTGTGTGAAAATGGTGAGCAAGGACAGTTTGGGTAACAGAAGCACGTTACAAAAACCCAAAAACAAAACTTTAGACGATGCTTTGTACGTTTGGTTTTGCCAACGTGTATAACGTTCCGCTGTCGGGCATAACGTTACAAGCGATCGCGCCCAAACTCAATGAAAAATTAAAAGGTGACACTGCTTTTACTGGCTGTCTCGGTGGAAAGATCGACATGGCGTTCGTGAACTTGGTGTAAGTGGTGAAATTTTGTCAGGTGACAATGTTGCAAGTGAAGACTTTAAAGTAAAATTTGAAAAGTTTGTTAGCGATGAAAACGTAGAGCCTTGTCAAGTGTTTAATGCTGACGAAACTGGGTTAAATTACAAAATACTTCAAAAAAAAACATTAGCCTCAAAGCTGGATTCTGTAGCCAAAGGTCATAAGGTAAAGAAAGAACGAGTGACTTCGCTTCTTTGTAGTAACGCTTCTGGCGATTTAAAACTTCCACTTTTGGTGATCGCAAAATCGGCTAAGCCTAGGGCCCTTAAAAATGTTAATGTAAATGCTCTTCCAGCCCAGTACACCTCACACAAATCTGCATGGATGAATGGAAACATTTTTAAAGATTGGTTTTTTGAAAAATTTGTGCCTACAACAAAGAAGTTCTTTAGAGAGAAAAAACTCGCAGAAAAAGCTGTGTTATTCATTGACAATGCACCGTGTCACCCTAGTGAAGAGGAATTACGAGATGGTGAAATTGTTGTTAAATTTCTGCCACCGAACGTGACCGCTTTGATACAACCAATGGATCAAGGTGTGATTGAAGCAACAAAACGGCAATATAGGAAAAAGTTGATCTTGTCTCTTTTAGAGCAACAAGAAGCAGACCCGTCGGCTATAACTTCATGGATCTTCTTAAAAAAGTGACAATAAAGACTGTCATTTATTTAGCCGCAGAAGCGTGGCAAGAGATTAAGCCGTCAACTCTTCAAAAAAGCTGGAAAAAACTGTGGCCTAGCACCCCACAAGAAAACCAGGGACAAGATGAAAATCAACCAACTGCAAATGATGACGCTGATTTTGTTCAAGTTTTTCAACAGTTGGAGGGTTGTGCCGTCATGGAAGAAAGTGACATTTCAGAGTTGATGAACAGTGACAACGATATTGGTCATCAGATGTTAAACAAAGATGAAATCGTCGAGGCGTGCATTGCAAACACGGCAACAAAAATTGACAGTTCGGAAGATGACGACGGTATGGAGGAATCAGCTAGCCCAACTCATGGTGAAGCAACTACAATGCTGGAGGGGTTGATGACCTACTTCGAGAAACAAAGCACACATAGTCTGCTGAGCTACTGACCTTGAGGCGCCTACGAGATCGCATGGCGAAACGACGTCAGTCTTTATTAAAACAAAAGAACATTACGGACTTTTTCAAGTGTGTTCAAAGACTTAATTCTTATTTTCAGTTGTACAGTACATACATATGTACATATAGGTTCATTTTATCTTACAGTCCTGTACAGAATTTAAACTTTATTTCGTTTTTACAATTTTTAGTTATGTAACAGTAATGTACTGTAGTTTTACTTAGTACCGTACAATCAATGAACTTTGAATTTCAATTAATGTTTTGTTTTTTATCCTAAATCAATTCGTATGTTAAAAAAGTAGGCGTACGTTGTAGTATTGAGACTGAAAAAGTCATTTTTATGATAAAAACATCGATTTTAATAATTTTACCCATCTAAAACTTGTTTTACAGACATTTTAAAGCTGATTCCATTTAATCCGGACTTTCGGTGATCTGGACGGGGTCCGGTCCCATCAACTCCGGATTAGCAAGACTCTACTGTACCTCCAGTAAAGGGACCCATGACTTCTTAAATAAACCCATGAATAAAGTTTTCAAAATGAGGCACTGCAAATATTATTTTTTAAAAGATGCTGATGTGCCAAAAAGTTTGGAAAACGTTATGGTACAACTAGCAGAAAGCTAACACATTGGAGGGCACACATGTCTTCACCTGTGGTTCGAACTCTGTTGAAGAAAAGGTATGATATAATTTACAATTCTTATACTGTACATCTAATAATGTTTAAAAACCACAATAAAGTAATTAAAAAAAGCATTCATAATAGGATAATAAAATAATTGCTTTTTAATTTCCTTCATCAACTTTAAGAATATTTTTCTACAGCCTGGTGAAATCCAATTCTGTTCTTATAGTAATACAGTAAAACCTGACTTAACAGCCACCTTTATTTAGTGGTCACCTTAATGAACGGCCACTTTTCTGAGGAACGGATTTTATTTTCCATAAGATCAATGTAAATTTCCCCTCCATTAAACGGTCACCTCCTCCCTCGGTCAGCGGTCAGCCTATAACGGATTCATTCCCTTGTTTAAACAGTCACCTATACATACATATACATGTTTCTAAGAATACTCAAGAAGTGTTTATACCTGACCCAACTAAAAGTTAAGGTAAACGATCTAGCCGTATGTACTGCATAATTTTAAATTAATAAAATGTTATTTGTACACAATAAATTAACGAGGTCACCATAATGTTTAAACAGGCAGTTACAAGCGAGCTTCCGAATTTATAGCGGAAGTTCTAATGTTGAATTGGCGTAAGCGATCCGCGCGTGTTTGAGTGTTTTTGTAATTCGTAGTGTATTTAACAGTGTGTCAAAAATAAGTAACAAAGATAGAGTTTGTTTAAATTTAGAAGCTAAGCAAGTTTTTTTTTATTTTTTTTTTAGTGATAAGGGCACAATAAGAAAAAGCGAATCAAAATGTTGACAAGTAAATGAAATTCTTTACGAGTAATTTAAATGTGTTCGCTCAGAAAAATACTCCCAGATAATGGAAGTATGTTACGGGAGAAGGCATTCAAAATGTTTACTGAAATTAAAGTCGAAAATTTCGTAGCACGCAAGGGTGGCTTGAATTTTTTAGAAAGCGGCACAACATACTGTTCAAAACAATTTCGGGTGAAGGTGCAGATATGCCTGTTAATAAATACAGGTTACTAAGTACGAATTAAATGACACTTACAACATTGATAAGACTAGATATATTTTATATCTGTACCAAATAAATCATTAAATTACAAAAAGGAGTGAGTAATGTTGGAAAAACGACTAAAGAAAGACTAACGATTATGTTATGTTATAGTGCTGCTGGCAAAAAGAGCTGCCGTTAGTTATCACAAAGTCATTCAAACCAAGGTGTTTCAAGAATTTTGAGACAACATTACGGGATTTCAGGAAGATTATAAAGGTAGATCAGAAAAAATTCTGTATTTATAATGAATACTTTTTGAAATGGTCGATTAAAATCTGCATTACTCCAAGATATTTGTTTTTACAATAGTCATTTTTCTGCATTTTGCAGAAACGGATGATGATGACGTATGGAGTTAAGAAGAAATTACAGAACCGCCGACAGTTTAAAAGAAGTGTTCCAATCTCTTTGGGGGATCAAAAGTATTCATGTTACTCTTGTTAAGGAATGTGGGGAGAATGTTGTGGAACAGTGTAGTACTCATTACTGTTTGGTAGAAAATTACGCTATTCAAAAGAAAACTGCTACCGCGAAACAAAACACATTAAAAGACTATTTTTCAAAAGTATAATTTCTTTATCACGTGTTGCATTTTAAGTATTTTCATTATAAACATACTGGAAACAGGAATAAAACTGCAAGTACACAATAAAATGATACAGCTGATCATCCTTACTTAATATACTGTATTGTTACTTGTAATGTGTCAAAATGGGGGCTTTTGTTTTTTATTAAATTTATTTAAATTTCTTTAGTATCATCATTGCAAGTCCCATATGAAATAGTGTTGGATTCAAACAATGAACGATAACATAACTTTTTGGGCTGGGTGTAGTCGGAGAACGCAATACTAGGTTGTGAACCGAATAATTGTCACGTACTCTGAGCGCGTGCACGAGCCCGGGCGCACTTTCTACGCACAATAGTTGGAACCCACGCTACAAAAATGGCTAAGCAGAAAGATTTTCTTGCCACGTGCTTTGGAGATGGAGGAAATCAACGAAGAGGCTCCACCCACCTAAGCCTCTAATATCGTCACCGCATAACGTCGCTGGTTAACTTGGCACGTGGACAGTCCATACTTCCGTGTACGGTGACGAAAAAGTCGCAGTCTGACGGCAGTGCCTTCCCATTCATCAACAAGGTATAGTGGGGAGTCTTGTTCTCACTGTAAGCCCAGCCATCACACCGGCCGGTGGTACTAGACTCGACTCATAAAAAACCGAATCTAAATTTTAATAAAATGTATTAAATTTCATCAAATGTGATAGAAGAATAAATTCGGAGTCAATAAGATAAGAACGATGAACAAAATTTAACGATATTCAGTGAAAGTGCGTAAGCATGCGTGACGCAACGGCGTTGAACCACGTAAGTTTGAATACGCAACAGTTTTTTTTTTATAAATGGGCGAAGAAAATAACAGTTAAAAATTAGATTCATTTTGGGCATAAACTAAAAATAAAATAAAATGAGATCTCAAATAATTTTGTATGTGAGCGTGTGTGTATATAAAAAAAAAATAAAAGGTATTGGTTCTCTTAGAAGGATAGATGTTAGACAGTTAAAGTTTTTATGTAGATAAAAATGATAATGATATATTTCATACGTTAAAAATAACTATATAACTATTACATTATATATTATATTATTATATATTATCTTATATATTACATTATTTCCCAATAATGTGAAAGGGTTTACATGTTTTTATATTTCATGCGTAGAAAGAAGTTTGAATAATAAATGTCACATTAATACAAAATAAAATGCTATCTACCATATTAAATAATTCGTTAAACAAGATATTTGCAAACACCTTATTTCATTTGTTGCACTGATCAGTTCGTCATACGAAAGGGGTTAGCCCACCACCAGAGATCTGGCCGACACATATATAAGAACTTAAGGTAGGTGGAAGTGTATAATTCATTTATTATCAATTGTAAATATAAAGTTACAATGGTGCCGTGACCGTAGGATGTAATATAATAATAAATTGTATTACACCGGCCTATTTTGACAGTGCAGGAAGTGAAATCTGGTGGTGAAAGCAGCAAAATTTAATTTACGGAAAATTTACGTAATTATGGTGTAAGATTTATGTTATAGTATAATGTTTTGAAGGGAGGATTAACCAATTGTAGTTATATCAGAAGTAAAAATAAGTTATAAATCAGTTAAAAATGTCTGATAACGAAAAAGAAATTAATTTGTTAGACTCGGCTACAAGTGAGAGTGGCCTTGGACCAATGAACCCGTTACTGAGTGTAAGTGAATTGGGTCAGTCAATTCAAACAGCTGATTCAAACAGTCAATCAGTGATGGAAAGTAACGTAACTGAGTACAAAATAATAGATAATGCTGAAGCAAAATCTACTCCCGTATTGACAAAAACGAAAGAAAAAGAATTGTCAATGAATGATATATTCAACCTGGTGCAAACTATGTCTGAAAACATGGTAAAAAATAGTGATTTCATTGTATTAAATAAACGTTTTGATGCCAATGATAACAAGTTTGATAGTAAATTTGATAAACTGAGTAATGATATTAATGAGCAGAAAATAAAATGTGAAGAACAGAATATTAAAAATGATACTAATTTTAAAGAACTTAAAGAACAAAATATTAAGTTTGAGAAGAGTATAAATGTAAAGTTTGATTATCTGAGTAATGTACTAGGTAAACGTGTTGATGAACATTGTGAAAATATCAAAGAACAATTGACAGAGTCTATGAACGAGCAATTAGAGTGCCGTGTTTCTGATATAAAAAATGAGATAACAAATAAAGTAGAAAAACAAATCACGGAACAATGTAGTGTAATAAACACAATTGTCGAGAAACAGATGAATGAATGCAATGCTAATACTGAATCTAAAATTAGTTATGCTATGAATAAAATCGAAAGCAATGACCATAAAATCAGTGAGATAGAAAAAGTTGTAAGAGTGAATTTCAAACTATACAAAATACAATAAGTCACTTTGAAAATACTAATTACAATAAATTTAGGAACGTTGAAAAGAATATTACGAACGTAAAAAATGAAATGAGTATGGCCATCAGCCAACAAGTAAATACAGTTACCGAACGAGTAATTATGACTCGCGACGTAAGCAGTGAAGTCGAATTAGAACCTTTTAGTTGTGATAATAGGAGAGTACACCCAATGCAATTCCTAAATAGAGTGATGGAGTTTAACAAATTTAATACCAGTAGTTGGGAAGTACAGCTGTTAAAGATTTTAAAATGTTTCAAGGGTAGTTTGGAGATATGGGGCGAGGTACACAAAACAGAGTGGGGGTGTTTCGAAAGTTTTGAGGCCGCATTCAGAAATAAATATTGGTCTGAAGAAGACCAAGAAGTGTTGCGTAGCAGAATTATGGGAACTGGGAATTTTGGGGGACCCAATAATAACATAACGGGGTATGTAATGAAAATATTTAGTGAGGCGAAATACCTAGAACCGCCATTGCCATTCAGGTCCTTCGTGAGGCATATAAGTAAGCACTTGCCAAGGGAGGTGCAGATAACATTGATGATGCGGGAGGTAGCAACTATTAGTGAGCTAGAAAGTATTTTAGATGTGTTTCAGAGCATACGAGACCAAGAAATAAGTCGTCACAACCAACCGAATATGAACAACGGAGGGAACCATGGACCGCAGAGGGGACCGCCTCCTGGACAGGCATACCCCAGACGAGAACAAAATAATCGAGGCCCGATGTGGAGTTGTCCGGCGTGTTCGCACGAAAATTATGCCTCGCAAAATTTTTGTTTTAGATGTAGGAGAGAGAGACCTGGTCTGCGACAGGGAACACAACCTGAGCAGAATAACCATGCATACCAGAGAAGGGGAGAGGGCCAAGGAGGAGCGCCGAGAGGTAACGAACATGGGAAACATGTGAACCGGAGCGGAGGTGGATACAACCCAGGGGTGGCGAGCACGTCTGCGGTAAACTAAGAGAGACAATGGAGAACCGGACCCGACCGTTGTCGACGGAGGATTCTGGGGTCCAAGTAAATGACAGCTACCAAAACAACATGATTATAACAGATCTGTCTGAGGAGTTAATGGAGGAAGATGATGTCGAAGAAATTAGACGGGAGAATGGATTAACAGAGGTGAAAATCAACATTGAAGGTAAGGAGATAAAAACTTTAGTAGATACCGGTAGTGAAGTCTCGGTTATTTCCGAACACACATTAGATGAACTGAAAGAATTAAACAAAAATATTCCATCTTTGCCAGTGGCGGGAGTGACTATTGTAGGTATTATGGGTGTCAGGAGTAAAAGAGTCATTAAACAAGTACATTTGAATATGATAATTAACGGGGTAGGGTACGATAATACATTTCTAGTCGTACGTGGATTAAACCTTGAGGCTATTTTGGGGAATGATTTTAAATTAAACATAAGGCAGTGATTGATTTTCAGAAACGGGTGCTAGAGTTGAACAATGTCATAGAACCAGTCAGGATTAATTTTGAGCGGGTAGTAGATGCGGTAAGAATTTCGGGTGTAAGGGTGATACATAATCGGGTTAATAACCAAGAAGCGGGAATTAGTATGAATGTATGTAGTGAGAGTGAAATAGAGGGTGATGAAAGTGTAGAGCAAATATGGGCTGAGAGGGCACTTAAATTTTGTAGTGAGGGTGGCGTAGTAGGGAGTTCTCAACGTGAACTGTTGTGGCGGGTAGTAGAGGATTTTAGAGGAGTGTTTGCCGATATACCAGGGAGGGCAAGAAACTATGAATGTGAATTAAAGGTAAGGGAACACGCGCCCTACGTACAAAGAAGTTATCCGGTGCCGTATTCGAAGAGAAGAGCGGTTCAGATTGAGTTAGATAAAATGTTAGAGGGGGATATAATTGAGCGATCCGTATCACCATATTCTAACCCTTTGGTAGTAGTGATCAAAAAAGATGGTAGGGTCAGGCTATGTTTAGATGCCCGCAAAATTAATCAAATAATTATTCCAGACCGGGAGTCACCCGAAGCAATTGAGGAAATTTTTCGGAAATTTAGCGGCGTAAAATATATGACCTCATTAGACCTAACCGCAGGATATTGGCAAGTTCCGTTAGCAGCGAATAGTAGAAAATATACAGCTTTCTTGTTCAACGGAAAAAATTATCAATTCAAACGGTTACCGTTCGCACTTAACACCAGCGTTGCCAGCTTCATTAAATGCTTAGACGAGATATTGCAAACCAAAAATTTAGATTTTTTAACTATTTACGTAGATGACATTTTAATAGCATCAAGAACTTTTGAAGAACATATAGAGCATATAGAATATGTTTTAAATAAATTGTATCTAGGTGGATTGATGGTGAATTGGGCGAAGTCAAGTTTTTTGCAGAAAGAAATACATTTTTTGGGGTTTATTATTACACCTGAGGGCATTCAAGCCAATCCAGATAAGGTAGAGTCTATTTTGAAGTTCCCAGAACCAAGAAATATTAAACAATTACAGAGTTTTTTAGGTTTATGTAATTTTTATTGAAAATTTCAGCATAATTATGCACACATAACTGCAAAGTTGAGTAAAGTGTTACAGAAAAATAAACAGTGGAAATGGAGTGAAATTGAGAGGGATGCTTTTAACGAGATAAAGGAGAAGTTTGTAAGTATGGTGAAGATGAATCATCCTGATTTTGAACGTAAATTTTTCTTGCAGACCGACGCTAGTAACATCGTATTGAGTGCAGAGCTGTACCAGGAGAACGACGAAAAGGAGCATCACACCATCGCTTTCGCCAGTCGTACCTTTTTAGCAGCCGAAAGGAATTATACTACAACAGAAAAGGAGCTGCTTAGTATAGTCTTCGCGGTCAAGAAATTCAGAACATACCTGCTGGGAAACACCACAATCATCAGAACAGACCATACGGCTTTGTCGTTTTTGAACACCTGTAAACTCACGCACAGCAGACTAACAAGGTGGGTACTAGCTCTACAAGAATATAATTTCTCTTGGGAGTATATAAAAGGGGTAGAGAACAGGGTACCTGACACATTATCACAGGTAGATATAGAGGGGAATAGAACGGGTAGAGACATAAAAGAAATTGAAATTTACCGGTTATCAAGGGAGGATAGACTGCTTGGGGAGGATCTAAAAGATATAAATATAATGCAGAGAGCAGATGCTACATTAAACAACATAATAACTAGTGTAGAGTCAGATTTAGATGCGTCAGGTTATAGGCAGTATTTTCAGGTTTTCAAGGGGAGCTTGTTTAAAAAAGTAAAGGGGAGAGAAAGGGATTGGAGGTTAGTTATACCTGAAGGGTTGATAGGTAAAATAGTATGGGACTGTCATTATAGATATGGCCATTTCGGAGCAAAGAAATGTGTGAGCGTGTTGAGAGAGTCTTGTATATTTAAGAATATGGAGAGAAGAGTAAGAAAAATATTGAAAAGTTGTGAACTGTGTCAGAAATGTAAAGTAGTAAATTATCGATTAGAAGGGGAATTAAACTATATCAAAGTAGGAAAACCATTTGACTTAGTAGCAGTAGATCTCTATGGCCCTTTCCCAAAGGGTAGGGGAGGAGTAATGTATATTTTTGTAGTGCTAGATACATTTTCCAAATATGTAAGGTTATATAGTGTGAAGCGAGGGACGAGTAAGGTGCTGAGCGAAAAGATCACACGCGACTACATGATCAATGTGGGAAAGCCGAAGGTGGTACTATCCGACCATGGACCACAGTTCATCAGTGGGAAGTGGCGCCAGACTCTTGGATGGGAGGGAATCATCCCAAAGCACACCGCCGTCTATCATCCACAATCCAACCAGGCGGAGAGAGTCATGAGAGAGATAGGCCGGATCTTAAGGGCGTACTGTCACGCAAAACACAGCGAGTGGCCACTATATGTTCAGAAGATTGAAACTGGATAAACTACACCACCCACGAGTCGACGGGGTTCACACCTTACGAGTTAATATGAGGGACGCGTCCACCGAGGATTTTGGAGCACTATTTGAGAATCCACCAGAAACCAATATTATGGATCGTGATGTAAAACTTAGGCTTGCCAATGAAAACCTATTAACCAAGGGAGACGGAAGGAAGCAGCGGCATGATGCTAAAGGCAAGTGGACAAGATATGAGGTAGGTCAGTTGGTACTAGTGAGAAGGCATGATTTATCAAGTGCGCAAGATAAAGAGATAAAGAAATTCTTTTTGTTGTATGAGGGACCATACGAAGTGATAAGAGGTCAAAATGGACAATGCATATGTTCTGCAAAATCAGACGACAAGAGAAATAGTGGGTACACATAACGCAACAAATTTAAAGCGTTATTGGTCACGATAAATTTTAAATCAATTTTTTGTTTTAAGATATTTTGTTTGTTTTCAGAAGGGATCCTCCCCCATTTTCGGGCGGTCACGAACTTACCAATCCTGACCGTGGGTTTTGGCACTTTGGAGGCGGACCATGGTTGGCGGAACTTCCTTCGGGTGGTGAAAGCGACGATGGTCCGGCTCCATAAAATGGGTAACAATTAGAAATTTGACTATATTATTGAACGGGGAGGGGGACCCCTAAGGTACGTGTAGATAAATTTTGTACACACAAGGTGCATTAATAAGCACAACACCACGTACCAACATTGCCTAAAGGAGAGTACTAAGACAAAAGTAAAGTGAGGCAAGGTTTTCAAGTAAAATTCACCAGTGTCATTTGCAAAATAAAAAATTAGCAAATGACAGAAGTTACAGTATATTCAGAAAAATGGATTTTGTGGAGACGGGTGTGGGGACGGATAGACGGCATGCCTGGATGAATGATGGAGAGAGTAGATTCTTATAAATTGTAATAAAGGTAGTTGTGTAATTTTAAATGGTTAATTTAATGTAAAATGTTGTAAAAGATAGAGTTTGGGTGATAATTATTTCAATAAGGCATTGGGTCAGTCAGAGTTAATTTTAAATGGGTGTTTGACGAAATAAGATTTTTGGAATATAAGTAATACAGAAACGGGTTAATAGTAGGGACACAGTAGCGATAGTGCATGTATGTATAGAAAGTGGGAGTAATGTAATTGGAGAGTAAATAGATGATGGGGAAATTTTGTAGTGAGGGTGGAGGTGTAAGGAGTCCTCAATGCAAGGCGTTGTGGCGGGAGGTGAATAGTTTTAAATGGGGTTTGGCGGAGTTATCTGGGAAAGGACCAGGAACTAATAAGGGAATGAGTATACGGGAAGGGAACACACATCCTAGGTACAAAGAGGGTATCAGATATTTTGTTATAAGAATAGAATGATTCAAGGTGAATTAGAGTAGTAAGTTAATGGAAGTAAATTTTACTGAGAGATTGGTGTCACCCTATGCAAATCTAAATGGTTGTTAAAAGGAAGAAGGGGGTAAGGTTATATTTAAATGCCCATTCGATAAATTAGATCATTATAAATGACTGAGAATCACCCAAACCAATTGATTATCAAAATGATTAATAGAAATTCATAATTGGAATGTAGTAATAAAATGTAACAGGATAAAGAGTTAATAGAATTTGAAACTAAACCTAAAATTGAAATGTTTGTAATTTTTATTCAGATGCAAATTAAATGTTTATTTTAAGGGAAGTAGAGAGAATAAATTCTTTTTATTAAGTTGTAATTTAAATCTTAGTTAAAGATTCAATTGTTAGTTGATGATAGCCTATATAAGTAGGAATAGATTAGTTTCGGTGAATAAGTAAATATTTTGTTGTACTCACTATTTTATGTTAATAAAAGTCAAAGTAGGAAAAGTTAAGAAAGAAATGTATGATGTTAGAGCACATAAGCGAGACTATGAACTTCATATAATGAGAATTGTAAATGTTAAATTTGAATATATCAAACTTATAAATATCTTTTACTTGTGATTCCCCAACTTTCGGGCGGTCACGGCCTCACCGAACCCTGACCGTGGAATTGGCTCAGCTTTGACAGCTATGGTTGGGGCTCATTGCGTCACGTTCTGCCTAAACTGGCCATAGCTGTTATCGTTGTAAGAGGTGAATTTAGAAATTAACCGGAGGGTAAATCAGGGGAATCACCAAAACTATGGAACAGCGGCTATCCATCGAATGGGATGGTAGACCGTTTAAGGGCATATACCTAAGTTTAGTAGGATTACTGGTGTCCTCAGACATCAGTAATACCGAATGTTTTGTGAGGCCGAAGCAAGAATGGGGTAGGCAGCGTCTACCCCCAAAAAACTTCCGTTCTTGTGGAAGCAACTGGGCGCTACAGTCCAGGGGGGCCATAGAGTGTGTGGGAAGGAGGTTACTCAGGGGAGTAATGAATTGAAACCTTAGACTGAATGATGTTGATGAGTTGATGAGATAACTAAGTGATTATTGTGCTCATAGCAATGAACACCACAGATACTGTTCAGTCGGTATTGTTGTCCCAAATTGTATTGATGGTCTGATTATTGCTACAATTGCTGTTCTGTATGGCTTATGACGTACATTATATTCACTTACCAGAAATAACTAATTTTATGACCTAGAGATTTTAAAAGTAGAATATTTTAAATGTAGTAATGTGTATGCATTTGTTTTTATGTACTTGGCCATTTCAAGTAATTAATATTTTATGTAACTTGTTTTTATGTACCTAGTATTTCTAGTAATTAATATTTCCTGATGAGTTTTTCTTTTTTATTCAGAGTATGTATAGTAGGTCAACATGATTGTATGATATGCTCATGACATGGGCAATTGATATGTAATTATTTTGAAATGTAATGTATGTTAGATTAAGTTGTATTTTTTTGTTTTATATGTATAACATGTACCTACAATTTTGTTTAATTTTGGTGTTTTATGTAATTTACTTTGAACCACATGTATTATGATGAATTTATGTATGTACACCATATTTGAAAAGTAGTTTGAAACTTATATGGATTTAACGTTGCTAATGAAATTTGAGATGGAACTTAGTGTACTTTGAGAAGCAGTTAAATAATTTTAGATGAGTTAATGGAAATGAAAAATTTTGAATGACATTATTAATTAAAATTTAGACCAGTTAAATTAATTAAAAAATAGTTGATGTTTTTAATAATTATTTTGAAAATATTATTTTTTAAATTTGAGAAATTTTCAAAAAAAATTGAAATTTGGTAATTGAAGATGATAGTTGACAGGTTAGGACTGAATTTTTTCATTTGAATTGGTAACTGTATTTGATTAATTTTTTAAGCAAATCTGAAGATTTTGGAATTTTTTATTTTTTTGATGTTTCAGACCGGACAGGTTAACCTGTATAGTAAATAACAAATGTTTACATTACTGTTAAGAATATATATGTATGATTAAGTATAAACAAGAACCAATGCTTTATTTTTAGCGAACCAATACAATTATTTACAATTAAAGGGAAACGCATCAGTAAAGGATGTGGAAGAATGAAAGGACAGTTATTAGATATTTTTACGGAATGTTTAAAAGCCAAGTGATACTGTGGGGCTTACCTGTTCTGACCGACGTGTCGGAGCAGCGAAGTCTCGGGTCTGTTTGACTTTGTGTTATTGGGATTCTCACGAAGAAAGTCCAGCAAAGTCGGATAGATGTTTCCACAGCCACTTGACTAGGGGGGTAGTTAAACCCATAGTGTTTGTGATAAAGGATTAAAGGGGGGTTATGGCTCCACATCCGCACTGATCTCTTTAGGTTAGGCAATGAGTTTTTATGCTCTTGGGCATAAAACCTCTCATTGGGGGCGGGGGTACTGTAATGTGTCAAAATGGGGGCTTTTGTTTTTTATTAAATTTATTTAGTATCATCATTGCAAGTCCCATGTGAAATAGTGTTGGATTCAAACAATGAACGGTAACATAACTTTTTGGGCTGGGTGTAGTCGAAGAACGCAATACTGGGTTGTGAACCGAATAATTGTCACGTACTCTGAGCGCGTGTACGAGCCCGGGCGCACTTTCTACGCACAACAGTTGGAACCCACGATACAAAAATGGCTAAGCAGAAAGATTTTCTTGCCATGTGCTTTGGAGATGGAGGAAATGAACGAAGAGGCTCCACCCACCTAAGCCTCTAATATCGTCACCGCATAACGTCGCTGGTTAACTTGGCACGTGGACAGTCCATACTTCCATGTACGGCGACAAAAAAGTCGCAGTCTGACGGCAGTGCCTTCCCGTTCATCAACAAGGTATAGTGGGGAGTCTTGTTCTCACTGTTAGCCCAGCCATCACACCGGCCGGTGGTACTAGACTCGACTCATAAAAAACCGAGTCTAAATTTTAATAAAATGTAATAATAAACCGAGTCTAAATTTCATCAAATGTGATAGAAGAATAAATTCAGAGTCAATAAGACAAGAACGATGAACAAAATTTAACGATATTCAGTGAAAGTGCGTAAACACGCATGACGCAACGGCGTTGGACCACGTAAGTTTGAATACGCAACAGTTTTTTTTTATAAATGGGCGAAGAAAATAACAGTTAAAAATTAGATTCATTTTGGGCATAAACTAAAAAGAAAATAAAATGAGATCTCAAATAATTTTGTATGTGAGTCGTGTGTATATAAAAAAAAAAAATAAATAAAAGGTATTGGTTCTCTTAGAAGGATAGATGTTAGACAGTTAAAATTTTTATGTAGATAAAAATGATAATGATATATTTCATACGTTAAAAATAACTATATAACTATTACATTATACATTATATTATTATATATTATCTTATATATTACATTATTTCCCAATAATGTGAAAGGGTTTACATGTTTTTATATTTCATGCATAGAAAGAAGTTTGAATAATAAATGTCACATTAATACAAAATAAAATGTTATCTACCATATTAAATAATTCGTTAAACAAGTTATTTGCTGCACCTCAAACCTCATTTCATTTGCTGCACTGATCAGTTCGTCGTACGAACGGGGTTAGTCCAACACTAGAGATCCGGCCGACACATATATAAGAACTTAAGGTAGGTGGAAGTATATAATTCATTTATTATCAATTGTAAATATAAAGTTACATACTACCCCACCAACCCTTCATTAAACGGCCACCCCTCTAAGCAGCCACATTTTACGGAGATCCAAGGGTGGTCGCTTAAGACAGGTTTTACTGTACACAAATTTTGGAAATGCAAAAAGTGTCAGAAAATAAAACTACAACAAATATTTTAGTGGATATTTTAACAAAGCGAACAACTGTTTAAACATTTTCAACAAAAACAACTAATTACATACAACAGGTTTGCTATACAGTTGAAGTGCTAAAGGCATGAATTTCTATTATGACTTTTCTGGAACAGATATACTTGTCACCAAATACATATGAGATGACAACCACATATAAAAACTTATATCTTATACTTTCAAACCAAATTTTATAGTTAAGTATTTTAAAAATTAAATCCTGATAATGTGATTCATATAAGTACATATGGTGCACAAGACCTTTGCCATTTAATATACATGACATTCTGAGACAAGCAGTTCAAAGGCAAATTTCATCATTCTAATTTACCCCATAAATATATCAAATATTACTGTGTATTTATATGACAATTAATGGTATATGTGCATACTTTCGCCTTGGTGTGTGTGTGTGACTGCGCGTGTGCTTACGTTTATACTTTTTATTTTGTACGATAAAATCTTGTCTCTTTGTCATTTGTAACAACAATTATTCCAATCATGCAGTTACATGAACTTTGTTCCAAACACGCAAAGCATGCAAACTGAAATTACATCTTACAGTTTTAACTAAAATTAAACGTTTTCAATTATAACACATCTTGTACACTTTAATATATTTATTTTATAGCAAGAAATATAACTAAATATTGTGAGATTGAATCTGGAAATCAATGAAAAATTCAAAGGCTCTGCACTTTACAAATTCTTCTAATTAAGATACTATTACATCATAAAACTTCCAAGTGATTTGAAAAACTGTGTAATTTCCCTCCCACCAATTACTAACTTCCCAAAATCACTTTAATACTATAATACTTTCTATTTTTTCCACTATTAGAAGAAATCTGATAATTTCAATGTATTAATACTATAATGATAGTGACTATTATATTATAATAAAATGATAGAGCTTAAAATCAAAGATCAGTTCTATTTTTACGATTTTCAAAACAAAATCAACAATTATATACCATAACAACTTACACACTGTAATAACATAAATATATTCAGAAAAAGTAACTGAAAAAATCTGTGTGTAGCAGAAGGAAGATCTTTTGTCAAAGCTAAAAATTTTAATAAATTATAATACACTTTAAAAACATTAAATTATCATGACAGGATATATTCCTGTTCATATCATTTTGTGTTTTCTACTCTATCACTGTGCTTGTGTGCCGCATGTCTTCTGTCAAATTGTGCACAATTAACATTTTATAGTATATGACAATTATTAAAATGTGTTGTTACACTCTTCCTTTACAAAATCCTTTATGCTTACTAGAAATTACCACATTATTTCAAATAATCTCAATCTGTTACAGCTGGCATATATTTGAAATTTGCTAAAAAAATGTGTTACGTTATTATAGTGATGATACTTAACAGAAAATGTAAAATATTACATTCTGTTCATAAAACGAACACAAATATAACAACTTATAAAGTAACTACATGAGTCTAAGTTTTTTTTAAACCTCAACTGACATTTTAACAAACTGGTAGAATTTAACATGAAATCCTTAAACACTTATACAATAGATACAGTACAATTTAATTTAATTATACTTCAACTATTTGACAGAAATAATAATAACCTTTTGTGTTAAAGAAACTGTGTAACCTTATAGTTCAAATACATGGTCAAAAGTCAGTTCATTATGGAATTTGGTACTCACATTACTTGTCTGTTATTGTATGAATTATCTATATAATTATTTGATATAACACATTTTGATTCATGAGAGTTAAAATGTGTTGCACATATGCTAAATGCCTTTATAAATTAAAATCTTAAGGATTATGGTAGTGACTGAATTACATTACACAGTGTGAATTATATAAATATCTCAATGACTGCTACATAAACAATGCTGCAACTCTGAATTAACCACATTTTGTAAAAATTGTATTTTTTATGATTTTACTACATACTGTTATACCTTTTCATTACATTTCATACATTGTGTGTGTGTGTATATATATATATATATTTATTATTATTATTTTGTGAATGTTACAATGTTTCAATAGTATTTAACTATCATCATATATTCCTTTGTAAGTAACTCATTGAGTTTCCTGCAGGTTTTCCATGTAATATCTTCAAATAAATACACTGCAAGAAGGTTTATTTTCACCTGATGCATGTTTCACAGAAATTATTCTGTATCTTCACTCAGGTTTTTTGTTGTTGTAATTGAATGTTTCGGTTAAAATATTGTAAGCAAAACATTCAATTACAATTCAAAAAAAAGATACAGAATAATATCTGTGAAACTTGTGTCAGGTGAATGTAAACCTACTTGCAGTATACTTATTTGAAGATATTACACTCTCTCTCTCTCTCTCTCTCTCTCTCACACACACACACACACAATATCTGATGTTGATAGTTAAATACTATTGAAACATTGTAATATTCACAAAATAATAAAATATATTCTTGTACAAGTTTTATTATTAATAATAATAATATAAAATATTCAACAAAGAGGAGCAAATATGAATGTTTTTTATACATAATTTATTAAATATTTAGAATTTCTTTACCTCAAGATGGTTTTTCCCTTATTTGGAACATGTTTCAGGAATCCTATTGTTCCCATCCTCAGCCATCTTAATTTTGTATCTTGTTGAGTACTTGTGTTTTGGTTGGTTATGGTTTCCTGTTGGTTTTTGGTATTTTAAATCGGTATTATTGTGTGTGATTGTGGTGTATATATTAGTTTTTTTAGTATTTTCGATGTTGAGTGCTTTGAAAATTGTGTCATGTTTTGTACTGATTTGTATTTGTTCAGGTATTAGTTTGTTTTGTGTTCTGTGTTTGTATATTTTAAAATTTTTCCATATGTTCATTATGGTGCCTTTGTGTGGTTATGTGTTTTATTAGTGTCGTTTTGGTTACGTCTGGGAATTCATGTCCTGTGTTTACTGCATGAATGCAAATATGAATTGCATGAATCACATGTAAATTTTTCAAGACAATGACTGCTCACTCAATCTATTATATCGGTATTAAAAAAATTGTTAATCTGAATTGAGTCGTTTAGTTTCAAAACCAGATACATCAAAAAAATGAAAATTTTCAGGAGAACTAAACAACGTTATTGCAGGAGAGCTGGTTTTGCAACTAACCAGCAATTTCAACTCCAATTTTAATAAGGATGTATCTGTTTTAGAAATTTGTGAAGTAGATAGGGACATGTAGAAGGTAATAAAGTATAGAAAAATGCAAAAAAATGTGAATGTGAAAAAAGTGGTTTTGAAACTAGACAACTCTATTATTAATGAAAAATTGTTATTTTGCAATTATACTGAGCGTATGCAGATAGTCAACCTGTGACTGAATTTTTTAATATAACTACATTTTTGCTAGATTAGAAATTGGGGTTGTAAATATTGGAACTATATTACTACACTTCAATCATTCAAGTGTTTTGGCAAGTGTAATTCTGATAACAGGCAGCAAGTGAAACCATAATTAACATAAAGTTTTCCTGCCTCCCAAAAGATAAAGGTAAAAATTAAATATTTTCTTGCACCTACCACCTTTAAAATAAATGTTAATGGATATATATTTATTATGAATAACAAACGAACAATGAGATTTCAAAACACTCAACATGCGCACATACAAGCACACACACATGCACACAAATAACTATCACCTGGTAAGTACTAATGTAGGTGGAGTGGAAATGTCAAAAAATATCACAACGAACAAATTATTATGGATGAAGCATTAACATTGTCAACATACTGTTAGATACACAGTTCATTTTGAGATATAAATGCATGCACACTAATTAACATAATACTGTACAGTACTTTGTATATTAAATTATGGCATTTATAATGTAAATACAGATACCAAATACTTAGTGAGAAGCGTGTACAACAGTGATAACTAAAAATGTAGAAACAATTATAAGTACACTTTTTCTAAATTCTATGATTTACTAAACCGTGACAAATGTACATTTTAGTACCAATAAATTAAAATTAAACAATTTCTATAATACATAATATAAATACAAGATGTATATTAATTTTAAAATATACATTTGTTGGCTTTTATTGACAGTGTAATAAACATCTCCACCACATTAAAAAAGTAAGAAATACTTTTTAGTGCGCGCGCACACACACACACACACACAGAATTTTATATTTTAGCTACTCTACTCTGAAAAAATTTTCACAACATAATACATATTTATTCCAACTATATACATGATATCTAAAAAAACAAAAGAACATCACTTTTTCTTATAATGAACCTTCTAACACAAACATTACAATGGTGTAAAAACTATGCAAAACTTTAGGCAACTTACTAAATCACTTTACAGGAACAAAGAAGAGCTCAGTGGATCTTAAAAAACTGAATAACACTAAAAAATTTCACATTTAATAGTGTTCATTTGAGACTACATAACTGTATATTATTCAATATTTTAGAATCAGTAAATTGTGGCACTGCCCAAATAAATTGATAGTTGGTGTTTCCTATAGTTTTTGCTTATCCTATTCTTATAATACAAACAGTCTAAAACAACATTTATTCAATAAATAAGATGAAAATATACATTGTTAAAAAAAGACTGTATACTTCAATTTGTACCAAATTATTGACACAAAGTACAAAAAATTGCATAATGTCATGGCCATGCTAGCTGTTTGCAGTTATCCTTTGTGACTACAGTATCAGCGCACGACACTGTAGAAGCTAACAATGACTTTGCTGAACAAATATAAGGATATTAATCCATTATGAACACACAGATTCACATGATGTTTTCTTGTTTAAATCATAAAACTGTATTACCACTGCGTGCTAACACAATATATTAATTGTTTGTGTATACCCTAAATATAATTAAAAACACGTTATTGTGAATAGATGTGAACTATGGTTATAGCGTTACTTGTGAACTTTATATGAATGTGGCTGCAGATGTGTACATCTACAAACTATATAACACACTTAATCTGGTGGCAGGAAGCTAAACAAGCGATATTTGTCTCGGATATGTGGTCTCACGTCCTCATTCTGTAACACAAAATCTTCATTTACAAATGATTAAATACATATTCAGCCATGTTAAACAGTATTTACACATTTAACCTAAAGTAATACACCACCAAGTACATACTCACCATATTATACTTATATATGATCAAAATCATTATTTTATATTAAAAAAAGCAGTTCAGCAGTAAAGTGCAACACTATTTGTATTGCCTAATACAATTTTTATATTTGTTAATGCCAAATGTTTCACACATTGTATGATTAAGCAACTTTAGTGACTAGAGTGAGAGGACTGCTGCCAATTATATGAAAGGTGTTGTGCCCATCAACTGGTATTTAAACTTGATGGGCACTGAATAAAATTTAGATGGTTTCAAACTAGTGTCCCAAGTGCATTCAGTTAAGTGGTTTTAACTAGTGCATTCAGTCCTTTATGAGTTCCTGCGAAGCCCAAGAAACAATATCATGTTTAAGAAACTGAACACAAAACTGCAAAGAAAGAATACACAAAATTAGAAATACAGAACAAAAATGATATAGTTTTAATTTCATTCCTTCTGTTTTTATAGTATCATATTGTTACGATGGTCTACTCATCATCATATGGTACAGTGGAAAACAAAATACAAGACACACTAATCACCAGCTTTAATTATCACAATTAAACAGGTTGTAATCAACAAGATAGTCTCTTACAACAAATAAAATAAAAATTGTCACATGCAATAATAATGTCATTTAATAGAGTCTCGCACAATTATACAACACAACACTTCACCACAATACTTCAAACAGCATTGGAATAAATCGCCACTAAAAGTGAACTAAGTATCGCTGAAGAATGTTTTTAAATTTTTGATGTTTAACCAAATGCATTCAAGTCCATTATGAATTTGTTAAGGGACATGAAACTCTTAAGGGTTTATTTTTAAACTACACACTACAAAAATAACCAGGAACTTGAGCTTGATTTTGGTAAACAAAGGTTCTCTATCAGGTTTAATAGTTGTGATTACAATTAGAACGGAATTTTCCAAGATATTGACTAAACATTTTGGTTCTTTTTCTTACACTTTGCATACTCATTATGGATAAAAGTTGTTCATAAATTAATGTGCTCCTAAAAAACTGAATACATGAATAGAAGCTGGTCATAAGTGATAATCCTAGTAATATTTTCACCAGAAGATATACCCTACAGAAATCTCTCAAGAATGTTTGACTTCACGTTTTCTCTGAGTCACATACTGATCGCAACTATTAATATTCTATTTGTAAATTCACAGGCAACATATTGGTACTGCCTGAAAATGCAGAAATAAATAGACTGAACAACATAATTTTAGTTTCTGAACATCCTGAAACATGTTCTCAGAATCCGGTATTAAAATGGAAATTAGAGATTCACCATTTTACATTTTACACAGCTATATTGAGGTACACTTACAAGATAATTCTAATGCTAGCACATTTTAGGGGAATTTTCTTGTGTTCACAACAACAGAAAATAAATATCACTATAAATTACTACAATTTAACCAATTAGATTTTACAATTATTATTTACACTATTAAAGTTTATCATTGTCTTTTTACTCTTTTCTTTTTAATGTCTTTTATGACTCGTTGGTTGACAAGTAAAAATGGTTTTATGTCACCTTATTGCTGTGCGGTGATACTCAGTGATTCCTCGTCATGATCGTGAGTCCTGTGTCGATCCTCTGTGTTCGTCTGATCCTCCTGGAGTCCGTCGTCCGGTCCTCCTGGTCCACTCAGCATTCAGATGACTCGTACAGTACTGCTGGGATATCGACCTTGGATGCTCCACCATTGGGCATAGACTTCGGCTGCAGATGTGTTCCAATGAATGAGAGGTCGAGGCTGTGCTCCTTGTTTATTTATACTGTCGGGCGCAAAAATCATGTTTCAACCATTCTGTGCACGATTTATATGGTTG